>CATIUR010000008.1:7717055-9169332 GCA_949592205.1 Helichrysum umbraculigerum
AAGGGAAAAGCAGGATAAAAAATGAACTATTGAATGGTCCAAATTTTGTTGAAAACCTTAAGCGTCTCGTGGCTCTCTATTAACAATTTTGCCACTGATATATAGTTCAATACTTCAATTCCTAATTAGCCCATATCTGATGATTGTAGGAAGATAAGGAGAGACTTGAGAAGCAGTTGCATGATATGGTAGTTGTTGTTGAGAGATTGGTGAGCAGCAGACAAAAGCTGCTATTGGAGGTTCAACTTTTGATTTTAAATTTTTATTGTCAACATTCTAGCACGATATATGAGCTTTTATATTCATTTGTGTACAGATTGATTCACAATCTTCCGAGATAGAAAGGCTCTTTGAGGAGAATTCTAGCTTATCGTCAGCCTATCAAGAGGCAACAGGCATGGTTGCACATTGGGAAAATCAGGTAGATTGTACTGCAAGTCACAAAATTAAACATTCATAAACTTATATTCGTTTGTAGAATTAGCGTGTAAATTCTGATCCGTTCACTTATGAATGGGTTGATTTGGGTTATACTATAGGTCAAACAGGTGATATTAAAAAAGTTATTTTGAAAGGAAATTGGTAGTTTTAATTTATTAAATATCCAATCATAATATTCAAAAGTTAATCTGCAATTTGAAGTATATACCAAAGCTATCAATAACTTGGATGAGCTTAGTATACATTTTCCATAGGATTCTGAGTGTCTATAAGGTGATGTCAACTGGAAATCAAAAATTTTTTTGTCTGTTGTGCTTAGCTTTTGATCTTCTAGTACATAAACTTTTAAATCTAATACTAGTGTCGGGTCTCCTAGTCATATATATCATTGTAACAATGATCAGTTGAGTGAAGAAGGCATAATCTCTGTAATGTTGGGTATTTACAGCTTACATTCTTAACTTATTAACTTTAGTTTATCTGGGCTATATATTAATGCTAAAAATCAAGCGCATAAGGTTAAAAAACATGATTACATAGAAGAAAGCTATTTGATTTATAGTCATTGAAGATGATACATTTCATGAATATTCTGTAGTACATAGAAGAAAGTTAGCACCCCTAATTTCAACATGTCAAATCGTCAAGTCTAAACCAACCTTATTTTTGTCATAATCTTATTTTTGCAGGTGGTGATTGGAGGGTGTGTAATTGATGGATGCCTAGTCAGGTACACATGCAATATAATGTACTTGGAAGTTTGCAGGATATGAATGGTGTGCTATATTGTCCCTGGTTTGTTGCAATGATGAACGGGACTTGCATCTTAATGTTTGTGAGCACTATTACTGCTGTAAGGGTTAGTGGTTACATAAATATGCTCACTTCATGCAGTCATATGGGTCTGTCAAATAATCTGTTTGTTTGTCCCTGGTTTGGTAAAATTATGATGGGATCTTGCAAGTTTAATGCTGTTAGTTGTAACTTTAGTGCTGCTAGTGGAATTTGTGGTGTTAATGCTGCTAGTTGTAAAGTTATTGATGTCAGTGGAATGAGCGAGTTTAGCACTGCTAGCTATAAGTTTGATACTGCTAGTAGAGGTCGCAGGTTTAATGCTGGTAGTAGTAATTTCAAAGCTGCTAGTAGTAATTTTGATACTGCTAAAGGTATTAGCTATTTTAATGCTGCAGCTTGTATGATAAAAGGTTGCTGTTATTGGTTTACTTTTTTCAGTCAATGTATTGAGTTAATCTCTGGACAGCTTGGTTTATTTAATAACCAACTATACTTAATGCTTGTTGTTAAGGTATATGGGAATATGGTCAGATTGTGGGTTATGCCATATTATATGCCATGTTATATGATTGTATCTGGGTTGCATTCTGTGATTAGGATAAGAAGGTTATGTCAGAACGTGGGGAATGCTTTTAGTCATAGAAGTGCAAGTGAGGTGGGTATGAACTTAAAATATGGACAATTGGCCACTGTTAAGTATGATGGGAGCAAAGGCATGGGGGTATGGAATGATTTGTAGAAAAGAAAGTATGGTATTGGACGGAAATGGGTGGATTAAGGAGTTGTGGATAGAAGATCAGAAGACTGAAGATGTGAAGATCAAAGGATTGAAGAGAAGACTTAGAAGATTTTTTGTTTTTTATGTTCTAGGATGAATTGTAAAAATGGTCATATTTGTGGTCATTTTAGATCGTATTTTTCTTTTTCTAGTGTTGGCCATTTTAGATTTTATAGGTATTATTGTAAAAATGGCCGACATAGGAGTTGGATTAGATTAAGGCTAGTAATAGGAGATTTTGTATGTGTTTGGGATGTTCACTAAAAACGTCCCTTCGGGAATACCTGTCGTATACCTGTAATTACTATTTTTTTGATCTAATAAAATTTTGCAGGGGTACCGCCCCCTTTACCCTAAAAAAAAAAAAA
Organism: Helichrysum umbraculigerum; assembly: GCA_949592205.1. Classification (NCBI taxonomy): domain Eukaryota; kingdom Viridiplantae; phylum Streptophyta; class Magnoliopsida; order Asterales; family Asteraceae; genus Helichrysum; species Helichrysum umbraculigerum. The sequence goes on from CATIUR010000008.1 coordinate 7,719,438, forward strand.
AAAAAAAAAAAAAAAAAAACATTTTGTTAACTTCTATCTCTTGTAGTATACTTATCAAATTTTACATTTGTGACATAATCCACAAAAAGAAAAAAGAAAAACCGCATGTTTCGAACTACTATTTGAAAGCTCAAATATGAACTTATATCATTACTATGCAAGTAAAACGTACCTAATGTCAGGCAGTTGAATAAACTCGAACATATTAAAAGGTCTCAATGCCTCCCTGAGACTGCACATGATCCCTAACACCTTCTTTCCAGCCTCTTTGTCGAGTCCTTGTTTCCCACATTGCAGTTTCTTGCTTTTGTAACACTTTATGGTATGGTGTGCCTATCATAAATCCATATAGTCACATGATCGTGCTAAAAATAAATGTGACTATACACATTAGCTTTTGGCAAGCTAACACACGCTAAAGTTTAGACACACATAATAGTTATGTGACAACATGTACCGGATTTTGGCTACATTGAAATCATGTATGACAAACTCAACTCTATGATTTAGACACATAAACAATTATTTCATGTGACCATATAAAGTCTCATGAATTAGACACACAAACACTCAATGTGACTAATATCAAATTTAATGATAATCGTTTTTGCCCATTTTTGCTCAAAATAATAGCCACATGAATATTTGACGAAGTAACCGTTATGAATATATTGTTGACATATAATCACCTAATTGTAGAACCAGCTTTTCCTAGGGTTAAAAACCTTCAAACCCTAGCTCCTTAACCTCCAAAATCGCACCTTAAGTCGACCTTAAACCCTAATATTCGGTTTTAGTATTCTTGAATCGTATATCTCAAACCTAAACTTAAGCCTCTAATTATAGTTTTCAAAACCGACAGTCCTGTGACAACCATCACCAAACCGTTATCGTAATTCAAGCCGTAAAAGTCATTTTTGTCAAAATTATAATTTCAAGGATTTATTTACATCAAAGTCTTCATTTTTGAAAAACGAATCCAACGCAAAAAGAATCAACGCAAACGGACGTGTAACGAAGAAGTTATGAAGCAAAACGTAAACGAAATTTGAGCTGAAAACTGAGACGCGATTTGGACTAAATAGAGGCGCGATTTGGCACCTTTAGCGACGCTATTCATCCAATTTAGCGACGCGATTTACCCCTTTTCGCGACGCGATTATTTATAGGTCGCGACGCGATTCTAGAACGGCCCAGACCCATATATAAGCGTATTTTAACCCTAAAAACGAGTTGTAAACCCCATATTACGAATTGCAGTCGATTCTAAACTCTCTTCAGACGAAAATACGAAAGTAAAACCCAAAAAACTCAAGGGTTTGATCCATTCTTTCATTCTATCAACCGAAAACACTCGTTATCACATTCATTGGTAAGTTTTCGGTGTTCAATCTCTAGTAACTATTGGTTTAATTCAATAAATCGTGATTAGGGTTCTTATAAACTTATTTTCTACAGATTTTGACAACGATTATCGTGCGGATCATAGGTAGTTGGTAAAACGTCTATCCTATTCTTTCATCTACACGTATTTCGATTGCTTTTTATTGTCGGCTTTCTTTTCGGTTCGATCCATTGTATTCCTAGTGAATGAAATCATTAGGATGTATGTAAAATCAGTATATAAGTTTGTTGAGAGTGAAATATACGACTGATTAAGCGTTTGGGATTGATTAGTATTAAGATTTAGGCTTAAACTTATAAACCCTAAATCTGGACAGATTTGTTTATCAGTTTGAGAAGGGCATAACTTGGTCGTTTTACAATGAATTTTGATGAAACTTGAGTCTAAACATAAGTATTTTGAGTCTTCTTTCAAATGGCGTCAGTTTAATGGTTAAATGTGGAGTGTAAGTTGGTCAAAATGATTTTACAAGATTATATGTCATTTATGAGTTTCTCGGTTCCAGATTTTGGTTAAGTTTTCGATTTTTGAAACGTGCCTTAAACTAAGAATTAGGTCTTAGAATTTTTATTGTATTTTTAAAATGTTAAGTATTTTCTGTAAAAATATGATAATCGTTTGAAATTTCTAAGTATTTTAAATAAATTAAAACGTTTGTGAAGTCAGAAAGAGTCGACGGTTTAGAGCATATTACTTTGATGAATTTTTAAAAATAGTAAGCTATTGAAATAAATTCTGGAAAAATTACAGGATGTTCTTAACACCATGAAATGTCACTGGTAAAATATGTAGAGTCAAATGATTTTATTAAGTCATGGTTTAAAATTCGTGAAGTGGTATGAAATTTCTGGACAGATTCTGAAATACAAGATAGAGTAAAGTTACTAATATTTTGAATAAACGAGGATTATATTTTGTAAAGATACTTGAGGATTGGTTGTGAGGAAACCTAATAAAGGTGATTTGGACTTGGGATACAATGGAAGGACATAGATATGTCTAGGTTATGACCCATATGCATTATATGATTATTGTAGATTGCGAGATTGTTTGGTGGATACACTTAAGGGCGACACCTACTTTAATATTTAAGGTGAGTTTTCGTGGCCCCATTTTCATTACATGTTTTCAAATTGGGGGAAAAGTATGCTCACATGTTTTATCAATTGTTTTATGCTGTGAAACGTACTCATTTTTATTTTGGACGTATGCTTGAAATGTGTTACATTATGTGGAATTATGTGCATTGCTTGGAAACATTATTGAGGCTATTCGTCTTACTCCTTTGTGGGTATTGACAACACGCCGACTCGTTGGGCTATTCGTCTTGCTCCTTTGGGGGTATTGACAACACGCTAGTTGGATACATTGACATCATTGAGGCTATTCGTCTTATGCCTTGGGGGTATTGACAACACGCCGACTTATATGCTATTCGTCTTACTCTGCGGGAGTAATGACAACACGCATGGTTGATTGGTTGAGATTTGTTCATTTACACTAATTTCATTTATATGTACCATTTCTATATGCATTGTCCTAACTTACTTTCATCACATCAAAATGTTTATTTTTCTAGTGTCTGGTTTCAAACCTACGAAACTCACCAACATTCATGTTGACGTTTTTGAGCATATCTTTTCAGGTTATACTAGTGGACTTAAAGCAAAGGACAAGAGAACTTAGTGGACCTTTAGGGTTGCATTAAGAGTTATTCAAGACTTGTGGTACATCATGGTTGTTTGTGAAGGCATGTTTTGCCTTAACATTGTAGTGTACGTTTGATTATAAGATTTTGAATTCATTGTTGAAATGTATGCGCGACATGAACCGTTATTCATGTTAATGGCATCATGACACATTGGATATTGTATTTCATATAGAATTCTTTATAATGATGTGTTATGATCCTATCACCGTTATACCCCGTTGTTTCCGCTTTAGACGGGGTATGACAAGTCCAACCGCCGGTTGGACTTCCCAACCGCTGGTTGGATCAATTTGAGTCATTGTCCAACTCCGCGTCTTCCACTGCCTTAAACCCTTTACACTCCAACCGCCGGTTGGGTAATCCAACCGCCGGTTGGACCTCTATTCCAGAATCTTCCAACTTCGAGTTTGGGCTTCACTTTTGGGCTTCTTCTTTTCTTTAACGGATTTTAATCTTCACTTTGGCCCATTTCTTTAATATTATCATTTTAGGTCTTCAATTCTTTAAGGTTTAAGCTCTTTTTTCTTCATTTTTTTCATTTTCTTCAGTTTTGGATTCATTCTTGTTCCTTTTTTCTTCAATCTTCAATTAAAATACATCTCTACAAATATTAACAAAATAAGTATCTAAAATCATATAAATGCACTAAAATGTATATAAATATAGGTATAAATTACTATAAAATATACTATCTATTTGATGCTTATCAAATATCCCCACACTTAAATTATGCTTGTCCTCAAGTAGAATACTGAATAAAATTTAAAATAAGCATCAAACTAATATTTAAGAATCAGAATACTTATACTAAAAATCTGTTTCATAAATTAAAAATTTAAACAATTTAATTAACCTGGATAACTATAATGTATAAATAAAAATTATTATTATTTGTGTAATATATAGCTCATGAATGATTACTAATATATTTGTCAACTATAAACAATCTATATTCATATTTCTGAATACACCTTTATTGTTAGTATGTATATTACTTATGATTTCCATATATGATATACCTTTAAATTTAATTATACAATTTACTTTTATATTCCCATTAAATATATGAAATACATTTTTAAGAATCAAGACATTGGTGACATGTCTGCATTTTCATGCAACAGAGCGACATAACTTGATTCAGGTTTAAGCAAAACCAGACTTGGTCAAACCATTTGGCGACCTCATTAGGTATCTTTTATTTTTAAGACTTTTCAAGTACTTTTGACTTGTGTTTGCTTAATTTTTAAGTATATATTAATAGAAACCAGGTCTATACTTTCGTATAACAGAGGAAACTATCAATATATATCCCCAAATGTATTCACATAAGTAAAAAGATATATAAAATTATTGTATAATAAATTTAAAATTTAAGACTTTTTATGTCATACATCATATTATGTATCATAAAATAATAAACAAGTTATTTTATTAATTTATTAAAATTCAGAAATCTTTATATAGTTTGCCTATTAGTACATCATATCATATAACTATATATCACTCCTTATTAAGGTAGCTTACGTTATATATACAAAACAGTTAATCCACATTAAAGTCTAAACTTTTAAATACAAAACAAAACTTTTAACAAAAGTATTCTAACTAATAAATACTTAGTTATTAACTTAAAATTTTAAATTTTTAATAAAATTTAAGTACAATAGAAACTTAAATAAATAATTAAAGAAATTCTTTTTCTTACGAACCCTATCCCCACACTTAAAGTATACAATGCCCTCATTGTATAAAAATTGATAAACAAAAGTGAGTAAGGGAAAGAAAAATAGAACAGAAAACTCCCCTGACTGAAATTATAAATTTCATCATCGGCTAAGAAAAATCTCCTTGGTTGATTCCTTGATCTCTTGAAAACTTGATGTCTTGAATAATAATATAGAACATCCACACTTTCGTAGTTAATCACGATTGCATTTAGCATATGCAATAAGCCTTTAAACCCCTCGGTATCCCAAGTGGACGAGTTATAGTCTCGTGAGGGTTTTCAGTGAACACACCCACAAAGTTCATAAATAAATAAGTAAGAACTTTATAAATAAAGTGCTGAACTTACTGCCAGTCTAATGCTATCAAAAATAAACAACCATATTAGCATAATAATAATAAATGTGATAAGTAAAAAGTAATAATAAGTACAGTCATCCCAAATATAAATGTATCAAATGTATCAAACATAATCTAATCATCATCTGAATCCTCCTGCCCTGGCTGTCTCGAAGGTCCAGCTCCATCATCAACTATCGGAACATAAGGCTGGAACTCAATCGACCTATCTCTCAACAACTGCTGCAATAATCCAAGCTGATAATCAGATCTACGAAAGCTCTCTCTCTCAAACCTATCAAACCTCTGCTCAATCCTGGTAAACCTCTGATCAATCGTATCAAATCTCCTACCATGTCCAATCTCAATCCTCTCCAGTCTCTGATGAATATCATCTAACATATCACCCCGGCCACGGCCTCGACCACGTCCTCTGCCTCTACCTGCTGGCAAATCAACCTCGGGTAGTGGTGGTACAACTGCTGGTGGTGGTGGAACAGGTGGTCCTCTCAATCTAGTTCTCTGTACAGGCTGCTGTCCAGGTGCAACCTCAGGCGTCCACAACAAAACTCCCTCCTGTACACCCTCCTGGAGAATCCCTGATTCAATCAACTTGTCCTCGCCTAGTAGGGACATCCCAGGTGTAACTGGTGTACAAGTCAAAAAATCAGCAGCTCCCATCTGATAATACTGAGCTATCTTAGTAACATACTGTCCTCCACATAAACTACTAGTAAGCCTATGCCAAGTCGCTCCGGTAGTCATCCAATGAACTAATCTCCAGGGAACATTGATCAGCGTCCCCTGAATCATAGTATGCAAATAAAAGAAATCTGGCTGATAGACCTTCTCAGGTCCAGTATGCCTACCACAGATAGAAAATGATAACAACCTATGCAAAAGCCTATGAACCAGGCTCCTCATATGTATATCTGAAGGTGCTCTCTCCCCATAATCAACAATAGCCAAATGTCTCCAATACTCTGCTATCTCAACAGATGAATACTGCTCTACCATACCTGCAGTCAAATGCTCTACAAAAGAATGATTGTGGAGCTCATCTAGTGTATAGAGCCCCAAAGCTACTCCAAACTCAATCAAACTCATAGACCTAGGCTGACCTCCTAAATAAAAAGAAATAGAAGGCTGGTCAAACTGTCTAGAGGCATCATCAACTCTAAGGGTCATATAAAACTCGATAACAAGCTCTCAATAAATAATCTCCTGAATCTAAAATAATCTAACCCAAGCCAAAGAAACAAAACCAACAACACCTAATGGTAAAAGATAACTCTGAGTCATCAGCCTCCTCAGAGTAGCATCCCTAGTCTCTCCCTCACGGCGAGGATCTATAACTCTCTCCATAACCGACCAATCTAATACATCCGGTGTCTCTACCGGCTGAGCAATATGCTCCAGTAATCCATCAGCAAACTCTGCCCTACGCTCTGCTGTAATAGTCTCATGCTCAAAACGTAAATATGGATGTAGTTGGAAATCCTCCCTATCTAAGAGTGCACGTCCTCTCTGGCGTCTGGTAGACATATCTGCAATATCAACTTAAACAACGTATTAGTTTAACATAATATCGTTTGCATGTATTGGAAGATTCTGGAATAGAGGTCCAACCGGCGGTTGGATTACCCAACCGGCGGTTGGAGTGTAAAGGGTTTAAGGCGGTGGAAGACGCGGAGTTGGACAATGACTCAAATTGATCCAACCGGCGGTTGAGAAGTCCAACCGGCTGTTGGGAAGTCCAACCGGCGGTTGGACTAGCGGTTTTGAAAACTATAAATAGAGGCTTAAGTTTAGGTTTGAGATATACTATTCAAGAATACCAAAACCGAATATTAGGGTTTAAGGTCGACTTAAGGTGCGATTTTGGAGGTTAAGGAGCTAGGGTTTGAAGGTTTTTAACCCTAGGAAAAGCTGTTTCGACAATTGGTTCAGTTTCTTTATCCTTGTAACTTTAATAACCTTATTGAATTAATTTATGGATATTGTTTATTTGAATTACTTGTTGTAACATCCGTAATTGGGCCTAGGGGTTTTATATTAATTTATGGTTTTAAATTTTTATTTAAGTTATTATGAAATAGTTTTGATTGATATGTTGAAAATAAATGGGTAAAATAAGTTTAGGACTTATTGTGACTAGTGAAATATTAATTGTTTTAAATTAATATAGTTGACGGAACAATAAAATGTTTGGACTCGCAAATGGTTTTCGGGTTCCAGACAATAGGGTGAAAAGGGGTATTAAATTATACCCGTATAATTGATGTCGGTTAAGTGAGCCGACCTTTATTTTCTTTATTTCCTTCCTCTTTCCCATTTTGCTTCCTGAGGAAAGTTTGATAAACACACACATACATATTTAGTTGACATCAAAGAGAAACCATAATCTAGAAACCTTTCTACTTGTGAACTGATTGAATCAACACCATCATAATCTTGATCTTCATCAATCTTGTAAGTATTCTTATGGATATATGTGATATGTTAAGGTTAGTGTAAAATACATGAAATTGATGATTGATTTGATGATATATGATGCTATTTGTTGTTAGAAATGGCTAGTTTTAGTGTATGATCGATTAGGAAGCTGAACTAAGTGATTTGAGCATGTTTTGATTCGAAATTGGGGTAAACATGAAGATGTTCGCAGGTTGCTGGTAAACACCAGATCGCGACGCGACCATAACCCATCGCGACGCGATATGATCGGGATCGCGGCGTGATCCTAGACGATCGCGACGCGATCTTGGTCTGGGCAGATCAGTTTTGTTTTGCTGCATGATTGGTACATTAGTTGTATATATAAAGGCTTTGTGAATACTAAATCAGTGATAATAAGTTGAAATAATGATGTTAGTCATGAATCAAGTTAATCTAAACGAGTATTGTAATCTAACATGATTAATATTCATTTAGTGACATAATGAGATTGGTAATGCTAGAATTGTGATGTTGATGATATAATGAAATTAGTATGATACTAGTGATTGTAATAGTGGACTAATCTTACATAGATCATGATGATAATTGTGACAATATACATAATGTGAATATATAAGTCTTGCTAAAGACTTAACATATAAAGTGGCGATATAAGTGATATGATATGTATTGTGAATTGAGACGATGTGATATGTTATATGATTATAACATATGTTAATTATTATAATAAGTTCATTGTTGATTGACAAGTTACTGACTTGTGATACTTGTGGTGATTTCAGATAAGCAAGAGACTCAGTGACATTAAACTACTGAGTGGACGACTGAGGTAACGGTGAGTGGATCGATAACCCTCAGTTTGATTTAGGTGTAACAGGTTTATTACAACAGGTGATTGTATTATTACTATTGCTTTGATTGCCATGATTGTTATGGTTTATTAGTAATAATACTGTGAATAGATTGTTGACCTGATATGATGACCTGGTGAGTGTGTCGATAAGTGATTACGTGATATATGGCCATAGTGCATTGATGATTAGTGCCTTGTGATTATGTCATAAGTGATACGGAGGCCAGGCATGGGGCTGGGCTTGGATTGCTATTGGTTGGATAACACAGGGTCTTAGTACAAGTTTTATTGTCGTAGCCTGTGTTGTATGAGTAATAGCACCAAGTAGTCGGTTAAACCTCTGTATGGGCCTGCAGTTGGTTTGAAATTGTTCTTTGAGGCTGGTACTCAAGAACCACCGGTCCTCTATGGTGAAAAGTGATTGTGATGTGATAAGTGATAAACAGTTGAGTTGTGTGCATATAATTATTTGTTGTACACAAGTGTGTTATGCTAAGTCAGTCTGTTGTTTGTTGATTTACTCACTTAGCAGTTGTGCTAATCCCACCACTTTAAATACTTCTTGCAGGTTATGTTTTGGATATAATGGGTGTGCAAGAAGCTGTTGACCTGGATGGAATGTTTGAAGAACATGCGTAGACTCTGATATCTGATTTGATTAAATCAGTAGTGTTTGTGATTATATAACACCTCGTTTGTAGTATTTTGATTTAAAGAACATTAAACTGTTATGTATAAAGTTTTGAAAGTTTGAAAAAGTTGCTGTACTTTTGATGTAATGTACATTAATATGTTAAGACCTACGCTTCCGAGTCGAACAACATTATTATAATGGTTAGTAAAATGAGGGGTGTTATAAGTTGGTATCAGAGCATAGGTTTGGGTGAATTGGACAGTGGTAGGTGTTCAATCCCAAATCTATGGTTGTGTTGGTCAAACATTCCAGATGTGGGATTTGGCTGTGTTGGGAATCGGTTAGTATATTAAGTACTCACGATTGACAGATTTGTGAGTTGTTGTTTTGAGTACAGGTATGGCAGAAAACGAGCACCTGACCAGTACCCTCAACAGTTCCCCGAGATTGGATGTCCTTGATACAGAGACAGATACAGAGAAACATGGTCAGACAGATGCATCATTCCCAGTTGAGGAACATACAGTTAGAGATGAGTATGTATTACATGTTGGATCTTCTCAGTAGCAGTTACAGTCGCAGTATCATGTTATGAGCACTGTTTCACAGCCTAGGGTGTTATCTTCAGGGCCTATTGATTATTAGGTACCAATGATTTTATCACCATATCAACAGAGAACGGGTTGTTCATTTAAAACCTTTATGTCTTGTAAACCTTCAAATTATTATGGAACTTTTAATCCATCTGTTACACATGAGTGGTTACGGGATACTGAGAGAAAGTTGGAGATATGCCAATGTGAGGAAGAATTTAAGGTTTCTTATGCAGAACAGCTTTTGAAAGGACAGGCAATGTTTTGGTGGGATTCGATTACAGCAAATTTGACACCACAACAGAAAGCATCTATTCGATGGAGTGATTTCTATAATGAGGTATGTCGACAGTATTGTTCTGAGTTTGATGTGTCAAACATTAGACAGGAATTCATGGGATTACAGTTGACCGATGAGATGACTATAGATGAGTTGATTGCACAGTTTACAGAGAAATTGAGGTTTGTGCAGCAATGGGTACCAAATGATAGAACTAAGATAGACCATTTTGTTGAAGCATTACCACCTGAGTATCGTACTACAGTGAGATTGGCAAGTTCTCTTGCAGATGCTTTTGCTTTAGCCCGTTTGGTGGATAGTGACTTACGAGCTCATAATAAGGAAAAGATTTTATATCTAGTTGAAAGTGAACCTTCTGATAAAAGTAAACATAAAAGACAGAGCAGAAAGTCAAAGAGTCATAGTGTTTCGGGTGATCGATCTCTTTGGTGTAATGATTGTAAATCCAGACATACGGGAAAGCGTACTTCTCAAACTACTAGATGCATTAAGTGTGGATTGATTGGACATAAAGTCAGGAATTGTAATTATCCTGAGAAAGTATGTTGGAATTGTCAGAAAGAAGGTCATCATGCGGGGCAGTGTCCAGAGGAGATAAGACAGGGATCGGGTTTGGTCGGTGCATCGTCGTCTTCTGGCCATAAGCGGAGGAATCTGCAGTCAGCAGTTGGCAGATATTCTGATGACAGTTGATAAAGCTGTCAGGACGGTTGACATCATTACAGGTATTTCTGTATTTATCTTGTACTGGTGTGTGTTTATATAATTTGGAACTAATTGTTCATTATAATTGTGATTATGTGATAAATTGGAAGTGACCCTAGTGATTCTAATTCTTTTAGAATAAAGATAGTGATAATGAAATAATTTCTGTTACTGTGTTAGTGACTGAAATTAAGTGTTTGATATAGAGTCATGATATTTGATGCTCTGTGTTAGTGGACATCCTTAGTTGATATAAACTTTGGTATAAATTGGGCAAATAATAGTGTGTAGAGAAAGAAAATTAATAAATATCCTTGTTGAATGAGTCGTGTGATTGACTTGAGAAAATGAGAACATAATTATGTTGTTGAATTCTAAAAATTTTGAGCGGATAATATGAATTGCTGAATTGGACATGTTGACAATTTGAACAGAGTTAGTAGTGTTTGATGAGATTAGCGATATAATATGATATGATTCCCAGTATTTGATGAGATTGTGGAATTAATTTGTTTGATTTATAAAATGCTGGATTGATATGATTCAAAGTGTATGTTGAAGAAAAAAAAAGGAATATACCATGATTGTTTATTGAATCCGTTGTGATGATTGAAAGTCTGGTTATATTATTGAGATTGTTAAGTGTTCATGAGATTTTAGTGGATCAAATGATGTGGGTATGTCAACTTTGTTGGACAAATTGAACTTGTTGAAATACTGATATCTCGATTTATTATAAATATTGGATTGGAGCATATATGTGATTGTGACTAGTTCTTGGAACTATAAAAAGGAGATTATTCTTGTGTTAGATTATCAGTCATATGAATTTAATTTTTATAGATGAAAAGTTGAGACATGTTGATTGTAGCAATGAGTTTAAAGTGGATTATTCAAAGTTGAGGATTGAAATTGATTGAAACCGTTTTGCATTTGACCGTTGTTTTGTGCCATTTGATGGACTTATTGACTTTACAAAGTATTATATACTTTTGATGAGGTAAGGTGGTGTTTGATGCACAGAGATTAGATTATTGATATTAATTGTGATGAATTGAGTTACCTGAGAGGAGTTAATCATTATGACTTGGAGTTTACAGTTGTTGTGTTGTGAATCTGGAGATAGTGTTTAGATGGTATTAAATGATTGTTGAACAACTCTAGAGAATTAAATATTATTAATCTTGAGTTCGAGCAGTAGATTTAAAACTCTGAGATGTGACTTTGACTGAACCTTTTTGTTGAATCTGATTATTAATCATTCGGGAGGTGTTGAATTGGGTTGAAACAAGTTTGACTTTGTGTTGTGATACAATTCGCAGGATTGAACTATATTGTTATGAAATGACTTGAGATTACTCCCATTGTGTTTACTAATTCTGTTGAAATAGAATTGGTTGATGATAAGATAATCTAAGTTTGGTGACTGGGATTAGTGTTTGATTTTGAGGCAACTTTTGAGTTTGACATGTTTGATTGAGACAAATTAGTAATGCGGAAACTTGATGATTGATTATAATCGTGAACCAGTACTAGTGGTTGGGGGGAAAAGATAGAAGCATATACATTGGGATATGTGCATGTGGAAAGAATTCAAAACCTGTAATTACATTTATAAGTTACTCACGGAGTAACGTGTGACGTGTGTATCTATTATGATTCAGTAGTTGATGATGCTACTTTTGATTGGAGTTTATAAAAAAAAAAAAAAATTGTTTTACCTGAAACTCATGGAGACACTGTTGATGGATATATTAAATCAAAGACTTGATTGTGAGACTTGGTATTAGCGAAACCATTGCTGGATTTTGATGGGATTTATCCAAAATGTGATAAGAGATCTTTCTAGAATAAATGGAGTGAGAGAAATTGTTATTGAATTGTGTTAGCGGATTAAAAACTATTTAGTCTTGTATGGAATTCAGTTGATTTGAGATTATCGAGATGTAATGCTAATTGAAACTTTCGAGAGATTATTGATTGTGTATTCAAGGATTATATAAAGATTTGAAATCATTATAACGATGGATTATCATAGAGCGGATGTGATATTATAGTGGATTCTGAACATTGGTTTTCAAGTATAAATCTGTGTATTAGGTGATCATTGTGGATATTATACGATTGTGTCATTTGGATTTTGAGTTGGATTAGATTTCGGGGACGAAATCTTTTTAAGGGGGAGAGATTTGTAACATCCGTAATTGGGCCTAGGGGTTTTATATTAATTTATGGTTTTAAATTGTTATTTAAGTTATTATGAAATAGTTTTGATTGATATGTTGAAAATAAATGGTAAAATAAGTTTAGGACTTATTGTGACTAGTGAAATATTAATTATTTTAAATTAATATAGTTGACGGAACAATAAAATGTTTGGACTCGCAAATGGTTTTCGGGTTCCAGACAATAGGGTGAAAAGGGGTATTAAATTATACCCGTATAATTGATGTCGGTTAAGTGAGCCGACCTTTATTTTCTTTATTTCCTTCCTCTTTCCCATTTTGCTTCCTGAGGAAAGTTTGATAAACACACACATACATATTTAGTTGAAATCAAAGAGAAACCATAATCTAGAAACCTTTCTACTTGTGAACTGATTGAATCAACACCATCATAATCTTGATCTTCATCAATCTTGTAAGTATTCTTATGCATATATGTGATATGTTAAGGTTAGTGTAAAATACATGAAATTGATGATTGATTTGATGATATATGATGCTATTTGTTGTTAGAAATGGTTAGTTTTAGTGTATGATCGATTAGGAAGCTGAACTAAGTGATTTGAGCATGTTTTGATTCGAAATTCGGGTAAACATGAAGCTGTTCGCAGGTTGCTGGTAAACACCAGATCGCGACGCGACCATAACCCATCGCGAAGCGATCTTGGTCTGGGCAGATCAGTTTTGTTTTGCTGCATCATTGGTACATTAGTTGTATATATAAAGGCTTTGTGAATACTAAATCAGTGATAATAAGTTGAAATAATGATGTTAGTCATGAATCAAGTTAATCTAAACGAGTATTGTAATCTAACATGATTAATATTCATTTAGTGACATAATGAGATTGGTAATGCTAGAATTGTGATGTTGATGATATAATGAAATTAGTATGATACTAGTGATTGTAATAGTGGACTAATCTTACATAGATTATGATGATAATTGTGATAATATACATAATGTGAATAGATAAGTCTTGCTAAAGACTTAACATATAAAGTGGCGATATAAGTGATATGATATATATTGTGAATTGAGACGATGTGATATGTTATATGATTATAACATATGTTAATTATTATAATAAGTTCATTGTTGATTGACAAGTTACTGACTTGTGATACTTGTGGTGATTTCAGATAAGCAAGAGACTCAGTGACATTAGACTACTGAGTGGACGACTGAGATAACGGTGAGTGGATCGATAACCCTCAGTTTGATTTAGTTGTAACAGGTTTGTTACAACAGGTGATTGTATTATTACTATTGCTTTGATTGCCATGATTGTTATGGTTTATTAGTAATAATACTGTGAATAGATTGTTGACCTGATATGATGACCTGGTGAGTGTGTCGATAAGTGATTACGTGATATATGGCCATAGTGCATTGATGATTAGTGCCTTGTGATTATGTGATAAGTGATACGGAGGCCAGGCATGGGGCTGGGCTTGGATTGCTATTGGTTGGATAACACAGGGTCTTAGTACAAGTTTTATTATCGTAGCCTGTGTTGTATGAGTAATAGCACCAAGTAGTCGGTTAAACCTCTGTATGGGCCTGCAGTTGGTTTGAAAGTGTTCTTTGAGGCTGGTACTCAAGAACCACCGGTCCTCTACGGTGATAAGTGATTGTGATGTGATAAGTGATAAACAGTTGAGTTGTGTGCATATAATTATTTGTTGTACACAAGTGTGTTATGCTAAGTCAGTCTGTTGTTTGTTGATTTACTCACTTAGCAGTTGTGCTAATCCCACCACTTTAAATACTTCTTGCAGGTTATGTTTTGGATATAATGGGTGTGCAAGAAGCTGTTGACCTGGATGGAATGTTTGAAGAACATGCGTAGACTCTGATATCTGATTTGATTAAATCATTAGTGTTTGTGATTATATAACACCTCGTTTGTAGTATTTTGATTTAAAGAACATTAAACTGTTATGTATAAAGTTTTGAAAGTTTGAAAAAGTTGCTGTACTTTTGATGTAATGTACATTAATATATTAAGACCTACGCTTCCGAGTCGAACAACATTATTATAATGGTTAGTGAAATGAGGGGTGTTATACTTGTTAATTAGGTTTTCGTTATAATTGTTTGAATGAATGTTTATTGAGTTTATTATATGGATTATATGTTTATGTTGGAACTATATTATTCAATGTTTATTATACAAGAATTGTCTTTATTATGATATATTGATGATTATTCTTGACATAGTTAGACTGATTTATATTAAACGAGGATGACCATATTAAGTTTGTATAAATTAAGTAATTGTGTTTATGTCTTGATCTTAACCTTATCCGATAGACGAAGAATAATTCATTAATATAAAGTAATACTGTGATTCATGCCATACCGATGAAATTATATTAATAAACTGTTGATAGATCTTATTAATTAGTGATACTCTGCGTAACCTTATGATTGTATTGCTATGATGAAGATTAGCTTAACCTTAAGTAATTTTCTACATTAGTAAATCACCAGTAATAATAGCCAACAAAGCAAATAGACATAAGTACATATAATAGGTTTAATAAATGATAGTTTGAATAATTATAATCTTCTATCCATCTGAGTATTATTAAGTTGTTCCTGAAACTTATCTATTAGAATCTGTATCAAAATATAAATATAAATATGTTCGTTCGGAACTAAAACGTCCCCCTTATCTTGTATATTATTGTAAATTGGATCCTTTACTTTACTTTACTTATTTGTATAAATGTAATTAGTTGTAATTATAAATAAGAATCACGTTTCTTGTGTTCCTTGTGTTCGAATTTGGACTTACTTATTAAGCTATATTACATGAACGGGTCAATCTTGCCTGAATTGTGTGATAGTATTATTTAGTATTTTCTTAATTTAAAACTTGTTATTATAATTGCATATACTTTCACCACATCAAGTTTTTGGCGCCGCTGCCGGGGAACACTTAACCGGTTGAACTTTTGTTCTACCGGAAGAAGCGGTGTATTTTAATTAAACTGATTATTTTACCTGTATAATTTTTATTTCTAATACTTTGCAAAATCAATACGAAATATCGGCTCACCCATTGAGAATACTGACAAAAACAAAGGTATAAGGAGAGTAAAGCCCTACTTCATTGATTTATCATATAAGACGTAAGGTGCTTCTCGAAAGAAATAGGTTTTTAATAAGCCTTGCGCTGACCTGTTTCTCCGCTTTTGTGTACTATCAATGGAGCTACCGAGATCTATTGACTAGCTTTGTACAATAAATTTAACAAAACCCACTGTAATTTCAAAATGTTGTATAAATAACTAACTTGCATTACTAACAAATAGGAAATTTGGGTTGGGTATTCTTTTTCGATCAATTAATTTTGAATGTGTTTTATTATTAATTATCGGGATTCATGTACACCAACTTGAATATTTCTAACATTTTATTAACATTTTCTTTTGAATTTAAAGTACTACTAAATTATGTTCTTGTTGCAGATAGATGTATGACCCGAACACTTCATCCGGATCCACTTAGTCCATTTGACGAACCAGAACGAGAATTTAATTCTAGAAGACGATTATCATACGCGCCACCTAATTCGCCAGAACACGGAATTTCAAATGAAGAAGAAGACTATGAACAACCTCCTGTAGTTTGAACTAAGGAAGATATGTTTCATTACTTAGACTGCCATGAAGATGAACCTAGATTTATTATGGAGATTATACACAAATCTACTTTAGAGTATACTGATTATCAGAAAGCGTTGATTAAGAAAATGGAAGAACAATTCAATGCTTGGGTTACATCTAATGAAACTAGAGATACAGATGATTTCATAAACTATGTGAATGAGCTGAAGTATGATATTGTGAGCGAGCATGAGATGGTAGATCCAACTTTTTGTGAGGAGCAGCTGCTGAAGTATACATATGTGCATGAAACATTTGAGAAGTCTTTGTTTCCTTATTCTGATAAACAAAGAGAAATGTTAAGAGAGCTTAAGGAGATAATAGAGCATGCCACTGGAAACCTAAGTAATATGGCTGACATATGTTTACTTGAAAACTTTCAAGATTTCTTCAATTCGATAAAGGCTAGAGAGCATATTGGTTCTGGAAGGTTCTTCATTGATTGTACGGTTGACTTTTATGCTCAAGAAATTATTGATGAATTTTACTATGGAGAATGGGACGAATGAGTACTTTTCTGACGAACCAATGGCAAACTTGGTCACTTATGCTAAAGAGGAGTTTCAGCTAACTTACAATGGAGTTCACTACAATCAGAGAAATAACCTTTTTCATTTAGGGTTATCTGAAGTTTATTATCAGTTAGTAGATACTTTTAGGTATTCGGGGATAACAACGGAGCATCAAGAAGGATACTATAGGAGAATCTTAAAGGACATAGGAAAGGCAGTGAGAACCCACAACACATATGATTATCATGATATACATTTAGGTTTCTATGGATTATTGGATTCGTTAAGACATAATCATATGGAACGAGAAATAAAGGTTGAAGATGATTACATGGCTACTGATGAAGATGGAAGAATAGCTAAAAAGGTCAAAAGAGTAGCTGCCACACTCATAGAAGTAGAAGGATGCCGTTTGGGTTATGTAATGCACCAGCTACATTTCAGCGTTGCATGATCGCAATATTTCATGATATGGTAGAGGATTTCATGGAAGTATTTATGGACGATTTCTCAGTATTTGGTGATTCATTTGATTCTTGTCTAAAGAATTTACAGAAGATGTTGCAGAGATGTGAAGAAGCAAATCTAGTTCTTAACTGGGAAAAATGTCACTTTATGGTTCGAGAAGGAATTGTTTTAGGTCATAAAATATCCAAAATAGGAATCGAGGTAGATCAAGCGAAGATTGAAGCTATTTCAAAATTACCTTATCCTACAAATGTAAAAGGAATAAGGAGTTTTTTAGGACATGCTGGATTTTATCGGAGATTTATACCGGATTTTTCAAAAATAGCAAGACCGTTGAATCATTTGTTGGAAAAAGATGCAAAGTTCGAATTTAAAGACAAATGCAAACAATCGTTTGATGCATTAAAAGAGAAGTTAGTATCTGCTCCAGTTATGACAGGTCCAAACTGGAATCTACCTTTTGAATTAATGTGTGATGCTAGTGATTATGCGGTTGGAGCTGTTTTAGGGCAGAGAATTGATAAGAAGTTTAAGCCAATCTATTATGCCAGTAAGACATTAACAGATGCTCAGGAAAATTACGCAACTACGGAAAAGGAACTTCTGGCAGTGGTTTTTGCTTTCGATAAATTTCGTTCATATCTTGTCTTAACTAAAACTGTGGTTTATACTGACCATTCTGCTTTGAAGTATTTGTTTAATAAGCAGGATGCGCGCCATCGTTTATTGTGATGGATTCTTTTATTGCAGGAATTTGATATTGAAATCAAGGATAAGAAAGGAGCTGAAAATGTCGCAGCTGATCATTTGTCAAGATTGGAAAATCCAGAGTTGGAAGCATTGGATGAAGAGGAAATTCAAGATTCATTTCCGGATGAGAAACTTATGACAGTACAAGAAAGAACAGAGATACCTTGGTTTGCGAATTATGCAAATTATTTGGTTACTAAAATTATACCAAGGATGGATTATCAGAAGAGGGAGAAATTCTTTTCTGATTTAAAGTATTATTTTTGGGAAGATCCATTTCTTTTCAGATATTGTGCAGATGGCATAATTAGAAGATGTGTACATGGTGAAGAAGCTCAACAGATTATAAAGCATTGTCATGAAGGACCAGTAGGCGGTCATAATGGACCAAGTTACACTGCAAAGAAAATATTTGACGCAGGTTTTTATTGGCCGATGATTTTTAAAGATACATATCCATTCGTTAAGAATTGTGATTCTTGCCAAAGAGCTGGGAATATTTCTAAACGTGATGAAATGCCGCAGACTAGTATACAGGTTTGTGAAATTTTTGATGTTTGGGGTATTGATTTTATGGGACCATTTCCTATGAGTCACGGTAATAGGTACATATTAGTAGCTTTGGATTATGTTTCAAAATGGGCTGAGGCAAAAGCATTACTTACAAATGATGCTAGAGTTGTGGTGAAATTTCTTAAACAATTATTCTCCAGATTTGGAACTCCCAAGGCATTGATTAGTGATCGAGGTACTCATTTTTGTAATACTCAATTAGAGAAGGTATTAAAAAATATGGAGTTAGTCATCGATTTGCTACACCTAATCATCCACAGACTAGTGGACAAGTTGAAAAGACCAATCGTGCGTTAAAACGTATTTTGGAACGTTCTGTTGGTTCCAACAGAAAAGAGTGGTCGGAAAGGTTAGACAATGCACTCTGGGCATATAGGACATCATTTAAAACACCTACAGGTTGTACTCCATATAGATTAATTTTTAGAAAAGCTTGTCATTTACCAGTGGAAATAGAACACAAAGCATATTGGGCACTTCGAGAATGCAACATGGATACCGATGAGGTTGGTAAGCATCGTTTTTTACAGTTACATGAGTTAGATGAGCTTCGTTGGAATGCTTACGAGAATTCAAGGTTTTATAAAGAAAGGACGAATAAATGGCACGATATAAGACTTAGAGGAGATAAAGAGTTTGTTGTTGGAGAACGTGTGCTTTTATATAATTCATGTATTCGGTTATTTCCGGGTAAATTGAAATCTAGATGGAGCGGACCATTTGATATTCACCAAGTTCATACAAATGGAAGTATGGATTTAGTTGCCTTCGATGGAACAATTTTTACAGTCAATGGACATCGATTGAAGAAATATTATGAAGATACTTTTATTGAACATACTTCAGATGTAACTCTGGAAGAATAAGTTACTAGATCATGTCGAACTTACCGACACTTAAACAAAAGTGCTTCTTGGGAGACAACCCATGTTTATTTTTATATGTTATGTTTTTCTTTTATGTTTTAATTTTCAGGATTAAACTTTGTGGGTATGTTCACTGGAAACCCTCACGAGACTATAACTCGTCCACTTGGGATACCGAGGGGTTTAAAGGCTTATTGCTTATTCTAAATGCAATCGTGATTAACTACGAAAGTGTGGATGTTGTATATTATTTTTCAAGAGATCAAGGAATCAACCAAGCAGATTTTTCTTAGCCGATGATGAAGTTTTTAATTTCAGTCAGGGGAGTTTTCTGTTCTATTTTTATTTCCCTTACTCACTTTTGTTTATCAATTTTTATACAATGAGGGCATTGTATACTTTAAGTGTGGGGATAGGGTTCGTAAGAAAAAGAATTTCTTTAATTAATTATTTAAGTTTCTATTGTTCTTAAATTTTATTAAAAATTTAAAATTTTAAGTTAATAACTAAGTATTTATCAGTTAGAATACTTTTGTTAAAAGTTTTGTTTTGTATTTAAAAGTTTAGACTTTAATGTGGATAAACTGTTTTGTATATATAATGTAAGCTACCTTAATAAGGAGTGATATATAGTTATGTGATATGATGTACTAATAGGCAATCTATATGAAGATTTCTGAATTTTAATAAATTAATTAAATAACTTGTTTATTATTTTATGATACATAATACGATGTATGGCATAAAAAGTCTTAAATTTTAAATTTATTATACAATAATTTTATATATCTTTTTACTTATGTGAATACATTTGGGGGTATATATTGATAGTTTCCTCTGTTATACGAAAGTATAGACCTGGTTTCTATTAATATATAGTCAAAAATTAAGCAAACACAAGTCAAAAGTACTTGAAGAGTCTTAAAAATAAAAGATACCTAATGAGGTCGCCAAATGGTTTGTGTCGCACCCCCAGAACGCGTGGTAGCGGAAGCATGAGGTGTCATGGGGGCGCCGACCAAATCAAATATCACAACACAAAGATTAAAGCAAACGACCTCTATATGAGACGTTTGAAAATATTACATTACCATAATTCAAATGTTTACAAAATATCTGGAGTTCGCATAAACCGTTAAGAGATTTCTAGTACATTACTGATTATACAAAATACAGCTAAATGCAATCTAATCTCTTGATGTTTGAAAACAATGCGACTCGAGCTAAGCTTTCCATAAGCTTCCTACTGCGGCGGGTTACCTGAGAAATACATACTAAAAGGTCAACATAAAGTTGGTGAGTTCATAGGTTTGATAATCAATCAGTTACTAATATGATCCACAAGATTCCAAAAGTTGTATCATTCACAATGATAAGTAAAAGTATCGTTAGTCAACGATAAGTAAAAGTATTGCAAAATGCAACATAAGTATACCATTTGCATGAGTCTCATAGTCAAGCTTAACGTTGTTTGCCTCCGGTAAGTGTACTAATCCGATACACCTCTAAATCACAAGTAATACTGCGCCCGTGGGTTGGCTAGAGCGACTAGCCCGGACGAGGTTTGTCAAACCCTGATAGATCTATCCAATAATACTCACGCACAAATTTTAATGACTATGATGGGTAGAGGACTTTAGTGGATTATTCAGGTCTCATGCAATCCGTACGAAAAGTGTTTCAAGCTACTTGTGATCATATAAGCAGTTGTATAAAACAGTTGTATGTATTCTCACCCCAGTTGAAAAACAGTAAAAAAAGGGACTATGAAACTCACCTTAGATTAGCAAGTAGCAAGTAAGTATCAAATAAGCAAGCAAGCCGGTGTGCAACCTTCTAACGTTCTAAAAACGTATAAGGTTGGGTATAAGTAGATGTCTCAAAAGACCATCTATAGCGATTGTATAAGTGGGGGTCAATGTCCACTTAAGCCAATCGTGTAGGTGGAGGGTTAATGTCCACCTAGAGCTAGTTCATCAACTAGTATGTCCAAATAAATTGTTCAAGTTCGTTTCTTAAAAACGTGTACGACCCGTTGGTGAAAGTTTGTAATAATAATTCATTTAGACATTATTATCAAGTTTGTTTTGCTGTATACTATTCATTAATACATATCGTGTGTTGCAAATCAATTATTTTAGTTTGTATAAGTCTTAAACCGTAGGTCAAAGTTGGTCAACTCGTTGGTCAAAGCTGGTCAAACCTGGTCAAACTGGTCAAACCTGGTCAAACTGGTCAAACCTGGTCAAACCGGTGAAACCTGGTCAAACCTGGTCAAACCTGGTCAAACTGGTCAAACCTGGTCAAACTGGTCAAACCTGGTCAAACCTGGTCAAACTGGTCAAAGTTGGTCAAACTTAGCATCACTAGCAAAATGTAGCATCACTAGGTTAGTGTCTCTACTTGAGACTTAGGATATTTTCAGAAAATGTGGCATCACTAGCAAAATGTAGCATCACTAGCAAAATGTAGCATCACTAGCAAAATGTAGCATCACTAGGTTAGTGTCTCTACTTGAGACTTAGGATATTTTCAGAAATTGTTCTAAGTGTCGGTTTCTAATTCGGGAAACTTTCTAAGTTTAGTCTTTGGTCCAAGTTACTAACTAAGTCAACCAAACCCATTTTTGTTACCACTTTCCAAAAATAGTAAGTTTTGTCGTTTTTAGAAACCGAGCCGTTTTTGTTGACTTGGTCAAACCTACTCGGTTTGACCCGAAACTTTTACCCAACCCATAAATCAGTTTAAAGAGTCCAAATAATTTGTCGGTTTGTGTCGGAGTCATCCAAAGTGTCGGTTTTAATTACACTTCTTAAGATTTTCAATATTTCACATTTTCGACTTTTGTCGGTTTGGTTCGCCATTTTATTTCTACCACTTCTGTTCCAAACTAAGGTCTACAAATTTTACCAACTGATCATCCATGTTTCTAGTCTAACCTATAATTTTTGCAACAACCATAGTGTCCATTTACATATCTAAATAATTTCGTGAAGGAACCGAACTCGGTTTTCGAAAACTTTCAGACCAGACTCAAAGATCAGTTTATATCCAAAAATACGTACAGATCTGGAAAAAGTGCAAAACACGAAAGTTGTAGCTCTTTTCAATACGCAACTTTTAAAAAAAAATTAGTTGTCTAATTCTTCCTACAGCTCGAGATATGGTCATTTTAGTGGACTGACTTTTCTGGGACAGAAACTGTCTTCTTACATATGTGTTACAAAAACGTGTTTCAACCTTTTATTTGGACATAATAGTGTTAGATGAGCTACAAAACAAGTAAAGAAACATCATGAAATCAGTTTTAGAGAGAGAGGATGGGTATTCATACTTAGAAATGATGAAGAAGATGATGGAAAGGGGGCTTGATTCTTGTTGTTCTTCTTCTTGCTCTTGATCAAAGGTGGCTTGTGGTGGTTTATGGTGGTAATTGTGGTGGTTTATGGTGATGGATTTGGCTGAGTTTCTTTGGAGTTGAGAGAGAAAAGAGTTGGGAGGAATAAGGTGGTGGGTTGAAATGATGAAAGACTTGTGCATGAGATGTAAGTGGGATTGTAAGAGAAAGGGAGATGTGACATTTTTGCATGTTCAAAGAGTGGCCAAAGAAGGGAGGTGGCACATGGGGTGGCCGGCCCCCATGTGGTCCCACCAGGGGTATTTTGGTCATTTTTCATTCTTAGCTTAAATTGTTGCGTTTTACGTTCGTTTGCTCGATTGTTTAGACGTTTATTCGTACGTTAAATATTAGTTGACGTTTTTATTTAACGATTTAAATTTCGATATTTCCCCTTGAAATATTTAATATAATACTTGAAAACTCTTATAGAAATGTTCCGATAATTCGTTGGCCTCGATTTGCGTGCATGGTTTACGGAAGTTTAAAATCGCGTAACGTTTTGATTGGACGTTTTTCATTATTAACATCAAATGAGATATTTTAAACGAAATTTTTACTCTAAACGATATATTTTAAATTCTTAAAATATATTTTGGTTTTCGTTCGATTGTCGGGAGCGTTCCGCGCGTTTCAGTTGCGTTTGAGACGTTTTACCTAAATCGCCTTAGTTTTTCGTGTATTATTTTAACAAAACAATAATATATGATAAATAACTTCTAAAAACATATTAAAGTTATTTATAGAAATGTTTTCACCAACGTCGTATTTATACTGGGTCGGACTCCGTCCGGCTGTTTTGCACAATTTCACCAAATTGCGTAAGTGTAATTACAACTAATTACATAAGCGTAATATAATCAATTACGGGAGTGTATATTCACATAAATACACAAATAGTTACAAGTAATTACAAGTATTTAGCCTAATACTAAACTAAACACACGTAATTAGGATTTCTAGTAGGTTAATCAGTAACCCTAAATCGTCGGGTGTCACATTCTCCCCCTGTTAGGAGAATTTCGTCCCGAAATTAGTTTGTTGCCGCAGTCTGTGGGGTATCTAGGAATAGATGTGGATGTTTCAGTCGCATTTGGTCTTTCCGTTCCCAAGTGAATTCAGGACCGCGCCTAGAATTCCACTGGACTTTAACGATGGGAATACGACTCTGTTTCAAGCGTTTGACCTCACGGTCCATGATTTCTATCGGTTCCTCGATGAAATGGAGTTTATCATCTAGGTGGATATCGTCGAGTGGGATTAATAGCGTCTCATCAGACAGACATTTCTTCAAGTTAGAAATGTGGAATGTGTTGTGCACGCTACTGAGTTGGGGCGGTAGCTGCAGTCGATATGCCACCGGACCAATTCTTTCAAGAATCTCAAAAGGTCCGATGTACCTAGGGTTTAGTTTGCCGCGATTGCCAAAACGAATGACACCTTTCCAAGGTGACACTTTTAAGAGTACTCGGTCCCCAACCTGGAATTCGAGTGGTTTGCGTCTCACGTCAGCGTAACTCTTTTGACGATCACGTGCGGCTTTTAGCCGGTTTTGGATGGTCACGATTTTCTCGGTCGTTTCATGGATGATTTCAGGACCGGTGAGTTGGCTATCGCCGATTTCGGTCCAACAAATGGGTGATCGACACTTTCTACCATAAAGTGCCTCGAAGGGTGCAGCACCAATGCTGATGTGGTAACTGTTGTTGTAGGAGAACTCACATAAAGGTAGGTGGTTTTCCCAGTTTTTGCCGAAGTCAACTACGCACGCGCGCGTCATATCTTCTAAAGTTTGGATGGTTCGTTCACTTTGACCATCGGTTTGTGGGTGATAAGCGGTACTCATATCCAGACGAGTACCGAGAGCTTTCTGAAGTGTTTGCCAAAATCGAGAGGTGAAGCGGCTATCTCTATCGGAGATGATCGAGATGGGTATGCCGTGTCGTGCTACAACCTCTTTGATGTAGATACGAGCTAAGCGCTCCATCTTGTCGATTTCTTTGATAGCTAGGAAATGGGCAGATTTCGTGAGACGATCAACGATCACCCAAATGGTATCGCAACCGCTCGGTGTCTTTAGTAGTTTAGTAATGAAGTCCATAGTTATGTTTTCCCATTTCCATTGAGGTATTTCGGGTTGTTGCAGCAACCCAGAGGGTTTCTGGTATTCGGCCTTAACCTTCCCGCAGGTTAAACATTTGCTAACATAGGTGGCGATGTCAGCTTTCATGTTGGACCACCAATACCATTGTCTGATGTCATGATACATTTTGTCAGAACCAGGATGTATGGAGTATCGAGATTTGTGAGATTCATCCATCACCAAATCTCGTAGGTTTCCAAAGTTTGGTAACCAGATTCGGTTTGAGAAGTGTCTGGTTCCGTCGGGTTTGATTTCGAATTGTTTTTCCATGCCTCGCAAGGCCTCATTTTTGATGTTTTTCTCATTGAGTGCTTCGAGTTGAGTGGAATGAATTTGAGAAATAAGATCGTTGTAGATGGTTAAACCAAGGGCTCGAACTCGAAGGGGTTTCACTCGTTCTCTTCGGCTTAGGGCATCGGCAACAACGTTAGCCTTACCCGGGTGGTATCGGATTTCACAATCGTAGTCACTAAGTAACTCGACCCAACGACGTTGTCTCATGTTTAGGTCCTTCTGATCAAAGATATGTTGAAGGCTTTTGTGGTCAGTGAAGATAGTACATTTTGTACCATACAGGTAGTGTCTCCAGATTTTGAGTGCAAAAACTACAGCTCCCAATTCAAGGTCATGTGTGGTGTAGTTCTTTTCGTGGATTTTCAGTTGTCGTGAGGCGTAGGCGATGACTTTTTCACGTTGCATTAACACACAACCTAGTCCTTGGTGTGAGGCGTCGCAGTAAACTACGAAATCATCGGTGCCTTCGGGTAAGGACAAGATTGGTGCACTGCAGAGTTTCTGTTTCAGAAGTTGGAAGGCTGACTCTTGTTTATCGGTCCAATCGAATTTCTTATCTTTCTGAGTCAGTGAGGTTAAAGGTAGGGCTATTTTGGAGAAGTTCTCAATGAATCACCGGTAATACCCAGCAAGACCTAAGAATTGTCGTACTTCGGTTGGAGTAGTAGGTGCTTTCCAGCACTTGATGGCCTCGATCTTGGCTGGATCAACATGTATCCCTTGACTGTCAACGACAAGTCCTAGGAACTGTACTGTTCGGTTTGGTTGCGAGAGTAGATCAAGATGTCATCAATAAACACAATGACAAACTTATCTAGATATGGTTTGCACACCCGATTCATAAGGTCCATGAATACAGCCGGTGCGTTGGTTAAGCCAAAAGGCATCACTTGGAATTCGTAATGCCCGTAGCGGGTTCGAAAGGCGGTTCTTGGGATATCGGCGTCTCGAACTCTGAGTTGGTGATAGCCAGACCGAAGGTCGATCTTTGAGTAAAAGTTCGAACCTTGAAATTGGTCGAATAAGTCATCGATTCTAGGAAGTGGGTATCGGTTCTTGATGGTAATGAGATCTATGGAGAAATGTTCGCTTGCGATGGTGTAAAATCAGTCGATATATTTCTATGATAATAGTTTGTTTGGAACCATTAAGTCCGCTGGAAACTTGAGTTAATCAAAATATGTTGGGAAAAATCTGGTCGTCAATAAGAGGTTGAAAATTTCTACCTAGCCAATTTAATTGAACATTAGAAGTTGTAAATAGTTCCCGGTAGTTGTTTGGCGAAAATTCTTTGAAAACTTGAATTGGTAGAAATCTGTTGAAAAATCTGTTGAAAACTCTTATTATTGTAAAGTGTTGAAAGTTTCAGTTGATCCTTATCGTGGTGTCTCCTTAAACGAAAGGGGGATAAAAGAATGAATGAGATCTTTGTATGAGAGCTAAGATTATCACATTCATGATTAAAAGTAATATGCGGCTTCACAGTACGACGATAAATCAATACAAGGTATTATGATTTGTAACCAACAAGGCGCAAGGTTAATAGGTTGATAGCTTATAGAATTCAAAGTTACAAAACATGCCGGGCATCGTTACATCCGGACGAATACATAAGTCTTATACAAAATGTGATGGGGTTTTATACACCCATCGATAGATCATCGAGCTAACACAAGCTACGCTCACCGTTGTTCGGGTCTACTTTTATTCTATTCTAGGTTCAGGTCATGTGGATAGTAACGTGCTTCGAGCATGTCACTGTATCGCGGGAGTGCAGAGTGGAGTAAGATATTGTCTGTTGAGTGTTGGAACATCCATTTGATCCACGTTTTTGTTCTTTGCTCAAAATGAGTAGCCACTTCCTTCCAGTAGTGAATCCTATCCCTGATTCGGTCGGGAATAGACCTTTTCAGAATCCTCAATTCTTGCTCGTAGGTCTTGCACCTAAGTTTGAGCTCCCAATTACGGCCATCTAATTCTTCGGCCTGATTTCGCACTCTTTCGTATTCCTCGATGCCAATCATTCCGAAATTGTGATGCTCGTTTTCCTCCATAGCGATTTCTTCCATTGGTGCTATTTCCTCATCGAGATATGTGTACTGAATCTGTTCTTCACAGATTAGGTCATCCTCTGACGAGTAGTCGTTCTTAGGGGAGTTTGCCATCTTTTTCGGGAGGGCGTTCTATTAAGACAATGAATCAACAACAAGAAGGTTTAGTCAATATCGTAGTTTCAAAGAGTAGCCACAAAAATGGCCGGGTAGTGTTCTCAAAGTAGTCAGTCATGACTATATTGTTGTTTCGAAATGAACAATTGCTTGGTGAAGGTGTTTGGTGAAGATAGTTGATAGTTGATAAATTCGTAGTTGCGGGTAGTCCTTGCAGTAGTGATTGGAATGTTCAAGTCATAGTTTGAAATAGTTTGAAGTAGTTTATGGATTTAGTCGTTGTGAGTATCCCTCGCAATACTAATACAGTGATGTTCGGAACAGACAAAGTCGCGAATCAAGTTATGAGTAAATCGTTTGACAAACGTGTCGAATTGGTGACCAAACATGATCAAGTAAGTCTCGTGTTTGATAGAATTGTTGACATACAAATCAAAGAGTGATCAATCATGATCAAGTAAAGAGTTAAGTGGTTTGTTGAAATTCATGCAATTATTTGAAAAGTTACTTCCAATATGTAGGTGTTGTGGTTGACCAAGTTCACCCGCAGACCCTTGTAGACAGGTCCTTATTGGGTGGAATGTCAGTAGTGGTAGTAAGGTCTAGTTCGAGGTGGTCAGTCAGTCCTTCAAGTTGTGTACAACACACGCGATTAATAGGTCTACAATAAGCTAGGAAGGGAGATTATAAAGTAGAAGAAGTACATGTAGCGCGTTTAGGTGACGAATCCCGTGCGGTTCGTGTTTCCGAATGATTAGGATGAGAGTGGGGAGGAAAGAGGGTGAAGCAGGGGTCACTTGTTTGGGTGGCGAATCCTTAGGTGGATTCTCCTCAGGTAAGTCCTCTTTGATTATTTCGTTACCCGATACGGTTGGGCGAGTGGGTACCGTGGAAGTCTCCACAGTAGTAAGTAAGATTTGAGTTTCGTTTTCTGTGTCAGGTGACGTAGTGGTGGGAGTGGTTGCCATGAAGGGTGACAATTAGTTTAGTATACGAGAAGTTAAGGTTATATATGAAAATATAATAACCTAGCACATAAGCACGTATAAGGGTTGGTCCCGTTCTATCCTCGGTTTTCGTTACTACTGTACCCTCGTTCACTATAACCATTTCAGGTCTTGCATCGATTCTCCTTTAATTGTACATAGTTGATCAGGCTATGTTAAATTAAATTCAAATGATGCAATTGCTGAACCAATCATATCAAACAAGGAATACTAACCTAACGGTCATAGTCTAGGTCACTAATGCAATCCTAGTTCGCTATAACCTTAGGCTCTGATACCAATCTATCGCACCCCCAGAACGCGTGGCAGCGGAAGCATGAGGTGTCATGGGGGCGCCGACCAAATCAAATATCACAACACAAAGATTAAAGCAAACGACCTCTATATGAGACGTTTGAAAATATTACATTACCATAATTCAAATGTTTACAAAATATCTGGAGTTCGCATAAACCGTTAAGAGATTTCTAATACATTACTGATTATACAAAATACAGCTAAATGCAATCTAATCTCTTGATGTTTGAAAACAATGCGACTCGAGCTAAGCTTTCCATAAGCTTCCTACTGCGGCGGGTTACCTGAGAAATACATACTAAAAGGTCAACATAAAGTTGGTGAGTTCATAGGTTTGATAATCAATCAGTTACTAATATGATCCACAAGATTCCAAAAGTTGTATCATTCACAATGATAAGTAAAAGTATCGTTAGTCAACGATAAGTAAAAGTATTGCAAAATGCAACATAAGTATACCATTTGCATGAGTCTCATAGTCAAGCTTAACGTTGTTTGCCTCCGGTAAGTGTACTAATCCGATACACCTCTAAATCACAAGTAATACTGCGCCCGTGGGTTGGCTAGAGCGACTAGCCCGGACGAGGTTTGTCAAACCCTGATAGATCTATCCAATAATACTCACGCACAAATTTTAATGACTATGATGGGTAGAGGACTTTAGTGGATTATTCAGGTCTCATGCAATCCGTACGAAAAGTGTTTCAAGCTACTTGTGATCATATAAGCAGTTGTATAAAACAGTTGTATGTATTCTCACCCCAGTTGAAAAACAGTAAAAAAAGGGGCTATGAAACTCACCTTAGATTAGCAAGTAGCAAGTAAGTATCAAATAAGCAAGCAAGCCGGTGTGCAACCTTCTAACGTCCTAAAAACGTATAAGGTTGGGTATAAGTAGATGTCTCAAAAGACCATCTATAGCGATTGTATAAGTGGGGGTCAATGTCCACTTAAGCCAATCGTGTAGGTGGAGGGTTAATGTCCACCTAGAGCTAGTTCATCAACTAGTATGTCCAAATAAATTGTTCAAGTTCGTTTCTTAAAAACGTGTACGACCCGTTGGTGAAAGTTTGTAATAATAATTCATTTAGACATTATTATCAAGTTTGTTTTGCTGTATACTATTCATTAATACATATCGTGTGTTGCAAATCAATTATTTTAGTTTGTATAAGTCTTAAACCGTAGGTCAAAGTTGGTCAACTCGTTGGTCAAAGCTGGTCAAACCTGGTCAAACTGGTCAAACCTGGTCAAACTGGTCAAACCTGGTCAAACTGGTCAAACCTGGTCAAACCGGTCAAACCTGGTCAAACCTGGTCAAACCTGGTCAAACTGGTCAAACCTGGTCAAACCGGTCAAACTGGTCAAACTGGTCAAACCTGGTCAAACCTGGTCAAACTGGTCAAACCTGGTCAACCTGGTCAAACTGGTGAAAGTTGGTCAAACTTAGCATCACTAGCAAAATGTAGCATCACTAGGTTAGTGTCTCTACTTGAGACTTAGGA
This sequence comes from Helichrysum umbraculigerum, assembly GCA_949592205.1. Classification (NCBI taxonomy): domain Eukaryota; kingdom Viridiplantae; phylum Streptophyta; class Magnoliopsida; order Asterales; family Asteraceae; genus Helichrysum; species Helichrysum umbraculigerum. The sequence goes on from CATIUR010000008.1 coordinate 7,750,049, forward strand.
TATTTTCAGAAAATGTGACATCACTAGCAAAATGTAGCATCACTAGCAAAATGTAGCATCACTATGTTAGTGTCTCTACTTGAGACTTAGGATATTTTCAGAAATTATTCTAAGTGTCGGTTTCTAATTCGGGAAACTTTCTAAGTTTAGTCTTTGGTCCAAGTTACTAACTAAGTCATCCAAACCCATTTTTGTTACCACTTTCCAAAAATAGTAAGTTTTGTCGTTTTTAGAAACCGAGCCGTTTTTGTTGACTTGGTCAAACCTACTCGGTTTGACCCGAAACTTTTACCCAACCCATAAATCAGTTTAAAGAGTCCAAATAATTTGTCGGTTTGTGTCGGAGTCATCCAAAGTGTCGTTTTAATTACACTTCTTAAGATTTTCAATATTTCACATTTTCGACTTTTGTCGGTTTGGTTCGCCATTTTATTTCTACCACTTCTGGTCCAAACTAAGGTCTACAAATTTTACCAACTGATCATCTATGTTTCTAGTCTAACCTATAATTTTTGCAACAACCATAGTGTCCATTTACATATCTAAATAATTTCGTGAAGGAACCGAACTCGGTTTTCGAAAACTTTCAGACCACACTCAAAGATCAGTTTATATCCAAAAATACGTACAGATCTGGAAAAAGTGCAAAACACGAAAGTTGTAGCTCTTTTCAATACGCAACTTTTAAAAAAAAATAGTTGTCTAGTTCTTCCTACAGCTCGAGATATGGTCATTTTAGTGGAATGACTTTTCTGGGACAGAAACTGTCTTCTTACATATGTGTTACAAAAACGTGTTTCAACCTTTTATTTGGACATAATAGTGTTAGATGAGCTACAAAACAAGTAAAGAAACATCATGAAATCAGTTTTAGAGAGAGAGGATGGGTATTCATACTTAGAAATGATGAAGAAGATGATGGAAAGGGGGCTTGATTCTTGTTGTTCTTCTTCTTGCTCTTGATCAAAGGTGGCTTGTGGTGGTTTATGGTGGTAATTGTGGTGGTTTATGGTGATGGATTTGGCTGAGTTTCTTTGGAGTTGAGAGAGAAAAGAGTTGGGAGGAATAAGGTGGTGGGTTGAAATGATGAAAGACTTGTGCATGAGATGTAAGTGGGATTGTAAGAGAAAGGGAGATGTGACATTTTTGCATGTTCAAAGAGTGGCCAAAGAAGGGAGGTGGCACATGGGGTGGCCGGCCCCCATGTGGTCCCACCAGGGGTATTTTGGTCATTTTTCATTCTTAGCTTAAATTGTTGCGTTTTACGTTCGTTTGCTCGATTGTTTAGACGTTTATTCGTACGTTAAATATTTAGTTGACGTTTTTATTTAACGATTTAAATTTCGATATTTCCCCTTGAAATATTTAATATAATACTTGAAAACTCTTATAGAAATGTTCCGATAATTCGTTGGCCTCGATTTGCGTGCATGGTTTACGAAAGTTTAAAATCGCGTAACGTTTTGATTGGACGTTTTTCATTATTAACATCAAATGAGATATTTTAAACGAAATTTTTACTCTAAACGATATATTTTAAATTCTTAAAATATATTTTGGTTTTCGTTCGATTGTCGGGAGCGTTCCGCGCGTTTCAGTTGCGTTTGAGACGTTTTAGCCAAATCGCCTTAGTTTTTCGTGTATTATTTTAACAAAATAATAATATATGATAAATAACTTCTAAAAACATATTAAAGTTATTTATAGAAATGTTTTCACCAACGTCGTATTTATACTGGGTCGGACTCCGTCCGGCTGTTTTGCACAATTTCACCAAATTGCGTAAGTGTAATTACAACTAATTACATAAGCGTAATATAATCAATTACGGGAGTGTATATTCACATAAATACACAAATAGTTACAAGTAATTACAAGTATTTAGCCTAATACTAAACTAAACACACGTAATTAGGATTTCTAGTAGGTTAATCAGTAACCCTAAATCGTCGGGTGTCACAGTTTGACCAAGTCTGGTTTTGCTTAAACCTGAATCAAGTTATGTCGCTCTGTTGCATGAAAATGCAGACCTGTCACCAATGTCTTGATTGTTAAAAATGTATTTCATATATTTAATGGGAATATAAAAGTAAATTGTATAATTAAATTTAAAGGTATATCATATATGGAAATCATAAGTAATATACATACTAACAATAAAGGTGTATTCAGAAATATGAATATAGATTGTTTAAAGTGGATAAATATATTAGTAATCATTTATGAGCTATATATTACACAAATAATAATAATTTTTATTTATACATTATAGTTATCCATGTTAATTAAATTGTTTAAATTTTTAATTTATGAAACGGATTTTTAGTATAAGTATTCTGATTCTTAAATATTAGTTTGATGCTTATTTTAAATTTTATTCAGTATTCTACTTGAGGACAAGCAGAACTTAAGTGTGGGGATATTTGATAAGCATCAAATAGATAGTATATTTTATAGTAATTTATCCCTATATTTATATACATTTTAGTGCACTTATATGATTTTAGATACTTATTTTGTTAATATTTACAGAGATGTATTTTAATTGAAGATTGAAGAAAAAAGGAACAAGAACGAATCCAAAACTGAAGAAAACTGAAGAAAATGAATAAATGAAAGAAAAAAAAAGAATTTAAACCTTAAAGAATTGAAGACCTAAAATGATAATATTGAAGAAATGGGCCAAAATGAAGATCTAAATCCGTTAAAGAAAAGAAGAAGCCCTTGAAGCCCAAACCCGAAGTTGGAAGATTCTGGAATAGAGGTCCAACCGGCGGTTGGATTACCCAGCTGGCGGTTGGAGAGTAAAGGGTTTAAGGCGGTGGAAGACGCGGAGTTGGACAATGACTCAAATTGATCCAACCGGCGGCTGGACTGGCGGTTTTGAAAACTATAAATAGAGGCTTAATTTTAGGTTTGAGATATACGATTCAAGAATACCAAAACCAAATATTAGGGTTTAAGGTCGACTTAAGGTGCGATTTTGGAGATTAAGGAGCTAGGGTTTGAAGGTTTTTAACCCTAGGAAAAGCTGGTTTTACAATTGGTTCGGTTTCTTTATCCTTGTAACTTTAATAACATTATTGAGTTAATTTATGGATATTGTTTATTTGAATTACTTGTTAATTAGGTTTTCGTTATAGTTGTTTAAGTGAATGTTTATTGAGTTTATTATATGAATTATATGTTTATGTTGGAACTATATTATTGAATGTTTATTATACAAGAATTGTCTTTATTATGATATATTGATGATTATTCTTGACATAGTTAGACTGATTTATATTAAACGAGGATGACCATATTAAGTTTGTATAAATTAAGTAATTGTGTTTATGTCTTGATCTTAACCTTATGCGATAGACGAAGAATAATTCATTAATATAAAGTAATACTGTGATTCACGCCATACCGATTAAATTGTATTAATCAACTGCTGATGAATCTTATTAATTAGTGATACTCTGGGTAAACTTATGATTGTATTGCTATAATGAAGATTAGCTTAACCTTAAGTAATTTTCTACGTTAGTAAATCACCAGTAATAATAGCCAACAAAGCAAATAGACTTGATGTGGTGAAAGTATAGACAATTATAATAACAAGTTTTAAATTATGGAAATACTAAATAATACTATCACACAATTCAGGCAAGATTGACCCGTTCATGTAATATAGCTTAATAAGTAAGTCCAAATTCGAACAAAAGGAACATAAGAAACGTGATTTTTATTTATAACTAATTATCTATTTACTTATAATTACAACTAATTACAATTATAAAAATAAGTAAAGTATAATAAAGGATCCAATTTACAATAATATACAAGATAAGGGGGACGTTTTAGTTCCGAACGAACATATTTATATATATATATTTTGATACAGATTCTAATAGATAAGTTTCAGGAACAACTTAATAATACTCAGATGGATAGAAGATTATAATTATTCAAACTATTATTTATTAAACTTATTATATGTACTAATGTCTATTTGTTTTGTTGGCTATTATTACTGGTGAATTACTAATGTAGAAAATTACTTAAGGTTAAGCTAATCTTCATCATAGCAATACAATCATAAGGTTACGCAGAGTATCACTAATTAATAAGATCTATCAGCAGTTTATTAATACGATTTCATCGGTATGGCGTGAATCACAGTATTACTTTATATTAATGAATTATTCTTCGTCTATCGCATAATGTTAAGATCAAGAAATAAACACAATTACTTAATTTATACAAACTTAATATGGTCATCCTCGTTTAATTTATCAGTCTAACTATGTCAAGAATAATCATCAATATATCATAATAAAGACAACTCTTGTATAATAAACATTTAATAATATAGTTACAACATAAACATATAATCCATATAATAAACTCAATAAACATTCATTCAAACAACTATAACGAAAACCTAATTAACAAGTAATTCAAATAAACAATATCCATAAATTAACTCAATAAGGTTATTAAAGTTACAAGGATAAAGAAACCGAACCAATTGTAGAACCAGCTTTTCCTAGGGTTAAAAACCTTCGAACCCTAGCTCCTTAACCTCCAAAATCGCACCTTAAGTCGACCTTAAACCCTAATATTCGGTTTTGGTATTCTTGAATCATATATCTCAAACCTAAACTTAAGCCTCTATTTATAATTTTCAAAACCACCAGTCCAACCGCTGGTTGGACTTCCCAACCGCCGGTTGGATCAATTTGAGTCATTGTCCAACTCCACGTCTTCCACCGCCTTAAACCCTTTACACTCCAACCGCCGGTTGGACCTCTATTCCAGAATCTTCCAACTTCGGGTTTGGGCTTCACTTTTGGGCTTCTTCTTTTCTTTAACGGATTTTAATCTTCATTTTGGCCCATTTCTTCAATATTATCATATGGTCTTCAATTCTTTAAGGTTTAAGCTCATTTTTCTTCATTTCTTCATTTTCTTCAGTTTTGGATTCGTTCTTGGTCCTTTTTTCTCCAATCTTCAGTTAAAATACATCTATGCAAATATTAACAAAATAAGTATCTAAAATCATATAAATGCACTAAAATGTATATAAATATAGGGATAAATTACTATAAAATATACTATCTATTTGATGCTTATCAAATATCCCCACACTTAAGTTCTGCTTGTCCTCAGGTAGAATACTAAATAAAATTTAAAATAAGCATCAACCTAATATTTAAGAATCAGAATACTTATACTAAAAATCTGTTTCATAAATTAAAAATTTAAACAATTTAATTAACATGGATAACTATAATGGATATATAAAAATTATTATTATTTGTGTAATATATAGCTCATTATTGATTACTAATATATTTGTCCACTTTAAACAATCTATATTCATATTTCTGAATACACCTTTATTGTTAGTATGTATATTACTTATGATTTCCATATATGATATACCTTTAAATTTAATTATACAATTTACTTTTATATTCCCATTAAATATATGAAATACATTTTTAAGAATCAAGACATTGGTGACAGGTCTGCATTTTCATGCAACGGAGCGACATAACTTGATTCAGGTTTAAGCAAAACCAGACTTGGTCAAACCATTTGGCGACCTCATTAGATATCTTTTATTTTTAAGACTTTTCAAGTACTTTTGACTTGTGTTTGCTTAATTTTTAACTATATATTAATAGAAACCAGATCTATACTTTCGTATAACAGAGGAAACCATCAATATATATCCCCAAATGTATTCACATAAGTAAAAGATATATAAAATTATTGTATAATAAATTTAAAATTTAAGACTTTTTATGTCATACATCATATTATGTATCATAAAATAATAAACAAGTTATTTAATTAATTTATTAAAATTCAGAAATCTTCATATAGATTGCCTATAAGTACATCATATCACATAACTATATATCACTCCTTATTAAGGTAGCTTACGTTATATATACAAAACAGTTAATCCACATTAAAGTCTAAACTTTTAAATACAAAACAAAACTTTTAACAAAAGTATTCTAACTAATAAATACTTAGTTATTAACTTAAAATTTTAAATTTTTAATAAAATTTAAGAACAATAGAAACTTAAATAATTAATTGAAGAAATTCTTTTTCTTACGAACCCTATCCCCACACTTAAAGTATACAATGCCCTCATTGTATAAAAATTGATAAACAAAAGTGAGTAAGGGAAAGAAAAATAGAACAGAAAACTCCCATGACTGAAATTATAAATTTCATCACCGACTAAGAAAAATCTGCTTGGTTGATTCCTTGATCTCTTAAAAAATAATATACAACATCCACACTTTCGTAGTAAATCACGATTGCATTTAGCATATGCAATAAGCCTTTAAACCCCTCGGTATCCCGAGTGGACGAGTTATAGTCTCGTGAGGGTTTCCAGTGAACATACCCACAAAGTTCATCTTATTCCAAAAATTAATGCATTGTTAAGAGGAATAATGCATTGTTCAACTGTACTGTACGCATGCCAACTTTCAAATGTGGCAATGGTATTCTAAAAATAAACAGGCAAACAAATTAAACGTACCAAAAATTAAAATAAAAAATACAAATTAAAGATAATCCAGAAACATATAAACACATGCTATTATCTTCTATGGCTTATTGTGTATAAAAACTTATGACACTACTGTTATTCAGATTATCTCCAAATAAATCCAAAAAGTATTCAATCTCTAGTTGGGTACCTACAACCATCGATTTCCTAATTCAATTATTGGTAGGATTTTAAAAAATATCCAACCGCCGGTTAAATATGTTAATCGCCAGTTGGTTTATAGCAGTGATTTTTACAAGAATAACTTTTATCATATTATACTTAATTAGCCCTATTTAATTCCATTAGCAACGTTTTCTAGTGATCATAGTTTCTTAAACCTATCCTAAAAACTAAAATTAAAGTCTACTAAATAGCACACAATAGTTCTACACTAATAATAATGTCAAACTTATTAAACAAACTTCATTTACTTCAAATAATTGATTAAAAGTCTCTTCATCAATGTTTCATATCATTATCTAGTAAAATATTTTATAATAATTATCTTTATAGCAAAAACATATATACAATTCAGATTCCAAAAATCATAACTATAACGAACAATTAAGTAAAAGCAATCACTGGATTAATGTATCCACACCTTAGTAAGAAAATAATACCAATATTCAAAGAAAAACCATTCTTTCAGTAAGTTAACAATATATTAAGAATATGGTATGTATGTTATTAGTCTAGCATATAACATAGTTAAATTTCTCATACCTACTTCCATTATTAAAATATTTTAACAATTCTTATAAAATAACTCATACTTGTCAAACCAACATTATAATTATTTTACGATGTCATAAAAAAAACTTATAAAAGTGAGGATAAAATCCAATATGAACCTTAAAATAATTCTTATGCAAGCATAAAATATGGTTATTAAATTGAAAAGTACCATACCTTATATAATATAACCGAGATTAATATAAAAACATTTAACCACTTCAATACTAAAAAGAAAAATGACATTCAAACATATATACGAACATGACAATTATTCCTAAAATAACACATATATTAAAAAAACATAATAATTGTCAACAATCAAATAGCGAAAGTTTAAGCAAAAGAAATCATAACTAATAACAGAATGAAAACTCAAATGGGAATAAGAATGTGCGAATGTCTTCAAGGTTGATGAACCCATTCTCGAGCTAGTGGTGAAACATAGTAACCATTCGGTAGCATAAAGGTTATAGGAATTTTCTGGTCAGGTGGAAAGATTCTTAAAAAGTATCTAAACATGGTTTTAGTGATATCTGGTACTTGAGCATTGGAATCTTCAAAATGTCGGTGATGTTCATCAGCTGCTATTTGCAATTCGTAAAATTCCCTCATTATTTTCTTTATTGCCTTAGCTACCTGTCCTTCCTCATTAATCACCTTATATCCATTTACTTCCTTAATTTCACGCTTTTGATGCTTACGTCTTAACTCATCCATAAAACCATAAAATCCTAAATGTAACATTTCATACTTTCCAGTTGTAGGGTCTCTTACTACCTCTTCAATTTCCCATAGCATTCCTTTCATTAACTCCCTTTGATGCTCAGTAAATAACAATCCCGAAAATCTAAACATATTTATCATTCTTGTATAAATTTGAGATAATCCTAAATGAAATAGATCAATGTGACAAAAATGATTCATCCCATGAAAAATTGACTTAAGCTCCATAATCACATAATTCGCCACATTAACTAATGCCACTTCAGATACCCCATCCGGGACTTTCCTCTTCAGCTCAGCTTGTGCTGGATAGTACAAATCATTGATTATTTGTTGCACATAATATTCCACCGTACAGTCTACATAGTAAGTGCTGCAATTCTTATAATCTTTCTGTTCCAATAAGCTAATTACTTCTTGCAATTCTTCTATCAAACAAATATCTGCCATCTGCGTTGGATTTCCAGTTACCCAATCCATTTGATTCTTATAGGATTCCAATAAACTTATTTGTTTATCAGAATAAGGAAACGGATATCTAGTCAATGCTCTGTAGACACATGAATACAAAATCTTCTGACCTTCAAAGAAATCTTCCTCTTGAGCTTCCTGCTGATATAGCGTATCCTTCAGTTCAGTTATATACTTATCAAAATAGTTCACCATCTGGGTTTGGTTAGGATTATACCAGTCTTCATATTCTTTTTTAATCTTCTCAATTATGTATTTTTGTCCAGGTGTAAAGTCAATAGTAGATGCCCTGATGACAGCCATAATATGATATGTATCATCTTTTCCAACTTCTAAAAGCTGAATCATTCCACCTCTCGTACTAACTACTGGTACAGGTATCCTTCCTAAATTAGTATCTTCAACCTCAGTGTTAATACCTAAATCAATCCCTTCTTCTTCAGACATACTTTCAAAATCCTCTTCCTCTTCTTCATATATAGTATCTAGTGTAGGGTTATCAAATATCCTAAGAGAATGTTCATCAACATAGACATCCTTGCATTCCACAGTTTCATTCAAAATTTCTATTTGCTTATTTTTCATTTCACTAACAGTTAACGAATTCTGTATACACAAATTATCACTCAATTTAGAACACATATAATACAAATAAAACATATTATACAAATAAAATACATTTACATAATTACACATATATAGTCAAATTATTAAATTTCTTTTACAAAGCTAGTCAATAGATCTCGGTAGCTCCATTGATAGTAGACAAAAGCGGAGAAATAGGTCAGCGCTAAGCTTTTTAAAAACCTATTTCTTTCGAGAAGCACCTTACCTCTTATATGATAAATCAATAAGGTAGGGTTTTACTCTCCTTATACCTTTGTTTTTGTCAGTATTCTCAATGGGTGAGCCAATATTTCTTATTGATTTTGCAAAGTATTAGAAATAAAAATTATACAGGTAAAATAATTAGTTTAATTAAAATACACCGCTCCCCGATAGAATAAAAGTTCAACCGGTTAAGTGTTCCCCGGCAGCGGCTCCAAAAACTTTATGTGGTGAAAGTATAGGCATTTATAATAACAAGTTTTAAATTAAGGAAATACTAAATAATACTATCACACAATTCAGGCAAGATTGACCCGTTCATATACTATAGCTTAATAAGTAAGTCCAAATTCGAACACAAGGAACACAAGAAACGTGATTCTTATTTATAACTAATTATCTATTTACTTATAATTACAACTAATTACAATTATACAAATAAGTAAAGTAAAATAAAGGATCCAATTTACAATAATATACAAGATAAGGGGGACGTTTTTGTTCCGAACGAACAATAATGCTAAAGTGGAGTTTCAGCTAGCTTACAATGGAGTTCATTACAATCAGAGAAATAACCTTTTTCATTTAGGGTTATCTGAAGTTTATTATCAATTAGTAGATACTTTTAGGTATTCGGGGATAACAACGGAGCATCAAGAAGGATACTATAGGAGAATCTTAAAGGACATAAGAAAGGCAGTGAGAACCCACAACACATATGATTATCATGATATACATTTAGGTTTCTATGGATTATTGGATAAATTAAGACATAATCATGTGGAACGAGAAATAAAGGTTGAAGATGATTACATGGTTACTGATGAAGATGGAAGAATAGCTAAAATGGTCAAAAGAGTAGCTGCCACACTCATAGAAGTAGAAGATGCTGAAAAGATTCATCATGAGAGTTTCTCTGAATATGCCTCGCCAATACCCGAGATAACAAATAAGATCTATTTGCACTTTCAAAGAATTTATCCTGAGAACTTACACTCGTAGAAGTGGAAATTAGGCTTGAACATCTAAAATCATTTATGAAGATCATTTGCAGCCTCTCCGTTTTTAATAACTAGTTAAATTATTTCTATTTTTCTTGTTTTAGTTTAATAAGTGTTTAGGATTTAAATGTTATTTGGATATTAAAATTTACCGTTTTTAGTTTCATATTTGATTAATATTGAATTTACTGTTTTCAGAATTATATGATTATCTCATCTTTATTTGTATTAGCTACACAAATGTTAGAAATTTTAAGTATTTAGAATTAGTTTTTACACGAGTTGCAATAGTGATAAAAATTAAATTCATAAATTACTTAAAAGAGATTAAATAATAAATTTTGAAATTATGCTTAACATTGTTTACAAGATTGCAGATAGATTAAATATAATATTTATGGTGACAAAAAGATTGAAACAATAGTTGGAATTCGATAAAGTCGACGATTGAATTTCCAAACGGTGGATGAGTCGACGTAATCACCGATTGAAAAAAATCTATGTATACCAAGGTAAGATTTATTATATCCGTTGTTTTTCATAACTAACAGCATTACAGGAATTTATATTAAATGTACGAACTGCTAAAACGATAAGTCTTTTTATCCATTTATTATTTAAAGTTTTAAAAATAAGAGACAATTTCTAAAATGCACATAGATTATGATTTGTAGATATTTTGTAAATGACCAGAAAATTGTTATTACGCAACTTAGTTTATTCATAAAATTCGAAAAACATAAATTATTAAAATTATATACCGAAATTATGATGTGCTTAAGCCCAATAATTTGAATGGGCCGAATAAAGAAGGCCTGGGCCTGTTCAAACCAACCGGCGGCTGGATACTTTTTCGATCAAAACCGAACAGACCCCATTTCTGTTCGGTTCACACACCATTTCCACACACACATACATACATACGCTCAGATTATTGCATTTCGATCGGAAATCATCATATCATCATCATTGCATTGCGTTTTAGTGATTTATATCACCAAAGGAATCATCTAAACTCGTTTTTGTTTTTCGAATTGTTTAATCTGAATTATATATGTATAATTTCGGTTTTGAATTGATTGTGAGTATTTAGATTAGTTCGTATGATTAGGAATGCTTAGAAACTAGTTTAGTTAGGTATTGATTTCATTGATCGAGGTTTGTTTGAGGATTGTTGTGGATCGAATCGATTAGCGGTTCGACTTTGATTATATTAAAATTAGTTAACCACACTTATATCAAAATTGGTACATTTTAAAAATAAAAACGATACATTTTTAATTCAATAAAATTTTGAAACAAAATTCGAGTTTATATATTTAACTTGATTTTGAATTAATAAAATTTTTTTAATATACTTTATGATTCGATATAAATTCAAAACCAACTATTATTTTAAAAATTATTACATTTTACAAATTTTTTTATACTCGTTATTATAAAAATCGTTATTATTTTCAAACTATAAACATATTAAAAGTTTTATATAAAATTATTATTCAAATTTTGATTTGATAATATTTTTGAAATAAAAACGTTATTTTACATGTTAAAGATATATATAAGTCAATACATAAAAGTTTTTATTTTATTTTATTAAAATTTATTATGACATATTTATTAATTTAGATTCGATATTATCTTCGAAACAAGGACATATATATAACATAATATTTTCAAAATAACAAACATCTATAAAAATTTATAATTATAAGTTAGATTAGTATTAGGCATTAATAAAGCTTTATTTTTTTGACTTAGTTTATATCCAGAATAGTATTTATAATATTTAGAAATTAAACATGTGGCTATCGTATATTAAGCAGAAATGCTACCTGCATGAAATATGACCAACCAGCGGTTGGGATATCCAACCGGCGGTTGGACAACATTTTCAGCAAATACATGCAAACGATATTATGTTAAACTAATACGTTGTTTAAGTTGATATTGCAGATATGCCTACCAGACACCAGAGAGGACGTGGTCGAGGCCGTGGCCGGGGTGATATGTTAGATGATATTCATCAGAGACTGGAGAGGATTGAGATTGGACATGGTAGGAGATTTGATACGATTGATCAGAGGTTTACCAGGATTGAGAAGAGGTTTGATAGGTTTGAGAGAGAGAGAGCTTTCGTAGATCTGATTATCAGTTTGGATTATTGCAGCAGTTGTTGAGAGATAGGTCGATTGAGTTCCAGCCTTATGTTTCGATAGTTGATGATGGAGCTGGACCTTCGAGACAGCCAGGGCAGGAGGATTCAGATGATGATTAGATTATGTTTGATACATTTGATACATTTATATTTGGGATGACTGTACTTATTATTACTTTTTACTTATCACATTTATTATTATTATGCTAATATGGTTGTTTATTTTTGATAGCATTAGACTGGCAGTAAGTTCAGCAATTTATTTATAAAGTTCTTACTTATTTATTTATGAACTTTGTGGGTGTGTTCACTGGAAACCCTCACGAGACTATAACTCATCCACTTGGGATACCGAGGGGTTTAAAGGCTTATTGCATATGCTAAATGCAATCGTGATTTACTACGAAAGTGTGGATGTTGTATATTATTTTTCAAGAGATCAAGGAATCAACCAAGCAGATTTTTCTTCGCCGATGATAAATTTATAATTTCAGTCAGGAGAGTTTTATGTTCTATTTTTCTTTCCCTTACTCACTTTTGTTTATCAATTTTTATACAATGAGCGCATTGTATACTTTAAGTGTGGGGATAGGGTTCGTAAGAAAAAGAATTTCTTTAATTAATTATTTAAGTTTCTATTGTTCTTAAATTTTATTAAAAATTTAAAATTTAAAATTTTAAGTTAATAACTAAGTATTTATTAGTTACAATACTTTTGTTAAAAGTTTTGTTTTGTATTTAAAAGTTTAGACTTTAATGTGGATTAACTGTTTTGTATATATAACGTAAGCTACCTTAATAAGGAGTGATATATAGTTATATGATATGATGTACTAATAGGCAATCTATATAAAGATTTCTGAATTTTAATAAATTAATAAAATAACTTGTTTATTATTTTATGATACATAATATGATGTATGACATAAAAAGTCTTAAATTTTAAATTTATTACACAATAATTTTATATATCTTTTTACTTATGTGAATACATTTGGGGATATATATTGATGGTTTCCTCTGTTATACGAAAGTATAGACCTGGTTTCTATTAATATATACTTAAAAATTAAGCAAACAAAAGTCAAAAGTATTTGAAAAGTCTTACAAATAAAAGATACCTAATGAGGTCGCCAAATGGTTTGACCAAGTCTGGTTTTGCTTAAACCTGAATCAAGTTATGTCGCTCTGTTGCATGAAAATGCAGACTTGTCACCAATGTCTTGATTCTTAAAAATGTATTTCATATATTTAATGGGAATATAAAAGTAAATTGTATAATTAAATTTAAAGGTATATCATATAAGGAAATCATAAGTAATATACATACTAATAATAAAGGTGTATTCAGAAATATGAATATAGATTGTTTAAAGTGGACAAATATATTAGTAATCATTCATGAGCTATATATTACACAAATAATAATAATTTTTATTTATACATTATAGTTATCCATGTTAATAAAATTGTTTAAATTTTTAATTTATGAAACAGATTTTTAGTATAAGTATTCTGATTCTTAAATATTAGTTTGATGCTTATTTTAAATTTTATTCAGTATTCTACTTGAGGACAAGCAGAACTTAAGTGTGGGATATTTGATAAGCATCAAATAGATAGTATATTTTATAGTAATTTAACCCTATATTTATATACATTTTAGTGCATTTATATGATTTTAGATACTTATTTTGTTAATATTTGCAGAGATGTATTTTAATTGAAGATTAGAGAAAAAAGGAACAAGAACGAATCCAAAACTGAAGAAAATGAAGAAATGAAGAAAAAGGAGCTTAAACCTTAAAGAATTGAAGACCTAAAATGATAATATTGAAGAAATGGGCCAAAATGAAGATTAAAATCCGTTAAAGAAAAGAAGAAGCCCAAAAGTGAAACCCAAACCCGAAGTTGGAAGATTCTGGAATTGAGGTCCAACCGGCAGTTGGATTACCCAACTGGCGGTTGGAGTGTAAAGGGTTTAAGGCGGTGGAAGACGCGGAGTTGGACAATGACTCAAATTGATCCAATCGGCGGTTGGGAAGTCCAACCGGCGGTTGGACTGGCGGTTTTGAAAACTATAATTAGAGACTTAAGTTTAGGTTTGAGATATACGATTCAAGAATACCAAAACCGAATATTAGGGTTTAAGGTCGACTTAAGGTGCGATTTTGGGGGGTTAAGGAGCTAGCGTTTGAAGGTTTTTAACCCTATGAAAAAATGGTTCTACAATTGGTTCGGTTTCTTTATCCTTATAACTTTAATAACCTTATTGAGTTAATTTATGGATATTGTTTATTTGAATTACTTGTTAATTAGGTTTTCGTTATAGTTGTTTGAATGAATGTTTATTAAGTTTATTATATGAATTATATGTTTATGTTGGAACTATATTATTGAATGTTAATTATACAAGAATTGTCTTTATTATGATATATTGATGATTATTCTTGACATAGTTAGACTGATTTATATTAAACGAGGATGACCATATTAAGTTTGTATAAATTAAGTGATTGTGTTTGTGTCTTGATCTTAACCTTATGCGATAGAAGGAGAATAATTCATTAATATAAAGTAATACTGTGATTCACGCCATACCGATGAAATTGTATTAATAAACTGCTGATAGATCTTATTAATTAGTGATACTCTGCGTAACCTTTTGATTGTATTGCTATGATGAAGATTAGCTTAACCTTAAGTAATTTTCTACATTAGTGAATCACCAGTAATAATAGCCAACAAAGCAAATAGACATAAGTACATATAATAGGTTTAATAAATGATAGTTTGAATAATTATAATTTTCTATCCATCTGTGTATTATTAAGTTGTTCCTGAAACTTATCTATTAGAATCTGTATCAAAAATATAAATAAAAATATGTTCGTTCGGAACTAAAACGTCCCCCTTATCTTGTATATTATTGTAAATTGTATCCTTTATTTTACTTTAGTTGTATTATAATTGTAATTAGTTGTAATTAGAAATAAATAGATAATTAGTTATCAATCAGAATCACGTTTCTTGTGTTCCTTGTGTTCGAATTTGGATTTACTTATTAAGCTATATTACATGAACGGGTCAATCTTGCCTGAATTGTGTGATAGTATTATTTAGTATTTCCTTAATTTAAAACTTGTTATTATAATTGCATATACTTTCACCACATCAAAATCATATAAATGCACTAAAATGTATATAAATATAGGGATAAATTACTATAAAATATACTATCTATTTGATGCTTATCAAATATCCCCACATTTAAGTTCTGCTTGTCCTCAAGTAAATACTTAATAAAATTTAAAATAAGCATCAAACTAATATTTAAGAATCAGAATACTTATACTAAAAATCTGTTTCATAAATTAAAAATTTAAACAATTTTATTAACATGGATAACTATAATGTATAAATAAATATTATAATTATTTGTGTAATATATAGCTCATTATTGATTACTAATATATTTGTCCACTTTAAACAATCTATATTCATATTTCTGAATACACCTTTATTGTTAGTATGTATATTACTTATGATTTCCATATATGATATACCTTTAAATTTAATTATACAATTTACTTTTGTATTCCCATTAAATATATGAAATACATTTTTAAGAATCAAGACATTGGTGACAGGTCTGCATTTTCATGCAACAAAGTGACATAACTTGATTCAGGTTTAAGCAAAACCAGACTTTGTCAAACCATTTGGCGACCTCATTAGGTATCTTTTATTTTTAAGACTTTTCAAGTACTTTTGACTTGTGTTTGCTTAATTTTTAACTATATATTAATAGAAACCAGGTCTATACTTTCATATAACAGAGGAAACCATCAATATATATCCCCAAATGTATTCACATAAGTAAAAAGATATATAAAATTATTGTATAATAAATTTAAAATTTAAGACTTTTTATGTCATACATCGTATTATGTATCATAAAATAATAAACAAGTTATTTAATTAATTTATTAAAATTCAGAAATCTTCATATAGATTGCCTATTGGTACATCATATCACATAACTATATATCACTCCTTATTAAGGTAGCTTACGTTATATATACAAAACAGTTAATCCACATTAAAGTCTAAACTTTTAAATACAAAACAAAACTTTTAATAAAAGTATTCTAACTAATAAATACTTAGTTATTAACTTAAAATTTTAAATTTTTAATAAAATTTAAGAACAATAGAAACTTAAATAATTAATTAAAGAAATTCTTTTTCTTACGAACCCTATCCCCACACTTAAAGTATACGATGCCCTCATTGTATAAAAATTGATAAACAAAAGTGAGTAAGGGAAAGAAAAATAGAACATAAAACTCCCCTGACTGAAATTATAAATTTCATCATCGGCTAAGAAAAATCTGCTTGGTTGATTCCTTGATCTCTTGAAAAATAATATACAACATCCACACTTTTGTAGTTATAGTCTTTAAACCCCTCGGTATCCCAAGTGGACGAGTTATAGTCTCGTGAGGGTTTCCAGTGAACATACCCACAAAGTTCAATCCTGAAAATTAAAACATAAAAGAAAAACATAACATATAAAAATAAACACGGGTTGTCTCCCAAGAAGCACTTTTGTTTAAGTGTCGGTAAGTTCGACATGATCTAGTAACTTATTCTTCCAGAGTTACATCTGAAGTATGTTCAATAACAGTATCTTCATAATATTTCTTCAATCGATGTCCATTGACTGTAAAAATTGTTCAATCGAAGGCAACTAAATCCATACTTCCATTTGTATGAACTTGGTGAATAACAAATGGTCCGCTCCATCTAGATTTCAATTTACCCGGAAATAAAAGAATACGTGAATTATATAAAAGCACACGTTCTCCAGCAACAAACTCTTTATCTCCTCTAAGTCTTATATCGTGCCATTTCTTCGTCCTTTCTTTATAAAACCTTGAATTCTCGTAAGCATTCCAACGAAGCTCATCTAACTCATGTAACTGTAAAAAACGATGCTTACCAACCTCATCGGTATCCATGTTGCATTCTCGAAGTGCCCAATATGCTTTGTGTTCTATTTCCACTGGTAAATGACAAGCTTTTCCATAAATTAATCTATATGGAGTACAACCTGTAGGTGTTTTAAATGCTGTCCTATATGCCCAGAGTGCATCGTCTAACCTTTCCGACCACTCTTTTCTGTTGGAACCAACAGAAGGTTCCAAAATACGTTTTAACGCACGATTGGTATTTTCAACTTGTCCACTAGTCTGTAGATGATAAGGTGTAGCAAGTCGATGACTAACTCCATATTTTTTTTAATACCTTCTCTAATTGAGTATTACAAAAATGAGTACCTCGATCACTAATCAATGCCTTGGGAGTTCCAAATCTGGAGAATAATTGTTTAAGAAATTTCACCACAACTCTAGAATCATTTGTAGGTAATGCTTTTGCCTCAGCCCATTTTGAAACATATAGGAAATGGTCCCATAAAATCAATACCCCAAACATCAAAAATTTCACAAACCTTTATACTAGTCTGCAGCATTTCATCACGTTTAGAAATATTCCCAGCTCTTTGGCAAGAATCACAATTCTTAACGAATGTATATGTATCTTTAAAAATCATCGGCCAATAAAAACCCGCGTCAAATATTTTCTTTGCAGTGTAACTTGGTCCATTATGACCGCCTACTGGTCCTTCATGACAATGCTTTATAATCTGTTGAGCTTCTTCACCATGTACACATCTTCTAATTATGCCATCTGCACAATATCTGAAAAGAAATGGATCTTCCCAAAAATAATACTATAAATCAGAAAAGAATTTCTCCCTCTTCTGATAATCCATCCTTGGTATAATTTTAGTAACCAAATAATTTGCATAATTCGCAAACCAAGGTATCTCTGTTCTTTCTTGTACTGTCATAAGTTTCTCATCCGGAAATGAATCTTGAATTTCCTCTTCATCCAATGCTTCCAACTCTGGATTTTCCAATCTTGACAAATGATCAGCTGCGACATTTTCAGCTCCTTTCTTATCCTTGATTTCAATATCAAATTCCTGCAATAAAAGAATCCATCGCAATAAACGAGGGCGCGCATCATGCTTATTAAACAAATAATTCAAAGCAGAATGGTCAGTATAAACCACAGTTTTACTTAAGACAACATATGAACGAAATTTATCGAAAGCAAAAACCACTACCAGAAGTTCCTTTTCCGTAGTTGTGTAATTTTCCTGAGCATCTGTTAATGTCTTACTGGCATAATAGATTGGCTTAAACTTCTTATCAATTCTCTGCCCTAAAACAGCTCCAACCGCATAATCACTAGCATCACACATGAATTCAAAAGGTAGATTCCAGTTTGGACCTGTCATAACTGGAGCAGATACTAACTTCTCTTTTAATGCATCAAACGATTGTTTGCATTTGTTTGTAAATTCGAACCTTGCATCTTTTTCCAACAAATGATTCAACGGTCTTGCTATTTTTGAAAAATCCGGTATAAATCTCCGATAAAATCCAGCATGTCTTAGAAAACTCCTTATTTCTTTTACATTTGTAGGATAAGGTAATTTTGAAATAGCTTCAATCTTCACTTGATCTACCTCGATTCCTATTTTGGATATTTTATGACCTAAAACAATTCCTTCTCGAACCATAAAGTGACATTTTTCCCAGTTAAGAACTAGATTTTCTCCTTCACATCTCTGGAACATCTTCTGTAAATTCTTTAGACAAGAATCAAATGAATCACCAAATACTGAGAAATCGTCCATAAATACTTCCATGAAATCCTCTACCATATCATGAAATATTGCGATCATGCAACGCTGAAATGTAGCTGGTGCATTACATAACCCAAACGGCATCCTTCTATAAGCAAAAGTACCAAACGGACAAGTAAATGTTGTTTTATCTTGATCTTCGGCCGCAATCGGTATTTGAAAATATCCTGAAAATCCATCCAGAAAACAATAGAACTCCTTTCCTGCTAGCCTTTCTATCATCTGATCAATAAATGTTAATGGAAAATGATCTTTCCTGGTAGCATCATTCAATTTCCTATAATCAATACAAACTCTCCATCCCGTTACCGTCCTTGTTGGTATCAAATCTTTCTTTTCATTTGGTATAACCGTTATTCCACCTTTCTTTGGTACAACATGTACTGGACTTACCAATGGACTATCTGAAATAGGATAGATTAATCCTGAATCCAACAATTTAATGATTTCTTTCCTAACAACGTCTTTAACATTTGGATTCAATCTTCTCAATGGTTGTACAACTGGCTTGAAATCTTTTTCCATCAAGATTTTATGAGTGCAATATGTAGGACTGATTCCCTTGATATCCGTGATTTTCCATGCTATTGCTTGTTTATGATGTTTAAGAACCTGAAGTAATCGCTCTTTCTCTGCTATTGATAGTTTAGAAGATATTATAACTGGCAAGTCTGATGTGCCTTGTAAATAAGCATATTCCAAATGTGATGGTAGCTCTTTAAGTTCCAACTGTGGTGGTTCTTCAATAGATGTCTTGATCTCAAAGATATCGTCTTTAAAACCAGGAATATTATTGACAGAATATGGTATCAATTCTTGGTTAATAATTTTAGCAACTGGCTGTATTGCTTCCTCTTCAGGATGTTGTTGCATAACCACTGTTGCTTCTTCCAAATCTTCATCTTCTTCTAATAACTTATCAAATTCTGCAGTCCATCCTTTAAGAATTCATGTATCTGCTTGATCTTTCTCTAAAAAATATTGAAAAGAAGGGTTATCCATATATTCATACGAATTTAAATAATAACAATTATCATCCACATAACCAGGAAATTTTATGGAATTATTAATATCAAAAACAATTTTATCATTTCCTAATCTCATGGTAATTTTTCTATTGAAAACATCTATTAGGGCATGTGTAGTTGCTAAAAATTGTCTTCATAATATAATAGGGACTTTAGGGTCTTCTATCATATCTAAGATTACGAAATCACATGGAAACACAAATTTATCAACTTTAATTAAAACATTTTCAACTATTCCCTTAGGGTATTGCACATATCGGTCAGCTAATTCAATACACATAGGAATATGTTTTGGTTCTCCTAATCCTAATCGCATATAAAGAGTATATGGCATTAATGAAATACTAGCACCTAAATCTACTAATGCATTTTCAATAGTCATTTGACCAATTTTGCAAGGTATAGTAATACTCCCTGGATCTTTGACTTTCGGAGGTAGTTTATTCTGCATTATTGCTGAGCATCTCGCATTCATAGTCACCTTTGTCACATTATCCAGTTTACTTTTGTTTGTCAGCAGCTCCTTAAGATATTTTGCATACTTCGGCATTTGAGCTATAGCTTCAACAAAAGGAATGTTAATATGAAGTTGTTTCAGATTTTCCAGAAATTTGTGGTATTGTTCATCTTCTTTGTCCTTCCTTAGAGCAGTTGGATATGGAGGTGGGGGTATATAGTCTTTGATGACTTCTTTAACCTTATTTTCTCCTGTGTCCTTTTTGTTTGGTTGTATGTCTTCATCAATTGTTTCTTTTTCAACCTGCTCAGATTCAACAATTTTATTAGTTATAATAGGAGAGTCAACATTCTTACCACTTCTGCTAATTACTGCTTTAGCTTGCTCCTTTGGATTTGTTTTAGTAAATCCTGGCAATGTTCCTGGAAATCTCTCCTGTAATGTTTTAGCAATCTGATGAACTGATCCTTCAATTTGTTTGATTGATGCTTCATTATTACGCATCCTTGCATCATGATCATCCATTCTTTTATTACTTGCTTCAACCATTTTTCCCAAAATACTTTCTAACGAGTTGATCCTGTCAGAATAGGACGGATTTTGTCCCGTTTTGACATAGAAACCTGGTGCTCCTTGTTGATACTGTTGTCCTGGTTGATTAACTCTTCTAAAATTAGAAACTTGACGATAATTTGGATTTCCTTGAAAATCCCCATACATAACTTCTTCAGTATTCATATCGCTGTCATTATTAGGACATTCTGCCTTTAGATGACTTCCTCCACATATTTCACAACCAATCCTGATTGCATGAACTTGTTCATTCACTTTCTTAATATCTCTTCCCATACTTTCCAATTTTGCTGTAATAGCTGCGAGACCATCACTTTCTTCAGATATCCTTTTTCTTCCAGATGAACCATCATCCCATAATTGAGAATGCTTAGCTAATTCTTCAATTCCGGCTTTTGCTACTGCTGGAGTTTTCTTAGGTACTGGGCCTTGTGCATCTAACTGTTGACGTGTTGCTCGATCAACCCCTTTATAGAATACCGTTATTTCTTGTTGGACATTTAAATCATGTTGTGGACATTTATGCAACATCTCCTTATATCTTTCCCAAGCTTGATATAGAGATTCATCGGGTTTCTGCTTAAAGTTCCTAATTTCATCAATCATCTTCGACGTCTTGGAAGGTGTACAATACATTTTTAGAAATTTTGTACGAAGATCTTCCCACGTAGTAATAAATCCGGCTGGTTCATTATTAATCCATCTCTTAGCTCCATCCTTTAGTGTTAAAGGAAATACTCGTAACATAACCTGATCTCTTGTAACATTAGGAATATTAAACATATCTGCAATCTCCAAAATTTTCTCAACATGCTCGTTTGCATCTTCTTTATCTTCTCCTCTGAAAGGATTTTCTCGTAATTCTTTCAGAAATTGCCCCTTTAACTCAAATTCTACTTCTCTAGCTATGGCAGGCCTAACCACTCCCGGTCTCGGATCTCCACGAGTTTGAATCGTGTAATCCTCAAGCGTCATGTTAGCTATGTCTGCCATGTTTATTTGTTCCAGTTCAGAATCGCTTGGATATACTGTAGTTTGTCTAGTGGGTACTTTATCTAACTCCGAATCAGAGTAGTAACCTCTTTTAGCCGTTTTCGCTAAACTGTTATGAAAAATTAAGTCTTCTTCCTCAGATGATATTCCGTGTTCTGGCGAATTAGGTGGCGCGTATGATAATCGTCTTGTAGAATGAAATTCTCGTTCTGGTTCGTCAAATGGACTAAGTGGATCCGGATGAAGTGTCCGGGTCATACATCTATCTGCAACAAGAACAGAATTTAGTAGTACTTTAAATTCAAAAGAAAATGTTAATAAAATGTTAGAAATATTCAAGTTGGTGTACATGAATCCCGATAATTAATAATAAAACATATTCAAAATTAACTGATCGAAAAAGAATACCCAACCCAAATTTCCTATTTGTTAGTAATGCAAGTAAGTTATTTATACAACATTTTGAAATTACAGTGGGTTTTGTTAAATTTCTTGTACAAAGCTAGTCAATAGATCTCGGTAGCTCCATTGATAGTACACAAAAGTGGAGAAACAGGTCAGCGCGAGGCTTATTAAAAACCTATTTCTTTCGGGAAGCACCTTACCTCTTATATGATAAATCAATGAAGTAGGGCTTTACTCTCATTATACCTTTGTTTCTGTCAGTATTCTCAATGGGTGAGCCGATATTTCGTATTGATTTTGCAAAGTATTAGAAATAAAAATTATACAGGTAAAATAATTAGTTTAATTAAAATACACCGCTTCTTCCGGTAGAACAAAAGTTCAACCGGTTAAGTGTTCCGCGGCAGCGGATCCAAAAACTTGATGTGGTGAAAGTATATGCAATTATAATAACAAGTTTTAAATTAAGGAAATACTAAATAATACTATCACACAATTCAGGCAAGATTGACCCGTTCATGTAATATAGCTTAATAAGTAAGTCCAAATTCGAACACAAGGAACACAAGAAACGTGATTCTTATTTATAATTACACGTAATTACAATTATACAAATATGTAAAGTAAAGTAAAGGATCCAATTTACAATAATATACAAGATAAGGGGGACGTTTTAGTTCCGAACGAACATATTTATATTTATATTTATATTTTGACAGAGATTCTAATAGATAAGTTTCAGGAACAACTTAATAATACTCAGATGGATAGAAGATTATAATTATTCAAACTATCATTTATTAAACCTATTATATGTACTTATGTCTATTTGCTTTGTTGGCTATTATTACTGGTGATTTACTAATGTAGAAAATTACTTAAGGTTAAGCTAATCTTCATCATAGCAATACAATCATAAGGTTACGCAGAGTATCACTAATTAATAAGATCTATCAACAGTTTGTTAATACAATTTCATCGGTTTGGCGTGAATCACAGTATTACTTTATATTAATGAATTATTCTTCGTCTATCGCATAAGGTTAAGATCAAGACATAAACACAATTACTTAATTTATACAAACTTAATATGGTCATCCTAGTTTAATATAAATCAGTCTAACTATGTCAACAATAATCATCAATATATCATAATAAAGACAATTCTTGTATAATAAAATTCAATAATATAGTACCAACATAAACATATAATTCAAATAATAAACTCAATAAACATTCATTCAAACAACTATAACTAAAACCTAATTAACAAGTAATTCAAATAAATAATATCCATAAATTAACTCAATAAGGTTAATAAAGTTACAAGGATAAAGAAACCGAACCAATTGTCGAACCAGCTTTTCCTAGGGTTAAAAACCTTCAAACCCTAGCTCCTTAACCTCCAAAATCGCACCTTAAGTCGACCTTAAACCCTAATATTCGGTTTTGGTATTCTTGAATCGTATATCTCAAACCTAAACTTAAGCCTCTATTTAAAATTTTCAAAACCGCCAGTCCAACCGCCGGTTGGACTTCCGAACCGCCGGTTAGATCAATTTGAGTCATTGTCCAACTCCGCGTCTTCCACCGCCTTAAACCCTTTACACTCCAACCGCCGGTTGGACCTCTATTCCAGAATCTTCCAACTTCGGGTTTGGGCTTCACTTTTGGGCTTCTTCTTTTCTGTAACGGATTTTAATCTTCATTTTGGCCCATTTCTTCAATATTATAATTTTAGGTCTTCAATTCTTTAAGGTTTAAGCTCCTTTTCCTTCATTTCTTCATTTTCTTCAGTTTTCTTCATTTTTGGATTCGTTCTTGTTCCTTTTTTCTTCAATCTTCAATTAAATTACATCTCTGCAAATATTAACAAAATAAGTATCTAAAATCATATAAATGCACTAAAATGTATATAAATATAGGGATAAATTACTATAAAATATACTATCTACTTGATGCTTATCACCCTTGCAGTGGCTAGAAAAGGTCTCCCCAAAATGATAGGTACCCTTGAATCTTCAAACATGTCAAGAATCACAAAATCACAAGGGAAAACAAACTTATCTACTTTGACCAAAACATTCTCGATCATCCCTTTAGGATATTGAATTGACCGATCCGCTAACTCAATGCACATTCTGATTGGCTTTGGTTCCCCTAACTTGAGTCTAGCATACATAGTATACGGCATTATCGATATGCTTTCCCCCAAGTCAGCCAGCGCATGAGTGATGTCTAAACTTCCAATAAGACAAGGAAGGGTAATACTCTCTGGGTCTTTCATCTTTGGTGGTAGTTTGTTTTGAATCACTGTCGTGCCTCCCGACGGTCGGCCGGGATTTACTCCGGTCGTTGAACCTCCCAACCGGGATGCGCGGACAGGGTTTAAATTTATAAAGCAGGGGAATCCTAAGCTGTATACTACTGACAGACCTAAAAGGGCAGTAAGTGGTATGTTTGACTCAGGTGTCGTTCTTCAAACTACAACGGGCATGGGAGTCTAGGAAGTTTTATTATCTTTGGAGATTCAGCTAGGGTTTTTAAAAGCTTTTGGATAGATTTGGTTTTTATAACTAAATACTAATTTAAATAAAGAAAATAAAACAAAAGAGGTTTGTACGGAGACTCGGTCAACAGAGGATAAGCGAGTGTTTACTATGATTTCGTTATATGTTATTGATGAATAGTCAAGGGTAAGGCTACTAGATGTGATGACTAATCCGGAGAGGATGGAAACATAATTAATGCAAAGTATTGTACCTACGACCGTTCCGCGGCTTCCATAAGTTTGTACTCCACCAATTGGTGTTTCCAGCACTATACCGAGTAATAGGGCGTTTTATGGTTTTTCCGTTACATTAGTTAGGGTTCCACATTACTCTTGCAGATTTCCTATATCCTAATAAGCTACAACTACGAGCCTATTAAATATCTAATGTAGAGTTGTCCGCAATCAGATAAATAACATGTCACGTGGATAGCAGTTATAGAAGTCAAATACACCGGAAGTTCTCCCAAATGTACAGACCAATTTAACCGACGACTATCCTCGAATCCTGGTCCCCAGTCACAGTCATCAGAGACGTCTGTATCGTAGCGTGAATTGTTGATTGAACAAGAACACGAACGGGGATAATCCCGCGGACCAAGTTGGGATAATCGGGCTAACGATCAGTTAAATTGTTCAGCATTACAGATATAAATCATCACAACTATTCCATGCATGTTAATCTACTATGTAAACCAATATTCTGTGTCTGAAAACCTAATTATACAGTTACTGATGTGAACCAGGAGGATAACTCTAGCATGCATCATTCCTAAGGCAACAATCAAACAAGAACATGCAATAGGGTGACACATAATAGAACACCATAATCCTAAGCATAACAAATAACCAATAATCAGATCATAGATATCCCGAAATAACCAATAATTGGCCAAGTTCTAGCAGGAAGCTTCTAACCACAACATAAGTTGGATAGATAAACATTCGAGATTCAGTTTATGAGTTCATACACAGTTTAAAGTAACACGGGCAGAGTAACAGCATGGCATAAACATATTGACTATTCTAACATAACTACATCATAGTAAACACAAAGAAATGTCTAGCCTAACATTATATATCTAGCATACAATCCTAAACAAGCATAAACAAAGCAACACATGTTTAAAACTAGAAAGTAAGAGATATATAAATAGAACCTGATACGAATTTATTACAGACAGATCTTCGCGAATACAATGTCTTGGAGTGACTCCGTACAAAAGCTAAAAGCTACCTCTACCTAACTATCTCTCTAACTAGCTCAATTCTAGAGAGAGAAAATCTCTAGAGAGAGAAACTAGAGAGAGAGTGATGTGTGTGAGAGAGAAACTGTAAGGAAGAAATGAAATGAGAAAATGGTGTGTTTTGAAGTGTTGGGGTAGTCCACTATTTATAGGCAAAGCTCAAAATCGCACGTACAACTCACGAAGCAGCACGTACAAGCAAACGAAGCACGATAAGGGGCAGCAGGGGCCGTATACGGCCTTGTAAGGGCCGTATACGGTGTAGTATGGGCCGTATACGGTCTCACAAGGGCCGTATACGGTGTGTGGGGCCGTATACGGGCTCTGTCTGATTTCGTTCGTTGCTTAAAACGTCCGTATCTCATTCGTTACGCGTCCGTTTGACCTGATTCTTTCGCCTGTGGTTTTGTAATTCCGTTATGCTTCTAATGATGCCAATCTCATAGAAATTGGGTATGTAGAACTCAGGCGTAGCCGAAATGACTTTTAGTGGCTCTGAAAGTGCAGTGTCTTCTCCGTCCTTTGGCCGTTTCACTTGATTCCAGATTTTTCCGTCTCGATTTTACCTATATGATAGATGGTAGAAGTTAGGAGGTGTGCCTTGACAGGAAAATGAGGTCGGAGGAATCGGCTTGTATTAAAATGCTGTGTTTTGTGCGGTTTCAGAGTGTTTTAAGTGATTTTTACCGCGTCTATTTTTGAACCACTTTAGTGAATTTTAATAAATAATCAATGTTTTGAAATGTTTTCACTAAACAAAGGTCCAAAATGTGGGGAATAAAGCTTCTAAAAACATGACTTTTTACGTCACATCAAGTTATCCCACACTTAGACGTTGCTTGTCCTCAAGCAACAACTCTCTGAAAAAATATTTTAAGTCATGTTTTTAGGGGGGAGTCAAAGAATATTTTCCGAGATTATCATTTCCTCATATAAGCACGTTACTCTAAAAGTGTGGAGGAAGATAAGATGATCCTTCCATAAACAAGAAGAGATTCTCTTAGGCGTACATCCAAATCTCGTGATCTTGGAGTACACATGACTAGGCGATCTCACTATAGGTGGTCACTCAATTCACTCAAAGTGTATCGGGTTTCCTATCAATCTAGCTCAAACGAAATCGCTCAAAATAGCCAGTCATGCTGCACTCATCGTCATAGGCTTGATCGAGAATCGGATCTCCACCACTTAGGTGAGGGCGGTGCTAATTATCTCAAGACATTCAGAGGGTTGTAATGGTTGGTGAGGGTGAAGGGTATGGATAGTGGAAATTTTGGGTTTGAGGGGAGTTTAGCTTATCCTAAAATCACTGAGATTACGAACAACTTTATTTAGAATGGAGAGGAATGGAGAGTTGGTAGCTGTTTCAGCTTCTGTCGGATTTTCCATGAAGAGCTATGCTTTTGAAACTTTCAGCTTTATTTGTGGAGCTATTTTTTCTTTTCTTGATTTTTTTCTTCTTTTGTCTTTTCTTTTTCTTTTCTTCAGAATTTTTTTGTCAGAGAATTTCCAAGGAATTTTATATTTTGAATCCTTTAGAAATCTTTTCTTCTATCTTGATCATTTTGATTCTTTTCCAGGTGCTAATTTTTCCCGCACCATCGTCATTCCAGCTCTCTTGTGTGCTAATTTTCCCGCACCATTTGTTGAGAAGCTTGATTTTGGAGAATGTGAATGAGTAGGATATTTGAAACAGATATTCTAAAAGGGTGTTTCTTCATAACCTCAGAAATTCCAAGATAAGTTTGGGGGGTATTTTTTTTGGGGAAATGGGTGAAAATTAGGGTTTTGAAGAAATGAAAGGTTTAGGCTCAACAGGTTATACTAAGCGGATCTTCGATACTAAAAATGAGCATCGGAAAGGGTTTTGGGCTTGAAAAGATATGTAAGAAATGGGTTAAGTCCTAAGGAATGTCAAGGTCATTTAATTGCACCTATACCGCGTACGGTACACACCAATATGGTCTCGAAGCGTATGTCAAGAGCAAGTTCTAATTCAGAGATACATACATCGGCACACACACAAGAAATGAAAGTGAAGCATTAAAGTTGATTGCTTTTGGGCTCAAGATACCTCACTGCAAAGGGTTGTACGTGTCTAGTCATGCTCCTTTGATTATCACTTCGTGCTTAAGCAATTTCTACCTTATTTCCTTTAGGCTTTTAAAAATATCATACTTACAATTTGAAAATGGTTTCTCTCAGTAGTATCTGAGACTCAAAAACTGAGTTAGACTCATTATTTTGAAAAATTTTGACCTTATTTTTGAAAATTTTTGAGAGAGATTGCTATTGGACCTAAAAAATCACCATTTAAGGTATTCTATACCTGCCATCCCACACTTAGAGGAACATTGTCCCTAATGTTCT
The DNA here is from genome assembly GCA_949592205.1 of Helichrysum umbraculigerum. NCBI lineage: Eukaryota > Viridiplantae > Streptophyta > Magnoliopsida > Asterales > Asteraceae > Helichrysum > Helichrysum umbraculigerum. Next base: position 7,778,938 of record CATIUR010000008.1, read on the forward strand.
CTTTAGTAGAGCTTTTACTAGTAAAATCCCACATTTAGAGTTTGAACATGTAAGTAGATGTTTCTCAAGTGTTTAATTTGGGCTGGAATCCCACACTTAGTGATAAGTTTAGGATGAAGCACAGAAATTAAAAGCACTAACATAGGCATAGTAAAACATTATTGAAAATAGGGAAAAAGGAACAGAGAGACTCCCCATTTGTGTTTACTGGAATAGACCAGGTTTGTGCAGAAGTAGGTACGGGGACTGGCAAAGGTGATGAGGGCCTCTCATCGGGCAACTCCTCGTGAGTGATCGGGACATCAGTTAGGTCCTCCTCAGTGATGGTCAGCATAGCCGCTCTCTGCGCTCTGCGTCTATGAGGTCTGTGTCGTCTGCGTGGTCTCGCAGCTACATGATCAGCGTCAACAGCGTCCATCCTGAAACAAGATAAATGTGACAACCGTCAAAATCTCAGGTCATTACCGCACTCAAATCTTAAATTACGCTTACAGCAATCCTTAAATCCTAGTGAAAATTTTAGGTTATGACTCCGTAGGCTTACCAAAGCCGCAGAATGTCTTAGAGACTGCTTGGTGAACTTTGAATTCCCTTAGACATGTTAAATTAGGTTAATAAGTGCCAAATAAATCAAAGAAAAATCTACCTCTTTATGTCCTCACAAAATCCTTATCGAATCGCAAAACCCGAAATTTCAGTGACTCGACAAGTGAATTCAATCGGATGGTATCCGACTAAACATGAACGTTGGTCAAAACAATTATATAAATAACTTAAATCTATTTTTAGAAGTTATTTATCATATATTATTATTTTGTTAAATAATGCACGAAAAACCTAGACGTTTTGTTTAAAACGCAACAAACATGGTAAAAACGCGCAAAACTGAACTCGACAACCAAACGAAGCCCATATAATATTTTGACAACTCAAAATAAAGTATTTTAATAACACTTCAATGGAAAAATATTCCAAATATATCGATAACAAAAACTACACAAATAAACATTAGGCGATTTAACGATTTAACACAATTAACGGGTAAACGACCAAAATACGTAACAACAGTCTGGAAATTGAATTAAATCACAAACCACCAAGTGGGGGCCCACAAGGGGTCAGCCACCTCCACCACACCCACTAAAAATACATGCATTTTCAAATGATTATTTTCTTCTCCCTAAACCATTCATTCAACATGCAAGGCTTCATTTTTACATCTCCACTCACCTAGATTTCCTCTAGCTTCTCTCTATCCCTCACTCTCTCTCTAAAATCTGGAGAAAACCACCACCATACACCGCCACTCCACCACCATAAACCACCATTATGCCACCAACAACCACCACACAAATATTCATCTTTTTGCAAAAGGATTTCAAGATTTCTACACAACAAGTCCTCCTCATCTCAAATCTGTCCTAGCATCTCTATTACCACCATTATGAGGACTCTTTTCTCTTCATCTTTATGCTTATAATCATAATCAAAAGTTCACTCACAAGTATTATGTAACACCCCCAAATTTAACAGTTTGCGGAAGCGACGTTTTGGGTGTTACTAATCAATAATCACAAGCACAAAGGATACAGTGAACGACTCTAAATGAGACGTTCGAAAAGTTAATACATTAATACATAAGTAGTTTCAAAATACAAGCTCGAGTTCAGTAATTTCCTAGAGATTCTAGTACATAACAGTAAGTACAAAAAGTAATGCAATAAAATCTCCAAGCTTGTAATGCATGCGACTCGAGCTAAGTAAGCTTATCCTGCTGGGCATCCCTACTGATGCTGTGTACCTGAGAAGCATTACTAAAACGGTCAACCAAAAAGGTTGGTGAATCTCACAGGTTTGTAAATAAGTAAACAGTTTGAACACACAATTAGTATTTGTAAATCATAGCCAGCCAATAATTAATGATCACAGGATATGCTCATCATTAACTTAAGTTTTAATAAGTGGGTGGTTGCAGTTTATGCAAACCGTTTGATACAATCGCCATGAGCCACCATAGTTGAAGCTTAACGTATAGTAAATATAGGTACCCCCTCATGAATGTAATCCAAAACATTCATACGGAACGAGTAAGAAACGCCCGTTTCTACAGGAACGGTTCGTGGTAGTGCGTGCTACCCCGGGCGGGGATTGTCAGTCCCATATGGATCCATATACTAAAACTCGCGCTTATCACATAACTAACAACTATGATTCAGGAGGATTTCATTGGATTAGTCGTAAAACTCATGCAATTGGCGTATCGTTAATCTCATACAGTAAGTAAATCGTGGCAGCAAGTAAGTTTTGTGTGTTCATGTAAAACAGTAATGCATCTCACCCCTGAGTATAAAACAGTAAAGTAGGGGCTGTAAGACTCACCTGAGTCTGGCAGACAATGCAGTAAGTAAGCAAGTAGTATTCCCGTACTAGCAACCCTTAGCGTCCTAATACGCGCAAGGTTTAGTAAGTAAATGGAATACTTGTAAAGTATCCATGCTAGTTGTCCACTTAACTAGGAAATGTCCATTTGTTTGTTTGTAAGTTTGTAATTGTTTGTAAATCGTAGTTTGTATAAAAGTTGTACGGTTCGTTTGTTATCGGTGTATAATAATAATTCCATCCATTATTATTATGTATTCATAGTAGTTGTACAGTTGTAAAGTATACTCGTATGATCGTTTGTTTGTATTACAACATGTATCGTTTGTGTACGTTCCAATGGGCTTAGTCCCCAAAGGGTACGAGTAAAACCTCGTAAGTATTCGTATGTAAGTTCGTATCAGTTAACGTGTAATCCAGCACGTAACTAGTGGGTGAACTTGTAAGTTCATATCGGGTGCAATCCCGTGTAGTTGTACAAGTGTAAGTTTGTTGGAGTGTAGTCTCCTAAGTAATTCCAGGTGCGTGTGTGAGTGAAATCTCACGTTCAATTTAAGTATAATGGTGTACGTATTCGAGTATTGTTGTATACTTCCAAAAGTATAGTATTTTCATGTATAAATCGTATCGTATTTGATTCCGTATTTGAAAAGTGATTCCAACACTTAGAATATATTTTGTTTTCTGATCTGGGCTATCTGCGACACAAGACTTGTGTCGCAGACCATATGCGACATAAGGTCTGTGTCGTAAGGATTGGTTTCTGATTTAGTGTTTATGCGACACAATGATTGTGTCGCAGACAAGGGTACGACACAACGGTACGACATAGTCGTTGTGTCGCAATCAAGCGATAGGTAAACTTTGTGTCGTAAATGATACAACATAACGTGCGACATAAGAGTTGTGTCGCATACATTGCGACATAATATACGACATAGCATGCGACATAGGTGTTGTGTCGCATGAACTTTTGGTCCGATGCGACACAAAGGTCTGTTTATGATTTTGGCTCGGTTTTGGGGTCAAACGTTCGAGTCTTGACCTGAGGCTTTTATCTAAGTTATATTATGGCAAAATAACACTTAACAACTTATATTTACGTTCTAGAGGTTCTCGAGGTGTCGGTTTTTATGAAATTACCAAAACAGTCCCCGGGTTAAGGTTTTCCAGATTTTGTCTTAACGAAACCCTCGTTTTCTCTAACGGTTAGTCCGAATAAAGTCCCGCAAAAATTACCAACTGTTCTCCTATGTCTCTAGATCATTTCTTTATTTTCCCGAGAACTTTAGTGTCCATCTACTATTTTTAACAAAAATTAAGAAATGATATATACAAATTTCGGCCAAAACAGTGATATGTCCGAAGATCAAGTAATAGCCGATAATGGGTGTATTTCTGGAGGTAGCTAAAGAAGAACTTTTTGTTTACGACGAAAATACCAAACGTTTCCAAGTGGTCTCACCCGTTTATTTAGTCTACAACTCGAGTTATGGTTGTTTTCGTGAGGTCGTTTTTCTGGGCAGAAAACTGTGTATGTATATGTGTTTCAAAAACGAGTTTTGATCAAAGATTTGGACATTTCTTTGTTGGATAAGCAACCTAACATGTGTATAAACATTATAAAAGTATGTTCAAGAAAAGTTTGAGGTTCTTACAATAGTCGGTTTGAAAAACCGAGAAGATAGAAACGTAGGGAATCGCGAGGTGATCGTTTTCTTTCAAAGGCTCCAAGCAATCCAAGGCTTTAATGTGGTGTTTTTGTGATGATTTAATGGTGGTTTGGGGCTGTTCTTGGGCTCTCAAAAACGCAGCAAACAAGAGAGAGAGAGAGAGTTGGAGTGTGAGAATGGTTGATTGAAATGGAAGAGGTATGGTGTTGATGTTTGTTTATCACTTCAAGCAAGGGCAAGAGTAGGTATGGGAGGCCATACTCTTGCTGCAGATTTCGTGGGTGGGGGCCCACCAAGTGGGTGTGTAACTTGTTCCTCCAATTTACGCTAAGTCCCGTGTTCGTTTACCCGCTCGTTTTGCGTTTTAGTTAATCGTATAACGTTTTATATATTACGTTTTGTTAACGATTTAAAATCCGATATTTTAAGTAATTGTTCCACTCAAATAACATATCTTAAGTTGTTAAAATAATATTCGAGATTTCGTTTAGTCATCGGGCGCGTTTCGTGTACTTTCGTCGCGTAAAGTTACGTTTTAACAAAACGTATAATCGTGTAATATATTTTCGTAATATATTAAAGTAAATAATGTTTGTTTGGATAAATCCACATTATTCTAAAAGTTTGTCACCAACGTCCATATTTTGTACCGAATCGTATACGTGTATATATATATATATCACTCATATATATAGTAAGTAAGTAATGTATTTAATCCTATTTCATATTAAATACAAGTAGTAAACACGTAATTAGGAAAATTTTAAATTTACCCTAATTTTGGGGTTGTTACATATTATAACAAAATTTGGTTTAAAAATCGTTTTTCTAAACTTTAAGTTCATAAAAATATATGTATCAGCTCCTGTCCATAATTTTACACGAAATGTACCAAACCATAACTCACTCATTTCTTAATGAAATTGGACGTTTTTATAGTCTAAAATCAAGTTCAGGAAATAGGCTTTCCAACCCCGCAAACCTCATATTTTTCTGAGTTAGTTTACTATTTGTAATATTTTTTGTGAAAATACATAGGTAATCTGTCCTATAAAGTCAGAAACTTTACTCTTAGTATTTTGGCTATATCTAGAGCTACACTGCTCCAAATGACTTGAAACCAACGTCAAAAGTTCACAAATTTCAATGGCTACAATTGTTATATTGACCACTTTTTCTGAAAATTTATGGATTTTGCCCAGAAACTATAACTTTATACACGTGTCCAAATCTGACCACATAAGATAAGAGTAATTATTAAAAATAGTTATACTTCTCTATAAATCTTGGACAAATTACAGAAAATAGCTAACATATTGAGGAACACCTGTGATTTTTTCCATATTTGATTTTGGAATATAGATTTTTATAAAAATTCGGCAAGGGGATGTATTTTCTGGAAATTTCAAAGTGGGACTGTTTTGGGTATAAAAATGAAACCGACACTTTTCGAACATAACATAAGTGATGAAACTTACCTTTTTTTTTACTTATAAACATATTTAAAGTTTCGGTAAAAGTTTCGGGTCAAACCAAGTTGGTTTGACCAAGTCAACAAAAGTGGAGCTCGGTACTAAAAACGTTGACCAAACTATTCGGACTAAAATTGTGGACTAAACGGACTTGTGAAACTTCTTATGTGACTAGGGACCAAAACGAGACTTGTAAACAAAACCCGGACGAAAAATGACACTTAGAACTTTTGGACCAAAGATTGAAATTCTAATTTCACTAAGTACCTAACTCGCATAACCACAAATAGCTACATACGAGATCAACTCAAAAACACTCGACAAATACTTTTATAAGTATACAACGAAACAAACTTAATAGTAATATCTTTGAGAATTATTATTACAAAACCTTCACCAACGGGTCGTATATGTTTTTGAAAAGGAAACACTTTTGGACATACTAGTTGAGTGAACAACTAGCATAAGTAAACATTAACCTCCACTTACACACGACCTTATACGTTTAGGGCGTTAGAAGATTGCACTTGGAAACACGCTTACTTGCTTGCTTATTGCTAAACTCAGGTGAGTTTTCATAGCCCCTTTTTACTTGTTTACTATTTTGGGGTGACGAGCATGATTCTAAACTTTAACTAAATTGGTTATACTTTTATGAACTTATTGAACTTTTGCTATGCTACTTATGCAAATTGGTGTATACTATCTATGTGAATTGAGTACTCATGTCCCTGTGAGGACATCATTGAGCACTAAGTCCCCGGTAATCTGTTACACTACTCATTAACTCGTCCTAGAGCCAGACGAGCCGTCTTTGATAATCATGAATAACGTTATTTAGGGTAGACCAATCCTCACTCACATGGCTATGTGTGTGCATGTTATCACTCGCTCACATCCCCGATTGGATGTGTAGAATTTACCTTGTCCCCGATTGGACGGAAGGTAACTCATGTCCCTGTGAGGACATCATTTGGGGCATTCGGTCGGTAATCGGTTTAGTAGTGGCCTCAATTGCATTAACACTTACGTATACTACCTTTCATATTCGCAACTATTACAACTAATCATTTTTATTCACGTCATTTATGAACAAAGCTTTTAGTTCATTTATTTGTAACATTAAACCCGTGAACTCACCAACTATGACCATAGTTGACCCTTTTGTTTTATCATGCTTTTCAGGTGAACGACAGTAAGGTGCATTCTAGGAGTACCTTTGCATGGATATGCATTCTCACATACGTTTGCTTTATTTTGAACTATGACTATCTTTTAGAAACTTTTATGAACTTGATGTAATCTCTTTTGAAACTACGGGTTGAACTTGTAGTAACTTTCAATACTTTCGCTAAATTATGTATGGTGTTACTTCTATATCTTGTGCATTGTTACCCGGTACTGTTACACCTCGTGTTTCCGCTTTAGCGGGGTGTGACAGGTTTGGTATCAGAGCTAAAGGTTATAGAGAATGCTGGTTTTTTTCAAATAAAAACCCCAACTATAACCAACACTTTTAAATAATATTTTCTTGAAACACCAAAATATTACCAGTTCAACTAAATTGAACATATTCCTAGTATCGCTAACCTGTGTGTTGCATTATTAGACCTCAATTACACATAGCCTGATCACCTATGTTTAATTTAGGTAAGATTATGCGAGATACGGAGTAGGTATACTACGATTATGTTCAATTTCCTTTTCTACTCAAATCTTTGAAAAGCAAATTTTGCGTGTGTGCATTGCATATCGTAGGCATCCATATTAGCACTGTTAGTAGCTAAGTATACCTCCATTTTAGTCTTATCATTTCGAGGTTAACATGTTAGTGCATCATGTCAAAGTAGCTTGTTTAAGGTGTCAGTCAAATCTTGTGATCTTTGTAAGCGACACTAAGTACATGATAGCAATACTTTGGATGTTGCATTAGCTACTGTATACATACAGTGTGTCTTGATTTGCGACAATTCGTTCTGTCTATGTTCGACCAAGACTCGGTGATATAGTAATCGTTCCTAATTGATAATAAAGCAATAGTTTTACTTTCTCTCGCTTAGATTATATTGCATTTTAATTTTGCATACATAAACTCGTTAAACAATATTCTGCACTTTTAAGTTGTGATCCGAACCTAAAGATCAGTAGATTGGGAACTACACATCATTATCCCGCACTGCTTACTCGGCAGATGCGTCAGGACACGTCACTAGTTGTCCTAGGTACTAGCTAGTCTTCTATTTGTAGTCTTACCTTATCGCAACCCTCATCCCACGTTGCCATATCAACCGACGATTATGGTAACGTCACCGGTCGCCCTCGCGACAACCCAACCTGTACCGAGGAGGAGAATCTATCAAAAAAAAAAGGGGGGGGGATCCACTTGAGGAGGTTCCGCCTGAAGATAAACCAATAAAACTGGACCAACACGAGAACTCATCACCTAGGCGTGTTACATCTACTTCTTCTACTTCACACGATTCCTCCCACTCTTATCGAAGACCTATGAATCACATGTGTTATACACAACTAGAAGGACTGACAAACCTTCTCGAACTAGACCTTACACTATCTATACTACTACTGATACTCTACCTACTAGGACTAGTCGTCGGACAGATGTCCGCTAATGGAATTGGTTACCCGCAACTCTTGAGACTAGGGAAACTGAAGGATGAATACAGATTCCTACAAAGGACGAAGAAGTTTTCGACATGCACACCTCCCCATACGCACAGGAACCCGCTCACCATACTATTCAGGTACTAGCTGATAGGCTACGCCGCCACGAGAATAGAATAGACGCTATAGAGTTAGAACAATATGCAACCCATTTAGATAGATGCACCTGCCACAGGGCCGAGTTGCACAAGATCTATGAGGATCGGAAAAATCTTAACAAAATCATAGAAACTACCCATCTATAGGTGATGGAGACCAGAGACGAAGTCGCTGCCTTGCGATTAAGACTAGTGTGCAAACTAGAACTCACTTAAGACTAGTAGAAAATCCACTAATCACATACTGTGTGTGGGAAACGGTTTCAACCAAATTTTCATCCGACATTTTCCATGGATTTTTCACAAACATAAATCTTCAAACACATTTTGATAAAACATAACTTTCAACACCATTCAATGATCTGAGCTTTCAACGTATTTTATCGACTCAAGCCTTTAACGGATTTTCATCGGACATTTAACCAAAAATTTTCGCAACTTCAATCTTTTTGAATGGATTTCGTTAAACGGAATTTTCAAACGTTTTGTCAGTGATAAGAATTTTCAACGTAATTTGATTGACTCAAATTTTTAAAGAACTCTAAGTTGTCAAACAAATTTTCAACATAAAAATTTTTCAATACATTTTACGACAACTCTTCAACAAAATGTTTTGTAAAGTATTCAAATCCATAGATTATTAACAAAGCTACCAAAATTACGATGACGTTAGTGATAGGGAAACGATGCCAATTTAACCTGAAATAGTACCGGCAGTTTTGTGTTTAAACTGGATATAACTAAAAAAAAAAAAATCCTTTCGTATACTAGAAATTTATATATCTTTAGAGACTAAACCCTTATGCATCAAGAGCTTATTACGAGTGTGGAAACATCGAGCATTTTAGGAAGGCACGTCAGAACCCCAATGTGGTCACAGGTACATTTCCCCAAAATGACCACTACGCATCGGTACTTATAATTAAGGATAGGTAACCGCTCCCTTGAATCGACGATCTATTCGATCAGCTGCAAGGCGCCCCCTACTTCTCCAAACTCGACCTGCGGTCAGTTTATCGCCAATTACAGATTCACAAAGAAGATATACCTAAAACGGCGTTCCAAACATGATATGGGCATTATGAGTCTATGCTTATGCCCTTAGGCCTCACTAATGCTCCTGCGGCATTCATGAACTTAATGAACAGAGTCCGCAGAGCATATTGGGATAAGTTTGTATTTTTTTTCTCTCGATGACATACTAGTCTATTCGCGTAGTAAGGAGGATCACGAGCAACATTTAAGGCAAGTGTTGCAACCACTCAAGGAAGAGAAGTTGTACTCCAAATTCTCTAAGTGTGAGTTTTGGAACAGAGAAGTACACTTCCTCGGTCATATATTGAACATGGAAGGGATCCATGTGGATCCAGCTAAAATCGAGGCGATTGAGAAATGGGAAGTCCCGGAGACCCCTACGGAGATCCGTCAATTTCTAGGATTGGCTGGATACTACAGAAGGTCCATAGAAAATTTCTCAAAGATCGCCAAGCCCTTGACAGAACTGACCCAAAAGATGAAGGAATAAGTTTGGGATATTGAACAGGAGAAGGCATCTCAAACGCCGAAGGAGAAACTGTGCAATTGCGCCAATCCTATCATTGCCCGAAGGAACAGATTGTGGTATATAGTGATGCGTCACACTTGGGATTGGGCTGCGTTCTGATGAAGAAGAATAAAGTAATTACGAATGCTTCCTGGCAGCTCATGAAAAAAAAATGAGGTGAACTGTACTACGCATAACTTGGAACTAGAAGCAGTGGTCTTTTCACTTAAGATCTGGATACATTACCTATACGGTTCCAGATGTACTGTGTTTACCGATCATAAGAGTCTCCAGGACATACTCGAGCAGAAGATGCTCTACATGAGGCAAAGAAGGTGGATGGAGTTACTTAACGATTATGATTGCGAAATTATGTACCAAAAGCCGTCAGAGTCATTACAACAACCCGAAATACCCCAATGGAAATCGGAACTGATAGCAATGGACTTCGTCACTAAGTCACCTCGAATTTCCTTAAGGTCACGACTCCATTTGAGTTATCGTCGACCAACTGACAAGATCCGTGCGTTTTCTACCTATCCGATAGGATTACATAATGGAGAGACTTGGTCAAAGCTATATTGAAGAAATTGTGTCGCGTCACGGAGTGCCCATTTCAATGATCTACTATAGAGATTGTCATTTTACATCACGGTTTTGGCTATCAATGCAGAAGATGTTGGAAACCCAACTAAACCTGAGTACAACATATCACCCTCAAACAGACGAGCAGAGTGAGCGAACAATTCAAACCTTAGAGGATATGCAACGAGTCTGTGTACTAGACTTCGGAGGAAGTTGGGATGTACACTTACCCCTGATAGAGTTCTCTTACAATAGTAGTTATCACACTAGCAACAAGTGTGCACCATTTGAGGCCTTGTATGGACAGAAATGCCGATCACAGATATGTTGGCACAAACTCGGTGAGAAGCACTTGACAAGTCCATACATCATTCAGAAACTGTGGATAAAATCACGACAATAAGGGAACAACTGAAGGCAACCCAAAGTAGACAGAAAAGCTGCGTTGACAATTTCTGAAAGCCACTAGAATTCCAATCCGGTGATAGAGTGTCCCTTAGAGTATCACCTTGGAAAGGACTTGTACACTTTGGCAAGAAAGGCAAGCTAAGCCCACGCTATATTGGACCACACAAAATCTCGCAACAAATAGGCCCGATGGCTTACAAAGTAGAATTGCCCAAAGAGTGGGGTGGCGTTCATGACATATTTCATGTTTCAAACCTTAAGAAGTGTCCAGTTGACAACTCTCAGACCTTGCCCTTAGAAGAGATTCGAATCGAAGATCGATTACTTTCTTTTAGTGAAGCACCAATAGAAGTCCTTAATAGAGGTACCAAACAATTGAGACGTGACAGATTCCCTTAGTTAAAGCTCATCGGAATTCTAAACATGGACCTGAGTTCACATAGGAACATGAATATTTAATAACACGAAAGTACCCGCACCTATTCTCGAGTGCTTCGTCACCTAATGGGACGAATTGAATTTCGGGACGAAATTCATTTCAACGGTGGGATAATGTGACAACCGTCAAAATCTCAGGTCATTACCGCACTCGAATCTTAAATTACGCTTACAGCAATCCTTAAATCCTAGTGAAAATTTTAGGTTATGACTCCGTAGGCTTACCAAAGCCGCAGAATGTCTTAGAGACTGCTTGGTGAACTTTAAATTCCCTTAGACATGTTAAATTAGGTTAATAAGTGCCAAATAAATCAAAGAAAAATCTACCTCTTTATGTCCTCACAAAATCCTTATCGAATCGCAAAACCTGAAATTTCAGTGACTCGACAAGTGAATTCAATCGGATGGTATCCGACTAAACATGAACGTTGGTCAAAACAATTATATAAATAACTTAAATCTATTTTTAGAAGTTATTTATCATATATTATTATTTTGTTAAATAATGCACGAAAAACCTAGACGTTTTGTTTAAAACGCAACAAACACGGTAAAAACGCGCAAAACTGAACTCGACAACCAAACGAAGCCCATATAATATTTTGACAACTCAAAATAAAGTATTTTAATAACACTTCAATGGAAAAATATTCCAAATATATCGATAACAAAAACTACACAAATAAACATTAGGCGATTTAACGATTTAACACAATTAACGGGTAAACGACCAAAATACGTAACAACAGTCTGGAAATTGAATTAAATCACAAACCACCAAGTGGGGGCCCACAAGGGGTCAGCCACCTCCACCACACCCACTAAAAATACATGCATTTTCAAATGATTATTTTCTTCTCCCTAAACCATTCATTCAACATGCAAGGCTTCATTTTTACATCTCCACTCACCTAGATTTCCTCTAGCTTCTCTCTATCCCTCACTCTCTCTCTAAAATCTGGAGAAAACCACCACCATACACCACCACTCCACCACCATAAACCACCATTAAGCCACCAACAACCACCACACAAATATTCATCTTTTTGCAAAAGGATTTCAAGATTTCTACACAACAAGTCCTCCTCATCTCAAATCTGTCCTAGCATCTCTATTACCACCATTATGAGGACTCTTTTCTCTTCATCTTTATGCTTATAATCATAATCAAAAGTTCACTCACAAGTATTATAACAAAATTTGGTTTAAAAATCGTTTTTCTAAACTTTAAGTTCATAAAAATATATGTATCAGCTCCTGTCCATAATTTTACACGAAATGTACCAAACCATAACTCACTCATTTCTTAATGAAATTGGACGTTTTTATAGTCTAAAATCAAGTTCAGGAAATAGGCTTTCCAACCCCGCAAACTTCATATTTTTCTGAGTTCGTTTACTATTTTGAATATTTTTTGTGAAAATACATAGGTAATCTGTCCTATAGAGTCAGAAACTTTACTCTTAGTATTTTGGCTATATCTAGAGCTACACTGCTCCAAATGACTTGAAACCAACGTCAAAAGTTCACAAATTTCAATGGCTACAATTGTTATATTGACCACTTTTTCTGAAAATTTATGGATTTTGCCCAGAAACTATAACTTTATACACGTGTCCAAATCTGACCACATAAGATAAGAGTAATTATTAAAAATAGTTATACTTCTCTATAAATCTTGGACAAATTACAGAAAATAACTAACATATTGTGGAACACCTGTGATTTTTTCCATATTTGATTTTGGAATATAGATTTTTATAAAAATTCGGCAAGGGGATGTATTTTCTGGAAATTTCAAAGTGGGACTGTTTTGGGTATAAAAATGAAACCGACACTTTTCGAACATAACATAAGTGATGAAACTTACCTTTTTTTTTACTTATAAACATATTTAAAGTTTCGGTAAAAGTTTCGGGTCAAACCAAGTTGGTTTGACCAAGTCAACAAAAGTGGAGCTCGGTACTAAAAACGTTGACCAAACTATTCGGACTAAAATTGTGGACTAAACGGACTTGTGAAACTTCTTATGTGACTAGGGACCAAAACGAGACTTGTAAACAAAACCCGGACGAAAAATGACACTTAGAACTTTTGGACCAAAGATTGAAATTCTAATTTCACTAAGTACCTAACTCGCATAACCACAAATAGCTACATACGAGATCAACTCAAAAACACTCGACAAATACTTTTATAAGTATACAACGAAACAAACTTAATAGTAATATCTTTGAGAATTATTATTACAAAACCTTCACCAACGGGTCGTATATGTTTTTGAAAAGGAAACACTTTTGGACATACTAGTTGAGTGAACAACTAGCATAAGTAAACATTAACCTCCACTTACACACGACCTTATACGTTTAGGGCGTTAGAAGATTGCACTTGGAAACACGCTTACTTGCTTGCTTATTGCTAAACTCAGGTGAGTTTTCATAGCCCCTTTTTACTTGTTTACTATTTTGGGGTGACGAGCATGATTCTAAACTTTAACTAAATTGGTTATACTTTTATGAACTTATTGAACTTTTGCTATGCTACTTATGCAAATTGGTGTATACTATCTATGTGAATTGAGTACTCATGTCCCTGTGAGGACATCATTGAGCACTAAGTCCCCGGTAATCTGTTACACTACTCATTAACTCGTCCTAGAGCCAGACGAGCCGTCTTTGATAATCATGAATAACGTTATTTAGGGTAGACCAATCCTCACTCACATGGCTATGTGTGTGCATGTTATCACTCGCTCACATCCCCGATTGGATGTGTAGAATTTACCTTGTCCCCGATTGGACGGAAGGTAACTCATGTCCCTGTGAGGACATCATTTGGGGCATTCGGTCGGTAATCGGTTTAGTAGTGGCCTCAATTGCATTAACACTTACGTATACTACCTTTCATATTCGCAACTATTACAACTAATCATTTTTATTCACGTCATTTATGAACAAAGCTTTTAGTTCATTTATTTGTAACATTAAACCTGTGAACTCACCAACTATGACCATAGTTGACCCTTTTGTTTTATCATGCTTTTCAGGTGAACGACAGTAAGGTGCATTCTAGGAGTACCTTTGCATGGATATGCATTCTCACATACGTTTGCTTTGTTTTGAACTATGACTATCTTTTAGAAACTTTTATGAACTTGATGTAATCTCTTTTGAAACTACGGGTTGAACTTGTAGTAACTTTCAATACTTTCGCTAAATTATGTATGGTGTTACTTCTATATGTTGTGCATTGTTACCCGGTACTGTTACACCTCGTGTTTCCGTTTTAGCGGGGTATGACAATAAAACAAACAGGTAATGCTAACAGTGATACTTATCTCAGATTTTGCAATTCGAAGTCAGATAAGTGGCAATCCTGCAATTTTATTAGTTCAGAGACAACCATACTTAATAAAAATAAACTAAGAAATAAAATGACAGAATTAATAAAGATTGGCTTGGGGTGCCTCCCAAGAGCGCTTGTTTTACGAGTCTCTAGCTTGACTTTTTGTACCTTTCTGGCGACTCACGGTGGTTCAAAGAAAAAGACATCTTCCCTGATGGGAAAGTCTTCGAAGTAATGCTTTAAGCGATGACCATTAACCTTAAAATTACCTTCCGGTGCCTCGAGTTCGACTACACCGTAAGGAAATACCTTTGATACTATGAATGGTCCGCTCCACCTGATCCTAAACTTGCCAGAGAATTTCTTGATTCGCGAGTTGAAAAGCAGCACTTTATCTCCTGTTTTGAATCTTGAGGGCCTCAGCTTTGCATCGTGAATTCTCTTAGTTCGTTCCTTGAAGCTTAACGAACTGTCATATGCCTGATCCCTTAGTTCGGCTAACTCGTTCAACTGCATTCGTCTATTTGCTCCAGCTGTAGAAATATCTAATTTGCAGTTCTTCAAAGCCCAGTATGCTTTATATTCCAGCTCAATTGGTAGATGACATGCCTTGCCATAAACTAGACGATACGGTGTGGTTCCTAATGGTGTTTTATAGGCGGTTCTGAATGCCCACAATGCATCATCTAATTTTTCAGCCCATTTGTACCCATGATTACCAACAGTTCTTTCCAAGATTCTTTTCAAAGCTCGATTTGTTGCCTCAGCTTGCCCATTTGTCTGGGGGTGATAAGCTGTTGACGTCTTATGAGTGACACCATACTGTTGCAGAACTTTCATGAATTGAACGTTGCAAAAGTGTGTACCACGATCACTGATTATTGCTTTTGGAGTCCCAAATCGACTGAATAGCTTTTTGAGAAATTTGGTTACCACTTTGGCGTCATTTGTTGGGAGAGCTTGGGCCTCGGCCCACCTGGAGACGTAGTCGACTACAACCAAGATGTACTCTTTACCGCTAGATTTAGGGAACGGTCCCATGAAATCTAATCCCCAGATATCGAAGATTTCCACGGCCTGGATGTTTGTTAGTGGCATTTCATTCCGGGCTGTTATATTGCCTTGTCTTTGGCAGATATCGCAGCGTCTTACCGGATCATACGCATCTCGAAATATGGTTGGCCAGAAAAAGCCGGCATCGTACACTTTTCTTGCGGTCATGTTGGTACCGTGATGTCCTCCAGTAGGTCCATGGTGGCTTTGGTGTAAGATATGTTCTGCCTCTTTCCCATCAACGCATCTTCTAATGATTTGATTAGGGCAAAACCTTAAAGAGGAAAGGGTTGTCTCAATAGTAATATTTTATATCGCGGAAGAATTTTTGTCTTCGAGAGGTTGGCATTCCTTTAGGTACGACTTTTCCCACCAAATAATTGGCATAGTCAGCATACCAGGGATCATTTGTAGATCGTGACCCTTGATAGTACTTACCAACATGCATGAGCTGTTCTTCTGGAAACTGGTCTTGAATGTCTTTCTCGTGCAACTTATCCATTGAAGGATTCTCTAATCGGCTGAGATGGTCCACCGCGGTGTTTTCTGCTCCCTTTTTGTCTTTGATCTCGATGTCGAATTCTTGAAGGAGTAGAATCCATTGTAGAAGGCGAGGTTTAGCATCTTGCTTCTTAAAAAGATATTTCAGAGCGGAGTGATCTGTATAGACAATAGTTTTGGACAAGATTAGATAAGAACGAAATTTATCAAAAGCAAATACTACCGCTAGTAGCTCTTTTTCTGTGGTTGTATAATTTTCTTGGGCGTCAGTGAGCGTTTTGCTGGCATAGTATATTGGTTGAAACTGTTTCTCCTTCCGCTGTCCCAGAACTGCTCCGACTGCGAAATCACGGGGGTCTCACATGATTTCAAATGGGAGACTCCAGTCTGGAGCAACCATGATCGGTGCATGAACAAGCAGATCTTTCAGATGATCGAAGGCCTTGAGACATTCGTCTGTAAAGACAAACGGAGTATCCTTTTCGAGGAGATGAGTCATAGGTCGGGATATCTTAGAGAAATCTTTGATAAAGCGACGGTAGAACCCGGCGTGTCCTAGAAAACTGCGGATGGCTTTGACAGAGGTGGGTGGTGGAAGCTTTGAGATAGTCTCGACTTTTGCTTTGTCAACTTCAATTCCAACTTTGGATATACGGTGTCCTAAAACTATGCATTCTTTTACCATGAAATGGCATTTTTCCCAATTCAGAACTAGGTTCGATTCTTCACATCGGGTGAGCATCTTATTCAAGTTAGAAAGACAAGTGGTGAACGAATCTCCGAAAACCGAAAAATCATCCATGAACACTTCCATGCATTGTTCAATCATGTCGTGGAAGATTGCTACCATACATCTTTGAAATGTCGCCGGTGCATTACATAAGCCAAAAGGCATACGTCGGTAGGCAAAGGTTCCGTATGGACAAGTGAACGTCGTCTTTTCTTGGTCCTTTGGATCGAGAGGTATCTGAAAATAGCCTGAGAAACCATCGAGGAAGCAATAGAATTTGTTTCCTGACAATCTTTCAAGCATCTGATCAATGAATGGTAGAGGGAAGTGATCTTTGCGTATAGCTTCATTTAGTTTCCGATAGTCGATACATACCCTCCAACCGGTGACGGTTCGTGTTGGAATCAACTCGTTGTCTTCGTTAGCGATAACCGTCATGCCTCCTTTCTTTGGGATGACTTGAACTGGACTGACCCATGGGGAATCTAAAATAGGGTAAATTAAACCAGTATCCAAGAGTTTGATAACCTCCTTTTTCACCACGTCTTGAATCTTTGGGTTAACTCTCCTTTGCCTTTGAATAGAGGGCCTGAAGTCATTTTCCATTAAGATCTTGTGAGTGCAGTAATTTGGGCTGATCCCTTGTATGTCAGAAATTTTCCATGCAATCGCTTTCTTATGTGACTTTAGAACCTCAATGAGTAGTGCTTTCTCTTCAGGCTTCAGATCTTTAGATATGATAACCGGTAAGTACGAAGTTCCTTCGAGAAAAGCATATTCAAGGTGTGAGGGAAGTTCCTTCAGCTCCAATTCGGGTGGTTCTTCAGTGGAAGGCTTCATCCTAGCAATTTTGTCTCTTTTAAGCTCATCGTATGTTGTCTGATAATCTGACTCAACTGCAGGTGCCTCTGGAATGTCGGCTGATGCTATTTCAACCCATTCTGTATTGTTGTAAAGATCACCTTTTCTCAGCTCGTATTTTACTTGAGAAGATTGAGAGATTGCATTATCTTCAGTGATTATTTCTTTGTTGTTCTTTGTGAATGCGAATCTCTGAAACTGAGCTGAAGAAGATGTGCTAAAAGTAATTTCTGGATTCAAGTTTTCACAACTTTCAGAAAGTTGTGGATCGGATGGTTTAAGCATTGACTCCATTTCCTTGAGAGTCTTCAGAATTTCTTCTTTTGAGAGAGATGAATCAGGAACTTCAGAATTAGGACTTCTTCTCAGGAGAGTGACCGGAGTGCCTTGTCCAAGTGGTACAGCAATGATAAATCTGTTGGGCTGTAAGTTGGAATTCTTTAAAGGTAATAGCACTTCCTTTGATTCAATGGACGGATCCGAGATAGCTGAGCATAGACCCGCACCTTCTTCACAAATTTTCCTTGTTGTGATGACAGTGTTCGGAAGGGGATTAATGCTGCTTACTGCGAGGATTTCTTCCAAGTGTTCTTCAATTATTTCCTGCATAGAATCTACAAGACCAAGGTCTTCTCCCATAGGAAGTTTCATTAGTTTATCGACATTGAAGGTGACCTCCTCAGTTCCCACTCTAAGTTTTAAAGATTTTTTATTCACGTCAATGACGGCCTTGGCAGTATTTAGGAAAGGTCTGCCAAGGATGAGTGGTACCTGAGAGTCTTCCTCAATATCCATAACAACAAAATCAACAGGAAAGAAGAATTTATCAACACGTACCATAATATCTTCAGCAATTCCTCGAGGGAGTTTAACTGATCTATCAGCTAATTGGATGGTCATACGGGTTGGTAAAAGTTCGCTTAATCCTAGTTTCCTATAAAGCGAGTATGGCATAAGGTTTACACTAGCTCCTAAGTCAGCTAAGGCATTACTTATTTGAACATCCTGAAGGTAACAAGGAATAGTGAAAAGACCAGTGTCTCCTAGCTTTGGGGGCAGTCCTTGTTGCATAATTAAAGAGCATTCTGCGTCTAAGGGTAAGTTAACTATTTGTCTAAGTTTTTCTTTGTAGGATATAAGTTCTTTAAAGAATTTGGCACAACTAGGCATTTCAACTAAAGCATCTAATAATCGAACGTTTAAGTGTAGGCTTTTGAACATCTCTAGATATTTTCCAGACCGGGCTTCTTGTTTCTCTTTCTTAAGCCTACCAAGGAAAGGTATACGTGTTGGTTTAACTACTTCTAGTGCTTTGGAAGATTCTGGTTCAGGAGAGGTGACAGGAGTGTCAACAGGTACTGAATCAGTGGGTAAAGAAGAACTAGAAGGTTCGTCTGAAGAAATATCTACCGATTTCTCATTCTTAGTCTCTTTTCCGCCTCTAGTGACAACAAGGATGTCATCATAATCATAAGATGAATGATGAATAGCTTTGCTAATCGCTTCTTCTCTTTGCTTATCCTCAACTTTTAAAAACAATCTTTTAACATTATCCTCCATGTTTTTAATTAAATCGTTTGAAATTCTGAGCAAATAATCAATTTGGTTTTGAAAATCAACAATTTGTTTGTTTTTATTATTTTGCTCAACCATGAAGTTATTAAAAATCGTATTATTTAGATGAGAAGACAATTGAGAAGAAGTAGAGGGTGTAGAGGGAACTAACAAATGAGAGATAGGCTATTTGGATAACCGCTGAGTGAAAGGTTTTGAATGAATGATTTGATCAGTGGTTCCAGATGTGGCGAGAACATCTTCCTTGGGCTTCGAGCGTGAGAAGAGCCATTGAGGTTGCTTCTTAGGTTTGGAAGAGTCTTGCATATCATTGACAACTTTAGAGATGGATTCGAGTTGGGCTCTTAAAGTGTCGAACGTTTGAGTAGAAGTGCCCTTGTTTTCCGAGGTTGATTCATCAAGCTCCAAGTCATGTTGGTGCATCGTTATCGTCTCAATCAATTTCCAGGCTTCTTCTGAAGTATGTAGCATGAAATTTCCGGATGAAGCAGCATCGAGGGTTTGTTGGTGATGAGGATTCAGACTGTTGTAGAATGTGCAGACCGGATTCGTTTCAGCCAACTGATGATTCGGACATCTTCCAAGCAGATTCTTAAAGCGTTCCCAAGCTGAGCTTAATGATTCGGTAGTTTCTTGACGAAAGTTAATGATTTCATTTTTGAGCTTGGTTTGTAGGGACGGAGGGAAAAACTTAGCTAAGAACTTAGTAGCCATCTCCTCCTATGTATGAATCGAATTGGGTTCGAGTTCATAAAACCATGTTTGAGCTCGGAAAGCTAAAGAATAAGGAAACAGGTGAAGTCGGGTGACTTTAACACTAGATCCGGTTTGTTCGAAAGAGTCGGAAAGTTTGATGAACTTGTTAAGATGGGCGTTTGGATTTTCAACCGAAAGACCATGAAACTGACACTGAGATTTAAGTAATTTAATGAAGTGTGGTCTGATTTCTAGGGTTTCGTCGGTTGGTGATACGATTGGTCCTCCTCGTCCCTCTAGCAGTGGTTGGGTTGATGAGGCGAGAGTGATACGATTCGCCTTAACTTGTTTTAGAAGAAAATAGGGTTTTGGAAAGGATAGGTTTAACTAAGGATGGGAAATTAAAAACTAACTAACCTAGGGATAAAAACTGTAACTTCCGGATGATATTGATATTCCGTAAGGATCGCTAAATAACTAAGATAACAAAATTTCTAAAATCGGTCATTGTAGTCCCCGGCAGCGGCGCCAAAAGCTTGTCGTGCCTCCCGGCGGTCGGACGTGATTTACTCCGGTCATAGAACCTCCCAACCGGGATGCGCGGATAGGGTTTAAATTTATAAAGCAGGGGAATACTAAGCTGTATACTACTGACAGACCTAAAAGGGCAGTAAGTGGTATTTTTGACTCAGGTGTCGTTCTTCAAACTACAACGGGCATGGGAGTCTAGGAAGTTTTATTATTTTTGGAGATTCAACTAGGGTTTTTAAAAGCTTTTGGATAGATTTGGTTTTTATAACTAAATACTAATTTAAATAAAGAAAATAAAACAAAAGAGGTTTGTACGGAGACTCGGTCAACAGAGGATAAGCGAGTGTTTACTATGATTTCGTTATATGTTATTGATGAATAGTCAAGGGTAAGGCTACTAGATGTGATGACTAATCCGGAGAGGATGGAAACATAATTAATGCAAAGTATTGTACCTACGACCGTTCCGCGGCTTCCATAAGTTTGTACTCCACCAATTGGTGTTTCCAGCACTATACCGAGTAATAGGGCATTTTACGGTTTTTCCGTTACATTAATTAGGGTTCCACATTACTCTCGCAGATTTCCTATATCCTAATGAGCTACAACTACGAGCCTATTAAATATCTAACGTAGAGTTGTCCGCAATCAGATAAATAACATGTCACGTGGATAGCAGTTATAGAAGTCAAATACACCGGAAGTTCTCCCAAATGTACAGACCAATTTAATCGACGACTATCCTCGAATCCGGGTCCCCAGTCACAGTCATCAGAGACGTCCGTATCGTAGCGTGAATTGTTGATTGAACAAGAACACGAACGAGGATAATCCCGCATACCAAGTTGGGATAATCGGGCTAACGATCAGTTAAATTGTTCAGCATTACAGATTTAAATCATCACAACTATTCCATGCATGTTAATCTACTGTGTAAATCAATATTCTGTGTCCGAAAACCTAATTATACAGTTACTGATGTGAACTAGGAGGATAACTCTAGCATGCATCATTCCTAAGGTAACAATCAAACAAGAACATGCAATAGGGTGACACATAACAGAACACCATAATCCTAAGCATAGCAGATAACCAATAATCAGATCATAGATATCCCGAAAGTTCTCTCAAAGATATATAACAGATAAACATGAATCTAACCTATCTCTAATCCTAAGCTCCGTGTCTCTTATGATTTGTTTTAACCTAGAGAACACAGCCATACCAAGTTCATTGATCATCAATTATAGAATAGGTAGAGAACGTACCACTAGTAATTGGCCAAGTTCTAGCAGGAAGCTTCTAACCACAACATAAGTTGGATAGATAAACATTCGAGATTCAGTTTATGAGTTCATACACAGTTTAAAGTAACACGGGCAGAGTAACAGCATGGCATAAACATATTGACTATTCTAACATAACTACATCATAGTAAACGCAAAGAAATGTCTAGCCTAACATTATATATCTAGCATACAATCCTAAACAAGCATAAACAAAGCAACACATGTTTAAAACTAGAAAGTAAGAGATATATAAATAGAACCTGATACGAATTTATTACAGACATATCTTCGCAAATACAATATTTTGGAGTGACTCCGTACAAAAGCTAAAAGCTACCTCTACCTAACTATCTCTCTAACTAGCTCAATTCTAGAGAGAGAAAATCTCTAGAGAGAGAAACTAGAGAGAGACTGATGTGTGTGAGAAAGAAAGTGTAAGGAAGAAATGAAATGAGAAAATGGTGTGTTTTGAAGTGTTGGGGTAGTCCACTATTTATAGGCAAAGTTCAAAATCAAGCGTACAACTCACGAAGCAGCACGTACAAGCAAACGAAGCACGATATGGGGCAGCAGGGGCCGTATACGGCCTTGTAAGGGCCGTATATGGTGTGTGGGGCCATATAAGGGCTCTGTCTGATTTCGTTCGTTGCTTAAAACGTCTGTATCTCCTTCGTTACGCGTCCGTTTGACCTGATTCTTTCGCCTATGGTTTCGTAATTCCGTTACGCTTCTAATGATGCCAATATCATAGAAATTGGGTATGTAGAACTCAGGCGTAGCTGAAATGACTTTTAGTGGCTCTGAAAGTGCAGTGTCTTCTCCGTCCTTTGGCCGTTTCACTTGATTCCAGATTTTTCCGTCTCAATTTTACCTATATGACAGATGGTAGAAGTTAGGAGGTGTGCCTTGATAGGAAAATGAGGTCGGAGGAATCGGCTTTTATTAAAATGCTGTGTTTTGTGCTGTTTCAGAGTATTTTCAGTGATTTTTACCACAATGTCTATTTTTGAACAACTTTAGTGAATTTTAATAAATAATCAATGTTTTGAAATGTTTTCACTAAAGAAAGGTCCAAAATGTGGGGAATAAAGCTTCTAAAAACATGACTTTTTACGTCACATCAATCACCGCTCAGCATCTTTCGTTCATTGTTACCGTGGTTGCCTCCTTTAGTTTACTCTTGTTGGTCAGCAATTCCTTCAAGTATTTTGCATACTTTGGCATTTGAGCAATTGCTTCCACAAATGGAATATTAATGTGGAGTTGCTTCAGATTCTCGGGAAACTGGTGGTATTGAGCATCATCCTTTCCTCTTCTCAAAGCTGCTGGATAAGGTGGTTGCGGCGCATGATCCTTCGCATACTACTTATCCCTAGCAATTTTATCAGCCTCAGTGTCCACCTTAGGACCTTCAACAACTTCTACTTCCTTCTCTTTCTCAGGCAGGGGGTGAGATACAGGTTTCTTCTTGACTATCGGATCTTCATGAACCTTTCCACTTCTAGTAATTACAGCCTTCGCCTGATCACGTGGATTGATTTCAGTAAATCCGGGAAGAGTTCCAGGAAATCTCTCTTGGAGAACTTTAGAAATGTTGGAAATGTTTCCTTCAATTTGCTTAATGGCAGCTCCTTGATTTCTCACTAATGCTTCCGTAGTGTCCATCCGTTGTCCAGAACTAGCAATGAATTGCTCATTAGTGACCAAAAACTTTCCCATTATCTCCTCCAAATTGGATTTCTTCTCGGGAACTGATGCAGCCGGTTGATCCTTAGTAAAAAGACCAGGCTGAGTTTGACGAAATTGGCGGCCTCCATCTTGGTATGGTCTTAAGAAAGAGGTTCCACCACCTTGGCGGTAATTTCCCTGATCTTCTCCGAATTTAACTTCCTCATTCGCTTCTCCATACTCCATCTCAGGGCATTCCTTTACCAAATGCGTTCCTCCACAGTTGTCGCACCCTACTTGGATTGCATGAACAGTCTCGGTTACCTTCTTTATGTCTCTTCCCATATTGTCACGCTTAGCAGTGATGGGGGCGAGACCATCATCATTGCCTACTGACCTTTTTCTCCGAGAGGTGCCATCATCCCAAAGTTGAGAATGCTTAGCTTAGTCATGAATGGCCTCTAAGGCTTCCCTAGGAATCTTCATTGGGATAGATCCTTGAGCATCAAGTTGCTGTCTTGTAGCACGATCCACTCCTTTGTAGGATACCATAACGATTTGTTGGTCATTTAGATCGTGCTGTGGACACTTATGCATCAAGTCCTTATACCTTTCACATGCTTGATGAAGCGACTCATCGATGTCTTGCTTGAAATTCCGAATGTCGTCGATCATCTTTGACGTCTTGGATGGTGGGCAGTACATCTTGAGAAACTTCGTGCGAAGATCTTCCCATGTGGTGATGGATCCGGCAGGTTCATTTGAAATCCATCGTTTTGCGGCTCCCTTAAGTGTTATCGGAAACACTCTGAGCATGACTTGATCGCGTGTAACGTTGGGGACATTAAACATATCTGCAATCTCCAGGACTTTCTCAACGTGCTCGTTAGCATTTTCCGAATCTTCTCCTCTAAAAGGAGTCTCTCTAAGCTCCTTGAGGAATTGTCCCTTGATTTCGAACTCCACTTCTCGCACAATAGCGGGCCTTACTACTCCTGGCCCAAGATCGGTGCGCATTCTGCTAGAGTACTGTTCGAGAGTCATGTTGGCGATATCTTCTGCCATAATGTTATTTGGTTCTGATTGATCGCTAAAAAGAAATTGTAAATACTCCCCGAAGTCGCTTTCTAAATACGAACGGTAGTTGCGGGTTCGCCGGGTGAAGAGGTTATTGGTAAAAACCTCGTAATCGTCGACAAGAAAGGTGTTAATTAACGGAGAGTTAGGAGGTGCGGAAGCAGCGCGTCTTCTTTGATGAAATATGCGTTCGGGTTCTTCGATAGGGTCGGGCTCTGTTGTTCGGGTCATAAACTTCCTGCAAATAACTTATAAAGTCAGCAGAACTAGCAATTCTGACAACCCAGAACAGAACAACTCAAACTAATATTCACAATAGTAACCTAACAGACAAAAGTTGAAACGAAGCTAATAACTACTAAATAAATAAACAACTAAACAAACTCCAAATTATTGAATCAAAACAAACCGCTCCCCGGCAGCAGCGCCAAAAACTTGATGTCGTGTAAACGGGGCTTTAGCTTAAAAATGGAAATTACTTTACTTGCTAGTACACAACTCAGGCAAGAATACCTGATCGTATAATAGTATAGTATGATAACTCCGGATCGAACACAGGGAACGGATGTTAATTCAAATAAAAAGGAAATTGATACAAATAATTAAAACAGATAATAAGAGGGGAACGTTTTAGTCCCGTTCGAACAATTGACTGACAATTATGAAAAATATATTATTAAATGAAAATTAAAAGAAAATAATTAAATAACAAGTACTCAAATAAAATTATTTAATTCAAATGATAGAAGAAATACATTTGTTTAGATTACTTTCCTCAGAATCCGATTATCACTTATTGAATTGCTAAAATATGGATTTTATTGTGATATGACAAATATTGTCAATTATCCTTACAAGATTAATTGATTAAACACAATTAAGAATGATATAAAGTTGTTTTCAACACGTTAACAGTTCAATTTAACGTTATCCACCAAACTGTATTATAAGTTAAACCTACATCGTTTATATGATTTACTTTTGCAACTTGAATCAACAAAGTTTATAACTAATTAATAGTTATCACATTCATTACCGATTATTAACCATTATTGATCCTAACCTATCAAACTCAATATATCTAATGATAATTCTCAATTAAAATCAACAATCATCAATAATAATCTATCAATAAAGAAATCAATCATAAATCAATAGATCATCACGTTAGGTAATCACCAATAATCAATAATTAAACATGGATCATCAAATAAACATATAAACATTTTGCAATTCAATAATCAAATCATCATCTGAGTATTATCATCTAAACAAATGTAATAAAAATTTAGCCACTCATGTGGTTACAGAAAATCAGAAACGAAAATGAAACCATAATCATAATCAAATGAAAGAAAGAAACGTATTCGAACTGAAAAACCGAAATTATGAATGAACAATTGATCAAGCTTCGATTCCTCTTGCTTTATACCTTCAAAAATGCTCTAGAAATGGAGAATGAATGGAGTAAAATCGGCTGAAAGAAAACTAGGGTTCAATGCCTCAAAATGAAACCAAATGAAGCTATTTAGGGTTTCTGCCGAATCGATCCATCCGCCGGATGGATTATTCCATCCACCGGATGGATGTTAAAGCCCAGGTTCTGATGCCCGCGTCTGATCTAGTCCAGCCCAGCATTCCATACGCTGGATGGATTAATCCATCCGCCGTATGGATTGAAAATTACAACTTTTTCAGCCACTCGACTTTTATTCTTCAAACTTCAACCATTTTAGCTTCTTTTCTTCAATACTAGCTCGCTTTCTGCTTCTTTTTCAATTCAAGCTCCAATAAACTCTTATATGCAAATATGAACGAAATCAGTATCTTATTCACACAAAATGCATAAGAATTCATCTAAACAAGGGGGTAATTAGTACTATAATGTAGTACATTTTGGCGTTCATCAGGTAGTTGGCTTTGTCTAAAGAAATTATCAATATTAGTGAAATCACCGATAAGTTAATCAACGATAAAATAAATACAAAGGAGAATTATAAGATTAGGTTAAAGATAGTTTAAATAAATACACTCTTCTCTCTATAATTAGTATTTCTATTTGTTCCTAGAAGCTTAGTTGAGTTAGGTAATTGTAAATCAGTATCAATATAATTTATTCATACGGAATTAAAACGTACCCCCCTTATCTGTAATATTAATTGTAATTAATTGTAATTGTAAATATTAATTGTGGAATAAATTAATTATTTTAACACACGTTCCCTGTGTTCGATACCTGGACTTACTTGTAAAAGCTATATTATACGAACAGGTTATTCTTGCCTGAATTGTGTGATTAAGTATTATTTAGTATTTCTTTGATTTAAAACTTGTTACGAATTTATTTGCATATACTTCACGCACATCAAGTTTTTGCCGTCGCTGCCGGGGAACACTTAACCGGTTGGACTTTTGTTCTGCAGGGAAGCGGTGATTTAAAATTTTTTAATTTTTTTCCTGTAAAAATTGTAAATTTTTGTATAATTAAGTCAATCGAAAAATCGGCTCACCCATTGGGAGTACTGACAAAAACAAAGGTATAAGGAGGGTCAAGCCCTGCTTCCTTTAAGAGGTAAGGTGCTTCTTGAAAGAGGTAGGTTTTTAATAAGCTTTGCGCTGAGCTATTTCTCAGCTTTTGTGTACAACCATTGGAGCTACCGAGGACTTTTGACTAATGTTGTAAAAATGTATAATTATTTAATTGTATTATATTTGTATAATATGTTACACTTTTTTAAATTCTAAACTATGTGATAATTTGTGTATACAAACTTCATTAACTGTTAGTGAAATGGAAAATAAGCAAATGGAAATTTTAAATGAAACTGTGGAATGCAAGGATATTTGCATTGATGAACATTCTCTAAAGCTATTTAGTAACCCTACACTAACAACCCTATCTGAAGAAGAGGAAGACAATTTAGAAAATATGTCTGAGGAAGAAGAGGAAGTTGATTTAGAGATTAGTCCTAAGGATGAGGATATGGAGAATAGAAGATTACTTGTGCCAGTAATGAATACTAGAAATCGAATGATTCAGCTATAAGAAGTAGGTAAAGATGACACATTTTTTATCATGGCTATTATTGGGGCATCAACTATTGCATTCACAGCAGAACAGAAACGCATCATTGAAAGGATTGAAAGAGAATATGAACAATGGTGTGATCCTAATCGTACTCAGATGGTGAACTATTTTGACAAGTATGTAACCGAACTTAGGGATACGTTCTATGAGCAAGAAGCTCAAAAAGAAGATTTATGTGAAGGTCAGAGGATTCCTTACTCATGTGTCTATAGAGCATTGACTAGATATCCGTTTCCTTACTCTGATAAACAAATGAGTTTATTAGAATCTTTTAGGACTCAGATTGAATGGGCAATTGGAAATCTGACTCAGGTGACAGATATTAGTTTGATAGAGGAATTGCAGCAGATAATGAGTTTGATGGAACAAAAAGATTATGAGAATTGCAGTACTTACTATGTAGATTGTACGGTGGAGTTTTATGTGCAGCAGAAAATTAATGATTTGTACTATCCAGCACAAGATGAACAGAGAAGGAAGGTCCCGGAGTGGATATCTGAAGTGGCATTGGTGAATGTGGCAAATTATGTGATTATGGAGCTTAAGTCGATATTTCATGGAGTTCATCATTATTGTCATATTGATCAATTTCATTTAGGATTGTCTCAAATTTATACTAAGATGGTAAATATTTTTAGATCTTCGGGGTTGTTATTCACGGACCGTTAGATGGAGTTGTTGCAACGGTTGCTGAGGGAGATTGAAGATGTGGTTTGGAATCCCACGGTTGGAAAATATAAGATGTTACATTTAGGATTTTATGGTTTTATAGATGAACTAAGACGTGAGCATCAAGAGCGTGAAACTAGGGAAGAAAATGGACACAAGGTGATTGATGAGGAAGGACAAGTAGCTATAGCGATAAAGAATAATGAGAGAATTTTATGAGTTGCAAATAGCGGCTGAAGAACATCACAAACATTTTGAAGATTACACGGATCAAGTACCTGACATCACTGAAACCATGTTTAGATATTTTGTAAGGATCTTTCCACCTGACCAAAGAATCCCTATAACCTTTATGCTACCTAATGGATACTATGCTGCTACAATAGCTCGAGAATGGGTTCATCAACCATGAAGACATTGACAAAATTCCAGTTATCATTTGCATTTTCATTTTATTATTAGTTATGATTTCATTTTTAAGACTTATGTTATTTGTTTGGTTTATGATTGTTAACTTTCTATTTAGGGATTATGGTTGTTTCTTATGGTTGATATTTTTAGATATTATTTCTGTATTGTTTGATTTAATATTTTCATATTAATCTCGGTTATATTAGATAAGATATGGTACTTTTCAAATTAAATAACCATATTTTATTTCGGCATGGAAATCATTTTAAGTTTCATATTGGATTTTCTTTAATCCTCACTTTTATAAATTTTTTTTATGAAACTGTGAAAGATTTAAAATGTTGGTTTTCAAAGTATGAGTTGTTTTATAAGAATTGTTAAAATATTTTGATAACATAACGGAAGTAGGTATGAAAAATTGAGCTAAGCTCATAAATTATTTTATTGAATGACTAGTTTTCTTTGAATAATAATTATTTCTATTGTCTCTTTAAGGTGTGGATACATTATCTTAAGCTTACACTTTTATTTAATTCTTATTTATAGTTGGGATTTACTTAATCCGCATTGTATGTACATTTTTGCTATAAATAATTAATTAAATATATAATGTTTTCTATAGATATTGATATGAAATATTTATTTAGAAATAGTTTTAATTGATTACTTAAAGAAAATTAAGAGTATTCTTAATTCATAAAATATATATAGTTTATTTTGGTAGAATTTTATTCTTAGGAATTCCATTTATCTAGATTAATTGTTAGTATAATTGTTATGTTTGCTGGTAGTTTAATGTGTTTTTGCAGCATTATGAACTTTGTGGGTGTGTTCCCTGGAAACCCTCACGAGACTATAACTCGTCCACTTGGGATACCGAGGGGTTTAAAGGCTTATTGCATATGCTAAATGCAATCGTGATTAACTAAGAAAGTGTGGATGTTGTATATTATTATTGAGGATGAAGATGACGACCATATTGAAGAACATATTTAGCCAATGATGAATTCTACAAATTCATTCAGGGGAGTTTTTTGTTTTAATTTCTTTTCTCCTTTTTCCTCACTTTGTTTTTATATATTATTTTTTATTTTTATACAATGAGGGCATTATATACTTTAAGTGTGGGGAAGGGATCGGAAGAAAAGAAATTTCTTTAAATTATTCATTTAAGTTTTGTCACTATAAATTTTCATCAAATTTTAAAATTTTTTAAGTTAATAACTAAGTATTTATTAGTTAGAATATTTTGTTGAAAGTTTTGTTTTGTATTTAAAAGTTTAGACTTTAATGTGGATAAACTGCTTTGTACATATAACGTAAGCAACTTAATAATAAGTAATATATAGTTACATGATATGATATACTAATAACCAATCTATATGAAGATTTCTGAATTTTAAGAAATTAATAAATATAACTTGTATATTATTTTATGTTACATAATATGATGTATGACATAAAAAGTCTTAATTCTTAGATTTATCATGCGATAATTTTATATATCTTAGTAATTATATGAAAATATTTGGGAGTTTACTAATTGTTTCCTCTGTTGTACTAAGTACAGACCTGGTTTCATATTAGTATTCTTATAAATAAAGCAAAAAGAAAGAAAATTCTTTCAATGTATTGTAAATATAAAATATAATAAATCAAACTATGTCGCTTTGTTATACTAAGGTATAGACCTGTCACCGCTGATTTGATTTAAAAATAAATTGCTTTACCTGAATCAAGTTATGTCGCTCTGTTGCATGAAAATGCAGACCTGTCACCAATGTCTTGATTCTTAAAAATGGATTTTATATATTTATTTTGAGTATAAAATTAAATTGCATGATTAAGTTTAAGAGTATATCATATATGGAAATCATAAGTAATATACATACGAATAATAAAGATAACTTTAGAAATATAAATGTAGATTGTTTAAAGAGGATAAAAATATTAGTAATCATTCGTGAACTATATGTTATACAAATAATAATAATTTAATTTGTACATTATAGTTATCCATGTTAATTAAATTGTTTAAATTTTTAATTTATGAAGCAGATTTTTAATTTAAGTATTTTGATTATTAAATATTAGTTTGATGCTTATCAATTTTAATTTATGGATGAATTCTACTTGAGGACAAGCATAACTTAAGTGTGAGGATATTTGATAACATCAAATAATATGATATTTATATACTAATAAATCCCTATATTTTATGTACTTTTATTGCATTTCTATTTGATTTAGATACTTAATTTGTTTATATTTGCAATTTAGGTATGAAAGATAAATAATTGAAGAAAGAAACGAAAATGAAGCTGAAATAAAGAAAAAACCAAGAAGAATTGAAGATTTGAGAAGATAGAGTTTTAAAAGAAGATAAAAATGATATTATTGAAGAATTGGGTCAAGAAAAGAGAATAAAAACGGTATAGAGAAGAAAGAAGCCCAAGATTGAGCTCAGCCCGAAATTGGAAGATTCTGGAAAGAAGACCCAACCGGCGGTTGATTATTTTAATATTAAGGCGGCAGAAGATCGCAGAGTTGGACTTGGACTCTGATGTGTGCTAAGTATAGGCAATTATAATCACAAGTTTTAAATTAAGGAAATACTAAATAATACTATCACACAATTCAGGCAAGATTAACCCGTTCGTATAATATAGATTTATAAGTAAGTCCAAGTTTGAACACAAGGAAACGTGATTCTAATTTATAACTAATTATCTATTTACTCCTAATTACAACTATTTACAATAATATTACAAATAAAGGATCTAATGTACAATAATATACAAAATAAGGGGGACGTTTTAGTTCCGAACGAACATATTTATATTTATATTTTGATACAGATTCTAATAGATAAGTTTCAGGAACAACTTAAGAATACTCAATTGGATAGAAGATTATAATTATTTAAACTTTTATTTATTAAACTTATTATATTTACTTATGTCTATTTGCTTGTTGGCTATTATTACTGGTGAATTACTAATGTAGAAAATTACTTAAGCTTAAGCTAATCTTTATCATAGCAACACAATTATAAGGTTACACAAAGTATCACTAATTATTAAGATCTATCAGTAGTTTATTAATACAATTTCATCGGTATGGCGTGAATCACAATATTACTTTATAATGAATTATTCTTCGTCTATCACATAAGGTTAAGATCAAGACATAAACACAATCACTTAATTTATACAAACTTAATATGGTCATCCTCGTTTAATATAAATCAGTCTAACTATGTCAAGAACAATCATCAATATATCATAATATAGACAATTCTTGTATAATAAACATTCAATAATATAGTTCCAACATAAACATAAATTCATATAATAAACTCAATAAACATTCATTCAAACAGTTATAACGAAAACCTAATTCATAAGTAATTCAAATAAACAATATCTATAAATTAACTCAATAAGGTTATTAAAGTTACAAGGATAAAGAAACCGAACCAATTATCGAACCAGCTTTTCCTAGGGTTAAAAACCTTCAAACCCTAGCTCCTTAGCCTCCAAATTCACAACTTAAGTAGACCTTAAACCCTAATATTCAACTTTGTATTCTAAGGGTGTGTTTGGCAACCACATATTAAGGGATTTTTGGAGATTGTAGTAGATTGAGATTCTAATATTTAGAAACTCCATCCCTTATAAAACCATAATCCTTGTTTGGCATATAAATTGAAATAGGGCTTCTCTAAAAAATAATCCCCTAGAATACAATCTCTTAAAAGTAGCTTAATTATAGAATCTCCATCCCTTATTGTTAAATTACTATATTACTCTTCCTACAAATATTAAAAATTTTGGAGTTATAAAATATTATGTCTTTTTGTGTCATTTTACATTATAAGCTCCAACTCCATCTACTTTCCCAAACATTTAATAACAAACAAAAGTTCCAGCTCCAGTCCCAAACAAAATCTCCAGCTCCAGCTTTTAACTTCCATCTTCATCTCCAGCTCCATCTCCATCTCCAGCTCCATCTCCATCTCCAGCTCCATCTCCAACTAGTTTTGCCAAACACACCCTAAGAATCGTATATGGTTAAACCTAAACTAGGCCTCTATTTATAGTTTTACTGGCCGACCTCCCAACCGCCGGTTGGGTATTCCAACCGCCGGTTGGAACAAGTTGTGTCCTGGTCCAACTCCGCGTCTTCCACCGCCTTAATACCTTTATACCCCAACCGCATGTTGGGTAATCCAACCGCCGGCTGGACCTCAATTCCAGAATCTTCCAACTTCGGATTGGGCTTTACTTTTGGGCTTCTTCTTTTCTTTTACGGATTTTAATCTTCATTTTGGCCTAATTCTTCAATACTATCATTTTAGTCTTCAATTCTTTAAGGTTTAAGCTCATTTTCTTCATTTCTTCATTTTCTTCAGTTTTGGATTCGTTCTCGTTCATTTTTCTTCAATCTTTAATTAAAATACATTCCTGCAAATATTAACGAAATAAGTATCTAAAATCATATAAATGCACTAAAATGTATATAAATATAGGGATAAACAGTATAAAATATAGTATCTATTTGATGCTTATCAAATATCCCCACACTTAAGTTCTGCTTGTCCTCAAGTAGAATACTGAATAAAATTTAAAATAAGCATCAAACTAATATTTAAGAATCAGAATACCAATACTAAAAATCTGTTTCATAAATTAAAAATTTAAACAATTTAATTAACATGGATAACTATAATGTATAAATAAAAATTATTATTATTTGTGTAATATATAGCTAATGAATGATTGCTAATATATTTGTCCACTTTAAACAATCTATATTCATACCCCTGAATACACCTTTATTATTAATATGTATATTACTTATGATTTCCATATATGATATACTTTTAAACTTAATTATACAATTTTCTTTTATATTCCCATTAAATATATAAAATACATTTTTAAAAATCAAGACATTGGTGACAGGTCTGCATTTTCATGCAACAGAGCGACATAACTTGATTCAGGTTTAAGCAAAACCAGACTTGGTCAAACCATTTTGGCGACCTCATTAGGTATCTTTTATTTTTAAGACTTTCAAGTACTTTTGACTTGCGTTTGCTTAATTTTTAAGTATATATTAATAGAGACCAGGTCTATACTTTCGTATAACAGAGGAAACCATCAATATATACCCCCAAATGTATTCACGTAAGTAAAAAGATATATAAAATTATTGTATAATAAATTTAAAATTTAAGACTTTTTATGTCATACATCATATTATGTACCATAAAATAATATACAAGTTATTTAATTAAATTATTAAAATTCAGAAATCTTCATATAGATTGCCTATTAGTACATCATATCACATAACTATATATCACTCCTTATTTAAGTAGCGTACGTTATATATACAAAACAGTTAATCCACATTAAAGTCTAAACTTTTAAATACAAAACAAAACTTTTAACAAAAGTATTCTAACTAATAAATACTTAGTTATTAACTTAAAAATTTTAAATTTTTAATAAAATTTAAGAACAATAGAAACTTAAATAATTAATTAAAGAAATTCTTTTTCTTATGAACCCTATCCCCACACATAAATTATACAATGCCCTCATTGTATAAAAATTGATAAACAAAAGTGAGTAAGGGAAAGAAAAATAGAACAGAAAACTCCCCTGATTGAAATTATAAATTTCATCATCGGCTAAGAAAAATCAGCTTGGTTGATTCCTTGATCTCTTGAAAAATAATATACAACATCCACACTTTCGTAGTTAATCACGATTGCATTTAGCATATGCAATAAGCCTTTAAACCCCTCGGTATCCCGAGTGGACGAGTTATAGTCTCGTGAGGGTTTCCATGGAACACACCCACAAAGTTCAAACCTGAAAATAAAAACATAAAAGAAAAACATAACATATAAAAATAAACACGGGTTGTATCCCGAGAAACACTTTTGTTTAAGTGTCGGTAAGTTCGTCATGGTCCTGTAACCTATTCTTCTAGAGCTACATCTGAAGTATGTTCAATAACCGTATCTTCATAATATTTCTTTAATCGATGTCCGTTGAGTGTAAAAGTAGTCCCATTGAAGGCAACTAAATCCACACTTCCATTCGTATGAACTTGGTGAATAACAAACGGTCCACTCCATCTGGATTTCAATTTACCCGGAAATAACCAAATACGTGAATTGTATAAAAGCACACGTTCTCCAGTAACAAACTCTTTATCTCCTCGAAGTCTTGCATCATGCCATTTCTTCGTCCTTTCTCTATAAAACCTTGAATTCTCATAAGCATTCCAACGAAGCTCATCTAACTCATGTAACTGTAAAAAGTGATGCTTACCAACCTCATCGGTATCCATGTTGCATTCTCGAAGTGCCCAATATGCTTTATGTTCTATTTCCACTGGTAAATGACAAGCTTTTCCATAAATTAATCTATACGGAGTACAACCTGTGGGTGTTTTAAATGCTGTCCTATATGCCCAAAGTGCATCGTCTAACTTTTCCGACTACTCTTTTCTGTTGGAACCAACAGAACGTTCCAAAATACGTTTTAACGCATGATTGGTATTTTCAACTTGTCCACTAGTCTGTGGATGATAAGGTGTAGCAAATCGATGACTAACTCCATATCTTTTTAATACCTTCTCTAATTGAGTATTACAAAAATGAGTACCTCGATCGCTAATCAATGCCTTGGGAGTTCCAAATCTGGAGAATAATTGTTTAAGAAATTTCACCACAACTCTAACATCATTTGTAGGTAATGCTTTTGCCTCAGCCCACTTTGAAACATAATCCACAGCTACTAATATGTACCTATTACCGTGACTCATAGGAAATGGTCCCATAAAATCAACACCCCAGACATCAAAAATTTCACAAACCTGTATACTAGTCTGCGGCATTTCATCACGTTTAGAAATATTCCCAGCTCTTTGACAAGAATCATAATTTTTAACGAATGCATATGTATCTTTAAAAATCGTCAGCCAATAAAAACCTGCGTCAAATATTTTCTTTGCAGTGTAACTTGGTCCATTATGACCGCCTACTGGTCCTTCATGACAATGCTTTATAATCTGTAGAGCCTCTTCACCATGTACACATCTTCTAATTATGCCATCTGCACAGTATCTGAAAATAAATGGATCTTCCCAAAAATAATACTTTAAATCGGAAAAGAATTTCTTCCTCTTCTGATAATCCATCCTCGGGAGAACTTTAGTAACCAAATAATTTGCATAATTTGCAAACCAAGGTATCTCTGTTATTTCTTGTACTGTCATAAGTTTCTCATCCGGAAATGAATCTTGAATTTCCTCTTCATCCAATGCTTCCAACTCTGGATTTTCCAAACTTGACAAATGATCAGCTGCGACATTATCAGCTCCTTTCTTATCCTTGATTTCAATTTCAAATTCCTGCAATAAAACAATCCATCGCAATAAACGAGGGCGCGCATCCTGCTTATTAAACAAATACTTCAAAGCAGAATGGTCAGTATAAACCACAGTTTTAGTTAAGACAAGATATGAACGAAATTTATCGAAAGCAAAAACCACTACCAGAAGTTCCTTTTCCGTAGTTGTGTAATTTTCCTGAGCATCTGTTAATGTCTTACTAGCATAATAGATTGGCTTAAACTTTTTATCAATTCTCTGCCCTAAAACAGCTCCAACCGCATAATCACTAGCATCACACATTAATTCAAAAGGTAGATTCCAGTTTGGACCTGTCATAACTGGAGCAGATACTAACTTTTCTTTTAATGTATCAAACGATTGTTTGCATTTATCTGTAAATTCGAACTTTACATCTTTGTAAGTCCCTAGTTCTAGGATCGATAACTTCGTTATCTGTAGTATTAAGGTGCGGAATCCCTCAATACAATGTTATCTTACTAATAACGAGTAAGTTCGTAATTGCGTATATAAAGCTTAACTTTAAACGAATAATACGTCAAAGCCTAGCCGTTAGGTTTAGGTATTCTCTGGATATTGAATTCGCAGATTGATAATATGGCAAAAGTGTTAACGATTTTACAAAGAAAATCATTTATATATTTCTGTCTCGGCTCGGCTCGCATGGGCCTGCGAGTTCAGCCCAACTCGCCTTGCAGCCCAAGCCCATTACCAAGCTCGACTCGCCAAGACCGTTCCTTTGCGAGTTCAGTCTTCATCTCGTCTCGCAACAAACGTATATATATTTATTTCGTATTTAACATTCGTCTAACTTAGCACAATAATATGTTTAACGAATATTACTAACAAAACAAATATTCATTTACAATTTAAACCAATGTACAAGCATAATAATAATTACACCAGTCCTATCTCAAGCTAGATCTATTGTCACAAACTATGTCTCAACAGACTCCCCCTTGACAATAGCTCTAGCGTCTTTATCTTTACGCTTTGTCTTTGGTCTTTATTTGTAAATCTTGCTACCTGCAAAAATTTTAAGCTTGATGCATGTTTTAACCATCCTATGATAATCTCGTGCTAAATCACCCCAACCAATAGTAGATATGATCTTGTTCTTGTACAACATAATCAGATCTTCCTTTGATAAGTTCATCAGGTGTCTGTGATCATATACACGAAGAATCTCCTTTTCACCATCAGGATAATCATCATCAGCTTCAATCATAAAGGCTTCTCCTGATCCAGCATCTACCCCCCAATATTTCAACTTTCCCAAAATATTCTGAGGCATAGTCTTCATAGGTATTTTCCTAATACAGTTGACTGCTGGATAAACCTTCTTCCTTCTTCTTCTTCCTGTCCTCTGACTGAGTTCGTTTAGCTTTATTGTTTTTCCTTTCCTTGGCTTAATCCTCGAGAACTTCATAGATAATCCTTCAGTCCTAATGATACGCTCAACATACTTAGCATAGTCATCATCACTTGGATTTATCGTATCTAATCTAGCCAAGTCTCGAATCTCATATCGAGGCAACGAACTAAACACTGCAAGCTTCTTCTCAAAATATTGAACCCCGTCAAACCTTTTGATCGCGAAGAGCTTCAGATCAGAGTCATAATACCATCCAATAATGCCAGTTTTAAGTACACGCTTTCCAGTAATATCAACTTCTTTCAAAATGCGTGGCTTATTTTCCTTTTTCTTCTTCAGCATTTCTTGGATAAACATAGGATTACCTACCATATGTTTGTATTTGTCCTCTATTTCTTCAACTTCAGTATCCGAATCTTCAGAAGCATTCTCAAAAGCTTCTAAATCAATAACTGATTCTCCTTGTTCATTCACAAAAACAAATTCAGTCGTTGATGGATTCACAACATGTTCATCTACATTTGCATCCAGATCAACACCTTCATCTATCACAGATTCAAATACTGCAGTCCAGTCTTCAGGAAGTTTGAACTCTCCTTCTTCAATATCATAATCAATCTCTTCATCTATCTCATCAAAAATATCATCTTCTGGATCTGATAGATCTAGCATTTCCATTCCTAGAGAAAAACATAAATACAAATATATTAATCATTCAAAATTTTCATTAATTTCCCTGAACCAATCTAAGAATTTCTTTATTAATCCTTTTGTATGTTTTAACCTAAAATATAAACGCAATTTACATATAACTTATAAAATTTTTTATTGATTACCCTAAATCAATCCAAAATCTCTTAAGTCTTATAACCTACTTAACAAATAATAATTAATTTTAAATTCTAATGCATTGTGAATAATCACCAAACATTTAAATTTACTATTAATTACCTTATATAATTTCCAAGTGTTAATTGATCTAATTCATTATCAATTTAACCATTAAATTATATATCATTTGTCTAGTTAAACTGATACATTTTTAACTTGTCAGTATACAAACTCTCAAGTCTAAAATGCATATGTTATTATAAAATTTTGACCGCCGATATTATTCGGAACACGCCGCTCGACTACTCAATGAGTCGGAAGACTTTCGATCACTATTTTATCTTAACATATATTAAATTATATAAACTTAAATTACATAAAACATATTTTACTTAAAATAATAATAACCTTAAGCCGAATATATTTACACAATAATATTAAGTTTACATTTGTTCAGTACAAATTAACACCAATAATTTCTACACTATGCTAATACTAAGCTATCTTACCAGCTTCTGTATCAACCTGTGCAGTCTTATCAGCACTTGTACCAGCTCCAGCACCACTTGCTTCACCACCAGACTCCCCCTGAATCGTAGTTTGCTCACCAGTCTTTGAAGGACCAGTCTGCTCACCACTCGGTGCATTGGGATCATTGTCTTTGTCAGAGTCTCTTTTCCTTCTCAGCTCATCTTGCTTGCAAGACTCCAGATATACCAATACCTCCCCCTGAGCAGACTGTCCTGAATTAACTCTTAACACCAAACGTTCTAAGTTATCAAGTTTCAGTCGCTGAGCAGTAAAATCATCAAGGAGTGTATTGTGAGTCTTCAGCAATGTAGTATAAGCTTGACTCTGTTCAAGCACTTGCTGGCCTAGAGTAAGATTGTTTACAACCAACTCTGGAACTCTAGCAACAACCTTCTCTAACTCCTTCACTTTCGACACCAAGGATGTAATCCTTTCAGCATCAGTCACTGGAGTGATAGGAATGATCGTCGGTCCAGGTGGTGTCAGCGAAGCAACATGTGACTCAAATGTACGCGGTGGAAGTGGCTGAGTCAAAGCTGTCTTCAGAAGATCAGCTGTAAATGTGCTTGCTGTAGTAGTCGGAATCGGCTCCGAACGTACTAAGTCAACAAACTCCTAAAATATTAGACAAAAATTAACTAAGTAATTGTTACAGATTACTCTGTCTCAATCTCTAATTAATTTTGTAATACTTGTAGTACTAAACTTAAATCTCATACCTTAGCAGGTACAGACATCGGCTCAGACTCTACCGATATCACCGTCTCGACCTGCGATGTATCTTGAGCAACTGTCACAGAATTAACTGTCTCAGTTTAACTCCTGATAAACAACAAGTTAAGATTATCTAACGTTGTATAATACTAACCTTCTCTAATGGTCAAATTCCTCGACCTCTTCCTCAAAGGAGTTTCAACCTCCTCAGAACCTTCCTCCGGAATACCCTTACCTTTTCTCTTCTTTTCAGAAATAGATGGAGGAGGAGAAGGTGTATTGTCAGAATCCTCATCTGAAGCCGTCTCACCATCACGACCTCCAGATGATCTAACAAGATCCTAAATATTAAACATTTATGATTAGCGTAAGCACTATCATACAAGTTCTATATATTTAAGATTAATCAGATATAATACCTCAGCCGGTACAACAACTGATCTATCTAGCTGTCTCTGCTCCCCCTCAGGTATTGCCACCTCTGGGTTTGCAGCCTCAGCTTCAGCTACCTGTTTATATAATGATATTTATATTTATATTTAATAATGACATCGAACATCTAAATATCTATATTATTATACAAATGATATAATACCTGTTCCGGTGTAATTTCAAAGAACAGATCAATATCCCTCAACTCGGGATCTTGTGCCTCATCATTCTGATCTAGCACTTCCTGCACTACCTGTGCAGCAACCTCCGCATCAACCTGTTGACCTGGTTGATCAGCTTGTATCAACACATCCTCAAGCAATGCCTGTGGCTCAGGATATGGAACCACAGCAGCAGCAGGCTCTGGAACCGCAGCAGCAGGAGCAACCACATCCAACCAACCATGATTTGGCGGTGCAACGTAGTTTGGGTCAATAATATACCCAAAGAGTGGTCTTACCTCAGGTTTTACCACTCCCTCTTTCCTCACTGTCTGCATAAACATGGCATTATACCCTCGATGATCAATCGTATTAACAACTAGATGTGGTTCAGGTATAGCCAAATCCGGTAGACGCGCACGGATAATCAACATACAAAACCTCGGGTAAACCAAAAACCGTGATCTAACAGAACCCGATATCTGTTTCGCAATCTCACCAAAAAGATAATCACAGAAACTGTATGGTTTATTATAAACCAGTGACAGTGCAGCCGATAAATTAGCAGGGCTTAACTCATCGAAGCCACCCTTCTTCGGTACAAAAACCGTATTCATCACGTGCCATAGAAACCTCCACTGACCGATAACCAGAGGTTTCTGGAACTGACGTCCGCGCCTATCCCCCGTATAACCCATACGGCCTATAGCACCCTCGATAAAATCCATGAGATACTCGGTATCCCCATTCTCTTGTTCTTCTGTCCCTAGCTGCAATACCTCACGAAAATATCCAGCAGTAAATACAACCGGTTGTCCATTAACCGTTGTCCTAATCTCTGGTGGGTTGACAGATTCGTCATATGCAATATCCGTCCAGAAATCGTTCAGAATCGCCTGAGAAATAGGTGGATTGGCCGTAATGGCGTATCGAATACGTGACCGTGCAAGAAAGCGAAGAATATCAGCAACCCTATCAGCCCGCTTGGCTTCAAGGTTCAGATCCACAAGAATATTGTGTCCCTTGTCAAATGCTCTCGCCATATCTGTAAAATAAACACAAACAACAGATATAATTTTAATGCACGATTAAAAGACTTTAAACTATAACGTATTATGAATCGAGATTCATCAAACATCTTAGTTTAAAATTGAAATTATATATAACTTGTTACAAAATAGTCTCAAGTCGTATATAAAAATTTAACTTATAACTAATAAGTCTTAAGTCTAATTTAAGTCCATTATATATAAAAGTTATTATATACAAAGTATTAACATTTATATCACTACTTTAAAAAATAAAATTTTTCTAAGTACTGGTTTCGTAGAAACTATCCTTGCGAATCGAGTTCAACTCGATTCGCATGTCAACTCGCCAAATGGTCAACTCGCCTACCAAGTCGATTCACAGATGAACTCGGTTCGCGAAGTCAACAAGTCAACTCGCAATAGGTTCTCAACTCGCTTCGTTTAGGTATGCGAGTCGAGTTGAAAACTCAACTCGTTCGATGAACAGCCGTCGCAAGTTGATTTTCAAAATCAATTAATCCGTTGATTTTAACGTGATCTATTGATTTATTTACGTTTATTAAGCATCGTTTAACATTAACCCTAACGATTCATGCTAAACAAAGTCCTTAGTCGACGTGAATCATTTCGTTTATAACCTAAAACCCTAAGTTTATGAAAACTTCGATTTCTCGTTATTTACACGGTGAAATCCGTAGTATTATACCTCAAAATGTTCGTAAAGTGAAGATGTATAAAGTCTACGGATCAAAAACTCGTTCCTATTACTTGTAAAATCGAAATCAAACGAAATATAGATTTCGCCTCGTTTCGCCGCTGAAGTGGATTCGCAAGCTTTAGTGAACTCGCGAATGATCTGGGTTCAGTGGGTTGGCTTGACTCGTTTGACCCCCTTTATACCTTAAACTCGCTTCGCACGTTTTAAACTCGATCCGCGGAGTTGGGTCGACTAGCGGGATTAAGTAATTTGCGAATTTAATTCTAAGTATAAATAAAACCCATTATTTTTACAAGTCTAAATTAAAACGTAATTTTCACTTGTAAATCGTTACGTTTGTTCAACTCAAAAATATTCAGTATAATTTAATTCCGAAGGGTAAAACCTAATAAACACAGAAACTTAAATTAAACATAAACTAAAATAAGATAAAAACACAATTATGTAAACATTGGTATCAAGTACCAGTTTATTAATCACTTGAGCAAAACAAAATACATAAACAAAATGAATAAGAATTTATCTGCTTAGGGATCATATTAGAAAGAATAAGCAATTAAGTATTTATTTAAAAGTCTAAGCAGATTTGTAGTATACATACCTCATGAAATTCAAATAAATTACTATAAAGTTACAACTAAATTCATCATTGATACATTTATATTTATAAAACTATATCTTAGGTACCTTTATCCACAAAGCATAATTAATAAATGCATTACTCACATAAAGTGAATATTTTAATTATAGACAGTTCAAGACGATTACCGGTATTATGATCCACATAAACAAATTATACTCAATTTTCTAAGCAAGCACTTTATTATTAGTATGAATATTATCAAGTGCTTCCTATTATATGACATACTGAAGAATTTCAAGTAAAACTCATAACACTGCATCATTAAATTTTCAAGGTAGTGGTTACTAAATGATGTATCTTTTCGAAACATATAACATACACTTGAATTTTAAGGTTAGACAAATATCAGACATACTTTGAATATGCTATGTTATCTAAGTCTGTACGTAGTACAACAGAAGATCCCTTCTAGCATAATTCAAAATATATTTGAGAATATTAATTTAATTAAAGGTTTCAGTTCTGTACTTAGTACAACAAAGTTACCAGTAATTAAGTTAATACCCATATTTCTACTATTTGTCACTTCAAATTAAAATGCATGATAACAGTGTATGGCAATACCATCATTCAACAATTAAGACTTAATGTCATACATCACAGAATAGTAAGACAAGATAATAAACAAGTAGTTAATTAACTTCTTAAGGCTTAAAAAATGTTATATAATTTGCCTACCATTATATCATATAATGAAGCCATCTAAAATTTTCAATAAAATAGACAAATTATAACTTGTGGATATAGGTGTATAATCAAATAAATATAAACACATACCTGATAGAACCGCTGTAGTTCTAAAACAACTTTATTTGAACCTACTACCATATCATACTTAGGACTTAAGCTTATTATTGTGAAGCTTATTCTCCTAATGTACTATCATTTCCCTTAGTTTTTGCAGATAAAGACTTAAAGAATATTATGTTTATATTCTTTAATGAAGGCGATTCCCCTTAGGTAACAAGCAAATGAATGCCATACGGCCCTTTTTTTTTTTTTTTTTAATGAACATAGAAATACTAACTATTACAAAAATACCCTTGGAAGACTAATCACTCTGGATTTCTCATTCCGTTTAGTTGAACCAACGTCTCAAATCTTGCTCTGTCGAACGCCTTTGTGTATAAGTCTGCTAAGTTATCCAATGATGGAACCTTAACTAACTTTATCCACTTCTTCTCAGCACAATCTCTAATAAAATGATGTCGAATATCAATATGCTTAGTTTTACTGTGCTTCACCGGATTATTGGTGATCGCCATAGTAGATTCGTTATCAATCATCATAGGAGTATTGGTTATATTTAACCCGTAATCCCGCAGTTGCTGTTGAATCCATAGAACTTGAGAGCAACAGCTGCCAGCTGCAACATACTCAACTTCACATGTAAGTCCTGATACTTCGTTATCTGTATCAGGAGCTTTGGTCACTTTCGAAGTAGCTTGAGTTTGTGGACGATCAACCTTAAGAGGTGAATTTGAGGATAACCTCCTAGGCACATAAATATGAGCTCTATTATTATAATTATAATTAAACTCATGTGATCGCGAAGTAGTACCACTCTCATAATGACTATGGCCTCTACTTGGAGTTCTAAACCTCGACGGTGTCACATCCCTAGGCTTATAGACAGAATTATCACTTTGAGTATATGGCCGTTTAGGTTTAGGTGGGGAGACACTATGTTTACCGTCTCTTTTAAGAATGTTAACATGTTTATTACCTAACTTAGGTTTGGTATCTAACCTATCTACAGTCATACTAGAGTCGGTCTGTATCTTTTCATCAATCACAAGCTTATGTGGTGTTTCAGGCTTTTTGTTAGGACAAC
The DNA here is from genome assembly GCA_949592205.1 of Helichrysum umbraculigerum. Lineage (NCBI taxonomy): Eukaryota > Viridiplantae > Streptophyta > Magnoliopsida > Asterales > Asteraceae > Helichrysum > Helichrysum umbraculigerum. The sequence continues at coordinate 7,823,417 of CATIUR010000008.1, forward strand.
ACGAAGCCACGTGTCCCTTTTGGTGACACTTTAAACATGACATCTGCTTGCGTGATTTAGGAACTTTTGCATTTCCACTCGGAGTCTTAGGCACTAAGGGTTCAAGTATTTGTTCCTTATTAACCTTACCATCAGTCTTAGCATCGTTAATCACTCCACTCGATACAAAATGTATTTTGGTGAAATGAGACACCTTACTATTATCAGATGATTGGTTCTTAATAACATCCTTCTGTGCCCCTGACTGTTCAGGTTTATCAATTACTGTAATCTCAGGATTAACATCAGTCATCTCAAAATCTTCAGGAATAGGGGTGTAATTGGCATTAAAAGGAGGGGATACATCATTGTAACCTATCCCAGTTTTGTCCTTTACACTTCGTTGAGCATCTAACATTTTATCCATTTGAGATGTCCTAAAATTCTCAAGTTTATGGTTTTGCTCAACTAATCTTAAATTAAGATTCACTATTTCCTGATCCTTACTAGCAATTGTCTCATTTAAGTCTTTAATATTCATATAGAGACCATCTATGATAACAGATATTTCACTTATGGTATCTCTAAGTTTTGTTCTATCCGAGGCATCAGACTTAATTTTATCTTTTAACGCCTGTTTATCATCACTTAATCTACGAATATCCATAATGGCTTGATCAAGTTCAGATCTAACAGTCTTATAGGATTCCTTATCCACATTCAATTGTGATGACAGATTGCTATTTGACACAGTTAAAACACTATTATGAGATTATAAATCAGTAACTAAGTAACAAACATCAGCAAGATTAAGAATATCTAAACATACCTTCTTCTTGTCAGTTTGTAGTTCAGCCATGCGTGCCACGAATTCTTCAGGACTCATATCTGGAGTTGAATCCATATATAGCACGTCATCATCACTTGCCTTCACTTCAGACTCAGGCACCGCTACTCTCTGTTCCATATCAGTGGGCATGTAGGACAATGATCCAGCAGTTGTCTCTTCGATCTCGGCCATCAAGGCTTCCTCAGAATGAGCTTGCCAATCATAAGAGCCATCCAACTGCTTCACCACTAAGGCTTTGGAAGCAAGACTACTTCCCAAACCTTGTTTTCCTCGTGCTTCTACTTTAGGTCTTTGGCATTCTCTAGCAAAATGACCAACACCCTGACAGTTAAAGCATCTGACCTTGGTTTTATCAAACCTTGATCTATTGCCCAACACCTTTCTACCAGTTCTCTTGAGGAAATTTTTAACTTTTCTTGAAACCAATGCTAACACCTCTTGAAGTTCCAATTCCTCAACGTAATCCGGATCTATCCGTTCATAATCCTCGTCAAATAGAACAGGATCATTGATCTTTCCCTCTATGTAATTCTCATATGATGCCACAAAGGAAGCAAGAACAGAAAGTTGTTGTTCAGCAGATTTCACACTCATAGGCATCTTCTGATGCTCTTGAGGTGACTTCTCAGAATTCTTTCCCTTTGTCTCATCACTAGAGGAGGAAATAAAGCACAGATCTTCAGAAATCATTTCTCCATTTTCACCAGTATCACCAACTAACAATGCAGTTGTCGAACTAGAGGACACAGTCGAAAGATTTGTCTTTCCATGATATAACCCAGGGTTCTGAACCTGATCAGAATCACTATCTCTTGACTTTCTGGAGAAATCATAACCTTTCAGCTTGTCAATGACTTGCTCTAAGGTCATAGTAGAATACCTGGTTTCGTTATCCTTAATCATAACGCCATACATTTCCCATTTAGAAGGCAAACCCTCAAGAAACTTATCGGTTTTAGCTGCTTCTTCTTCAACAATCTCATGGTATTCCAGTTCACTTAGCAGATGGTAGAAACGTGTGACATAGGCATCAAGATCTTCTCCTTTTAAAGCTTTAAACATAGTAAACTGCTTTTTGAGAAGACTCCTCTTGCCAGCTCTCACTTGTGGACTTCCCTCACCTCTGTTCTCTAGAGCTTCCCAGAGCGTTCTAGCAGTATGAAAAGACTTCAGTTGATGAGTGATTTCTTTAGGAAGACACATCTTTATGCATGAATGTGCTTTATTTTCTTTTCTGTATTCTTCCTTCTATTGATCACTCATGTTCGGATAGGTAAGAACCACAGTGGCATTTTGAACAGTTTGAGTAGGTGCGGTGTATCCATTCTTGATACACATCCAGATTGACAGGTCATGGAATCTACAGTAAGATTCAAATATGTCCTTCCAATTGTAGTAATCCTCGATCCTCAACAACTTAGGTGGAACGTTCGATTTTCCCACCTCGTGATCCATCTCGATCATTCTACTTAAGTCAGACATCTTAAAAACGTAAAATTCAGAAAACTCAACTCGCAGGACTCAGCTCAACTCGCAATCTCAACTCGACTCGCAGAACTCGGTTTGCAAGTCTCAGTTTGGATCGCACAAGATGTCAATTCGCAAGTGACTTGGTTTCGCAGGAGATCTCGATTCGCAAGACAAAGTTCGACTCGCAAGTTTGATGTTCGACTCGCAAGTTCAACTCGGTTCGCAGGCGAAGCTGGAACCCTAATCTCGACTCGCGAAACGGCTGTTAAACCCAAAAATGAATGTTTAAGGTATTTTTACGATTGAAACAGTAAATTTCGACCGTAAACAAACCCTAAAACGTCCAGAGAGTGATTTTGATCGTTAGTATGTACTTATGTACGGATAAACAATCCAAATCACAACGCAATCACCTCTAAAACTTATGAACACACTCGTATTTAGCCCGAAAGCTCTGATACCAGATGTAAGTCCCTAGTTCTAGGATCGATAACTTCGTTATCTGTAGTATTAAGGTGCAGAATCCCTCAATACAATGTTATCTTACTAATAACGAGTAAGTTCGTAATTGCATATATAAAGCTTAACTTTAAACGAATAATACGTCAAAGCCTAGCCGTTAGGTTTAGGTATTCTCTGGATATTGAATTCGCAGATTGATAATATGGCAAAAGTGTTAACGATTTTACAAAGAAAATCATTTATATATTTCTGTCTCGGCTCGGCTCGCATGGGCCTGCGAGTTCAGCCCAACTCGCCTTGCAGCCCAAGCCCATTACCAAGCTCGACTCGCCAAGACCGTTCCTTTGCGAGTTCAGTCTTCATCTCGTCTCGCAACAAACGTATATATATTTATTTCGTATTTAACATTCATCTAACTTAGCACAATAATATGTTTAACGAATATTACTAACAAAACAAATATTCATTTACAATCTAAACCAATGTACAAGCATAATAATAATTACACCAGTCCTATCTCAAGCTAGATCTGTTGTCACAAACTATGTCTCAACAGACTCCCCCTTGACAATAGCTCTAGTGTCTTTATCTTTACGCTTTGTCTTTGGTCTTTATTTGTAAATCTTGCTACCTGCAAAAATTTTAAGCTTGATGCATGTTTTAACCATCCTATGATAATCTCGTGCTAAATCACCCCAACCAATAGTAGATATGATCTTGTTCTTGTACAACATAATCAGATCTTCCTTTGATAAGTTCATCAGGTGTCTGTGATCATATACACGAAGAATCTCTTTTTCACCATCATGATAATCATCATCAGCTTCAATCATAAAGGCTTCTCCTGATCCAGCATCTACCCCCCAATATTTCAACTTTCCCAAAATATTCTGAGGCATAGTCTTCATAGGTATTTGCCTAATACAGTTGACCGCTGGATAAACCTTCTTCCTTCTTCTTCTTCCTGTCCTCTGACTGAGTTCGTTTAGCTTTATTGTTTTTCCTTTCCTTGGCTTAATCCTCGAGAACTTCATAGATAATCCTTCAGTCCTAATGATACGCTCAACATACTTAGCATAGTCATCATCACTTGGATTTATCATATCTAATCTAGCCAAGTCTCGAATCTCATATCGAGGCAACGAACTAAACACTGCAAGCTTCTTCTCAAAATATTGAACCCCTTCAAACCTTTTGATCGCGAAGAGCTTCAGGTCAGAGTCATAATACCATCCAATAATGCCAGTTTTAAGTACACGCTTTCCAGTAATATCAACTTCTTTCAAAATGCGTGGCTTATTTTCCTTTTTCTTCTTCAGCATTTCTTGGATAAACATAGGATTACCTACCATATGTTGTATTTGTCCTCTATTTCTTCAACTTCAGTATCCGAATCTTCAGAAGCATTCTCAAAAGCTTCTAAATCAATAACTGATTCTCCTTGTTCATTCACAAAAACAAATTCAGTCGTTGATGGATTCACAACATGTTCATCTACATTTGCATCCAGATCAACACCTTCATCTATCACAGATTCAAATACTGCAGTCCAGTCTTCAGGAAGTTTGAACTCTCCTTCTTCAATATCATAATCAATCTCTTCATCTATCTCATCAAAAATATCATCTTCTGGATCTGATAGATCTAGCATTTCCATTCCTAGAGAAAAACATAAATACAAATATATTAATCATTCAAATTCTTCATTAATTTCCCTGAACCAATCTAAGAATTTCTTTATTAATCCTTTTGTATGTTTTAACCTAAAATATAAACGCAATTTACATATAACTTATAAAATCTTTTATTGATTACCCTAAATCAATCCAAAATCTCTTAAGTCTTATAACCTACTTAACAAATAATAATTAATTTTAAATTCTAATGCATTGTGAATAATCACCAAACATTTAAATTTACTATTAATTACCTTATATAATTTCCAAGTGTTAATTGATCTAATTCATTATCAATTTAACCATTAAATTATATATCATTTGTCTAGTTAAACTGATACATTTTTAACTTGTCAGTATACAAACTCTCAAGTCTAAAATGCATATGTTATTATAAATTTTTGACCGCCAATATTATTCGGAACACGCCGCTCGACTACTCAATGAGTCGGAAGACTTTCGATCACTATTTTATCTTAACATATATTAAATTATATAAACTTAAATTACATAAAACATATTTTACTTAAAATAATAATAACCTTAAACCGAATATATTTACACAATAATATTAAGTTTACATTTGTTCAGTACAAATTAACACCAATAATTTCTACACTATGCTAATACTAAGCTATCTTACCAGTTTCTGTATCAACCTGTGTAGTCTTATCAGCACTTGTACCAGCTCCAACACCACTTGCTTCACCACCAGACTCCCCCTGAATCGTAGCTTGCTCACCAGTCTTTGAAGGACCAGTCTGCTCACCACTCAGTGCATTGGGATCATTGTCTTTGTCAGAGTCTCTTTTCCTTCTCAGCTCATCTTGCTTGCAAGACTCCAGATATACCAATACCTCCCCCTGAGCAGACTGTCCTGAATTAACTCTTAACACCAAACGTTCTCAGTTATCAAGTTTCAGTCGCTGAGTAGTAAAATCATCTAGGAGTGTATTGTGAGTCTTCAGCAATGTAGTATAAGCTTGACTCTGTTCAAGCACTTGCTGGCCTAGAGTAAGATTGTTTACAACCAACTCTGGAACTCTAGCAACAACCTTCTCTAACTCCTTCACTTTCGACTCCAAGGATGTAATCCTTTCAGCATCAGTCACTGGAGTGATAGGAATGATCGTTGGTCCAGGTGGTGTCAGCGAAGCAACATGTGACTCAAATGTACGCGGTGGAAGTGGCTGAGTCAAAGCTGTCTTCAGAAGATCAGCTGTAAATGTGCTTGATGTAGTAGTCGGAATCGGCTCCGAACGTACTAAGTCAACAAACTCCTAAAATATTAGACAAAAATTAAATAAGTAATTGTTTCAGATTACTCTGTCTCAATCTCTAATTAATTTTGTAATACTTGTAGTACTAAACTTAAATCTCATACCTTAGCAGGTACAGACATCGGCTCAGACTCTACCGATATCACCGTCTCGACCTGCGATGTATCTTGAGCAACTGTCACAGAATTAACTGTCTCAGTTTAACTCCTGATAAACAACAAGTTAAGATTATCTAACGTTGTATAATACTAACCTTCTCTAATGGTCAAATTCCTCGACCTCTTCCTCAAAGGAGTTTCAACCTCCTCAGAACCTTCCTCCAGAATACCCTTACCTTTTCTCTTCTTTTCAGAAATAGACGGAGGAGGAGAAGGTGTATTCTCAGAATCCTCATCTGAAGCCGTCTCACCATCACGACCTCCAGATGATCTAACAAGATCCTAAATATTAAACATTTATGATTAGTGTAAGCTCTATCATACAAGTTCTATATATTTAAGATTAATCAGATATAATACCTCAGCCGGTACAACAACTGATCTATCTAGCTGTCTCTGCTCCCCCTCAGGTATTGCCACCTCTGGGTTTGCAGCCTCAGCTTCAGCTACCTGTTTATATAATGATATTTATATTTATATTTAATAATGACATCGAACATCTAAATATCTATATTATTATACAAATGATATAATACCTGTTCCGGTGTAATTTCAAAGAACAGATCAATATCCCTCAACTCGGGATCTTGTGCCTCATCATTTTGATCTAGCACTTCCTGCACTACCTGTGCAGCAACCTCAGCATCAACCTGTTGACCTGGTTGATCAGCTTGTATCAACACATCCTCAAGCAATGCCTGTGGCTCAGGTTGTGGAACCACAGCAGCAGCAGGCTCTGGAACAGCAGCAGCAGGAGCAACCACATCCAACCAACCATGATTTGGCGGTGCAACGTAGTTTGGGTCAATAATATACCCAAAGAGTGGTCTTACCTCAGGTTTTACCACTCCCTCTTTCCTCACTGTCTGCATAAACATGGCGTTATACCCTCGATGATCAATCGTATTAACCACTAGATGTGGTTCAGGAATAGCCAAATCCGGTAGATGCGCACGGATAATAAACATACAAAACCTCGGGTAAACCAAAAACCGTGATCTAACCGAACCCGATATCTGTTTCGCAATCTCACCAAAAAGATAATCACAGAAACTGTATGGTATATTATAAACCAGTGACAGTGCAGCCGATAAAATAGCAGGGCTTAACTCATCGAAGCCACCCTTCTTCGGTGCAAAAACTGTATTCATCACGTGCCATAGAAACCTCTGGACTGACCAATAACCAGAGGTTTCTGGAACTGACGTCCGCGCCTATCCCCCGTATAACCCATACGGCCTATAGCACCCTCGATAAAATCCATGAGATACTCGGTATCCCCATTCTCTTGTTCTTCTGTCCCTAGCTGCAATACCTCACGAAGATATCCAGCAGTAAATACAACCGGTTGTCCATTAACCGTTGTCCTAATCTTTGGTGGGTTGACATATTCCTCATATGCAATATCCGTCCAGAAATCGTTCAGAATCGCCTGAGAAATAGGTGGATTGGCCGTAATGGCGTATCGAATACGTGACCGTGCAAGAAAGCGAAGAATATCAGCAACCCTATCAGCCCGCTTGGCTTCAAGGTTCAGATCCACAAGAATATTGTGTCCCTTGTCAAATGCTCTCGCCATATCTGTAAAATAAACACAAACAACAGATATAATTTTAATGCACGATTAAAAGACTTTAAACTATAACGTATTATGAATCGAGATTCATCAAACATCTTAGTTTAAAATTGAAATTATATATAACTTGTTACAAAATAGTCTCAAGTCGTATATAAAAATTTAACTTATAACTAATAAGTCTTAAGTCTAATTTAAATCCATTATATATAAAAGTTATTATATACAAAGTATTAACATTTATATCACTACTTTAAAAAATAAAATTTTTCTAAGTACTGGTTTCGTAGAAACTGTCCTTGCGAATCGAGTTCAACTCGATTCGCATGTCAACTCGCCAAATGGTCAACTCGCCTACCAAGTCGATTCACAGATGAACTCGGTTCGCGAAGTCAACAAGTCAACTCGCAATAGGTTCTCAACTCGCTTCGTTTAGGTATGCGAGTCGAGTTGAAAACTCAACTCGTTCGATGAACAGCCGTCGCAAGTTGATTTTCAAAATCAATTAATCCGTTGATTTTATAGTGATCTATTGATTTATTTACGTTTATTAAGCATCGTTTAACATTAACCCTAACGATTCATGCTAAACAAAGTCCTTAGTCGACGTGAATCATTTCGTTTATAACCCAAAACCCTAAGTTTATGAAAACTTCAATTTCTCGTTATTTACACGATGAAATCCGTAGTATTATACCTCAAAATGTCCGTAAAGTGAAGATGTATAAAGTCTACGGATCAAAAACTCGTTCCTATTACTTGTAAAATCGAAATCAAACGAAATATAGATTTCGCCTCGTTTCGCCGCTGAAGTGGATTCGCAAGCTTTAGTGAACTCGCGAATGATCTGGGTTCAGTGGGTTGGCTTGACTCGTTTGACCCCCTTTATACCTTAAACTCGCTTCGCACGTTTCAAACTCGATCCGCAGAGTTGGGTCGACTAGCGGGATTAAGTAATTTGCGAATTTAATTCTAAGTATAAATAATATTATTTTTACAAGTCTAAATTAAAACGTAATTTTCACTTGTAAATCGTTACGTTTGTTCAACTCAAAAATATTCAGTATAATTTAATTCCGAAGGGTAAAACCTAATAAACACATAAACTTAAATTAAACATAAGCTAAAATAAGATAAAAACACAATTATGTAAACATTGGTATCAAGTACCAGTTTATTAATCACTTGAGCAAAACAAAATACATAAACAAAATGAATAAGAATTTATCTGCTTAGGGATCATATTAGAAAGAATAAGCAATTAAGTATTTATTTAAAAGTCTAAGCAGATTTGTAGTATACATAACTCATGAAATTCAAATAAATTACTATAAAGTTACAACTAAATTCATCATTGATACATTTATATTTATAAAACTATATCTTAGGTACCTTTATCCACAAAGCATAATTAATAAATGCATTACTCACATAAAGTGAATATTTTAATTATAGACAGTTCAAGACGATTACCGGTATTATGATCCACATAAACAAATTATACTCAATTTTCTAAGCAAGCACTTTATTGTTAGTATGAATATTATCAAGTGCTTCCTATTATATGACATACTGAAGAATTTCAAGTAAAACTTATAACATTGCATCATTAAATTTTCAAGGTAGTGGTTACTAAATGATGTATCTTTTCGAAACATATAACATACACTTGAATTTTAAGGTTAGACAAATATCAGACATACTTTGAATATGCTATGTTATCTAAGTCTGTACATAGTACAACAGAAGATCCCTTCTAGCATAATTCAAAATATATTTGAGAATATTAATTTAATTAAAGGTTTCAGTTCTGTACTTAGTACAACAAAGTTACCAGTAATTAAGTTAATACCCATATTTCTACTATTTGTCACTTCAAATTAAAATGCATGATAACAGTGTATGGCAATACCATCATTCAACAATTAAGACTTAATGTCATACATCACAGAATAGTAAGACAAGATAATAAACAAGTAGTTAATTAACTTCTTAAGGCTTAGAAAATGTTATATAATTTGCCTACCAGTATATCATATAATGAAGCCATCTAAAATTTTCAATAAAATAGACAAATTATAACTTGTGGATATAGGTGTATAATCAAATAAATATAAACACATACCTGATAGAACCGCTGTAGTTCTAAAGCAACTTTATTTGAACCTACTACCATATCATACTTAGGACTTAAGCTTATTATTGTGAAGCTTATTCTCCTAATGTACTATCATTTCCCTTAGTTTTTGCAGATAAAGACTTAAAGAATATTTTGTTTATATTCTTTAATGAAGGCGATTCCCCTTAGGTAACAAGCAAATGAATGCCATACGCCCCTTTTTTTTTTTTTAATGAACATAGAAATACTAACTATTACAAAAATACCCTTGGAAGACTAATCACTCTGGATTTCTCATTCCGTTTAGTTGAACCAACGTCTCAAATCTTGCCCTGTCGAACGCCTTTGTGTATAAGTCTGCTAAGTTATCCAATGATGGAACCTTAACTAACTTTATCCACTTCTTCTCAGCACAATCTCTAATAAAATGATGTCGAATATCAATATGCTTAGTTTTACTGTGCTTCACAGGATAATTGGTGATCGACATAGTAGATTCGTTATCAATCATCATAGGAGTATTGGTTATATTTAACCCGTAATCCCGCAGTTGCTGTTGAATCCATAGAACTTGAGAGCAACAGCTGCCAGCTGCAACATACTCAGCTTCACATGTAAGTCCTGATACTTCGTTATCTGTATCAGGAGCTTTGGTCACTTTCGAAGTAGCTTGAGTTTGTGGACGATCAACCTTAAGAGATGAATTTGAGGATAACCTCCTAGGCACATAATTATGAGCTCTATTATTATAATTATAATTAAACTCATGTGATCGCGAAGTAGTACCACTCTCATAATGACTATGACCTCTACTTGGAGTTCTAAACCTCGACGGTGTCACATCCCTAGGCTTATAGACAGAATTATCACTTTGAGTATATGGCCGTTTAGGTTTAGGTGGGGAGACACTATGTTTACCGTCTCTTTTAAGAATGTTAACATGTTTATTACCTAACTTAGGTTTGGTATCTAACCTATCTACAGTCATACTAGAGTCGGTCTGTATCTTTTCATCAATCACAAGCTTATGTGGTGTTTCAGGTTTTTTGTTAGGACAACACGAAGCCACGTGTCCCTTTTGGTGACTGATCGGGTCCGAGAGGTCGGTTGCGATTTGACTCGCGTCGTTGCGTGCCTTCCTCTTGGCGCGGCGATCAGTGAGTTTTAAAATTTGTAAATGCGGGGCCTAAGTATACTTAAAACTATGGGAGTACAGTAGTAAGTATGACCTAGGGTCGTTCTATAAACCATAAGTATTGTGAAACGTTAACGTTGAAGACGGTTTATCTAACTAGTAATGGTTTCGACAGATTTTTGGGGTTTTGGTTTTGGTTTTTTATACTTAGGCAGAAAATTAAAATAAAGCAAGATAAAATATCGGTAGTTAGCAGATAATCTAGAGGAGGTGTTTGCTATGACTTCATTAGTTTTCCTAATTGGGATGATGGATTGTAATATTATCTCAAAAGTTTATATTCCATTCATTTCAAGTATTAGTGGAGTAAGCACTAGTTCCTTACTGATAGATTTCTCGATCAGTATGTCACTGAGCAACTAGGCTATCGTGATTATGATCGGAGTAGTTTATCCAGCCATACAACACTAACCAATGACGGTATAGTGACCCTTATATGGAAATAAATCCTGGGTGCATGAATAAGGCGACAAACCAATCTCGATGTCCGACCTTTCTTAACCCCACAAGGATACTTTAATCTAAACAAAATATTCACTTTCAAGATCAGATTTAGCGTGCGTTGATCACTTTCTATCGATGGGTTTGTAAAGTCTAAGTATGATTTAATAAAGTGCACAATAGGTAACTACGGCTATTTTCCGTGGAAATACCAAGTACTTAGCCGATTTGCGGTACCTACTTTGCTTATAGTTGGTGTAACACCTGCTAAATTAGGATAATTATTTATGCCTAATTGATTGTAACTAGTTGTAATTAGTATGTAATAGGACTAATTACAGGCTCTATTTGTATATATATAAGTTGATTTATATATATATGTGTGTTTTTACGCGATTTGGATAAATCGTACGAATTAACCGGACGGAGTCCGACACAATTATTTTGACGTTGGTGACAGAAACTTACCGAAATAATCAGAACATATTTTATTATATAAAATACACAGCGAACAAACATTATTTATAATATCGCGACGACATTTTAAATAATTTAACGAATACGTATTAAACGCGAGTTAAGAATTTTAATACTTCGACAAATGTTTTTATAATTAATTTCAAGGTATTTCATTAAAACATTTCCCGTCACCTTTTAAAAATATAACTGCTTGATAACGTTTAAACGACGGGGGAAACGAACACTGCGCGGAGCACGGAATGGGGGCTGTGAGGTGAGGCTTTCACCTACACCCCACCTCCCTCCTCCTTCTCTTCCTTATTTCTTCCTTTTTCTTTTCTCTTTCTTCTCTCCATTTTCTCTCAAAAGGATCCACCACCACCATCACTCAAAAACGCCAAATAACACCTCAAGGAGCACTCGGATTATACCCTCCGTTTGGAAGAAAAACACCACCGCATCACGATCTACATTCCTATCTTTCCGGATTTTCATTTCGGCATTTCGTAAGTTTCCGACAAAACCCGAAACTCTCCGTTTTTACTCATTTTTACGTTTTTATGGTTTATATATGCTTAAAATGTCCAAAAATGGGTTGGGTAAAAGATTTGGACCGAACGGAAGCTTTTCGACCGATTTTCCGGCCACCAAACTCCGATCAGACCGCTACGTCGCAGAGACGCTGGACTTTCTGCGACGTAGCTCAAAACGTCGCATTTTTGTGGCCAACGTCGCATTTAGCGACGTCGCGGCCTACGTCGCACAGATATCCCAACGTCGCATTAGCGACGTCGCCTCCTACGTCGCATTGATTTGCGAAGGTCGCATCATGCGACGTACCTCCCTACGTCGCACCCTACGTCGCATGCTACGTCGCATGCTACGTCGCACAAACCAGAACCTTGAAAAGTCAGATTTTACTAAGTGTCGAACTTACACAACTTCAAATACTTATGTCATACGACTTAACAAACGTCATAGAACATACTTTCAATTACAAATACACTAAATTGCGTTATAAATGATAACGCTTTGAATCGTTATTACAAACCGTCACCAACGGGCCATATTTGTTTTCAAACTACAAACGGATTACTAAACAAACACTTGGACATAATGAGTTGTGTAAACAACTAGCCTAGATGGTCTTGCGAGACATCTACTTACTTAACCTTATATGTTTAGGCATTTGAAGGTTACGGGTTCGGAGAACCTACGGTTGATATTACTTACTCGTTTATTGATATAAACGTACTTGCAAAGACTCAGGTGAGTCTTACGGCCCCACTTTTACTGTTTTATCTTATTGGGGGAGATACATGCTACTTATTTTTCCTGAACACAAGTACTAAACTGATTTCTATACCAAACGGAATTGCATGAGTTATTACTAATTACAGAAGTCTCTCCATCATATATCGTTAGTTATGGACTTAAGCGCGAACAGTAGTTAATGGATCCATTAGGGAAATGACCCTCCCCACCCGGGGCAGTAGCGCTGCCACGTACCGATTTACACGTATAAACGGGTGACAACTTATTCGTTACTGATGCTTGCTCACTTACGAGCATGTCACGGGAGCAAACATATTATTACGGGTTAAGCTTCGATTATGAGCCTCATGGCAACGGTATAAACTTACTTATTTACATTTGCTGGACTGCAAATACTGATTTTACGATTGCTGGATTGCAATGGCTGATTTTTTTACGCCTACGGGCATTACTAATGAAATCTCGTGTTCAAAGCCGATATTACTTACAAACCTGTGAGATTCACCAACCTTTTGGTTGACACTTTTTAGCATGTTTTCTCAGGTACCCGGATGGAGTAGGATTACTCCAGGATTTTAGCTAGAGTCGCATGATTTCAACACAAGTGCATTAACGGAGATTCTTAGCATTATCTTTTGTACATTACGATTATGTAATAGAATCTCCCGCTATACGCGTGGACTCTAGGGGAAACTACATTTTGTATACGAAAACACTAAGTTTTCAAACATTATATCTATGGAATGTAACCAATTTACAAACGTTGCATATAGATGTCGTTTGCTTTATCTTTGTGCTGTGATATTTGATTAGTAACACCCCAAACTATGCTTCCGCAAAACAGTGAATTTCGGGGGTGTTACAGATTGGTATCAGAGCCTAAGGTTATAGTGAACTAGGTTGCATTTAGTGGGCCTAGACTATGACCGTTAGGCAGTATTCACTTATTAGACATGACTGGTTCGGGAATTACAGCATACGACTTTAATTTAACATAGCCTGATCAACTATGTACAATTAAGGAAAGATGATGTAAGGTCTGAAATGATTATGTTGAACGGGGATACGTTAGTAGACTCTGACCACGAGAGAACCGGACCATTACTTGATACGTGCTAGACACTAGGCTGGATATGATATGTGTATATATATATTAGCCTCGTCATAATTACACTCTGCCACAGGATGGCAAACACACCACCTAATCCGTCACACTCTCACTCACATGGGTCACGGAACCCACGAGTAGCCAGGAGGAACACAAGATCACCTCGAAATAGCCTTTATCATGTACATAACTCTCAGAACTCGGCACATCTCACGTTGCCCGTATTGGCTACCCAATTCCGCCGTCAGGAACAAAGACTCGAAAATCTTGAACTGGAACAACACCGAATGATCCACTCTATAAACTAGTCGGATGTAACAATTCCCGACACCTTTCGTAATATCTCTGTAGGATGTAACCTTTGAACCCACATTATCTATCAAACTTTCCTTGCTATTTCAACTCACATAAATTGTCATTTTCCATGTTGATGTTATGTATTGCTGCTTTTATACATGTACATCTGTGACCATTACAATTTCCTACAAAATCTCATGTATCTTCATTTCTTTTATTGAAGAATCATGCCGCCAAAGTCAAGACCATACACAGATGCCCAGATTACCTCCCTTATAACCCAGGCTGTTACTGAAGCCTTGGCTCGGAATACTCCACCAAATTCTTCAAGAAACAGCGATGCCGCTGAAACCTCTGCTGCTAAACCTTGTTCTTACAAGGACTTCCAGAACTGCAAACCTCTAAACTTTGCAGGTACTGAGGGAGCTATCGGTCTAGTACGCTGGATCGAGAAGGTTGAGTCTGTATTTCTGATCTGCAACTGTGCGGAGGGAGATAAGGTTAAGTTCTCCGTTAGTACCTTTACTGACACCGCACTCACCTGGTGGAACACTTACGCCCAGACTGTGAGTGTCGCTACTGCTTACCAACTCCCGTGGGAGGAGTTGAAGAAGATGTTGAGGGGCGAGTATTGCCCCAGGGATGAATTGAAACAACTAGAAGTGGAATTCTGGAACCACAAGATGCAGGGTGATGACATCACCGGATACACAAACCGTTTCCACCAACTGGCACTTCTGTGCCCAACCATGGTCGATCCTGAGTACAAGAGGATCGAGAAATTTGTTGATGGTCTTCCTGAGAGACTCCAAGACCTGGTAACTTCTTCCAAACCGGGTACTATTCAGAGCGCCATCCGTATGGCCCATGAACTAACGGCAAATTCTGTCCGCCGTGGCACCACTTCAACCCCATCTGCAAACAACAAACGCAAGTGGGAAGGAAATCCCAACACATCCAACCAAACCTCCAACAAAAAGCCTGAGTACATTAAGGCTTATACATCTGGAACTTCGGAGAAGAAAGGGTACAGCGGGAGCAGACCCTACTGTCCCAAATGCAACCGCCACCATGACGGTTCTTGCCCTTGCACCAACTGCAAACGGTTCGGGCATCTAGCCAAGGATTGCCGGACCAACATTTCTACCCCCAACACCGATGCACCGAAGGCCTGCTTTGGGTGCGGAAATTCAGGGCACTTCAAGAGAGATTGCCCAAAGCTGAAAAACAACAACAACAACCCTGCTCGCGGTAGAGCTTTCGTTATCAAGGCTGGGGAAGCCAGACAAGACCCGAACGTCGTGACGGGTACGTTCCTTCTCAACGACATTACTGCTTCTGTGTTATTTGATACCGGTGCCGATAGAAGCTTCATTTCTGAGAAATTTAGCCCTTTACTTGATATAACTCCCACTGCCTTAGATGCTAAATACATTGTTGAATTAGCTAACGGCAAACTGATTGAGACTGATAGCATCATACACAACTGTACACTTAACCTCACGAACGAAACGTTTCCCATTGATTTAATTCCTGTCGAGATCGGCAGCTTCGATGTTATTGTCGGTATGGATTGGTTATCCAAACACCGAGCTGAAATCATCTGTCATGACAAACTCGTTCGCATACCTCTTGTCTCCGGCGGAACCTTAGTCCTACAAGGGGAGACCGGCAGACGAAATCTGAATATTGTCTCCTGTCTGAAAACGAGAAAATATCTACGAAAAGGGTATCAAGCCATTCTCGCACATGTAACGGAGAAGAAGTCGGAGGAGAAGCGACTTGAGGATGTTCCGATCGTGTGGGATTTCCCGGAAGTCTTTCCTGAAGACTTGCCCGGACTTCCGCCACCTAGACAAGTTGAATTTCAAATCGAACTTGTGCCCGGAGCTGCACCCGTGGCACGAGCCCCTTACCGTTTAGCACCATCCGAAATGCAGGAGTTGTCTAACCAACTACAAGAACTCCTGGACAGAGGATTCATTCGACCAAGTTCCTCGCCTTGGGGAGCTCCGGTCTTATTCGTGAAAAAGAAAGATGGATCTTTCCGCATGTGTATCGATTACCGAGAGCTGAATAAGCTAACCATAAAGAATCGGTACCCACTTCCTAGAATTGACGATCTGTTTGACCAACTCCAGGGATCGAGTGTTTACTCAAAGATTGATCTACGGTCGGGTTATCATCAACTCCGAGTCCGTGACAATGATATCCCAAAGACAGCTTTCCGAACTCGTTATGGGCATTATGAATTCCAAGTGATGCCATTCGGGTTGACCAACGCACCGGCCGTATTCATGGACCTTATGAATCGGGTGTGCAAACCATATCTTGACAAATTCGTCATTGTGTTCATCGATGATATCCTGATTTACTCTCGAAACGAGCAGGAACATGCTCAACATCTGAAAACCATTCTAGGACTTCTGAAACACGAAGAGTTATATGTCAAATTCTCTAAGTGTGAGTTCTGGATTCGAACCGTTCAATTCCTCGGGCACGTGATTGACAGCCAAGGAATTCATGTTGATCCCGCCAAGATTGAAGCAATCAAGGGCTGGGAGTCACCGACCACTCCAACCGAAGTGAGACAATTCTTAGGTCTTGCTGGTTATTATCGCCGATTCATCGAAAACTTCTCAAGAATAGCTGTTCCCCTAACCACACTGACTCAGAAAGATAAGAAGTTCGACTGGACGGATAAACAAGAGTCAGCCTTCCAGCTATTGAAAAACAAACTTTGCAGTGCACCAATCTTGTCCTTACCCGAGGGCACCGACGATTTCGTAGTTTACTGCGACGCCTCACACCAAGGACTTGGTTGTGTGTTGATGCAACGGGAAAAAGTCATTGCCTATGCCTCACGACAACTGAAAATCCACGAGAAAAACTATACGACCCACGACCTCGAGTTAGGTGCTGTGGTCTTCGCATTGAAAATCTGGAGACATTATCTCTACGGTACGAAAATCACTATCTTTACCGATCACAAAAGTCTCCAACACATATTCGATCAGAAAGATCTAAACATGAGACAACGTCGCTGGGTTGAGTTACTTAGTGACTACGACTGCGAGATCAAATACCATCCGGGCAAGGCTAACGTAGTGGCCGATGCCTTAAGCCGAAAAGAACGAGTGAAACCCTTTCGAGTCCGAGCACTTTCTATGACAATTCGTAACGAGCTTCCTGCTCAAATCCTTACCGCTCAACTTGAAGCAATCAACGATGAAAACTTGAAAAATGAAGCCTTGCGAGGCTTGGATAAACAATTCGAAATCAAACCCGATGGAACTCGATACTTCTCTAACCGGGTGTGGTTACCCAAATTCGGAAACTTGCGAGATTTGGTGATGGCTGAAGCTCACAAATCTCGATATTCTATACATCCTGGTTCTGACAAGATGTATCATGACGTCAAAGGGTTGTATTGGTGGCCTAACATGAAAGCTGACATCGCCTTGTACGTCAGTAAATGCCTAACCTGTTCCAAAGTTAAGACCGAACACCAAAGACCCTCTGGGTTACTTCAACAACCTGAAATTCCTCAATGGAAATGGGAACAGATTTCCATGGACTTCATTACCAAACTACCGAAAACTTCGAGTGGTTGCGATACCATTTGGGTGATCGTGGACCGTCTCACGAAATCTGCTCATTTTCTGGCCATCAAGGAAACCGACAAGATGGAGCGTCTGACTCGCATCTATGTCAAAGAAATCATCTCGCGACACGGTGTACCTATCTCGATCATCTCGGATAGGGACAGCCGTTTTACTTCTAACTTTTGGCAATCATTACAGAAATCTCTTGGTACTCGTCTGGATATGAGTACTGCTTATCACCCGCAAACCGATGGCCAAAGCGAGCGAACTATTCAAACACTGGAGGATATGCTACGAGCCTGCGTAGTTGACTTCGGTACTTCTTGGGAAAATCACTTACCGTTGTGCGAGTTCTCGTACAACAACAGTTACCATACCAGCATAAAGGCTGCACCCTTCGAGGCACTTTACGGACGTAAGTGCCGATCACCTGTCTGTTGGACTGAGTTAGGAGAATCCCAACTCACGGGTCCAGAAATCATTCAAGAAACTACTGAGAAAATCGTTGGTATTCAAAACCGGCTGAAAGCCGCTCGTGACCGTCAGAAAAGTTATGCTGACGTGAGACGCAAACACCTTGAGTTCCAGGTAGGAGACAAGGTACTTCTCAAAGTGGCACCGTGGAAAGGTGTTATTCGATTCGGGAAACGAGGCAAACTAAATCCTAGATACATCGGACCATTCGAAATCCTTGAAAGGATTGGTCCAGTGGCATATCGCCTGCAACTTCCTGCTGAACTTAGCAGCGTACACAACACATTCCACATTTCTAACTTGAAGAAATGTCTGTCTGACGAGACGCTGATTATACCGCTCGACGAAATTCAAATCGATGATAAACTTCATTTCGTCGAGGAACCTATGGAAATCATGGACCGTGAGGTCAAGCAATTGAAACAGAGTCGTATTCCCATCGTAAAAGTCAGGTGGAATTCTAGGCGCGGCCCTGAGTTCACCTGGGAACGGGAAGACCAAATGCGACAGAAATATCCACATCTCTTCCCAGACAACGCACCGTCCGTGCACTCAAGCTAATTTCGGGACGAAATTTCTTTAACAAGGGGAGAATGTAACACCTGCTAAATTAGGATAATTATTTATGCCTAATTGATTGTAACTAGTTGTAATTAGTATGTAATAGGACTAATTACAGGCTCTATTTGTATATATATAAGTTGATTTATATATATATGTGTGTTTTTACGCGATTTGGATAAATCGTACGAATTAACCGGACGGAGTCCGACACAATTATTTTGACGTTGGTGACAGAAACTTACCGAAATAATCAGAACATATTTTATTATATAAAATACACAGCGAACAAACATTATTTATAATATCGCGACGACATTTTAAATAATTTAACGAATACGTATTAAACGCGAGTTAAGAATTTTAATACTTCGACAAATGTTTTTATAATTAATTTCAAGGTATTTCATTAAAACATTTCCCGTCACCTTTTAAAAATATAACTGCTTGATAACGTTTAAACGACGGGGGAAACGAACACTGCGCGGAGCACGGAATGGGGGCTGTGAGGTGAGGCTTTCACCTACACCCCACCTCCCTCCTCCTTCTCTTCCTTATTTCTTCCTTTTTCTTTTCTCTTTCTTCTCTCCATTTTCTCTCAAAAGGATCCACCACCACCATCACTCAAAAACGCCAAATAACACCTCAAGGAGCACTCGGATTATACCCTCCGTTTGGAAGAAAAACACCACCGCATCACGATCTACATTCCTATCTTTCCGGATTTTCATTTCGGCATTTCGTAAGTTTCCGACAAAACCCGAAACTCTCCGTTTTTACTCATTTTTACGTTTTTATGGTTTATATATGCTTAAAATGTCCAAAAATGGGTTGGGTAAAAGATTTGGACCGAACGGAAGCTTTTCGACCGATTTTCCGGCCACCAAACTCCGATCAGACCGCTACGTCGCAGAGACGCTGGACTTTCTGCGACGTAGCTCAAAACGTCGCATTTTTGTGGCCAACGTCGCATTTAGCGACGTCGCGGCCTACGTCGCACAGATATCCCAACGTCGCATTAGCGACGTCGCCTCCTACGTCGCATTGATTTGCGAAGGTCGCATCATGCGACGTACCTCCCTACGTCGCACCCTACGTCGCATGCTACGTCGCATGCTACGTCGCACAAACCAGAACCTTGAAAAGTCAGATTTTACTAAGTGTCGAACTTACACAACTTCAAATACTTATGTCATACGACTTAACAAACGTCATAGAACATACTTTCAATTACAAATACACTAAATTGCGTTATAAATGATAACGCTTTGAATCGTTATTACAAACCGTCACCAACGGGCCATATTTGTTTTCAAACTACAAACGGATTACTAAACAAACACTTGGACATAATGAGTTGTGTAAACAACTAGCCTAGATGGTCTTGCGAGACATCTACTTACTTAACCTTATATGTTTAGGCATTTGAAGGTTACGGGTTCGGAGAACCTACGGTTGATATTACTTACTCGTTTATTGATATAAACGTACTTGCAAAGACTCAGGTGAGTCTTACGGCCCCACTTTTACTGTTTTATCTTATTGGGGGAGATACATGCTACTTATTTTTCCTGAACACAAGTACTAAACTGATTTCTATACCAAACGGAATTGCATGAGTTATTACTAATTACAGAAGTCTCTCCATCATATATCGTTAGTTATGGACTTAAGCGCGAACAGTAGTTAATGGATCCATTAGGGAAATGACCCTCCCCACCCGGGGCAGTAGCGCTGCCACGTACCGATTTACACGTATAAACGGGTGACAACTTATTCGTTACTGATGCTTGCTCACTTACGAGCATGTCACGGGAGCAAACATATTATTACGGGTTAAGCTTCGATTATGAGCCTCATGGCAACGGTATAAACTTACTTATTTACATTTGCTGGACTGCAAATACTGATTTTACGATTGCTGGATTGCAATGGCTGATTTTTTTACGCCTACGGGCATTACTAATGAAATCTCGTGTTCAAAGCCGATATTACTTACAAACCTGTGAGATTCACCAACCTTTTGGTTGACACTTTTTAGCATGTTTTCTCAGGTACCCGGATGGAGTAGGATTACTCCAGGATTTTAGCTAGAGTCGCATGATTTCAACACAAGTGCATTAACGGAGATTCTTAGCATTATCTTTTGTACATTACGATTATGTAATAGAATCTCCCGCTATACGCGTGGACTCTAGGGGAAACTACATTTTGTATACGAAAACACTAAGTTTTCAAACATTATATCTATGGAATGTAACCAATTTACAAACGTTGCATATAGATGTCGTTTGCTTTATCTTTGTGCTGTGATATTTGATTAGTAACACCCCAAACTATGCTTCCGCAAAACAGTGAATTTCGGGGGTGTTACAGTTGGAAACCTAGACTTTGTTTAACTAAGTTTGTATTTGAGTACAATGATTCTCCATCTATGATATAAACCAGCCCTTACTTTGAAATCCCAATAAATCCCTAATTTGCAAATAGCTTAATGTTTGCGTTCGATTAGAAAACAGTATTTCCACAGGTGCAGTGTACTTTTGCGTTCTAAGGGAAAGCGATCTTTCCACAGTACCGGTGTACTTTGTGTTCAAGTTAGAAAACGTTGTTCCATAATCACCATGTACTTTGCGTTCGATAGTGAAAACATTATTTCCATGATGACGATGTACTTGGTGTTCCGTTTAGAAAACAATGTTTACATTCTTCGCAAATCAGACCATGTTTTAGACACAGATAACTAATCACCTTGGATAGGGTTCGCGACGTCCTATCATTAAGGCCGTAGCCACGTTTAATGGTTGAAAGGCGTTAAGTTTGATTGAGGTTTAAAATCATAGATAGAAAGTGGATCAACACACTAATTAATCATTAATCGACAACGGATTGTGCCCACGACTTTCATAGCTTCCACGTTCCGTACTACACACATTCGTGATGTTTCCGGCGCTATACAAATGAAAGCCATATAACGTTACCTCCGTTGTTTTCATAATGACATCATCCCAATTAATACGACTAATTACATCATAGCAAACACGCAATAATACTACTCGCTAATCATGGCAAACAATCCTAAATCTAGCATGACAACAGTAATAACAATCATCATAACGAAATAGATAAAGGATAGAATTAACCAGAGTAACAGCGTAGCTGAATATAACGTGAATGAATACAAGCGGAACTCCGAGTATCCTCCAAGCAATATTACAATATTACCCCCTATTCGTCCGGTCAGAGCCGTGACTAACTAGCCGCTAACTACGAAAACTGAAAATATAAACCTAACCTAGAGAGAGAGAGTAGTGAGAGAGAGTTGTGTTGATGGATGAGAATGTGTATGTGAATTGTTGAAATGAGGTGATTTCAACCCATATTTATACTAGTCGCTCAGCCGTATCGTCCAGCCGTATTTGCACCTTCAAATGTCCAGCTGTATCGCTCAACCGTATCAAAATTTGATCTTGTACGAGGGAGGAGGACGATACGAGGGGACCTCCCGTATTTCGGGTGGAAATGGCACGATTCGAGCGAACATGGATCAGATACGGGAGAACGAGGCCGTATACGGGAGGACACAGGCTGTATACGGCTGGTCCAGGCCATATACACCCTTGCCAGGCCGTATACGGTTATGTCCAGGCCGTATACGGCTGTGCTTGCCCGTATACGGCTTGGTTTGCCCGTATTGGTCTTCTCCGGTTGTCTTGATTCTTCGTTTGGCCGTAACTTTTGACTCGGGTGTCCGTTTTCAGCGTTCTTTATATCCACGCGATCGTATTTTCCTAAGGAAGAAAATGACATAAGTTAGAGGTCATAATTCCAAGCGGATCTTAAAAAGTGCTAAAAAGCGTGAACAAGAATGCTTATGATCGTTTGTGCTCTATTTTATTCGTTTTTAGGCCTTTTTGGTTGATTCTTGAAGCGTCGTCTATATTTTAGCCTTCATTATGAAATTTAGTATAAAATGTATATTTCAAATGTTTTTAATCCATAATTGGGCTAAAAAGGTGAGATAATGGCACACAAAAACTTGACTTTTTGCGTGTCATCAAATATCCAACACTTAGACTTTGCTTGTCCTCAAGCAAAACTCAAATTTCTCACTTGCTTCCTCAATGAAAATATTTGAAAGTGTTAATGCATTTTGGGTGAATCAAAATGTTGAGAGCAAACAATCCCATACACAAGTAATATATCCTGGAAACTGAGAGAAAATAAGGTATTCGTTTCAGAAACATGAAATAATTCTCTTTGGCATACTGTTGGGATATACATGACTAGGCGATCTCACAAGGAGGTCACTCAATTCACTCAGAAGTGTTTCGGGTTACCTATCATTCTAATCAAACGAAATCGCTCAATAACCAGTCATGCAGCATCCATCGTCATAGGCTTGCTCGAGAATCACATCTCCACCACTTAGGTGGGGATGGTGCTAATCATCCCAGGACATTCAAATGGGTTGTAATGTTTGGTGAGGGTTAAAGGAAATGGATAAGTGGGAAATTGTTTTTAAGTAAAAGGGGTTTTGCTTATCTTAGGCCTTTTTAAACTCCTGAAAATTTTTATTTAGATAAACTTTTCAATGAAAACGGAAACGGATATCGAAAAGGGGAGGAGATAGCTATTTTGACTTCTATCTCTTAAAACGCACGGAAGATTATACTCTTTTAGGAATCGGAGTTTTTTTGGGAGATTTTGAAGCACTTAGCTTTATTTCAGAAGATATATATTTTCGTTTCTTTTCTTTCTTTTTTATTTTCTATATTTTTAGCTTGGCATTTTCTTTGCCAAGGATTTTCTAAGGAATTTTTCAGTTTATTCACTGCCCTTTTGAGACCTTTTCTGACTTTCATTTTTTTACACTTTTGACAATTTCGAATTTACTTGGTGCCAATTTTACGCACTACAAGACTCTCGATTTGAGTTTTGATCATGGGAACGCACATGAGGAGTTTTGAGTAAACACGAGATTTGTAATTTTTGAGTGAAAGCAAAAAGAATACCTAAATAGCATTTTTCAAAAATTTAAAAATTTCTAAGATAAAGTTTTGGTGGGTGTGGATGTAAATGGGTTTAAAGTTTGGGTTTTAAAGAAATGAAAAGGCTAAGGCTCAACAGGGTTTTCTAGGCGGATCATCAACACTAAAATTGAGTGTTGGAAGGGTTTTGGGCTTGAAGAGATATGTAAAAATGGGGTTAGATCCTAAGGAATGTCAAGGTCCTCTGATTGCATCTATACCGCGTACGGTACTCAACCAATGTGGTCTCGACATGTATAACAGGAGCAAGTTCTAATTCCGGATGCATGCACCGGTATACACTCATCAAATTAATAGTGAAGCATTAAAAATGAATGCTTTTCATGGCTCAAGATACCTCACTACAAGATTGGGTTGTATGTGTCTAGTCATGCGATGCCTTTTAGATTATTATTTCAGCTTTAAGAAAGTCCTAACTTATTTAATCCCAATTTCCAAAATACATTACTCATATATGAAAATGATTCCTCTCAAGACATTTTTATTCAAAAATTTTGAAAAATTTCAAGCAAAAGTGAGGTTTTAAAATTGAGGAACATTTTCCGAGTTTGCTTTTGGAAATAAGAATCAGACCTAAGGTATTCTATACCGCTATCCCACACTTAGAGGAACATTGTCCCTAATGTTCTCTTGAGTTGAGATTTTATTGTAGGTAAAATCCCACACTTAGAGTTTGAACATATCGGAAAATGTTGCTCAAGTGTTTGTTTTGGGCTGGAATCCCAAACTTAGTGATAAGTTAAGGATATGGCATAGATTACTTGAAAAAAACTAAAGCAAAAATAATCAAAACAAGGATAAGAACGAGAGAACTCCCCTATCAAGGTGGTTGAAGGAGGCTGAGAGTCTGAAGATATGCTGCCTTTGAAGAAGAGTATGTGCCAGATATCCTCCCTTCGGCAGTTCCATGAAGTGCATTCGGCTGTTGGGAAGAGCACTTGGTACAAAATGGCTTGGTTCTTCATTCTCCTCACTGGCTCTCTCATGTGAAAATATCTCGTAAGTGTGTGACATTGGATATACTTTTTGACCAACTTCTTTTTTATAGCTTTTTACTGAAAGAGTGTCACTATTCCAGAATGTGAAAGGATGTTTTCTACTACAAATTATTTGTAAGACATGTGTTTTTAAACGAGTTTGAGCATAATGTGTGTAAGTAGCACACAAGTACCTCAAATGCTCGAAACACATGACTTATTATTTTGCAAATGTTTCCTATATTCTAGAATTAATGATGTGGTAAAAGCTGTTAGTTTTTTAAAATTGAAGTGGTATTTTGAAAGATTTTGTATATCCAAGTGTGAAAGATAGTCAGAGATAATTCACTTCTTGGAAATTAAAATACTACTAATACTAAAGGATATTTATTCCACGGGTTGCCTCCCGAGAAGCGCTTCTATTTAAAGTCGAGGGCTCGACTCTTGTTCCTCCTGGATCAGCCGGAAGAGGAACCTCCAGGGCTAGAGATGTTCGGTGGTGGGGCCCTGGAGTTTTGAGGATAGAACTTGAGGAAATAGCGAGTGATGACTTGGGTGATATTCGGGATTCTTGAAACCAAGAGAGGGAAGCTATCGAAGTGTTCCTCAGCCACCCTCTGCAAGTATAAGAGGTCCCAGGAGATGTCATAGACTGCTTTGGAGATGGGTCCATCGGAATCTATGAAGTAGGTCCTGTTGTACTCAAGTCTCTCACGCTCTGGTCGTTCCTGCCTTAATGAATCCATGAATCCGAAGAAGCGCAGATGGATGTCTTCATGAGTGCTGACACTGGTGCTTCTTCCTAATTCTTCAATGGACTCGAGGATGCCTTGGATGAGCTGCTCTTGATGACCGGAATACGTGAGGTTGGGTTTACGAAAGATGTTAATCATTCTATTGTAAACCTCACGCAGTCCATCATGGAACAACTGTCTGGGTTCCCCTGTGAAGACAGTACCGAAGATATCTCTAAGCTGTTCGGTGATGAAGTTTGCGGTGTTAACCTGCAAATCGTCAGGTATGGATGAAGGGATGTCACGGGTCCTTTCCTCCTGGCATACACGCTCCAGCCTTTCGATAATCTTGTGAGTATGGAATTCTAAAGTGCAGTCGATGTAAAACCTGTGTGGTGAAGAATCGTCGATATGATCGTTATTAGCCATAAAGTTCATCAATCCCCGAAGATCACTCATCATCTGTTTGTCGACTTCGTCATTAGGGTTTCCAGTAGCATAGTCCATATTGTATCTGTAAGAGTGTAGAAACTCCATCTGTCTGGGCGAATATGGAAATGCAGACCTGATTAGTGTCCCGTATACCTTGCCATATATGATTTTCTGATTTTCAAAGAACTCAAGCTCGTCAGCAGGTGGCTCATCACTATTCTGAGGTTCTTGCAGAAGCTGAGTAGCGAGATCTTCGGCGAAGGCATGGATGCGGTTTTGTAGATGATGAGGACTTCGAGAATTGGTGGCACGATAAACATCATATTCTGCTTCAATTTCTTCGATCAAGTCTCTCTGATGTGGCATGTACTCAATAGTAGAATCTCTGATAATCGCTATCAAGGTACGAAAGTCATCCTCGTATTGCTCAATAGTACTGATCATCTCTTCATGATTAGAGACTATCGGTACTTGGATTGTTCCGAGAGAAGAGTATGGAATGGTGGAAGGCAGACGAAGGTGAATAGAGCGGATATCTATCGGAACATCGATGAATATGACATCGTCCTCGTCACTTTCTGTCGTTGTGGGATCAACCTCTAGTGAATCAGGGAACTCCATAACGGTAGGTGGTGATTGAGACTCGTCGGTGATCTGAGATATCGGCTGAGAAGAGATCATCTCAATTTCCCTTTCATCCTGAGAGTCGGAATCATGACTGGAACCAAAAGTGCCTCCTAGCTCAAGTTGAGTTCGAAGTCTAGGAAAGGTGAGTGGATCGAGGTCTGATGTGATGAGTTTGGCATCACAAGAATAATCTTCCATTGGTTCTTCTTCCTCTGAATCACTATCTGGCAGCGGAATAAAACTTCGAGTGTAGTCTATCTGCATTATCTCTGCTGTCGGAAGGTATGACTCAGGAAGGTAAGTTGGTGTGGTTTGATATTCTTCTGTCTCATCCTCTTCTTCTTCTTCTATTTCTTCTTCAGTCTCTTCCTCTTCTTCCATTTCTTCTTCTTCAATTTCGGAAGCAATCATAGTGGGCTCGTCAGACATCCGTGTGTCTGGTTCAGAATCATCATCCGAAGTAACTCTGCCTGTAGAAATCATACATATCTCCGCATGCTCGGTCAAGGCCTGGTCAGTCTGATCAATCCTGAAGGTGATAGTCTCTCCGTGAGATCTAAGACTGATAGTCTGTGAATAAACATCGATGATAGTACGCGCGGTGTTCAAGAAGGGTCTTCCTAAGATGATAGGGATATGCACATCCTCCTGAATGTCCATCACTACAAAGTCTGTGGGATATAGGAACTTATCTACCTTAACCATGATATTCTCAGCTATTCCCTTAGGGTATCTAATGGATTGGTCAGCTAGCTGAACGCTCATCTTGGTAGGCTTAAGGGGTCCTAATTCCAGTCGAGTATAAAGTGAATAAGGCATAAGGTTGATACTGGCTCCTAGGTCAGCTAGAGAGTGTATCATGCCCGAGTGATAGATTGAACAAGGAAGGGTGAAACGTCCGGTATCTCCTAATTTCTCAGGTAGGGAATTCTTAATGATTGCTGAACATTCCGCGTTCAGTGAGACATTGGGTACTTCAGGTACCTTGTCCTTAGTGGACAGGAGTTTAAGGATGTATTTTGAACTGGAAGGGGTTCTGGACACGGTGTCCATAAATTTTCCATCGAGACGCAAGGTGTTAGCCTTGTAGGCTTTCCTAAGACGGTTAGGAAACGGAATCTTGACTTCCCTTTGTGGTGTAGGGACAGACGGGGTCTCGACTGTCGGTGGGACAGGAGAAGTAGTGGAAGGTTGGCCCGGTGCCTCCTTCGTGTCTGTAGTACTTATCTGTTTAGCCTCTTCTACGTGAGGGTTTTGTACCGTGTTACTAGGAAGATTACCCTGAGGCCTAGAGTCAAGACGTTGGGCTAGTTGTCCAATTTGGGCCTCAAGATTTTTGAGAACGGCCAATTGGTTCCTAAGGTATAGGTCAGTTTGGTCTTGCCTAGCGCTAGTCTTTTGGTTTACCTGGTGTTGGCCTTGAATGAACTTAGTGAGGGTGTCATCTGTACTAGTAATGGGCACAAGGGTTTTAGTGGGTTCAGTTGATTGAGCTGCGTCGGGTGTAGTCAATGATAGTGGTTGGTTATAGGTCAGTTGGTTTTGTTGTGGGTACCTAGGTTGGTAGTTGGGTTGGAAAGGTGGTTGGTTTCTAGGTGGGTATTGGGTGTTTCTAGTCCTAGGTGGAGAGGTTTGAGAGAAACGTGACTGATTTTGAGGGCGAGCTGGAAATTGAGCATAGTAAACCGTTCCGTCAGCGGGATCCTCGTACTCAACCTGATAAGCAGCAGTTGGAAGGTTAGCACAGTTCTGGCATTCCTGAACTTGATGGACGTGCTGGGATGGTTTCTTCATTTCGCCGATCTGTTTCGTCAGGGTTTCGATCTTTTCCGTCAGAGAATTGATAGCTTCAGCCTGGAACGGGTTTGGAGTGGCAAGCGGTGCCGATGATGAGGAATGCTCACCAGAGTTCCAATCATGATGGTGCATCGTCATATTTTCGATCAGGTTCCATGCCTCTTCATCAGTTAACTGCATGAAGTTTCCTTGAGCAGCAGCGTCGAGGGTGATGCGATGGTTTGGAGCAAGACCGTTGTAAAACGTGCACAGCTGGCTGGTTTTCTCTATCAAATGGTTAGGACATTTGTTTAGGAGACTCTTATATCTCTCCCATGCCGTATAGATAGATTCATCATGAGCTTGGTGGAAGTTCATGATGTCATTCTTGCATTTGGTTTGTTTGGCCGGAGGAAAGTACTTAGTTAGAAACTTATTACCCATCTCCGTCCAAGAGGAGATAGAGCCGGTCTCTAATCCCTCAAACCAAGTTAAGGCATGGTGAGTAAGCGAATAGGGGAATAGATATAGGCGGACTATGTCCTGCTCAACCCCATTCTGCTTGTAAGAGTTGGTGGTTTGAATAAATCGGTTTATGTGGGCGTTGGGGTCTTCATTGGGCAAACCATGGAATTGGCAGAATTCCTTGATTAGCTGAATGATGTGGTGTCTAAGTTCGAAAGATGCGCCGTCGATAACTGGATAGTTGATGGGTCCCCCTCGTCCTTCGATTGACGGTTTGGTGCTGTCGGCGAGAGTGACACGTGCAGCCATCGGTTGTTGAGAGCGCGATTCTTTACGAGCAGTTCGGATAATCGACTCAGGATCGGGTATGAAAATGAGCGGTTCAGATCCGGATGATCTGGTCGAATATCGTTGTGTGTTGTGGTGTGGAATTTTCGTCTGGAATAAGTAAAACTAAGAAAGTAAAACTAAACTACGGATATTTACTAGAAAGAAAAATTCGTCTAGAACGTCTTTGGATCTTACAACTGGTTCCCCGGCAGCGGCGCCAAAAACCTTGAGCGGGTCCGAGAGGTCAGTTGCGATTTGACTCGTGTCGTTGCGGGCCTTCCTCTTGGCGCGGCGATCAGTGGGTTTTAAAATTTGTAAATGCGGGGCCTAAGTATACTTAAAACTATGGGAGTACAGTAGTAAGTATGACCTAGGGTCGTTCTATAAACCAGAAGTATTGTGAAACGTTAACGTTGAAGACGGTTTATCTAACTAGTAATGGTTTTAACAGATTTTTGGGGTTTTGGTTTTGGTTTTTTATACTTAGGCAGAAAATTAAAATAAAGCAAGATAAAATATTGGTAGTTAGCAGATAATCTAGAGGAGGTGTTTGCTATGGCTTCATTAGTTTTCTTAATTGGGATGATGGATTGTAATATGATCTCAAAAGTTTATATTCCATTCATTTCAAGTATTAGTGGAGTAAGCACTAGTTCCCTACTGATAGATTTCTCGATCAGTATGTCACTGAGCAACTAGGCTATCGTGATTCTGATCGGAGTAGTTTATCCTGCCATACAACACTAACCAATGACGGTATAGTGACCCTTATATGGAAATAAATCCTGGGTGCATGAATTAGGCGACAAACCAATCTCGATGTCCGACCTTTCTTAACCCCACAAGGATACTTTAATCTAAACAAAATATTCACTTTCAAGATCAGATTTAGCGTGCGTTGATCACTTTCTATCGATGGGTTTGTAAAGTCTAAGTATGATTTAATAAAGTGCACAATAGGTAACTACGGCTATTTTCCGTGGAAATACCAAGTACTTAGCCGATTTGCGGTACCTACTTTGCTTATAGTTGGAAACCTAGACTTTGTTTAACTAAGTTTGTATTTGAGTACAATGATTCTCCATCTATGATATAAACCAGCCCTTACTTTGAAATCCCAATAAATCCCTAATTTGCAAATAGCTTAATGTTTGCGTTCGATTAGAAAACAGTATTTCCACAGGTGCAGTGTACTTTTGCGTTCTAAGGGAAAGCGATCTTTCCACATTACCGGTGTACTTTGTGTTCAAGTTAGAAAACGTTGTTCCATAATCACCATGTACTTTGCGTTCGATATTGAAAACATTATTTCCATGATGACGATGTACTTGGTGTTCCGTTTTGAAAACAATGTTTACATTCTTCGCAAATCAGACCATGTTTTAGACACAGATAACTAATCACCTTGGATAGGGTTCGCGACGTCCTATCATTAAGGCCGTAGCCACGTTTACTGGTTGAAAGGCGTTAAGTTTGATTGAGGTTTAAAATCATAGATAGAAAGTGGATCAACACACTAATTAATCATTAATCGACAACGGATTGTGCCCACGACTTTCATAGCTTCCACGTTCCGTACTACACACATTCGTGATGTTTCCGGCGCTATACAAATGAAAGCCATATAACGTTACCTCCGTTGTTTTCATAATGACATCATCCCAATTAATACGACTAATTACATCATAGCAAACACGCAATAATACTACTCGCTAATCATGGCAAACAATCCTAAATCTAGCATGACAACAGTAATAACAATCATCATAACGAAATAGATAAAGGATAGAATTAACCAGAGTAACAGCGTAGCTGAATATAACGTGAATGAATACAAGCGGAACTCCGAGTATCCTCCAAGCAATATTACAATATTACCCCCTATTCGTCCGGTCAGAGCCGTGACTAACTAGCCGCTAACTACGAAAACTGAAAATATAAACCTAACCTAGAGAGAGAGAGTAGTGAGAGAGAGTTGTGTTGATGGATGAGAATGTGTATGTGAATTGTTGAAATGAGGTGATTTGATCCCATATTTATACTAGTCGCTCAGCCGTATCGTCCAGCCGTATTTGCACCTTCAAATGTCCAGCCGTATCACTCAACCGTATCAAAATTTGATCTTGTACGAGGGAGGAGGACGATACGAGGGGACCTCCCGTATTTCGGGTGGAAATGGCACGATACGAGCGAACACGGATTAGATATGGGAGAACGAGGCCGTATACGGGAGGACACAGGCCGTATACGGCTGGTCCAGGCCGTATACGCCCTTGCCAGGCCGTATACGGTCATGTCCAGGCCGTATACGGCTGTGCTTGCCCGTATACGGCTTGGTTTGCCCGTATTGGTCTTCTCCGGTTGCCTTGATTCTTCGTTTGGCCGTAACTTTT
The DNA here is from genome assembly GCA_949592205.1 of Helichrysum umbraculigerum. Lineage (NCBI taxonomy): Eukaryota > Viridiplantae > Streptophyta > Magnoliopsida > Asterales > Asteraceae > Helichrysum > Helichrysum umbraculigerum. Next base: position 7,855,187 of record CATIUR010000008.1, read on the forward strand.
GACTCGGGTATCCGTTTTCAGCGTTCTTTATATCCACACGATCGTATTTTCCTAAGGAAGAAAATGACATAAGTTAGAGGTCATAATTCCAAGCGGATCTTAAAAATTGCTAAAAAGCGTGAACGAGAATGCTTATGATCGTTTGTGCTCTATTTTATTCGTTTTTAGGCCTTTTTGGTTGATTCTTGAAGCGTCGTCTATATTTTAGCCTTCATTATGAAATTTAGTATAAAATGTATATTTCAAATGTTTTTAATCCATAATTGGGCTAAAAAGGTGAGATAATGGCACACAAAAACTTGACTTTTTGCGTGTCATCAGTGACACTTGAAACATGACATCTGCTTGCGTGATTTAGGAACTTTTGCATTTCCACTCGGAGTCTTAGGCACTAAGGGTTCAAGTATTTGTTCCTTATTAACCTTATCATCAGTCTTAGCATCGTTAATCACTTCACCCGATACAAAATGTATTTTGGTGAAATGAGACACCTTACTATTATCAGATGATTGGTTCTTAATAGCATCCTTCTGTGCCCCTGACTGTTCAGGTTTATCAATTACTGTAATCTCAGGATTAACATCAGTCATCTCAGAATCTTCAGGAATAGGGGTGTAATTGTCATTAAAAGGAGGGGATACATCATTGTAACCTATCCCAGTCTTGTCCTTTACACTTCGTTGAGCATCAAACATTTTATCCATTTGAGATGTCCTAAAATTCTCAAGTTTACAGTTTTGCTCAACTAATCTTAAATTAAGATTCACTATTTCCTGATCCATACTAGCAATTGTCTCATTTAAGTCTTTAATATTCATATAGAGACCATCTATGATAACAGATTTTTCACTTATGGTATCTCTAAGTTTTGTTCTATTCGAGGCATCAGACTTAATTTTATCTTTTAACGCCTGTTTATCATCACTTAATCTACGAATATCCATAATGGCTTGATCAAGTTCAGATCTAACAGTCTTATAGGATTCCTTATCCACATTCAATTGTGATGACAGATTGATATTTGACACGGTTAAAACACTATTATGAGATTCTAAATCAGTAACTAAGTAACAAACATCAGCAAGATTAAGAATATCTAAACATACCTCCTTCTTGTCAGTTTGTACTTCAGCCATGCGTGCCACGAATTCTTCAGGACTCATATATGGAGTTGAATCCATATATAGCACGTTATCATCACTTGCCTTCACTTCAGACTCAGGCACCACTACTCTCTGTTCCAAATCAGTGGGCATGTAGGACAATGATCCAGCAGTTGTCTCTTCGATCTTGGCCATCAAGGCTTCCTTAGAATGAGCTTGCCAATCATAAGAGCCATCCAACTGCTTCACCACTAAGGCTTTGGAAGCAAGAGTACTTCCCAAACCTTGTTTTCCTTGTGCTTCTACTTTAGGTCTTTGGCATTCTCTAGCAAAATGACCAACACCCTGATAGTTAAAGCATCTGACCTTGGTTTTATCAAACCCTGATCTATTGCCCAACACCTTTCTACCAGTTTTCTTGAGGAAATTTTTAACTTTTCTTGAAACCAATGCTAACATCTCTTGAAGTTCCAATTCCTCAACATAATCCGGATCTATCTGTTCATAATCCTCGTCAAATAGAACAGGATCATTGATCTTTCCCTCTATGTAATTCTCATATGATGCCACAAAGGAAGCAAGAACAGACAGTTACTGTTCAGCAGATTTCACACTCATAGGCATCTTCTGATGCTCTTGAGGTGACTTCTCAGAATTCTTTCCCTTTGTCTCATCACTAGAGGAGGAAATAAAGCACAGATCTTCAGAAATAATTTCTCCATTTTCACCAGTATCACTAACTAACAATGCAGTTGTCGAACTAGAGGACGCAGTCGAAAGATTTGTCTTTCCATGAAGTCCTTCAGTAGACTTCTTTCTCCGGTCATGTGCCTCGAGCATCCACTGTCTACATACCACCAGCTGTCCTTGTTCACAGCATGCTCCTGCACATAGCACAAAATACGATCAGTTATCAAGAGGGACCCAAGCCATTACGGTCTTGGTTTGTCCCTTATCATCAACAAACTTAAGCTCTTTAAAATAACCATCCTTCCCATCAGGAGCTTTGGTTACTTTCGAAGTAGCTTTAGTTTGTGGACGATCAGCCTTACGAGGTGAATTTGAGGAGAACCTCTTAGGCACATAATTATGAGCTCTATGATTATAATTAAACTCATGTGATCGCGAAGTAGTACCACTCTCATAATGACTATGGCCTCTACTTGGAGTTCTAAACCTCGACGGTGTCACATCCCTAGACTTATGGATAGTATTATCACTTTGAGTATATGGCCGTTTAGGTTTAGGTGGGGAGACACTATGCTTACCATCTCTTTTAAGAATGTTAAGAGGTTTATTACCTAAATTAGGTTTGGTATCTAACCCATCTACAGTCATACTAGAGTTAGTCTGTGTCTTTTCATCCATCAAAAGCTTATGTGATGTTTCAGGCTTTTTGTTAGGACAACACGAAGCCACATGTCCCTTTTGATGACACTTGAAACATGACATCTGCTTGCGTGATTTACTCACTTTTGCTTTCTCATCCGGAGTCTTAGGCACTAAAGGTTTAAGCTGTTCCTTATTAACCTTATCATCAGTCTTAGCATCGTTAATCACTCCACCCGATACAAATTGTATTTTGGTGAAATGAGAAGCCTTACTATTATCTGATGAAGGGTTCTTAATAACATCCTTCTGTGCCTCTAACTTTTCCTGATCATTAGTTACTGAAATTTCAGGAGTAGCATCTGTCATTTCCGAATCTTCAGGAATAGGAGTGTAATTGGCATTAAAAGGAGGGGATACATCATTGTAACCTAACCCAGTCTTGTCCTTTACACTACGTTGAGCATCTAACATTTTATCCATTTGAGATGTCCTATAGTTCTCAAGTTTACGGTTTTGCTCAATTAACCTTAAGTTAAGGTTCACTATTTCCTGATCCTTACTAGCAATTGTCTCATTTAAGTCTTTGATATTCATATAGAGACCATCTATGACAACAGATTTTTCACTTATGGTATCTCTAAGTTTTGTTCTATCCGAAGCATCAGACTTAATTTTATCTTTTAAGACTTGTTTATCATCACTTAATCTACGAATATCCATAATAGCTTGATCAAGTTCAGATCTAACAGTCTTATAGGATTCCTTATCCATATTCAATTGTGATGACATGTTGCTATTTGACACGGTTAAAACACTATTTTGAGATTACAAATCAGTAACTAAGTAACAAACATCAGTAAGATTAAGAATATCTAAACATACCTTCTTCTTGTCAGTTTGTAATTCAGCCATGCGTGCCACGAATTCTTCAGGACTCATATCTGGAGCTGACTCCATATATAGCACGTCATCATCACTTGCCTTCACTTCAGACTCAGGCACCTCTACTTTCTGTTCCATATCAGTGGGCATGTAGGACACTGATCCAGCAGTTGTCTCTTCGATCTCGGCCATCAAGGCTTCCTCAGAATGAGCTTGCCAATCATAAGAGCCATCCAACTGCTTCACCACTAAGGCTTTGGAAGCAAGAGTACTTCCCGAACCTTGTTTTCCTTGTGCTTCTACTTTAGGTCTTTGGCATTCTCTAGCAAAATGACCAATACCCTGACAGTTAAAGCATCTGACCTTGGTTTTGTCAAACCCTGATCTATTGCCCAACACCTTTCTACCAGTTCTCTTGAGCAAATTCTTCACCTTTCTAGATATCAATGCTAGTTGATCTTGAAGCTCCAATTCCTCAAGATAATCAGAATCTATCTGTTCATAATCCTCATCAAACAGAATAGGATCATTGATCTTTCCCTCTATGTAGTTCTCGTATGATGCAACAAAGGAAGCAAGAACAGACAGTTGCTGTTCAGCAGATTTCACACTCATCGGCATCTTCTGATGCTCTTGAGGTGACTTCTCAGAATTCTGATGCTCTTGAGGTGACAGTCGAAAGATTTGACTTTCCATGATACAACCCAGGGTTCTGAACCTGATCAGAATCACTATCTCTTGACTTCTTGGAGAAATCATAACCTTTCAGCTTGTCAATGACTTGCTCTAAGGTCATAGTAGAATACCTGGTTTTGTTATCCTTAATCATAACGCCATACATTTCCCATTTAGAAGGCAAACCCTCAAGAAACTTATCGGTTTTAGCTGCTTCTTCTTCAACAATCTCATGGTATTCCAGTTCACTTAGCAGATGGTAGAAACGTGTGACATAGGCATCAAGATCTTCTCCTTTTAAAGCTTTAAACATAGTAAACTGCTTTTTGAGAAGACTCCTCTTGCCAGCTCTCACTTGTGGACTTCCCTCACCTCTTTTATCTAGAGCTTCCTAGAGCGTTCTAGCAGTATGAAAAGACTTCAGTTGATGAGCGATTTCTTTAGGAAGACACATCTTTATGCATGAATGTGCTTTATTTTCATTTCTGTATTCTTCCTTCTGTTGATCACTCATGTTTGGATAGGTAAGAACCACAGTGGCATTTTGAACAGTTTGAGTAGGTGCGGTGTATCCATTCTTGATACACATCCAGATTGACAGGTCATGGAATCTACAGTAAGATTCAAATATGTCCTTCCAATTGTAGTAATCCTCGATCCTCAACAACTTAGGTGGAACATTCGATTTTCCCACCTCGTGATCCATCTCGATCATTCTACTTAAGTCAGACATCTTAAAAACGTAAAATTAAACTGTTTCACGAATTCAGAAAACTCAACTCGCAGGACTCAGCTCAACTCGCAATCTCAACTCGACTCGCAGAACTCAGTTCGCAAGTCTCAGTTCGGATCGCACAAGATGTCAATTCGCAAGTGACTTGGTTTCGCAGGAGATCTCAATTCGCAAGACAAAGTTCGACTCGCAAGTTTGATGTTCGACTCGCAAGTTCAACTCGGTTCGCAGGCGAAGCTGGAACCCTAATCTCGACTCGCGAAATGGCTGTTAACCCGAAAATGAATGTTTAAGGTATTTTTACGATTGAAACAGTAAATTTCTACCGTAAACAAACCCTAAAACGTCCAGAGAGTGATTTTGATCGTTAGTATGTACTTATGTAAGGATAAACAATCCGAATTACAACGCAATCACCTCTAAAACTTATGAACACACTCGTATTTAGCCCGAAAGCTTTGATACCAGATGTAAGTCCCTAGTTCTAGGGTCAATAACTTCGTTATCTGTAGTATTAAGGTGCGGAATCCCTCAATACAATGTTATCTTACTAATAACGAGTAAGTTCGTAATTGCGTATATAAAGCTTAACTTTAAACGAATAATACGTCAAAGCCTAGCCGTTAGGTTTAGGTATTCTCTGGATATTGAATTCGCAGATTGATAATATGGCAAAAGTGTTAACGATTTTACAAAGAAAATCGTTTATATATTTCTGTCTCGGCTCGGCTCGCATGGGCCTGCGAGTTCAGCCCAACTCGCCTTGCAGCCCAAGCCCATTACCAAGCTCGACTCGCCAAGACCGTTCCTTTGCGAGTTCAGTCTTCATCTTGTCTCGCAACAAACGTATATATATTTATTTCATATTTAACATTCGTCTAACTTATCACAATAATATGTTTAACGAATATTACTAACAAAACAAATATTCATTTACAATCTAAACCAATGTACAAGCATAATAATAATTACACCAGTCCTATCTCAAGCTAGATCTGTTGTCACAAACTATGTCTCAACAATCTTTTTCCAACAAATGATTCAGCGGTCTTGCTATTTTTGAAAAATCTGGTATAAATCTTCGATAAAATCCAGCATGTCCTAGAAAACTCCTTATTCCTTTAACATTTGTAGGATAAGGTAATTTTGAAATGGCTTCAATCTTTGCTTGATCTACCTCAATTCCTATTTTGGATATTTTATGACCTAAAACAATCCCTTCTCGAACCATAAAGTGACATTTTTCCCAGTTAAGAACTAGATATGCACCTTCACATCTCTGCAACATCTTATGTAAATTCTTTAGACAATAATCAAATGAATCACCAAATACCGAGAAATCGTCCATAAATACTTCCATGAAATCTTTTACCATATCATGAAATATTGCGATCATGCAACGCTGAAATGTAGTTGGTGCATTACATAAACCAAACGGCATCCTTCTATAAGCAAAAGTACCAAACGGACAAGTAAATGTCTTCGGCCGCAATCGGTATTTGAAAATATCCTGAAAATCCATCCAGAAAACAATAGAACTCCTTTCCTGCTAGCCTTTCTATCATTTGATCAATAAATGGTAATGGAAAATGATCCTTCCTGGTAGCATCATTTAATTTCCGATAATCAATGCAAACTCTCCATCCCGTTACCATCCTTGTTGGTATCAAATCGTTCTTTTCATTTGGTATAACCGTTATTCCGCCTTTCTTTGGTACAACATGTACTGGACTTACCCATGGACTATCTGAAATAGGATAGATTAATCCTGAATCCAGCAATTTAATAATTTATTTTCTGACAACGTCTTTAACATTTGGATGCAATCTTCTTAATGGTTGTACGACTGGCTTGAAATCTGTTTCCATTAGGATTTTATGAGTGCAGTATGTAGGACTGATTCCCTTGATATCCATGATTTTCCATGCTATTGCTTGTTTATGCTGTTTAAGAACCTGAACTAAGCATTCTTTCTCTGCTATTGATAGTTTAGAAGATATTATAACTGGCAAGTCTGATGTGCCTTGTAAATAAGCATATTCCAAATGCGATGGTAACTCTTTAAGTTCCAACTATGGTGGTTCTTCAATAGATGTGTTGATCTCAAATATATCTTCTTTAAAACAAGGAATATTGTTGACAGAATATGGTATCAATTCTTGGTTAATAATTTTAGCAACTGGTTGTATTGATTCCTCTGCAGGATGTTGTTGTATAACCATTGTTGCTTCTTCCAAATCTTCATCTTCTTCTAATAACTTATCAAATTCTGCTAAATCTTTTGCATTGTCAAACTCTTCAGTCCATCCTTTAAGAATTCCTGTATTTGCTTGATCTTTTTCTAAAAAATCTTGAAAAGAAGGGTTATCCATATATTCATACGAATTTAAATAATAACAAGTATCATCCACATAACCAGGAAATTTCATGGAATTATTAACATCAAAAACAATTTTATCATCCCCTAATCTCATGGTAATCTTTCTATTGAAAACATCTATTAGGGCGTGTGTAGTTGCTAAAAATGGTCTTCCTAATATAATAGGGACCCTACGGTCTTCTACCATATCTAAGATTACGAAATCACATGGAAAAACAAATTTATCAACTTTAATTAAAACATTTTCAACTATTCCCCTAGGGTATTGCACAGATCGGTCAGCTAATTCAATACACATACGAATAGGTTTTGGTTCTCCTAATCCTAATCGCATATAAAGAGTATATGGCATTAATGAAATACTAGCACCTAAATCTGCTAATGCATTTTCAATAGTCATTTCACCAATTTTACAAGGTATAGTAATACTCCCTGGATCTTTGACTTTCGGAGGTAGTTTATTCTGCATTATTGCTGAACATCTCGCATTCATGGTCACCTTCGTTACATTATCCAGTTTACTTTTGTTTGTCAGTAGCTCCCTAAGATATTTTGCATACTTCGGCATTTGAGCTATAGCTTCAACAAAAGGAATGTTAATATGAAGTTGTTTAAGATTCTCCAGAAATTTGTGGTATTGTTCATCTTCTTTGTCCTTCCTAAGAGCAGCTGGATATGGAGGTGGGGGTGTATAGTCTTTAATGACTTCTTTAACCTTATTTTCTCCATTGTTCTTTTTATTTGGTTGTATGTCTTCATCAATTGTTTCTTTTTCAACCTGATCAGATTCAACAATTTTATTAGTTATAATAGGAGAGTCAACGTTCTTACCACTTCTGGTAATTACTGCTTTAGCTTGCTCCTTTGGATTTGTTTCAATAAATCCTGGCAATGTTCCTGGAAATCTCTCCTGTAATGTTTTAGCAATCTGATGAACTTATCCTTCAATTTGTTTGATTGATGCTTCATTATTACGCATCCTTGAATCATGATCATCCATTCTTTTATTACTTGCTTCAACCATTTTTCCCAAAATACTTTCTAACGAGTTGATATTGTCAGTATAGGACGGATTTTGTCCCGTTTTGACATAGAAACCTGGTGCTCCTTGTTGATACTGTTGTCCTAGTTGATTAACTCTTCTAAAATTAGAAATTGATGATAATTTGGATTTCCTTGAAAATCCCCATACATAACTTCTTCAGTATTCATTTCGCTTTCATTATTTGGACATTCTGCCTTTAGATGACTTCCTCTACATATTTCACAACCAATCCTGATTGCATGAACTTGTTCATTCACTTTCTTAATATCTCTTCCCATACTTTCAAATTTTGCGGTGATAACTGCGAGACCATCACTGTCTTCAGATATCCTTTTTCTTCCAGATGAACCATCATCCCATAACTGAGAATGCTTAGCTAATTCTTCAATTCCAGCTTTTGCTACTGCCGGAGTTTTCTTAGGTACTGGGCCTTGTGCATCCAACTGTTGACGTGTTGCTCGGTCAAATCCTTTATAGAATACCGTTATTTCTTGTTGGACATTTAAATCATGTTGTGGACATTTATGTAACATCTCCTTATATCTTTCCCAAGCTTGATATAGAGATTCATCGGGTTTCTGCTTAAAGTTCCTAATCTCATCAATCATCTTCGAAGTCTTGGAAGGTGTACAATACATTTTTAGAAATTTTGTACGAAGATCTTCCCAAGTAGGAATAGATCCGGCTGGTTCATTATTAATCCATCTCTTAGCTCCATCCTTTAGTGTTAAAGGAAATACTCGTAACATAACCTGATATCTTGTAACATTAGGAATATTATACATATCTGCAATCTCTAAAATTTTCTCTACATGCTCGTTTGCATCTTCTTTATCTTCTCCTCTAAAAGGATTTTCTCTTAATTCTTTCAGAAATTGCCCCTTTAACTCAAATTCTGCTTCTCTAGCTATAGCAGGCCTAACCACTCCCGGTCTCGGATCTCCACGAGTTTGAATCGTGTAATCCTCAAGCGTCATGTTAGCTATGTTTGCCATGTTTATTTGTTCCGGTTCAGAATCGCTTGGATATACTGTAGGTTGTCTAGAAGGTACTTTATCTAACTCCGAATCGGAGTAGTAACCTCTTTTAGCCATTTTGGCTAAACTGTTATGAAAAATTAAGTCTTCTTCCTCAGATGAAATTCCGTGTTCTGGCGAATTAGGTGGCGTGTATGATAATCGTCTTCTAGAATGAAATTCTCGTTCTAGTTCGTCAAATGGACTAAGTGGATCCGGATGAAGTGTCCGAGTCATATATCTATCTGCAACAAAAACAGATTTTAGTAGTACTTTAAATTCAAAAGAAAATGTTAGTAATATGTTAGAAATATTCAAGTTGGTGTATATGAATCCCGATGATTAATAATAAAACACATTCAAAATTAAATAATCGAAAAAGAATACCTAACCCAAATTTCCTATTTGTTAGTAATGCAAGTTAGTTATCTATACAACAACTGAAATTATAGTGGGTTTGTTAAATTTCTTTTACAAAGCTAGTCAATAGATCTCGGTAGCTCCATTGATAGTACACAAAAGCGGAGAAATAGGTCAGCGCGAGGCTTATTAAAAACCTATCTCTTTCGAGAAGCACCTTACCTCTTATATGATAAATCAATGAGGCAGGGCTTTACTCTCCTTATACCTTTGTTTTTGTCAGTATTCTCAATGGGTGAGCCGATATTTCATATTGATTTTGCAAAGTATTAGAAATAAAAATTATACAGGGAAAATAATTAGTTTAATTAAAATACACCGCTTCCCCGATAGAACAAAAGTCCAACCGGTTAAGTCGCCAAAAACTTGATTTGTGCTAATTATAGGCAATTATAATCACAAGTTTTGAATTAAGGAAATACTAAATAATACTATCACACAAGTCAGACAAGATTAACCCGTTCGTGTAATATAGCTATATAAGTAAGTCCAAGTTTGAACACAAGGAAACGTGATTCTAATTTATAACTAATTATTTATTTACTCCTAATTACAACTATTTACAATAATATTACAAATAAAGGATCCAATGTACAATAATATACAAAATAAGGGGGACGTTTTAGTTCCGAACGAACATATTTATATTTATATTTTGATACAGATTTTAATAGATAAGTTTCAGGAACAACTTAAGAATACTCAATTGGATAGAAGATTATAATTATTCAAACTCTTATTTATTAAACTTATTATATTTACTTATGTCTAATTGCTTGTTGGCTATTATTACTGGTGAATTACTAATGTAGAAAATTACTTAAGCTTAAGCTAATCTTCATCATAGCAATACAATCATAAGGTTACGCAAAGTATCACTAATTATTAAGATCTATCAGCAGTTTATTAATACAATTTCATCGGTATGGCGTGAATCACAATATTACTTTATATTAATGAATTATTCTTCATCTATCGCATAAGGTTAAGATCAAGACATAAACACAATCACTTAATTTATACAAACTTAATATGGTCATCCTCGTTTAATATAAATCAGTCTAACTATGTCAAGAACAATCATCAATATATCATAATATAGACAATTCTTGTATAATAAACATTCAATAATATAGTTCCAACATAAAGATAAATTCATATAATAAACTCAATAAACATTCATTCAAACAGTTATAACGAAAACCTAATTCATAAGTAATTCAAATAAACAATATCCATAAATTAACTCAATAAGGTTATTAAAGTTACAAGGATAAAGAAACCGAACCAATTGTCGAACCAGCTTTTCCTAGGGTTAAAAACCTTCAAACCCTAGCTCCTTAGCCTCCAAATTCGCACCTTAATTCGACCTTAAACCCTAATATTCGACTTTGTATTCTAAAAATGTCGCACCCCCAAAACACGTGGTAGCGGAAGCATAAGGTGTCACGGGGGCGCCGACCAAATTAAATATCACAACACAAAGATTAAAGCAAACGACCTCTATATGAGACGTTTGAAAATTTTACATTACCATACTTCAAATGTTTACAAAATATCTGGAGTTCGCATTAACCGTTAAGAGATTTCTAATACATTACTGATTATACAAAATACAGCTAAATGCAATCTAGTCTCTTGATGTTTGAAAACAACGCGACTCGAGCTAAGCTTTCCTGAAGCTTTCTACTGCGGCGGGTTACCTGAGAAATACACACTAAAAGGTCAACATAAAGTTGGTGAGTTCATAGGTTTAAACAGTTATCAAAGCCTAGGTATGAATCACAAGATTTGTATGTTTATTAAACAAGTTAATAAAAGTTATACTATTGCAATGAGTCTCATAGTTCGAGCTTAACGTTGTTTGCCTCCGGTAAGTGCCTAATCCATATCACTTCTGATTCACAAATATTACTGCGCCCGTGGGTCGGCTAGAGCGACTAGCCCGGGTGGGAATTGTCAGTTCCCGATAGATCTATCAAATAACATTCACGCATATATTAACGAACTATGATGGGTAGAGGGCTTAGGGATTATTTTCGGGTCTCATGCAATCCGTATAAAAGTTGTTTACAGTACTTGTGATCATAAAAACAGTTATAAAACAGTTGTATGTATTCTCACCCCTGAGTATAAAAACAGTAAAAAGGGGCTATGAAACTCACCTTAGATTAGCAAGTAGCAAGCAAATATCAATAAGCAAGCAAAGTCCAAAGCGCAACCTTCTAACGTCCTAAACGTATAAGGTTGTGTAAGTAGATGTCTTATAAGACCATCTATAGCGATTGTATAAGTGGGGGTCAATGTCCACTTAAGCCAATCGTGTAAGTGGATGGTTAATGTCCACCTAGAGCTAGTTCATCAACTAGTATATCCAAATTAGTTGTTCAAGTTTGTTTATTAAAATCGTGTACGACCCGTTGGTGAAAGTTTATAATAATAATTCATTTAGACATTATTATCAAGTTTGTTTTGTTGTATAATATTTAGTAGTACAAATCGTTTGTTGCAAATAGATTATTTTAGTTTGTATAAGCCTTAAACCGTAGGTCAAAGTTGGTCAACTCGTTGGTCAAAGCTGGTCAAACCTGGTCAAACTAGTCAAACCGGTCAAACCTGGTCAAACCTGGTCAAACTGGTCAACCTGGTCAAACTGGTCAAACCTGGTCAAACCGGTCAAACCTGGACAAACCGGTCAAACCTGGTCAAACTGGTCAAACCTGGTCAAAGTTGGTCAAACTATGAGTCACTTCTAATTTATGAGACACTTACTGATTTTATGAGTCACTTATCAATTTATGAGACACTTACTGATTTTATGAGTCACTTATCAATTTATGAGACACTTACTGATTTTATGAGTCACTTATCAATTTATGAGACACTTACTGATTTTATGAGTCACTTATCAATTTATGAGACACTTACTGATTTTATGAGTCACTTATCAATTTATGAGACACTTTCTGATTTTATGAGTCACTTATCAATTTATGAGACACTTTCTGATTTTATGAGTCACTTATCAATTTATGAGACATTTACCAATTTCATGAGTCACTTATCAAATCCAAGTGTTCTAAGTGTCGGTTTCTAATTCGGGAAACTTTCTAAATTTAGTTTTTGGTCCAAGTTACTAACTAAGTCACCCAAACCCATTCTTGTTACCACTTTCCAAAAATAGTAAGTTTTGTCGTTTTTAGAAACCGGGCCGTTTTTGTTGACTTGGTCAAACCTACTCGGTTTGACCCGAAACTTTTACCCAACCCATATATCAGTTTAAAGATTCCAAATAATTTGTCGGTTCGTGTCGGAGTTCATCCAAAGTGTCGGTTTCTAACATGCAACCTAAAAATTCAAGATTCAACGTTTTCGGTTTATGTCGGGTCATTACGCCAACTGATTTCGCCTATCTCTAATCCAAATCAAACCTCAAAACTTTTACCAACTGATCTACTAAGTGTCTAGACTAACATGTCAAATTTTCAGCATTTAATAAGTCCGTTTACATATTAAATAAATTCCGCGAATGAACCGTACTCAGTTTTCGAAAATTTCCAGACCAGACTCAAAGATCAGATTATTCACAAAAATACGTATAGATATGGAAAAAGTGCAAAACACGAAAGTTGTAGCCCTTTTCAATGCGCAACTTTTAAAAAAAAATTCGTTGTCTAATTCTTCGTAGATCTCCAGATATGGTCGTTTTCGTAAACTGTGTTTTTCTGGACAGATTACACATTCTTATATATGTTTGGTAAAAACGTGTTTTAACAAGGATTTTAGACATAAACAAGTTAGATGGACATAATAACATCTAAATATACATTATGTAAGTAAATTTTTAGAGAGAGAAAGTGGGTTTCCTCACAATGAGATGATGAAAGAAAGAAGGGAAGGATGATGGTGATGATCTTGTTCTTGAGCTTGCCTTCTTCTTCTTCTCTTGGTTGGTGGTTTATGGTGGATGAATGGTGGTGTAGGGGTGGTTTGAGGGCTGGAGTTTCCAGAAAAGAGAGAGGTTAGAGAGATTAGGGAGAGTTAGTGAGAGAGTGTGAGGAGTTCAAATGAAGAGTGCATGTGGTTTGAGTGTCCTAGTAACCAAGTGAGGGAAAGGAATCTCATGATGAGGTTTTGCATGAATCTTGAATGGGGGGAGGGGGTGGTGAACGAATTTGGGGGCCCCATCAAGGGTATTTTGGTTATTTTCTTGTTTCCAAATTAATTTGTTACGTTTCCCGTTCGTTCACCCGATTGTTTAGACGTTTATTTAGACGTTAAACATTTAATACACGTGTTTAAGTAACGGTTTAAATTCCGATATTTTCACTTGAAATATTTAATATAAATACTTGAAAACATTTATAAAAATGTTCCATCTTTTGATCGGTCTCGATTTGCATGCTCGTTGTACGGAGGTTTAATCGCGTAATGTTTTAATTAGACGTTTTTATTGACGAATTATTATACGATGTTTTTAATAATAATTTCATACAAAATAATATATTTTAAATTATAAAAATATATATTTTGACTTTCGTTCGATTGTCAGGCGCGTTCCGCGCGTTTCTGTTGCGTTTGAGACGTTTTAGCCAAAATGCCTAGGTTTTTCGTATATTATTTTAATAAAATAATAAATAATGATAAATAACTTCTAAAAATAGATTTAAGTTATTTATAGAAAGTTTTTCACCAACGTCCGTATTTATACTGTGTCGGACTCCGTCCGGTTGTTTTACACAATTTCACCAAGTTGCGTAAGCGTAATTACAGCTAATTACGTAAGCGTAATATATATATCAATTACGGGAGTGTATATTCACATAAATACACAAATAGTTACAAGTAATTACAAGTATTTAGACTAATATTAAACTAAACACACGTAATTTGGGTTTCAAGTAGGATTAGCAGTAACCCTAAATCGTCGGGTGTCACATTCTCCCCCTGTTAAGAGAATTTCGTCCCGAAATTAGTTTGTTGCCGCAGTTTGTGGGGTATCTAAGAATAGATGTCGGTGTTTCAGTCGCATTTGGTCTTCCTGTTCCCAGGTGAATTCAGGACCGCGCCTAGAATTCCACCGGACTTTAACGATGGGTATACGACTCTGTTTCAAGCGTTTGACCTCACGGTCCATAATTTCTATCGGCTCCTCGATGAAATGGAGTTTATCATCTATGTGGATTTCATCGAGCGGGATTACAAGCGTCTCATCAGACAGACATTTCTTCAAGTTAGAAATGTGGAATGTGTTGTGCACGCTACTGAGTTGGGGTGGTAGCTGCAGTCGATCTGCCACCGGACGGATATAGAGAGGTGTACGAACAATTTCCTCATCGTAGACGTTGTATGTGCGAATTTAAAAGGAGTTAAATGATGGCAACGATGTCATCAAGAAGAGAAATAAGAGAGAAAGATTTCAATTTCAATGGGTGTTAAGTCCCATCTTGGATGTATCGTTGACGCATAAGTCAAAGTAATTGTTAATCGAGGTTAGGTAATTAGTTTCGTATAAGTGTGTGACCGGGACATTTCAACCATAAGTTCGTGTGGACGTAAGTAAATCGTTGAGTTACACCAGATATAGGTCGTTGGAATTGCATTTCAAATACGTAAACCATTAGAAGACTCGTAGGTGTCTTAAAGTGTAAGTCGTTATCGTGCGTTAGGAAACATAGATTGAAATTTAAAAGTCTATGTGAAAAAGTTTGTTTTGCTAAAACACAGTCGAAGGCTTTCTGTTGGCTCAAATCAGTTGGTTAGTTCTGAGTTGCACCTAGTGTCCATGTTGTTCGAGTTCTATTGTGCATAAAGGAATAATTTAATATCGTATGAGTTTCAAAACGTTAAGTCATTGAAAAGGGATGTACCCATATCAAAGTCAGGGTTCTGTCCGGGTTCACCGGCGTTGGTCACAATGTTTCCGCCACGAGTTTTCTTCTTCCTATTGTTGCTGACGTTGTTCATGTTTCGCAGCTTCGGACAGTTGTTCTTAAGATGCTTGATGTCACCACACTCAAAATAGGCTTTTGGTTTATTGAGGTTCATAACTGTAGTTGGGAATTTGCAGTTCTTAGCTTGGTGTCCAAATAGTGAGCACTTCCCACAAGGGGTACCACAGTGTCCAGCGTGATGATAGTCACATTTGGGGCAGTAAGGCCTAAGTCCTTCATAACCTTTCTTTTCTCCGGATCCAGTAGCATAGGCCTTGACTGTTTCTGGCCTCATTACTAGTTGCTGTCCTGGGTTGTTGTTGGAATTTCCTTCCCATTTTCTCTTATTGTTTAACACCTTTGCTCCGGTTCCTTCTTCAGTAGAGGTATCATGTTGAGCCATTTGTGCCATGGAGTTGTGAACTAAGTGAACTGTATTTTCAATGGTTGGGCAAAGAAACATCAATTGTCCTAAGGTGGTTTCCATACTTGTCATGCGTTGTTCGTACTCGAGGATGCGCATGTCGCTCTGCTCAGCACGATGACGGAGGCTAGTGATTTCTTCCTGGGTATCGGCTAGTTGGGTAAGCATCGTGCTAAGGGTTTCTTTGGTAGGGTAGGCAGTTTCCCCATTTATGGTAATAACAGCAAGGGTAGTAGCAGTGGATGAAGCAGTAGTAGGGGTAATAGTAGTAAGGTTATGGGTGGGGTTAGCTTGGAGTGTCTCAGCAATTTTTCCGGTGGTACACAACATCCGTGCTGCCATAGGGTTAGGTGAGGATTCCTCATGTTCTTCCTCAGGTGTCATCGTCTCCAAGGGTTCATCTTCCAACAGTTCAATATCGTCAGCCAAAGTAAGTAGGTACGGGAATGTCGTTGGTTCATCATAGAGTTGGTTGTCGTCAGACACGTGTTTGTCTACAGAGGGACTTGCCATTTCCTACGAGAAAAGTGTTTTATCAAAACAATGGGTTTGTAAAAGAGTTGTTAGCCTCTAAAGTTGCATAAATTTCTGGTAATGTAACTATCTCATGTTTTATTACAAAAATGTCGGTACCATTTCTGGTTAAATTAGCGTTATCAGTAGTATTACCTACGTTGTGATTTGTCTTTAGATAGACTGTATGAAAATCAAGTGTTTCTACTTATAAAATATTCGTCTATCATAATGTCAACTTAATTGTTGCTAAAAGTTTCAGGATTTGGACCTTGTACAAATGATTAGATAAGTAGTTTAAAATTTCCAAAAAAGCTTCTATGAATCGTTTTACGGAGAAGTTTGTGTAAAATTTGTTGAAAATTTTCTATGATGAGAGTTTATTTGAAAATTTAATGTTTGCTGAAACTTGAGTCGGTTGAAATATGTTGGAAACTCTTGTCATTGTTAAGACGTTGAAAATTTATATCTAGCATTATCAGTCGAAAATTTGAAGTTATAAATAATTTCGGAATAGATGTTTGATGAATTTCCTTTGAAAACTTGGATTGGTAGAAATTTGTTGGAAACTTTTTATTTTATAGTATGGTATTGGGAAATACGGTTGATTCTCGTAGTGGCGTAGTGTAACACCCCCCAAATTTAATGAATTGCGGAAGCATACTTTGGGTGTTACTAATCAATATACAAAGCACAAGATATACATCAAACGACCTCTAAATGAGACGTTTTGTAAAATAATTACATTTCATAATTAAATTGTTTGAAAACATATAGTTTTCTTTACAAAATATATAAGCCTAGAGTCCGCGTATGTGGCGGGAGATTCTATTACATAACCATAACTACAAAAGATAATGCCAAAGAATCTCCGTTATATGCAGTTTGGAAATCATGCGACTCTAGCTAGTAATCCTGGAGTGATCCTACTCCGTAAGTGTACCTGAGAATACATGCTAAAAAGGGTCAACCAAAAGGTTGGTGAATCTCACAGGTTTTATCAGTAAATAATTCAGTTTGAACACAAGATTTCATCAGTAGTGCCCGTAGGCGTATATCAAGTATTTGCAAATCTCGCAAAAGTAAAGAAATCAAGTTATACCGTTGCCATGAGGCTCATAATCGAAGCTTAACCCGTAAATAATCAGTTGCTCCCGTGACATGCTCGTAATTGAGCAAGCATAAGTAAACGAATTAATAGTCACCCGTTTATACGTGTAAATCGGTACGTGGTAGCGCTACTACCCCGGGCAGGGAGGGTCATTTCCCTAATGGATCCATTAACTACTGTTCGCGCTTAAGTACATAACTAACGATATATGATGGAGAGACTTCAGTAAATAGTAAGTAACTCATGCAATTCCGTTTGGTATAGTAAACAGTTTAGTACTTGTGTTCAAGAAAAATCAGTAGCATGTATCTCCCCCAATAAGTTAAAACAGTAGAAGTGGGGCCGTAAGACTCACCTGAGTCTTTGCAAGTACGTTTATATCAATAAACGAGTAAGTAATATCAACCGTAGGTTCTCCGAACCCGTAACCTTCAAATGCCTAAACATATAAAGTTAAGTAAGTAGATGTCTCGCAAGACCATCTAGGCTAGTTGTCTACACAACTCGTTATGTCCAAGTGTTTGTTTAGTAATCCGTTTGTAGTTTGAAAGCAAATATGGCCCGTTGGTGACGGTTTGTAATAATGATTCAAAGTGTTATCATTATATGTATCTTTGAATCAGGTTTCGTTATTTGTAAGTGTTCAACACTTAATGTGAAAGGTATTTACAACATTTAATGACGGGGGTCCGGGGGCAGCGCCCCTGGTAGCGGGGTCCAAGGGGCGGCAGCCCCTGGCGGGGTCCAAGGGGCAGAGCCCCTGGCTGGGGTCGAGCTGCCAGGTCAGCTTGGAAAATTTTTATTTCTACTATATTGCTTTGACGAAAAACGCATCTGGATCCGAATTTGGGTAAAAATCAGGTGTTAAAATCTTGGTTCCGACACTTAGTAAAAATCTGTGTTTTTCTAGTTTCTGGTTTGTGCGACGTAGCATGCGACGTTGCAAGCGACGTAGGGTGCGACGTCGGGTGCGACGTCGGGTGCGACGTCGGGTGCGACGTGGGTATGTACGTCGCATGATGCGACCTTCGCAATTTAATGCGACGTAAGGGGCTGCGTCGCTAGTGCGACGTCGGGATTTTTGTGCGACGTAGGTCGCGACGTCGCTAAGTGCGACGTTGGTCACTTAATGCGACGTTTTGAGCTACGTCGCAGATAGCCCAGCGTCTCTGCGACGTAGCGGTCTGATCGGAAATGGGTGGCCGGAAAATCGGTCGAAAAACTTCCGTTAGGTCCAAATCTTTTACCCAACCCATTTTTGGACATTTTAAGCATATATAAACCATAAAAACGTAAAAATGAGTAAAAACGGAGAGTTTCGGGTTTTGTCGGGAACTTACAAAATGTCGGATCGAAAATCCGAAAAGATGAAGTTGTAGATCGTGTGATGGTGAACGTTTTCTTCCAAAAGAGTAGTATGATCCAAGGCCGTTTAGTACGTTTATTTGTCGATTTTTGATGAATTTTGGTGATGAAGTTTTGAAAGAAAAAATGAAAGAGAGAGAGAGAAAAAGTAGAAAAGTGAAAGGAAAGGAGGTGGAATTGGGAGGTTAAGCCCCCAATTTCGCCCGCGTTTCCGCTCCGTGCGGTGTTCGTTTGCTCCGTCGTTTAAACGTAAAATAACTATTTTAAATATTAATGGTGCGTTTTAAAATACAAATTATTACGCGATATTTTATTTAAATATTTTACTAATCAATTTATATATTGAATTATAAAATGTAAGTTTGTTTATTTAATTTGCGCGTTTTAATATCTAAATTTGTGTACGTTTTGTTTGTACAATACGAATGAATACGAAATATTATCCTAATAATATTTTTAACATAACAATGTTATTTAATAAAATTGGTCACCAACGTCCGTATTAAACTGAATCGAAATACCTTCGATTTAAATTGCGTACGATTTAACCAAATCGCATTTTCGTATATATTCAACAATATATATAATTCGATACATAAATTAGCCTAACACAGAACTAATTACATGTATTAACAAAGAATTAGGCACTAATTCTAGTCCTAATTTGCTGGTTGTTACATTCTCCCCCTGTTAAAAGAATTTCGTCCCGAAATTTAAGTCGAAGTCGCGTTAGGGGCAGAATCGGTGAATAAGTAGGGATACTTGAGTCGTATTTGGTCTTCCCGTTCCCAAGTGAATTCCGGACCGCGCCGCGAATTCCACCTGACTTTGACGATTGGAATACGACTTTGTTTCAGTTGTTTGACCTCACGGTCCATAATTTCGACGGGTTCCTCAACGAAATGAAGTTTGTCATTAATGCGAATCTCGTCAAGTGGTATGATAAGTGTCTCGTCAGATAAACATTTCTTTAAGTTAGAAATATGAAAGGTAGGGTGCACGCTGCTGAGTTCAGAGGGCAGCTGCAGTCGATATGCCACTGGACCTATCCTCTCGAGGATCTCAAAAGGCCCAATGTATCTGGGGTTTAATTTTCCGCGTTTGCCGAATCGGATCACGCCTTTCCAAGGCGATACCTTTAAGAGTACTCGATCCCCAACTTGGAACTCGAGTGGCTTGCGTCTCACGTCAGCATAGCTTTTCTGACGATCACGCGCGGCTTTGAGTCGGTTTTGGATTTCAACGATTTTCTCTGTGGTTTCATGTATGAGTTCAGGACCAGTGAGTTGACTCTCTCCCACTTCAGTCCAACAGATCGGTGATCGGCACTTACGACCGTACAGTGCCTCAAAAGGTGCAGCTTTAATGCTGGCGTGATAGCTGTTGTTGTACGAGAACTCGCACAACGGTAGATGTCTTTCCCAATTTGTACCAGAATCAACTACGCAGGCTCGTAGCATGTCTTCCAGTGTTTGAATAGTTCGTTCGCTCTGGCCATCGGTCTGAGGATGGTACGCGGTACTCATATCGAGACGGGTACCCAGTGATTTTTGGAGTGACTGCCAGAAGCGAGATGTGAATCGAGCATCCCTGTCAGAGATAATCGAGATAGGGACACCATGTTGGCAAATGATTTCCTTGATGTAAATTTGTGTAAGGCGTTCCATTTTGTCGGTTTCTCTGATTGCCAAGAAATGAGCCGATTTGGTGAGACGATCGACGATCACCCAAATGGTATCGCAACCGCTCGCCGATTTAGGTAGTTTGGTTATGAAATCCATGGTAATTTGCTCCCATTTCCATTGAGGAATTTCAGGTTGTTGGAGCAATCCGGAAGGTCTTTGGTGCTCGGCCTTGACCTTGGAACAAGTTAAGCATTTGCTGACGTACAAAGCAATGTCAGCTTTCATATTCGGCCACCAGTAAAATTCCTTGATGCCGTGATACATTTTGTCAGATCCCGGGTGGATAGAATATTTGGACTTGTGAGCTTCATCCATCATCAAGTCCCGAAGGTTCCCGAAATTAGGCAACCAGATTCGGTTAGAGAAATACCTAACTCCGTTGGGTCTGATCTCGAATTGTTTATCCATGCCTCGCAAGGCCTCGTTCTTGAAGTTATCGGGTTTCAGGGCTTCGAGTTGGGCAAGATGTATTTGGGTGGTGAGATCGTTATGAATGGTAATACTGAGTGCCCGGACTCGGAGTGGTTTTGTTCGTTCCTTACGGCTGAGAGCATCAGCAACCACGTTTGCTTTGCCCGGATGATATTTGATATCACAGTCGTAATCGGTGAGTAATTCAACCCATCTACGTTGCCTCATGTTAAGATCTTTCTGGTTGAAAATGTGTTGGAGGCTTTTGTGGTCGGTGAATATAGTACTGCGGGTACCATAAAGATAATGTCTCCAGATTTTTAAGGCGAACACCACGGCCCCTAGCTCGAGGTCGTGAGTTGTGTAGTTTTTCTCGTGAACTTTAAGTTGTCTGGAGGCGTAAGCAATGACCTTGTCTCGTTGCATCAGCACGCAACCGAGACCTTGGTGAGAAGCATCGCAGTATACCACGAAGTCATCGGTGCCTTCGGGTAGAGATAGAATGGGGGCACTGCAAAGCTTGGATTTCAACAGTTGAAATGCCGACTCTTGTTTATCGGTCCAATCGAATTTCTTTTCCTTTTGAGTCAGGACGGTGAGGGGTTTGGCAATTGTTGAAAAGTTTTCGATGAAACGGCGGTAGTAACCGGCCAATCCCAAAAATTGTCGTACTTCGGTGGGAGTGGTTGGTGCTTGCCAATTCTTGATTGCCTCGATTTTTGACGGGTCTACATGAATTCCCTGACTGTCGATAACGTGTCCAAGGAATTGAACGGTGTTTATCCAGAACTCACACTTAGAGAATTTGGCATAAAGCTCCTCATGTCTAAGTAGTTCTAGGATGGTTCTGAGATGTTGTGCGTGCTCTTGTTCGTTTCGCGAATATATAAGAATGTCATCAATAAAAACAATGACGAACTTGTCGAGGTACGGTTTGCACACCCGATTCATAAGGTCCATGAATACAGCCGGTGCGTTGGTTAGGCCAAAGGGCATTACTTGGAATTCGTAGTGCCCATAACGGGTTCTGAATGCGGTTTTTGGGATGTCAGCATCGCGAACACGTAACTGATGATAACCTGATCGGAGATCAATCTTTGAATAACAGCTTGATCCTTGAAGTTGATCGAACAGATCATCGATTCGGGGGAGTGGGTATCGGTTCTTGACGGTTAGTTTGTTCAACTCTCGGTAGTCAATGCACATTCTGAATGAACCGTCTTTCTTTTTGACAAATAAGATCGGAGCTCCCCAAGGTGAAGAACTCGGTCTAATGAATCCTCTATCCAGGAGTTCCTGTAACTGAGTGGACAACTCCTGAAGTTCGGATGGGGCTAGGCGATACGGTGCTCGGGCCACCGGTGCGGCACCCGGCACTAGATCAATCGAGAACTCAACCTGTCTAGGTGGAGGTAAACCAGGTAGTTCTTCTGGAAAGACTTCGGGAAAGTCTCTAACGATTGGCACATCTTCAAGTCGCTTCTCCTCCGACTTTTTCTCCGTGATGTGCGCGAGTATTGCTGGGTAACCCTTTCTCAGAAATTTTCGGGTTTTTAAACAGGAGATTAAGTTTAGTCTCGACCCACCGGTCTCCCCCTGTATGACCAAGGTACTACCGGCGGCGAGAGGAATTCGGACGATTTTATCATGGCACACAATTTCGGCCCGGTGCTTGGACAACCAGTCCATACCCACGATGACATCAAAACTTCCTAGTTCAACAGGCATTAGATCAATTGAGAAGGTTTCGTTTGCGAGGTTTAAAGTGCAATTAGGTATCACACTACTGGTTTCTATGAGTTTACCATTTGCGAGCTCTACCGTGTACTTAACATCTAAGGCCGAAGGGGTGATATTAAGTAGTGGGCAAAACTCATCAGATATGAAACTTTTATCAGCACCGGTGTCAAATAATACCGAAGCAGTAAGATCGTTGAGAAGGAACGTACCCGTTACAACATTCGGGTCTTCCCTAGCTTCCCCAGCTTTGATGACAAATGCTCTGCTACGAGCAGGGTTGTTGTTCCGTTTATTGCTGTTGCTGTTGTTGTTGTTGTTGTTGTTGTTTCTCTGCTTAGGGCAATTATTCTGAAAATGCCCAGGACTTCCGCACCCATAACAAGTCTTCGGGGCACTGGTATTCCGACAATCCTTGGCCAGATGCCCAAAACGTTTGCAGTTCGTGCAAGGGCAGGAACCGTCGTGGTGACGGTTGCATTTGGGACAGTAGGGCCTGCTTCCAACGTACCCTTTCCTTTCAGAAGTGCCAGATGAGTAAGCCCTAAGGGACTCAGGCTTTCGGTTGGTGATTTGGTTGGATGAGTTGGGGTTTCCTTCCCACTTTCGTTTGTTGTTTGTAGGTGGGGCTGAGGTTGTGTTACGGCGGACAGCATTTGCCGTAAGTTCATGGGCCATACGGATGGCGTTCTGGATAGTACCTGGTTTGGATGAAGTCACCAGATCCTGGAGTTTTTCGGGCAATCCATCAATATATTTCTCGATCCTCTTGTACTCAGGATCGACCATGGTTGGGCACAGAAGTGCCAGCTGGTGGAAACGGTTGGTGTAGCAGGTGATATCATTACCTTGCATCTTATGGTTCCAGAATTCCAGCTCCAGTTGTTTCAGTTCATCCCTGGGGCAATACTCACCCCTTAACATCTCCTTCAACTCCTCCCACGGGAGTTTGTAAGCATCGGCAACGCCCACAGTTTGGGCATAGGTGTTCCACCACGTGAGTGCGGTGTCGGTAAAAGTACTAACAGAGAACTTAACTTTGTCCCCCTCCGCACAGTTGCAGATAAGAAATACCGATTCAACTTTCTCGATCCAGCGTATTAGACCGATAGCTCCCTCGGTACCTGCAAAGTTTAGAGGTTTGCAGTTCTGGAAGTCCTTGTAAGAACAAGGTTTAGCAGCAGTGGTTTCAGCGGCATCGCTGTTTCTCGAGGAATTTGGTGGAGTATTCCGAGCCAAGGCTTCAGTAACAGCCTGGGTTATAAGGGAGGTAATCTGGGCATCGGTGTATGTTCGAGTCTTTGGCGGCATGATTCTTCAATAAAAGAAATGAAGATACATGAGATTTTGTATGAACTTGTAATTGTCACAGATGTACATGTATAAAAGCAGTAATACATAACATCAACATGAAAAATGACAATTTATGTGAGTTGAGATAACAAGTGTTATTTGATAGACAAAGTGAATTTTAAAAGTTACATCCTACAGGGATATTACAAAAGGTGTCGGGAATTGTTACATCCGACTAGTTTATAGAGTAGTGCTAGATAGTCCTTGGATTACAAGATAGATTACAAGACAAAGGCTACGCTAGTCTTGTAGATTAATTTGTTCCATTAGCGCGACAAGGCGGTCCACAGTTTCTGCTAGTCGGTTGGTTTGCCTGGCGTTGTCTTCCACCAAAGCTAGTCGTTGTGCTAGTGTTCGAGAGTGATCCGCAGTCTCCTGTGAACGCTGTTCACATTCTTCTAGTCGGTCTCTTACAAGTTCATCCGCACCTAGTTCTGCGGTCATGGAATCCTGAATTATGCTTACAGAGAGGTTGGTATCCTCTTGTTCTCGCTGTAGTTGTGATATGCGGTCAAGAGCTTGACGAAGCAGGTAGGTCATTCGGTGTTGTTCCAGTTCAAGATTTTCGAGTCTTTGCTCCTGACGGCGGAATTGGGTAGCCAATACTGGCAACGTGAGATGTGCCGAGTTCTGAAAGTTATGTACAGGATAAGGGTTGGTTCGAGGTGACCTTGTGTTCCTCCTGGCTACTCGTGGGTTCCGTGACCCATGTGAGTGAGAGTGTGTCGGATTAGGTGGTGTGTTTGCCATTCCTGTGGCAGAGTGTAAGTAAGACAAGGCTAATATATATACATATATAATATTCAGCCTAGTGTCTAGCACGTATCAAGTAATGGTCCGGTTCTCTCGTGGTCAGAGTCAACTAACGCATTCCCGTTTAACACAACTATTTCAGACCTCACATCATCTTTCCTTAATTGTACATAGTTGATCAGGCTATGTTAAATTAAAGTCGTATGATGTAATTCCTGAACCAATCATGCCTAGTAAGGAACTACTGCCTAATGGTCATAGTCTAGGCCCACTAAATGCAACCTAGTTCACTATAACCTTAGGCTCTGATACCAATCTGTAACACCCCCCAAATTTAATGAATTGCGGAAGCATACTTTGGGTGTTACTAATCAATATACAAAGCACAAGATATACAGCAAACGACCTCTAAATGAGACGTTTTGTAAAATAATTACATTTCATAATTAAATTGTTTGAAAACATATAGTTTTCTTTACAAAATATATAAGCCTAGAGTCCGCGTATGTGGCGGGAGATTCTATTACATAACCATAACTACAAAAGATAATGCCAAAGAATCTCCGTTATATGCAGTTTGGAAATCATGCGACTCTAGCTAGTAATCCTGGAGTGATCCTACTCCGTAAGTGTACCTGAGAATACATGCTAAAAAGGGTCAACCAAAAGGTTGGTGAATCTCACAGGTTTTATCAGTAAATAATTCAGTTTGAACACAAGATTTCATCAGTAGTGCCCGTAGGCGTATATCAAGTATTTGCAAATCTCGCAAAAGTAAAGAAATCAAGTTATACCGTTGCCATGAGGCTCATAATCGAAGCTTAACCCGTAAATAATCAGTTGCTCCCGTGACATGCTCGTAATTGAGCAAGCATAAGTAAACGAATTAATAGTCACCCGTTTATACGTGTAAATCGGTACGTGGTAGCGCTACTACCCCGGGCAGGGAGGGTCATTTCCCTAATGGATCCATTAACTACTGTTCGCGCTTAAGTACATAACTAACGATATATGATGGAGAGACTTCAGTAAATAGTAAGTAACTCATGCAATTCCGTTTGGTATAGTAAACAGTTTAGTACTTGTGTTCAAGAAAAATCAGTAGCATGTATCTCCCCCAATAAGTTAAAACAGTAGAAGTGGGGCCGTAAGACTCACCTGAGTCTTTGCAAGTACGTTTATATCAATAAACGAGTAAGTAATATCAACCGTAGGTTCTCCGAACCCGTAACCTTCAAATGCCTAAACATATAAAGTTAAGTAAGTAGATGTCTCGCAAGACCATCTAGGCTAGTTGTCTACACAACTCGTTATGTCCAAGTGTTTGTTTAGTAATCCGTTTGTAGTTTGAAAGCAAATATGGCCCGTTGGTGACGGTTTGTAATAATGATTCAAAGTGTTATCATTATATGTATCTTTGAATCAGGTTTCGTTATTTGTAAGTGTTCAACACTTAATGTGAAAGGTATTTACAACATTTAATGACGGGGGTCCGGGGGCAGCGCCCCTGGTAGCGGGGTCCAAGGGGCGGCAGCCCCTGGCGGGGTCCAAGGGGCAGAGCCCCTGGCTGGGGTCGAGCTGCCAGGTCAGCTTGGAAAATTTTTATTTCTACTATATTGCTTTGACGAAAAACGCATCTGGATCCGAATTTGGGTAAAAATCAGGTGTTAAAATCTTGGTTCCGACACTTAGTAAAAATCTGTGTTTTTCTAGTTTCTGGTTTGTGCGACGTAGCATGCGACGTTGCAAGCGACGTAGGGTGCGACGTCGGGTGCGACGTCGGGTGCGACGTCGGGTGCGACGTGGGTATGTACGTCGCATGATGCGACCTTCGCAATTTAATGCGACGTAAGGGGCTGCGTCGCTAGTGCGACGTCGGGATTTTTGTGCGACGTAGGTCGCGACGTCGCTAAGTGCGACGTTGGTCACTTAATGCGACGTTTTGAGCTACGTCGCAGATAGCCCAGCGTCTCTGCGACGTAGCGGTCTGATCGGAAATGGGTGGCCGGAAAATCGGTCGAAAAACTTCCGTTAGGTCCAAATCTTTTACCCAACCCATTTTTGGACATTTTAAGCATATATAAACCATAAAAACGTAAAAATGAGTAAAAACGGAGAGTTTCGGGTTTTGTCGGGAACTTACAAAATGTCGGATCGAAAATCCGAAAAGATGAAGTTGTAGATCGTGTGATGGTGAACGTTTTCTTCCAAAAGAGTAGTATGATCCAAGGCCGTTTAGTACGTTTATTTGTCGATTTTTGATGAATTTTGGTGATGAAGTTTTGAAAGAAAAAATGAAAGAGAGAGAGAGAAAAAGTAGAAAAGTGAAAGGAAAGGAGGTGGAATTGGGAGGTTAAGCCCCCAATTTCGCCCGCGTTTCCGCTCCGTGCGGTGTTCGTTTGCTCCGTCGTTTAAACGTAAAATAACTATTTTAAATATTAATGGTGCGTTTTAAAATACAAATTATTACGCGATATTTTATTTAAATATTTTACTAATCAATTTATATATTGAATTATAAAATGTAAGTTTGTTTATTTAATTTGCGCGTTTTAATATCTAAATTTGTGTACGTTTTGTTTGTACAATACGAATGAATACGAAATATTATCCTAATAATATTTTTAACATAACAATGTTATTTAATAAAATTGGTCACCAACGTCCGTATTAAACTGAATCGAAATACCTTCGATTTAAATTGCGTACGATTTAACCAAATCGCATTTTCGTATATATTCAACAATATATATAATTCGATACATAAATTAGCCTAACACAGAACTAATTACATGTATTAACAAAGAATTAGGCACTAATTCTAGTCCTAATTTGCTGGTTGTTACACGTAGCCTTGACTGAAAGGGGATGAAAAAGGATAAAAGAATGATTGAGATCTTTTCATGAGGGCTAAGATTATCGCAGACGTGCTTGAAATAATACGTGACATCGTAGTACGAAGGTTAATTGGTACTAGGTAATATGATTAGTGATCAATAGGGTGCAAGATTAATAAAATATAGAATTCGAAGTCTACAAAACATGCATGGCATTATTACATCCGGTCTACAACAAAAGTCTTATACAAAATGTGATGGAGTTGATGAAGAAGGAGGTCATCTTGAAGTTTCCTACACACAGTACATGTTTAGTGGAATTTCTACTAGTCCTATGCGAGTTCTATTTTGCACACTAGTCTTAATCGCAAGGCAGCGACTTCGTCTCTAGTCTCCATCACCTGGAGATGGATAGTTTCTATGGTTTCGCTAAGATTTTGTCGATCCTCAAGGATCTGTGCAACTCGGCCCTATGCTAGGTGCATCCAACCTAAATGGATTTTGTGTTGTTCTAACTTCATAGTGTCTATTACATTTTCGTGGAGGCGTAACCTAGTAGCTAGTACCAGAACGGTATGGTAAGTGGGTTCATGTGTGTATAGAGAGGTTCGCATGTCGATAGCTTCTTCGTCCTCTGTAGAAATCTATATTCCTTCTTTAGTTCTCCAAGTCTCAAGTGTTGCGGGTAACCAATTCCATTGGCGGATATCTGCCCTACGACGGGTCCTAGTGGGTGGAGTATCAGTAGTAGTGGTATGAATAGGACAAGTTCTAGTTCGAGATGGTGTGTCTGTTCTTCTAATCGTGTGTAGCACGCGCGCTCCATGGGTCTATGATACAAGTGGGAACGAAGAGTGCAAAGTGACAGGAGGAGGTGTAGTTCATCTAGGTGTCGAAGTATCGTACGGTTTAAGTTCTATACGTGTTCCCGAGTGATTTGGTTGCGAGCGGAAAGAAGAGGGTGAAGTAGGCGTCTCTTTTTTGGGTGGCGAATCCTTTGGTGGATTCTCCTCAAGTGAGTCCTATTTGATTATTTTGTGGCCCGCTATGGTTGGGTGAGTGGGTATCGTGGAAATCTCCACAGTAGTATGTAAGGCTAGAGCCTCGTTTTCGATGTCAGGTGACGTAGTTGTGGAAGTGGTTGCCGTGAAGAATGGCAAATAAGTTTGTATACATAAGGTTATATATATACACACATATACATATAAAAACCTAGCACATAAGCACGTATAAAGGTTGGTCCCATTTCTAACCTTGGTCAAAGTCTTCTAATGTATTCCTATTCACTATAACCATTTCAAGTCTTGCATCGAATCTCCTTTAATTGTAAATAGTTGATCAGGCTATGTTAAATTAAGTTCGAATGATGCAATTGCTGAACCAGTCATACCAAATGAGGAATACTAACCTAATGGTTATAGTCTAGGTCACCAATGCAATCCTAGTTCGCTATAACCTAAGGCTCTGATACCAATCTGTCGCACCCCCAAAACATGTGGCAGCTGAAACATGAGGTGTCACGGGGACGCCGACCAAATTAAATATCACAACACAAAGATTAAAGCAAACGACCTCTATATGAGACATTTGAAAATTTTACATTACCATACTTCAAATGTTTACAAAATATCTGGAGTTCGCATTAACCGTTAAGAGATTTCTAATACATTACTGATTATACAAAATACAGCTAAATGCAATCTAGTCTCTTGATGTTTGAAAACAATGCGACTCGAGCTAAGCTTTCCTGAAGCTTCCTACTGCGGCGGGTTACCTGAGAAATACATACTAAAAGGTCAACATAAAGTTGGTGAGTTCATAGGTTTAAACAGTTATCAAAGCCTAGGTATGAATCACAAGATTTGTTTGTTTATTAAACAAGTTAATAAAAGTTATACTATTGCAATGAGTCTCATAGTTCGTGTAACACCCCCAAATTTGATGATTTGCGGAAGCTTGATTTGGGTGTTACTAATCAATAACAAAGCACAAAGATATATAGTAAACGACTCTATATGCGTCGTTTTTAACAAAATATATTAATATTGAAATGTTTACAACATTTATAGCTTTACATAGCTCGAGTTTAAATAAAATGAGATTTCAGTACATAAGTACTTGTACAAAATATACTAATGCAAGAAAATCTCAATCGTCTGTATGCTGACTCGAGCTAAAAGTCCTGAAGCCGAAGCAATCTACTGCTTGGTACCTGCGATACATGCTAAATGGGTCAGCTAACGCTGGTGAGCTCACAGGTTTGAAATCAAGTAATATAGTATGAACCGCAAGATTTAATAATGATTTGCATCCAGCAAATAAAATGATAATAATCATGTATACAGCCATGAGCACATAGTTGAGCTTAACTCGAGGGTCGGGTCCCCTATAGAGAATTCCGAGCGAGGTGCCTCCATGAATGCCTAATCAACATTTGTCTTCCCAAATATTAGTACGTCCGTTTACCCGGTTAGTGCTTGCTAACCCGAACGAGGAGGGTCAATCCTATATGGTACCATCGAGTGATAAATTTCGAGTCTCGACACTTAGTAAAAATCGAGTGATAAATTTCGAGTCTTGACACTTAGTAAAAATCTGTGTTTTTGAGGTTCTGGTTTGTGCGACGTTGGGTGCGACGTCGCAGGTCCCAACTGCGACGTTGAGTATGGCGTCGCTATGTGCGACTTTCGCAATTTAATGCGACGTTGTGCGTGGCGTCGCTATATGCGACGTTGTTGATTTCTGCGACCTAAGGGCCTGCGTCGCTATACGCGACGTCGGAAACTTAATGCGACGTTAATGACGATGTCGCTATATGCGACGTGGTGACTGGTATTGCGACGTTGCAATTGACGTCGCAATTGGGCCAACCCAGATGCGACGTCGGAGTCTGTTCAGATTCCGGTGGCCGGAAAATCAGTCGAAAGGCTTCCGTTCGGTCCAAATCTTTTACCCAACCCATATTTGGACATTATAAGTTGATACAAACCGCAAACAAGTACAAACACTTAAAAACGAGAGGTTTCGGGATTTGTCGGAAACTTACAAAGTGTCGGATGAAAAATCCGAAAAGATAGGATGATAGATCGTGATGCGGTGAACGTTTCCTTCCAAAGGGCCGAGGTGATCCGAGCGGGTTTAGTATATTTATTTGGCGATTTTGTGAGTGTGTGTGTGTTTGGTGAATTGAGAAAAAAAGAGAGGAAAGAGAGAGAAAAGGAGAAAGTGAGGGAGAGGGGATGGGGTCCCTCCCCTTTTTGGCTGATTTCGTGGGGGCCCCACCGAGGTGCGGGTCTCCACTTTTAACTCCGTGTTTGCGCTCCGTGCGGTGTTTGTTTACTCCGTCGTTCAAACGTTAAATAATTATTTTACATATTAAATGGAAAGTTTTAAAATACAAATTTATTACGCGGTATTTTAGTTAAATATTTTACCAACCAATTTATATTTGAGTTATAAAATGTAGGTTAGTTTGTTTTGTTTGTACGATACGAATTGTAATTTGAACATTATTAGAATAATATTTTTAACATAATCGTGTTACTTAATAAAATTGATCACCAACGTCCGTATTTATGGAACCGAAATACATTCGATTTAATTTGCGTACGATTTAATCAAATCGCATTTTCGTATATATTCAACAATATATATTTCGATATATTAATTAGCCTAACACAGAACTAATGACATGTATTAACATATGATTAGGCACTAATTACTAGTCCTAATTTGGCGGGTGTTACATTCTCCCCCTGTTAGAAGAATTTCGTCCCGAAATTTAGCTCGAGGTCGTGTTTGATGTAGAATTGGAGAATAGTTGAGGATATTTGAGTCGCATTTGGTCTTCCCATTCCCAGGTGAATTCCGGACCGCGCCGCGAATTCCATCTGACCTTGACGATGGGAATACGACTTTGTTTTAATTGTTTGACCTCACGGTCCATGATTTCGGCGGGTTCCTCAACGAAGTGAAGTTTATTGTCAACACGAATTTCATCGAGTGGGATAATAAGTGTCTCATCAGACAGACATTTCTTCAAGTTAGAAATGTGAAAGTTAGGGTGCACGCTGCTGAGTTCGGATGGCAGCTGCAATCGATAAGCTACGGGGCCAATCCGTTCGAGGATCTCAAAAGGCCCGATGTACCTGGAATTTAACTTCCCGTGTTTGCCAAAACGGATGACGCCTTTCCAAGGCGATACTTTTAGGAGTACTCGATCCCCAACTTGGAACTCGAGTGGTTTGCGTCTCACGTCAGCATAACTTTTCTGACGATCACGTGCGGCTTTGAGTCGGTTCTGGATTTCCACAATTTTCTCAGTGGTGGCGTGTATGAGTTAAGGACCAGTGAGTTGACTATCTCCCACTTCGGTCCAACAAATCGGTGATCGGCACTTACGACCGTACAGTGCCTCAAAATGTGCAGCCTTAATGCTGGCGTGATAGCTGTTATTGTACGAGAATTCGCACAACGGTAAATGTCTTTCCCAGTTTGTACCGAAATCAACTACGCAGGCGCGTAGCATATCTTCCAGGGTCTGAATGATTTGTTCACTTTGGCCATCGGTTTGAGGATGGTATGCGGTACTCATATCAAGACGGGTACCCATTGCTTTTTGAAGTGACTGCCAAAAGCGAGAAGTGAAACGGGCATCTCTGTCGGAGATGATCGAGATTGGAACACCGTGTTGAGAAACGATTTCCTTGATGTAGATTTGTGCAAGGCGTTCCATTTTATCGTTTTCTTTGATTGCCAGGAAATGAGCAGATTTGGTGAGGTGATCAACGATCACCCAAATGGTATCGCAACCGTTCGACGACTTGGGTAGTTTGGTTATGAAATCCTTGGTAATCTGATCCTATTTCCATTCAGGGATTTCAGGTTGTTGGAGTAAACCAGAAGGTTTTTGATGTTCGGTTTTGACTTTTGAGCAAGTAAGGCACTTGCTGACATAAGTGGCGATTTCGGCTTTCATGTTCGGCCACCAATAAAATTCCTTGATGCCGTGGTACATCTTATCGGATCCCAGATGGATAGAATATTTAGACTTGTGAGCTTCATCCATCACCAAGTCTCGTAGGTTCCCGAAACTAGGCAACCAGATTCGGTCTGAGAAATACCTAATCCCGTTAGATTTGGTTTCAAATTGTTTGTCAATACCCCGTAAGGCTTCGTTTTTGATGTTTTCAGGTTTCAGGGCTTCGATCAGAGTGGTATGAATCTGAATGGAAAGATCGTTGTGAACGATCATACTGAGGGCTCGGACTCGAAGTGGTTTTGGTCGTTCCTTTCGACTGAGAGCATCGGCTACAACATTAGCTTTCCCTGGATGGTACTTGATCTTGCAGCCGTAATCGGTAAGCAACTCGACCCATCGATGTTGCCTCATATTGAGATCCTTCTAATCGAATATATGTTGGAGACTTCTATGATCGGTAAAGATTGTGCACTTAGTGCCGTAGAGATAATGTCTCCAGATTTTGAGAGCAAAAACGACAGCTCCAAGTTCGAGGTCATGAGTGGTGTAGTTCTTTTCGTGAATTTTCAGCTGTCGTGAGGCATAGGCAATGACTTTGTCTCGTTGCATCAGCACGCAACCGAGACCATGGTGAGAATCATCGCAGTATACCACGAAGTCATCGGTGCCTTCGGGTAAGGATAGAATTGGAGCACTGCAAAGCTTTTGTTTCAGAAGTTGGAACGCTGACTCTTGTTTATCGGTCCAATCGAACCTTTTGTCCTTCTGAGTCAGTACCGTGAGTGGTTGAGCTCTTTTGGAGAAATTTTCGATAAATCGCCGATAGTACCCAGCAAGTCCTAGAAACTGCCGTACTTCGGTCGGTGTGGTAGGTGCTTGCCAGCACTTGATAGCTTCAATTTTCGATGGATCAACATGGATTCCCTGACTATCGATAACGTGTCCAAGGAATTGAACGGTTTGTATCCAGAACTCACACTTGGAGAATTTGGCGTAAAGCTCCTCGTGTTTAAGTAGTTCTAGAATGGTTTTGAGATGTTGCACGTGTTCCTGTTCGTTGCGCGAATAGATGAGGATGTCATCGATAAAAACAATGACAAACTTGTCAAGGTAGGGTTTGCACACCCGATTCATAAGGTCCATGAATACAGCCGGTGCGTTGGTTAGTCCAAAGGGCATCACTTGGAATTCATAATGCCCATAACGGGTTCTGAAAGCAGTTTTCGGAATGTTGGTGTCGCGAACACGTAGCTGATGATAACCTGACCGAAGATTGATCTTTGAATAAAAACTCGACCCTTGAAGTTGGTCAAACAGGTCATCGATTCGAGGGAGTGGATAACGGTTCTTGACGGTCAACTTGTTCAACTCTCGGTAGTCGATGCACATTCGGAATGAACCGTCCTTCTTTTTAACAAATAAGACCGGAGCTCCCCAAGGTGAAGAACTCGGTCTAATGAATCCTCTATCCAGGAGTTCCTGTAACTGGGTAGACAACTCCTGAAGTTCGGATGGGGCTAAACGGTACGGTGCGCGGGCCACCGGTGCGGCACCCGGCACGAGATCGATTGAGAACTCAACCTGTCTGGATGGAGGTAAACCAGGTAGTTCTTCCGGAAAGACTTCGGGAAAGTCTCTAACAATTGGCACATCCTCAAGTCGCTTCTCCTCCGACTTCTTCTCGGTGATGTGTGCGAGTATTGCAGGGTAACCCTTTCTCAGAAATTTTCGGGTTTTTAAGCAAGAGATGATATTGAGTCTCGTCCCGCCGGTCTCCCCCTGTATGATCAAGGTTCTACCGACATCGAGTGGAATGCGGACGATCTTATCGTAACAAACGATTTTGGCTCGATGTTTGGACAACCAGTCCATTCCAATGATGACGTCGAAACTCCCGATTTCAACGGGTACAAGATCGATTGAAAAGGTTTCGTCAGCTAGGTTTAAAGTGCAATTAGGTATCACACTATTGGTTTCTATAAGTTTCCCATTCGCTAGCTCTACAGTGTACTTAACATCTAAGGTAACAGGAGTGATGTCAAGTAATGGGCAAAAGTCATCGGAGATAAAGCTTCTATCAGCACCAGTATCAAATAGAACGGAAGCAGTTAAGTTGTTGAGGAGGAACATACCCGAGACCACATTCGGGTCTTGGCGGGCGTCCCCGGATTTGATGACGAAGGCTCTGCTTCGGGTGTTGTTGTTGTTGCTGTTGCGGTTGTTGTTGTTGTTGTTGTTGTTGTTATTCTTCAGCTTTGGGCATGTGTCCCTGAAGTGCCCGGGGTTTCCACACTCAAAGCAGACTTTGGGTGGCCTGGTGTTGTTGGGGTTGCTGTTGGTAGGAGAGTGGCAATCTTTGGTGAGGTGGCCGTACCTCTTACAATTGTTGCAAAAGGGACCACAGGAACCTTCATGGTGTCGGTAGCACTTGGAACAATAGGGTTTGCTCCCAGTGTAGCCCGTTTGATGTCAGTGGTGGTGTTGTAGGCTTTGATGGTGTCGGGTTTCTTGTTTTGTTGGTTTGAGTGGTTGTTGTGGTAGTCGGACCACTTTCTTTTGTTGTTGTGGGAGGATGAAGTGGGTGGTTCAGAATCTTGGCTCATTGACATCAGGTCTTGGGCCAGTAGGATTGCACCGTCAATGGTGGTTTGGTTAGAAGAGGCGACGTGCCCCCGAACAGGCTCAGGAAGACCAAGAATGTACTTCCTCATTTTATCAGGTTCTGTGCTTACCATGGTTGGGCGGAGGGCAGCGAGTTGTTGGAATCTGGTGGTATAATCATCGATATCACCACCCTGAACCTTTAGGTTCCAGAACTCCTCGTCCAGCTTTTGGAGTTTGTCGATTGAGCAGTATTTGGCGGTGAGTTTTGCTTTCAAATCCTCCCAAGTTATTTGGTAGGCAGTGTCAGCACCCACGGATTGGGAATATGAGTTCCACCAAGAGTGGGCATCATCTTCGAGAGAGCAGGTAGCGAAGTTTACTTTGTCGTTCTCCGCGCATTTGCTGACACGGAAAACAGTTTCCATCTTTTCGAACCATCTGATTAGTCCGATGGCTCCTTCAGTACCCTTGAAGCTTGAGGGTTTGCAGCTCTGAAAGTCCTTGTAAGAACAAGGTTTAGCAGCAGGGGTTTCAGCGGCATCGCTGTTTCTCGCGGAATTTTGTGGAGTATTCCGTGCCAAAGCTTCAGTCACAGCCTGGGTTATGAGTGACGTAAGTTGAGCATCGGTGTATGGTCTTGTCTTTGGCGGCATGATTCTTCAATAAAAGAAATGAAGATACATGAGATTTTGCAAGAAAATTGTATTTATCTCAGATGTACATGTATAAGGGCGGTAATACATAACATCAATATGAAAAAGAATTATGGCAGTTAGTATAAGTAGAATCAGCAAGGAATATTTGATAGATAATACGAGTTCAAAGGTTACATCCGACGGAGGTATTACAAAAGGTGTCGGGAATTGTTACATCCGACTAATTTATAGAGTAGCGCTAGATAGTCATTAGATTACGAGATAGTTTACAAGACAAAGACTACACTATTCTTAACGTAGATTAATCTGCTCCATCATTTCAATGAGACGATCCACCGTATTTGCAAGTCTGCTAGCCTGTCGGGCATTGTCTTCAGCCAATGCTAGTCGCTGTACTAAACTGCCAACGTATTCCTCTTATACCCGTGAGCGTTGTTCACACTCATCCAGTCTGTGTTTCAAAAGAGCGGTTTCCACGCTTATCTCCACCACTTTGTTGAAAAGAACTTCTACATTATTAACGGTGATTTCGTGATCCTCGAAGACTTGTGCGATGCGTTCAAGGGATGTAAGTCTCCAGTTTTCGTTGGTTTCTTGCAACACGACATCCATGGTGCGAAGTCGCTGCTCATGTTGGTTCACCCTAGCGGCTAAAGCCGGCAAGGTGAAGTGAGTGGGGTACGGGCCAGCTCAAGGCAACCTAGCGTTCCTCCTTGCTACCCTTAGGTTCTGCGACCCGGATTGAGAGCGAGATGAATTTGATGGTGTGTTTGCCATTTCTGAGACAAAGCGTTAGTAAGAGTGAGGCCTATATTCATATAATTCCTATATAATATAGCCTATTGGGTGTCTAGCATAAACAAGTTTAAGTCTCGGTTCTCTCGAGGTCAGAGTCTTCTAGTGTACCCTGTTCAGCCATAACTACTTTTAGATCCTACATCATCTTTGCTTAATTGTACATAGTTGATCAGGCTATGTTAAATTAAACTCGTATGACGTAATCACTGAACCAGTTATACCTAATAAGGAATACTGCCTAATGGTCATAGTCTAGGCCCACTAAATGCAACCTAGTTCACTATAACCTTAGGCTCTGATACCAATCTGTAACACCCCCAAATTTGATGATTTGCGGAAGCTTGATTTGGGTGTTACTAATCAATAACAAAGCACAAAGATATATAGTAAACGACTCTATATGCGTCGTTTTTAACAAAATATATTAATATTGAAATGTTTACAACATTTATAGCTTTACATAGCTCGAGTTTAAATAAAATGAGATTTCAGTACATAAGTACTTGTACAAAATATACTAATGCAAGAAAATCTCAATCGTCTGTATGCTGACTCGAGCTAAAAGTCCTGAAGCCGAAGCAATCTACTGCTTGGTACCTGCGATACATGCTAAATGGGTCAGCTAACGCTGGTGAGCTCACAGGTTTGAAATCAAGTAATATATTATGAACCGTAAGATTTAATAATGATTTGCATCCAACAAATAAAATGATAATAATCGTGTATACAGCCATGAGCACATAGTTGAGCTTAACTCGAGGGCCGGGTCCCCTATAGAGAATTCCGGGCGAGGTGCCTCCACGAATGCCTAATCAACATTCGTCTTCCCAAATATTAGTACGTCCGTTTACCCGGTTAGTGCTTGCTAACCCGAACGAGGAGGGTCAATCCTATATGGTACAATATACTAATATTCACGCTACAACATATTAACAACTATGCTGATGGAGGACTTTAAATGATTAGTTGGGAAAAACTCATGTAGTATATGAAAATGTTTGTACTTGCGTTCACATGTTAAAAATGAGCAATATATCACACCCCTGAGTAAAATAGTAAAAAGAGGGGCCATGAGACTCACTTTAGTCTAGCGAGTTTAACTTAATAAACTTTGATTGATTAGCCGAGTAATGAAGTCCAAAGACTTGTAACCTGAGGGTGTCCACGACACGCGATGGTTATAAATGTGAGTAGGTATCTATCAGGACTACCTTGTAGTTGTCCGTCCAACTAGAATGTCCAAATTACATTTGGTTGATTGATTCGAATGTTTGAAAATATGTACGGCCCGTTGGTGACGGATTTGTAATAATAATCTCAACTATTATTATTTTGACTTCGTGTCGTTTTACTTGAAAAAAAATATGTTTTGATTTTGTTTTAGAAGCAGTTACGGAATCTAAGTACGGGGGTCCGGGGGCAGCGCCCCTGGTAGCGGGGTCCAAGGGGCGGCAGCCCCTGGCGGGGTCCAAGGGGCAGAGCCCCTGACTGGGATCCGAATTTGGGTAAAATTGCTTTGACGAAAAACGCATCTGGGATCCGAATTTGGGTAAAATCGAGTGATAAATTTCGAGTCTCGACACTTAGTAAAAATCTGTGTTTTTGAGGTTCTGGTTTGTGCGACGTTGGGTGCGACGTCGCAGGTCCCAACTGCGACGTTGAGTATGGCGTCGCTATGTGCGACTTTCGCAATTTAATGCGACGTTGTGCGTGGCGTCGCTATATGCGACGTTGTTGATTTCTGCGACGTAAGGGCCTGCGTCGCTATACGCGACATCGGCAACTTAATGCGACGTTAATGACGATGTCGCTATATGCGACGTGGTGACTGGTATTGCGACGTTGCAATTGACGTCGCAATTGGGCCAACCCAGATGCGACGTCGGAGTCTGTTCAGATTCCGGTGGCCGGAAAACCAGTCGAAAGGCTTCCGTTCGGTCCAAATCTTTTACCCAACCCATATTTGGACATTATAAGTTGATACAAACCGCAAACAAGTACAAACACTTAAAAACGAGAGGTTTCGGGATTTGTCGGAAACTTACAAAGTGTCGGATGAAAATTCCGAAAAGATATGATGATAGATCGTGATGCGGTGAACGTTTCCTTCCAAAGGGCCGAGGTGATCCGAGCGGGTTTAGTATATTTATTTGGCGATTTTGTGAGTGTGTGTGTGTTTGGTGAATTGAGAGAAAAAGAGAGGAAAGAGAGAGAAAAGGAGAAAGTGAGGGAGAGGGGATGGGGTCCCTCCCCTTTTTGGCTGATTTCGTGGGGGCCCCACCGAGGTGCGGGTCTCCACTTTTAACTCCGTGTTTGCGCTCCGTGCGGTGTTTGTTTACTCCATCGTTCAAACGTTAAATAATTATTTTACATATTAAATGGAAAGTTTTAAAATACAAATTTATTACGCGGTATTTTAGTTAAATATTTTACCAACCAATTTATATTTGAGTTATAAAATGTAGGTTAGTTTGTTTTGTTTGTACGATACGAATTGTAATTTGAACATTATTAGAATAATATTTTTAACATAATCGTGTTACTTAATAAAATTGATCACCAACGTCCGTATTTATGGAACCGAAATACATTCGATTTAATTTGCGTACGATTTAATCAAATCGCATTTTCGTATATATTCAACAATATATATTTCGATACATTAATTAGCCTAACACAGAACTAATGACATGTATTAACATATGATTAGGCACTAATTACTAGTCCTAATTTGGCGGGTGTTACAGTTCGAGCTTAACGTTGTTTGCCTCCGGTAAGTGCCTAATCCATAACACTTCTGATTCACAAATATTACTGCGCCCATGGGTCGGCTAGAGCGACTAGCCCGGGCAGGAATTGTCAGTTCCCGATAGATCTATCCAATAACATTCACGCATATATTAACGAACTATGATGGGTAGAGGGCTTAGGGATTATTTTCGGGTCTCATGCAATCCGTATAAAAGTTGTTTACAGTACTTGTGATCATAAAAACAGTTATAAAACAGTTGTATGTATTCTCACCCCTGAGTATAAAAACAGTAAAAAGGGGCTATGAAACTCACCTAAGATTAGCAAGTAGCAAGCAAATATCAATAAGCAAGCAAAGTCCAAAGCGCAACCTTCTAACGTCCTAAACGTATAAGGTTGTGTAAGTAGATGTCTTATAAGACCATCTATAGTGATTGTATAAGTGGGGGTCAATGTCCACTTAAGCCAATCGTGTAGGTGGAGGGTTAATGTCCACCTAGAGCTAGTTCATCAACTAGTATGTCCAAATTAGTTGTTCAAGTTTGTTTATTAAAATCGTGTACGACCCGTTGGTGAAAGTTTGTAATAATAATTCATTTAGACATTATTATCAAGTTTGTTTTGTTGTATAATATTTAGTAGTACAAATCGTGTGTTGCAAATAGATTATTTTAGTTTGTATAAGCCTTAAACCGTAGGTCAAAGTTGGTCAAAGCTGGTCAAACCTGGTCAAACTGGTCAAACCTGGTCAAACTGGTCAAACCGGTCAAACCTGGTCAAACCTGGTCAAACCTGGTCAACCTGGTCAAACTGGTCAAACCTGGTCAAACCGGTCAAACCTGGACAAACCGGTCAAACCTGGTCAAACTGGTCAAACTGGTCAACCTGGTCAACCTGGTCAACCTGGTCAAACTGGTCAAACTGGTCAAACCTGGTCAAACCTGGTCAAAGTTGGTCAAACTATGAGTCACTTCTAATTTATGAGACACT
Source organism: Helichrysum umbraculigerum (assembly GCA_949592205.1). NCBI lineage: Eukaryota > Viridiplantae > Streptophyta > Magnoliopsida > Asterales > Asteraceae > Helichrysum > Helichrysum umbraculigerum. The sequence goes on from CATIUR010000008.1 coordinate 7,895,675, forward strand.
TACTGATTTTATGAGTCACTTATCAATTTATGAGACACTTACTGATTTTATGAGTCACTTATCAATTTATGAGACACTTACTAATTTTATGAGTCACTTATCAATTTATGAGACACTTACTGATTTTATGAGTCACTTATCAATTTATGAGACACTTACCAATTTCATGAGTCACTTATCAAGTCCAAGTGTTCTAAGTGTCGGTTTCTAATTCGGGAAACTTTCTAAATTTAGTTTTTGGTCCAAGTTACAAACTAAGTCACCCAAACCCATTCTTGTTACCACTTTCCAAAAATAGTAAGTTTTGTCGTTTTTAGAAACCGGACCGTTTTTGTTGACTTGGTCAAACCTACTCGGTTTGACTCGAAACTTTTACCCATCCCATATATCAGTTTAAAGAGTCCAAATAATTTTTCGGTTCGTGTCGGAGTTCATCCAAAGCGTCGGTTTCTAACATGCAACCTAAAAATTCAAGATTCAACGTTTTCGGTTTATGTCGGGTCATTACGCCAACTGATTTCGCCTATCTCTAGTCCAAATAAAACCTCAAAACTTTTACCAACTGATCTACTAAGTGTCTAAACTAACATGTCAAATTTCCAGCATTTAACAAGTCCATTTACATATTAAATAAATTCCGCGAATGAACCGTACTCAGTTTTCGAAAACTTCCAGACCAGACTCAAAGATCAGATTATTCAAAAAAATACGTATAGATCTGGAAAAAGTGCAAAACACGAAAGTTGTAGCCCTTTTCAATACGCAACTTTTAAAGAAAAATTCGTTGTCTAATTCTTCGTAGATCTCCAGATATGGTCGTTTTCGTAAACTGTGTTTTTCTGGACAGATTACACATTCTTATATATGTTTGGTAAAAACGTGTTTTAACAAGGATTTGGACATAAACAAGTTAGATGGACATAATAACATCTAAATATACATTATGTAAGTAAATTTTTAGAGAGAGAAAGTGGGTTTCCTCACAATGAGATGATGAAAGAAAGAAGGGAAGGATGATGGTGATGATCTTGTTCTTGAGCTTGCCTTCTTCTTCTTCTCTTGGTTGGTGGTTTATGGTGGATGAATGGTGGTGTAGGGGTGGTTTGAGGGCTGGAGTTTCCAGCAAAGAGAGAGGTTAGAGAGATTAGGGAGAGTTAGTGAGAGAGTGTGAGGAGTTCAAATGAAGAGTGCATGTGGTTTGAGTGTCCTAGTAACCAAGTGAGGGAAAGGAATCTCATGATGAGGTTTTGCATGAATCTTGAATGGGGGGAGGGGGTGGTGAACGAATTTGGGGGCCCCATCAAGGGTATTTTGGTCATTTTCTTGTTTCCAAATTAATTTGTTACGTTTCCCGTTCGTTTACCCGATTGTTTAGACGTTTATTTAGACGTTAAACATTTAATACACGCGTTTAAGTAACGGTTTAAATTCCGATATTTTCACTTGAAATATTTAATATAAATACTTGAAAACATTTATAAAAATGTTCCATCTTTTGATCGGTCTCGATTTGCATGCTCGTTGTACGGAGGTTTAATCGCGTAATGTTTTAATTAGACGTTTTTATTGACGAATTATTATACGATGTTTTTAATAATAATTTCATACAAAATAATATATTTTAAATTATAAAAATATATATTTTGACTTTCGTTCGATTGTCAGGCGCGTTCCGCGCGTTTCTGTTGCGTTTGAGACGTTTTAGCCAAAACGCCTAGGTTTTTCGTATATTATTTTAATAAAATAATAAATAATGATAAATAACTTCTAAAAATAGATTTAATTTATTTATAGAAAGTTTTTCACCAACGTCCGTATTTATACTGTGTCGGACTCCGTCCGGTTGTTTTGCACAATTTCACCAAGTTGCGTAAGCGTAATTACAACTAATTACGTAAGCGTAATATATATATCAATTACGGGAGTGTATATTCACATAAATACACAAATAGTTACAAGTAATTACAAGTATTTAGCCTAATATTAAACTAAACACACGTAATTTGGGTTTCAAGTAGGATTAGCAGTAACCCTAAATCGTCGGGTGTCACAAAGAATCGTATATGGTTAAACCTAAACTAGGCCTCTATTTATAGTTTTGCTGGCCGACCTCCCAACTGCCGGTTGGGTATTCCAACCGCCGATTGGATCAAGTTGTGTCCTAGTCCAACTCCACGTCTTCCACTGCCTTAATACCTTTATACCCCAACCGCCGGTTGGGTAATCCAACCGCCGGCTGGACCTTAATTCCAGAATCTTCCAACTTCGGGTTGGGCTTTACTTTTGGGCTTCTTCTTTTCTTTTACGGATTTTAATATTCATTTTGACCTAATTCTTCAATATTATCTTTTTAGTCTTCAATTCTTTAAGGTTTAAGCTCATTTTCTTCATTTCTTCATTTTCTTCAGTTTTCTTCAATTTTGGATTCGTTCTCGTTCATTTTTCTTCAATCTTTAATTAAAATACATTCCTACAAATATTAACGAAATAAGTATCTAAAATCATATAAATGCACTAAAATGTATATAAATATAGGGATAAACAGAAAATATAGTATCTATTTGATGCTTATCAGACTCCAAGACATGCAACCGGTGGTTGGAAACTCCAACCGGCGGTTGGATTGGCGGTTTTGAAAACTATAAATAGAGGCTTAGGTTTGACTAAACCATATACGATTTCAATAATCAAAATTCGATTTTAGGGTTTAAGGTTCGTTTAGAATACGAATTTGGAGGCTAAAGGAGCTGGGGTTTGAAGGTTTTTAACTCTAGAAGAGCTTATTCATCATTAGGGTTTGGTTTCTTTATCCTTATATTTTATAAGTATACTACTTAATCATATTTTGGATATTGTTTACTTAGTTTTGATATGAATTAGGTTTCTTATTGTGTTTATTAGATGAATGTTAATTGAAATTATGATTTGAATTTATGTTTACGTTGATATTGATTTATTGCATATTTATTATACTTTCCCGATAATTGTATTGGTTATATAATTAAGTTGTTCTTACAGAATTTAGTTAAGATTATATATTATAATTTAATTAAGTTATGAGCTGGAGACTTCGGACCGAGGAGATAGTGGAAGAACATTAAGACTTAATAATATAATTGATGTGGTAATCATAAACGCTTGTATACTACAAGGTTGCCTACAAAGTTATAATAAATAGTTGATAGGTTTAACAGAATATTATTCTCGTGAGATATGTTAAGAAGAGGAACCTCTATAGCATATACTTTTCTTTAATAATATAAGGTAGTTGGCTTTGTCTAAAGAAATTATCTATATTAGTGAAATCACCGAAAAGTTAATCAACGATAAAATAAATATAAAGGAGAATTATAAGATTAGGTTAAAGATAGTTTAAATAAATACACTCTTCTCTCTATAATTAGTATTTCTATTTGTTCCTAGAAGCTTAGTTGAGTTAGATAATTGTAAATCAGTATCAATATAATTTATTCATACGGGATTAAAATGTACCCCCCCTTATCTGTAATATTAATTGTAATTAATTGTAATTGTAAATATTAATTATGGAATAAATTAATTATTTTAACACACGTTCCCTGTGTTCAATACCTGGACTTACTTGTAAAAGATATATTATACGAACATGTTATTCTTGCCTGAATTGTGTGATAAAGTATTATTTAGTATTTTTTTGATAGAAAACTTGTTACGAATTTATTTGCATATACTTCAAGCACATCAAAAGGTGTCATTCGCTTCGGCAAATGCGGGAAGTTGAATCCCAGATACATTGGACCTTTTGAGATCCTTGAAAGGATTGGTCCAGTGACATATCGATTGCAGCTACCTCCCGAGCTTAGTAGCGTGCATCCAACATTCCACATTTCTAAACTTAAGAAATACATTTCTGATGAGACACTCATTATTCCTCTCGACGAAATCTACATCGATGATAAACTTCATTTTGTCGAGACCCCAGCAGAAATCATGGACCGTGAGGTCAAACAGTTAAAACAAAGTCGTATTCCCATCGTTAAAGTCCGGTGGAATTCACGGTGTGGTTCGAAATTCACTTGGGAACGGGAAGACCAAATACGACTCAAATACCCACAGCTATCCATAGACCCCACTCAAACCACGACACCGAGCTGAATTTCGGGTCGAAATTCTCTCAACAAGGGGAGAATGTGACACCCGCCAAATTAGGGCTAGTAATTAGTGCCTGTTGGAACATGGATCCGGTTCGATCCGGATCCAACCCGCCCACAAACTAAATGATATTGTGTTTGTGGTTACAACCTCTTGACTTACTCGAAAATGAATATGGTCATTATTTCCCATTAAGTTAGTACTAAATGGAGACCTTTCATATATCTTTGTGATATCTATATAAGTTGGAGGTTTATATGTTTTAGAGATAGATGACAAAATGACATCCCAAATACACACGAGAGACATTGAGAGATACGAGTGAGAGAACTCGTTTGAGTCGTGTATATGCGTTTGGTGCAAACGGACAAAAGGAATCTAGGTTGTGAACCATGTAAGCTTTTCGTTCGTGATTGCTTATTTCGACCGGTGATCTAAACAAAGGTTCATCGCTTCCGCTTCCGCTATAGTATTCGGGTATGTTCCGTATCCTTAATCTCCTACATTGGTATCAGAGCCGTAAGTTTATTTCCCCATTGAGTATTTGTTAAATTTATTTGACGAATTGAATTGCATACCTTTTATAAGTTTGTCGAATTGGTGGGAATATATATACATGCGACTGAATAGCATGATTGGATTACTTTCTGTAATTGCATGTTATTTGTTTTGGTATATGACACAACCTTGATTGAATTTGAAACGTCCAACTGTATGCTCATTTGTTGGTTCATGTTACTTAGTGTGAATTACTCTTTTGTTACTTTATCTAGACCATTTGTGTTAAAATTAATCTTGAGATGGATTTAATCTAACATGAAATATAAAGTTTATCCAATAGGTGGATGAGTAATTAATTGCTGAGAATTTCATGTGTCATTATTAACCGTATAGGAGGGTTATGCTTTGTTAATTATCAGTTAAAATGTTAACTAGATGTACAACTCTATAAGCATAGAGTACAAGCCAACATATTCCTTGGCTGTCTTGCAAAATTTTTATTTCTTATTGTTTAAGCAAATAAATCATAGCTACTCAATATGAGTACTTCCTTGAAATGAATATCACCATATTCCATGAATCGTGTGTGATATGAATGCGATACTATGTTCATAAAATATGTATTTGTGACGATTAAATATATGTTATTTAATTAATTAGAACTATAGTATTACCATGTTTCTTTATGCTTTATATAAATTAGGTATTTATTCTGAAAGTATGTTCTATAAACTAGAAAGAACAGGAAACATATGGTATGTGGCCCGTTATTTGTAAACACCTATAGAATAACTCGATTGATAAAAGATCAAGAGTCAAAATGAACGTTTCAAAGAAATTCATTACATGAATGATATTAATAGCATTAGCTTGCTTTGAGAATTTGTTTCTAGCATGGGGAATCTTTTCCTCAGAGGTCATCCAAATTAGTTTATTGGTTAAGTTCTTTCTTCGTGAACTAATGACCATTTCTAGTAAAACGTATTCGAATAGTAGGCTTATGAAATGGGTTTGATATAATTTTGTGATTGCGTTATTATAAAATGTGTATCATTCCCAATCTCTCATTTATTGAATGTAGACGATACCTATTATTTGCAAATTGTAAATTTTCAGTTTGTCTGAATATTCAACAAGCATAGGTGTTATATGAAATTTTGAAACTCAAGTTTTTCAAGAAATAAGGCTTTCGTATTTTGAAGGGGCCGCAATGAAATTAAATTTGGTTTATGTAATTGTACTATCGAATTAGTTTCGCACATGATGCTAAAATTATTATTTTAATAATAATTATTGAGCATTCATATATAGTACTAAAAGGTGAACCACATGAGAAATTTTGGATCATTTGATTTTAATGTTACATATTATCTTGGTGATAATTAGAAACTTTTTGTGAGTTATTATTTATGTAATAATTATCTTATAATTCACATTTGTAGTGAATCATGAAACATGATAAACCAGTTAAGATTTTTGATCCAAAACTAGTTTTGATCTCTATGGCACAAAATTATCTTTGCGATAATTGTTTTCTTAGGAGTTTTATTTTTGTCTTTGTATATGTTACAAAAGAAGAAGAAAACTGTCGTAAAAGGAAAAACAATATAGTTAAGGGTCAAATTTTGGTTAATCATTTCTTAGTGGAAATGATTATAATGAGTTTTTGTCTTTGAAAAGTTTTCTTGTGTGAAAGTGCAAATCCTTTGATTAATCGTTATTTAGTATAATGATTATAAGGAACTATTTTAAGTTGATAGTGAGCCATTCAATTGATCATTATTAAGTATAATAATAGTTTTTCCTTAACCAAAAGCTTGATTATTGGTCAATTTGTAAGCACTTGCGTTAATCATTATTTAGTGTAATGATTTTAGTATCAAGTATTGTTAATCATTTTGTGCCAAATGATTATAATAATTTTTCATTATGTTTGAAAAATTAATTTCTGTGTGAAAATGTGAGTACTTTAATTTTATCATTATTTAGTATAATGATTATACTGATTTATATATGTTCAACATTGTACTCGGTATTTATTTGTGAAATTTGATCAAAATAATTGTTAATCATTATTACTGCAATGATTATATAAAAAGATTTTGTTTGAAAGTTTATTACTTTATTAAATTTCATCAAAATTAGTTAATCATTTTTCTTGGTAAAATGATTATATTGAACCTTCTTTATTTTTGAAAGGCTTGTAAAACTTTGATCAATATAAGTTAATCATTTATAGTGAAATGATTATATTGCACTTTCTTTTTGTTTGAAAGTTGTGTTTCACTGTAAAATAAAAGACCGAGCATAGTAAATCATTTTTTTTTTTGGTAAATGATTATTATATACTTTCTCTTATGTTTGAAAGTTATATATATATTTTTTAGTAATATTGAACATATTAGTTAATCATTTATGTAATGATTATGATCTTTCATTTTGTTTGAAAGTAACATTTCTATGTGAAAGTTAGAGCATATTAATAGATCATTCTTAGTGTAGTGATCAACTTAAACTTTCTTTTCGTATAAAAGTTACGTTTCTTAGTGAAATTGGAAATAATATACGTAAGTGCTCTTATTTTATGACTTTGCATCTTAATTGGTCATGTTGATTATAGTTTCATGGTAGGCTTTATAGGCGATAATTGGAAACGTAGTGACTTTTTTCTCTATAACCTATTGTGAATTATGATTGGCATAATTAATTATTTGCAAATATTTTGTATATACGGATGGTTATTAAAAGTTCTTGCATTGTTGTCTCCGTTTAGAACTTTGTGTTCAATATTTTTTGGAACTTCGTGTTCAGTCGAACTTTGTGTTTGATAGAACTTTGTGTTCAGTGTACCTTCATGTTTAATTGAGCTTTGTAGAACTTTGCGTTCATTAGAACTTTGTGTTCAACTTGAAGTTTGTATTCAATCGAACTTTATATTCATTGAACTTCGTATCCAATCAAACTTCTTTATAATTGAATTATGTATTCAATAGACTTTAGTGTTCATTAATGGTTTTCACGATATTAAGACTTTGTTGAATTTATGGGAGCATAAAATTCAATATGTTTGGAAGGGCAAAAGGCTTAAAATGCTCCTACAGCATTAATGGTTTTGCTCGCATTATGTTGCTGAGTGGTATGGATGGTCTCATGGTTTGATTTAAACGAGTTTGATCTTACTAAAGAGATGTGATCGGCATTGGCTGACTAGTTGAGAGTCACATCTATTATCGAAATGAGATCTCTTACCATGAACGTGTTCTTATTTTTGGACAATAGGTTCAATTATAATTCTTTCAATTCCCAACCTCAAAGTTTGGAGCATAAAAAGTTGCACCTTACTTATATTGAAAACGTAAGACTTTTAGAGCTTGAAGAGAATCAGCTTGAGGCCTTTAAACACATACTAAGTTGTATGTGGCATGACCTAGCTCTAATAAGGTTTAACCATATGGTTTCACACCTGCAAACATCATGCTTGTAGTTATGTTTTCCTTATTGAATCTTATCCTCTGTGGATATAATTCTTCTTTCGTACTTCCAAGGTAATGCTATTAAATTGTCTTTTTCAACAAGCTCTTATAATTATGATTATATTCTAAATGATAATGGCATTATGGATATTGGTTATTCATGTTATAACCCAAGTTTTTCCTTAGATACATCTTCAAATAAGTTTTTGAGTTTCATGTAAAAATATTGATTAAGTGAAGTAGTCCGCTTGTGAGCAATATTTAGTTGGAAAAACTGTTGAAAACCATTTGGAATATTTATCCACTGCGATTGATCCATTATATATGTGGTCCTTTTAAATTTCCAAGTAAGACACGAAGCGTTTTATTGAATATAATTTCTACTAAATATTTCCTCGATTTGATTATGTCTATTTGATTCTTTACGAATATGAATCAATTTGGTGGTTTTCAAAATTTATTAATTTTCTTGAAAATCAAATTATAATAAAACTGAAGAAGTTTTAATTAATCGAGGAAATGAATACCATATGATATGTTCAAAGTACTCGGTGATGCTTACGCTATTCAATTTTAAGTTGTTTTTCCTATGACTTCTCAACAAGTCGTGTTGCGGAATGAAGGAACATAACGCTTCTTGAAATAATGGTTATGTTAGCGATGATTGAGATAACTATGCCTAACATCTTTGCGATGATGATTTGTTATTTTCTTATTCGTACTTAACCAAGTGTCTTGCAAATCAATATCTTCCACGCCATATGAGTTATGGATAGGTCGTATGAATGACTTATATATACCTTGAGATTGTTATACTATGTATTAAATTCCTCATTTCTTAAGTTTTAGAAAACTTTAGACCACGAGGAAAGAAAATGTGTTTTCGTTAAGTACTTTGTACAATCCAAAGGTTATTTGTTTATAGGTGAACACGAAAGTGGGAGTGTAACCAGATTTGAATCTCGGATACAAATCATTGAAAAGAAATGTTTCCAAGTGAAGGGATACAAATAAAAATTAGTCCTTATTTGTAAACATATAGAATAACTTCATTCGAGTGGGAGAATTTAAGGAATTAAGAAAAAAAAAATCTGTTACTTTATGGCAATTCCTCAACATATTGCGAATGAGAGTAATTCTAATTTGAGTGGGAGAATATTGAGAAATTGTGAATTCGTTTCAAGGAAATCTCAATTCGAGTGGGAGTAATATGAGATCCAAGAATTTGTTTCAAGGAAATATCAACCCGAGTCGGAGCAATTTAAGAAACCAACAATCCGTTTTCACGGGAATATCAATTGTTGAAAGCAGAACCTCCTTTTCGATACGAGATCGAAAAAGTATATCTTGTGGTTCATTTGAAACTCCCAAATATCCCACAGTGAGAAAATGGATTTAATCAATGGACGAGTAAATGATTTTATGCGGAAAAATCATTCTTGGGAATTAGTTGAGCTTCCCAAATGACACAAAGCTCGGTTTGTGGCAAAAGGCTACAGCAACATGAAAATTATACTAAGGTATCAAGGTAGTACTTTGATTTGTTAGTGCTGTGAAAAAAATGATCTGCAAGCAAAAGGCTATAGATATGCTGACTGAGTTGTTATCTCTTGGAGTAACAAGAAATAGTTGCACAAAGCCTCGTATAAATCGGAAGCTAATTTTATTTGGAAATTTCAATCATGGTTCAACAAGTTGTGTGGCTTAACCACTTTCCGAATAACTTGTGAGTTATTACTAATTTATCAATTAAGTATTGATATGGTCATTTCGTTTTGCTTCCGTAGCGTATATGAAAGACCTGAAGTCTCTATTGTGAGACCAAGCACATTAAAATCAAGTACAATTTTGTGAGACATGGTTGCAAGAATATAGGCAAATATGTAGTACATATTCACACAAGTAGCAGATCACTTGGAATTCCTAGAGAGATGTGTTTATGTAACATGTCAAGGCTCATGGTTGTGTAGATGTCGAAAATGTACTAACTTAATGTTTTCCAAACATATTTAAGTTTTATTGTCCATGACAATTTGTTTGTCAAATCCTATATACAAAGGAATGTTGTTCTTGCATTCTTAGTTAGTAGAGTATGTCGGACAGATTAGAGATCAGCCTACTCACATGGGTGATTGACTCCATTATTTTAGTAATAAGTGGAGCAGTAGCGCGTTTTAAGTATATTGTCTAAGTGACAATCGAGAGCACAAACTTAAAATTTTCAATGCTACAGTTGTAAAGTTTACAACAATTGGTGAATTACTTAGCTTCACCTCTGTTTGTGAAACCAGATGCAAGTTCTTACCGAGTTTTATGAGTAGATGAGTGAACTCGGATTCGAACATTGTGTATATTTGCATTATCATCTGTGCATCATTGATCGAAAGACATACCTTCATGGGAAAGGATAAATGTTGCAGCATGTGATTCATACCACATGTGTATAAGACGACCAATAAGGGAAATAGAAGAAATGATCTCTGCTTCTATGCTATGTGAGTCCCTTGAAGTATGAGAACCTCAATTTTAGTATCCTTATGACCTTTTCTTGTCTCTCGAGGATTAGCTTGATGTTTACTATCTTAAGGCGTTGCTTAAGGGTTATGATTGATTCGACCTGGCAGGGCGCTCTTAGAAAAGCAAGTTGAGTTAAGTCCAAAAGAATCTAAGAAGAGGGAAGATCATTTGAAGTTCACATTAAGTTGTATTCACCGGTCGACCAGTTATTTCGTCTTAGTGATATATCTTAGCGATAAAATATAATTGTGAATACAAGGGTTTTATGAGTAAAACTGAGATCATGAGAATTTATAATGTGATTAATGATCAAGGATATTGCATACTAAATCTACTCTTGCCAAACATTATTGAGCAGCTATATATTCCTAACAGATGTATAGCAATTGAGCTCTCGAAGTATGCCTGACGCGCCACCAACCGTCACGCGTCGTCAATGCGACCGTATGGCAGCACGTCGATGTGGAAGTTTTAAAATTTATATATTGCTGGGGACCTAAGTTCTACTAGAGCTGTATAGCTGAAGTATGACCTAGGGTCGTTCTAAAGAGTTAACCGTATTGTGAAACGATTTGTCGAGACGAAAGTTCAAGTTAGCGATGGTTTGAAAATAGTTTTGAGTGGGGGTTTTATACTTAGGTCCGTAATTAAAACTAATTAAAGCAGTAAATAAAAGCAGTAGGTTGAATCAGTATAGGGGACTTGTGTTTGTTATGACTTCGTTAGCTTTTACATGGGGTGATGCTATATTGGGGTTTTATAAATGAACACGTCTTTTGAGATTTGTGTCTTGCGTTTACGTAGATACCTTGTGGTGTAAGCACTAGTACCCTACTGATTAGATAAACCAACCAGTATGTCACTGAGTACTAGGCTGTCAAGATTCTGATCAGATCGGACTGTCTTGAAACCCCCCTCACCGTCTCTTAAGATGAGACCAAGTGACCCTCCAGATGGGGTGCAGGAATAAGGCAACAGTCCGCAATTTATCCACTGATCTTTCTTAACACAGACAAAGATATCTAAGCTAGGCGAGGCATTTAAGATTTAAGACAGGTGGTGACTGATTAACATATACATTAATGGTCGTGATTGAGTTCAGAGATATTCGGCTGTGATACAGTCTTCAACCCACAGAGTTTTCCACAGTTACATAGTGTACTTACCCATATTACGGTCTTTCCTGGATCACAGACTATGCCAGGATGTAACACAGTATACAGCCTTCGACCTTTCTGTAGTTTGTATGTGTTTGTATTCCACCATAGGTGTTTCCAATGTTAAACCGGATACTCAGTCGTATTAGGGCTTTAACTGGGCTACATACTTTACAGCCATCTGAACTCAATATATCTAAGCTTGTATTACAGTAAACCATCTATGATAGCTAAACTACCCGTTCACTTTATAATCCCAAACCAATAAATCCCTGATTGATTCACAGTGTACTATACGATAGGTAGACAGTATTTCCATTGCTTCAAAATCAAACCATGTTATTTTCAGAAAACATAGATAGGTAGTGACCGTTTGACTAAGGGTCTCGAGTCCTTAACATAAAGGTTCTAACCACGTTTATTGGAGGAAAGGCGTTAGTTTAGTTTAAAATCATAAATGTATAGTTAACAGTGCACCGGTTTTCAATATTTAACAATTGTGATCATTATTCCACAACAGATTGTGCCCACGACTTTCATAGCTTCCACGTTCCGTACTACACACATTCGTGATGTTTCCGGCGCTATACAAATGAAAGCCGTATAACGTTACCTCTGTTGTTTCATAACGATGTTATCCCAATTGTATTTAAAGTAGCATCACCCAAAGTATTAACAAGCTAACTACATCATAACAAACACAATAGCTAATCTACTCACTTATCATGGCAATGTATCCTAAATCAAACATAATAATAGCATGCAACATTATGAAAGATAAGGATAGAAATAACCGAAAGTAATGCGTAGATTGAATAGCAGCTGAAAGATTACACGGACAGAGCTCCGAAATATCTCGAGCAATATTACAAAGGAGATCCTCCAAGAGTTCCAACTCTATTACAAAAGCTACCGTACTAATCCTCCTCTAACTCCTAAGAGTAGTGCTAGAGAGAGGACGCTAATTTCCTACTAATTCTCCTCTAACTCCTAAGAGTAGTGCTAGAGAGAGAATGCTAACCTAATTCTAGAGAGAGAATGAGAATGAGAATGAGATGAGAGGTGTGTGAAAATGAGAAATGGAGGTGGCTATCTATAGGGAAAGTAGGAAAGCCTTGGTACAAGCCTTGAAGCATCAAATACAAGCATTAAAGCAGCATACGGGACAAGCGGACCAAAGGGGGGTCAAACGGCACCTCACAAGGCAAACACCCCCGTATATGGCACCCATAGGGCCGTATACGGCACCTAGGGTACCGTATACGGTACCTAGGTATCCAGGGGGGGGGGGGTTGGTGCTCCGTTTGGCCTCCGCTGATTCCTCGGTTGCTTGGTTCGTCCGTATCTTCTTCGTTTGGGCTCCGATTTGCTTGATTCTTGCGCCGTTGACTTCGTTTTTCCATTACGCTTCTAATGGCACTGAGTTTTCCAAATTTGGAGGTGTTTATCTTTTGCGTGTTCCGGATGACGATCGGCGAGCTTCCAGACTTGTATCTTCTCCGTCTTTCATCCGTTTCTTCTGATTCTTTCACCTCCGGTCTTGGATTTCCCTATGGAATCATAAAATATGAATTAAGATCTACTTTCATAAGTAAATTAAGAAGGGAATAATTAAGGTGACATTATTTGCCTCGTTTTACGTGATAAACGAATGTTTTTGGTGATTTTAACAGCAACGCCCATAATTAGACCACTTTGGTGATTTTAAGTAAATAATCGATGTTTTAAGATGATTTCACCAAATATAAGTCCAGTAAGTGCAGAATAATGTGCCTAAAAACATGACTTTTTAGGTCACATCAAGTATCCCACACTTAGATGTTGCTTGTCCTCAAGCAACACATCCATGCCTCGTGAAAAAGATATTTTAAAATCTGGTTTTGGGGTGAGTAAGAACATTTTCAAAAGTCATCATTTTCTCATATTCATATATTTGCTCTAAAAACATCAGGAAAAAATAAGATAATTATTTCAGAAACAAGTAATTACTCTCTTTAAGCATACTTCCAAATCTCGTGATCTAGGAGTATACATGACTAGGCGATCTCACTAAGGTGGTCACTCAATTCACTCAAGAGTGTTTTGGGTTTCCTAATATTCTAAACAAAGAAATCGCTCAATTAGCCAGTCATGCAGTACTCATCGTCATAAGCTTGATCGAGAATCGGATCTCCACCACTTAGGTGAGAACGATGCTAATTATCCCAAGACATTCAGGGGTTGTAATGTTTGTGAGGGTTAAGGGGTATGGATAGTGGAAATTTTGGGTGTAAGGGTGTTGCTTATTCTAGGACTCCTAAGGTCACGAAAAACTTAATTTAGAAACGGATAAAAGTAAAGTAGCTTTTTTCTTCTATCGGATCTTCTTCTTTTAGGGCGATACTTCGAAGTACTAGCTTTATTTTCTTTTATTATTTTTCTATTTTCTTTTTCTGATTTTCTCTTTTTTTCTTTTTTTTTTCTTTCAGAACTTCTTTGCCAGAAAATTTCCAAGGATTATTAAATGCAGGAATCCTTCTTCTCATCTTTCTTCATCGAGTCTTTTCACGGTGTCAATTTTTCACACCAAGGATATTTCTTTTTCGGAGAACACGAGAGAGTAAGACAATTTGAAGGGATGTTCCTAAAAAGCGTTTTTCATAACCTTAGAAATTCTAGGATAAGTTTTTGGAAGTTTGGGAAAGTGGGGGTTTAAACATGTGGGTTTATGAAATGAAAAGGTTTAAGCTCAACAGGGTTTACTACGTGGATCATCGATACTAAAAATAGGCATCGGAAAGGGTTTTGGGCTTGAAAGAGAAGGCTTAAAAGTGGGTTAAATCCTAAGGAATGTCAAGGTCATCTAATTGCACCTGTACCGCGTACGGTACTCACCAATGTGGCCTCGAAGCGTATGTCAAGAGCAAGTTCTAATTCAGATATACATGCATCGTCACACACAAGAAATAAACAATGTAGCATTAAAGATGAATGCTTTTTAAGGCTCAAGTCCTCACTGCAATTGGGTTGTATGTGCCTAGTCATGTTCTTATTAGATTATCATTTCTTGCTTAAGCAATTATTAACTTATTTTCCTTAGATTTTAAAACAACTTATTCATATTTTGAAAATGACTTCTCTTAAAAACATCAAAACTCAAAAATTCAGAGTTAATCGGATGATTAAACTCAAAAAATTTTGAAAAATTTAGAGGAACATTTTCTGTGTTAACTATTTTGAACTAAAATCATTAAAACAAACTAAGGTATTCTATACCTGCTATCCCACACTTAGAGGAACATTGTCCCTAATGTTCTCTTGAGTTGAGATTGTAAAATCCCACACTTAGAGTTTGAACATGTAAGAAAATGTTTCTCAAGTGTTTTGTTTCGGGGTGGAATCCCACACTTAGTGATAAGTTTAGGATAGAGTATAGACTACTTTTATTATCATATTAACAAAATAAATAAACATGAATAAAGATAAAATAGATAAAAGAGGAAAGGATCAGATACTCCCCAGATAGTAAGTTGCATAGGAGCTGAGTTTCTGAATTTACAGAAGAAGATGTGGCCAAGATCTGCTTCTGAGTTCTTTATGAGGATCGGCTCGGCTTCAAGCGACTTTCTTATTTCCATCTCAACATCTCAATTTTATCCTCATGAAGAGATCTCTTAAGTGTGAACACGTTGGATGTTCCCTTTTTACAAACTCGGTTTTGTTTTTGCAAATGAAAAGAAATCACTGTCGTGGATTTTGAAAGATGTTTTCTAATACAAACCTGTTTTAGAAAAGTAGTATGCAAGTACCTCAAATGCTCGAAACACAAGATGATTTTCCTATTCATCCAAGAACAGTGGTTTATTTGCAAAACGAGTTGTATTTAAAAGATGTTTTGGTTAAAATTTGGGTTCATCCAAGTGTGAAGGATAGTCGGAGATCTACTTCATTTCTCAGGTTCTCTTTCTTTCTTTTATTCCATGGGTTGCCTCCCAAGAAGCGCTGCTTTTAAAGTCGAGAGCCTGACTTTATTTCACGGGTTGCCTCCCGAGAAGTGATGCTGTTAAAGTCGAGAGCCTGACTTTGCCTTCCTTCAGTCTAGTTGGTGCTGGAACCTCCAGGGTCGGAAGTGCTCAGAAGTGGAACCCTGGGATTACGTGGATAGATCCTCAGAAAGTGGCGAGAAATGATTTCAACGATGTTTGGAATCTCTTCTGAAAAGATAGGGAAACTTTCAAGATGTTGCTGAGTAACCTTTTTCATGTGCAGAAGGTCCCAAGTGATATCCCTGATTGCTCTGGATATAGGTCCGCGGGAATCAACTATAGAGAAACCATCAGATTCAATCATTTCTCTCTGAGGGTGCTGTTGTCTGAATGAGTCCATGAATCCGAGAAATTGGAGGTGTAAAGTGTCGTGATCTGCTATGCCAGAGCTTCCTCTTATTTCTCGAATTGAATCATGAATATCCTGGATGAGCCTGTTTTGATAATTGGTGAACGTGAGATTTGAGTCTTTGAAGGTGTTGCACACTATATCGTACACCTCACGTAAACCATAGTGAAATATCTGTCGATGCTCGTCCAGGTTATCCTCAGCAAAGATTTCTTAGATCCGATCGGTGAGGAAGTTCGCGATGTTAACCATCGAACCTTCTGGTATAGAGGAAGGGATGTCACGCGACCTTTCGGTAAAACTCACTTACTCGAGATCTTCAGCCATCTTGTGAGCATGAAACTCAAAAGTGCAGTCGATGTAGAACCTGTGAGGAGAAGTCTCGTCCATGTGGTCGTTCCTTGCCATAGAATTAAGTATGCCCCAAAGATTATTCATCAGTCTAATGTCAGCATCTGCATCAGGGTTCCCAGTAGCACGGTACATCTCCTCATGAAATGAGTGTAGAAACTCACTTTGCTCTCGGGAATATGGAAATGCGGATCTGATCAGAGTGTCATAGATCTTCCTGTAGATGCGCTTCTGTTCTTCAAAGAACTCCAGCTCTTCAGATGTTGGTCTAGTGCTTTGTTGCAGGAGCTGAGCGGCGAGATCTTCGGCGAAGGCATTAAGACGATTGTGGAAGAATCTGTAATCTTGGGAATTCTCGGCTTGGTTGACTTCAGACTCGGCTATAATTTCCTCGATCAGGGCCTGTTGTCGTGGACTGTATTCGTTGGTAGAGTTGAGGATAATGCTAGTCATAGTGGGTATGTCATCTTCAAAGTCTTCGATAGCACTTATCGTCTCCTCATGGTTGGTGATAATTGGAATTTCTGGAGAAGGTGGATTAGCTGGAGGAGTATGAAGATGGATATACCGGATATCTATTGGAATATCAGCGTAGATGACATCATCCCTATCACTTTCTATCAGTGGAGAATCCCTAGCCTGGGAATCAGGGAACTCAACATGATCAGATGGTGGCTGGGTGTCATCGGAGATTTGAGATATCGGTTGTGAAGAGTGCATCTCTATATCTCTCTCCTCCTGAGAATCAGTACCTCGGCTGGATTCAGAGGTGCTTCCAAATTCGAACAGGGTTCTTGGCGCAGATGCGTCGAAGGTTTGAATCCTTCGAGAATGCTCTCTTGAATGCAACTCCGGTAATCGGGAAGTTTTGTAAGCTGAGATCTTCATCAGGAGTTTGTCTCTAAGCTCTGGGTGTTGTTTTGCTAACGCAATGGTTTTCTCGATGTTTAAAAGAGCGTCGAGTCGAGGCGAGATAAGAGGCTTAGAGGGGTCCATGATAGAGGCTATAAGCCTTTCCATGGTTATGCCGAATCCTGCATCATATGGTTCATCTGTAGGTGGATAATCATCTGATTCATTATCTGACAAGGGAATAGCGTTTTCGATCTGCATGATTTCTTCTGTCGGATAGTGAGAATCAGGTAAGCAGTGATGCGGTGGGGTGGATTGGTATAAGTCCTCCTCTGGGTCTTCCTCCATTTCTTCTTCGGATTCCTCCATTTCTTCTTGTTCAGGTTTAGTTTCTTCTTCCTCCATTTCTTCCGGTTCTGACTCATCTGGCTCGGAATTTTCACTCTCTTCTTCTGACTCTGATTCTTCTGTTGATGATATGAGGCAAGTGTGCTCATCTGGTATGTATGTGTCTGATGGTTCCGAATCAGAAGTGTCATCGTCTGAAGTGATCCTGCCCATAGAGATGGTGTATATTTCTGCTTCTTCGGATTCCTCTGGGTGGATTGGTATAAGTCCTCCTCTGGGTCTTCCTCCATTTCTTCTTCAGATTCCTCCATTTCTTCTTGTTCAGGTTTAGTTTCTTCTTCCTCCATTTCTTCCGGTTCTGACTCATCTGGCTCGGAATTTTCACTCTCTTCTTCTGACTCTGACTCTTCTGTTGATGATATGAGGCAAGTGTGCTCATCTGGTATGTATGTGTCTGATGGTTCCGAATCAGAAGTGTCATCGTCCGAAGTGATCCTGCCCATAGAGATGGCGTATATTTCTGCTTGCTCTGCGAGAAGCTCATCAGCCTGATTGATTCTGAATGCAACAGTTTGTCCATGTGCTCTGAGGCTGATAGTCTGCGAGTAAACATCAATAATAGCACGAGCAGTATTCATAAAAGGCCTTCCTAGGATAATGGGTATATTAATATCTTCCTGAATATCCATCACTACGAAGTCAGTTGGGAAATAGAACCTATCCACTTTTACCATGACGTTCTCAGCTATGCCTCTAGGATATCGGATTGTTTGATGTAAGTCCCTAGTTCTTAGGATCGATAACTTTGTTATCTGTAGTATTAAGGTGCGGAATCCCTTAATACGATGTTATCTTACTAACAACGAATATGTTCGAATTGCATTTTAATAAAGCTTAACTTTAAACGATGAATCGTCAAAGTCTAGCTATAGGTTTCGTTTTCTCTGGTATTCTGAGTTCGCCGGAATGAAAAATGCAAAAGTGTTAAAAGTGTTAACGATTTTCTAAGGAAAATCGTTTATATATTTCTGTCTCGGCTCGGCTTGCATGGGCCTGCGAGTTCGGTCCAACTCGCAGCCCAAGCCCACTATAGGACTCGGCTCGCCAGACTATTACCATACGAGTTCAGATCTCATCTCTCAGCAATATACGCTGCGACTTGAGATCTCGACTCGCCTTGCACTAAACGTATATACTTATTTCGTATTTAATAATTCGTCTAACTTAACAAAATAATATGTTTAACGAATATTACTAACAAAACAAATATTTATTTACAAATCTAAACCAATGTACAAACATGATAATAATTACACTAGTCCTATTTCAAGCTAGATCTGTTGTCACAAACTATGTTCCAACAGACTCCCCCTTGACAATAGCTCTAGCGTCTCTATCTTCACGCTGTCTTTGATTTTCAAGAGTAAATCTTACTACCTGCAAAAATTTTAAGCTTGATGCGTGTTTTAACCATCCTGTGATAATCTCGTGCTAAATCACCCCAACCAATAGTAGATATGATCTTGTTCTTGTACAACATAATCAGATCTTCCTTTAATAAGTTCATCAGGTGTCTGTGATCATATACACGAAGAATCTCTTTTTCGCCATCAGGATAACCATCATTAGCTTCAATCATAAAGGCTTCTCCTGATCCAGCATCTACCCCCTAATATTTCAACTTTCCCAAAATATTCTGAGGCATAGTCTTCATAGGTATTTGCTTAATACAGTTGACCGCTGGATAAACCTTCTTCCTTCTTCTTCTTCCTGTCCTCTGACTGAGTTCGTTCAGCTTTATCGTTTTTCCTTTCCTTGGCTTAATCTTTGAGAACTTCATAGATAATCCTTCAGTCCTAATGTTACGCTCAACATACTTAGCATAGTCATCATCACTTGGATTTATCATATCTAATCTAGCCAAGTCTCGAATCTCATATCGAGGCAACGAACTAAACACTGCAAGCTTCTTCTTAAAATATTGAACTCCGTCAAACCTTTTGATCGCGAAGAGCTTCAGGTCAGAGTCATAATACCATCCAATAATGCCAGTTTTAAGTACACGTTTTCCAGTAATATCAACTTCTTTCAAAATGCGTGGCTTATTTTCCTTTTTCTTCTTTAGCATTTCTTGGATAAACATAGGATTACTAACCATATGTTTGTATTTATCCTCTATTTCTTCAACTTTAGTATCCGAATCTTCAGAAGCATTCTCAAAAGCTTCTAAATCAATAACTGATTCTCCTTGTTCATTTACAAAAACAAATTCAGTTGTTGATGGATTCACAACATGTTCATCTACATTTGCATCCAGATCAACACCTTCATCTATCACAGATTCAAATACTGCAGTCCAGTCTTCAGGAAGTTTGAACTCTCCTTCTTCAATATCATAATCAATCTCTTTATCTATCTCATCCAAAATATCATCTTCTGAATCTGATAGATCTAGCATTTCCATTCCTAGAGAAAAATGTAAATACAAATATATTAATAATTCAAATTCTTCATTGATTTCCCTGAACCAATCTAAGAATTTCTTTATTAATTCTTTTGTACGTTTTAACCTAAAATATAAACGCAATTTACATATAACTTATAAAATCTTTTATTGATTACCCTGAATCAATCCAAAAAATCTCTTAAGTCTTATAACCTACTTAACAAATAATAATTAATTTTAAATTCTAATGCATTGTGAATAATCACCAAACATTTAATTTACTATTAATTACCTTATATAATTTCCAAGTATTAATTGATCTAATTCATTATCAATTTAACCTTTAAATTATATATCATTTGTCTAGTTAAAACTAATACATTTTTAACTTGTCAGTATACAAACTCTCAAGTCTAAAATGCATATGTTATTATAAAATTTTGACCGCCGATATTATTCGGAACACGCCGCTCGACTACTCAATGAGTCGGAAGACTTTCGATCACTATTTTATCTTAACATATAATTACATAAACTTAAATTACATCAAGCATATTTTATTAAAATAATAATAACCTTAAGCCGAATATATTTACACAATAAAATTAAGTTTACATTTGTTCACTACAAACTTTTACAAATATTACAATACTATGATAATACTAAGCTATCTTACCAGCTTCAGTATCACCCGGTACGGTCTTATATGCACTTGTACCAGCTCCAGAACCGCTTGTACCAGCATTACCACCAGACTCCCCCTGAATCGTAGTTTGCTCACCAGTCTTTGAAGGACCAGTCTGCTCACCACCTTCTGGTGCATTGGGATCATCGTCTTTATCTAAATCTCTCTTCCTCTTCAGCTCATTTTCTTTGCAAGACTCCAGATATACCAATATCTCCCCCTGAGTAGACTGTCCTGAATGCGCTCTCAAGACCAAACTCTCCAAGGAAGATAACTTCAGTCTCTGAACATTGAAGTCCGCAAGCAAAGTCTCATGAGTCTTCATCAGTAGATTGTAAGATTCGCTCTGTTTGAGCATCTACTGACCAAGAAGAAGATTATTCGACACCAGCTCTGGAATCTGAGAAGTAAGCTTCTCTAAATCCTTTACTCTCGACTCTAAGGACGTAATCCTTTCAGCATCAGTCGTCGGAGTAATAGGTATCGTTGTAGGTCCAGGCGGTGTAAGAGACTCAATATGCCAGTCTCTTGTCAGCGGTGTATGCGGTTGAGACAAAGCTTGCGTAAGCAAGTTTGCCGCAAATCTAGCTCCTTTATTTGTCAGAAATTTTGCCGCATGAACTAGATCAGCAACCTCATGCTGTAAAGTTAAACACAATTAAAATCAGTTATTGTTACAGATTACTCTGTCTCAAACTCTAATTAATTGCATAACACTTATAGTTATAGAACTTATATCTCATACCTGAAGCGGTACAGATATCTGTTCAGAAACCACCGGTGTATCCTTCTCCACCTGTGGTGTATCTTGAGCAACTGTATACAGAATTAACTGTCTCAGTTTAACTCCTGATAAACAACAAGTTAAGATTATTTAACTTTATAATAATAACTAACCTTCTCTGATAGTCAACGTCCTTGGACGTTTCATCAATGGAGTAACAGTCTCCTCAGCATCCAAATCATGAACAATGAAATATGGATCTGGTTCATTGACTTTACGCTTGAGCTTCAGCTTCTGAGCAGGATCAACCTCAAGCCTTGATCGTTGCTTAGTCATTCCAGCCGGAATACTCGTGGACAGATCAACAAGATCATCCTCGGTATCACTGGAATCGTCAGTTGTATGTCCATCATACTTGCTAGATAGACCAACTGGTTCCTAAATATATTTACCATTTATGATTAACATAAAACTCTATCAAACTAGATAAATATATATTTAAGATTATTCAGCTTTAATACCTTAGCAGGTGAAACTGCTGAACTATCAATCTGTCTTTGCTCACCCTCAGGTCTAGTGACCTCTGAGTCTGCAATCTCAGCTTCCTGTATATAATGATATTCATATTTTATAATTAGAAATGCTACCTAATCAACTAAATATCTATATCATAATATAAAGAAAATATTACCTCAGGTGGTGCAAAATAACTATCAATATCCTGGAGCAAGGGATTCGTTGCAGCATCATTGTGCTCCAGCACCTCCTGAACAATCTGAGCAGCAACATCTGGGTTCACCTGTTCCCCAGCATGTGCAGGTTGTTTCAAGACATCCTCAAGCAGCTCTTGTGGATCTTCAGCATGAACCACATCAGCTGGAGGTTGTGCAATAGCAGCAGCAGCAGCAACATCAGCAGGAGTAATGTCCAACCACCCATTATTTGGTGGTGGAACGTAGTTTGGGTCAATAATATACCCAAAGAGTGGTCGTTCCTCCGGTTTCACCACACCTTCCTTCCTGATTGTCTGCATAAACATGGCATTATATCCACGTTGATCAATGGTATTCACCACTAAAAACGGCTCAGGTATAGCCAAGTTCGGTAGACGCGCACGAATGATAAGCATACAGAACCTTGGGTAGATCATAAATCTAGATCTAACAGAACCCGATATCTGTCTTGCAATCTCTCCAAAAATGAGATCACAGAAACTGTATGGTTTATTATAAACCAGGGACAGTGCAGCCAATAAAATAACAGGGCTTAACTCATCGAAGCCTCCCTTCTTCGGTGCAAAAACTGTATTCATCACATGCAACAGAAACCTCCACTGTCCGAGTACCAGAGGCTTCTGAAACTGGTTCCCGCGCCTATCTCCCGTATATCCGATACGACCGATTGCCCCCTCAATAAAGTCCATGGGCATCTCCAAATCCCCATTCTCTTGTTCTTCAGTCCCCAGCTGTAATACCTCACGAAGATATCCAGCAGTAAATGCAACCGTTTGACCATTAACCGTTGCCCTAATCTCTAGTGGATTGACAGATTGGTCATGCATGATATCCGTCCAGAAATCGTTCAGAATAGCCTGAGAAATAGGTGGATTGGCCGTAATAGCATATCTAATACGCGACCGTGCAAGAAAGCGAAGAATATCAGCCACTCTATCAGCCCTCTTGGTCTGTAGATTCAGATCTACTAGAATATTGTGGCTTTTATCAAATGGTCTCGCCATATCTGTATAATAAACACAAATAACAGATTAAATGCACGTGTAATAGATTTTAAACTATAACGTATTATGAATCGTAATTCATCTTACATCCTAGTTTAAATATAAACTTATATATATTACTTGTTACAAAATTGTCTCAACTCATATACATATAAATCAATATATATAATATACCACTAATATAAAATTAGGACACGCTACTAGATTACATTTTGAATCGGTAGACTTTCGATATATATATATATACATTGTCATAGGAATCCAAAAATATACTAGTTATTACTTAAAAAGTCGTAACTCTTATAAAAACCCTTTTGTTTAAAAAAAAATTTCTAAGTTCTGGATTCGCATAAGACACCTAAGTGAATCGAGTTCAACTTTCGCTTATCGACTCGCAATTGGATCTGCAGCCAAGTGAACTCGCTAATCATGTCGATCCGCAGGTCAACTCGTTGGTCGATCCGCTAATCAACTCGATCCGCTAGTCAACTCGCTGCGAGTTGAATCGAAGGTTCAACTCGTTCGATGAACAGCCGTCACGAGTTTAAACTTAAAATCGATGATTTTGTAAGTTATAACACAATCAAACGATACATTCATGTTTATTAAGGTTCGTTTAACATTAATCCTAATGATTCGTGTTCTAACAAGCCGTTAATCTACGTCAATCGATCAAACATTAAACCGAGACCCTAAGTTTATAAAAACTTCGATTTCGCGTTAATTAAACGGTGAAATCCGTTGTATTTTACCACAAAATGTTCGCAATCTAAAGGTGAATAAAATCTACGGATCAAAAACTCGTTCTTCGTACTCGTAAAATCGGAATCAAACGAAAATAATGTTTCGTCTCGTTTTTGCAAAGAAGCGGATTCGCAAAGTATAAGTGAACTCGCGAATGTTGTGGATCCGGTGATCTGTTGACTCGTTTGACCTCCCGTTTTATACTCTGTATCCGATTTCACGAGAATTCAAGTGGATCCGCAAGTTGACTAAGTCGACTCGCAGGAATAAATAAAAACGAGAATTAAATACTAAGTATAAATTAAAAACCCATCATTTGTACAAGTCTAAAATAAAATTATTTTTCACTTGTATTTGTTACGTTTGTTCAACTCAAAAATATTCAGTATAATTTAATTCCGAAGGGTAAAACCTAACAAAAACAAAAACTTAAATTAAACATAAACTAAAATAAGATAAAAACACAATTATGTAAACATTGGTATCAAGTACCATTTTATTAATCACTTGAGCAAAACAAAGTACATAAACAAACAGAATAAGAATTTATCTGCTTAGGGATCATATTAGTAAGAATAAGCAATTAAGTATTTATTAAAAAGTCTAAGTTGATTGTTAGTATACATACCTTATGAAATTTAAATAAATTACTATAAAATTACAACTAAAATTTATCATTTATACATTTATATTTATAAAACTATATCTTAGGTACCTTTATCCACATAGCATAATTAATAAATGCATTACTCACATAAAGTGAATATGTTAATTATAGACAGTTCAAGACGATTACCGGTATTATGATCCACATAAACAAATTATACTCGACTTTCTAAGCAAACACATTATTATTAGTATGAATATTATCAAGTGCTTCCTATTATATGACATACTGAAGAATTCAAGTAAAACTCATAACACTGCATCATTAAATTTCAAGGTAGCGGTTACTAAATGATGTATCTTTTCGAAACATATAACATACACCTGAATTTTAAGATTAGACAAATATCGGACATACTTTGAATATGCTATGTTATCCAAGTCTGTACGTAGTACAATAGAGGATCCCTTCTAGCATTATTCAAAATATATTTGAGAATATTAATTTAATTAAAGGTTTCAGATCTGTACCAGTAATTAAGTTAATACCCATATTTCTACTATTTGTCAATTAAAAATGCATCATAACAGTGTATGGCAATACCATCATTCAACAATTAAGACTTAATGTCATACATCATAGAATAGTAACACAAGATAATAAACAAGTAGTTAATTAACTTCTTAAGGTTTAGAAAATTTTATATAATTTGCCTACCAGTACATCATATGATGAAGCCATCTAAAGTTTTCACTAAAAATAGACAAATTATAACTTGTGGATATAGGTGTATAATCAAATAAATATAAACACATACCTGATAGAACCGCTGTAGTTCTAAAGTAGCTTTATTTGAACCTACTACCACATCATACTTAGGACTTAAGCTTATTATTATGAAGCTTATTCTCCTAATGTACTAACATTTCCCTTAGTTTTTGCAGATAAAAACTTAAAGAATATTATGTTTATATTCTTTAATGAAGGCGATTCCCCTTAGGTAACAAGCAAATGAATGCCATACGCCCTTTTTTTTTTAACATATGGAAATACTAACTATTACAACAAATACCCTTGGAAGACTAATCACTCTGGATTTCTCATTCCGTTTAGTTGAACCAACGTCTCAAATCTTGCTCTGTCAAACGCCTTTGTGTATAAGTCTGCTAAGTTATCCAATGATGGAACCTTAACTAACTTTATCAACTTCTTCTCAGCACAATCTCTAATAAAATGATGTCGAATATCAATATGCTTAGTTTTACTGTGCTTTACCGGATTATTGGTGACCGACATAGTAGATTCGTTATCAATCATCATAGGAGTATTGGTTATATTTAACCCGTAATCCCGCAGTTGCCGTTGAATCCAAAGTACTTGAGAGCAACAGCTGCCAGCTGCAACATACTCAGCTTCACATGTAGAAATGGCTACCGAGGTTTGCTTCTTGCACTGCCAAGATACTAATCGACCTCCTAGGAATTGACATCCTCCGGTCGTAGATTTCCTATTCTGATTGCATCCTCCATAATCCGAATCAGTATAAGCTACGAGATCTAAGTCTCCATCAATCGGATACCAAAGACCCAGCTTAGGTTTCCCTTTGAGGTAACGAAAGATTCGTTTAACAGCTTGCATGTGTGACTCTTTCGGATTAGCCTGATATCTTGCGCATAAACAAACAGCAAACATTATGTCAGGCCTAGAGGCTGTGAGATACATTAGTGATCCGATCATGGCTCTGTAAAGAGTTGGATCCACATCGCTATCACTCGAGGTATCTGGACCTAGTCCATGATTGACTGGAATTGGAGTATTGTAGACCTTACTTTCATCCATCTTAAAGCGTTCTAATAGCTCATATGTATATTTAGATTGATGAATAAAGAATCCATCCTTCTTTTGATCAACTTGTAATCCTAAGAAGAAATTCAACTCTCTCATTGCAGACATTTCAAACCTTTTCCTCATGACTTTCTCAAATTCTTGACACATCTTTTCATCAGACGATCCAAAAATAATGTCATCAACATATACTTGCACGAGAAGAAAGTCTTTCTTCTTCCACTTCACAAACAGTGTGCTATCAATCGATCATCTTGTAAATCCATTCTCAAGTAGATACGTTGATAGTGTTCCATACCATGCCCTAGGTGCTTGATGCAATCCATATAGAGCCTTATTCAAACGATATACTCTATCTGGATACTCAGGATCAGCAAACCCTGGCGGTTGTGAAACATACACCAGTTCTTCCACTTTGCCATACAAAAAGGCACTCTTAACATCCAACTGATACACTTTTATACCAAAATATGATGCGAATGCTAAGAATACTCTAATTGCTTCTAGCCTAGCAACTGGTGCAAACACTTCATTGTAGTCAATACCTTCTTGTTGATTAAAACATTGAACTACTAGACGAGCTTTATTGCGAGTAACGATTCCTTTATCATCTCTCTTGCACTTAAATACCCATCTAGTTCCAATTGGATATTCTCCCTTTGGTAGGTCAACCAACTCCCATACTTGCAATTTAGAGAACTGAGATAGTTCTTCTTGCATTGCTTCTACCCACGAGCTTTCTTTTAAAGCCATTTGAACATTTTTAGGCTCGACTTGTGAGATAAAGCATGAATATAGACATTGATTAGGAATCCCTTTCTCTTTCATTGCAGTATACAAGCTTTGGTATTCTAAATTTTCAGACGTACTAGCTTTTGATTGAGTCCTTGTTTGAACCGGAGTATTAATATCACCGATGATATTTTCAACGGGATGATTCTTACTCGTTCTAGTTGAAGCAACAGGCTCAACTGGAATCTCATCTCCTAAGTTAGTACCGATTTCTTCAAGAACACTGTGTTGTTCAGGAATGTCTTCCAAATCTGGTACACCCTCTCTAGATAGCTGTGAGTTAACAATACCCATAGATATTCTTAACTCTCTCAGTGGTGTGAGAATTTCGTCCACTAATTTGTCAGTCAGCTCTTCTTCATTTAGAGGTGTATTTACTTTGGATTTTTGAGATCCACTAGTAGATGTTTGATTTGGATCAACATTTGTCTTGATTACAGAATTCGGAACACTCGATGTTGAAGTATGGCCAGTATCTACATCTTCAGACAATAAATGTTCAGCTATCTCTGAATCACTGACATAGTCACTAATAGGAACTTCAAATGATGCAAAAAGATCAGAATAATCAAATTGCCAATCTAATCCCTTATGAACATCAGGTGAGTAGCTCGTAACCTCAATATTATAAACTACTTCCAAACGTCCTGTGACTTTATTAAAGACTCTCTTGTTTGGAGAATTGGGCATATAACCTAGCAAAAATCCTTCGTCAGCCTTCTCACCAAATTTTGCTTGATGTCCAGTCTTTAATATGGTGCATGAAACTCCAAAGGGTTCAAACCCTTCTAAGTTAGGTTTCTTATTGTTCAAAAGCTCATAACAAGTTTATGTCTCTTAACCGTAAGAACTCTATTGAGAACATAACATGCTGTATTCAATGCTTCTGCCCAAAAGATGACCGGAAGCTTTGAATCAGCAAGCATTGTTCTTGCAACTTCAATCAACATCCTATTTTTCCTTTCATCAACACCATTCTGTTGAGGTTCATAAGGTGCACTGAATTGATGTAATATCCCTTTGCTTAAGCAATAGATATTCAACGTTGAATTCTTGAATTCTGTTCCATTGTCACTACGAATACGCTTAACTCTCTTTTTATAGACATTCTCTACTAGATCAAAGAACTCAATTAGAATTCCTGGAGTTTCATCCTTTGATCCCAAAAAGAATACCCACGAGAATCTAGAATAATCATCTGTGACAACTAAACAGTACCATTTGCCACCTAGACTTCTCTTGCTTATAGGGCCAAAGAGATCCATATGTAGCAATTCAAATGGCGAGGAGATTGAGTTTTCAGTCTTAGATCTGTGTGGTTTCTTATGCTGCTTTCCTTTCATGCAAGGAACACACTTATCTTCAGACTCGAAACGTTTTTGAGGTACACCTAAAACCAAACCATTTTTGGTTATATAATTCATCTTTCTCCAGTTCAGGTGTGCCATTCTCCTATGCCATAATAAAGCATCTGTTTCCGAAGCCTTGTATAACGCCCCTCATTTAATACAACAATATAATATTAAGTTTGGCGGAAGCGACTACCTGAAATACATATTCTATTAAAACCTGCTAGAAATTTTCGCAACCCTTTATACAATATGTTTAACTACTAAACAAACATAGTTAACATGTTTACAAACCCGGGGCATTATATACTATAAAACATTATTTATTACAAACTGGATCAGAGTTGCAAGTTTCAAACATTCCCAGCATCAAAACATCCTTCCTGACTACCCACATAATATACATCACCTGCAGGAAGTAAATTAAGGGATTAGCACGAAGCTAAGTGAATGAATAATCAACTACAATTCAATTTAGCTAGCAATCTGTTCACAATCAATAATGCAACAAATATCGTCAAGAGGAACGGTGGTTCCTAGAGACCCTGTTCCGGGTGGCCCCATCAGAACACTTAAATCAACTGTAGGCCAAAACAGTGATTAACCGCTAACTAAATGCTAATCTCCATCAACACATGTACGCAACCCTGTGTTGACCAACATTAGCAATCAAGTCCAACTGACAATCTAGTTGACCTCTGGATTATACATTTCAATTCAATGTTCGTCAAACAACCAATCAAATGGCATATCATTTCAAAATTAGCATACTATCAATAGTAATCCTATAATTACTGATTGAAATCAAACTGACACAACCAAATCAAACTGTGAGTCTCAAATCCACTCACCTGATTCGTCTCAGTTACTTACTCAGCAGTCTTATCTCGCTGAGCCCTGGGATTATCTGAGAACATAAAATCAATCATAAATTAGTAATTTGTTTTCAACTAATGGTACTTATGTAATTAAACACATTACATAAATAATCACATCATTAATCAATTCCAACATACAACTATACTATTTATATATAGTATTTATTTAAGTTCACAAACTAAAATGATCATCAATTTTATTCATGCAAACGCGATCCAGACAAGGGTGGTGGGATCGCGTTCACCCTTTGCAAAAAGTTCTGTCACCGTTTTACACTTAGCAACGCGATCCGGGAACTAGGGCTGGATCGCGTTCACAAGAAGAAAACGTTATGGAATCAATTTTTTCATTAGGCAACGCGATCCGGGCAAGACTTCAGGATCGCGTTCCTACGCGTTTTAGTTCAGGTGCAGACCTGCAAACACACAGCTCAACCCATTTTCATATATCATCATTTCCATCATATGAATCTCAGTTTTGAAGTTACTAAACACTCAAATAACACCACATATCATTGTATAACAACATTTCACACATCAATTGACTACCAAAATCAATTAGTAACCTTACTTCAAACTTATAATCAAGTTCATGAAACTAACAATGATCAAAACTTACCAAATTAGATGTTTACAAGATGATGATAATGCAAACTAGCTAAGATCCTTATCAAATCAACTCAAGATCACTTGTTTTAATTCTTTGGTTGCAAGGGTTAAGGGTTTTGAGAGTTTTAACTTTAGGGTTTAAGGTTTCCAAAAAGGGAAAGTTACCAACTTTCCTAAAAAGGAAATATTTAAGGCGGTTAAGATTTTACACCGACCCGTATCCACTTAAAATTAGTCCCTTTTCAATCTATTGCCTGGAACCTAAAACCCATTTGCAAGAAACTTCTTTTATTGCACCGTCAACTATAGTAAATCAAAACAAACAATAATTTACTAAGCACAATAAGTCCTAAAGCTTATTTAACTAAGTTTCGAAATTTAAACATATTTATCAAATAATTTCTAATACAATTAAATACATCAATTTAAAATTAGAAATTACCGGACCAGAAGAGAGGATGTTACAATTCTCCCCCCCTTAGAAAGATTTCGTCCCCGAAATCTCATCACGATCAAATAATCCAGGATATCTGGATCTCATACTATCCTCTGTTTCCCAAGTTAGGTTTTCACCTAAACTATGTTTCCATTTCACTAACACCATGGGAATCTGTTTCTTCCTAAGTTTGGTAACTTTTCTATCAAGAAGTTCTACTGGTTCTTCAACTAACTTCTGACTCTGATCAACTTTCAAATCTTTCAACGGAAGAATCTGAGACTGGTCTTCAACGTTACATTTCCTCAAATAACAAATGTTAAACGTATCATGAATACCAGCAAGCTCTGGAGGAAGATCCAATGTAACAGACTGATCATTCACAATCTGACGAATTCTAAACGGTCCAATATATCGAGGAGCCAATTTGCCACGTTTCCCAAACCGTATTACCCCTTTCCAAGGTGAAACTTTCAGATAAACAAGTTCACCTTCAACAAAAATAACAGGTCGACGTTTAGGATCTGCATATTGTTTCTGTCTATCACGTGCAGCTTTCAACTTTTCACGAGCTACTGCTACTTTATCAGCTGTCATCTGAACAATGTCTGGACCTGCAAACTGCTTCTCACCTGCCTCTAGCCAACAAGTTGGAGTTCTACAACGGCATCCATAAAGCATTTCATATGGAGGCATGCCAATACTAGAATGATAGGAGTTATTATAAGCAAACTCAACCAATGGCAAATGAGAATCCCAAGAACCACCATACTCTAGAATACAAGCTCTTAACATATCCTCAAGCGTCTGAATCGTACGTTCTGACTGACCATCGGTTTGAGGATGATAAGCTGTACTAAGTTTCACACGTGTACCCAATTCATGCTGCAAACTCTGCCAGAAATGAGATACAAACCTTGGATCTCTATCAGATACAATCGATAATGGAATACCATGCCGAGTAACAATCTCATTCATATACAACTGTGCAAGCTTACTCAGAGATGCAGTATCACTAGTAGCTAGAAAATGAGCACTCTTGGTCAATCGATCAACAATGACCCAAACCATGTCATTTCCTCGAGCAGTTCGAGGCAACTTGGTTACAAAATCCATAGTCAAATGTTCCCACTTCCATTCAGGAATCTCAAGCTGTTTCAATGATCCATACGGCTTCTGATGTTCAGCTTTAACTTGAGAACAAATATGACAAGAACTAACAAACCTTGCTACATCCATCTTCATTGTAGGCCACCAATACAAAGGTTTCAAGTCATTATACATTTTAGTGCTTCCTGGATGTACAGACAATCTGGACTTATGGGCTTCATTCAGAATAATATCCCGAAGACCACCAAACAAAGGTATCCAAACACGAGACTGAAAGGTTTTTAATCCTCTCGAATCATCCAATAATAATTCCTTTCGATTTAACATAATTTCAGATTTCAAATTATGGTCTAACAAAGCCTCCAACTGTGCAGCTTTAATCTGAGCCACCAAATCAGAAGAAACTTCTAAACGCATAAAATAAACTCGATTAGAGGTTACCTTACGGCTTAACGCATCCGCAACCACATTGGCTTTCCCTGGATGGTATTTAATTTCACAATCATAATCCTTAATTAATTCCAACCATCGTCTCTGCCGCATATTCAACTCTTGCTGTGAAAATATATACTGAAGACTCTTGTGATCTGTACAAATAACACATTTGGTACCATACAAGTAATGCCTCCAGATTTTCAAAGCAAACACAACAGCTGCAAGTTCTAAATCATGGGTAGGATAATTTCTTTCATGAGGTTTGAGCTGACGAGAAGCATAAGCAATCACACGATCTCGCTGCATTAAAACACAACCCAAACCAGCAATAGATGCATCACAATAAACAACAAAATCATCGGACCCATCTGGCAATGCTAACACCGGAGCCTGACATAACAACTGTTTCAGAATCTGAAAAGCTGTTTCCTGTTGTTCAGTCCATATAAACTTTTCATCCTTACGGGTCAATTTAGTCAACGAACCGGCAATTTTAGAAAAATCTTTAATAAACTTCCGGTAATAACCCGCCAAACCAAGAAAACTTTTTATTTCTGAAGCAGACTTTGGAGCTTTCCAATTCATTACAGCTTCAATTTTCGAAGGATCAACTTTAACACCATCATTACAAATAATATGACCCAAAAACTGTACTTCCCGAATCCAAAATTCACATTTAGAAAACTTTGCATACAAATGTTCTCTCTTTAAGGTTTCCAATACCAACCTCAAATGCATTCCATGCTCTGATTCGGATTTAGAATATACCAAAATGTCATCGATAAACACAATCACAAATTTATCAAGAAAAGGTCGACAAACACGGTTCATCAAATCCATAAAAACTGCGGGAGCATTCGTCAAACCAAAAGGCATAACCAGAAATTCAAAATGACCATATCTGGTTCTAAATGCAGTTTTAGGAATATCACAATCCCTAACACGAACTTGATGATAACCTGATCTCAAATCAATCTTTGAATAAAATGAAGATCCCTGCAACTGATCAAATAAATCATCTATCCGAGGCAGAGGATATTTATTCTTTACTGTTCTTTTATTCAATTCCCTATAATCAATGCACATTCTAAAAGACCCATCTTTCTTTTTCACAAACAGAACTGGTGCACCCCAGGGAGAAGAACTAGGTCTAATAAACCCTTTATCCAACAACTCCTGTATCTGATTCATCATTTCCCGTATCTCAGACGGAGCTAATCTATAAGGGGCTTTGGCTATAGGTGAAGAGCCAGGAACAAGATCAATCTGGTATTCAACTTCCCTAACCGGTGGTAAACCAGGTAATTCATCAGGGAATACTTCCGGATACTCAGAAACAACTGGTACATCAGAAAGGGACTTCTTTTCTAACTTAGCATCAATCACATAAGCTAGATACGATTCACAGCCCTTGGACAAAGATTTCCTAGCTTTCATCATACTAATCAAAGGTATACAAACATTATCCCGTTCTCCTCGAGCCACGACATATGACTTTTCAGAGATTGGAATTCTAATCAGCTTATTGTGGCAATCTATGCTTGCTTTATACTGACTTAACCAATCCATACCAATAATCACATCAAAACTAGCAATTGGCATCAACAGAAAGGAAATTGGGAAAGTCTGGCTATCTATCATAATACTAGCTCCAATTACCGAGGTGGTAACAGGAACCGATTTGCCACTAGCTATTTCTACTTCAACTGGGTTTGTTATCACAGTAGGCATCATTTTCAACTTATCACAGAAATACACAGATACAAACGAACAATTTGCACCAGAATCAAACAAAACACGAGCTGGTACAGAATTTACAAGAAAAGTACCCGTGATCACGTCATCTGTATGGACAGCTTCATCAACTGTCATTTGAAAAGCTCTACTAACTGCAGATGGCGGATTCTTCCGCTTCTGACCGGAAGAAGCTGATGAACCAACAACTGTCCCCGAACCCTGTCTCTTAGCCTCAGCACACTGATTTGCACGATGACCTTCCTTATGGCAATTCCAACACACATAAGTAGGGAAAACACAATCTTTGGCTTCATGCCCAATCACACCACATTTTACACATCTAGTGGTTTGCACAGTACACGGCCCAAAATGTCTAGCTCTACACTTAATACACCAATTGGGACTATCAGAAGTACCACCACGACTTTCTTGTTTCTTACCCTGCTGATTTCCTTGCCACCGTTGCTTACCTTTACCCGAAGATTCACTCCTAGATTTCTGAGAAACTATTTCTTTACTTGGTACTTGTTGAGGTTTCAAATCACTATCAACAGATCGAGCTAACATAAAAGCTTGAGGAAGAGAGCTCGCTAATCTCACTGAAGTTCGATAATGATTAGGTAAAGTACCCACAAACTGTTCTATTTGAGTTCTCTCATCAGGAACCCACTGCTGAACAAACCTGAGTTTCTCTGTAAACTGATTTATCAAATCATCCATTGACATGTTATCAGTTAACTGCAAATCCATAAACTCCTTTCTAATTCGAGCTATATCATAGTTTGAACAATACTGCTTACAAACTTCATTACGAAAATCAGACCATCGGATAGATGCTTTCTGAAAAGAAGTTAATACTGAAGTAATCGAATCCCACCAATTCATAGCTGCTCCTTTTAAAAGTTGAGTTGCATAAGGAACTTTTAGTTCTTCCTCACATTGACAGACTTCGAATTTCTTTTCAACATCTCTCAACCAATCTAGAGTTACAGAAGGATTCGTACTACCCGAATACCCAGACGGATTACTGCTCATAAAGGTTTTAAATGAACACACCTTTTGCTTTGGCGGTGAAATCGTACCAAACACAGGATGAGATGATTCAGCCTCTTTTTGTTGTTTATACATTCTAAGTGCTTGGTTTTCCTCTTCCAATTGAAGTAGATACTGATCCCTTTCTGCCTCCTCTCTAGCATGGAAAGAAGTACCAGCATTCTCATTCCGGTCATCATGAGTCTCAGCAGCAACTTCAGGCCTTGAGGCATTATTAGGGTTAACAGGTAGTTGCTCGTTATCCGCCATATCTGTAAACACCACAACAGCTTACAAATCATTAGTCGTTAGCACCTATTCTACTAACCGATTCACATTCAGTACATAATCCCTTTTCCAAGAATGTTTGACACAACACAATCAAACTTTAGGATTGAACATACAATCATATTCAATTGCCCCAAACCTGGCTCTGATACCAACTTATAACGCCCCTCATTTAATACAACAATATAATATTAAGTTTGGCGGAAGCGAATACCTGAAATACATATTCTATTAAAACCTGCTAGAAATTTTCGCAACCCTTTATACAATATGTTTAACTACTAAACAAACATAGTTAACATGTTTACAAACCCGGGGCATTATATACTATAAAACATTATTTATTACAAACTGGATCAGAGTTGCAAGTTTCAAACATTCCCAGCATCAAAACATCCTTCCTGACTACCCACATAATATACATCACCTGCAGGAAGTAAATTAAGGGATTAGCACGAAGCTAAGTGAATGAATAATCAACTACAATTCAATTTAGCTAGCAATCTGTTCACAATCAATAATGCAACAAATATCGTCAAGAGGAACGGTGGTTCCTAGAGACCCTGTTCCGGGTGGCCCCATCAGAACACTTAAATCAACTGTAGGCCAAAACAGTGATTAACCGCTAACTAAATGCTAATCTCCATCAACACATGTACGCAACCCTGTGTTGACCAACATTAGCAATCAAGTCCAACTGACAATCTAGTTGACCTCTGGATTATACATTTCAATTCAATGTTCGTCAAACAACCAATCAAATGGCATATCATTTCAAAATTAGCATACTATCAATAGTAATCCTATAATTACTGATTGAAATCAAACTGACACAACCAAATCAAACTGTGAGTCTCAAATCCACTCACCTGATTCGTCTCAGTTACTTACTCAGCAGTCTTATCTCGCTGAGCCCTGGGATTATCTGAGAACATAAAATCAATCATAAATTAGTAATTTGTTTTCAACTAATGGTACTTATGTAATTAAACACATTACATAAATAATCACATCATTAATCAATTCCAACATACAACTATACTATTTATATATAGTATTTATTTAAGTTCACAAACTAAAATGATCATCAATTTTATTCATGCAAACGCGATCCAGACAAGGGTGGTGGGATCGCGTTCACCCTTTGCAAAAAAGTTCTGTCACCGTTTTACACTTAGCAACGCGATCCGGGAACTAGGGCTGGATCGCGTTCACAAGAAGAAAACGTTATGGAATCAATTTTTTCATTAGGCAACGCGATCCGGGCAAGACTTCAGGATCGCGTTCCTACGCGTTTTAGTTCAGGTGCAGACCTGCAAACACACAGCTCAACCCATTTTCATATATCATCATTTCCATCATATGAATCTCAGTTTTGAAGTTACTAAACACTCAAATAACACCACATATCATTGTATAACAACATTTCACACATCAATTGACTACCAAAATCAATTAGTAACCTTACTTCAAACTTATAATCAAGTTCATGAAACTAACAATGATCAAAACTTACCAAATTAGATGTTTACAAGATGATGATGATGCAAACTAGCTAAGATCCTTATCAAATCAACTCAAGATCACTTGTTTTAATTCTTTGGTTGCAAGGGTTAAGGGTTTTGAGAGTTTTAACTTTAGGGTTTAAGGTTTCCAAAAAGGGAAAGTTACCAACTTTCCTAAAAAGGAAATATTTAAGGCGGTTAAGATTTTACACCGACCCGTATCCACTTAAAATTAGTCCCTTTTCAATCTATTGCCTGGAACCTAAAACCCATTTGCAAGAAACTTCTTTTATTGCACCGTCAACTATAGTAAATCAAAACAAACAATAATTTACTAAGCACAATAAGTCCTAAAGCTTATTTAACTAAGTTTCGAAATTTAAACATATTTATCAAATAATTTCTAATACAATTAAATACATCAATTTAAAATTAGAAATTACCGGACCAGAAGAGAGGATGTTACAATTTGGATAATAAACAAGTAGACACCATTTAAGAGTTAGGAACACCCATGTTGATAGCATAGATGTCCTTCTTCCTTGGCGCCCTCATCAATATTGTAACACCCGCCAAATTAGGACTAGTAATTAGTGCCTAACAAGATGTTAATACATGTAATTAGTTCTGTGTTAGGCTAATTAATGTATCGAATTATATATTGTTGAATATATACGAAAATGCGATTTGGTTAAATCGTACGCAATTTAAATCGAATGTATTTCGATTCAATTTAATACGGACGTTGGTGACCAATTTTATTAAATAACGCTTTTATATCAAGAATATTATTAAGATAATATTTCGTATTCATTCGGATTATACAAACAAAAATTATATGATTTAAAAATGTAAAACGCGCAAAACAAACTAACTTACATTTTATAACACAAATATAAATTGATTTGTAAAATATTTAAACAATATATCGCGTAATAAATCGTATTTTAAAACTCATAATTAAAATGTAAATAATTATTTAACGTTTAAACGACGGAGCAAACGAACACCACGCGGAACGCGGGGCGAGAAACTGAAAAGTGGGGATAAACCCCCACCTCCCACTTTTCTTTTTCATTTCATCATCTTTCTTATCTCTCTCTCTCCTATTTTCTCTCTATTATTCAAAATCACCACCATCCACCTAAATCGCAAAATAACACCACGAAACGCAACCGGATCACCAATATTTTTAGAGATTCACGACCACCTCGCGACGATCTACAACGCTATCTTTCCGGATTTTCATTTCGGCAATTTGTAAGTTTCCGACAAAACCCGAAACTCTCCGTTTTTACTCATTTTTACGTTTTTATGGTTTGTATCAACTTATTATGTCCAAAAATGGGTTGGGTAAAAGATTTAGACCAAACGGAAGCCTCTCGACCGTTTTTCCGGCCACCGAAATCGTAACAGACCCCGACGTCGCACTTGGCTTGGCCCGATTGCGACGTCAGCTGCAACGTCGCTAATATCTCTCAGCGTCGCTTATAGCGACGCAGCCTATTACGTCGCATTGACTTGCGAACGTCGCACTTAGCGACGCAAACCCTTACGTCGCTGAAATCAACAACGTCGCCTATAGCGACGCCACGTACAACGTCGCATTAAGTTGCGGAAGTCGCACATAGCGACGCCGTGCCCAACGTCGCAGTCAGGATCTGCGATGTCGCACCCAACGTCGCACCCAACGTCGCACAAACCAGAACCTCAAAAACACAGATTTTTACTAAGTGTCGAGACTCGAAATTTATCACTCGATTTTACCCAAATTCGGATCCAAATGCGTTTTTCGTCAAAGCAATATAGTAGAAATAAAAATTTTCCAAGCTGACCTGGCAGCTCGACCCCAGCCAGGGGCTCTGCCCCTTGGACCCCGCCAGGGGCTGCCGCCCCTTGGACCCCGCTACGAGGGGTGCTGCCCCCGGACCCCCGTACTTAGATTCCGTAACGGCTTCTAAAACACAA
The DNA here is from genome assembly GCA_949592205.1 of Helichrysum umbraculigerum. Lineage (NCBI taxonomy): Eukaryota > Viridiplantae > Streptophyta > Magnoliopsida > Asterales > Asteraceae > Helichrysum > Helichrysum umbraculigerum. The sequence goes on from CATIUR010000008.1 coordinate 7,934,307, forward strand.
TCAAAACACATTTTTCAAGTAAAACGCCACGAAATCAAAATAATAATAGTTGAGATTATTATTACAAATCCGTCACCAACGGGCCGTACACTTTCCAAACACTTAAACGTATCAACCAAATGGTGGAGATTTGGACATTATAGTTGAATGAACAACTACAAGGGTGATCTTTTGAGATACCCAATCATGATTATAACCATCGCGTGTCGTGGACACCCTCAGGTTACAAGTCTTTGGACTTCATACTCGGCTAATCAACTTACGTTTGTTTAAACACTTTCAGACTCAGGTGAGTCTCATAGCCCCTCTTTTTACTGTTTTACTCAGGGGTGTGATATACTGCTCAACTTTTAACATGTGAACGCAAGTACCAACTTTTCATATACTACATGAGTTTTTCGAAACTAATCATTTTAAAGTCCTCCGTCAGCATAGTTGTTAATACGTTGTAGCGTGAATATTAGTATATGGTACCATATAGGATTGACCCACCTCATCCGGGTTAGCTTGCACTAACTGGGTAAACAGACGTACTAATATTTGGGAAGACGAATGTGGATTAGGCATTCGTGGAGGCAACCTCGCCCGGAATTCTCTATAGGGGACCCGGCCCTCGAGTTAAGCTCAACTATGTGCTCATGGATGTATACACGATGACTATCATTTAATTGCTGGATGCAATTCATTATTTAATTGCTGGATGCAATTCATTATTTAAATCTTGCGGTTCATACTATATTAACTGATTTCAAACCTGTGAGCTCACCAGCTTTCTAGCTGACCTTTTAGCATATATTGCAGGTACCAAGCAGTAGGATGTTTCTGCTTCAGGATTTTAGCTCGAGTCAGCATACAGACGATCGAGATTTTCTTGCATTAGTATATTTTGTTCAAGTACTTATGTACCGAAATCTCATTTTATTTAAACTCGAGCTATGTAAAGCTTTAAATGTTGTAAACATTTCAGTTATCAATATATTTTGTTAAAACGACGCATATAGAGTCGTTTACTATATATCTTTGTGCTTTGTTATTGATTAGTAACACCCAAATCAAGCTTCCGCAAATCATTAAATTTGGGGGTGTTACAAATATCCATTCATCAGGAATTTTGAAACCTGGCTTCAGGACTAAGGCCTCCTTTTCATTAAAATAAACTGGATGACCTTTGTCACAGACTTGGGAAACACTCACTAGGTTGTGAGTTAGTTCTTCAACATAGTTCACATCCTCAAGAGTCAAAGTTCCATTTGAAACTTTTCCTTTTCCCGAAATTACTCCTCCTTTATCTCCTGCAAAATTTACTTTTTGCTTGAGACTCTCCTTGAAGTCCTTCAGTAGACTTCTTTCACCGGTCATGTGCCTTGAGTATCCACTATCTACATACCACCAGCTGTCCTTGTTCACAGCATGCTCCTGCACATAACACAAAACACGATCAGTTATCAAGAGGGACCCAAGCCATTACCGTCTTGGTTTGTCCCTTATCATCAACAAACTTAAGCTCTTTAAAATAACCATCCTTCCCATCAGGAGCTTTGGTTACTTTCGAATTAGCTTGAGTTTGTGGACGATCAGCCTTAAGAGGTGAATTTGAGGATAACCTCCTAGGCACATAATTATGAGCTCTATTATGATAATTATAATTAAACTCATGTGATCGTGAAGTAGTACCACTCTCATAATGACTATGGCCTCTACTTGGAGTTCTAAACCTTGACGGTGTCACATCTCTAGACTTATAGACAGAATTATCACCTTGAGTATATGCCCGTTTAGGTTTAGGTGGGGAGACACTATGTTTACCGTCTCTTTTAAGAATATTAACAGGTTTATTACCTAACTTAGGTTTGGTATCTAACCTATCTACAGTCATACTAGAGTCGGTCTGTGTCTTTTCATCAATCACAAGCTTATGTGGTGTTTCAGGCTTTTTGTTAGGACAACACGAAGCCACGTGTCCCTTTTGGCGACACTTGAAGCATGACATCTGCTTGCGTGATTTAGGAACTTTTGCATTACCACTCGGAGTCTTAGGCACTAAAGGTTCAAGTATTTGTTCCTTATTAACCTTATCATCAGTCTTAGCATCGTTAATTGTAACACCTGCTAAATTAGGATAATTATTTATGCCTAATTGATTGTAACTAGTTGTAATTAGTATGTAATAGGACTAATTACAGGCTCTATTTGTATATATATAAGTTGATTTATATATATATGTGTGTTTTTACGCGATTTGGATAAATCGTACGAATTAACCGGACGGAGTCCGACACAATTATTTTGACGTTGGTGACAGAAACTTACCGAAATAATCAGAACATATTTTATTATATAAAATACACAGCGAACAAACATTATTTATAATATCGCGACGACATTTTAAATAATTTAACGAATACGTATTAAACGCGAGTTAAGAATTTTAATACTTCGACAAATGTTTTTATAATTAATTTCAAGGTATTTCATTAAAACATTTCCCGTCACCTTTTAAAAATATAACTGCTTGATAACGTTTAAACGACGGGGGAAACGAACACTGCGCGGAGCACGGAATGGGGGCTGTGAGGTGAGGCTTTCACCTACACCCCACCTCCCTCCTCCTTCTCTTCCTTATTTCTTCCTTTTTCTTTTCTCTTTCTTCTCTCCATTTTCTCTCAAAAGGATCCACCACCACCATCACTCAAAAACGCCAAATAACACCTCAAGGAGCACTCGGATTATACCCTCCGTTTGGAAGAAAAACACCACCGCATCACGATCTACATTCCTATCTTTCCGGATTTTCATTTCGGCATTTCGTAAGTTTCCGACAAAACCCGAAACTCTCCGTTTTTACTCATTTTTACGTTTTTATGGTTTATATATGCTTAAAATGTCCAAAAATGGGTTGGGTAAAAGATTTGGACCGAACGGAAGCTTTTCGACCGATTTTCCGGCCACCAAACTCCGATCAGACCGCTACGTCGCAGAGACGCTGGACTTTCTGCGACGTAGCTCAAAACGTCGCATTTTTGTGGCCAACGTCGCATTTAGCGACGTCGCGGCCTACGTCGCACAGATATCCCAACGTCGCATTAGCGACGTCGCCTCCTACGTCGCATTGATTTGCGAAGGTCGCATCATGCGACGTACCTCCCTACGTCGCACCCTACGTCGCATGCTACGTCGCATGCTACGTCGCACAAACCAGAACCTTGAAAAGTCAGATTTTACTAAGTGTCGAACTTACACAACTTCAAATACTTATGTCATACGACTTAACAAACGTCATAGAACATACTTTCAATTACAAATACACTAAATTGCGTTATAAATGATAACGCTTTGAATCGTTATTACAAACCGTCACCAACGGGCCATATTTGTTTTCAAACTACAAACGGATTACTAAACAAACACTTGGACATAATGAGTTGTGTAAACAACTAGCCTAGATGGTCTTGCGAGACATCTACTTACTTAACCTTATATGTTTAGGCATTTGAAGGTTACGGGTTCGGAGAACCTACGGTTGATATTACTTACTCGTTTATTGATATAAACGTACTTGCAAAGACTCAGGTGAGTCTTACGGCCCCACTTTTACTGTTTTATCTTATTGGGGGAGATACATGCTACTTATTTTTCCTGAACACAAGTACTAAACTGTTTACTATACCAAACGAAATTGCATGAGTATTACTTACAAACAGAAGTCTCTCCATCATATATCGTTAGTTATGGACTTAAGCGCGAACAGTAGTTAATGGATCCATTAGGGAAATGACCCTCCCCACCCGGGGCAGTAGCGCTGCCACGTACCGATTTACACGTATAAACGGGTGACAACTTATTCGTTACTGATGCTTGCTCACTTACGAGCATGTCACGGGAGCAAACATATTATTACGGGTTAAGCTTCGATTATGAGCCTCATGGCAACGGTATAAACTTACTTATTTACATTTGCTGGACTGCAAATACTGATTTTACGATTGCTGGATTGCAATGGCTGATTTTTTTACGCCTACGGGCATTACTAATGAAATCTCGTGTTCAAAGCCGATATTACTTACAAACCTGTGAGATTCACCAACCTTTTGGTTGACACTTTTTAGCATGTTTTCTCAGGTACCCGGATGGAGTAGGATTACTCCAGGATTTTAGCTAGAGTCGCATGATTTCAACACAAGTGCATTAACGGAGATTCTTAGCATTATCTTTTGTACATTACGATTATGTAATAGAATCTCCCGCTATACGCGTGGACTCTAGGGGAAACTACATTTTGTATACGAAAACACTAAGTTTTCAAACATTATATCTATGGAATGTAACCAATTTACAAACGTTGCATATAGATGTCGTTTGCTTTATCTTTGTGCTGTGATATTTGATTAGTAACACCCCAAACTATGCTTCCGCAAAACAGTGAATTTCGGGGGTGTTACAGATTGGTATCAGAGCCTAAGGTTATAGTGAACTAGGTTGCATTTAGTGGGCCTAGACTATGACCGTTAGGCAGTATTCACTTATTAGACATGACTGGTTCGGGAATTACAGCATACGACTTTAATTTAACATAGCCTGATCAACTATGTACAATTAAGGAAAGATGATGTAAGGTCTGAAATGATTATGTTGAACGGGGATACGTTAGTAGACTCTGACCACGAGAGAACCGGACCATTACTTGATACGTGCTAGACACTAGGCTGGATATGATATGTGTATATATATATTAGCCTCGTCATAATTACACTCTGCCACAGGATGGCAAACACACCACCTAATCCGTCACACTCTCACTCACATGGGTCACGGAACCCACGAGTAGCCAGGAGGAACACAAGATCACCTCGAAATAGCCTTTATCATGTACATAACTCTCAGAACTCGGCACATCTCACGTTGCCCGTATTGGCTACCCAATTCCGCCGTCAGGAACAAAGACTCGAAAATCTTGAACTGGAACAACACCGAATGATCCACTCTATAAACTAGTCGGATGTAACAATTCCCGACACCTTTCGTAATATCTCTGTAGGATGTAACCTTTGAACCCACATTATCTATCAAACTTTCCTTGCTATTTCAACTCACATAAATTGTCATTTTCCATGTTGATGTTATGTATTGCTGCTTTTATACATGTACATCTGTGACCATTACAATTTCCTACAAAATCTCATGTATCTTCATTTCTTTTATTGAAGAATCATGCCGCCAAAGTCAAGACCATACACAGATGCCCAGATTACCTCCCTTATAACCCAGGCTGTTACTGAAGCCTTGGCTCGGAATACTCCACCAAATTCTTCAAGAAACAGCGATGCCGCTGAAACCTCTGCTGCTAAACCTTGTTCTTACAAGGACTTCCAGAACTGCAAACCTCTAAACTTTGCAGGTACTGAGGGAGCTATCGGTCTAGTACGCTGGATCGAGAAAGTTGAGTCTGTATTTCTGATCTGCAACTGTGCGGAGGGAGATAAGGTTAAGTTCTCCGTTAGTACCTTTACTGACACCGCACTCACCTGGTGGAACACTTACGCCCAGACTGTGAGTGTCGCTACTGCTTACCAACTCCCGTGGGAGGAGTTGAAGAAGATGTTGAGGGGCGAGTATTGCCCCAGGGATGAATTGAAACAACTAGAAGTGGAATTCTGGAACCACAAGATGCAGGGTGATGACATCACCGGATACACAAACCGTTTCCACCAACTGGCACTTCTGTGCCCAACCATGGTCGATCCTGAGTACAAGAGGATCGAGAAATTTGTTGATGGTCTTCCTGAGAGACTCCAAGACCTGGTAACTTCTTCCAAACCGGGTACTATTCAGAGCGCCATCCGTATGGCCCATGAACTAACGGCAAATTCTGTCCGCCGTGGCACCACTTCAACCCCATCTGCAAACAACAAACGCAAGTGGGAAGGAAATCCCAACACATCCAACCAAACCTCCAACAAAAAGCCTGAGTACATTAAGGCTTATACATCTGGAACTTCGGAGAAGAAAGGGTACAGCGGGAGCAGACCCTACTGTCCCAAATGCAACCGCCACCATGACGGTTCTTGCCCTTGCACCAACTGCAAACGGTTCGGGCATCTAGCCAAGGATTGCCGGACCAACATTTCTACCCCCAACACCGATGCACCGAAGGCCTGCTTTGGGTGCGGAAATTCAGGGCACTTCAAGAGAGATTGCCCAAAGCTGAAAAACAACAACAACAACCCTGCTCGCGGTAGAGCTTTCGTTATCAAGGCTGGGGAAGCCAGACAAGACCCGAACGTCGTGACGGGTACGTTCCTTCTCAACGACATTACTGCTTCTGTGTTATTTGATACCGGTGCCGATAGAAGCTTCATTTCTGAGAAATTTAGCCCTTTACTTGATATAACTCCCACTGCCTTAGATGCTAAATACATTGTTGAATTAGCTAACGGCAAACTGATTGAGACTGATAGCATCATACACAACTGTACACTTAACCTCACGAACGAAACGTTTCCCATTGATTTAATTCCTGTCGAGATCGGCAGCTTCGATGTTATTGTCGGTATGGATTGGTTATCCAAACACCGAGCTGAAATCATCTGTCATGACAAACTCGTTCGCATACCTCTTGTCTCCGGCGGAACCTTAGTCCTACAAGGGGAGACCGGCAGACGAAATCTGAATATTGTCTCCTGTCTGAAAACGAGAAAATATCTACGAAAAGGGTATCAAGCCATTCTCGCACATGTAACGGAGAAGAAGTCGGAGGAGAAGCGACTTGAGGATGTTCCGATCGTGCGGGATTTCCCGGAAGTCTTTCCTGAAGACTTGCCCGGACTTCCGCCACCTAGACAAGTTGAATTTCAAATCGAACTTGTGCCCGGAGCTGCACCCGTGGCACGAGCCCCTTACCGTTTAGCACCATCCGAAATGCAGGAGTTGTCTAACCAACTACAAGAACTCCTGGACAGAGGATTCATTCGACCAAGTTCCTCGCCTTGGGGAGCTCCGGTCTTATTCGTGAAAAAGAAAGATGGATCTTTCCGCATGTGTATCGATTACCGAGAGCTGAATAAGCTAACCATAAAGAATCGGTACCCACTTCCTAGAATTGACGATCTGTTTGACCAACTCCAGGGATCGAGTGTTTACTCAAAGATTGATCTACGGTCGGGTTATCATCAACTCCGAGTCCGTGACAATGATATCCCAAAGACAGCTTTCCGAACTCGTTATGGGCATTATGAATTCCAAGTGATGCCATTCGGGTTGACCAACGCACCGGCCGTATTCATGGACCTTATGAATCGGGTGTGCAAACCATATCTTGACAAATTCGTCATTGTGTTCATCGATGATATCCTGATTTACTCTCGAAACGAGCAGGAACATGCTCAACATCTGAAAACCATTCTAGGACTTCTGAAACACGAAGAGTTATATGTCAAATTCTCTAAGTGTGAGTTCTGGATTCGAACCGTTCAATTCCTCGGGCACGTGATTGACAGCCAAGGAATTCATGTTGATCCCGCCAAGATTGAAGCAATCAAGGGCTGGGAGTCACCGACCACTCCAACCGAAGTGAGACAATTCTTAGGTCTTGCTGGTTATTATCGCCGATTCATCGAAAACTTCTCAAGAATAGCTGTTCCCCTAACCACACTGACTCAGAAAGATAAGAAGTTCGACTGGACGGATAAACAAGAGTCAGCCTTCCAGCTATTGAAAAACAAACTTTGCAGTGCACCAATCTTGTCCTTACCCGAGGGCACCGACGATTTCGTAGTTTACTGCGACGCCTCACACCAAGGACTTGGTTGTGTGTTGATGCAACGGGAAAAAGTCATTGCCTATGCCTCACGACAACTGAAAATCCACGAGAAAAACTATACGACCCACGACCTCGAGTTAGGTGCTGTGGTCTTCGCATTGAAAATCTGGAGACATTATCTCTACGGTACGAAAATCACTATCTTTACCGATCACAAAAGTCTCCAACACATATTCGATCAGAAAGATCTAAACATGAGACAACGTCGCTGGGTTGAGTTACTTAGTGACTACGACTGCGAGATCAAATACCATCCGGGCAAGGCTAACGTAGTGGCCGATGCCTTAAGCCGAAAAGAACGAGTGAAACCCTTTCGAGTCCGAGCACTTTCTATGACAATTCGTAACGAGCTTCCTGCTCAAATCCTTACCGCTCAACTTGAAGCAATCAACGATGAAAACTTGAAAAATGAAGCCTTGCGAGGCTTGGATAAACAATTCGAAATCAAACCCGATGGAACTCGATACTTCTCTAACCGGGTGTGGTTACCCAAATTCGGAAACTTGCGAGATTTGGTGATGGCTGAAGCTCACAAATCTCGATATTCTATACATCCTGGTTCTGACAAGATGTATCATGACGTCAAAGGGTTGTATTGGTGGCCTAACATGAAAGCTGACATCGCCTTGTACGTCAGTAAATGCCTAACCTGTTCCAAAGTTAAGACCGAACACCAAAGACCCTCTGGGTTACTTCAACAACCTGAAATTCCTCAATGGAAATGGGAACAGATTTCCATGGACTTCATTACCAAACTACCGAAAACTTCGAGTGGTTGCGATACCATTTGGGTGATCGTGGACCGTCTCACGAAATCTGCTCATTTTCTGGCCATCAAGGAAACCGACAAGATGGAGCGTCTGACTCGCATCTATGTCAAAGAAATCATCTCGCGACACGGTGTACCTATCTCGATCATCTCGGATAGGGACAGCCGTTTTACTTCTAACTTTTGGCAATCATTACAGAAATCTCTTGGTACTCGTCTGGATATGAGTACTGCTTATCACCCGCAAACCGATGGCCAAAGCGAGCGAACTATTCAAACACTGGAGGATATGCTACGAGCCTGCGTAGTTGACTTCGGTACTTCTTGGGAAAATCACTTACCGTTGTGCGAGTTCTCGTACAACAACAGTTACCATACCAGCATAAAGGCTGCACCCTTCGAGGCACTTTACGGACGTAAGTGCCGATCACCTGTCTGTTGGACTGAGTTAGGAGAATCCCAACTCACGGGTCCAGAAATCATTCAAGAAACTACTGAGAAAATCGTTGGTATTCAAAACCGGCTGAAAGCCGCTCGTGACCGTCAGAAAAGTTATGCTGACGTGAGACGCAAACACCTTGAGTTCCAGGTAGGAGACAAGGTACTTCTCAAAGTGGCACCGTGGAAAGGTGTTATTCGATTCGGGAAACGAGGCAAACTAAATCCTAGATACATCGGACCATTCGAAATCCTTGAAAGGATTGGTCCAGTGGCATATCGCCTGCAACTTCCTGCTGAACTTAGCAGCGTACACAACACATTCCACATTTCTAACTTGAAGAAATGTCTGTCTGACGAGACGCTGATTATACCGCTCGACGAAATTCAAATCGATGATAAACTTCATTTCGTCGAGGAACCTATGGAAATCATGGACCGTGAGGTCAAGCAATTGAAACAGAGTCGTATTCCCATCGTAAAAGTCAGGTGGAATTCTAGGCGCGGCCCTGAGTTCACCTGGGAACGGGAAGACCAAATGCGACAGAAATATCCACATCTCTTCCCAGACAACGCACCGTCCGTGCACTCAAGCTAATTTCGGGACGAAATTTCTTTAACAAGGGGAGAATGTAACACCTGCTAAATTAGGATAATTATTTATGCCTAATTGATTGTAACTAGTTGTAATTAGTATGTAATAGGACTAATTACAGGCTCTATTTGTATATATATAAGTTGATTTATATATATATGTGTGTTTTTACGCGATTTGGATAAATCGTACGAATTAACCGGACGGAGTCCGACACAATTATTTTGACGTTGGTGACAGAAACTTACCGAAATAATCAGAACATATTTTATTATATAAAATACACAGCGAACAAACATTATTTATAATATCGCGACGACATTTTAAATAATTTAACGAATACGTATTAAACGCGAGTTAAGAATTTTAATACTTCGACAAATGTTTTTATAATTAATTTCAAGGTATTTCATTAAAACATTTCCCGTCACCTTTTAAAAATATAACTGCTTGATAACGTTTAAACGACGGGGGAAACGAACACTGCGCGGAGCACGGAATGGGGGCTGTGAGGTGAGGCTTTCACCTACACCCCACCTCCCTCCTCCTTCTCTTCCTTATTTCTTCCTTTTTCTTTTCTCTTTCTTCTCTCCATTTTCTCTCAAAAGGATCCACCACCACCATCACTCAAAAACGCCAAATAACACCTCAAGGAGCACTCGGATTATACCCTCCGTTTGGAAGAAAAACACCACCGCATCACGATCTACATTCCTATCTTTCCGGATTTTCATTTCGGCATTTCGTAAGTTTCCGACAAAACCCGAAACTCTCCGTTTTTACTCATTTTTACGTTTTTATGGTTTATATATGCTTAAAATGTCCAAAAATGGGTTGGGTAAAAGATTTGGACCGAACGGAAGCTTTTCGACCGATTTTCCGGCCACCAAACTCCGATCAGACCGCTACGTCGCAGAGACGCTGGACTTTCTGCGACGTAGCTCAAAACGTCGCATTTTTGTGGCCAACGTCGCATTTAGCGACGTCGCGGCCTACGTCGCACAGATATCCCAACGTCGCATTAGCGACGTCGCCTCCTACGTCGCATTGATTTGCGAAGGTCGCATCATGCGACGTACCTCCCTACGTCGCACCCTACGTCGCATGCTACGTCGCATGCTACGTCGCACAAACCAGAACCTTGAAAAGTCAGATTTTACTAAGTGTCGAACTTACACAACTTCAAATACTTATGTCATACGACTTAACAAACGTCATAGAACATACTTTCAATTACAAATACACTAAATTGCGTTATAAATGATAACGCTTTGAATCGTTATTACAAACCGTCACCAACGGGCCATATTTGTTTTCAAACTACAAACGGATTACTAAACAAACACTTGGACATAATGAGTTGTGTAAACAACTAGCCTAGATGGTCTTGCGAGACATCTACTTACTTAACCTTATATGTTTAGGCATTTGAAGGTTACGGGTTCGGAGAACCTACGGTTGATATTACTTACTCGTTTATTGATATAAACGTACTTGCAAAGACTCAGGTGAGTCTTACGGCCCCACTTTTACTGTTTTATCTTATTGGGGGAGATACATGCTACTTATTTTTCCTGAACACAAGTACTAAACTGTTTACTATACCAAACGAAATTGCATGAGTATTACTTACAAACAGAAGTCTCTCCATCATATATCGTTAGTTATGGACTTAAGCGCGAACAGTAGTTAATGGATCCATTAGGGAAATGACCCTCCCCACCCGGGGCAGTAGCGCTGCCACGTACCGATTTACACGTATAAACGGGTGACAACTTATTCGTTACTGATGCTTGCTCACTTACGAGCATGTCACGGGAGCAAACATATTATTACGGGTTAAGCTTCGATTATGAGCCTCATGGCAACGGTATAAACTTACTTATTTACATTTGCTGGACTGCAAATACTGATTTTACGATTGCTGGATTGCAATGGCTGATTTTTTTATGCCTACGGGCATTACTAATGAAATCTCGTGTTCAAAGCCGATATTACTTACAAACCTGTGAGATTCACCAACCTTTTGGTTGACACTTTTTAGCATGTTTTCTCAGGTACCCGGATGGAGTAGGATTACTCCAGGATTTTAGCTAGAGTCGCATGATTTCAACACAAGTGCATTAACGGAGATTCTTAGCATTATCTTTTGTACATTACGATTATGTAATAGAATCTCCCGCTATACGCGTGGACTCTAGGGGAAACTACATTTTGTATACGAAAACACTAAGTTTTCAAACATTATATCTATGGAATGTAACCAATTTACAAACGTTGCATATAGATGTCGTTTGCTTTATCTTTGTGCTGTGATATTTGATTAGTAACACCCCAAACTATGCTTCCGCAAAACAGTGAATTTCGGGGGTGTTACATTAATCACTCCACCCGATACAAACTATATTTTGGTGAAATGAGACACCTTACTATTATCTGATGATTGGTTCTTAACAACCTCCTTCTGTACCTCTAACTTTTCCGGGTCATTAGTTACCAAAATCTCAGGATTAGCATCTGTCATTTCAGAATCTATCGAGTTACTAGTGTAATTGGCATTAAAAGGATGAGGTACATCATTGTATCCTATCCCAGTCTTGTCCTTTACACTGCGTTGAGCATCTAGCATTTTATCCATTTCTAAAAGTCTCTCTAGGACTCAATCTTACGATTTTGTTCTACTAACTTATGCTTCAGCTCAGCTAACTCTCTATCCCTATCAGCTATAGTTCGATTTAAGTCATCAATGTTCATATAGAGACCATCTATGATTATTGCCTTTTCATTTATGGTATCTCTAAGTGCAATCATATCAGAACTATAAGACTTAATCTTATTCTTAAGATCTACCTTATCTGTACTTAACCTAAGGACATCACTTTTAGCTTGTTCAAGTTCAGATATTATAGTCTTATTAGAATCATTAAAAGTGCTAACTTGGGATGACAAATTCTGATTCGACACAGTTAAAACACTTAATTGAGATTGTAGATCAGTAACTAGATAACAAACATCAGCAAGAGTAAGAATATCCAAACATACCCTTTTCTTGTCAGTTTGTACTTCAGCCATGCGTGCTACAAAGTCATCTGGACTCATATCAGCAGTTGAATCCATATACAGCACGTCATCATCACTTGCTTTCTCATGAATCTCCGGCACCTTTATCTCAACAGCAATAGGCATATAGCTATTGGACTCAGCAGCTATCTCTTGATCTTCAATCTCAGCCATGAGAGCTTCCTCAGACTGAGCTTGCCAATCATAAGATCCATCCAACTGTTTCACAACTAAGGCTTTGGAAGCTAAGGTACTTCCCGAACCTTGTTTGCTATTGCCAGTTTCAACCTTAGGTCTTTGACACTCACGAGCAAAGTGTCCATAACCTTGACAGTTGAAACACTTGATCTTTTTTTTATCAAACCCTGATCGATTTCCTACCACTTTTCTACCAGTTTTCTTCAAGAAATTTTTGACTCTCCTTGATAACATTGCAAGTTGATCCTGGAGATCAATTTCCTCAAGATAATCAGGGTCTATCTGATCATAGTCTTCATCAAACATAATCGGATCATTGATTTTACCCTGAATGTAGTTTTCATAAGAAGCAACAAAGGATGCAAGGACAGATAACGGTTGCTTAGCCGATTTCACACTCATTGGCATCTTTTGATGTCCTTGAGTTGACTTCTCAGCAGATGTACCTTTAGTTTCATTACCTGATGAGGTAAGAAGGCACATGTCATCCGTTATCATTTCACCATTTTCATCAGTATTACCAACTAAAAGTGCAGTGGTCGAACTAGATGAAGAAGTTGAGAGATTTGTTTTCCCATGATATAGCCCAGGATTCTGAACCTAATCAGAATCAGTTTCTCTCGATTTCTTGGTGAAATCATAACCTTTTAGCTTGTCAATGACCTGCTCTAAGGTCATGGTTGCATACCTTTCATCGTTGTCTTTGAGCATTACCCCATACATTTCCCACTTAGACGGCAAACCCTCAATAAATTTTTCGGTTCTTTCAGTCTGAGTAGTAACAATCTCATGGTTGTCAAGCTCACTTAACAAGTGGTAGAATCTAGTGATGTAAGCATCAAGATCTTCTCCTTTTAAAGCTTTTATAACAGTAAACTGTTTCTTAAGAAGATTCTTCCTGCCTGCCTTCACTTGAGGACTTCCCTCACATCTTTTCTCTAACGCTTCCCAGAGCGTTCTAGCAGTTTGAAAAGACTTGAGCTGATGGTTTATCTCCTTTGGTAAACTCATCTTAATTGCAGAATGAGATTTATTCTCCAATTCATAGTCCTTCTTTTGTTGATCGCTGATGAACGCCAAAATGTGCTATTTTATAGTGCTAATTACCCCTTAGTTTGATTAATTTCTTATGCATTTGATTTGAATTCGATACTCATTTCGTTCATATTTGCATTTAGGAATTATCTGGAGCTTGAATTATAAAAGAAACGGAAAACGAGTGAATATCGAAGAAAAGATGCTAAAAATTGTGGAGCTTGAAGAATGGAAGTCGATTGGCTGAAGATTTGAGATTTTCAATCCATACGGCGTATGGAAATCCATACGGCGTATGGATCAGTTGAGCCGGGCCGCCAGAAGACGCGGGTCAAACCCATGGGCTTTTCAATCCATACGGCGTATGGAATTCCATACGGCGTATGGATTGATTCGGCAGAAACCCTAAATACCTCATTTTGCTCTTATTTTGAGGCTATCACTTCACACTTTATTCTCCAGTCGATTTCTTCATTTATAAAATCATTTTCTAGAGCTTTTGAAGGAGAAAAGAACAAGAAGATTCAAGGGCTTTCATTCATTCATTCGTTATTTCGTTATTTCGGTTCGAATACACTTTTCTTTTCATTCGATTATGAATTGTGATATGATATTGGTTCTGATTTTCTGTAAAAGTATGATTGGCTAGTTCTATTATGTGTTTGCTTAGATGAGAATACTTAATTGATGGATTGATTGTTATAATTGCGAACGTATTGGATTTTATTTAATGTTTTTGTGTTTATTCGTTAATCCTTGGGTATTTAATGATTGTTGCTGATTACCTAGCGTGAGTTCATAATCAGTTGAGATTGATTTCCTGTTGGTTGTGAATTTATTGATAGTTGTTGATTTTGATTGATAATTATTGCCGAATATATTGAGTTTGACGGGCTAGGGTTAATAGTTAGTAATGATTATTAATGGACAAGATAACTTTAATCGGTTATAGACTTTGTTGATTCAAGTCAAAAGAATAAATCACATAAACGGTGTTGAATTAATTTAGAATACAGTTTTGTGGACAACGTTAAATTGAACTGTTAATGTGTTGAAAACAACCTTGTGTCTTTCTTAATTGTATTGAATTCAGTTTATCTTGTAAGGAGGATTGAAATATTTGAAAGGGCACGATAGAATCCATACGTGAGCAATTGAATAAAATGATATCCGGATTTTAAGGAAAGTAATCTAAGCAAATGCATTTCTTTTACCATTTGAATTCAATCTTTTATTTTAATTAAGTTATTTTATTATTTCTTTATTTTATAATTAAGTTTTATTTAATAAATCATTTATTTTATAATTGTTTATCAATTGTTCGATCGGAACTAAAACGTCCCCACTTTTTACTGCTTTAATTAATTGTAGCAATTTCCAACTTGTTAATATTGACATCCGTTCCCTGTGTTCGACTCGGACTTACTAAACTATACTATATATGATCAGGTATTCTTGCCTGTGTTGTGTGTAGTAAGTTAGGTATTTTCCATTTTAAAACTAAAACCCCGTTTACACGACATGAAGTTTTTGGCGCCGCTGCCGGGGAGCGGTTTGTTTCAATTAAATAAATTGGAAGTTGTCTTTTGTTTATAATTTTTAGTTAATTTATTATTTATTTGTTACTTGATTAGTTGATTTCTTTTTCACTATTAGTTATAAGTTAGGGTAGTCAGGTAGCCTGTTCTGCTGATTTGCCAGGTACGATACTGGAGTTTATGACCCGCTCAACTATTACAAACCCAACTGACCCTTTTGAAGAACCCGAACGTATATTCCATCGAAGAAGACGCGCCGCTTCAGCACCACCGAACTCATCGTTAACCAATAACCTTTTTACCCCACGAACCAGGAACTACCGTTCGTATTTAGAAAGCGATTTTGGAGAGTGCCTACGATTTCTTTTTAACGATCAACCAGATAACACAATGGCAGAAGATATCGCCAACATAACGCTCGAAGAGTATTCGAGTCGGGTGCGTAATGACCGTGGCACTGGAGTAGTAAGGCCAAAGATTTCACAAGATGTGGAGTTTGAAATCAAGGGACAGTTCCTCAAGGAGCTTAGGGAGAATCCTTTCCGAGGATAAGAAAGGGAGGATGCTAATGATCATGTGGAGAAAATCGTGGAGATAGCCGATATGTTCAATGTTCCTAACATCACACGCGATCAAGTTATGCTCAGGGTATTCCCAATCACACTCAAGGGAGCTGCTAAGAGATGGATTCAGAACGAGCCAGCTGGGTCCATAACCACATGGGAAGACCTTCGCACTAAGTTTCTGAAGATGTATTGTCCTCCTTCCAAAACTTCAAAGATGATTGACGAGATCAGAAATTTCAAGCAGGAAATGGATGAGTCACTACACCAAGCTTGGGAGAGATATAAGGACCTAATGCATAAGTGCCCGCAGCACGACCTGAACGATCAGCAAGTCGTGAGTATTTTCTATAAAGGAGTGGATCGTGCCACGAGACAGCAACTGGATTTCCAAGGGCCTATTCCCAAGAAGGTCCCTCGTGATGCTTTGACTGCCATTCGCGACCAAGCGAAACACTCTCAGTTATGGGATGATGGCACTTCTAGACAGAAGAGGTCTGTGAATGATGACTATGGACTTGCAGCCATTACCGCTAAGCTAGACAACATGGGCAGAGATATCAAGAAGGTTACTGAGACTGTCCATGCTATCCAAGTGGGATGCGACAACTGTGGAGGAAGCCATTTAGTGAAGGATTGCCTCGAGATGCGAACGGGAGAACAGACTGAGGAAGTCAAGTATGGAGAAGCTCAAGCACCATATCGTCAGGGCGGTGGAAACTTCTTCAGAAGACCATACCAAGATGGAGGGCGACCGTTTCGCCAAACTCAACCTGGATTTTTCACCAAGGAGCAGCTAGGTGCATCATCTTCAGACAAGCAAGCTAATTTAGAAGAAATGATGGGTAAGTTTCTCACGTCCAATGAGAAATTCATTACGAGCTCTGGACAAAGGATGGATGCCACCGACGCTGCATTGAGAAACCAAGGAGCTGCGATTAAGCAGATTGAAGGGGATGTTTCCAACATAGCCAAAGTTCTTCAAGAGAGATTCCCTTGTACCCTACCTGAATACACTGAGACCAATCCAAGGGATCAGGCGAAAGCGGTGATCACCCGGAGTGGAAGGGGTTTTGAAGACCCCATTCCAAAGAAGAAACCTGTTTCTCAACCCCTACCGCAGAAAGAGAAGGTTGTAGAAGTTGTGGAAAGTCCCAAGGTGGACACTGAGGCTGAAAGAATTGCTAAAGATAAGCAATATGCAAAGGATCATGCTCCGCCGCCACCTTATCCAGCAGCTTTGAGAAGAGGGAAAGATGATGCCCAATACCACCAGTTCCTAGAGAATCTGAAGCAACTGCACATTAACATCCCATTCGTGGAAGCCATTGCTCAAATGCCAAAGTATGCAAAGTATCTGAAGGAACTTTTAACTAATAAAAACAAACTGATGGAGGCAACCACGGTAACAATGAACGAGAGATGTTCAGCAGTTATGCAAAATAAACTTCCACCGAAGGTGAAAGACCCTGGGAGTATTACCCTTCCTTGTCTGATTGGAAGTTTAGACCTTACTCATGCATTGGCTGACTTGGGGGCAAGCATATCGATAATGCCTTATACTATGTATGCCAGACTTAAGTTAGGGGAACCAAAGCCAATTAGAATGTGCATTGAGTTAGCAGATCGTTCAGTTCAATATCCTAGGGGCATGGTAGAGAATGTGCTAGTTAAGGTGGATAGGTTTGTTTTTCCGTGTGATTTCATCATTCTGGACATGGTTGAAGATAAAAAGGTACCTATCATTTTGGGAAGACCTTTTCTAGCCACTGCAAGGGCATTGATTGATGTTCATGATAGAAAAATCACTCTGAGGTTAGGAGACGATGAAGTAGTGTTTGATGTCAACAAATCAATGCGATATCCTGCTGCAGTTGATGATACTTGCTACTTTGTGAGTGCCAGAGAAATGACTGATGATGAGGAGTTCCTTCAATGTCTCATGGAAGATGAAGATCTAGATCCCATGATTCTAGAAGGATGGACGGGAAGCATAGAAGCAATTAGAGATATTGAAGAATTCGATAAAATGCTTGAGGAATTAGAGTTCGAGAGTGATGAGGAATTAGAAAGTGATCAGCCGACTGAGAACGAAGAATCGGTTGAGACTGATGGTATTTTAGTCAAGAAAGAGACTCGCATCACTATACATGG
This sequence comes from Helichrysum umbraculigerum, assembly GCA_949592205.1. Classification (NCBI taxonomy): domain Eukaryota; kingdom Viridiplantae; phylum Streptophyta; class Magnoliopsida; order Asterales; family Asteraceae; genus Helichrysum; species Helichrysum umbraculigerum. Next base: position 7,952,473 of record CATIUR010000008.1, read on the forward strand.
GATTCCCTGTTCACGAGAAGAGGTATTGGCATGTAAATCTTCTTTTGAAGAACCACCAAAGTTAGAATTGAAAGATTTATAGACCCATTTGGAATATGCATACCTACAAGGAGAGTCGGATTTGCCAGTTATCATTTCATCCAAGCTATCAGCAAACGAGAAAGAAAGTCTGCTAAAAGTTCTGAAGGAACATAAGCATGCTATAGCATGGACGATCGGTGACATCAAGGGAATTAGCCCATCATATTGTACGCACAAGATCCTTATGGAATCTGATTTCAAACCAGTTGTGCAACCATTAAGACGATTAAATCCTAAGGTTACGGATGTTGTGAGGAAGGAAATCATTAAATTGCTTGACTCTGGATTGATATACCCGATTTCTGATAGTCCATGGGTCAGCCCCATTCATGTTGTGCCAAAAAAAGGAGGTATGACAGTGGTTGCGAATGAGAGGAATGAATTAATTCCCACAAGAACTGTTACTGGATGGAGGGTCTGTATTGATTATAGAAAGCTGAATGATGCGACACGTAAGGATCACTTTCCCTTGCCATTCATTGATCAGATGCTCGAACGTCTAGCTGGAAAAGAGTATTATTGCTTTCTAGACGGATTCTCCGGGTACTTCCAAATCCCAATTGATGCAAATGATCAAGATAAGACTACTTTCACCTGCCCATTCGGAACTTTCGCTTATCGGAGAATGACTTTCAGTCTATGTAACGCACCCGCCACATTTCAACGGTGCATGATGGCAATATTCCATGATATGGTAGAAGACAGCATGGAAATATTCATGGATGACTTCTCTGTGTTTGGAGATTCTTTTGATAAGTGTCTGGTGAATCTAAAGAGGATGTTGCAAAGCTGTGAGAGTTCCAATCTCGTTTTAAATTGGGAAAAGTGTCATTTCATGGTACGAGAAGGAATTGTGTTGGGGCATAAAATTTCAAGAGCTGGTATTGAAGTTGATCAAGCGAAGATTGAGGCCATAGCAAAGCTACCTCATCCAACAAATGTTAAAGGAATACGAAGTTTCTTAGGACATGCTGGGTTCTATAGAAGATTCATCAAGGATTCTTCAAAGATAACACGTCCTATGAACAAGTTGTTGGAAAAGGAAGCTAAGTTCGAGTTTTCAAAGGAATGCCAAGATGCGTTCAAAATTTTAAAGGAGAAATTGGTATCCGCACCAATTATGATAAGTCCGAATTGGGATCTTCCATTTGAATTGATGTGTGATGCCAGTGATTACGCTGTAGGAGCAGTTTTAGGTCAGAGGGTTGATAAGAAATTTCAACCTATTTATTAAGCAAGCAAGACTTTGACGAGTGCACAGGAGAATTACACTACGACTGAAAAGGAATTGCTTGCTGTTGTTTTTGCGTTTGATATGTTTCGCTCTTACCTGGTCCTGTCAAAAACTGTTGTTTTTACCGATCACTCTGCATTAAGATACTTGTTTGGAAAACAAGATGCAAAACCAAGGTTGTTGCGATGGATTTTGTTATTACGGGAGTTTGACATTGAGATTCGTGATAAGAAGGGAGCGGAAAATCTGGCTGCAGATCATCTGTCAAGACTGGAAAATCCAGAATTGGATAAGTTGGATGAAACGGAAATTCGAGATAAGTTTCTTGATGAAAGCTTGTTGAAAGCAATTCTGAATGAATTTCCATGGTTCGCTGATATTGCAAACTTTCTAGTTACAAAGACTCTTCCATCCGGATTGGACTTTAACCAAAGAAAGAGGTTTTTCTCATCTTTACGATATTACTTTTGGGAAGACCCATATCTGTTCAGACAGTGTGTTGATGGAATTGTCCGACGATGTGTAGCTGGAGAGGAATGCGACATAATCTTAGAGCACTGTCATGATGGTCCGGCTGGAGGACATCATGGTCCAAATTACACTGCAAGGAAGGTGTTTAAGGCAGGTTTTTATTGGCCAACAGTTTATAAGGATGCATTCAAGTATGTGAAGTAATGCGATGCCTGCCAACGTACTAGGAGAATTTCAAAGAAGGATGAAATGTTGCAAAATCCAATTATGGTAAGTGAGATTTTTGATGTCTGGGGGATAGACTTTATGGGCCCATTTCCACCTAGCAATGGAAACAAATACATCATTGTGGCTGTGGATTATGTTTCTAAGTGGGCCGAAGCAAAAGCATTACCCACGAATGATGCTCGCGTTGTGGTAAATTTTCTTAAACAGTTATTTTCGCGCTTTGGAGCACCGAAAGCTTTAATTAGTGATCGAGGGACACATTTCACAAATCTACAATTGGAAAAAGTGCTGCGAAAGTACGGAGTTAAACATAAGTTTTCAACTGCTTATGATCCACAGACGAGTGGTCAAGTGGAAGTGACTAATAGAGGGTTGAAGCGTATTTTAGAACGTTCAGTTGAAGGAAACCCTAAGAATTGGTCATACAAGTTGGATGATGCATTATGGGCGGCACGAACAACATTTAAGTCATCAGTGGGAACAACGCCTTATCGCCTTGTTTATGGAAAGGCTTGTCATTTGCCTTTTGAGTTAGAACATAAAGCATATTGGGCTCTACAGAAGTGCAATCTTGATGAGAAGTTAGCTGGAAAGGAAAGAATGGCACAGCTAAATGAGTTGGATGAATTAAGAATAAATGCTTATGACAATTCGAGACTGTTCAAGGAGCGAACTAAGAAATGGCATGATGCTCGTCTTAAGTCGAACCATACATTCGAGAAAGGTGATCAAGTTCTGTTGTATAGTTCTAGATTACATTTGTTTCCAGGAAAGTTAAAGACACGCTGGACTGGCCCCTTTGTTGTTGACAAGGTTTATCCGTTTGGAGCTGTTGATTTGCAAGGATATTCTGGAAAAACTTTTAAAGTCAATGGAAGTAGAGTGAAGAAGTACTATGGTGATATAAGGGACACCAAGCGTGATTTGGAGATGGATTTGAATTAAGTGGTGAAGCAAGATGTCGAGCTTACCGACGTGATAAACAAAAGCGCTTTCGGGAGACAACCCGTTATTTTGTTAATTTGTATTCTGTTTTATTGTTTTTGTTTTCAGGTTTGAACTTTGTGGGTATGTTCTCTGGAAACCCTCACGAGACTACAACTCGTCCACTCGGGATACCGAGGGGTTTAAAGGCTTATTGCATGTGCTAAATGCAATCGTGTTGCCTACGGAAGTGTGCTTTTGCATTTTATTTCTGAACGAAGTCCTTCAAGCAAATTGCCTTCAAATCAGGGGAGTTTTCTGTTTCACTTCTTTTCTATTCCCTTATTTTTATTTTCTTTTGCAATGAGGACATTGCATGTTTCTAAGTGAGGGATAGGGGAAAAGAAGTCTAATTGTCCTTAGTTTATGAATGGTAGTTATTGAAAAATATTGAGGTTAAGAGGCATTCTACGTGTTAGTCATTTTTCAACCTAAATTTTTGTTTTAAAAATTGTTTTCTATGTAAAGTTTAGCAATCTCGTAACATGCTTTGGGAATGCAAAGAATGAAATGAATTTAATTTTTAATATTAGATAGTTCATCTTATGATGTATCGATAGGCAATCTATATGAAGGTTGTTGAGCTATTAAGAAATTTAATGCATTAAGTAGGGATTTATCCTGTGAGGATCTTTTAGCAAGGTATGACCTTAGTCTTAATTCTTGTATGATAGCGTGTTATAATCCATAATTTTGGGTTCCTAATTATCATCATTTGGGAATATACTGGGTGTTGTCTCCTCTGTTGTACGAAAGTACAGACCTGGTTTCCGTCAGTATATTTGATATCAAAATAGATAAAAATAAATGAGTACAAAAGACTCATGAATTGAAAAACCAAAGCCAAGTTATGTCGCTCTGTTGTACTAAGGTACAGACCTGTCACCAATGTCTTGGCTTGAAAAATGATTGATTTATTTGGATGTTCATTATTTGGAGAATTCTGACACGTTATTTGTATGAGAGTATTTTGCTATAGGAAATCAGGGGTAAGGCCTGCTAGAATAATAATAAGTTGAGCTCAATTTCTGAAATTTAGATTGTTTAAGTGGACAACAATATCGGTAATCTGAGTGAATTATCTTTTATGTGTAATAATAATATGTTAGAATGGCTTCCCATGTAGAGTTTCTTGATTGCTGAGTTTTAAGGTAGAATCGATTTTAAGAGAAAATTTTGGTTTGCCGAATGCGGTGTAGTTTGTAAGTCCTTTTATGCATCGTTTACCGTTCATATTTAAAGTTTTGAATTTTTGAGTTACTAGTCTACTTGAGGACAAGTAGGATTTAAGTGGGGGATGTTTGATGAACGCCAAAATGTGCTATTTTATAGTGCTAATTACCCCTTAGTTTGATTAATTTCTTATGCATTTAATTTGGATTCGATACTCATTTCGTTCATATTTGCATTTAGGAATTATCTGGAGCTTGAATTATAAAAGAAACGGAAAACGAGTGAATATCGAAGAAAAGATGCTAAAAATTGTGGAGCTTGAAGAATGGAAGTCGATTGGCTGAACATTTGAGATTTTCAATCCATACGGCGTATGGAAATCCATACGGCGTATGGATCAGTTGAGCCGGGCCGCCAGAAGACCCGGGTCAAACCCATGGGCTTTTCAATCCATACGGCGTATGGAATTCCATACGGCGTATGGATTGATTCGGCAGAAACCCTAAATACCTCATTTTGCTCTCATTTTGAGGCTATCACTTCACATTTTATTCTCCAGTCGATTTCTTCATTTATAAAATCATTTTCTAGAGCTTTTGAAGGAGAAAAGAACAAGAAGATTCAAGGGCTTTCATTCATTCATTTGTTATTTCGTTATTTCGGTTCGAATACACTTTTCTTTTCATTCGATTATGAATTGTGATATGATATTGGTTCTGATTTTCTGTAAAAGTATGATTGGCTAGTTCTATTATGTGTTTGCTTAGATGAGAATACTTAATTGATGGATTGATTGTTATAATTGCTAACGTATCGGATTTTATTTAATGTTTATGTATTTATTCGTTAATCCTTGGGTATTTAATGATTGTTGCTGATTACCTAGCATGAGTTCATAATCAGTTGAGATTGATTTCCTGTTGGTTGTGAATTTATTGATAGTTTTTGATTTTGATTGATAATTATTGCCGAATATATTGAGTTTGACGGGCTAGGGTTAATAGTTAGTAATGATTATTAATGGACAAGATAACTTTAATCGGTTATAGACTTTGTTGATTCAAGTCAAAAGAATAAATCACATAAACGGTGTTGAATTAATTTAGAATACAGTTTTGTGGACAACGTTAAATTGAACTGTTAATGTGTTGAAAACAACCTTGAGTCTTTCTTAATTGTATTGAATTCAGTTTATCTTGTAAGGAGGATTGATATATTTGAAAGGGCACGATAGAATCCATACGTGAGCAATTGAATAAAATGATATCCGGATTTTAAGGAAAGTAATCTAAGCAAATGCATTTCTTTTACCATTTAAATTTAATCTTTTATTTTAATTAAGTTATTTTATTATTTCTTTATTTTATAATTAAGTTTTATTTAATAAATCATTTCTTTTATAATTGTTTATCAATTGTTCGATCGGAACAAAAACGTCCCCACTTTTTACTACTTTAATTAATTGTAGCAATTTCCAACTTGTTAATATTGACATCCGTTCCCTGTGTTCGACTCGGACTTACTAAACTATACTATATATGATCAGGTATTCTTGCCTGTGTTGTGTGTAGTAAGTTAGGTATTTTCCATTTTAAAACTAAAACCCCGTTTACACGACATCAATCGCTCATCCGGTTATAAGCAAGAGTAACAGTTGCATTATTAACCGTTTGAGCAGGTGCAGTGTATCCATTCTTGATACACATCCAGATTGACAAATCATGGAATCTACAGTAAGATTCAAATCTGTCATTCCAGTTATAGTAATCTTTGATTTTCAACAACTTAGGTGGAACGTTTGATTTTCCCACCTCATGTTCCATCTCGATCATTCTACTAAGATCAGACATCTTAAAAACGTAAAGTAAACTGTTTCGCGAATTCAGAAGAACTCGATTCGCAAGACTCAGTTCAACTCGCAGTCTCAGCTCGACTCGCAAGTCTCAGTTCGGATTGTTGTGATGTCGATTCGCAAGCGATTTCAATTCGCGAGAGATCTCGGTTCAACTCGCAAGTCTCAGTTCGACTCGCTAGTTCAACTCAGTTCGTAGGCTACGCTGAAACCCTAATCTCGACTCGTGAAACGGCTGGAAAACCCGAAAAATGAAAATTCATGGTATTTTTATGATTTAAACAGTAAATTTCGACCGTAAACTAACCCAAAAACGTCCAGAGAATGATTTTGATCGTTAATATGTACTCATGCACGTATAAACGATCCGAATCAAAATGCAATTATCACTAAAACTCTCGAACAATGTCGTATTTAACCCGAAAGCTCTGATACCAGATGTAAGTCCCTAGTTCTTAGGATCGATAACTTCGTTATCTGTAGTATTAAGGTGCGGAATCCCTTAATACGATGTTATCTTACTAACAACGAATATGTTCGAATTGCGTTCTAATAAAGCTTAACTTTAAACGATGAATCGTCAAAGTCTAGCTATAGGTTTCATTTTCTCTGGTATTCTGAGTTCGCCGGAATGAAAAATGCAAAAGTGTTAACGGAAAATCGTTTATATATTTCTGTCTCGGCTCGGCTCGCATGGGCCTGCGAGTTCGGTCCAACTCGCAGCCCAAGCCCACTATAGGACTCGGCTCGCCAGACTATTACCATACGAGTTCAGATCTCATCTCTCAGCTCGATTCGCTGCGACTTGAGATCTCGACTCGCCTTGCACTAAATGTATATACTTATTTAGTATTTAATAATTCGTCTAACTTAACAAAATAATATGTTTAACGAATATTACTAACAAAACAAATATTTATTTACAAATCTAAACCAATGTACAAACATGATAATAATTACACTAGTCCTATTTCAAGCTAGATCTGTTGTCACAAACTATGTTCCAACATTTGATCGGCAAGCTGGACACTCATTCCAGTGGGTTGCAGTGGTCCTAATTCAAGTCTGGAGTAGAGTGAGTAGGGCATGAGGTTGATGCTCGCTCCGAGATCGACCAAGGAACGGATCATGCCAGAGTGATAGATAGAGCAGGGCAAGGTGAATCGGCCCGTGTCTCCTAGTTTTTCCGGAAGGGAATTCTGAATGACGGCGGAGCATTCAACGTTGAGAGAGATTTTAGGTACTTCGGGTACCTTTTCCTTAGTAACCAGCATGCGCCGAATATACTTGGAGCCGGAAGGGATTCTAGACACGGTGTCTAAGAATTTTTCGTCGAGTTTGAAAGATTTAGCGTTATATCTTTTTCCGATACGATGTGGGAAGGGGACTCGAACTTCCTGAATAGGAGTAGGTACGGGTTTGGTCTCAACTGTCGTCGGGACAGGAGTAGGGTTCTTCATCGGAGAAGATGTTTCAGAATGGCTCGGTGCCTTCTGGTTATCCGTGGAGTTCAGAGTCTTAGCCTCCTCAACGTGGGGGTTGTGAACAGTATTGCTCGGTAGCGATCCTTGGGGTCGAGTGTCAAGACGGTGGGCTAACTGACCAATTTGATTCTCGAGGCTCTTGAGAACTGAGAGTTGATTTCAAAGGAATAGGTCGGTTTGATCTTGTCTAGCCGTCGTCTTCTGATTGAAAGCGTTATGCCCCTGGATAAACTTGTTCAGGTTGTCATCAGTGCTCGTGACTGGGACGATTGTCTTCACCGGTTCAGTAGGCTGGGTATCCTCAGTGGCGGTTAATGGAAGTGGTTGATTGTATGGAAGTTATGGCTGTTGTGGGTACATCGGATATCGAGGCTGAAACCTGGGTGGTTGATTGTTCCGTGGAGGAAACTGGGTTCCTCGTGCTCTTGGCGGAGAAGTTCTAGCGAAGCCAGGTGGATTTTGTTGTCTGGTTGGGAATTGAGCATAGTAGACATTTCCGTCGGTAGGATCTTCATACTCCACAGCGTATTCCTCGGTAGGATGATGGGCACAGTTCTGGCAAGCCTGGACTTGGTGAACCTGCTGTGGTTGCTTCTTCAGTTCTCCAATCTGCTTCGTTAGAGTTTCGATCTGCTCGCTCAGAGATTTGATTGCTTCAGCTTGTGCGGTGCTTGCAATAGGCAGGGATGAGGATTGCTCATCGGATTTCCAGTCGTGGTGATGCATCGTCATGTCATCGATTAAGGCCCATGCTTCATCGTCGGTTAACTTCATGAGGTTGCCTTGAGCAGCTGCGTCAAGCGTTATGCGATGGATAGGATTGAGACCATTATAGAAAGTATAGAGTTTATCGGTTTTAGTCATCTGGTAGTTGGGACATCTCCTCACCAAACTCTTGAATCGCTCCCATGCTGAGTAGATTGACTCGTCGTGAGCTTGTGAAAAGTTCGCGATGTCATTCTTGGCTTTAGTTTGTTTGGACGGAGGGAAATATTTCGTAAGGAATTTGTTTCCCATGTCCTCCCATGAGGTGATTGATCCGGTGTCAAGCCCCTCAAACCAGCTCAAAGCATGTAAAGCGAGAGAAAAGGGGAACAGGTGTAGGCGAATAATGTCCTGATCAACCCCATTCTGCTTATATGAGTTGGAGATTTGAATGAATTTGTTAATGTGGGCGTTGGGATCTTCACAGGGTAATCCGTGGAATTGGCAGTTGATGCGCCGCCAACGGTCGATCAGGTTTTACCCTGTCGTCGGACCATCCGTTAGCGGCGGCAATAGTGGGTTTTAATATTTATAAATGCGGGGCCTAAGTTTTATTAGTGCTATGTGGCCTAAGGGTTGTATAGCAGCGAGTATGACCTAGGGTCGTTCTTCAAAACCAACTGTATTGTGGATCTGAGTAGTCTAGGATGTCCGTTTCTAATTAGTGAGGGAGTTTTAAAATAGTTGGGAGTGGTTTGGTTTTGTTTTTATGATTAAACTAATAAGCAATAATAAAAAGCAGATAAAATAAACGGAATAGCAGTCAGGATAGAGGGGGTGTTTGTTGTGAGTTCGTTAGCCGAACGTTGGGATGATGTTTAGTTCAGGATATGAAAACGTCTCTAAAGATTTGTATTTTATTTGTTTTAAGTATATGTGGGATAAGCACTAGCTCCCTACTGATTGATTTCTCAATCAGTATGTCACTGAGAAACTAGGCTATCATGATTCTGATCTGGGTAGGTTGCCCAGCCCACAACACTGTCCTGTTATGGCACAGTGACCCTTTTTGGATTGGATATCCTGGGTGCATGAATAAGGCAGCAAACTAACTCGATGTCCGACCGTTCTTAACCCCACAGGGATACTCAATTGAATAAAACATTTAAGTATAAGACTTGATTTGGTGCTTGATTACTTTCTATCGATGGGTTTGTAAAGTCCAGAGGTTGAAATAACCAGTGATTTACAAAGTAGAGTAACAGTATTCACGTTGCTCTATAATGGTTACTCTGGACTTATAATCTAAGTTTGTATTTGAGTTCAGAAATTATCCATCTATGATATAAACCAGCCCTTACTTTTAAGTCCCAATAAATCCCTAGTTTATGTACTGTGTACACTACTTTGATCGAAAACGGTATTTCCACAGGTTTAAAACCAAACCATGTTTATTTCAAACACAGATAATTAATTACCTTTACTTAAGGTTAGCTACGTCTTAATAAAAAGGTTTTAATCACGTTCATTGGTCGAAAGGCGTTAGGTTAAATTGAGGTTTATAATCATAGATAGAAAGTTAATCAAAGCACCGAGTTTTCATTTATAAAATAGTTTGGGACATTATTCCACAACAGATTGTGCCCACGACTTTCATAGCTTCCACGTTCTGTACTCCACACATTCGTGATGTTTCCGGCGCTATACAAATGAAAGTCGTTTAACGTTACTTCCGTTGTTTCATAATGACATCATCCCAACTAATACGGCTAACTACATCACAACAAACACGCAATATAACTACTCGCTAATCATGGCAAATCCTAAATCTAGCATAATCAAAATAACAACAGCATGCATTTTAATTAATAAGATAAAGGATAGATATAACCGTGAAAAGAGCGTAGCTGAATATAACTTGAAAGTATACAGACAGAACTTCGAGTATGCTCCAAGCGATATTACAATATTACCCCTCTAGTAGCCCGGTTAAGTATTAACCGGAGACTAACTAGCCACTAACTAAGAAAATAAAAATAAAAACCTAATCTAGAGAGAGAGTAGTGAGAGAGTAGTGTTGGTGAAGAATGGATGACGATTTGTTGATGATATGAGGCTTCTATATATAGAGATCGCACAACCGTATCCGTAGACCATATCCAAACCATGAAACGCACAACCGTATCGCAAAGGCGAATAAAAACCTAATTTTTATCACCCAAACGCACGATATGGCTGAGCTAGGGTGAATACGGCTGAACTGGACCGTATACGGCTGTGCATAGGGTGAATACGGCTGAGCTGGCCCATATACGGCTGAGCATAGGCCGTATACGGTCTGCACAGGCCGTATACGGTCTGTGTCCAGCCGTATACGGTCTGTGTCCAGCCGTATTCGGTCCGTTGGTTCTCCGTTTCTTCGATTTGGCGTAACTTCTTCGTCGTTTATCCGTTTTGAGTGATTCTCATGCTCACAGTTTCGTAATTTGTTAACGAAGAAAATGACATAAGTTAGAGGTCATAATTCTAAGTATAGCTTAAATTGTACTTAAATGCGTGAACGAAAGATTTGTTAATCGTTTGTGCTCTATTTTACTCGTTTTTAGGTCTTTTTGGTTGATTCTTGAAACATCGTCTATATTTTAGCCCTTATGATGAAATGTGATGTTTAAGTTCATATTTAAGTGTTTTCATTAATAATTGGGCTAAAATGGTGAGATAATGGCACACAAAAACATGACTTTTTATGTGTCATCAAATATCCCACACTTAGACTTTGCCTGTCCTCAAGCAAAACTCAAAATTCTCACTTGCTTTTAGGAAAAACATTTTGAAAACACGAGTTTATTTTTGGGGTGAATCAAAATATATCAAAAACAACCATCTCCATATACAAGTAACATATCCTGAAAATAAGAGAAAGTAAGGTATTCCTTTCATAGGCATAAAATGATTCTCTTAGGCATGCTTTCAATTCTCGCGATCTTGGAATATACATGACTAGACGATCTCACAAGGTGGTCACTCAATTCACTCAAAAAGTGTTTCGGGTTACCTATCAATCTAATCAAACGAAATCGCTCATAAGCCAGTCATGCAACATCCATCGTCATAGGCTTTCTCGAGAATCATATCTCCACCACTTAGGTGAGGACGGTGCTAGCTATCCCAGGACATTCAGAGTGGGTTGTAATGGCAGGTGAGGGTTACGGGGTATGGATAAGTGGGAATTTTTAGTTGTTGTAAAGGGTTTTGCTTATCTTAGGACTTTCAAACTTTTGAAAAACATTATTTAAACAACCTTTTTAATGAAAACGGAAACGGATAACAGTACGGGAAGATAGCTATTTTGACTTCTATCTTTTGAAAATACACGAGGGAATTTATGTCTTTTATAAGAGCGGGAATTTTCGAGAGATTCGAAGCACTTAGCTTTATTCTATTTTCTTTTCTTTTTCTTTTGTTTCTATTTTTGGGCTTTTCTAGGGATTTTATTTTGTTTCTTTCTTTTGCCCTTTTGAAATCCTTTTCTTTCTTTCATCTTTTTTTCATCCTTTTGATGACTTTGCATTTACTTTGTGTCAATTTTTCACACCATAAACTCTCAACTTTTGATTTTTATCAAGGGAATGCACGTGAGAGATTTTGAGTAAACACCAGTATTTGTGATTCGGAGTGAAAGCAAAAAAGGACATTTAAATGACATTTTTCACAAGTTTAAAATTTCTAAGATAAGTTTTGGTGGGTGTGGAATAAATGGGTTAAGATTTAAAGGGTTTTGAAAGAAACGAACAGGCTAAGGCTCAACAGGGTTAACTAAGCGGATCATCAACACTAAAGATGAGTGTTGGAAGGGTTTTGGGCTTGAAGAGATATGATAAAAATGGGTTAAATCCTAAGGAATGTCAAGGTCATCTAACTGCACCTATACCGCGTACGGTACTCTACCAATGTGGTCTCGAAGTGCATACCAGGAGCAAGTTCTAATTCCGGATGCATGCATCAGCACACTCAAACAAACGAATAGTGAAGTATTAAAGATGAATGCTTATATTGGCTCAAGATACCTCACTGCAAGTTTTTGGGTTTGTTTGTGCCTAGCCATGCGATGCCCCTCTTAGATTATCATTTTAGACCTAAGAAATTCCTATCTTATTTACTCTTAATTTCCAAAATACCCTACTCATATAAGAAAATGCTCCTTCTTAAGACATTTTAACTCAAAAATTTTTGAAAAATTTTAGCAAAAGTGAGTTTTTTAAATAAATTGAGGAACATTTTCCGAGTTTGCTTTTGGAAACAAGAATCAAACAAGCAAACCTAAGGTATTCTATACCGCTATCCCACACTTAGAGGAACATTGTCCCTAATGTTCTCTTGAGTTGGGATTTGAGAAAAATCCCACACTTAGAGTTTGAACATATCGGAAAATGTTACTCAAGTGTTTGTTTTGGGCTGGAATCCCACACTTAGTGATAAGCTGGGGATATGGCATAGGCTACTTTAATGAGAATTTAAAGCTAACAATCATATCAAAAACGAGAGTGAGAAAGAGAGAACTCCCATAACGAAGCGAAGGCGGAAGGATGGAATTGTAACACCCCCAAATTTAATGATTTGCGGAAGCATACTTTGGGTGTTACTAATCAATATTCACAGCACAAAGATATCTAATGAACGACCACTATATGCGTCGTTTGAACTTGTATAAATAAAACAAAGTTTACATCCAAAAATAATGTTTACATTAGATCCGTTTCTGAAATGGAGAGATTTACACCACATAATTACTTATACAAAATATAATAATGCAATTTAAATCTCTGATTTGTAATGCATGTTGACTCGAGCTAATGAAATCCTGTCGGGCAGTCCAACCTACTGCTGTGTACCTGTGAAAATGGGTCAGCGAAACGCTGGTGAGCTCACAGGTTTGTATATCAATATTTGTTGTATGAACCGCAAGATTTATAATTGAATTTAAAATGCAATTAAGCAAAATAAAAGTTATACAGTCATAAGCACATATTCTGAGCTTAACTTGAGTTGTCAGGCCCACTTAAGGAAACCTAACTTGAAGGCCCCCACGAGTGTCTAATCCACACTCGTCATCCCAAATGCTAATACGTCCGTTTGACCAGTTAGTGCGTGCTAACCCGAACGAGGATTGTCAATCCTATATGATATCATATACTAACATTCATGCTACAAATGTATTACCAGACTATGCTATGGAGGACTTTATTGATTAGTTGAAAACAACTCATGCAGTATTTGTATTGAGTTGTACTTGCGTTCAACATGTAAATAAAACGAGCATTGTAATCACACCCCAAATATGTAAAGTAGTAAAATAGGGGCCATGAGACTCACCTGAGCCTTGAGTGTTTATTGGAGTAAACTTGAATTGATTAGCTGTGATGTGTTGTCCGAAGACTTGTAACCTGAAGGTGTCCATGACACGCGATGGTTATTAATTGATTAGGTATCTCGAAAGACTACCCTTGTAGTTGTTTGTCCAAATTGTCCCGATTTGGTTGATTGAATTGTATGTTTGAAAACGTGTACGGCCCGTTGGTGATTAGTTGTAATAGTAACATTGATGTTATCACATTGATTGCGAAGCGTTATACTTGAAAAGTAAATTCCATTATGATTGAAAAGTTGTATCGTGTAAGCGTTTTGAAGTTGTACAAGTTTGACACTTGGTGTAAAATGTGCTTACGGAATCTAAGTACGGGGGTCCGGGGGCAGCGCCCCTGGTTAGCGGGGTCCAAGGGGCAGAGCCCCTGGCTGGGGTCGTGCTGCCAGGTCAGCTTGGAAATTTTTTTTATTTCTACTATATTGCTTTAAGGAAAAACGCATCTGGACTTGAATTTGGGTGAAATCAAGTGATAAAATTTAGGGTCTCGACACTTAGTGAAAATCTGTGTTTTCTGGTTTGTGCGACGTTGGGTGCGACGTCGCAGGTCCTGATTGCGACGTTGAACATGGCGTCGCTAATTGCGACTTTCGCAATTTAATGCGACGTTGTGGGTGGCGTCGCTATGTGCGACGTTGTTAATTCTTGCGACGTAAGGGCTTGCATCGCTATGTGCGACGTCCGCCAATTAAGGCGACGTTAGGGATGATGTCGCTATATGCGACGTGGTGATCAGTATTGCGACGTCGCAGATGACGTCGCAATATGTCTGGCTAACTGCGACGTTGCGGTCTGTTGGCCGGAGTTTGTGTCGAAAATGAGTTTTCCGGCCACCGTTCGGTACAAAACTTTTACCCAACCCATATTTGGACATTATCAACTTAAACAAACCATAAACAAGTAAAAGTAAGTGAAATCGGAGAGTTTCGGGTTTTGTCGGAAACTTACAAACTTGACGCCGGAGAAATCCGAAAAGATAGGATTGTAGATTGTGATGTCGTGGTTCTTTTCTTCCAAACGAGATGACGGTTTTGAGGTGGTTTGAGGGTGTTATTTAGTGATTTTGTGTGATGGTGGTGTGGTTTAGTTTAGAGAGAAATGAAAGAGAGAGAGAGTGAGGATGGTGAAGATGATGATAAAATGAGGAAAGGGTGGGATCCCCCACCTTTTTGTGGCAGATTTTTCAGTGGGGGCCCACCGAAGTGTGGGTCTCCACCTTCGATTCCGTGTTTGCGCTCCGTGTGGTGTTCGTTTTTCCGATCGTTTAAACGTTTAAATAATTTTTGTGTACGTTTAATTACAAGTTTTGAAATACCAATATTTACCCAATATTTTGTTGAAGTATCTCACCAAATACTTATAAATTGCGTTACGAAACGTAACTTTAACTTGTTTTATTTTGTTTATGTGTTTAACATTTTTAATCGCGAAGGCTTAGTTTGTACGATACGTAATGAGTATGAAATATTATAAAAATAATATTTTGGATATAATTGTGTTATTAAATAATATTGTATTATTCAATAAAATTGTTCACCAACGTCCGTATTTAATTGAATCGAAATCCATTCGATTTGTAACTTGTACGATTTAATCAAATCGCGTAATTGTGTAGATATATATTCAACAAAATATATAATAATCGATACATTAATTAGCCTAACACATAACTAATTACATGTATTAAAACTTCATTAGGCACTAATTACTAGTCCTAATTTGACGGGTGTCACATTCTTCCCCTGTTAGAAGAATTTCGTCCCGAAATTTAAGTTGAAGTCGTGTTTGAAGTTGAATCAGTGAAGAGTTGAGGATACTTGAGTCGCATTTGATCCTCTCGTTCCCAGGTGAATTCCGGACCACGCCGCGAATTCCACCTAACCTTGACGATAGGAATCCGACTTTGTTTGAGTTGTTTGACCTCACGGTCCATGATTTCGGCGGGTTCCTCGACAAAGTGAAGTTTCTCGTCAACCCGAATCTCATCAAGTGGAATGATAAGTGTCTCATCAGACAGACACTTCTTCAGATTTGAAATGTGAAAAGTGGGGTGCACGCTGCTAAGCTCAGCGGGCAGTTGTAATCGGTATGCCACCGGACCTATCCTCTCAAGGATCTCAAACGGTCCAATGTATCTTGGGTTCAATTTACCCCGTTTGTCAAATCGAATAACACATTTCCAAGGTGAAACTTTGAGTAATACTCGGTCCCCAACCTGGAACTCGAGTGGCTTGCGTCTCACGTCAGCATAACTTTTCTGACGATCATGTGCGGCCTTGAGTTTGTTTTGAATTTCGAAGATTTTCTCGGTTGTTTCGTGAACGATTTCAGGACCAGTGAGTTGGCTGTCTCCCACTTCGGTCTAACAAATTGGTGAACGGCACTTACGACCGTAAAGTGCCTCGAAAGGTGCGACCTTGATGCTAGAGTGATAACTGTTGTTGTACGAGAATTCGCACAGGGGTAGGTGCCTTTCCCAGTTTACACCGAAATCAACTACGCAGGCTCGTAGCATGTCTTCCAGTGTTTGAATTATTCGCTCACTTTGGCCATCGGTTTGAGGATGATATGCGGTACTCATATCGAGACGGGTACCCAATGACTTTTGAAGCGATTCCCAAAATTGAGATGTGAAACGACTATCCCTATCGGAGATAATCGAGATTGGAACGCCATGACGGGTTACAATTTCCTTGAGATATATTTGAGTGAGACGTTCCATTTTGTCGGTTTCTTTGATGGCCAGAAAGTGAGCAGACTTTGTGAGACGATCGACGATCACCTAAATGGTATCGCAACCGCTCGTTGACTTAGGTAGTTTGGTTATGAAGTCCATGGAAATTTGTTCCCATTTCCATTCAGGAATGCTGGGTTGTTGAAGTAAACCAGAAGGTTTTTGATATTCGACTTTGACTTTCGAGCAAGTAAGGCACTTGCTGACATAGGTGGCGATTTCGGCTTTCATGTTTGGCCGCCAATAGAAGTCCTTGATTCCGTGGTACATTTTATCGGACCCCGGATGAATTGAATATTTTGACTTGTGAGCTTCATCCATCACCAAGTCTCGCAGGTTCCCAAAACTAGGCAACCAGATTCGGTTTGAGAAATACCTAATCCCGTTAGGTTTGATTTCGAATGGTTTGTCCATGCCTCGCAAGGCCTCATTTTTGATGTTATCGGGTTTGAGAGCTTCGAGTTGAGCAGTGAGGATCTGAATGTTTAGATCATTGTGAATTGTCATACTGAGGGCTCGGACTCGAAATGGTTTGGTTCGTTCTTTTTGACTGAGGGCATCGGCAACAACGTTTGCCTTGCCCGGATGATACTTGATATCGCAGTCATAATCGGTAAGCAACTCGACCCATCGACGTTGCCTCATGTTGAGATCCTTTTGATCGAAGATGTGTTGGAGACTTTTGTGGTCGGTAAAGATTGTGCACTTAGTGCCGTAGAGATAGTGTCTCCAAATTTTGAGAGCAAAAACGACAGCTCCAAGCTCGAGGTCATGGGTGGTGTAGTTCTTTTCGTGGATTTTCAATTGTCGTGAGGCGTAAGCTATGACTTTGTCTCGTTGCATCAACACGCAACCGGGACCTTGATGGGAAGCATCGCAGTATACCACGAAGTCATCAGTGCCTTCGGGTAATGATAGAATAGGGGCACTGCAAAGCTTTTGTTTGAGAAGTTGAAATGCTGACTCTTGTTTATCAGTCCAATCGAACTTTTTATCTTTCTGAGTCAGGGTAGTGAGTGGTTGAGCTATCTTGGAGAAATTCTCGATGAATCGCCGGTAGTACCCAGCAAGACCCAAGAATTGGCGTACTTCGGTTGGAGAGGTTGGTGCTTGCCAGCACTTGATTGCCTCGATTTTTGAGGGATCGACATGGATTCTTGACTATCGATAACATGCCCAAGGAATTGAACGGTTTGAATCCAGAACTCACACTTAGAAAATTTGGCATACAGCTCCTCGTGTCTGAGTAGTTCTAAAATTGTTTTGAGATGTTGCGCGTGTTCTTGCTCGTTTCGTGAGTATATGAGTATGTCATCGATGAAAACAATGACGAACTTGTCGAGATAAGGCTTGCACACCCGATTCATAAGGTCCATGAATACAGCCGGTGCGTTGGTTAGACCGAATGGCATCACTTGAAATTCGTAATGCCCATAACGGGTTCTGAAAGCGGTTTTCGGAATATCAGCACTGCGAACACGTAATTGATGATAACCTGATCGAAGATCGATCTTTGAATAACAGCTCGACCCTTGAAGTTGGTCGAACAGGTCATCGATTCGAGGAAGTGGATACCGGTTCTTGACAGTTAACTTGTTCAACTCTCGGTAGTCGATACACATTCGAAAAGAACCGTCTTTCTTCTTGACAAATAGGACTGGAGCTCCCTAAGGTGAAGAACTCGGCCTGATAAATCCTCGTTCCAGGAGTTCCTGTAATTGGGTGGACAACTCCTGAAGTTCGGATGGAGCTAAACTGTATGGTGCTCGGGCCACAGGCGCAGCACCTGGTACAAGATCGATTTGAGAACTCAACCTGTCTTGGTGGTGGTAGACCAGGTAGTTCTTCGGGAAAGACTTCTGGAAAGTCTCGAACAATTGGAACATCCTCAAGTCGCTTCACCTCTGACTTTTTCTCCATGATGTGCGCGAGGATTGCTGGATAACCCTTTCTCAGAAATTTCCGGGTTTTTAGACAAGATATGATGTTAAGCCTCGTCCCACCGGTCTCCCCCTGTATGACCAAGGTTCTACTGACGGCGAGAGGTATGCGAACAATTTTGTCATAGCAAATGATTTCGGCGCGATGCTTGGACAACCAGTCCATGCCCACGATGACATCGAAACTTCCTATCTCAACAGGCATAAGATCTATGGAGAAGATTTCGTCGGCTAGATTTAAAGTGCAATTAGGTATCACACTATCGGTTTCTATCACTTTGCCATTTGCTAGCTCTACGGTGTACTTAACGTTTAAAGCAACAGGTGTGATGTCAAGTAGAGGGCAAAATTCATCGGAAATAAAACTTCTATCGGCACCAGTATCAAACAGAATAGAAGCAGTTAAATTGTTGAGGAGGAACATACCCGTGACCACATTCGGGTCCTGACGGGCGTCCCCGGAGTTGATCACGAAGGCTCTACTTTTGGCGTTGTTGTTGTTGTTGTTGCGGTTGTTGTTGTTGTTGTTGCCCTTATTCTTCAATTTTGGGCACGTATCCCTAAAGTGTCCTGGGTTCCCACATTCAAAGCAGGACTTAGGTTGTTGGGCATTTTTGTCAGAGGGGTTGTTGTTGGATCTGGGGGCTCGGCAATCCTTAGTTGAAGGCCCGTACCTCCTGCAGTTGTTGCAAGGGGTACTGCACTGACCAAAGTGGTGATAGTTACACTTGGAACAATAAGGCCTGTCCCCGGTGTAGCTGCGGTTGGATTCAGAGTTGGTGGTGTAGACTTGGATGGCGTTGTTTTTCTTGTTTGAGTTGTGGTGGTGTTCAGTGGATTTGCGTTTGTTGTTGTTGGAGGATGAGGTGTTGGGGGTCTCACGGCTGACAACTAGGTGATGACACGCAAAAAGTCATGTTTTTGTGCGTCATTATCTCACCATTTTAGCCCTATTATTAATGAAAACACTTGAATATGAACTTAAATGTCACATTTCATCAAGAGGGCTAAAATATAGACGATGTTTCAAGAATCAACAAAAACAACCTAAAAATGAGTAAAATAGAGCACAAACAATCATTGAATCTTCCGGTTAACGTATTCTAGCACTTTTTGAGCAAGACATAGAGTTAGGACCTCTAACTTATCTCATTGTCTTCGTTTTTCAATTACGATTTCAGAGATATAAAGAACGCTCAAAACGGACATCGGATGAAGAAATTACGCCCGAACGAAGAAACGAAGAACCGAGGAATCACGATACGGGAGAACTAGACCGTATACAGCCAAACTAGACCGTATACGGCCTAGCACAGACCGTATACGGCCTAGCTAGACCGTATACGGCCTAGCACAGCCGTATACGGCCTGTGCTCTCCCGTATTCACCCTATGCTCTCCCGTATACGGTCCAGTTCAACCGTATTTGCCCTAGCTCAACCGTATCGTGCGTTTGGTCAATAAAAATCAGACTTTTATTCGGGTTTGGGATACGGTTGTGCATTTGAAGGTTTGGATACGGTCTACGGATACGGTTGTGCGTTGCCTATATATACAAGCCTCATTTCATCATTTTGAACACATTCCACACCAACAACACACACTTCAATACTCATTCATCTATCACTAGAATAATTAGTAGCTTTCTCTCTCTAGTACTACTCTTAGGAGTTAGAGGAGAAATAGTAGGTAGTTAGGTTCTCTCTCTAGTCTCTCTCTCTAGTTTCTCTCTCTAGAAACTAGTTAGAAGATTAGGGAGAGAATCCATCGCTTTAGGAGTAGCTATGTAATGTAATTCGTAGAAGCTAGCATTTGTAATACTTGGGATATTATTCGGAGAAATACAAGTGTTATTCTGCTCGCGTTTATTTACCGGTAATATCTATCATTTCTTATATTAATTTGTCATAATGTTCTTGTTTGATATTTGTGATCTATTAATGTTGGAAATGTCTATTGCCATGCTTTGTGAGTAGTTTCTTGTATGTTTGCCATGATTAGGTATGATTAATGGAATTGTTAAACTCTGTATCTGTCTAAACTTATCATGTATCTAGACTTAGTTATGGATCACCCTTTCCAGTCCTTCGCGTGACTATCACCTTAGCTGTAGGCCTAAGTTACGGTAGATATGTTATCTGTATGTTTGTACGAAGCCGTGTCTGTCACTATAATTCGGCTGAAATACTGAGTATAGCTTTGGAAACACCACTGGTGGAGTACAACGTGGAAGCTCCGGAAAAAAGCCGTATGTGCCAACACTGTGGATTACCTAGAGACCCTAGAATATGGCCTAGGAACCAATATAGTTGTGGAAATGTTACAGTACACCGTCTGTCCACCCCTGGAACTGAAGCTATGGAAACATTTCGACATAGTACACCGTACCTGTACCTAGGGATAAAATCTACAACATATCCCTGGTTACGAGGGTCTGTGGAACTGTTTAAGTGTAGTACATCGTGAACGGTGCCTAGTGTGGTACGCTATGGAATGAGTATGCATTGTACACCGCTGGTGTTCCTAGGGCTGAATGACTTATTGCAAAGGAGAGTCTAGATCATGACAGAAGTATTTGAGCTAATCAAACGTAAGGAATGAGTCTAGAGATGAAAGTCAAGCCCAGCAGTGGTTCAGGATTCTTAAAACCCCTAGACTCTACAAAACCGATAGTTTAGAATACAAGGATAATGATCAGTACACGTTTAGATAATAACATTTAGACTTAGGTGTTAAGAACGGTCAGAATAACCCAATGGGCAGTCTGTTACCTTATTCCTGCACCCTTTAAGGGTCATTGTCTCCACAAAGACAAGTGAGGGGGGTTGAGCAGCCTGTTCTGATCAGAATCACGATAGCCTAGGTACTCAGTGACATACTGATTTAGAATCTATCTAAAGAAGTAGGGTCCTAGTGTTTACATCTATAGTTTATTTGTCTGTTACCTAGATGTGCCCCATATTGAACATCATACCTAAATCATGGTAAGCCACGTCTCCGTCATCCTTAAGTGTTGCAAATATGCTAGCTTCCCTTTTATTTTATGTTTTATTAGTTTAATAAACTAGAAAACCAAATACAAACCTTTCCAACTATTCGAAACCCAGCTTAATTACTAATTTATCTGAGTGAGCTCTGTTTCAATTCTACCGTCGTGAGGAACGACCCTGGATCATCCTTACCACTTACTAGTATCAGGTATTCGTACCTTGTTAGGATTTATTGATTTGATGATACAAAATAATTAAAGTTGAGGGACTAAAAGTGTATTTTGTTTAATTAGTTTTCTCCTACGATTAGGTTTTCTGTAACCCTAATACATCAAGTGTATTCGTCTTATATCATTAATAAGATTGAAGCTTTCGGTATATTGTGTGTTCATTAAATTAATTAATATTTATTGATCTTCTTAATATTATTGAGTGTGATTCCGCAACTTCTCAATAATATATTCAAGGCTTATTAAGTAAGATTGTTTATTAAGTTAAACAGGGACTAACAAAGTGGTATCAGAGCTTGTGAAGCTTTGAAGACAGGAAGATCTGGGATTATTAGTATCAGTATTTGAGTTTAGTTCAGATATTAAGTTTTGATTTTAATGGCGTCTGAAGGCAATGAAGGAATTCAAGCAACGAAGATACCAATGCTTAAACCTGATGAGTTTGACCTATGGAAGGTCAGAATCAGGCAATATATGCTTCTCACGGATTATCAGATGTGGGAAGTTGTTGTTAATGGTATACCAGTAACGCTTGATGGAGATGGAGTAAAGCAACCAAGAGCACCACCAACATCTGAAGCAGATAGGAAAATCAGATCTACTGAGTACAAAGCACTTAGTACTCTGTTGCTATCCATTCCGAATGAGCATCAGAGCAGATTTGATAATTGTGAAGATCCCAAGTTATTAATGGAGGCAATTGAGAAGAGGTTTGGTGGTAATGATAACACCAAAAAGAATAAAAGATCTCTGTTAAAACAACAATTTGAAAATTTTAGCCATGTGAAATCTGAAACTCTAACTCAAACCTTTGATAGGTTTACTAAATTAGTTGGAGAATTGCAAAATCACAAGGTTAATATTGACAAAGAAGATCTTAACAGAAAGTTCTTGAGATCATTAGGTGATGAATGGACAATCTATACTGTTGGATTGAGGCAGAGTTCAGACATTGAAGTTAAGGAACTAGAAGATATATACAATGATCTGAGGAACTTTGAGTCTGAGGTGGAAAGTAAGAAGCAAGCAACTGGATACAGTCATAATGCTGCTTTTATGTCTATGGCTGGAACAAAAGCAGAATCAAGTCAAATGGGTTCTACTCATGTTTCAGGAGGAGCAGGATCATCATCAAATAATTCTAATGATCAAATATTGGAATCTTTCTTTGCAAGTAATGTGAATTCTTCACTTACTAATGAAGATCTGGAACAATTTGATGGTGATGATCTAGAGGAGATGGACATCAAGTGGCAAATTGCATTGATTACTCAGAGAGCAAAAAGGTTCATGCAGAGGACTGGTAGAAATAACTTTGCATACAAGAGGAATGATGCAAATTGGTTTGATAAGAGCAAGATTGAGTGTTTCAACTGTCACAAGATGGGACACTTTGCCAGAGAATGCAGAAACCCTAGGCAAGAGCAGAATGGTAATGGTCAGAGATCTGGAAGCACTGGAACACAGACAAGAAACATTCCAATTCAGGGGGCTTCAGCAAATGCTTTGGTGTCTATGGATGGCTGTGGATGGGATTGGAGTGATCAAGAAGAGCATGTTGTGAAGAATCAATGTCTCATGGCCATTGCAGAATCTGACAAAAAGTCAGAAGTTCCTACTTAGGTACAAAATAAATTATGTTCTGCTGTTTGTAAACAAACTGTTAAACACTACAGAGATCATAATATAAAAGTGTGTGAGGAACTAAAACAATGGGAAATCAAAAGTAAACACACCATAGCAGTCATTGAAAATCTGGAAAATCAAATAAAGGCATATGAAGTCAATGCAACACAGTTTAAGTATGACATTGAATATGCTAGGTGGGAGAGACTCTTTTAAAGATAAAATTGATTTGTTATCTAAGAAACTTACTGAGGTCACATGTGAAAGAGATAGTATAAGGCTTGATGTAAGTAAATTAGAACATGCTTCAAAGAGTGTAAATAAACTTATTAATTCACAGATTCATGATAAACTTAAGACTGGATTAGGATACAATAATGTACCTCCACCTTATAATCACACCTACTTTCCTCCCAAAAGTGAAATTGATATCAATTCACTTAAAAGAGAAATGGTAGATGAGGTTAAAAAGGCTGATCCAATTAAAAGTTTATCTGATGATGATCTGTTTGTAGAAGGTGAAGTTAGTGACTGGACTGAAGAAGATGATCAGAGTGATAGGACATCTGATAGTGAGAAGAGTGTAAAATCTGAATCATCTAAGTCTGAGTCAACATGTGAGGATGTGAAGAGAGTAATTACTGATCTAGTTGTTAATCTTAAAACTGATAAGCTAGAAGAGGGTAAGAAAATGTTTAAGGAGAAGGTTAAATTGGACTTAGAGAAGGTGAGCTTGAATACTAACAAATCTAAACATGGGTTAGGATATGTTAGTAATACAGTTAACTCAGTTACTAAACCTGTTGTTGAATCTGTTGTGAATAACTGTGTGAATTGTAAATGTAAAGCAAGTGCTTCTTCTTCACAGAGTTTTCAAAATCAAAAACCCAGAGGTAATCAAAGAAATTGGAATCAAATGATTTCACAAAAACTGGGTAATAATGTTACTGTGATTAAAGAAAAGTCTTGCTTTATATGTGGAAAAATGGGTCATCTTCAATATGACTGCTATCATAATCCTGAGAATGTTCAAAGGATTAGAAAACAGTCATGGACAAAAGCAAATATGATTAACAAACATAATTTTCAATCAAAAGTTGATCATACTGCCAGAGTTCAGAAGATAAACTCAAAGGCTACCATGTTAAACACTGTTACAGGTAAATCTACTGCAGCAGTAATACCAAAATTAGCCAAAAGCTCAAAGACTAAAACAGTGGTAACTGATTTCAAAAACAGTGTTAACAAAATTAACACTGAATCGTCAATTGGTAAAACAGTTAAAACTGTTAAGCCAAAGAACACTGTTAAGTCTAAAATTAGTTGGATTTGGACACCTATTAAGTTTGATAAATTAACAGATCCAAATACCAACAGTGCTTCACAATCAATAATCTTTAAGAAAGTTGATTATGTGAATGCACATGGGAAACCCAAAGCCAAATTGGTTTGGGTTCCCAAGAGAAATTAATTTTTTTTTTTTTGACTATTTGTGCAGGGCAAGCCTAAGAGCTTATGGCACATTGATAGTGGATGCTCACGGCACATGACTGGAAGATTTTTAAGGAAGAAGATGACTTGTGTGTACGTTTTTATTCATCAGGTTGGAATTTATGTTTCTAGTAAAATCCCTGATAAATCAATGTTATAGAAGTTATTAAATGCACTCACAAGCAGAGATTACAGTAAGATTATAATGCTTAACGGAGTGATGTTCAGATCGATGCGAGCATGGGTAGAAGATGTTATGATTCTGATTAAACTTTAATCGAATTAAAGCATCTCTGAATGCAAGGAAGAAGATGATCAGAGTTTTATTTAATTGTTTGTAACTTTCTTCTTATCTGAAACGACTTTGGACGGTGTATTGTTTGTGGTAATATGTTGTTACAGATTGTTGAATGATGCCTGAGTAAATCACGAAGGATGATGAAAGTGATAATTTGAATGATTGAAAACTGTTTAAAGAAGCATGGTGGAATGCATGCACAGCTAGATTGGAGCAGAGACGCTACATGTGATATATCAATTATTTTTGCTTTATGGTTGAAG
Organism: Helichrysum umbraculigerum; assembly: GCA_949592205.1. Classification (NCBI taxonomy): domain Eukaryota; kingdom Viridiplantae; phylum Streptophyta; class Magnoliopsida; order Asterales; family Asteraceae; genus Helichrysum; species Helichrysum umbraculigerum. The sequence continues at coordinate 7,977,678 of CATIUR010000008.1, forward strand.
TACAGTGGTTTGGAATTATTGCACATGTCAATCGATTAAATCAGTTTTAAAAATTGGGAAGGTGTTGATTCGATTGGTGTTGGAAGAGCATGCACAGAAAGTGTTCATGAATATTAACACTGTTAAGGAAACGTGATTATCACTGTTGGTTTGATAATTACCACTGCTCTTGGATTTGAAAAGCAGTTAAAACTGTTTGTGGATTTTGAGAGAATATTACCACTGTTAGTTAAAAATAGTTAAAACTGTTAGTTAAAAACGGTTAACACTGTTATTGGAAAGTGGTTACAACTGCTAGTATTATTCTAAGGAATTTACTACTGCTTGACAAAAGTTATGCCTGTTAGAGTATTAATCGTTTGAACTGTTCGTTATGACTGCTACTTGGTATCGATTACTACTGTTAGTCATTTTTCAAACACTAGCGGAATTAGTGATGCTCGTCATGGATGGTACTACATGGTATTCGTTGCTATTGTTGGTTAGTTATCCGTACAGTTCTTATGATTGTTTTTATTGCTTTTGGTCAAGAGATGGTTAACATATTGATTTGAGGGGAAGCTTATTGACAAAGTGTTTAACCATCAGAAGATGTTCATGCATTGTTTGAGGTAAAAGGATTTATTACTACTGCTAGTTGTATATTACTACTGCTAGTGTAAATTTCTGCTGCTCAAATTCATTATTCTTATTACGCGTCATGGAGGGTAATTTGAGTTATTAGAAAATTGGATTAGTGGTGTATTATATAGCAAGTGGTTGTAAATGTTTGAAGTTGCTTATCTTTTTGAAGACCCCTATTGGATTATGACAAAAAGGGGAAGAAGATTCGAAGGTCAAGATATGCAGCTTATTATGCATGACATGTTTACAAGAAATCAAGAACTAAGGGGAAGTTTGCACGGGAAGATGTTTATTTTGTCATCATCAAATAGGGGAAGATTGTTAGGATTTATTGATTTGATGATACAAAATAATTAAAGTTGAGGGACTAAAAGTGTATTTTGTTTAATTAGTTTTATCCTACGATTAGGATTTCTTGTAACCCTAATGATCTCTATTATATAAAGAGACATAGGGACATAGGTTTTTGGTGTGTACCTAGAAAAGATGTAGACGTCTAAAGTTCTTTGTTATCCCTAAGGTTCTTGTAACCCCGATACTAAAGGGTATCCGTCTTGTTGATTAATTAATAAGATTAGGGATTTGGTTGATAACATTGTTCTTATTATTATTCTGCTGCAAATTATTATCATTGTTGTGTAGATTTTAAATCTTTTGATGGAGGATATGTAGCTTTTGGAAGCAATCCAAAAGGAGGAAGGATCACAGGGAAAGGAACAGTTCAGAGTGAAAAGCTAAGTTTTGATAATGTTTATTTTGTGGAACAATTGAGGTATAATTTACTAAGTGTGAGTCAAATCACAGATAAAAAGAACCCAGTTCTTTTTACTGACACTGAATGCCTTATCTTGTCCAAAGAATTTAAAATACCAGAAAACATGATTTTGATGAGAATTCCAAGACAAGATAATGTATATAAGTGTGACTTAGTAAATATGACACCTCAACCTGATTTAAACTGTCTTATTTCTAAAGCAAGTGTGAATGAATCTGAACTGTGGCATAAGAGGATGTGTCATATGAATTTCAAAACCATTAATAAACTTGTCAAAAACAAGCTTGTTAGAGGTTTGCCTGAAAAGGTCTATTCATGTGATGATCATTGTGTTTCTTGTCAAAAGGGAAAGCAACACAAATCCTCATTTAAGTCCAAATCTGTGAACACAAATATCACACCCTTACACTTATTGCATATGGACTTATTTGGACCAACCAGTATAAGTAGTATGGGGAAAAAGTCTTACTGTCTTGTGATTATTGATGATTATTCTAGATTTACATGGGTTTTCTTTCTTAGGACAAAGGATGAGACAGGTGAAATACTTAGATCATTTATAACTAAGATGGAGAATCAATTGGATAAAAGAGTAAAGATCATCAGAAGTGATAATGGAACAGAATTTAAAAATCATGAGATGGATAAATTCTGTGAAGTTAAAGGTATTAAGAGAGAATTTAGTGCACCTAGAACTCCTCAACAAAATGGAGTAGCTGAAAGGAGGAATAGGACACTGATTGAGGCTGCTAGAACTATGCTATCTGATGCAAAGCTACCTATGTCTTTTTGGGCAGAGGCAGTTAGCACAGCTTGTTATGTTCAGAATAGAGTGTTAGTTGTTAAGCCTCATAACAAGACACCATATGAACTGTTTAAGAGAAAGCCTTTGGTTAGTTTCTTAAAATCTTTTGGGTGTCCTTGTACAATCTTAAATACCAAAGATCACTTAGGTAAGTTTCAGAGTAAGGCTGATGAAGGGATATTTGTTGGTTATTCTATTCAAAGTAAATCTTATAGGGTATTCAATCAAAGGACAAGAATCATAGAAGAAACAGTGCACATTACTTTTAATGAAAACACTGTTAATCCTGAGGGAAAAGGTCCTGAATCACTATTTGATATTGATGCACTTAATACTGCTTTTAGATATACAAATATGGATACTAGTGCAGGTACAAGTGCAGGTACAAGTGCAGGTACAAATGCAGGAACAAGTGATGAAGAAGGTAGAGCAAAATCAGGAATATCAGTTGGAAAGAAGAATGATTCATTGGAATATATATTATTTCCAATTTGGTCTCCTGATCCCCCAGAAGTGTTTGATACTGATCAACCAACGACATCACAGGATGTGGAAACAGGAAAATCAGATGAAACATCATTTTCTCATGTTGATGATTCTGATAGACCTGTTATTGAAGATAGTACAGAAGACAGTGATGTGAGTCCAGTACAGAAGAATACAAAGGCAGGTGTGAATGTTGATCAGACACCTACAAAGCATCTTGACACAGAGCAGGAACATTTGAATTATCTACATTTGATGAGTTCTACTCCTTTGTCAAAGAGAATTGCAAGAGAAGTGTCAAGTAGTGAGTCTGGTCAAGAAGGAAATTTTACCAACTTAGAGGAGAGTATTCAAGAAACAGCAGCATCTAAATACATTACTCATAAAGATCATCCACTTGAGAATGTAATAGGAGATATTGAATCAGCTGTTAAAACAAGAAATCAAAGTCAGGTGTTTGAAGCTTCAGCAAATGAGGAAGAAGTAAATCTTGATACAGAAGCTGTTAATACTTCTTTGTTTGCCTGTTTTCTGTCTCAAACAGAACCAAAGAAGGTTACTGAAGCTTTGAGAGATCCTAGTTGGATTGAAGCTATGCAAGAGGAGTTGCTTCAGTTTAAGATTCAAGAAGTTTGGACATTGGTTGATTTGCCTAAAGAGAAGAGGGCAATTGGTACTAAATGGATTTTCAAGAACAAGAAGGATGAAAGAGGTATAGTGATCAAAAACAAGGCTAGATTGGTTGCACAGGGGTATTCACAAGAAGAGGGGATTGATTATGATGAGGTTTTTGCACCTGTTGCAAGGATAGAGGCAATTAGATTGTTTTTGGCTTATGCTTCATTCAAAGGATTCATTGTGTATCAGATGGATGTTAAGAGTGCTTTTCTGTATGGCACTATACAGGAAGAGGTCTATGTATGTCAACCACCAGGGTTTGAAGATTCTAAATTTCCTGATAAAGTTTTCAAACTGGATAAAGCTCTTTATGGCTTACATCAAGCACCTAGAGCCTGGTATGATACTTTTTCAGATTATCTGTTGCAGAATGGATTCAAAAGGGGTGCAATAGATAAAACTTTGTTTACTAAAAGAATTAAGAATGATATACTACTGGTTCAAGTTTATGTAGATGATATCATTTTTGGTTCAACAAAGGATAGTCTTTGCAAGGAGTTTGAATCATTGATGCATGAAAAGTTCAAGATGAGCTCCATGGGGGAATTAACATTTTTCTTGGGGCTACAAGTAAAGCAACAGAAAGAAGGAATCTTTATTCATCAAAGTAAGTATGTGAATGATATACTGGATCGGTTTGGGTACAAAGATGCTAAAGTTGCAAGCACACCAGTTGAGACAAACAAGAAATTACATGCAGATCTTGAGGGGGAGAGTGTGGATGAACATCTTTACAGATCAATGATTGGGTCTCTTATGTATCTCACTTCATCAAGGCCTGACATCATGTTTGCAGTGTGTTTATGTGCAAGATTTCAAGCTAATCCAAAGCTATCACATCTTCTAGCAGTCAAAAGAATTTTTAGATATTTGAAGGGTCAATCAAAATTGGGCCTTTGGTATCCAAAGTTTAATTCTTTTGATCTGATAGCTTACACAGATAGTGATTATGGAGGAGCTAATTTGGACAGGAAATCTACATCAGGAGGTTGTCAATTTTTGGGAGATAGATTGGTTTCATGGCAATGCAAGAAACAAACCACTGTATCTACATCTACAGCAGAGGCAGAATATGTAGCAGCTGCAAGTTGCTGTGCTCAAGTGCTATGGATTCAGAATCAGATGCTAGATTATGGTTTTACCTTTCTTAATACTCCTATTTTTATTGATAATAGCTCTGCAATCAGTATTATTAATAACCCAGTTAAACATTCTAAAACAAAGCATATTGAAATCAGATATCATTTCATTAGAGATTGTAATGAGAAAAGACTTATTCAAATTTTGAAAGTTCATACTGATAATCAGTTTGCTGATCTGTTTACAAAAGCTTTTGATGTAGGCAGATTCACATTCTTGGTTACTAGTATTGGAATGATCAATTTGTCATAAGTTATTTTTCTTGTTACTGCTTTCTGTGAATAATATCTACTGTGATTTCAATTTGGGTTAATACTGATTTGTTAATTAAACACTGATTGTGTGTAATGTGTATCGTTATCACTGTTTCTTACTTTTATTATAAACAGTGGTAATAATCACTTCACCACTGTTGGTGTATAGTTAACACTGTATACTTGTATTTTTGTTTGGAATTACCACTGCACGTTATATTGCTAGGTTTTGGAGTCTAACTTATGCAGGTGTTTCTGAAGTGTCACTGCTTGTGGAGTTTGCTTTCGGTAAAAAAAAAAAAAAAAAAAAAAAAAAAAAAAAAAAATCAACCACTGCTTTGTTTATATGATTTTGCTAGAACTGAAGTACTACTTGTATTAAGTTAGCACTGCCTTGGTCGGTTGGTACTGCTTGTACAAGTTAGCACTGCTAGCTTAATTATGTAAATGATGCATTTGAGAAACCAAGTGTTGATTACCACTGATGGTTATTTTCACAGTTATCACTGAACGTGTTATTTTATTTAATTAACACTGTTTTAGTTATAATTGGGGATCTGATCAAATTAGGGCTTACAACTGATTTAATTTCAGTATTTAACTCTCAACACTTAGGGTTTCTCATTACGCTTTCAAAATTTCACATACAAACAACTGCGATAAGTCTCATTGATTTTCGATTCTGTAAATTCATCTTCGATTCTTCTCGATTACTTGATTTCTTATCATGGCATCGACTTCGTCTACTGTTCAACTACCGATTGGAAAAGATCACAATATGATTGCATTCTTAATGAAACCTGCAGAGGCAAACGAGTATGTGGAAATCATTGATTTCCTTCGTGCTTCACATATTCGTCATGCTCTCACTATAGCACCCAGAATATCTCACGATCATATCAACAATTTCTGGGTGAATGCATCAATAGAAGAGGAACAGGGGATTAAAAGAATTGTTTCAGAAGTTATGGATACACGTGTTGTAATCACAGAAGCTACTGTTAGAGCTTCATTGCAACTAGATGATGAGGCAGGTATATCATCTTTAGAGGATACTGTTATGTATGATACTTTTCGATTGATGGGTTATGAGGGTTCTTTTGATATTTTTACTTTTCAGAAAACCTTATTTTCTCATCAGTGGAGATTTTTAATACATACGATATTACACTGCTTATCATCTAAGAGATCATCTTTTGAGCAGTTTGGGAGCAACATTGCTTATGCAATTGTTTGTCTTGCAACTGGTCAAAGGTTTAATTTTTCAAATCTGATATTTTCTGGTATGCTTAGAAACATTGAGCAGCCAAAGATTAAGTTTTTGATGTATCCACGTTTTGTGCAGTTGTTCTTAAATGAACAAATTCCTAATATAACTGCACTTGAAAAGATTATTGGTATTGTCTCTTTTAAACCAAAAGTTTTTGTAAATATGAAGAGAGATACTAAATTTTCTGGGAAGGTTACAGCATTATTTTCTACAATGCTTTCTGCACCTTCCACCACAGCATCAGTACTACCAACTGAAGCTGAACCAACTACTGAGAGAATGGCTCCACCCACCACTTCTCAACCCACAGTAGTTGGGGGTACTAAGAGAAAACAAGGGACCAAAACAGCAAAATCTTCTAGAGCCAAAAAGGCTAGAACACAGATGTCTGAGGATCATGTTGCTCAGTCATCTCAGTCAATGGACAGTGGTTCAGAACAACATGTGGTCCATAAGGAGAGGGGTGACCATTCTGAGAGGGCTGCTTCTACTGCTTCTAGCCCACTGGCAGAGCAGGACAGAAGTAACATTAATAAGACCCAATCAGAGGCAACACATGGACATGATTCTACACCTGTAGATGATCCTAGTGGTCCCAGTACCAAGAACCAAGGGGACTTTGATGATCATGCTAGGCATGAGTCATAGTTTAATGATGTCAATGATTCACCAAAGGATTCACATTCTGAAGGTGTTGAGGCTAGAACTAACTTGGAATTGACGAAAATGATTGATTATGTATGGGCTGAGTTTGTACAAGAGAGGAAGAAGAATAAGGTTAAGGATGAAGTTATAACTCAGTTGCAGAGGAAAGTGAAGCAGTTAGAGAAGATTGTTATTAAGTGTTTGAAGAAAGGGAGGAAATATGTAGTTCATGATACTTCAGAACCTGAGGAGGCTTATAATTTTAAACAAAATGCTTTCAAAAAGGGGGAGAAGGTCTGGACAAATATGGGTGATAAGAGGAATGAGAATGAGAAGGTTGTGTCTGATGATGAAAAAGTTGATGAAGACATTGAAATGGAACAACCAGTGGAAGATGAATTTGTACATACACCTCCAACACCACCTACTGAGCCAGAGGTTAATGAGTCAGTGTTTGAGACAGTGGAAACAGAAATGAAGGAATCAGTGGCAGATGAAGATAAGTCTGATCATACTGAGGTTGTTGGGTCTGATCATACTGAGGTTGTTGGGTCAGTGGAGCAAACTACAGAGGTGATTTTGGATGATAAGACTGAGGAGTTAAAGATTGATGAGGATGATGGTGAAGAGGTGAGTAAACCTGAGATAGCAGTTGAAAAAGAAGAAGTGAAGACTGAAGTTAAAACTGATGCTCAACAAGTTGAAAAGACCAGGAAGAAGAGCATTCCAGTTAAAACTGCTAAGATGACTGGAACAGGAAAGAAGGTTGAAACTCCAAAGAAGAAATCTACACAACAACCATCTTTGCCTGGATTTCAAATTAGAGAATCTGCTGCTGCTCTTGTTCAACAGAAAGAGTTGCCAAAGATAGATCCAAAAGCTAAGGGCAAGGAAAAACTGGTAGAAGAACCAAAGAAGAAGAAGCAAAAACCAGTGCCACCAGAAGTAACTGCTCATGATACTGAATATGCAGAAAGATTACAGGCTGAGCTGAATGCAGAGGGCTTGATTGATGTTGAGGTTGAGGAAGGAAAATTTGTAAAAATGACAAAAGAGCAAGTGGCAGAATGGGATGAGTATTTGTTAAAAGAGCAGAGACAGGATGATATTGAATATTTAGTTGATCAGCTTAAGAAGAAGAAAGCAGATGAAGCAAGAAAGAAGAAAGCTGCAAAACCACCAACAAAAGCTCAAATGAAGAAGAACTTGATTGCAAAGTTGAAAGGTGGGTATATTCCTTTGAATGCTTTAAAACAGATGAGTTTAGAGAGATTGCAGGAGTTATGGGATAAAGATGAGTTGAATCCTGATGTGATTGAAAAGAAAGAAACAGAAAAGAAAGAAGCTGAGAAGAAAAAGCAGGAAGTTGAAAAGGAAAGAAAAAAGGCTGAAAAAGAAAGAAAATTGAAGGAAAAGGAAGAAAAAGAAAAAAGAGAAAAGATAGAAGCTGAGAAGAGGAGGAAAGATGAGCTTGAGCAAAAGAAGAGAGAGTTAGATGAAATTCCTGATAGAGAAAGGAATATTGATGAATTAAGGGAGTTTATTCTATTACAGCCTATGGAATCTGAGGTAATTAATGTTGAATTACCTGGTATAATTGATTGGTCTATAGAGCAATTTGTCAATCCTGTTAAGATTCACAAGATTAAGGTTGAAAGAGCAGATGGAAATATATCTTGGTGGAGATCTTTTAGGGATTTGATAAAGAGGATTAGTAGGACTGATTTGGTGAGGATGTATGAGATTGGAATGGAAAAGAATTTAGATTTGAAAAGATTTGATAATCTGGTTGAGAAAGTTACATGGCATTGGATTAAGGCTATGTTTGAACCAGAAGAGTTTCCATTTCAATTTGCTACTTTTAGCAAGGTCAGAAATTGGATTTATCATGCTAAACCTGGAGTACATCAGATTGTTATGGAGGATGCAGTGTTTATGTGGTTATTGACAGATAGATTTTATGATATCAATCTGAGATTTTTGATGGGTTTGAGAAATGCAAGGTTACAAGCTGCAGTGTTAGATGATGTAGCTCTAGAACTGGTGTATATGGTGTTAAATCAGATTCATAAGAAGGAGGAGATAGAAGGAAGAGAAGAAAAGACTAACAGTTTTGAAAGAATTTTGTGAAGTTTATAATGGAGAATTAGAAGAAACTTAATGCTGTGAAGGACAGATTAAGTTTAGGGGGAGATTGTTGGGTCAAAACTGTTTCAGGTCTGAGTTGAAGTTCTGATGAGAAGACAGAGTACAAGTGATTAAAACTGTTTGCTTTAAAGGTTAAAACTGTCTTTACGAAGTTACAACTGATAGAAGAAAACTGAAGAGAAGACAAGTGTTACAACTGTTTGAAGATAGATTACAACTGATAGTTATGTGTTTTTAAGTAGTTAAAACTGCTTATGTATTAGTAACTGTTAGTTATATATGAAACAGTTAACACTGATTATGTATTTGTACTTGGTCGCATATTACAATTGAAGCAGTTACCACTGAATGTGTAACAGTTACAACTGTTTACATCAGAATGGTAGTTAAAACTGTTTATGATTTTGTGATAAGTATGAGTCGGTTATGGAAGTTATTTTATTCCATATTCGTAGGAGATTGTATAGGACTCTATATGTTATAAATAGAGATCCTTTAGACCTAGATAGGTTAATGATTTTTGCGCAGCTTCAAGGTTTTCTGTAACCCTAATACATCAAGTGTATTCGTCTTATATCATTAATAAGATTGAAGCTTTCGGTATATTGTGTGTTCATTAAATTAATTAATATTTATTGATCTTCTTAATATTATTGAGTGTGATTCCGCAACTTCTCAATAATATATTCAAGGCTTATTAAGTAAGATTGTTTATTAAGTTAAACAGGGACTAACATACCTAGTATCAGTACGTTGTTCGGAAGGTTTAGGTTCCGGCAATTATAAATTCAAAACTACACCGTTGCAGCTGTTGCGTAACGACCATTTCAGCTGTAACAAGTTTTTGGCGCCGTTGCTGGGGACGGTAGTACGATTTGGAGCTTGTTTAGACAAATCTAGTTTTTAAGAGATCCTTTTGGATTGGGACTCACCATCCCTATCCGAAGTTACTTTATGCCCGTAGATTAGCGTAGTTTAGTTAACTTAGTGTAGCTTAGAATAACTTCCCTCCATACTACAACTTTAATTCTTAAACCTTCTTCTTGTGTTATCTAAAACTTGGGTAATGGCAAATGTTCAACAATTAATAGATCAATTTGATAGTCTTGTTCAAGATAGATGTAGGAGTAATTCCCACTTAGACAACGAATGTCAAGGATATAATAGGAATTATGTGGATAACGTAGGGTACCTAGATCCTCAAATACAAAATCAATATGACCCTCACGCTTTCCCAAATCAATACCAACCTTACTATTCTAAACCACTCGAAGTCTACCCATATTCATCTTACCCTGTATCTGAACCTCAACCGTACGAGAGTTTTGACTTGAGAGATACGTCTTTGACCTTTCTCAGCAGTAATGCTGCTTTCTCACCCTCTTCTAACTCACTTGAACAATTACTAAAAGAACAAGAAGACATGCTTAGAAGAAGTTCTAATAAGCTGTCTGAAATACGAAAACAAGTAAGTAGTAAGGGAAATGAGAATCAAGATAGAACCAACTTTAGGCTGCAGAAAGATGATATGAACACACACACCACATCTACTTCACTTGACACAGACTTTCATTTTCATGAGTCTGGTTGCAAACTTTCTCCTACACCCACCCAATCTTCTAAACCCTCATTTCCACCCATTCTTAACCGATCAACGTCCAAGACCGACGAAGAGTTCATTCTAGAGGAGCTCTCCGAACCACTGCAACTCGAAACTACTGGCCAGGGTGACGAGTACGATGAGGTAGACGAGGAGATAGAAATGGAGAGCCCGGAAGAGGAGATTTACAAAGAAGACTCAGAAGGACGGGAGGAATATGCACCGACTCTTACAAGTGATTTCATCCCAACTCAAACTGACGTGGTTGACACTTTCCCACATATCTTTCAGAATGAATCACTCCTTGATCTAATTAAACCTTCTATTGCCTTAGATAACCTAGTCACCCAAGTAATTGATGAGAATGTTGCTACAAGACTGGAGACGTCAATGGACTCTCTCCCACCTCCATGCCCAGAGTACAACATTATCATCAACCCAAAGACCATAAGAAGTAAGGTGGGTTCTGCGTCAAGGTTGCCCTACAAACCATCTCTCAACTACATAATGACATACATTTCATCGAGAAATAAGGACCTCCTTGACCTGCCCATTCTGAAAAACCAAACTGAGAAAGTACAAGAAGCTGAGAGATTTATTATACCTCAAGTAAAACAAATCACTCACTTCAACGTACCTTCTAATCTGATTGGACATACCCTAGGAATAACCTGCTTTAACTACATAGGTATGTGCCAACATTATCACTTGTGTCTACTGATGGATACAAGTGAACGAGGATTTCCTGAAATATAGCGTTAGAGTCAGGCTCGAGACTCGAACAAAAACAAGCGCTTCTCGGGAGGCAACCCGTGTCTAACTTAGTATCAGTAATACTTAACTAACCCCAATAAGTAAAAAATGAAACCCTAAAAGCATGTTTAAAAGTTTTCTTAAGTTTATGTGAACAAAAAGGGAATGATTTTCAAAAATGACTTGGAACTTAAATTTCATATTCACTGAAGTCACGGTTTTGAACTTTAAAGTCAATCTTTTGCTAAAAACCTGAAACTTTCCCTCTCCCACTTGTTTGGATTTCATTGCTATATCTGTTTCACCATTATCTAAAGTTCTCTGCATCTGCAAACATGGAACCCTGCTAGCAACTTGGTTATCTAGGTGCCTTAGTCATCATAAACACCACTCACATATTTCGAGCATTTGAGGTACTTACATATATTTCTGTGAACATACATGAGATCTTCCAATGCCTTATAACATGATTTGTATGTCCATGTGTGTATTATGCTCGAACTCGTTTAAAAATATGTGCTTTGGAAATCTTTATACTTGGCCACCTGATTAACTGAATCTACTTGTATTTCCATATATGTTGCTTATGCTGAAATGAAATTGTAGGCGGCTAACACTTTTAATATGTGATTAGACTCGAAGTCATACACTGGTTTATTTTCTTCAAAAACCTTCACTTTTAAAAATCTTTCAAAAAACCAGTGAGTCTATGACCTAGAGAATAACCACATGTCTATAAGATTATATTTGTCTACTCTCTTGTTTGTACAAATGTCTAACAGACAGGGATTAGCGCCTATGGATGGAGAATCTTTGAGTATAATGGAGAAATGACAAGGGGAGCATTATCGTTCATTAGATTTGGAAATTTTGGAGCATTGCTTAGGGAAATGATATATCTTCAGGAGACAAAAGATGAACACATTCTGGTTCTCTCGGAATTGTTCATCAAGCAAATGACCTCGACATCCACCAAATGTTCCCAACATTCCATAATCCAACCATACCTTGCCACATCCTTGGTTGCTAGAAGGGCGTTTCATGGAACCCAGGACCACCATCACCATAGCCACATCCGCCCACCCATCCACCCATTCACACTTATCCTTACCACCATTGGGGACCATAAACCACCACAACGCTAGTTGTATTTTCCAGCTTATAAAGTATTCATTGCTAAACCTTAGGAATATAAGTTGATCAAGGATTGGATATCAAGAGATTAAAGACGGGATGGAAATGGAAGCTGGAGATCTCGTCTGACAAGAACAACATTACATTCATTCCATCAGTTCGTCGGAGAAGATCTTTGGTGATAGGTGATTAGGGCCATAGGATTCAGCACTTTCAAATCATCATAAGCTGTTAAGTTACATCAGTGGCTCACGATGATTAGGATCCTCGACCGTTATCTCTATTAAGCATTTGGTGCATCTTGGTTGATTCTACCTGCATCCTGATTATGTTATCACTTCATTTTCTACAATCTATCCATTTAGTCTGAGTTATGCTTGAGAGAAGTTGGTGGATGGTTTTGAATGATGAGTATACCGCTTGAGCTCGAGTGCACTTCATGAAGACAGAGTCTGAGCCAACATACACTGGTGCCGACGCAGTCTACTTTTCAGATGCTCAGCTCAATGCCGTAGCCATATAGGGGAGTTTTCTCGTTCTTATCCTTGTTTTGATATGATCATTTTGTTCTATTTTTATCAAAGTAATCTATACCATATCCTAAGCTTATCACTAAGTGTGGGATTCCAGCCCAAAACAAACACTTGAGTAACATTTTCCAATATGTTCAAACTCTAAGTGTGGGATTTTTCTCAAATCCCAACTCAAGAGAACATTATGGACAATGTTCCTCTAAGTGTGGGATAGCGGTATAGAATACCTTAGGATTGCTTGTTAGACTCTTGTTTCCAAAAAGCAAACTCGGAAAATGTTCCTCAATTTATTTAAAAAAACTCACTTTTGCTAAAAAATTTTCAAAAATTTTTGAGTTAAAATGTCTTAAGAAGGAGCATTTTCATATATGAGTAGGGTATTTTGGAAATTAAGAGTAAATAAGATAGGAATTTCTTAGGTCTAAAATGATAATCTAAGAGGGGCATCGCATGGCTAGGCACAAACAAACCCAAAAACTTGCAGTGAGGTATCTTGAGCCAATATAAGTATTCATCTTTAATGCTTCACTATTCGTTTGTTTGAGTGTGCCGATGCATGCATCCGGAATTAGAACTTGCTCCTGGTATGCACTTCGAGACCACATTGGTAGAGTACCGTACGCGGTATAAGTGCAGTTAGATGACCTTGACATTCCTTAGGATTTAACCCATTTTTATCATATCTCTTCAAACCCAAAACCCTTCCAACACTCATCTTTAGTGTTGATGATCCGCTTAGATAACCCTGTTGAGCCTTAGCCTGTTCGTTTCTTTCAAAACCCTTTAAATCTTAACCCACTTATTCCACACCCACCAAAAATCTTATCTTAGAAATTTTTAAACTTTTGGAAAATGTCATTTAAATGTCCTTTTTGCTTTCACCCCAAATCACAAATACTGGTGTTTACTAAAAATATCTCGCGTGCGTTCCCTTGATGAAAATCAAAAAGTTGAGATTTTATGGTGTGAAAAATTGACACCAAGTAAATACAAAGTCATCAAAAAGGTGAAAAAGATGAAAGAAAGAAAAGGATTTCAAAAGGGCAAAAGAAAGAAACAAAATAAAACTCCTAAAAAAGCCCAAAAATAGAAACAAAAAAGAAAAGAAAATAGAATAAAGCTAAGTGCTTCGAATCTCTCGAAAATTCCCGCTCTTATAAAAGACATAAATTCCCTCGTGTATTTTCAAAAGATAGAAGTCAAAATAGCTGTCTTCTTCCCGTACTGTTATCCGTTTCCGTTTTCATTAAAAAGGTTGTTTAAATAATGTTTTTCAAAAGTTTGGAAGTCCTAAGATAAGCAAAAACCTTTACAACAACTAAAAATTCCCACTTATCCATACCCCGTAACCCTCACTTGCCATTACAACCCACTCTGAATGTCCTGGGATAGCTAGCATCGTCCTCACCTAAGTGGTGGAGATATGATTCTCGAGCAAGCCTATGACGATGGATGTTGCATGACTGGCTTATGAGCGATTTCGTTTGATTAGATTGATAGGTAACCCGAAACACTTTTTGAGTGAATTGAGTGACCACCTTTTGAGATCGCCTAGTCGTGTATATTCCAAGATCGTGAGAATTGAAAGCATGCCTAAGAAAGTCATTTTATGCCTCTGAAAGGAATACCTTATTCTCTCTTATTTCCAGGATATGTTGCTTGTATATGGAGAATGTTGTTTTTGATACGTTTTGACTCACCCCAAAAATAAAACGCGTGTTTTCAAAATATCTTTCCCTAAAAAGCAAGTGAGAATTTTGAGTTTTGCTTGAGGACAAGCAAAGTCTAAGTGTGGGATATTTGATGACACGTAAAAAGTCATGTTTTTGTGCGTCATTATCTCACCATTTTAGCCCTATTATTAATGAAAACACTTGAATATGAACTTAAATGTCACATTTCATCAAGAGGGCTAAAATATAGACGATGTTTCAAGAATCAACAAAAACAACCTAAAAATGAGTAAAATAGAGCACAAACAATCATTGAATCTTCCGGTTAACGTATTCTAGCACTTTTTGAGCAAGACATAGAGTTAGGACCTCTAACTTATCTCATTGTCTTCGTTTTTCAATTACGATTTCAGGGATATAAAGAACGCTCAAAACGGACATCGGATGAAGAAATTACGCCCGAACGAAGAAACGAAGAACCGAGGAATCAGGATACGGGAGAACTAAACCGTATACGGCCAAACTAGACCGTATACGGCCTAGCACAGACCATATACGGCCTAGCTAGACCGTATACGGCCTAGCACAGCCGTATACGGCCTGTGCTCTCCCCTATTCACCCTATGCTCTCCCGTATACGGTCCAGTTCAACCGTATTTGCCCTAGCTCAACCGTATCGTGCGTTTGGTCAATAAAAATCAGACTTTTATTCGGGTTTGCGATACGGTTGTGCATTTGAAGGTTTGGATACGGTCTACGGATACGGTTGTGCGTTGCCTATATATACAAGCCTCATTTCATCATTTTGAACACATTCCACACCAACAACACACACTTCAATACTCATTCATCTATCACTAGAATAATTAGTAGCTTTCTCTCTCTAGCACTACTCTTAGGAGTTAGAGGAGAAATAGTAGGTAGTTAGGTTCTCTCTCTAGTCTCTCTCTCTAGTTTCTCTCTCTAGAAACTAGTTAGAAGATTAGGGAGAGAATCCATCGCTTTAGGAGTAGCTATGTAATGTAATTCGTAGAAGCTAGCATTTGTAATACTTGGGATATTATTCGGAGAAATACAAGTGTTATTCTGCTCGCATTTATTTACCGGTAATATCTATCCTTTCTTATATTAATTTGTCATAATGTTCTTGTTTGATATTTGTGATCTATTAATGTTGGAAATGTTTATTGCCATGCTTTGTGAGTAGTTTCTTGTATGTTTGCCATGATTAGGTATGATTAATGGAATTGTTAAACTCTGTATCTGTCTAAACTTATCATGTATCTAGACTTAGTTATGGATCACCCTTTCCAGTCCTTCGCGTGACTATCACCTTAGCTGTAGGCCTAAGTTACGGTAGATATGTTATCTGTATGTTTGTACGAAGCCGTGTCTATCACTATAATTCGGCTGAAATACTGAGTATAGCTTTGGAAACACCACTGGTGGAGTACAACGTGGAAGCTCCGGAAAAAAGCCGTATGTGCCAACACTGTGGATTACCTAGAGACCCTAGAATATGGCCTAGGAACCAATATAGTTGTGGAAATGTTACAGTACACCGTCTGTCCACCCCTGGAACTGAAGCTATGGAAACATTTCGACATAGTACACCGTACCTGTACCTAGGGATAAAATCTACAACATATCCCTGGTTACGAGGGTCTGTGGAACTGTTTAAGTGTAGTACATCGTGAACGGTGCCTAGTGTGGTACGCTGTGGAATGAGTATGCATTGTACACCGCTGGTGTTCCTAGGGCTGAATGACTGATTGCAAAGGAGAGTCTAGATCATGACAGAAGTATTTGAGCTAATCAAACGTAAGGAATGAGTCTAGAGATGAAAGTCAAGCCCAGCAGTGGTTCAGGATTCTTAAAACCCCTAGACTCTACAAAACCGATAGTTTAGAATACAAGGATAATGATCAGTACACGTTTAGATAATAACATTTAGACTTAGGTGTTAAGAACGGTCAGAATAACCCAATGGGCAGTCTGTTACCTTATTCCTGCACCCTTTAAGGGTCATTGTCTCCACAAAGACAAGTGAGGGGGGTTGAGCAGCCTGTTCTGATCAGAATCACGATAGCCTAGGTACTCAGTGACATACTGATTTATAATCTATCTAAAGAAGTAGGGTCCTAGTGTTTACATCTATAGTTTATTTGTCTGTTACCTAGATGTGCCCCATATTGAACATCATACCTAAATCATGTTAAGCCACGTCTCCGTCATCCTTAAGTGTTGCAAATATGCTAGCTTCCCTTTTATTTTATGTTTTATTAGTTTAATAAATTAGAAAACCAAATACAAACCTTTCCAACTATTCGAAACCCAGCTTAATTACTAATTTATCTGAGTGAGCTCTGTTTCAATTCTACCGTCGTGAGGAACGACCCTGGATCATCCTTACCACTTACTAGTATCAGGTATTCGTACCTAGTATCAGTACGTTGTTCGGAAGGTTTAGGTTCCGGCAATTATAAATTCAAAACTACACCGTTGCAGCTGTTGCGTAACGACCGTTTCAGCTGTAACACTAGGGCCATGAGTTCGTGGGCCAATCGAATGGCACTCTCAGTGGTGGTTGGTTTGGATGAGGCGACATTTCCCTGGATGCTCTCAGGAAGGCCGCGGATGTATCTCTTGATGCCCTTACTTTCCGGTTCAACCAAACTCGGGCATAGTAAAGCAAACTGCTGGAATTTGGTGGTATATCCAGCAACATCATTACCCTGCACCGCCAGGTGCCAGAATTCTTCCTCCAGCCTGTGCAGCTCTTCTTCAGGACAGTATTTTTCTGTCAGCTTCTTCTTCAGTTTGGCCCAAGGAAGCCGATTTGCAACCTCAAGGCCTACAGAGTTTGCGTGGGTTTTCCACCATGTGAGTGCACCTTCCTGAAAGGTGTAAGCAGCGAATTTGACCTTGTTGTTCTCAGTGCAGTCGCAGAGACTGAAAACAGATTCCATACGCTCAATCCAACGGATCAAGCCAATGGCACCTTCCGTGCCCTTGAAATATAGTGGTTTACAGCTGAGAAAGTCCTTGTAGGAACAAGGCTTGACAGCAGGAGTGGTGGTGGTGGTATCGACTGTTTCCTCAGTCGTTCGGGTTGAATCCCGAGCAGCCAAGGCATCGGCTACGGCTCGAGTAACGGCAGCAGCGAGTTCAGCTTCACTGTAACTCTTTTTCTTTGGCGGCATGATTCTTCAAGAAAAGAAACAATAGGTACGTAAGAAATTGTACCAGAATGATAATTGTGGTAGATGTATGTATTAAAGCGACAATATACACATCACAAGTGTAACAATTCTATAATATAGATTTAAATCGAACGAAATTGTCAATTGATATTACGTTGTTAAATGATTACAGACAATTTCGAGTTTGTTGAATTCAAAAGTTACAGACTTAGATATTGTGCCAAAAGTGCCGGGAATTGTTTCATCCGGTCAAATTACATTAATCCTACAAAAGCGTTATTGAGTGCAGATTCAGCCTAAGCTAATTCTGACGAAGATTGAGTTGTGGCATTAAGGCAGTGAGACGGTCAACGGACTCTGCAAGTCGGCTAACCATTCTGAGTGCCTCCTCGGTTTCCCTCAGGCGTGTCTCGCACTAAGTCAACCTTGATCGCAGGACAGTGATTTCGTTTTGATTGTCAGTCACTTGATTGTGGACGATTTCCATGGTCTCGATGGTTTCACCCACTCGATTTTCGAGAACGTCCATATTGTTGATAGCGTTTACATGGTCCTCAGAGACCTGAGCAACTTGCCCCATTAGGGTGAGTGTCCAGTTTTCACGGGTCTCTTGCAACTCTATGTCCATGTCACGTAGTTGTTGCTCGTGACGGTGTAGCCTAGCGGCCAAATCTGTTAGTGTGAATTGATTGGGGTATGGGCCCTCTCGAGGCAACCTGGGGTTCCTCCTAGCTACCCTTGAACTTTGTGATTCGTACGGATGAGAACGGGATGAGTTGGGTGGTGTGTTTGCCATTCTGAGACAGAACGTTAGCAAATGTGAGACCTATATTCATATAATACGTATATAATATAGCCTAAGCTTGAATTGAGGCTTACTTATGATATAGATATATCACAAAACCGCCTATTGAGTGTCTAACACAGACAAGTTTTAAGTCCCGGTTCTCTCTTGGTCAGAGTCAACTAACGTATCCTGTTCAGTCATAACCCCTTTCAGATCTCACATCATGTTCATTTAATTGTACATAGTTGATCAGGCTATGTTAAATTAAACTAGTATGATGTGATCTCTGAACCGATTACACCTAATGAGGAATACTACTTAACGGTCATAGTCTAGGCCCACTAAATGCAACCAAGTTAACTATAACCTTTGGCTCTGATACCAATCTGTAACACCCCCAAATTTAATGATTTGCGGAAGCATACTTTGGGTGTTACTAATCAATATTCACAGCACAAAGATATCTAATGAACGACCACTATATGCGTCGTTTGAACTTGTATAAATAAAACAAAGTTTACATCCAAAAATAATGTTTACATTAGCTCCGTTTCTGAAATGGAGAGATTTACACCACATAATTACTTATACAAAATATAATAATGCAATTTAAATCTCTGATTTGTAATGCATGCTGACTCGAGCTAATGAAATCCTGTCGGGCAGTCTAACCTACTGCTGTGTACCTGTGATACATGCTAAAATGGGTCAGCGAAACGCTGGTGAGCTCACAGGTTTGTATATCAATATTTGTTGTATGAACCGCAAGATTTATAATTGAATTTAAAATGCAATTAAGCAAAATAAAAGTTATACAGTCATAAGCACATAGTCTGAGCTTAACTTGAGTTGTCAGGCCCACTTAAGGAAACCTAACTTGAAGGCCCCCACGAGTGTCTAATCCACACTCGTCATCCTAAATGCTAATACGTCCGTTTGACCAGTTAGTGCGTGCTAACCCGAACGAGGATTGTCAATCCAATATGATATCATATACTAACATTCACGCTACAAATGTATTACCAGACTATGCTATGGAGGACTTTATTGATTAGTCGAAAACAACTCATGCAGTATTTGTATTGATTTGTACTTGCGTTCAACATGTAAATAAAACGAGCATTGTAATCACACCCCAAATATGTAAAGTAGTAAAATAGGGGCCATGAGACTCACCTGAGCCTTGAGTGTTTATTTGAGTAAACTTGAATTGATTAGCTGTGATGTGTTGTCCGAAGACTTGTAACCTGAAGGTGTCCATGACACGCGATGGTTATTAATTGATTAGGTATCTCGAAAGACTACCCTTGTAGTTGTTTGTCCAAATTGTCCCGATTTGGTTGATTGAATTGTATGTTTGAAAACGTGTACGGCCCGTTGGTGATTAGTTGTAATAGTAACATTGATGTTATCACATTGATTGCGAAGCGTTATACTTGAAAAGTAAATTCCATTATGATTGAAAAGTTGTATCGTGTAAGCGTTTTGAAGTTGTACAAGTTTGACACTTGGTGTAAAATGTGCTTACGGAATCTAAGTACGGGGGTCCGGGGGCAGCGCCCCTGGTTAGCGGGGTCCAAGGGGCAGAGCCCCTGGCTGGGGTCGAGCTGCCAGGTCAGCTTGGAAAATTTTTTTATTTCTACTATATTGCTTTAAGGAAAAACGCATCTGGACTTGAATTTGGGTGAAATCAAGTGATAAAATTTAGGGTCTCGACACTTAGTGAAAATCTGTGTTTTCTGGTTTGTGCGACGTTGGGTGCGACGTCGCAGGTCCTGATTGCGACGTTGAACATGGCGTCGCTAAGTGCGACTTTCGCAATTTAATGCGACGTTGTGGGTGGCGTCGCTATGTGCGACGTTGTTAATTCTTGTGACGTAAGGGCTTGCGTCGCTATGTGCGACGTCCGCCAATTAAGGCGACGTTAGGGATGATGTCGCTATATGCGACGTGGTGATCAGTATTGCGACGTCGCAGATGACGTCGCAATATGTCTGGCCAACTGCGACGTTGCGGTCTGTTGGCCGGAGTTTGTGTCGAAAATAAGTTTTCCGGCCACCGTTCGGTACAAAACTTTTACCCAACCCATATTTGGACATTAACAACTTAAACAAACCATAAACAAGTAAAAGTAAGTGAAATCGGAGAGTTTCGGGTTTTGTCGGAAACTTACAAACTTGACGCCGGAGAAATCCGAAAAGATAGGATTGTAGATTGTGATGTCGTGGTTCTTTTCTTCCAAACGAGATGACGGTTTTGAGGTGGTTTGAGGGTGTTATTTAGTGATTTTGTGTGATGGTGGTGTGGTTTAGTTTAGAGAGAAATGAAAGAGAGAGAGAGTGAGGATGGTGAAGATGATGACAAAATGAGGAAAGGGTGGGATCCCCCACCTTTTTGTGGCAGATTTTTCAGTGGGGGCCCACCGAAGTGTGGGTCTCCACCTTCGATTCCGTGTTTGCACTCCGTGTGGTGTTCGTTTTTCCGATCGTTTAAACGTTTAAATAATTTTTGTGTACGTTTAATTACAAGTTTTGAAATACCAATATTTACCCAATATTTTGTTGAAGTATCTCACCAAATACTTAGAAATTGCGTTACGAAACGTAACTTTAACTAGTTTTATTTTGTTTATGTGTTTAACATTTTTAATCGCGAAGGCTTAGTTTGTACGATACGTAATGAGTATGAAATATTATAAAAATAATATTTTGGATATAATTGTGTTATTAAATAATATTGTATTATTCAATAAAATTGTTCACCAACGTCCGTATTTAATTGAATCGAAATCCATTCGATTTGTAACTTGTATGATTTAATCAAATCGCGTAATTGTGTAGATATATATTCAACAATATATATAATAATCGATACATTAATTAGCCTAACACATAACTAATTACATGTATTAAAACTTCATTAGGCACTAATTACTAGTCCTAATTTGACGGGTGTCACTGGAATTCTGTAAGATGCGCTGAAGAGGAGATCTTGACAGGAATTCTTCTTTAGCGGTGGCTCCATGAAGATCTTTCGGCTTTAGCGTGCGCAGCATACAAATAACAGCTTTGTCCTCCATCTTTAACACTTCTTTCACTCTCTTGTGAAGATATCTCGTAAGTGTGAACACATTGGGTATATTTTTACCGACTTCTTATTATAGCTTTTTACCAAAAGAGTGTCACTATCCCGGAATGTGAAAATATGTTTTCTGCTACAAATCATTTGTAAGACACGTGTTTTTAAACGAGTTCGAACATAATGCGTGAAAGTAGCACGCAAGTACCTCAAATGCTAGAAACACATGAATTAATATTTTGAAAATGTTTCCTAAATTCTGGGGTTAGTGATGTGTAAAAGCTGTCAATGTAAAAATGAAGTGGTGTTTTGAAAACATTTGCATATCCAAGTGTGAAAGATAGTCGGAGATATTTCACTTCTTGGAATTTAAATAAAAACAAAATACTACTAATACTAATGGATATTTATTCCACGGGTTGCCTCCCGAAAAGCGCTTCTATTTAGAGTCGCGGGCTCAACTTTTCCTCTTGAATTAATCGGAAGAGGAACCTTCAGGGCAAGAGGTGCTGTTATGTGCCCTAGGTTGCGGAAAAGTGTAGCGCGGAGGATAGATCCGAAGGAAGTGGCAGACTATGGTTGAGATTAGGTCTGGCGGTTCCATAGTATCCGTTTTGAAGCTTTGGAAGTGGTCCGAGGTAGTTTTGGAGAGACCTAGCAATCCGCAAGTGATGTAATCAACCGCCTTATTGACTGGCCCGTTAGGGTCTGTCATCGTGGTTGTTTTGGTTTTGATCACTTCGCCAATTGGATGCTTTTGTCTGATATAATCCATAAATTCCATGAACTTCAACTTCAGATCTTCATATTCTTCAGCATAGGGATCTCCTCCGAATATAGTCACAGATTAGCACAAGCTTTTGATTAGCTGGTCCTGATGAAGGGTGAAAGGAAAGCCAGAGTCTTTGAAGATATGAATCAATTTGCTGAATATCTCTCGATATCCAGCATGGAAGAAAAACTCTGGTTTCTCAGCGCTTTTCCCATGGAATATTTCACATAATCGAGTTATCACATAAGTGGCAACACCAAGTAGTGACATATCAAGAATAGTTATGGGATGATTACGCTTCCTTTCAACTAAACTGATGCACCTAAGCTCCTTGATTAGCAACTCGATATGATATTCGATAGTGGATTTGATGACAAATCGATCGCTTTCTTTGGTGCTTAGGTGATCTTCTCTGGCTAGTAAGTCAAGGAATATCCGAAGAAAACTCATTACTTTGGTGTCAGCATAGCTCCTAGGGTTTCTAGTAGCTTCTTCTAAGTATTTCCTGATAGAACTCAACATCTCTCTTTGTCTAGAGGAGTAAGGAAACGCTGAACTAATTAGAACATCATATACTTGGTGGTATATCTGTCTTTGTTCAATATTGATATAAAGTTTTTTCGCGTTATTCATTTCTTCATTGAGCTGAGATTTGAGTGCCTCGCCGAATACTCTTACACAGTACCTAAGAATGAGCGGATCTCTGGTTCCATTGCTAGCGAGATGGATAGAGGATGCTTCTTCAATAACCGCTATGAGCCATCTTTGGTGTAGAGAGTAGTCAACAGTGGAATTTCTAATAGCTGTTATCACGATGCCAGGGTCTCCATCATACTTATTTATCACATCAACCATCTTTTCATAATTAGAGACGATTGGGATACAGACGGGTTCTGGAGATAATACCAGTGAATCAGGCGGTTTTAGATGAGCAGGAGGTGGGATACAACGAATATCACCAGGAATTTCCCTCGAGTCACTATCCATAGTAGGAGCATCGACCTTATGTGCATTAGGGATCTCAACTACATTGGACGGTGGCTGGGATTTGTTAGTGAACTGAGATATTGTATCAGAAGATATCTTTGGAGTGTCTATCTCAATGCCTTCCTTATCATGAGAATCAGAGTCATCGGACCCAAATATACCTCCTGTCTCAAGCCATGGTTGAGGTTCAGATGAAGCAAGGGCTTGAATCCCTTGAGAAGCTATATGTGGCTGCAGACTCGGTAGTCTACTTGCTTTGAAATCCGAAATCTTCTTCAAACTATGTATGAAAGTTCGCTCAATCTCTTCTAGATCGCCAAGTCGAGAGTAGGTGAGTGGATTTTCTGGATTCAAGACATGATTAAGCAATCTTTCCAGCATATGAGCAGCATTGGAAGTCTCTTCTTCTTCCTCTCCCTCTGCTTGTATCTCTTCTACCTGCTTAGCTTCTGGCTCAGAGGTCTCATCTTCTGATGTAACTTGGATAATAGAGACAGTATATAGCTCCCCATTCTCCATCGAAGCGCAGTCGGTTTGATAGATCTTGAATGTGATGCTTTCTCCATGAGCGTGTAAGCTGATAGTCTGTAAGTGGACATCAATGACAGCTCTGGCAGTGTTCAAGAAAGGTCTACCTAGGACTATAGGGATGTTTATATCTTCCTGGATATCCATTACTACAAAGTCGGTTGGGAATAGGAATTCTTTAATCTTAACCATGATGTACTCAGCTATTCCCTTAGGGTATCTAATTGTTTGATCTGCTAGTTGGACACTCATTTTAGTGGGCTTAAGGTATCCTAATTTGAGCCTTTAGAATAAAGAATACGGCATGAGATTAATACTTGCTCCTAGATCGGCTAGAGAGCGAATATTACCGGTGTGGTTAATGGAACAAGGAAGGGTAAAACGTCCGGTATCTCCTAGTTTTTCCGGTAGACTATTTTGAAGGATAGCTGAACATTCGGCGTTCAGCGGGACATTGGGTACTTCGGGTACCTTGTCCTTGGTTTACATAAGTCTCCTAAAATATTTAGAATATATAGGGCTGGGAGGTTTCCTAGACTCGGTTTCTAAGTTTTTACCGTTAGGATTGAAAGCTTCAGGATGCTGATTTAGACGTCCTGGAAATGGTATGCGCACCTTTTTCTTATGAGGCGGAGTAGACTTCTTCTCAACTGTCTGTGTGACAGGAGATTTTTCCTTCACCATAGAAGGAATCGAAGGTAGGCTCGGTGCCACCTTGAAGTCTTGGCTGGTTACTTGGTTGGCTTGGAAGGTATTACTAGGCAGACTATCCTGAGGTCTAGTGTCGATACGTTCTGCTAGTCGACCTATTTGGGTTACAAGACTATGTAGTAAGGTTAGTTGCTCCCCTAAGATGAGATCAGTCTGGTCTTGTCTAGCCGTAAGCTTTTCGATGATTTGCATAAGGGTGTCGTCTGGACTAGTAATTGGCCTTTCAGGTGTAGGTTCAGTGAGAAGGTGTGGTTGGTTACAACCAAGTTGAGGTTGTTGTGGGTGGATTGGGTAGGGTGGTTGATTTGGTGGGTATTGGTTTGGTCTAGGGGAGGTTTGAGTAAAATCTGGTGGACGTGGATGAGTTCGGAACTGGTCATAGTAGGCTTTGCCATCAACATCGTCTTGATACTCAACTTGTGGATTGGTACAGTTCAGGCAGGAGCGAACTTGGTAGACCTGTTGTGGTGGCTTCTTTAGCATTCCTATTTCCTTGGTCAGTGTTCCGACATGTTCCGCAAGAGATTTGATCGCCTCAGTTTGCACGGGATTGGTGGCAAGCGGTGCCAATAATGAGGATTGCTCATCAGTCCAATCATTGTGATGCGTGGTCATTGTCTTCATCAGATTCCAAGCTTCATCATCCGTCAAGCGCGTAAAGTCACCTCGAGCAGCGGTGTCTAGCATTGTCTTGTGATCGGGTGCAAGACCGTGATAAAATGTGCACAACTGGGTGGATCGTTTGATTTAGTGGTTTGGACATTTCTTGAGCAAACTCTTAAATCTCTCCCACGCATTGAAGATTGATTCATCATGAGACTGTTGGAAGTTCATGATATCTTTCTTCAGCTTGGTTTGTTTGAATGGAGGAAAGTACTTGGCTAAGAACTTAGTTTCCATTTCCGCCCATGAGGTGATGGAGCCGGTGTCTAATTCCTCAAACCAAGTTTGTGCGTGAAGATCAAGAGAATAGGGGAACAGATATAAGTGGGTTATATCATGCTCAACCCCTAATTGCTTGCAAGATTCGGATAGGGCTAGAAATTTGTTGAGGTGGGAGTTGGGATCATCGTCAGGCAGTCCGTGGAATTGGCAACATTTCTCGATTAACTTCACTACATCGTACTTCAGTTCAAATGATGCTCCGTCAATCTCAGGGTAGCGAATGGGTCCTCCTCGACCTTCTATCCAGGGTTTGGTGTTATCGGCAAGAGTGATACGTGTGGTGGTTGTAGGATTGTGGGAAGGTGATGACTTTTCTAGCCGGATGGGTAAGACGTCATCTTCGGGATACGGGAAAGGAAGGGTTGAAAGAATTTTTAGGGGTTTAAGAAGAGAAAGCCATCCTAAGGGTTCACTAAGAAGAAAGTCCATCTGGACGCCTCTGGATCTTACAGTTGATTCACCGGCAGCGGCGCCAAAAACTTGATGCGCCACCAACGGTCGATCAGGCTTTACCCTGTCGTCGGACTGTCCGTCAGCGGCGGCACCAGTGGGTTTTAATATTTATAAATGCGGGGCCTAAGTTTTACTAGTGCTATGTGGCCTAAGGGTTGTATAGCAGCGAGTATGACCTAGGGTCGTTCTTCAAAACCAACTGTATTGTGGATCTGAGTAGTCTAGGATGTCTGTTTCTAATTAGTGAGGGAGTTTTAAAATAGTTGGGAGTGGTTTGGTTTTGTTATTATGATTAAACTAATAACCAATAATAAAAAGCAGATAAAATAAACGGAATAGCAGTCAGGATAGAGGGGGTGTTTGTTGTGAGTTCGTTAGCCGAACGTTGGGATGATGTTTAGTTCAGGATATGAAAACGTCTCTAAAGATTTGTATTTTATTTGTTTTAAGTATATGTGGGATAAGCACTAGCTCCCTACTGATTGATTTCTCAATCAGTATGTCACTGAGAAACTAGGCTATCGTGATTCTGATCGCGGTAGGTTGCCCAGCCCACAACACTGTCCTGTTACGGCACAGTGACCCTTTTTGGATTGGATATCCTGGGTGCATGAATAAGGCAGCAAACTAACTCGATGTCCGACCGTTCTTAACCCCACAGGGATACTCAATTGAATAAAACATTTAAGTATAAGACTTGATTTGGTGCTTGATTACTTTCTATCGATGGGTTTGTAAAGTCCAGAGGTTGAAATAACCAGTGATTTACAAAGTAGAGTAACAGTATTCACGTTGCTCTATAATGGTTACTCTGGACTTATAATCTAAGTTTGTATTTGAGTTCAGAAATTATCCATCTATGATATAAACCAGCCCTTACTTTTAAGTCCCAATAAATCCCTAGTTTATGTACTGTGTACACTACTTTGATCGAAAACGGTATTTCCACAGGTTTAAAACCAGACCATGTTTATTTCAACCACAGATAATTAATTACCTTTACTTAAGGTTAGCTACGTCTTAATAAAAAGGTTTTAATCACGTTCATTGGTCGAAAGGCGTTAGGTTAAATTGAGGTTTATAATCATATATAGAAAGTTAATCAAAGCACCGAGTTTTCATTTATAAAATAGTTTGGGACATTATTCCACAACAGATTGTGCCCACGACTTTCATAGCTTCCACGTTCCGTACTCCACACATTCGTGATGTTTCCGGCGCTATACAAATGAAAGTCGTTTAACGTTACTTCCGTTGTTTCATAATGACATCATCCCAACTAATATGGCTAACTACATCACAACAAACACGCAATATAACTACTCGCTAATCATGGCAAATCCTAAATCTAGCATAATCAAAATAACAATAGCATGCATTTTAATTAATAAGATAAAGGATAGATTCCGTGAAAAGAGCGTAGCTGAATATAACTTGAAAGTATACAGACAGAACTTCGAGTATGCTCCAAGCGATATTACAATATTACCCCTCTAGTAGCCCGGTTAAGTATTAACCGGAGACTAACTAGCCACTAACTAAGAAAATAAAAATAAAAACCTAATCTAGAGAGAGAGTAGTGAGAGAGTAGTGTTGGTGAAGAATGGATGATGATTTGTTGATGATATGAGGCTTCTATATATAGAGATCGCACAACCATATCCGTAGACCGTATCCAAACCATGAAACGCACAACCGTATCGCAAAGGCGAATAAAAACCTGATTTTTATCACCCATACGCACGATACGGCTGAGCTAGGGTGAATACGGCTGAACTGGACCGTATACGGCTGTGCATAGGGTGAATACGGCTGAGCTGGCCCGTATACGGCTGAGCACAGGCCGTATACGGTCTGCACAGGTCATATACGGTCTGTGTCCAGCGGTATACGGTCTGGCTCAGCCGTATACGGTCTGTGTCCAGCCGTATTCGGTCCGTTGGTTCTCCGTTTCTTCGATTTAGCGTAACTTCTTCGTCGTTTATCCGTTTTGAGTGATTCTCACGCTCACGGTTTCGTAATTTCCTAACGAAGAAGTTGACATAAGTTAGAGGTCATAATTCCAAGTATAGCTTAAATTGTACTTAAATGTGTGAACGGAAGATTCGTTAATCGTTTGTGCTCTATTTTACTCGTTTTTAGGTCTTTTTGGTTGATTCTTGAAACATCATCTATATTTTAGCCCTTATGATGAAATGTTATGTTTAAGTTCATATTTAAGTGTTTTCATTAATAATTGGGCTAAAATGGTGAGATAATGGCACACAAAAACATGACTTTTTGTGTGTCATCAGGAGTTGTCCTTGATGAGTTGGACGATGTGGTATTTGAGTTCGAAAGATGGTCCGTCGATCACTGGATAGCTAATCGGTCCACCTCGTCCTTCGATGGATGGTTTGGTACTGTCGGCGAGAGTAACACGAGCGTCCATTGGTGGAAAACGGGAACGTCTTTCTTTGCGGATGGTACGGATAATCGACTCAGGATCGGGTACGAAAATGAGTGGTTCAGATCCGGCTGATCGGGTCGAAAATCGTTGTTGATTGTGGGAAAGAATTTTCGGTGGTTACGAGAGAGAAATCTAATCTACAGGTATCACTAAAGAGAAAGTTCGTCGGGAAGCCTCAGAATCTTACGATTAACTTCCCCGGCAGCGGCGCCAAAAACTTGACGCACCACCAACCGTCACGCGTCGTCAACGCGACCGTATGGCAGCACGTCGGTGTGGAAGTTTTAAAATTTATATATTGCTGGGGACCTAAGTTCTACTAGAGCTGTATAGCTGAAGTATGACCTAGGGTCGTTCTAAAGAGTTAACCGTATTGTGAAACGATTTGTCGAGACGAAAGTTCAAGTTAACGATGGTTTGAAAATAGTTTTGAGTGGGGGTTTTATACTTAGGTCCGTAATTAAAACTAATTAAAGCAGTAAATAAAAGCAGTAGGTTGAATCAGTATAGGGGACTTGTGTTTGTTATGACTTCGTTAGCTTTTACATGGGGTGATGCTATATTGGAGTTTTATAAATGAAAACGTCTTTTGAGATTTGTGTCTTGCGTTTTCGTAGATAACTTGTGGTGTAAGCACTAGTACCCTACTGATCAGATAAACCAACCAGTATGTCACTGAGTACAAGGCTGTCAAGATTCTGATCAGATCGGACTGTCTTGAAACCCCCCTCACCGTCTCTTAAGATGAGACCAAGTGACCCTCCAGATGGGGTGCAGGAATAAGGCAACAGTCCTCAATTTATCCATTGATCTTTCTTAACACAGACAAAGATATCTAAGCTAGGCGAGGCATTTAAGATTTAAGATAGGTGGTGACTGATTAACATATACATTAATGGTCGTGATTGAGTTCAGAGATATTCGGCTGTGATACAGTCTTCAACCCACAGAGTTTTCCACAGTTACATAGTGTACTTACCCGTATTACGGTCTTTCCTGGATCACAGACTATGCCAGGATGTAACACAGTATACAGCCTTCGACCTTTCCGTAGTTTGTACGTGTTTGTATTCCACCATAGGTGTTTCCAATGTTGAACCGGATACTCAGTCGTATTAGGGCTTTAACTGGGCTACATACTTTACAGCCATCTGAACTCAATATATCTAAGCTTGTATTACAGTAAACCATCTATGATAGCTAAACTACCCGTTCACTTTATAATCCCAAACCAATAAATCCCTGATTGATTCACAGTGTACTATACAATAGGTAGACAGTATTTCCATTGCTTCAAAATCATACCATGTTATTTTCAGAAAACATAGATAGGTAGTGACCGTTTGACTAAGGGTCGCGAGTCCTTAACATAAAGGTTCTAACCACGTTTATTGGAGGAAAGGCGTTAGTTTAGTTTAAAATCATAAATGTATAGTTAACAGTGCACCGGTTTTCAATATTTAACAATTGGGATCATTATTCCACAACAGAATGTGCCCACGACTTTCATAGCTTCCACGTTCCGTACTACACACATTCGTGATGTTTCCGGCGCTATACAAATGAAAGCCGTATAACGTTACCTCCGTTGTTTCATAACGATGTTATCCCAATTGTATTTAAAGTAGCATCACCCAAAGTATTAACAAGATAACTACATCATAACAAACACAATAGCTAATCTACTCACTAATCATGGCAATGTATCCTAAATCAAACATAATAATAGCATGCAACATTATGAAAGATAAGGATAGAAATAACCGAAAGTAATGCGTAGATTGAATAGCAGCTGAAAGATTACACGGACAGAGCTCCAAAATATCTCGAGCAATATTACAAAGGAGATCCTCCAAGAGTTCCAACTCTATTACAAAAGCTACCCTACTAATCCTCCTCTAACTCCTAAGAGTAGTGCTAGAGAGAGGACGCTAATTTCCTACTAATTCTCCTCTAACTCCTAAGAGTAGTGCTAGAGAGAGAATGCTAACCTAATTCTACAGAGAGAATGAGAATGAGATGAGAGGTGTGTGAAAATTAGAAATGGAGGTGGCTATTTATAGGGAAAGTAGGAAAGCCTTGGTACAAGCCTTGAAGCATCAAATACAAGCATCAAAGCAGCATACGGGACAAGCGGACCAAGGGGGGGTCAAACGGCACCTCACAAGGCAAACACCCCCATATACGGCACCCATAGGGCCGTATACGGCACCTAGGGTACCGTATACGGTACCTAGGTGTCCAGGGAGGGGGGGTTGGTGCTCCGTTTGGCCTCCGCTGATTCCTCGGTTGCTTGGTTCATCCGTATCTTCTTCGTTTGGGCTCCGATTTGCTTGATTCTTGCGCCGTTGGCTTCATTTTTCCGTTACGCTTCTAATGGAACTGAGTTTACCAAATTTGGAGGTGTTTATCTTTTGCGTGTTCCGGATGACGATCGGCGAGCTTCCAGACTTGTATCTTCTCCATCTTTCGTCCGTTTCTTCTTATTCTTTCACCTCCGGTCTTGGATTTCCCTATGGAATCATAAAATATGAATTAAGATCTACTTCCATAAGTAAATTAAGAAAGGAATATTTAAGGTGACATTATTTGCTTCGTTTTGCGTGATAAACGGATGTTTTTGGTGATTTTAACAGCAACGCCCATAATTAGACCACTTTGGTGATTTTAAGAAAATAATCGATGTTTTAAGATGATTTCACCAAATATAAGTCCAGTAAGTGCAGAATAATGTGCCTAAAAACATGACTTTTTAGGTCACATCAATGCCGGTCGCACGGCCTATTTTCCAAGTATGAACTGTTTGCTAGCTACACGATTGTTCTCTCATAATGATATAATAAGTATATCAAATTAGTTTGAGTGCGAGTGGGAGATGTTGGAACATGGATCCGGTTAGACCCGGATCCAACCCGCCTACAAACTAAATGATATTGTGTTTGTGGTTACAACCTCTTGACTTACTCGATAATGAATATGGTCATTATTTTCTATTAAGTTAGTACTAAATTGAGACCTTTCATATATCTTTGTGATATCTATATAAGTTGGAGGTTTATATGTTTTAGAGATAGATGACAAACTGACATCCCAAATACACACGAGAGATATTGAGAGATACGAGTGAGAGAACTCGTTTGAGTCGTGTATATGCGTTTGGTGCAAACGGACAAAAGGAATTTAGGTTGTGAACCATGTAAGCTTTCCGTTCGTGATTGCTTATTTCGACCGGTGATCTAAACAAAGGTTCATCGCTTCCGCTTCCGCTATAGTATTTGGGTATGTTCCGTATCCTTAATCTCCTACAGTGCCTAATTTTAGTATTAATACATGTAATTAGGGTTAATTATGTGTATCATTATGTGTATAGATATATTTTATATATATATACACACACGTACGTGATTTGGTTAAATCATGCATTTTCATATCGGATGGATTCGAGTACATTTAAATACGGACGTTGGTGAACAAAATATTAAATAATATGAAATTATTTAATAAACTCATAAACTCATGAATATTATGTTGCTAATATTTAATAAATAATTCGTATTGTATAAAGTAGCCCGTACATGAAACGCCCTAATTTCACGAACCATTTTTTTTACTCACTTATAAAACTGAAAACATATTACAATTGGTGACATTATCCGTGTTTACGTATCTTATATAAGATAACTTTATTTACTATACATAAAAGACTCAAACTAAAAATTCCCAGAAATCAACCCGCGTGTACCCGGCGGGTAAACATGTCCACCCACTGGGTCCACCTTGTAACATGTCGGGTACATCAAGAATTGTGGTAACATAACTCAATCGAGATTTAAAGGCAGTGAAAACAGCCGGGTGGGCTAGAGGAGCCGCCTGCTCAGACTGTTTACCCGTCGGGTGAGCACTCTACCCGCCGGGTAGAGGCTCCCAGCCTGCACTTCCAGTTCAGAATTCTTAATTACCAAATTACAAACTTTAATCGATCATATCTTACAAACAACAAAGAGTTACATTATGAAATTTTGCAGGCACGTTCCTATGGTCAAAATGAAGACTTCCCGTTTTGCACTTTTCCAAATTTCACAATAACATGGGATTTGGACTTGTGACTCATTTTGACACTAAAATGGCCATTTAGTGAGCATACTAAATCTCAAACCATGGCTGAGATCTTATGCTTTTAACCACATATCATATACATTAATACAAAGTTGTAAGACTCTTTACCACACCCTTAACCTTTTCTAATCCGTTTTAGACCGTAGGTACACTTAGAGACCCAAATTGCCCCTTTTTGGCCCGTTGGCCCATAAAAGCTATTTTGACTCATTGACTAGCCAATCACAACCCATAATCGACCAATGGAATGTTTGACTACTTGTCAACACTCCATATCTAATAAAAACACAATTTGACTATTTTTAACCATACACTTATTTCATAAACACTAGTTATATTCAAACACTAACTTTAAAACTCCATGACCATAATGTACATCATTTACATGAGTCATTGACTTTCAAAGTCAACCTATTTCAAAAATGCATAAGTCATGGCTCACCATGACTCACTTTTAAAACATGTCTAGAAGGGCGATTTTACACAAGTCTTATCCAAAACGATATTAAAGAGAAAATTTGCCATACACTAACATCATGCAATCCACGCTAATCTTCTTTAACCACTTTCCCCTTCCCTTGTCCACTTCCACCAAAAACATGAAACACTTAAACAATAAGCACTCTTGCTTAGTGAGCATATAAGCAACTTAACCAAATAATACATAACAAAACTGCATAAACACTATGCTAGTAAAACTAGCAACTCTACATCATAAACTTCATATCACTAACTTATGATTGTACCCACCTCTAGCTCGAAAGCTATCCGGTAACATGTACAATCACAATTCAGATACCAACCATCATATTCAAGCAATACAAATACTTACAAACAACTTCCACTTGATTA
Organism: Helichrysum umbraculigerum; assembly: GCA_949592205.1. Classification (NCBI taxonomy): domain Eukaryota; kingdom Viridiplantae; phylum Streptophyta; class Magnoliopsida; order Asterales; family Asteraceae; genus Helichrysum; species Helichrysum umbraculigerum. The sequence goes on from CATIUR010000008.1 coordinate 8,011,077, forward strand.
TATGATCCTCTTGCTTGGAAGCAATCCGGAAACACATACAATCAATTCATATCATAACAATTCACAAGTAACAATTAAACATGTAAATCACAATTAACTTTCACATGGTTGTATGATCCTCTTACTCGGGAGTAATCCGGAAACACACACAACCATTTACTTGATTAAATCCTTATACTGCTCACCTTAGCTTTTGATTGATGATATACAAGATACAACCAATGGTAATACTTCCAACTTCTTAGTACCTATACACATATCACATAACATCACATTTAACTTCAAGGAAATCATAACTCTAAACTAATAACCACTCTTAAACCCTCCCCCACTTTGATTAACCTAATCCGTTTATGAACAACTTCACTTAAATCATGTTCTATTATCAATTTCATACTCTAGTTACATCATAAATCATATTTTTAGCTATTTAACATTAATTCATACATATTTAGCCAAAACCCCATGATTACTCGAGCATCATTAATCACTTTTAAGTTATAACCTAATCACTAACTCAACAACACTAATAAACAACAATTCGAACCATTCCTAACCCTAATTTCGTATTAATTTCACTAATTTACTAAACCCCATGGAAACCCCCATAAACTAGGTTAGAATTGAAGGAATCACTTACAATGGATCAAGGAAATGAAAGAGATAAGGATTAGGAGTTGATTCTTCAAAGATTTGAGCTTAGTTTGTAGTTTGATTGAAGATTTTGGGTGTGAATTATGGTTCTGACGATTTTTCTCTACTCCCTCGATGTCCCTGGAATGTTTTGGAAATAAAGGGAATAAACCCACAACCTTTCCATATAAATCTGTTTACTTATTTTAATTTCTATTATTTTACAGTCTGGAACTGGTAATTCGTTTTACGTTTTTCACTATATCTTATTATTCATGTCATATTACTTCATAATAATATTATATCTGCGTACGAAATTAAATTCCTGAAATTTGAGGTGTTACAACTCTCCCCCACTTAAACTGTTCGTGTCCTCATGAACACTTCTAGATACACGCTAATGTCATAATCAATCTTAAGAATACTTAAACACACATAACAACATGAATGTTAGAGATTCAATAGCGTCAGGGTCAAGAAATGTAGGCAGGTATAGAATTGAAATATAGGTAACTGACGTCACATCAGCTGACTTTTTCACCTCTCTAGCAGTTATCTGATAAGCACGAGGTTTAGGCTTTGGAACCGTCATTGCTACCTTCTCCTCCATTCTCATATGCTTATCTCTAGCTTTGTCCGGACAGTCAGCTTGAAGATGATTTTCTTTAAACCAATAATAACACAAACGAAGAAGGCTTGGGCAATTCGATGCCATGTGCCCCGGTCTCCCACACTTGATACATTTACATTCACATGTATGTTTTCTACCACATTTATCACAAGGTGGTATTTCTCTTAGTTGGGTTTGGGAACTAAATTGTTGTAATGGTTGTGGTTGCGGTAAGGTCTCCTCAAAACGTGGTTTCTTAAGTAATGAGGATGATGAAGTGGTGGTGTGTTCTACTTTCCTCTTACTTACTGATTCAACAACTCTAGCTTGTAAATCCTTCTCACGCACTAAAGCTCGGTTCAGTATGTTAGCAATAGTATCATAGACGATTGGGTCAATGGATTCGCGAATCTCTAGGTTTAGATGATGATAGAAGTGGTCGGTCAACAACTTTGGATTAGAGGTGTACTCGGGACAAAACCTAGCTTTCTCATGGAATACTCTAGAATATTCCGCCACTGATTTACTTCCATGTTCAATCACTAAAAACTCTCCTTTTAACTTCTCAAATTCAGCTGGTGGTGCAAATTCTTCTCTAAATATCTCTTTAAACTTATTCCATGTAAACTTTGAAGCTACCTCAAAACCATGCATTTCTACATGTGAATTCCACCACCCATGAGCACTTTCCTTAAGTTGGTGGGCTGCAAATATCACTTTTAATTCATCCGGACACTTACACAACATAAACGTCTCCTCAAGTTCACTTAAGCAACAATTGCTAATTACTGGGTTTAACTCTCCACAAAATTCAGGCGGGTTACAAGTGGCAAAACTCTTATACTCAAATTTCTCTTTTTCTTTATTGGTCTCTACTTGGTTTGAAGAAGTTCCAACATTTTGTAAGGGAGCTATGTGTTGTCTCTCAAACTCATTAAACCTCTCAGTCAGAATATTCTCCATTCTTTTAATCCAAGTTGGGGTGAAAGCTTCTAGAGATTGTCCAACTATCCTCTTTATTATTACTTCTTCCTCATTAGTTAAATTTCGGTTCCCCTCACGCGGGGGAGAACATCCCTGGTTAACCTCTCCACAAGGATTTGCATCCATCTATACAAATCAACAATTCAGTTAATATATTCAATCTCTACATAATGTAAACAACAATTAAACTTCATACATAAATTATCAAAAAAAATTATCCCTCTAATCTGCATTATGTTTAAGTGCTTTGAATCACCCATGTGTAAGAGTATAATATTAATTTCGTTGGCCAGACGAAATCATATTAGACTTACCACACACTTCTATTCATTATCCTTAAACACAATCAGTCATAACAAAACTAATCTTGTAATCATACATATAACAACATAATAAGAAAACTACTGTAAAACATAATCATGCATTCATAATAGTTTAAGACTACGCAATCCTAAAGTGGATTACATAATTCACTTAAACTATCGCTCTGATACCAACTTGAAACACCCTAATTTCACGAACCATTTTTTTTTACTCACTTATAAAACTGAATACATATTACAATTGGTCCCATTATCCGTGTTTACGTATCTTATATAATATAACTTTATTTACTGAACATAAAAGACTCAAACTAAAAATTCCCAGATATCAACCCGTACCCGTCGGGTACATGCCTTACCCGCCGGGTAAACATGTCCACCCGCCGGGTCCACCTTGTAACATGCCGGGTACATCAAGAATTGTGGTAATATAACTTAATCGAGGTTTAAAGGCTGTGAGAACAGCCGGGTGGGCTAGAGGAGCCGCCAGCTCAGACTGTTTACCCTCCGGGTAGAGGCTCCCAGCCTGCACTTCCAGTTCAGAATTCCTAATTACCAAATTACGAACTTTAATCGATCATATCTTACAAACAGTAAAGAGTTACGTTATGAAATTTTGCAGGCACGTTCCTATGGTCAAAATGAAGACTTCCCTTTTTGCACTTTTCCAAATTTCACAATAACACGGGATTTGGACTTGTGACTCATTTTGACACTAAAATGACCATTTAGTGAGCATACTAAATCTCAAACCATAGAGGCTGAGATCTTATGCTTTTAACCACATATCATATACATCAATATAAAGTTGTAAGACTCTTTACCACACCCTTAACCTTTCTCTAATCCGTTTTAGACCGTAGGTACACTTAGAGACCCAAATTGCCCCTTTTTAGCCCGTTGGCCCATAAAATCTATTTTGACTCATTGACTAGCCAATCACAACCCATAATTGACTAATGGAATGTTTGACTACTTGTCAACACTCCATATCTAATAAAAATACAATTTGACTATTTTCAACCATACACTCATTTCATAAACACCAGTTATATTCAAACACTAACTTTAAAACTCCATGACCATAATGTACATCATTTACATGAGTCGTTGACTTGCAAAGTCAACCTATTTCAAAAATGCATAAGTCATGGCTCACCATGAATCACTTTTAAAATATGTCTAGAAGGGCGATTTTACACAAGTCTTATCCAAAAAGATATTAAAGAGAAAATTTACCATACACTAACATCATGCAATCCACGCTAATCTTCTTTAACCACTTTCCCCTTCCCTTGTCCACTTCCACCTAAAACATGAAACACTTAAGCAATAAGCACACTTGCTTAGTGAGCATATAAGCAACTTAACCAAATAATACATAACAAAACTACATAAACACTATGCTAGTAAAACTAGCAACTCTACATCATTAACTTCATATCACTAACTTATGATTTTACCCACCTCTAGCTCGGAAGCTATCCGGTAACATGTACAATCACAATTCATATACTAACCATCATATTCAAGCAATACAAATACTTACAAACAACTTCCACTTGATTGTATGATCGTTGGAACATAGTTTGTGACAACAGATCTAGCTTGAAATAGGACTAGTGTAATTATTATCATGTTTGTACATTGGTTTAGATTTCTAAAATGGATATTTGTTTTGATTAGTAATATTCGTTAATATATTAGTATGTTAAAGTGTTAGACGAATATCGTAAACGAAATAAATAAATAAACGTTTGCTGCGAGTCGAGTTCTCAACTCGCTGCGAGTTGAGAAGCGAGATGAGAACTGAACTCGCGAGGATCATAAGGATCATAACGTATTGAGTCTGTGGCGAGTCGAGTATTGTTGGGCTTGGGCTGCAAGGTGAGTTGGACTGGACTCGCGAGGCCCATGCGAGCTGAGACGAGCTGGACGTGTAAGATGTTTTTCAAGCCGTGAAAAACATAACACTTTTGCTACTCTCGTTTCTTTCAAGACCTGCGAATTCAATATACCCAGAGAAAAATAACCTAATGGCTAGGCTTTGACGTTTATACGTTTAAGCAAAGTATTAGTAAACCTAAAATGCGAACTTATTCGTTGTTAGTAAGATAACATCGTATTGAGGGATTCCGCACCTTAATACTACAGATAACGAAGTTATCGATCCTAAGAACTAGGGACTTACATCTGGTATCAGAGCTTTCGGGCTAAATACGAGTAAAGTTTGAAGTTTTAGGATAATCGCGTTTGATTCGGATTGTTTTTGTGTGCATAAGTACATATAAACAATCAAAATCATTCTCTGGACATTTTAGGGTTAGTTCACGGTCGAAATTTCCTGTTTCAATCGTAAAAATACCTTAAATTTTAGTTTTCGGGTTTTTCAGCCGTTTCGCGAGTCGAGATTAGGGTTTCAGTGTAGCCTGCGAACCGAGTTGACCTTGCGAGTCGAACTGAGACTTGCGAGTCGAACCGAGATCTCTCGCGAATCGAAATCGCTTGCGAATCGACATCACAGCAATCCGAACTGAGACTTGCGAGTCGAGCTGAGATTGCGAGTTGAACTGAGTCTTGCGAATCGAGTACTTCTGAATTCGCGAAACAGTTTTTACTTTACGTTTTTAAGATGTCTGATCTTAGTAGAATGATCGAGATGGAACATGAGGTGGGAAAATCAAATGTTCCACCTAAGTTGTTGAAGATCGAAGATTACTATAACTGGAAGGACAGATTTGAATCTTACTGTAGATTCCATGATTTGTCGATCTGGATGTGTATCAAGAATGGATACACTGCACCTACTCAAATGGTTAATAATGCAACTGTTACTCTTGCTTATAACCGGATGAGCGATCAACAAAAGAAGGATTATGAATTGGAGAATAAATCCCATTCTGCAATTAAGATGAGTTTACCAGAGGAGATAAACCATCAACTCAAGTCTTTTCAAACTGCTAGAACGCTCTGGGAAGCGTTAGAGAAAAGATGTGAGGGAAGTCCTCAAGTGAAGGCAAGCAGGAAAAATCTTCTTAAGAAACAGTTTACTGTTATAAAAGCTTTAAAAGGAGAAGATCTAGATGCTTATATCACTAGATTCTACCACTTGTTAAGTGAGCTTGATAACCATGATATTGTTACTACTGAGACTGAAAGAACCGACAAGTTTATTGAGGGTTTGCCGTCTAAGTGGGAAATGTATGGTGTAATGCTCAAAGACAACGATGAAAGGTATGCAACCATGACCTTAGAGCAGGTCATTGACAAGCTAAAAGGTTATGATTTCACAAAGAAATCGAGAGAAACTGATTCTGATCAGGTTCAGAATCCTGGGCTATATCATGGGAAAACAAATCTCTCAACTTCTTCATCTAGTTCGACCACTGCACTTTTAGTGGGTAATACTGATGAAAATGGTGAAATGATAACGGATGGCGTGTGCCTTCTTACCTCATCAGGTAATGAAGCTAAAGGTACACCTGCTGAGAAGTCAACTCAAGGACATCAAAAGATGCCAATGAGTGTGAAATCTGCTGAGCAACAGTTATCTGTCCTTGCATCCTTTGTTGCTTCTTATGAAAACTACATTCAGGGTAAAATCAATGATACGATTATGTTTGATGAAGACTATGATCAGATAGACCCTGATTATCTTGAGGAAATAGATCTCCAGGATCAACTTGCAATGTTATCAAGGAGAGTTAAAAATTTCTTGAAGAGAACTGGTAGAAAAGTGGTGGGAAATCGATCAGGGTTTGATAAAACCAAGATCAAGTGTTTCAACTGTCAAGGTTATGGACACTTTGCTCGTGAGTGTCAAAGACCTAAGGTTGAAACTGGTAATAGCAAACAAGGTTCGGGAAGTACCTTAGCTTCCAAAGCCTAAGTTGTGAAACAGTTGGATGGATCTTATGATTGGCAAGCTCAGTCTGAGGAAGCTCTCATGGCTGAGATTGAAGATCAAGAGATAGCTGCTGAGTCCAATAGCTATATGCCTATTGATGTTTAAATAAAGGTGCCGGAGATTCATGAGAAAGCAAGTGATGATGACATGCTGTATATGGATTCAACTGCTGATATGAGTCCAGATGACTTTGTAGCACGCATGGCTGAAGTACAAACTGACAAGAAAAGGGTATGTTTGGATATTCTTACTCTTGCTGATGTTTGTTATCTAGTTACTGATCTACAATCTCAATTAAGTGTCTTAAGTGTGTCTAATCAGAATTTGTCATCCCAAGTTAGCACTTTTAATGATTCTAATAAGACTATAATATCTGAACTTGAACAAGCTAAAAGTGATATCCTTAGGTTAAGTACAGATAAGGTAGATCTTAAGAATAAGATTAAGTCTGATAGTTCTGATAAGATTGCACTTAGAGATACCATAAATGAAAAGGCAATAATCATAGATGGTCTCTATATGAACATTGATGACTTAAATCGAACAATAACTGATAGGGATAGAGAGTTAGCTGAGCTTAAGCATAAGTTAGTAGAACAAAATCGTAAGATTGAGTCCTACAGAACTTTAGAAATGGATAAAATGCTAGATGCTCAACGTAGTGTAAAGGACAAGACTGGGATAGGATACAATGATGTACCTCATCCTATTAATGTCAATTACACTAGTAACTCGATAGATTCTGAAATGACAGATGCTAATCCTGAGATTTTAGTAACTAATGACCCTGAAAAGTTAGAGGCACGGAAGGATGTTATTAAGAACCAATCATCAGATAATAGTAAGGTGTCTCATTTCACCAAAATACAGTTTGTATCGGGTGGAGTGATTAATGATGCTAAGACTGATGATAAGGTTAATAAGGAACAAATACTTGAACCTTTAGTGCCTAAGACTCCGAGTGGTAATGCAAAAGTTCCTAAATCACGCAAGCAGATGTCATGTTTCAAGTGTCACCAAAAGGGACTCGTGGCTTCGTGTTGTCCTAACAAAAAGCCTGAAACACCACATAAGCTTGTGATTATTGAAAAGACACAGACTGACTCTAGTATGACTGTAGATAGGTTAGATACCAAACCTAAGTTAGTTAATAAACCTATTAACATTCTTAAAAGAGACGGTAAACATAGTGTCTCCCCACCTAAACCTAAACGGCCATATACTCAAAGTGATAATTCTGTCTATAAGCCTAAGGATGTGACACCGTCGAGGTTTAGAACTCCAAGTAGAGGCCATAGTCATTATGAGAGTGGTACTACTTCGCGATCACATGAGTTTAATTATAATTATCATAATAGAGCTCATAATTATATGCCTAAGAGGTTCTCCTCAAATTCACCTCTTAAGGCTGATCGTCCACAAACTCAAGCTACTTCGAAAGTAACCAAAGCTCCTAATGGGAAGGATGGTTATTTTAAAGAGCTTAAGTTTGTTGATGATAAGGGACAAACCAAGACCGTAATGGCTTGGGTCCCTCTTGATAACTGATCGTGTTTTGTGTTATGTGCAGGAGCATGCTGTGAACAAGGATAGCTGGTGGTATGTAGACAGTGGATGCTCAAGACACATGATAGGAGAACGAAGTCTACTGAAGGACTTTAAGGAGAGTCTCAAGCAAAAAGTAAATTTTGCAGGAGATAAAGGAGGAGTAATTTTGGGAAAAGGAAAAGTTTCAAATGGAACTTTGACTCTTGAGGATGTGAACTATGTTGAAGAACTAACTCACAACCTAGTGAGTGTTTCCCAAGTCTGTGATAAAGGTCATCCAGTTTATTTTAATGAAAAGGAGGCCTTAGTCTTGAAGCCAGGTTTCAAAATTCCTGATGAATGGATATTAATGAGGGCGCCAAGGAAGAAGGACATCTATGCTATCAGCATGGGTGTTCCTAACTCTTCAATGGTGTCTACTTGTTTATTATCCAAGGCTTCGGAAACAGACGCTTTGTTATGGCATAGGAGAATGGCACATCTGAACTGGAGAAAGATGAATTACATAATCAAAAATGGTTTGGTTCTAGGTGTACCACAAAAACGTTTCGAGTCTGAAGATAAGTGTGTTCCTTGCATGAAAGGAAAGCAGCATAAGAAACCACATAGATCTAAGACTGAAAACTCAATCTCCTCGCCATTTGAATTGCTACATATGGATCTCTTCGGCCCTATAAGCAAGAGAAGTCTAGGTGGCAAATGGTACTGTTTGGTTGTCACAGATGATTATTCTAGATTATCGTGGGTATTCTTTTTGGGATCAAAGGATGAAACTCCAGGAATTCTAATTAAGTTCTTTGATCTAGTAGAGAATATCTATAAAAAGAGAGTGAAGCGTATTCGTAGTGACAACGGAACAGAATTTAAGAATTCAACATTGAATATCTATTGCTTAAGTAAAGGGATATTACATCAATTCAGTGCACCTTATGCACCTCAACAGAATGGTGTTGCTAAAAGGAAAAATAGGACGTTGATTGAAGCTGCAAGAACAATGCTTGCTGATTCAAAGCTTCCGGTCATCTTTTGGGCAGAAGCAGTGAATACAGCATGTTATGTTCTCAATAGAGTTCATACGGTTAAAAGACATAACAAGACTTGTTATGAGCTTTTAAACAATAAGAAACCAAACTTAAAAGGGTTTGAACCCTTTGGAGTTTCATGCACCATATTAAAGACTGGACATCAAGCAAAATTTGGTGAGAAGGCTGACGAAGGATTTTTCCTAGGTTATATGCCCAATTGGCCAAACAAGAGAGTCTTTAATAAAGTCAAAGGACATTTGGAGGTAGTTTATAATATTGAGGTTACGAGCTACTCACCGGATGTTCATAAGGGATTAGATTGGCAATTTGATTATTCTGATCTTTTTGCATCATTTAAAGTTCCTATTAGTGACTATGTCAGTGATTCAGAGATAGCTGAACATTTATTGTCTGAAGATGTGGATTCTGGCCATACTTCAACATCGAGTGTTCCGAATTCTGGAATCAAGACAAATGTTGATCCAAATCAAACATCTACTAGTGGATCTCAAAAATTCAAAGTAAATACACCTCTAAATGAAGAAGAGCTGACTGACAAATTAGTGGACGAAATTCTCACACCACTGAGAGAGTTAAGAATATCTATGGGTATTGATAACTCACAGCTATCTAGAGAGGGTGTACCAGATTTGGAAGACATTCCTGAACAACACAGTGTTCTTGAAGAAATCGGTACTAACTTAGGAGATGAGATTCCAGTTGAGCTTGTTGCTTCAACTAGAACGAGTAAGAATCATCCCGTTGAAAATATTATCGGTGATATTAATACTCCGGTTCAAACAAGGACTCAATCAAAAGCTAGTACGTCTGAAAATTTAGAATACCAAAGCTTGTATACTGCAATGAAAGAGACAGGGATTCCTAATCAATGTCTATATTCATGCTTTATCTCACAAGTCGAGCCTAAAAATGTTCAAATGGCTTTAAAAGAAAGCTCGTGGGTAGAAGCAATGCAAGAAGAACTATCTCAGTTCTCTAAATTACAAGTATGGGAGTTGGTTGACCTACCAAAGGGAGAATATCCAATTGGAACTAGATGGGTATTTAAGTGCAAGAGAGATGATAAAGGAATTGTTACTCGTAATGAAGCTTGTCTAGTAGTTCAATGTTTTAATCAACAAGAAGGTATTGACTACAATGAAGTGTTTGCACCAGTTGCTAGGCTAGAAGCAATTAGAGTATTCTTAGCATTCGCATCATATTTTGGTATAAAAGTGTATCAGTTGGATGTTAAGAGTGCCTTTTTGTATGGCAAAGTGGAAGAACTGGTGTATGTTTCACAACCGCCAGGGTTTGCTGATCCTGAGTATCCAGATAGAGTATATCGTTTGAATAAGGCTCTATATGGATTACATCAAGCACCTAGGGCATGGTATGGAACACTATCAACGTATCTACTTGAGAATGGATTTACAAGAGGATCGATTGATAGCACACTGTTTGTGAAGTGGAAGAAGAAAGACTTTCTTCTCGTGCAAGTATATGTTGATGACATTATTTTTGGATCGTCTGATGAAAAGATGTGTCAAGAATTTGAGAAAGTCATGAGGAAAAGGTTTGAAATGTCTGCAATGGGAGAGTTGAATTTCTGCTTAGGATTACAAGTTGATCAAAAGAAGGATGAATTCTTTATTCATCAATCTAAATATACATATGAGCTATTAGAACGCTTTAAGATGGATGAAAGTAAGGTCTACAATACTCCAATTCCAGTCAATCATGGACTAGGTCCAGATACATCGAGTGATAGCGATGTGGATCCAACTCTTTACAGAGCCATGATCGGATCACTAATGTATCTCACAGCCTCTAGGCCTGACATAATGTTTGCTGTTTGTTTATGTGCAAGATATCAGGCTAATCCGAAAGAGTCACATATGCTAGTTGTTAAACGAATCTTTCGTTACCTCAAAGGGAAACCTAAGCTGGGTCTTTGGTATCCGATTGATGGAAACTTAGATCTCGTAGCTTATACTTATTCGGATTATGGAGGATGCAATCAGAATAGGAAATCTACAATCGGAGGATGTCAATTCCTAGGAGGTAGATTAGTATCATGGCAGTGCAAGAAGCAAACCTCGGTAGCCATTTCTACATATGAAGCTGAGTATGTTGCAGCTGGCAGCTGTTGCTCTCAAGTGCTTTGGATTCAACAGCAACTGCGGGATTACGGGTTAAATATAACCAATACTCCTATGATGATTGATAACGAATCTACTATGTCGATCACCAATAATCCGGTGAAGCATAGTAAAACTAAGCATATTGATATTCGACATCATTTTATTAGAGATTGTGCTGAAAAGAAAATGATAAGGTTAGTTAAGGTTTCCGACTGCGGATAACTTAGCAGACCTCTACACAAAGGCGTTCGACAGAGCAAGATTTGAGACGTTGGTTCAACTAAACGGAATGAGAAATCCAGAGTGATTAGTCTTCCAAGGGTATTTTTGTAATAGTTAGTATTTCTATGTGTTAAAAAAAAAAAGGCGTATGGCATTCATTTGCTTGTTACCTAAGGGGAATCGCCTTCATTAAAGAATACAAACATAATATTCTTTAAAATATTTTAAGTTTTTATCTGCAAAAACTAAGGGAAATGATAGTACATTAGGAGAATAAGCTTCACAATAATAAGCTTGAGTCCTAAGTATGATATGGTAGTAGATTCAAATAAAGTTACTTTAGAACTACAGCGGTTCTATCAGGTATGTGTTTATATTTATTTAATTATACACCTATATCCACAAGTTATAATTTGTCTATTTTTATTTTTGAAAACCTTAGATGGCTTCATTATATGATGTACTGGTAGGCAAATTATATGACATTTTCTACGCCTTAAGAAGTTAATTAACTACTTGTTTATTATCTTGTGTTACTATTCTATGATGTATGACATTAGTCTTAATTGTTGAATGATGGTATTGTCATACACTGTTATCATGCATTTTAATTTCATTGACAAATAGTAGAAATATGGGTATTAACTTAATTACTGGTAACTTTATTGTACTAAGTACAGATCTGAAGCCTTTAATTAAATTAATATTCTCAAATATATTTTGAATTATGCTAGAAGAGATCCTCTGTTGTACTAAGTACAGACTTGGATAACATAGCATATTCAAGGTATGTCTGATATTTGTTGTAACACCCCCAAATTCGTTGATTTTGTTTAGCGGAAGCATTAGTTAAGTTAGGGGGATGTCACAATTACACAGTACATGCATACGTATCAAAGCATATGATTACAACAGAACATAATATATTAAGATGCCAAAAGTATTAATTACAAAGTTTACGATTCATCGAATCGTGCAAGTTAAAAGTAATAAGTTTACAAAAGTAGATTTCTGGAATATGACTAAAACAGTTTCAGTTATAATAGAGAAATCCATATGTTTCCAAAAAGTTGGCATCCTAAAACTTCACGGGTCGCTTAATTCTCCATGTGTGTTGGCGATTCTTACATGCGCAGCTAATCCCCTGAAAAACATAGTAAAAGTCAACAACGAGGTTGAGTGAATTCACAGGTTTTATGTTTGCAATAGTTGAATCAAGTTTGTAAGCACAGTTGTTAAACCAAATACTTCACGATAGTTGTTGCCATAACAGTCAAGTAATGTTTTGTGGAACGTTATCCAAAGTATTAGTTTAGTGGGTTGTCCGCCCAAATCTCCAGTTTATGTGGGATGTTACCCAAAATACAGTTACGTGGGATGTTACCCAAAACCAGTTTAAAACACGTGCTGGTCGTTCTCCAGCGGTTTACAAACAGTACCGGTCGTTCTCCGGCCAAATACGCACGGGTCGTTCTCCCGTCTAAACAAAACAGTTTACCGGTCGTTCTCCGGTCTAGTTATGCACGGGTCGTTCTCCCGTCCAAACAAACGCATGGGTCGTTCTCCCATCCAAGACGCACGGGTCGTTCTCCTGTCCCTTGGCCAGTCGTTCTCCAGCGTTTATATAAAAGTACCTGTCGTTCTCCGGTATACCAAACAAGTTTAAAGGTTTTCAGTCGTTTGCAGTATGAAAATGTTATTTCATAAACACCAGTTTGTTCAATAGTTTAATAGTTCAAGGTACTCTAATCGTTTGAGTAAACGAGTATGACAAACAATCATATAAGTAAAAGCAGTTATGGCAATAAGTAAAACAGTTGACTATGTTTTCCACCCTATTCAAAAGCAGTTAAAACGGTAAAAGTAGGGGCTGTGAACTCACCTGTCGAGTTAAGTTGCGTGCGAGTGCTGGCAAACCTAAGCCCAAGTACAGTCCAAAATCTCCTAACGTCCTAAACGTATGAGATTTAATAAGTATGTGGATGTCTAAGCTAATCATCCATGCTAGTGTTCGTACAACCAAGTTATGTCCAAGTGTTATTTCGATGTTCATGTTTGAAGTTTGAAAATGTATACGACTCGTTGGTAACTGTTTGTAATAATAATCTCTGAAAATATTATCATATTGTCTCGTTGTGTTTCATAAGGTACGAAATTGTGTACGGGGGTCCGGGGGCAACGCCCCTGGTAGCGGGGTCCAAGGGGTGGCAACCCCTGGTGGGGTCCAAGGGGCAAAGCCCCTGGTTGGGGTCGAGCTGCCAAGTCAGCTTGGAAAATTTTTATTTCTACTACATTGCTTAAGCGAAAATGCATCCGAAATTTCATTTCTGGGTCAAATCAAGTGGTAAAATACTTAGTGAAATCATGTGTTTTTAAGAGTCTGGAACCTGCGACGTTAAGTGCGACGTCGCGTGCGACGTTGCGTGCGACATTAAGGTCTACGTCACTATATGCGACATCAGGATTTGGTGCGACGTAAGGGTCGACGTCGCTATGTGCGACTTCGCAATTTAATGCGACGTTAAAGGTGACGTCGCAGTATGCGACGTTGTGAGATGTTCTGCGACGTAGTGACTGACGTCGCATTTAGCCCAAGCCAGATGCGACGTAGCGGACTGTTCGACGAACAGCTCGAAAATAATGAGTTTCGGGTCGATTTTTGGACATTTTCAGTTGATAGAACACTAAAGCATGATAATCTAAATATTATATATAAGAAATATTGAAGAAAACTTCGAAATCTAAGGATTTACGGGAAATGTCGCAAACTTACGCGTGTCGGTTCTGAAATCCGAAAAGGTAGAAGTGTAGATCGTTGCGAGGTGATCGTTTTTCTCTAAATGGCTAGTTGATTCGGCGCGTTTTTGATGTAGTATTTGTATGATTTGTGTGATGTTTTTAGAGAGCGAAATGAGAGAAAAGTGAGAGGTAGAGAGAGAGATGAAATGAAATGAAAAGAAAGGAGGTGGAGGTGGGTTTTGTTCCACTTTTCATCTCCCGTGTTTGTGTCCCGTGTTTGTTTACCCGATTGTTAAATGTTACAATATTTTAAATAATAAATTTTTAAATACACTTTTTAATATATTTTTAATTGAGATATTTTATAAAATTTATAAAATTTATTTAGTTGAGTTTCTAAATTTTAAACTTTTTTTTATTTAAATGAGCTAATTAAACGTTTTTCATTACGAAATAATTGTAAATATTATCGACATAATATTTATTATTTGTTAGCGTTATTTAATAACCTTCATTTTTGTTCACCAACAGTCGTATATTTTTGTTGCGTTTGTTTCAATTGTTTTGTACATAATTATAATTAATTATGAATCGTAATACTACGCGTATTAACTAGTTGGGCTTTGCTAGACTTACCTCTAAAAGTAGTTGTGAATTCACTCATAGTTAGGGAATTAGCCTAGTAATGCAAGTGATTAACGTCTAAAATCGTGTTTAAATTTGCGGGGTGTTACATTTGTCTAACCTTAAAATTAAAGTGTATGTTATATGTTTCGAAAAGATACATCATTTAGTAACCACTACCTTGAAAATTTAATGATGCAGTGTTATGAGTTTTACTTGAAATTCTTCAGTATGTCATATAATAGGAAGCACTTGATAATATTCATACTAACAATAAAGTGCTTGCTTAGAAAATTGAGTATAATTTGTTTATGTGGATCATAATACCGGTAATCGTCTTGAACTGTCTATAATTAAAATATTCATTTTATGTGAGTAATGCATTTATTAATTATGCTTTGTGGATAAAGGTACCTAAGATATAGTTTTATAAATATAAATGTATAAATGATGAATTTAGTTGTAATTTTATAGTAATTTACTTGAATTTCATGAGGTATGTATAATAGCAATCTGCTTAGACTTTTAAATTAATATTTAATTGCTTATTTTTACTAATATGATCCCTAGACAGATAAATTCTTATTCATTTTGTTTATGTATTGTGTTTTGCTCAAGTGATTAATAAAATGGTACTTATGTTTATATAATTTTGTTTTTATCTTATTTTATTTTATTTTTATCTTTATGTTTAATTAAAGTTTTTGTATTTATTAGAATTTACCCTTTGGAATTAAATTATGCTGAATATTTTCTATTTTGAGTTGAACAATTGTAACAAATACAAGTGAAAAATAATTTTATTTTAGACTTGTACAATTGATGGGTTTTTAATTTATACTTAGTATTTAATTCGCGTTTTTATTTATTCCTGCGAGTTGACTTAGTCAACATGCGGATCGAGTTCTAATCTCGCGAATCGAATTCAGAGTATAAAAGAGGAGGTCAAACGAGTCAACAGACCACCGAATCCACACTTATCTCGCGAGTTCACTTAGTCTGTGAATCCGCGACTTGGCGAAACGAGGCGAAAACGATATTTTCGTTTGATTTCGATTTTACGTGTACGAGGAACGAGTTTTTGATCCGTAAAAATTATTCATCTTTAGATTGCGCATCGTTTGAGGTATAAATCAACAAATTTCACCGATTAAATAACTCAAAATCGAAGTTTTTAATAAACTAGGGTTTCGGTTTAATGTTTGATTGATTCACGACGATTAATGGACTGTTAGAACACAAATTCTTGTGGTTAATGTTAAACGGACCTTAATAAACGTGAATGTATCGATTGATCGTGTTAAAACTAACAAAATCATCGATTTTAAGTTTAAACTCACGACGGATGTTCATCGAACGAGTTGAGTCTTCGATTCAACTCGCAGCGAGTTGACTAGCGGATCGAGTTGATTGGTGGATTGACCAACGAGTTGATCTGCGGATCGACATGATTAGCGAGTTCACTTGGCGGCAGATCCAATTGCGAGTTGATATGCGAAACGAGTTGAACTCGATTCGCTTAGGTGTCTTATGCGAATCCAGAACTTAGAAATATTTCTTTAAAAAAGGAGAATTTTTATAAGATTTACGACTTTTTAAGTAATAACTAGTATATTTTTGGATTCCTATAACAATGTATATACGTTGGTACATGTTTGTGTCTGTCAGTTGGTCTAGCTCGTAGTTTGTAATTAGAATTTGTTTTCGTGATTCCTGCGACGTAGCGTGTAACGTCGCAGGTGCGACGTCAGGTATTGGGCCTGCGACGTAGTCAACGTCGCATGGGCTTGGGCCTGCGACGTCGTGTGCGACGTCGCAGGTGCCAGATTTTGTATATAAACGTTTTACGTTTTCTGTTTTAGGGTCGACGAAACCCTAAACGCTATTAGTCGAATCTACCTGTAATCTGATCGGTTATAATCAATATACTTGCGTTTTGTTCTTATTCTATTGTGTTTTGATTATTCATTGTGTTCGTGTGATAACTTAATCGTTGATTCCGCAAACGATTGAGTGACTCGGTTCTGTTAGATCCTAGGTACGGGACAAACAACTGGTATCAGAGCAGAAAGTGCTCGTTTTTGGCGATTCGGATCGAGTTCGGGATAAAGCGACGTGATTCTCATATTGTTTTGTGATTATTACGTTTATTTTTTGTGTTTTTACAGGTGTTCGATCAATATTACTGGGATTATTGAAGGTTTCTGTCGTTCGACATTCGTGACTTTGGTTTTAGGGTTAAAAATTCGTTTTTAGGGTTTTTGGCGGCAGGTTTTTCGCGTTTTGCGACGTTACCTGCGACGTCAGCTGCAACGTGGCTTGCGACGTAGTGATTTGGACTTTAATTAGTCTGTGCGACGTACTGTTGCGACGTCGTTGTTTTGACTTTAATTAGTCTTTGCGACGCTGTGTTGCGACGTCTTGTTGCGACGTAGTGTGACTCTGCGACGTCATCTGCGACGTACCTCTCAACGTCGCATATTTCTGATTCTTAATTGAATCCTTTGCTTTTTGCGACGTAACCATCGCCGTCGCATAATTTTTGTGCAACGTTATCAACTACGTCGCTAAGATCAGAAGATTGTTTTTTCGATTAAGTAATTACAATGGCAGCTGATAAAGAGGATATTAGAGGACTGAGAGAAATGATTAAACAAAGTAATGACATAGGTTCAAGTAATAAACCTCCACTATTTACTGCGGACATGGATTACGTGTACTGGAGAGACCGAGTTGAGCAATATATTGACTTTCACTGTCCAGAATTATGGGGACCATTACGTGAGCGTTATGTACCTCCATTAGCTGAAGGGGAATACCGTGGTATTCGTCCTGCTAAGACCTATAAAGCTATGTCTCCTGAGGAGAAGAAAGATTTTGATACGGAGAGAAAGTCATTTTCAATGATTAAAATGTGTTTAACCAAGGATGTTCTATGGCTTTTCAGAACTCATGAAACAGCCTTTGATTTATGGAAGGCAATTGAAACTCGTTGTGGAGGAAATGATAAGTACAAGGAAGCCAAGCTCGAACTGATTAAGAAACAGTACGATATCTTTGACATTCTTCCTAATGAAGACACAACTTCTTTATTCACTAGGTACTCACGGTTAGTTGGTGAGTTGTTTGAAGGGGGTTATACTTTTCCTCCTATTGAAGTTAATAAGAAGCTACTGGACGTGTTGCCGAGTTCTTGGGATGTTAAAGTTCAATTTTTAAAAGAAAATGAAGAACTTGCAAACATGTCTTTGGATACGTTGATAGGGGATCTTCAAGCTCACGCGATGGAGATTAAGAAGAAAGAAACAAGGTCTGGGGCTGCTGTTCAGAATCCTAGTGTGTATGGTGTTCAACTTAACTCTGGAAAGACTTATGGATCTGGAGTGGCCTTCGTAACAAATACGAATGCTTCATCAACCTCTTCTTCTTCTTACGATGGGATTCATTCTGCTTTCATGTCTGGACCTTCTTCAAATCAACAACAGGTCCAAGTCTCACCTGCTATTCAGGAGCAAGCTGCCATTTACACAGCTTTCTTAAGCTCATACAAGGATTTGGTTACTCAACCGAATCTTACTTTGGAGCTGACTAAGGAAGACTATGCTCAGCTTGATGAAGATGATCTGGAGCAAATGGATCTAACTTGGAATGTGGCAATGATCACCTGAAGAATTCAAAAGTTTTTGCAGAGGACAGGGCGTAAAAGCTTGGAAGGTGATGGGAAGACTGGCTTTGGATTTAACAAGAGTAAGGTCCGGTGTTACAATTGTCAAAATTTGGGTCACTTCGCCAGGGAATGCGAGAAACCCAAAATGCCAGCATCGGGATTCACAACACCGTCTACTCCTCCAAAGGCCAAAGAAATGGAAGTTACCAAGAAAGGGCCTGCTGATAATGCCCTGATTGTTTTCGAGCCCACAAGTCAGGATTGGACGGCTGTCTCCCAGCAATACCAACAGTGTCTGATGGCTCACATTGTGAATGAGGTACCTGATGAACCGTTAAATTGTATCTCATGTATTAAGTTAACTGAATCTCTAAAGGCATATCAGACAGACACCGCTGAGTTGAGGAAAAAGAATGAAAAACTAACCGAGTCAAATAATTTTTTAAAAGCTAATGAGAAACTTTATGAAAAACATCTTGAGGCTCATCGGTTAGATACTCAGAAATATAAATCTAAGGTTTTTAGTCAAGAAGATGCCATTAAAAGCTATCTTGTTGAAATTGAACTACTAAAGAAAGAACTTACAGATTTAAAAAATGAGTATGAGAATTATAAGAGTAAAATCTTAGGTTCAAATTCCTCAACGGTTGTCTTTAATGAAATTCTTAGCAAGCATAGTACTAGTGGGAAAAAGAATGAGGGATTGGGATACCACTCAGTCCCTCCTCCTACTACTCACTGTCCCCTGCCTGTTAAGGAAGGCTTTGAAGAGATTCCAGTTGATTGGTCCAAGCTTTACGGTATAAAAGCTAAAGATGCTAAAGAGACCAAACACAACAAACCGGCAAAGGAGAAAACCAAGCGGCCAGAGTACCCCTTGCCAACGTTTGTTAAGTCTGTGCATGAATCTCCTGTTAATGTTAAGGAGAGTGTTGAGCTAAAGAATGAATCTCCTGTTAGTGTTGAGGAGATTGTTGAGATTGAGGACATTACGGATCAGGAGTATCCTGAGGTTAAGAAAGTTGCAGCTAAACCTGAAAAAGTGATTTCAAAGGTTGAACCTGAAATTAAGGTTAAACCAAATAAGGGAAAAGCCAAGGTTTTAAATTCGAAACAACAAACTTTACAGTCACCTGTAAAGATTTTGCAACACAAAATAGTAAATGAAAGAGTTTCGTATGATAAACCTTCAACTTCAACCTCTCAACCAAAACAAACACTTTCTAAGACGTGTACGCAATGTTCATGTTCTAGAAATGTTTCTCCATCTCCTGTGGTAATTCCTCAGCCTCAACCGTTTGTTGAGACTCGTTCTTGTTTCTACTGCAAGAAACAAGGACATTTAATTCGTGAATGTCCAAAGCTGTCAAATCAGCGCTATGGGAGAGAGATGCCTAGGACATCTGTTTATAGAAATTCTTTTTCAAAATCTCCACCTAGGCGTCACTCAAACTCTCCCAAGCTTGTTTTGAAGCCAAGTAATGTTGAGCAAAAATCTTTGTCAATTCAAACGCCCAACATTACTTCTAATACAAATTCCGAACCTTCTAAAGTTTGGAAACGAAAAGAGTCTGATGTTGACTCTTTAGTCATCAACAATAACACATCAGATAAAAATTCTAATTTGTTTAAAAATAAAGTCCTATCTGACGTGCTTATTGTTGATGACCACGGTCGACCTAAGTCTGTAAAGGCTTGGGTCACCGTTTCTCACTAATCTCCTTTCGTTTGTGTGTTGCAGCAGTCAGAACGTGTTAAAGATAGTGAATGGTATTTGGATAGCGGCTGCTCGCGACATATGACAGGCGATGTATCTCTTCTTGTGGATATTAAACCACATGCAGGAGGATATGTTGCCTTTGCTGGAGATTCTGGAGGAACCATTTCTGGAAGAGGAACTCTAACTAACGGCAATGTTAGTTTTGAAAATGTGAACTACGTGGAACAGCTTACGCACAACTTGATAAGTGTTTCACAGGTCTGTGATAAGGATTATACAACTGCGTTCACAAAGACAGAGTGCGTGATACTGAAGCCTGGGTATGTCATTCTGGAAGAATGGGTGTTACTGAGAGCACCAAGAAAGGATGACACATACATTTTGAACATGAGAACTGTTGAGACCTCGAATGAGTATACGTGTCTCTTGTCTAAGGCTTCTGAAAAGGATTCACTGCTTTGGCACAGACGAATGGGACACATTCATTTCTGAAAAATGAATTTCTTGACTAAAAATGACCTAGTGCTAGGAGTTCCAAAACAGTCATTTGCTCTAAAGGATGACTGTATCTCCTGCCAAAAAGGAAAGCTACGTAAGCAGTCCCATAAGTCTAAGCAGGTGAATTCCATTACCGCACCATTGGAGCTACTGCATATGGATCTTTTCGGTCCAGTCTCTACAAAGAGCATTGGTGGTCGGTCTTACTGCTTGGTAATTACTGATGACTACTCAAGGTTTTCGTGGGTTTACTTTTTGACCTCGAAGGGGGAGACTCCTGATATTCTGGTGTATTTGTTGGACAAGTTGGCAAATCCGTGCAACTTGAAGGTGAAAAGGATACGAAGCGACAATGGAACTGAATTCAAGAACTCAACTCTTGAATTGTTTTGTGCTACAAGAGGTATTGAGCATCAATTTAGTGCTCCGAGGACTCCACAACAGAATGGAGTTGCAGAAAGGAAGAACAGGACAATCATCGAGACAGCTCGGACTATGTTAGCTGACTCCAAGTTACCAATCATCTTCTGGGCTGAGGCAGTTAATACTGCCTGTTATGTTCTCAACAGAGTGCTCACGGTTAAGAAAAAGAACAAAACGTGTTATGAACTGTTCAATAACCGTAAGCCAAACCTGCAGTTCTTAGAACCATTTGGGTGTCCATGCATGATCATGATTACAAAAGATAAGGTCTCTAAGTTTGGTGATAAAGCTGTTGAAGGGATTTTTCTTGGATATTCAGTCAACTCTCCGAACAAAAGAGTCTTCAACAAATCAACGAATCAGATTGAGGAACAGTTTGAGGTGAAATGCTTAAGGTATACGGAACCTCCTCAAGGAACGGGTCCGGATTGGTTTTTCAACTATGGAAACCTCTTCAACTCTTTCAATATTCCGGAAGAGGATGAAACGGACGAATTGGTTTCTATACTTCATGAACTTGATATTACTCAAGATACACCTGTTAATAATAAACCATCCGACCCATCTCCCAATGCAACACCCGCACCTCCACCAACTAATCCTACACCTTCACAAACAACACCTACACCATCACAACCAACACCCACGCAACCACAAACAACAACCAAATCACCACCATCTACACCTACACCTACACCGTCTCCTACTCCACCATCTTCGGCTGCTCCTTCTAAAACAGTTTATAACTACACAAAGGAGCTTCCATATGATCCAAACATGCCTCCTTTAGAGGAACCTCAAGAAGAAGATGAAGTGGAAGACACAATGGCCTACTCTCGCTTATATACTTCTGAACATGAAGGGGAAGAAGAAGAGTTAGCCTTTCCTGAGTCTGCTGCTACTCCCGAAACTGAGGGAGATCTGAACAATCTGGGTGTGGACGTTGTGCCAACTGCCATACCAGAAACTCGTATACATAAGGATCGCCCCATTGATAATATCATTGGTGATCCTCATGCATCTGTTCAAACACGACAGCAAGCAAAGCAGACTTCAGCTCAGCAGCTTTTGGGACTTATAGCTCATATTGATTCATGTCATTTGTCTCAAATTGAACCTAAAAAGGTTGAACAAGCCTTAAAGGATCCATCTTGGGTCGAGGCTATGCAGGAGGAACTACGGCAAATAAACAAGATGAATGTTTGGGAAATTGTTCCTCTACCCAAGGGTGCTCACTTGACGGGTACTCGTTGGGTTTACCTTAACAAAATGGATGATCGTGGGGCTGTTATTCGAAATAAAGCCCGTCTGGTAGTTCAAGGATATAGTCAACTAGAAGGTATTGACTATGATGAAGTTTTCGCTCCTGTCGCCCGTTTGGAATCAATTAGAATTTTTCTAGCCTATGCTTCTTTTAAAGGATTCCGCGTGTATCAACTTGACGTAAAGTGTGCTTTTCTATATGGAGATGTCGACGCCGTGATTTATGTGTGTCAGCCTCCTGGTTTTGAAGACCCAAAGCATCCTAATCATGTTTGCAAGCTGAAGAAAGCTTTGTATGGTCTTCATCAATCTCCTCGACTTTGGTATGAGCGACTTGCCAAGTACTTGCTGAAGAATGGATTTGATAGAGGACAGATTGATAGCACGCTTTTCATCAAAAAGGAAGGAGCGGATTTATTGCTTGTTCAGGTTTATGTGGACGAGATAATATTCGGATCAACGAATGATCAGTTGTGAAAGGATTTTGAAGGATTGATGAAAGCTGAGTTTGAAATGAGTGCTATGGGGGAACTCACGTTCTTTCTGGGACTACAGGTCGAGTAATCTGACAATGGAATTTATATACATCAGTCAAAATATGTCACTGACATGTTGAAGCGGTATGAATTGCTCAATTGTAAACACTATGGCACTCCAATTGAAGTGAAACACAATCTTGGACCTAATGAGGATGACGAAGATTGCAAGGAGAAAGACTATCGCTCAATGATAGGCTCTCTCATGTATCTGACTGCCTCAAGACCAGATATAGTGTTTGCCGTTTCACTCTGCTCTCGATTTCAAGCAAATCCGAAGGTGTCTCATATGAAGGCAGTAAAACGCATTTTTGGATATCTTGCTTTTAGACCATCTCTGGGTCTATGGTATTCAAATGAGAAAAACTTCGAGTTAACTGCCTATTCGGATTCAGATCTTGGTAGCTGCAAGGTAGATATGAAGTCAACTACTGGAGGATGTCAGTTCCTTGGATCGCGCTTAGTTTCTCGGCAGTGCAAAAAGCAGACTGCGGTTGCTATTTCCACAGCTGAAGCCGAGTATGTTGCTGCTGCAAGTTGCTGTTCTCAGGTTCTTTGGATTCAGCACCAGCTGCGCGATTACGGGTTCAATCTCTCTATGACTCCTATTTACATTGATAATACAGCTGCTATATCTATAACTCACAATCCCGTACAGCACTCAAAGACCAAACATATCGAACTTAGGTTCCACTTCATACGGGATTGCTTTGAGAAACACCTTATAGATGTCGTACATATAGAAACCCTTAAGCAGTGTGCGGACCTTTTCACAAAAGCCTTTTTGCGATCACATTTTATTGAACTGGTCAATCTAATAGGTTTAAGATTCTTTCAGTCAAAGAAATGATTTGTGACTTGGATTTTTAAGTTTTTAAATTCATTTATAAAAAAAAATCGCAACAGCCACTCTTTATACTCCTTACTATTAAAGAAAACGCGAGGTTGCAACATTTTTAAAATAGACGTTGAAGTTGTGTCTGTAAACAACTTGGGATATGATAGTACATCGGGTGACATGCACAAAATGGAATTTTCAGGTTTATCTTGGATGTGTCAGTAGATTTATCTGACACATTTAAAACAGTTTTTATCTAAATTATCTTCATCATACGATGTATTGGTAGGCATGGTACACACCGGTCTCTGAGATATTAAGAAGTAATTTAAATACATGTCTATGATCATGTGGTAAACACCTTGTGATGTACGACTCTAAGACTTAATTCCTTAGCGTAGCTTGACATACTTCTATTTTTAGATCGTATATCTGAGATCTTTTGGGGGAGTATGCTGATTGTTTCCTCTGTTGTACGTAAGTGCAGACCTGGTCTCAATTCAGCTTACTCTCAAAAACTAAGCAAACGTGAGTCAATGTACTTGCAAAGTCTTAAATTCTAAGATACTGATCAAGGTCGCCAATTGAATTAAAACAAGTTTGGTTTGACTGCGATCGGTCTTGCTTAAACCTGAATCAAGTGTATGTTGCTCTGTTGTACGCAAGTACAGACCTGTCACCGCTGGCTTGATTCTTAAAATTGATTCTCTTATATTCTTTCTAAATTTAGAAACTATGTTCATGTCTAAGTTATAGGGGTATATCTATGGTGGGGACCACGGTGAAATATTCATACTAACAATAAAAGGTTAACTCACAGACACGGATGTAATGTGTTTAGGTGGACAAACAATACCAATAATCGTTTTGAAATAATTTTTATAAAAGGTGTTTTAAATGTGCCACGTAAATTTAAAGTGGACAAATATACTGATGATCGAAATAACACTTACTATTCCTAATAAATGCTTGTTATTCCGATATGATCCCTAATCAGACAAAACAACTCCGTCACCAAAAATAGAGTGTTAGTAATTTTATTTTGTCATATTTTTACTTTTTGTGATATTAAAGAAAATACCAAAAAGAATTTTTGGTTTACTTATTTCATTTTATGCTTTATTTTTATTCTAAGTTATTTTTCCAAGTCATGAGTCATTTGGATATTATTTGCTAAAATAACGAGTAAACGGTTCTTAAACAAATTCAAAATCGACTCAAATCACATCCTAACTGCATTATGCGACGTCCCACTCAACGTCGCCTGCGACGTCCCAGGGTTAGACTATATATAGTCTCAACCGCGACGTAACGCGTCACACTATTCACTATTTACTTGCGACGTAGCCTGCGACGTACCATTGGCGATTTGCGACGTAGCACTTCTTCGAGCATTTTCGTGATTTGTAGCCGTTTTCACTCCGATTCACTCTCGTAGTTTTCTTCTACTCGTTATTCCGCACACTAGGTACCATATTTACCTCTTTTCACCGTGTATATTATGTTTAATTGCTATATATGTGTTACAGTTTAAAGGGTTTCGGTTTTGGGTTAAATTCGATGGTCAATTGGATGTTATAACTGTTATAACTTATATTTTCGTAATCACCATCGTAGGCCGCACCTTATTGTGTGATTGATTTTGAAAACCCCTAAAATCGAAAGTTAGGTTTTCTGGGTTGGGGACGACTGTTCGTCGATGCGACGTACGCTGCGACGTCGTGGCCTACGTCGCTATCCTTAATTATTATTAATTGCCTACGTCGCCCTTCCCTACGTCGCCTTTTACTGCGACGTCCTACGCGACGTCCCGCACTACGTTGCTATTTTAATTAAAGTGATTAAATTCACAATAAATTGCAAAATGCGACGTCCCTCTTGACGTCGCTCGAATTTTTTGCGACGTCAGGCGTTGCGTCGCTTTTCAATTTATTCTGATTTTTGGCGACGTACTATTCTACGTCGCTCTGTATTATGCGACGTAAGTGGCTACGTCGCTAGTTCCAGGAACATTAAAAAGGTTTCACAAAAAATGTAACTTTTTTTTTTTTTGCTAACCTTTTTCGAGTTGCAATCTGTTTTTGTTTTTGCAGATATGGCTCTTGTTTTCGAAGCGCGTCATAATACTGCTGCTTACCTTGATGATACATCTGATAAAGCTGCACCGTATCGTCAGATGATTGCGTTTTTGAGGCGTTCAAGGGTATTCCACGCCATTTCGGATAACACTGTGGCTTTTGGAAATCTAATCAACCCTTTCTGGAGAAATGCAAATGTTGTTACTGATAACAACGTTCGAAGACTGGTTTCTACAGTTCTTGATACGGAAATCACTATTACAGAACAGAGTATTCGGGAACTTTTACAGCTGAACGATCAACCGAATATGCCAGTCGGTTTTGATCATGTTTTCGTTTCGGGAGCGATGCAAAGGATTGGATATCCCGGGATTCCCACTGATCAGTATAGGAAAGCGAACCTCACACGTGTTTGGAGATATCTGATGCATGTGATTATCATTTGTTTGGGAAATAGGAAAGGCGGAACGGATGGTATGAGCCGAAGTCTGGCCTCTGCCATGTTAGCGTTAGTGTACAACAAGCCGTTTAACTTCTCGGGTTTTATATTCAAGGCTATGGTCGAAAATGCAAATGCCGGAGATCAGAAATGGATCTTGTATCCGAGGTTTATTCAGCTGCACATCAATCGCCATCATCCAGACCTTCAGGCACAGGGTGATATTGATCAACAATTAAAGATTTCACCGATGATGAGTCGGATCTTTACCATTTGTGCAGGTTTTGAGAAAGGGGTTCAGGCGGCAAGGGATGTTCCCTTATTTGGTCATATTGTTGATGAGAATTACGTGCCGCCTCCGGAACCTCAGTATATGGACATTCCAGCACCACAGCAACCGCAGCAACCACTTGTGAACATTCCTGTTCAAGCTGCGGGGGAGCATGTGGAGGCTATTTTGGAGAACATCGAGCAGTTTGGCCATGTTGACTCGGATCATTCAGCATCTCATGACACGGTTGAAGGTTCTGATTCTGAAGCTGCAGAAAATGTAGGTCCTCAGGATGGGGGTCCGACGCCTGAGCACTCGGACGGTACTGTTCCGCATCCCTCTGAGATGGAACGTATCCGGATTACCGATTCATTCAGATATTTGAGAATTCAGCGTCGGATCAGGGCAGGACGCAAGTATGTACCTCCAAGGGATACTGGGAAACGAACTAGAGGTGATGATGATCCTGCTGATGAGACTTATCGACCGAGTCGTCGTGTTCATCGCTCTTCGTCAACACGAGCTCCAGTCAACCCGTCGCCTCAAGCTGATTTTGAGATTCAACCGACTCCAGCATTCATGCAAAAGATTATGGAAGATATGCAGAAGATGAAGCAAAAGCTGGAGGCTCAAGACGAAAAGATTGCTGAACAAGCTGCGTTGATCGAGGTTCAATCTAAGGAGCTTGAGGAAACGAAGCTTAGGGTTAATGTTTTGGAAGGCAGGTTACTTGCCTCGGGGGAGTCTGGGTCTGGGATACCCACTTTAGAGTCAAGTGAACCTGCGTCTGTAAATCCCAACCCTGTACTTGAAAATGTTAATGAAAATATTTCTCGTTTGGATTATTTTTGTGTTGATGATATTCCAGGGCAACCGAGACCGCTGGCAGTTGACTATTCATTCGCTGACTTATCATTCATTCAGAGAATGGCCAGTGGAGTTGGCTCTGAGGAAGAAACGGAGAATGTTTTTGAGATGAATGAGGATGTTTCGATTGAAGAAGAACAGTTGAATTCAGATGAAATGTATGATGATGCACAATCTGGGGAAGCTTATGATGGTGCACCGATTATAGAATCTGATTCAAGTGAAGATGAGAGTCCTGCTCAACATGGAGAATCAAGTTCTGCTGCAACTCCAGCTTCAGAGACACAGGCACCGGACTCAGCAGCGAAGAAATTAACTGCTAAAGAAAAGAGAGAGAGAAACAAGAAATGGTGGCCTAAGGGACGAAATCCAGTTCCTATACCAGTTAAATGTCAAGTGTACCGGGTTAGTCGAAATTATACCGGAGTTATTAAAAGCTGGAAGTGTCAGAGGAATCTTTTTATGGTTAAGAGAGAAGATGGAGTTCAGTACTTTAGAATGCGATTTGATAGATTAAGTACTTTGCCAAAAGGAGAGATTAATCGATTAGCTCAGCTTAAATTGATTAATCCGTTCGAGAATGATTATGCTGAGTTTATTCAGAGAAATTTACGTCGGGAAGTGTTATCGAAGACATATTCTAAATTGAAACCGACGTTGGGCACTAGGTATACGTGGAAAAAGAAGATTGATCCAGTCACCAGGAAGCCTATGGTTAAAGTTCACTATCCGCCTGCTAACTGTTTGACCGAGATACCTCTGGAACCAGTTCCTTATTATTTTCTTAGAAGACTTGTAAAATGGGAACTTGATCCACAGTCTGGTGAAGCGGTTATTACTTTCGTTCCAGATTCTGAACCGTGGCCAGAAGTTGGAGGTATATGGAATTTGAAGCAAGCAACGTTTAGAATGTATGATCCGATGAGTTTGATTAATTTTCATGAAAAAGATTTAAGAAAACTCTATGATGATCGGATTCGTGTTGGTCAGAAGAATGAATTCAACAGACGTTTAGCCGAGCAGTTTTACAATGTTGTTACTGTTTGCGTGGCTAATGGAATTCACGCCGATGGCCAATTTCCTGCGGGCTGGGTTTAATGAAGATTTTTGAAGACCAAGCTGAAGACACGGGGGAGTTTGTTGGTACATGTTTGTGTCTGTCAGTTGGTCTAGCTCGTAGTTTGTAATTAGAATTTGTTTTCCTGATTCCTGCGACGTAGCGTGTAACGTCGCAGGTGCGACGTCAGGTATTGGGCCTGCGACGTAGTCAACGTCGCATGGGCTTGGGCCTGCGACGTCGTGTGCGACGTCGCAGGTGCCAGATTTTGTATATAAACGTTTTACGTTTTCTGTTTTAGGGTCGACGAAACCCTAAACGCTATTAGTCGAATCCACCTGTAATCTGATCGGTTATAATCAATATACTTGCGTTTTGTTCTTATTCTATTGTGTTTTGATTATTCATTGTGTTCGTGTGATAACTTAATCGTTGATTCCGCAAACGATTGAGTGACTCGGTTCTGTTAGATCCTAGGTACGGGACAAACAATATATATATATATATATATATATATATATCGAAAGTCTACCGATTCAAAACGTAATCGAGTGGCGTGTTCTAATTTTATATTAGCGGTATATTATATATATATTGATTTATATAACATTAACAACTTGAAATTTTTTAAAGTTACAAGTAATTAATGGAAATTACATATTGGACTTACGACTTATTAGTTATAAGTTATATATGTTATATATGTGTATACGACTTGAGACAATTATGTAACAAGTTATATATATATAATTAAGATGTTTGATGAATACATCTTCATAATACATAATAGTTAACATGCTTTAAATTGTTGTTGTCATTTGTGTTTTTACAGATATGGCTCGACAATTCGACAAAGGTCACAACATCCTTGTTGATCTGGATGTACGTGCAAAGGGAGCTAGCAAAGTAGCTCAGGTGCTTACATTTTTGGCACGTTCACGTATTAGATATGCTATCACGGAAAATCCTCCTATTTCTCAGGCGATACTGAACGATTTTTGGACCGATATTCAGTATGATCGATCGGTCAATCCACCAGAGATTCGAGCAACAGTTAGCGGCCAACCTGTTGTGTTTACCGCTGGAAATCTCCGTGAGATTTTGTAGCTTGGTACAGAGGAACAGGAGAATGGGGATTTGGAGTACCCCATGGATTTTATAGAGGGAGCTATCGGACGTATGGGTTATACGGGTGATAGACGTGGACGTCAATTCCAGAAGCCTCTGGTTATTGGTCAGTGGAGGTTTCTGTGGCACGTGATGAATACCGTTTTTGCACCAAAGACGGGCAGTTTTGATGAGTTAAGCCCTGCTATATTATCGGATGCACTGTCCCTGGTTTACAATAAACCATACAGTTTCTGTGATTACATTTTTTGATAGATTGTGAGACAGATATCGGGTTCTGTCCGATCATGATTTATGGTTTACCCGCGTTTTTGTATGCTGATTATTAGAGCTCGTCTGCCAGAGCTTGTTATTCCTGAGCCACACTTGCGTGTAGATACTATTGGGCTCAGAGGATATAATGCTATGTTTATGCAGACTGTGAGGAAAGAAGGGCTTGTTAAGCCTGAGGAGCGAGACCTTTTTGGGTATATCGTCGACCCAAACTACGTGACGCCACCAAATCATGGTTGGCTAGATGTTGTTGCTCCTGTTGCTGCTGTTCCAGAGCCTGTAGCTGATGTGGGTCATGCTGAAGATCAACAAGAGCTTTTAGAGGACGTATTGGAACAACTTGGACATGCTGGGGAACATGTGAACCCAGATGTTGCTGCACAAGTGGTGCAGGAGGTGCTAGAACAACATGATGAGGCACAAGATCCCGAGATGAGGGAAATTGATCAGTTTCTTGAGATTGCACCTGAGGTAATATTTTATTTATATACTAATATAGGTACTTAGTTGATAGATTGTTTTTATTAATCATAAATGCATAATATTATTATATAATGATAATGATATAGATATTTAGTTGATTAGGTAACATTTCTAATTATAAAATATGAATATCATTATATACAGGGAGCTGAGATTGCAGACCCAGAGGTCACTAGACCTGAGGGTGAGCAGAGACAGACTGATAGTTCAGCAGTTTTACCTGCTAAGGTATTAAAGCTGAATAATCTTAAATATATATTTATCTAGTTTGATAGAGTTTTATGTTAATCATAAATGGTAAATATATTTAGGAACCAGTTGGTCCATCTGGCAAGTATGATGGACATACAACTGACGATTCCAGTGATACCGAGGATGATCTTGTTGATCTGTCCACGAGTATTCCGGCTGGAATGACTAAGCAACGATCAAGGCTTGAGGTTGATCCTGCTCAGAAGCTGAAGCTCAAGCGTAAAGTCAATGAACTAGATCCAGATTTCATTGTTCATGATTTGGATGCTGAGGAGACTGTTACTCCATTGATGAAATGTCCAAGGACGTTGACTATCAGAGAAGGTTAGTTATTATTATAAAGTTAAATAATCTTAACTTGTTGTTTATCAGGAGTTAAACTAAGGCAGTTCATTCTATATACAGTTGCTCAAAATACACCACAGGTGGAGAAGGATACACCGGTGGTTTCTGAATAGATATCTGTACCACTTCAGGTATGAGATATAAGTTCTATAACTATAAGTGTTATGCAATTAATTAGAGTTTGAGACAGAGTAATCTGTAACAATAACTGATTTTAATTGTGTTTAACTTTACAGCATGAGATTGCTGATCTAGTTCGTGCGGCAAACTTTCCGATGAATAAAGGAGCTAGATTTGCGGCAAACTTGCTTTCGCATGCTTTGTCTCAACCTCATACACCACTGACACGCGAGTGGCATGTTGAGTCTCTTACACCGCCTGGACCTAAAACGATACCTATCACTCCGACGACTGATGCTGAAAGGATTACGTCCTTAGAGTCGAGGGTAAAGGATTTAGAGAAGCTTACTTCTCAGATTCCAGAGCTGGTGTCGAATAATCTTCTTCTTGGTCAGCAGATGCTCAAGCAGAGTGAATCTTACAATTTACTGCTGAAGACTCATGAGACTTTGCTTGCGGACTTCAATGTTCAGAGACTGAAGATATCTTCCTTGGAGCGATTGGTCTTGAGAGCGCATTCAGGACAGTCTACTCAGGGGGAGATATTGGTATACTTGGAGTCTTGCAAAGAAGATGAGCTGAAGAGGAAGAGAGACTCTGACAAAGACGATGATCCCAATGCACCGAGTGGTGAGCAGACCGGTCATTCAAAGACTGGTGAGCAAGCTACGATTCAGGGGGAGTCTGGTGGTGATGCAGGTGGTGCTGGAGCTGGTACAAGTGCTGATAAGACTGCACAGGTTGATACAGAAGCTGGTAAGATAGCTTAGTATTAGCATAGTGTAGTAATTATTGGTGTTAATTTGTACAGAATAATTGTAACTTAATATTTTGGTAATATATTCGGCTTGAGATTGTAATTACAAGTTAAATGTATTAGATATTATTAAGTTATTTGATTTTAAATATGTTAAGTTAAAATAGTGATCGAAAGTCTTCCGACTCGTTGAGTAGTCGAGCGGCGTGTTCCGTTTAATATCGGCGGTCAAAGATTTTTATATGACATATGTATTTTAGACTTGAGAGTTTGTATAACTGACAAGTTAAAAAATGTAATAACTAGGTAAATGATATATAATTTAAAGATACAGTTCAATTAAGTCTTGGAAATTATATAAGTTAATTAATTGTAAACATAAATGTTTGGTGATGGTTCACAAGATATTAGAGTTTAAATTTAATTAATATTTACTAAGTGTTTGAGATAAGACTTTAGAAATCTTAGTTTGATTCAGGGTAATCAATAAAAGATTTAAAGAGTTATATGGAATGCGTTTTTATTAGGTTTAATGATACAAAAGGATTAATAAATAAATTCTTAGATTGGTTCAGGGAAATCAATGAAGAATTTGAATTATTAACATATTTGTATTTATATTTTTCTCTAGGAATGGAAATGCTAGATCTATCAGATTCAGAAGATGATATTTTGGATGAGATAGATGAAGATATTGATTATGATATTGAAGAAGGAGAGTTCAAACTTCCTGAAGACTGGACTGCGGTATTTGAATCTGTGATAGATGAAGGTGTTGATCTGGATGCAAATGTAGATGAACATGTTGTGAATCCATCAACTACTGAATTTGTTTTTGTAAATGAACAAGGAGAATCAGTTATTGATTTAGAAGCTTTTGAGAATGCTTCTGAAGATTCAAGTTGAAGAAATTGAGGATAAATACAAACATATGGTTGGTAATCCTATGTTTATCCAAGAAATGATAAAGAAGAAAAAGGAAAATAAGCCACGCATTTTGAAAGAAGTTGATATTACTGGAAAGCGTGTCCTTAAAACTGGCATCATTGGATGGTATTATGACTCTGACCTGAAGCTCTTCGCGATCAAAAGGTTTGACGGGGTTCAATATTTTGAGAAGAAGCTTGCAGTGTTTAGTTCGTTGCCTCGATATGAGATTCGAGACTTGGCTAGATTAGATATGATAAATCCAAGTGATGATGACTATGCTAAGTATGTTGAGCGTATCATTAGGACTGGGGGATTATCTATGAAGTTCTCAAAGATTAAGCCAAGGAAAGGAAAAACGATAAAGCTGAACGAACTCAGTCAGAGGACAGGAAGAAGAAGAAGGAAGAAGGTTTATCCAGCGGTCAAATGCATTAAGCAAATACCTATGAAGACTATGCCTCAGAATATTATTGGAAAGTTGAAATATTGGGGGTAGATGCTGGATCAGGAGAAGCCTTTATGATTGAAGCTGAAGATGATTATCCTGATGGCGAAAAAGAGATTCTTCATGTTTATGATCACCGTCATCTTATGAATTTATCAAAGGAAGATCTGATTATGTTGTACAAGAACAAGATCATATCTACTATTGGTTGAGGTGATTTAGCACGAGATTATCACAGGATGGTTAAAACATGCATCAAGCTTAAAATTTTTGCAGGTAGTAAGATTTACTCTTGAAAATCAAAAACAGCATGAAGATAAAGACGCTAGAGCTATTCTCAAGGGGGAGTCTGTTGGAACATAGTTTGTGACAACAGATCTAGCTTAAAATAGGACTAGTGTAATTATTATCATGTTTGTACATTGGTTTAGATTTGTAAAATGGATATTTGTTTTGATTAGTAATATTCGTTAATATATTAGTATGTTAAAGTGTTAGACGAATATCGTAAACGAAATAAATAAATAAACGTTTACTGCGAGTCGAGTTCTCAAGTCGCTGCGAGTTGAGAAGCGAGATGAGAACTGAACTCGCGAGGATCATAAGGATCATAACGTATTGAGTCTGTGGCGAGTCGAGTATTGTTGGGCTTGGGCTGCAAGGTGAGTTGGACTGGACTCGCGAGGCCCATGCGAGCCGAGACGAGCTGGACGTATAAGATGTTTTTCAAGCTATGAAAAACATAACACTTTTGCTACTCTCATTTCTTTCAAGACCTGCGAATTCAATATACCTAGAGAAAAATAACCTAACGGCTAGGCTTTGACGTTTATACGTTTAAGCAAAGTATTAGTAAACCTAAAACGTGAACTTATTCGTTGTTAGTAAGATAACATCGTATTGAGGGATTCCGCACCTTAATACTACAGATAACGAAGTTATCGATCCTAAGAACTAGGGACTTACATGATTGTATGATCCAATTGCTTGGAAGCAATCCGGAAACACATACAATCAATTCATATCATAACAATTCACAAGTAACAATTAAACAAGTAAATCACAATTAACTTTCACATGGTTGTATGATCCTCTTACTCGGGAGTAATCCGGAAATACACACAACCATTTACTTGATTAAATTCTTATACTACTCACCTTAGCTTTTAATTGATGATATACAAGATACAACCTGTGACACCCCACCCCTCGCGATGGCCCTATGGGCTCGAGGGAGGCGGTGAGCCTGCCACCGGCTGAGGCTTATTGGGCCCTAGGTCTGCAGCCCAATGCACCCCAACCCATCACTATTGCTGAGGCCTACCCCTCTATTAGCCAATAGTAGGTTGTTGTGAGGCTTGAACTCAAGACCTCACCTTTAATACTAAGTTTTACCACTTAGTATCACCAATTGAGCTGCAGCTCAATTGGTGATACTAAGTGGTAACACTTAGTATTAAAGGTGAGGTCTTGAGTTCAAGCCTCACAACAACCTACTATTGGCTAATAGAGGGGTGGGCCTCAGCAATAGTGATGGGTTGGGGTGCATTGGGCTGCAGACCTAGGGCCCAATAAGCCTCAGCTGGTGGCAGGCTCACCGCCTCCCTCGAGCCCATAGGGCCATCGCGAGGGGTGGGGTGTCACACAACCAATGGTAATACTTCCAACTTCTTAGTACCTATACACATATCACATAACAACACATTTAACTTCAAGGAAATCATAATTCTAAACTAATAACCACGGTTAAACCCTCCCCCACTTTGATTAACCTAATCCATTTATGAACAACTTCACTTAAATCATGTTCTATTATCAATTTCATACTCTAGTTACATCATAAATCATATTTTTAGCTATTTAACACTAATTCATACATATTTAGCCAAAACCCCATGATTACTCAAGAACATCTATAACAAATTAATCACTTTTAAGTTATAACCTAATCACTAACTAACTCAACAACACTAATAAACAACAATTCTAACCATTCCTAACCCTAATTTCGTAGTAATTTCACTAATTTACTAAACCCCATGGAAACCCCCATAAACTAGGTTAGAATTGAAGGAATCACTTACAATGGATCAAGGAAATGAAAGAGATAATGATTAGGAGTTGATTCTTCAAAGATTTGAGCTTAGTTTGTAGTTTGATTGAAGATTTTGGGTGTGAATTATGGTTCTGGCAATTTTTCTCTACTCCCTCGATGTCCCTGGAATGTTTTGGAAATAAAGGAAATAAACCCACGACCTTTCCATATAAATCTGTTTACTTATTTTAATTTCTATTATTTTACAATCTGGAACTGGTAATTCGTTTTACGTTTTTCACTATATCTTATTATTCATATCATATTACTTCATAATAATATTATATCCGCGTACGAAATTAAATTCCTGAAATTTTGGGTGTTACAGTACACTACAAAAATGTGCGGAACGCGCCCGACAATCAAATGAGAGACAAAATATATTTTATAAATTTAAAATATATCATTTCGAGTAAAAACTTTCATTTAAAATGCCGTATCTTAAATCGATAACAAAAACGTTTAATTTAAACGTCACGCGATTAAACCTCCGTAAAACTAACGCACAAATCGAGGTCGATAAATAAACGGAACATTTTTATAAGTGTATTCAAATATTTATATTAAATATTTCAAGTGAAAGTATCGAAATTTAAATCGTTATTTAAAAAGCGAGTATAAAACAATAAACGTATAAATAAACGTCGAAACGAACGAAGAAACGAACACCGCACGGAGCACAAATTGAGGGAACAAAGTTTGACCAAAAACCAGCCTTGTGAGGCCCTTTTTGGCCAGTCAAGGCCACACCCACAACACCCCCATGTGCCTTTGATTTGTTTAACACTCCACCTCTATTTTCACTCCACATATCACTTCAACCTTTACCATTTCACACACTCCAAATCTCTCTCCCTTCCCCACTCCCATCGACATCATCATCATCATAATCTCAGCCCCAAATCTTCATCAAAATATCATCATTCATCTTCAATCTTCAAGCTTCAAGAGGAAAAGAGTTCAAGATCACCACCTTCTTCATCATCTTCATCTTTTCTTCATCATTTCCTTTGTAAGGACCACCCACTCTCTTTTTAGATTTCATTGCATGTTGTTTATTTTGAAGTTTTATAGCTCCATTAACTTGTCTATGTCCAAAATCATAGCTAAAACACGTTTTTGTAAAACATATATAAAGTAACATATTCTGTCCCAGAAAACACAGCTCACTAAAACGATCATATCTTGAGTTCTACTTCCAGTACGGTACGGATTTTTAGTGATAAACAGATCTTTAAGTCTGGTCTGATGATAGTCGAAAAACGAGTTCGGTACTTGCGCGGAATTATTTACCTATCTAAATGAACTCTATAATTGCCGGAAAAATTACGTTAGAAACTAGAAAATAGAAGATCAGTGGGGAATTTTTGTGAGAATTGTTGTGGACTAGAAATGGTAGAAAACGTGAGGTGAAGTAAACCGACAAACCGAAAACTCACTAAAAGGACTGATTTTGCAAAAATTTTAAAAACCGACACTTCGGGCCGATCATGAAACATACCGATAATTTTCTAAGGCTTAGTTAACTACTTTAAGACTTGTGTAAAAGTCTTGGGTCAAACCGAGGTCGTTTGACCACAAACCCAAACCCTTGAACCAATTCAGGCTTTTGTGTCGCTTTTGGCCCAAAGCCATTGCGACACAAGCCTTTATGTCGCACCTGTATAACTAGCAATGATATCTTGCGACACAATCCCTTATGTCGCACACAAATATTGCGACACAAACCATCAGTGACCCTAAACCATCAGGGACCCCGAACCTGCGACACAAGCTACTATGTCGCATTAAATTGCGAACGTCGCACATAGCGACACAAAGTCCTATGTCGCAACAATCACTTATGTCGCAGCTTGCGACACATACCTCTATGTCGCACCTTATGTCGCAAATTACAGAATCTAAAAAACCCAAATTTCACTAAGTGTTGAATAATTACAACAACTAAATTTTATACGATTGTACTGGTACATGAAACACACATATACTTTGAAAAGTATACAATACAATGAAACATATAATAATAATACTTTCGAATTATTATTACAAGCCGTCACCAACGGGCCGTACATGTTTTCAAACACAAACAAACAATCAAACATTTGGACATAACTAGTTGATGGACAACTAGCATAGATGGTCTGTTGAGACATCTACTTACTCATATAACCTTGCGCGTTTAGGACGCCCGGCAGGTTACAGTCTTCGGACACATCATTTGGTACAACATCATAATTGCTTGCTTTGTAAACACATCAGACTCAGGTGAGTCTCATAGCCCCTCATTTTACTGTTTTTAACCCAGGGGTGGGAATACATGCTCAGTTTTTATTTACATGTGAACACAAGTACAAAACTTGATATATTGACTACATGAGTTGTTTTACCTAATCATGAAGCCCTCCACATCATAGTTTGTTAGTATGGATTTAGCGTGAAGGGTACCATTTGGGATTGACAATCCCTGTCCTGGGTAGTCGCGCTACCACGACTGCTGATCAAACGGACACAATCGCATTGACGACTCCAAGCTCGTATTCCTCTGAGAATTCTCCCGAACCTAGGGGCGGGGCATTTTCGGGGAGTAGCCCGCTTCCCATTACTCAATAGGGCAATTCCTCGCACATAATTAAGGGAGCCATTGAAAGGTGACTAAAACACCAGAAACGGGGACTACCCGAGCTAATGATAGAGGCAAGAACACTATTAGAATTTGTTCATAACGAGTGTAGATTAGGCACTCGCATGAGGCAACCTCGATCGGGCACTTGATTGTGATCCTGACATCTCAGTTAAGCTCAAACTATGAGCTCATAGCAGTAATATACACATTTATTTGATTGATTTCAAACATGATTAAAATCTTGTGGTTCATACATTATGGTTTCATCATTACACCTGTGAACTCACCAGCTTTTAGCTGACCTTTTAGCATGTATTCTCAGGTTCCCAGCAGCAGTAGGACTGCACTCAGGATTTAGCTAGCTCGAGTCATCATGCAAACATCAGAGATTTTATTGCATTATTATATTTTGTATAAGTAATTATGCTTAGAAATCTCTCATATTATGAACACGAACTAATGTAATTATCATAACTGATGTAAACTTCTATCGTATCAATGTATTTTGTTAAAACGACGCATATAGAGTCGTTCATTATATATCTTTGTGCTTGATTACCTTGATTAGTCGCACCCAAAGTATGCTTCCGCTAATCATGAATTTGGGGGTGCGACAGTTACAATGGGTAAACGTAGTGTTAACATTTATAGACTGTTTAGTCTGCCATGATGTTATTATTTTTGATAGACTGTTTAGTCTGACATGATTCCATGACGATTATGGATTATGTGATTATGTGATACATAACCATTGGGCATTATGTGATATAGAGGTCAACACTGGTTGGGCTTGGTTGCTATTGTTGGGCCGGCGGGGGTTTCCTTGTACACATCGTTAATAGGAACCTGTGTCATATGAAGATAGCAACAAGCTATCGGTTAACCTCTGTTTTGGCCAGCAGTTGGTTTTAAGTATTCTCGGAGGGTCACCGCGGCATGAGGGTCCTCGGGAATCACCGATCCTCTGTGATATTTTGTGTTTACGATGCTTTACTGTAAACAGATTTGTTATGCTAAGTTGGGTTGTTGGTTATTTATCCACTCACTTAGCTATATGCTAATTCCATCACCCTACTTCTTGCAGGTTATGGTTTGATATAACGGGCGGGCAAGAAGCTTTTGATTTGGATGAAATGTTTGACCAGTTTTTACTCTGATATTTGTTTTGAGATGAGTCCAAGTTGTATTTTGAATTATATAACACCCAAATCAGATATACTATTATTTTGAAATAGTATGACTTTGTTTACATAATATATAATGTAAATTGATAAGGTATGTTTGACCTGCGCTTCCGATGTATAGTATATTAAAAAAAAATGGTTCTAAAATATGGGGTGTTATAGCCAAGTACCTGAACGAAAAAAAAAAAAAAACCCTTCTTCGTTTACCCATTATAATTAACGTAACTATTGATGGCTACTAATTTTGTTACAAGTATTGTTCAACGTGCAAAAATAATAAGAGTAAATTAGAGAATATCATTATTTATTATTCTCAGTGATTCATTTTAAAATTTGACACCTTATCAAAATAGCTTAAAATAGACAACTTTTCATGGGTTTCTTTTTGGAACAAAGGGTGTGTTTGGCAAAACTAGCTTGTAGCTGGAGCTGGAGCTGGTAGCTGGAGCTTATATTATAAGTTAGAAACTGAAGCTTATGTGTTAACAAGTGTTTGGTAAAACTAGCTGGAGCTTATTGATGTAAATTGACATAAAAGGACAAAAAATATATGATAAATAGAGGGTTAAAGCGGTAGATCGGTAATGAATTTTTGATTTTGTATCGAGTTGGGTAACGAACTTATTTTATTACTAATCTATATAGCGAACTTTCAAATTTTGTGTCGAGCTAGGTACTATGTATTACGTTGCATATTATCGTAATGTTACGTAAAATAATTTTAATAGTGAAATACGTACTCCCTATGTCCCAATCAAAGTGTCTACTTTGACTTTGCATACAGTTTTAGAGTTCTTCACTAACTACACTTTTCACCAATCAAATAACATATCTATACACTAAAGTCCTTCTCAATTGGTTGAAACATGAAAGTGAATAGTTATTTGGGACATCCTAAAATAGTAACGTGAAACTTGTAGCGAGTAATTCGACCCAAATTTGAACTTTTCTATCTATCTATATTAATAAAATGAGTTTGTTATTGGTAAAAAGGACCAGTTAAAACTGGTTTTCAGTCCAGTTCAAAACAGTCCAGTTTTTTAACAGAAAATTAAAACCAGTCTATTCTAGGACTGGTCCAGTTTCAGTTCAGTTTTTTGCCAGTTTTGCCAGTTTTTCTTAGAATTTCAGTCAAGTCTCAGTCCAGTTTCAGTCATTTTCAGTCTTTTTTTTCATCGTCGATAATTTGGTCAATAGTTACAATTTGAACTTTTATTTATTTTTTTATCGAGATTTTATTGATAATTTTTAACGAAAAACTTTTGACGAATATTATAACTTCATATTTCATTGTGCAAAATTTCAAAACCAATAGAAAAAATCAATAATTGTGAAGTATGATTAAATTAAAATGTATATAATTGAAATTGTTGATGTGAAAATAAATAAAAGTTTATAAATAAAGAAATAAAAATGTATCAAATACAATTTGACCTAAATTTAAATTTTATAAGGAGAGAAAAAAGTTTAAAAACAATAAATAAACATAAATAGCTTATAATACATTTCAATCTTTTTGCCAGTTTTAAACCAGTTTCAGTCTTTAACCAGTTTAAACTGATTTCAGTCCAGTTTTTAACCAATCTTCTGCCTGAAAAGTAGGACTGAATTAGGACTGGCAGGCAGTCCTAGGAAGTCCGGTCTTTTTTCCAGTTCAGTTTTTCTAGGACCGGTCCCAGTTCGGTTCACCGCCTAGCCACAAGAATCATCTTATTCTTACCGTTTACCATTCCACCGTTTTCCTGTCTTCGTCTTCATCTTCATCACAGTAAATAGTAAGGTCATTCATTCCCCTTCGTCTTCTTACTACAACATTTTTCTTATTATTAAAAATCTTCACCGTTTTCAAATGATAACGGACCCTAACCCTAACTGTAACCTTCCACCGGAGCTCATCGAAACAGTAATACTCCCTCGTTTGCCACCCAAATCTTTAGGCCGTTTCAAGTCGGTTTCTAAATCATGGTCCACCCTCATTTCCAGTCCCCAATTCATCAAAACCCATATCCATTACTACACCAAAAACAACCCCAACCCTAACCCCACTAAATTGATTTTAGCTGATGATGATCTCTCTTCTCTCTACTCACTCGATATAAAACTACTCAAACCCCAAACCACACCCACACCAGCACCCCCAACCGCCACTGCAAAACCCCTGAATTTCCATAAACCCTGGCATCGGATATTAGGGTCTTGCAACGGGCTTGTTTTAGCCGAAGATGTAAATCGTAACCTTTTATTAATAAATCCAACCACACGAAACGTCTTGGAAGTTATGGATTCCCCTTCCCGAATTGAAGTTGGAGAAAGTTATGGTACGTTTGGATTTGGTTATGATTCTTCTACAGATGATTATAAAATAATCTCCATTTCCTATTGGGACGTTTCTGTTTCTCATCCTGAGTATGGTTGCACGCATGTATGCGTCTATAGTTTGCTAAACAATTCATGGAAAAAGTTGCCTAATTCCCCTTACCTACACGATGATGAAGTGAGTCTCTCTTCCGGGGTTCATATTAACAACAATCTTTACTGGTTGGTAACTAGGGGGGACTCAACAACCTTAATTGTTGCGTTTAGTTTAGCTAATGAAGAATTTAATGAAATCGAGTTGCCTGATTCTGTTGATGATG
Source organism: Helichrysum umbraculigerum (assembly GCA_949592205.1). Taxonomy (NCBI): domain Eukaryota; kingdom Viridiplantae; phylum Streptophyta; class Magnoliopsida; order Asterales; family Asteraceae; genus Helichrysum; species Helichrysum umbraculigerum. The sequence goes on from CATIUR010000008.1 coordinate 8,052,764, forward strand.
AACCTAGGTGGAACCAGGTGTATGCTTTTGGTGGGAAACTTGCTGCTCTGCATCATAGCTTGTGCAGTCCTGATGATAATTCGTACATTCTTGAATTTGTTAATGAATTGTGGGTGATGGAGGAGTATGGGGTGCCTAAGTCTTGGACCAAAGTTTGTATCTTTGGAAACGAAATTGTGCCCTTGTGTTTTGCTCATGTTAGCAATCGGGATCTTTTGTTAGGTAATGGGGATGAAAATGAAGATGATATTCTTATATACAATATGGATGAAAGAAGATGCACAAGTGTCTACACAATTGAAGGGTGCCAAGAAGGATTTGTTGTTCTTGGTATGTATGTTGAAAGCCTCGAATCACTTGAACGTTTTCATTAGAACACCACTTGTTTTATTTCAGTAAAATGTGTCAGTGTGTTATGTCTGATATCTAATATATGGGATATTTTCTATTTAATATGCCTCATTTATCGAGCAAGCGTTCAAAAAATCGCTCCTAGCTTAGTTTGAAACATAATGCAAAAACAGAATTCGACTCAAATCAAAAGACAAACAACCCGAATTGTTATCAAATTTGGTGTTTGCAGTTGTATGAAATATGATAGTACGATACTTAATAACAAAGTAGATTTTGGTTAAGATGAGTTTCTAGACTGCAGATTTGATTTCAGGCTGCATGATAAACTGAGTTGGATCTGTGAAAGGTGAATGACTTAATTTCAAATTATGTAGGTAAGCTAACTGCTCATTACATTGTAGTCATTCAAATGGGGGTTGAGAGCACAGTAAATATCTAATCCACTGATCACCAGATAAGGATTAAAAAACTTCCATGTAAAACTAAAGAAGTGCTTTTTTCCTTTGAGATTAGCAAGTGATCATAAAATGTAGGACATGTTTGTAATCAAGAAAGGGGCTTCTGACCTATTGTTGATATTGACTATAATACTTGTATACTCAAAAAGCATAGTGTTTCATGGAATCAGATGATAATGCGCCAAGATTTTTGCTAGGTGATAAAATTGACCTAAAATCAACATATGAAAAACACTTTTCAAATTGAAACTCTTTATACTTCTCTTAGAGCATGATATCTAAACAAGGGAGAGAACTCTTATTTTCCCCTTATATACCTGACAACAATGTTTTAAAAACCGGTTTTTTGAGCGAACCGGTTTTGTATCCGGACCCGGTTTAATCCAGTCGAACCGGTTTTATGTCCCGTTGAACCGTCCATTTTGTACGCAAAACTATCTCTATTTTTCCTTTTTCATTATTCTAGAGTTTTGTGTCCCATGAAAAACTAAGGGAATTTAGAAAACGCGTTCAAATGTAAAGAATGGACTTTTCATTTTCTAAAATAGGAAATGCAGAATCATAAATCATTAGATTCATTTTTCTTAGAAAATTTCTCTAGAAATCACAAATTGAACACGTTTTCTAATTTTTCAATTTTCTTAGAAAATTCTTCTGGAGTTTTTCGTAACTAAACGCACCCTAAGCTTTTGTATTTGGCAAAAAATAAAAAACGCGGTTTTATGTTTGGGTAATGATTTTGCCACAGGCAAATTCTATAGATACACAGAAGAAAAATATAAATTTATAGTTATACCCCTCTCTTTATACCACTCTATATCCTTTCGCAGTTGAACATACTAGTAGTAAATATTTTGGGGTTACTGTCTGGGAATGCATCTAACTTGTACTCGATATCTATTGTGTGTATCCAACTCAGGTTTGCTATTTTTAATGCATTAAACTTTCAAAATGTATGTTTTAGTGTATTTTGATGACGTTTTGATGATGTGTCAAACTCTCCGGTGTCACGTGACACCTTATACAAGCGACACATTAGCAAAATACACTAAATTACCCATTTTTCAAAGTTTGATCCATTAAAAATAGCAAACGTTAGTATGATACACACAATATACATTAGACACAAGTTAAATGCATTCTAAGACACTAACCCCAAAATATTTTTGACCATCGAACAACACCCATGCCATATAAGCAATGTTGTAAAAGTCGCTAGTCGGGAAGTAGTCGGTCGGGACCTTGTAGGGACTAATCGGTCAAGTCGGGGACTAATCGGGGACTCGGATTTGACTTTTTTTGACTTTTTTTTACATTTATATAATAAATTTTAAAATTGTATGTGTAAATACAGACGAGAACTATAAAAATAAACATAATTGTTTGGAAACATATATTAAAACATAATTGTCTAGAAACATGAACATAATCGTTCAATTTTTCAAGTTTGACCAAGTTTAAAATGTTGACCAAGTTTGACTTTGACCGTTTTTGACCGATTAATCATGACTTTGATCGAATAATACTGACTTTGACCTGTTGACCGACTTTTAAGTCGGATTCAGACAAGTCGGGTCGGTGTAGCCCTAAAATCCGACTAGTAGGGGACTAGTCGGGACTTTTACAATAGTGCATAGAAGCATCCCTCATTCCCAAATTCCACATGTGCACTCCCATTCCCGCACCGACGATTATTTTATCTCGACACATTTTCGATGTTAGGTTGAGTGACCGTTCCTATAACGCTCCAAAATTTAAAACTGTTTTTTTTTTTTTTTTTAACAATGCGGAAGCTCAAGTCCCAAAACATATATATACATAAAATGACATGTCGTCATCTTCCCTTACCTAAATTCTAAGTATTGATTATTACCGTTTACAAAACAATCCTTTATATCCTGGGCATTATATAATCAAACATTTTAAACTGTATTAAATAATAATCAGAGTAATCCTAGTCAAACATTCTTCAGTTACTCCTTGACCCGCCCATAACAAAAGATATTAACCTGCAAGGAGTAAACAACAAGGGATTAGCACGAAGCTAAGTGAGTTAACTCATCACTAACAATACAACTTAGTTTAACACCATGAGTTCACCACATTTAACACTTTGACTCAACATCACCAGAGGATCGGTGGTCCTTGTGGCGCCCTCAGCCGCGGTGGCCCACCAAGCGACACTTACACCAACTGCAGGCCAATACAGTGGTTAACCGATAACCGTTTGTTACCTTTAGTCAACACAAGCCTTACTTACAACGAATGTTCACAACCCTTGTGTTGACTAACCTGTAACAACACAGTCCAACATAGTTGACCTCTATTAACACAGTTACCAATAGGTCACTTAACACTTAACACAATTCACAATTCAACTTAACACAGGTATAACACATAACACTTGAAGTAACCACAATAGTGATCACTAAATTATAGTGAGAGATCAAAGTCCACTCACCGACTACCATAGTCGCCCACTCAGTAGTCTAATATCACTAAGTCTTCTCCATATCTGGAAATACAACAAAATACACAAGTCAGTTACTTGTATTAAATCTACATAACATTACTCCAATAGATTTATACCAACAAATCTCAATTCATATGTATTAACATAATCATCACATACATCCAATTCATACTTCTTGAATTGTTTCTTAATCATGATTAGATATCATGTTAACCACTTTTTAACTATATATCAATTTAGTTATCACTTGTAGTAATTTCACATAATTCATTCCATTAATATGAATAATCACTATTAACTTCATTAGTTCACTCTCACCTAATAAATCATGATAATTATAATCAACTTATCACCTTAGTTCACATTAATCATTGTTAACTAACATGATCACATCAATAACAAGATTAATAGCTTCCAAATTAACAATCCACTAAAACACTTCATGAACACTTAATCAAATTCTTCCAATTTAAGTTAGGGCTCATGTCATAATCATGGATTAGGCACTAATTAACAACTATAACATAACCACAATCTTTACTTCATGAATTATCAACTAAATCACACTTTTATCATGAATACACCATAATATTTTCTCTCTAAGTTAGGGTTTTACTTATAATCAAGAATTTCTTATCAATTAATGATAATATGATCATTACTAGCTTAAATTCATCATGAATCATGCCAACTAAATCAAATATTCAAAACCCCAATTTCTAGGGTTAAAGAAATCACGAAATTAACACTTATAACATGCTTTGAATGATAATGAAATGATTAATATATGTTAATAAATCATAACTAACAACTATTGCACAAAATCAAACCCTAATTTCGGATTAAACTCACTAATTAGCAAAAATCCCAAAACCCCCAATTTCTAGGATGAAGAACATGAAGAACACTTGATTATACCTTGTTTAAGATGATTAACAAGACTTGAATTTGATCTTGGAAGCTTGAATTTGATGATTCTTCATGATTTTGATAATTGATTTAAGTTTAGAGGTGTGTGTGTATTCGTACGTATGTATGTATGAATGAGAAATAAAGACCGACTCAAAACATAGATATATTACCTAATTAGTTACTTTGTGTACTAGTTTTGTCCCCCGTACTTATCATTGTCTGGAACTTAAAAATCATTTGCGAGGAAAACTATTTTATTTTACCGTCAACTAAATAAATTTAAAACAATCAATATTTCACTAGTCACAATATTTCCTGAGGCTAATTGACCTATTAAATTTACAATCGAACACATATTACAATTTTAAATTGCATTAAAAATTTACAGGAAATACCTATTACTTCTAGGCCCAATTTGAGGATGTTACAAATCTCTCCCCCTTAAAGAGATTTCGTCCTCGAAATCTAATCAACCTTGATTATTCTAAAGTACTTAATTACTTGACAGATCTCATTCCTTAAATGAGATTCTACTAACACCATATTTCCAGTTTATTAATATTGCACTCTTCGTACTACTCTAACATCGTAATTACTCATCAAATATTCACCTAAAGTGTGTACACAACTTAAATCACCTATGCATGACATGCTTATGCATACATTTCACTACACACTCTATGTACCTACATATATATTATTTCATCGACTCACACACGACTAGTGTGTATCTCAATTAGATTCACGAAAACACATAAATTATGTCTCATACTCAATTTAACTTGCAATACTATACAACAAGTGTAATATTTATCACTTAAAATAATTACTCCCTTGAGCAACTCTTAATTATATGCACACAATTTAAATTCTATCTACATATACATATCCACATGTACATGTTTCTATTTCTTACCTTAACATATGATATGTATCTAAATCATATTTTCATGCATACTATGATCACTTAAGGAAATTATTCCCAATTAATCACTTTAAACATGTATCCACTTGACATAAGTGAATAACAATCGTGTACAATAACATACTCTTACCACTAGAAACTAACGACGTGCTAGAATCTTTAAAATAGATATATGATTTATACCCCTTTTAACAGCAAAACAATGATTATGAAAATCACAATACACCCAACAACAATGAAATTTAAATTTCAATTCATAACTAGCATTTGTGCTAGTACCACATATCACTAATGTATATGATAATCTTTTATTTAAAAGTATCTCAAACTCATATAACACTATTCACATATTAACAAGCAAAATACAAGTCAATTCTTCATGGTTAACACTATTATCACTTAATCACCAAGTCACTTAGTACCAATTCAAATTGGATAATTACCAAGTTTTTCCATCAACGGGTACATTGCCATTCAAGCGCAAGTACCATTCCAACAAAATGTGCTAACCACCCACACATTTTTCAACAATAATTCATCAATCAATTTATTACGATGACTTCTCATTAGATTATTTCACATTTTCATCATTTCTATACGCAACCTATCATTTCACTTTGATATTATGCATATAATAACAATCAAATTTCACTCAATTCTCAATTAATAATAATATAACTATCAATCAAAAGGCTCTCTATATATAAATATTTATATATATATATATATATATATATCTCTTTTATTAATAGATATTTCATTAATACAATAATTTAATGCTTTACTACCATTTCATTTAGTCAATCATTGACTCTCTCTCTCTCTCTCTCATATATCAACATTGCAAACCTACCATTTTTAAAGTCTCATCAATTTCTATGGTACTTGGTAGCCTCAACATATCCATGTGAAATGGCATAATATAAATACGTTGGCCAGACGTCGTCATATTATGTCAGTCACACTTTATTCTCAGGCCACTTCATACCATTGATCTTTAAATGATTAACTTTTACTCTCACATAATTCACAATGTTGAAATCAACAATTATCACACATATAATAGCACTTAAAATAGATTTATGACCAAGTGTTAACTGGTTACTATTTTTCCTTTATCACTTGATTGTGAAACTACTCACAAATTAAGTAAACATAACAATTCAATCGTCTAACACATTCCTCATTATCTCATTAACACTTGTGTAAGTTTTAACACAACTAAATCAATTTAACACCCTCTCTACACGATTCAATATCAATCACTTAACACTTTAATTATCAAGTATAATACTCTATATAACATTTAGCACTAAGTACCTTGTTAAAATACCAGGTCATATTCCACATATATTCATCAATATATAATTTCTAAGTTGATTAATAAATAACCTTCCATATTTAGTTATTAAGCAAGAGTAAGCTCCTATAATACTCTTCAACTCTTACAAATACTTATTCAATCAAATAAAGTATTTCACATAATGTAATTAACATGATTACATAATCAATATTTATTTACCCTAACAAACAACAATCAACAATACCCTTACTGGTATACTTTGCAGTTAAATAAACTGCCTACAAACAACTCCTACACAAAGAACCATATAGACCTCTTAAAACAACTTTTAATATTGCATATAGTCACAGGAATGATCTCTGGGCTCAAAGAAACAAAAGCCCAATTACAGTTCATAAGCTAAAAGTCCGAAATAATGTCCGAAAAACAATAAAACGCGATTTTCGGGCCCCAAACGACCCCGAAGTGCCGAAAACTGACAGGGCTCATGACGAAGCATGAGCTTTGACCGTTGGCCCGTTTTTGAGTGGACATGTAAATTTCATCTTAATCGGACACCGAAATTTCATAACGGAAATTTTACGACCAACGTTACGTCGAACGTCGAAATTTACGAACTTTCATATTAAACTCATTTAATGTAACACATAACACAAGAAATGTCTCAATAAGAGGGGAATCCGCCGGATTCTGGGGAATCCGCCCGGATTGAAGGGAATACGCCCGGATTCCGGGGAATCCGCCGTATTCAAGGCCAAGTTTTGGGACAGAACCATTTTTAAGGAATCCGGTCAAGGAATCCGTCCGGATTCATGGGAATCCGTACGGATTCAAGGGAATCCGTCCGGATTCAACCTGCTGTAACAAGTCTGCAATTTTAGTGCAAAAATACGAAACTCAAACGCGCATATCTCCTAAACCGTAAAGAGTTAGACTCTGAAATTTTGCAGGCACCCTCATATAATCAAAATGCAACTTTCTATTTTTCCACTTTTTCAATTTACACGTTTAACGAGAAAACGGACGTATAACCAATTTTAGGCCATTTTGAGCCATTTTCGTTGACACTCTATATTCCAAACGGCATACATTCAGGGTTCCACCCTTTGCCAACATGTTTCTACATATATTTGTGACGTGTGGGCACATTCATCATATACAAACACTCATTCTACATTATTTTAACACGTTGACCCGTTTAGGGGTCAAAATGGACAATTTCACCAATTTCATTCAAAATGACAACATTAACATTTTCAATCCACTTTTTATCTATACTTATGACTTTAAGTCACTTTAAAAGTTATCATACACATACCACATCCAATTCTATACATTTTAACACTAAGTGGCCCATTTGGACACTTAAATGACCCGTTTGGGTTTCAAACCTTGCATCCACCATTTCATTACCCCTTTCACACTTCTCTGACTATTCCAAGTCAAACTAACCCACTTCATTATTAGTTTCATATTATCACCCTAAAACACCAAGTTCACCAAAATTTCATCATATATATTCAATTTTGACATAGAATTTCAAATTTGACTTTTCACAACTTGTCATCGCACATTTAGACTCATTGACCACTCTGACTTTCTTACTACACTATTAGTAATACAAAGATCATAATTCACCCTAATCATGATCAATGCTAAACATTTAGACTTTTAGTTACATTCCTCACTTCATAGCATGGCATAGCATGGCAATTATCAAGTTTGACACAATTACATTCAACATTGACCTTTCCAAGTCAATAGCATATATTTCAACAACCGGACACACTCTAAGTCACACAATAACACAACTCCAATCTTATAAATGGATACACCCGCGACCCATTGAATTCATCATAGTGTGTCACATCAAATTAGATTATCATTTATCAATTATTTCCCTAGCAAGGATATATAATCACACTTGCATTTCCACTTAATTCCACATAACACAACTGTTACACTTTAGTCACCAATGTATCTACACACAATTTCAACTTCTTAATTACATACTAATAGCTCTATCACCTTATTAGCAAGTAATAATCACCAACAATTCAATTTACTTTACTAATAATCATAACATAGTAAAGTAAAACAATTAAAATTTATTGAAATTCACCAAGTTTATCAGAAATTACCTGGCACATCTAGGCCCACGAGTGTTGAGGATTGAGAATACCAATCGGTTCCTCACGATCCTCCGTCTCTGCACTCAAAACAACAATCTAACACATTGTTATAGATTAGTTCACATTTAACAACAACTTGCTCATACCAACACTAATCCCACACCTCGGAATGTTTGACCACTATCACTAGGCTTGGGATTGAACAATCCAACCATTGTTCAATTCGCCCAAACCTATCCTCTGATACCAACTTATAACGCTCCAAAATTTACAACTGTTTTTTTTTTTTTTTTTAACAATGCGGAAGCTCAAGTCCCAAAACATATATATACATAAAATGACATGTCGTCATCTTCCCTTACCTAAATTCTAAGTATTGATTATTACCGTTTACAAAACAATCCTTTATATCCTAGGCATTATATAATCAAACATTTTAAACTGTATTAAATAATAATCAGAGTAATCCTAGTCAAACATTCTTCAGTTACTCCTTGACCCGCCCATAACAAAAGATATTAACCTGCAAGGAGTAAACAACGAGGGATTAGCACGAAGCTAAGTGAGTTAACTCATCACTAACAATACAACTTAGTTTAACACCATGAGTTCACCACATTTAACACTTTGACTCAACATCACCAGAGGATCGGTGGTCCTTGTGGCGCCCTCAGCCGCGGTGGCCCACCAAGCGACACTTACACCAACTGCAGGCCAATACAGTGGTTAACCGATAACCGTTTGTTACCTTTAGTCAACACAAGCCTTACTTACAACGAATGTTCACAACCCTTGTGTTGACTAACCTGTAACAACACAGTCCAACATAGTTGACCTCTATTAACACAGTTACCAATAGGTCACTTAACACTTAACACAATTCACAATTCAACTTAACACAGGTATAACACATAACACTTGAAGTAACCACAATAGTGATCACTAAATTATAGTGAGAGATCAAAGTCCACTCACCGACTACCATAGTCGCCCACTCAGTAGTCTAATATCACTAAGTCTTCTCCATATCTGGAAATACAACAAAATACACAAGTCAGTTACTTGTATTAAATCTACATAACATTACTCCAATAGATTTATACCAACAAATCTCAATTCATATGTATTAACATAATCATCACATACATCCAATTCATACTTCTTGAATTGTTTCTTAATCATGATTAGATATCATGTTAACCACTTTTTAACTATATATCAATTTAGTTATCACTTGTAGTAATTTCACATAATTCATTCCATTAATATGAATAATCACTATTAACTTCATTAGTTCACTCTCACCTAATAAATCATGATAATTATAATCAACTTATCACCTTAGTTCACATTAATCATTGTTAACTAACATGATCACATCAATAACAAGATTAATAGCTTCCAAATTAACAATCCACTAAAACACTTCATGAACACTTAATCAAATTCTTCCAATTTAAGTTAGGGCTCATGTCATAATCATGGATTAGGCACTAATTAACAACTATAACATAACCACAATCTTTACTTCATGAATTATCAACTAAATCACACTTTTATCATGAATACACCATAATCTTTTCTCTATAAGTTAGGGTTTTACTTATAATCAAGAATTTCTTATCAATTAATGATAATATGATCATTACTAGCTTAAATTCATCATGAATCATGCCAACTAAATCAAATATTCAAAACCCCAATTTCTAGGGTTAAAAAAATCACGAAATTAACACTTATAACATGCTTTGAATGATAATGAAATGATTAATCTATGTTAATAAATCATAACTAACAACTATTGCACAAAATCAAACCCTAATTTCGGATTAAACTCACTAATTAGCAAAAATCCCAAAACCCCCAATTTCTAGGATGAAGAACATGAAGAACACTTGATTATACCTTGTTTAAGATGATTAACAAGACTTGAATTTGATCTTGGAAGCTTGAATTTGATGATTCTTCATGATTTTGATAATTGATTTAAGTTTAGAGGTGTGTGTGTATTCGTACGTATGTATGTATGAATGAGAAATAAAGACCGACTCAAAACATAGATATATTACCTAATTAGTTACTTTGTGTACTAGTTTTGTCCCCCGTACTTATCATTGTCTGGAACTTAAAAATCATTTGCGAGGAAAACTATTTTATTTTACCGTCAACTAAATAAATTTAAAACAATCAATATTTCACTAGTCACAATATTTCCTGAGGCTAATTGACCTATTAAATTTACAATCGAACACATATTACAATTTTAAATTGCATTAAAAATTTACAGGAAATACCTATTACTTCTAGGCCCAATTTGAGGATGTTACAGTTCCCGTTCTGCCTTGAAGATAAATCGGTTTTCTTTAAATTTTTGTTACCTCGCGCTGAGGAGCAAAGGTAAATCTCTTTTGATTAGCATCGAAATATGCTTCAGTGTTTGTTTAACTCGAAATTTGTGTTTGAAATGCGTATGTGAGCCTCTTGGTAGGCGGTAGCTAGCGATTGCTATTGGTTTGAACCAAATTTTTGTTCTTTCTTTGGCAAGATGAGCCATTGATTTGAGTACACTATTATGCTAGGTCGGAAGAAATCAATAGCAATTGGCATGATTATTTGTATGTAAACATCATGGGAGGCATCGAAAAATAAATGACCGTGGGATAGAGATAGATGGAAGTTATTAGATTGGAACATGATCGGAATATATGAAAAGGGTATAGAATGCTACAACTGTGGAAGGCGATGGTGTATTTGGTGTCTGGGAATCAAGGGAAATTGTCAAAAAAGTACATCATACTTTGATTACATATTCAATTAAGTACCTCTACTAATTTTTTGATTGAAAAGTAACTCAACTATTAGATAATATTCGATTAAGTACCTCTACTAATTTTTCTATTGAAAAAGTCACTAAACTATTTAATAGTATACGATCTCTAACGAAAGAAAATATTTGCTAATTTTGTTGCGCTCTTCGAAGCTCTTATATCACGTATTTGGCATGTAAGGCTGTCTAATGCGTCCTTTTAAATATTCTAATGATGCATGTATGCCAGCTTATGATTATCGGATACAAAAATGACTCTTTTAATAAAAGATATATGTAAGTTTGAATTAAAAAAAATAGTTAGAGGACTTTATCAATTACAAAAAAGTGTAAAGGGATTTAATCATATACTACTAAATACTCCCTCCGTCCCAATTTTATTGTCACCAGACAAAAAGACACGCAGTTTAAGAAAATATAACTATATCTCTCTTACTTTTTGATAAAATGACAGTTTTACCCTCTACTTTTTACCTATTTTTTTGTCTTATATATATACACTATGGGTAAAAAAGAACTTTATTTCCTTAAACTTTCTATTTATGGAAGTGGACAATTAATTTGGTACACCCCAAAATGGAAATAATGGACAATAGAAATGGGACGGAGGGAGTAGTTGGGTAACTTTTTCAATCGAAAAAATAGTTGAGGTAGTTGATTGAATATTATCAAAGAGATGAGTGACTTTTTCAATAAAAAAAATAGTAAAGGTAATTATATAGTGAAAGTATACTTTTTCAACAATTTCCCGGAAATTAATTGCTTATATTTGTTAGGTTAAAACAAATTGAGGGGTATAATTGTCTATTTAATTTTCTCTCTGTGTATCCATAGACTTTACCCGTGCCAATATCACGATCCTTTGTGTTTAAGAGCCTTTTCTGAGTTTTATAGGAAAACACAACAAACACCGGTGATTTTTCAACGATTCCGGGTGCCATGGATGAGCTTGAATTTCAACGAGTTCTTCATCTGTTTCCCGTTGTTCGTACTCGCGATTACAATGTAACATCCTTCTCTTCATCTCTCTATTCTTCTTCTTCTATGATTTACACATCTATCTATCTATCTATCTATCAATCTATTTGCGTGCCCTATATTATCCATAAAAATAAGGAATCTTGCTCGTTTCTTTTGAAAATCACTGGTTATTTTGATTAGCGGCCAAAATCAAGTCAGTTATAATTGAATTATCTGGAAGTGATGATGATGATGTATGGAAATACAATAAGAATTCCACAAGTTCAGTATATAACTATAATTATTATTATTGTTACATATCTTAGGTGATACTTGTTGATTTTTATTCCAACTGAAGAAGATTAATATTGTGGTTTCGATCTTCAACACGATTCATTGTACATTAGATTATATACATATCTATATCAATCAATGGTAAAGCTCAGTGCACGAATGTGTTCAACTTTACTCCTACTATTTGTACTTGTTGACCAAAAATAATATGCAGTGGTTTGTATCAAACTTTTGAAATATCACTATTGTATGGATGTTACCGCATAAAGCGTGTCAAACGATGTTTTGACATTTATATGGCTGCTACATCTCCAGGTTCCTACAATACCATATTTTGGAAGTCTAATACATACAAAAAGGACATATTTTGGGAAGTTGAACACATTTCTATGTAACTCGCCTTAAAGCTTAATGATATAAGCTACTTGTGATATAGATAATAAAGGCTTAATTTTTACAATTCACACCCACAAAGACATGATGCTGAGATATTTCACGAGAGGAAGAAACTATTAGATGTTTCTTGCTGTTCTTGTAGATGAGGTTTTTACAATGGGATACTTGAGTTAGTAGTGAATTGCTGAGTAATTCTGCAGCCTGAATAATTTTCTGTCCCACTATACTTGTTAAAAAAAAAAAAAAAAAAGCTAATAACTTACATCTCTTCCTTTGTAAGTGTTTTAGTTTTATATTCTCCAGTGTTGAATATCCGGTATATCTTTGTTGCTTCCTTAAGTATACTTTAAGCTGTTGAGACGAACACGGAACACCAATAAATCATTTAGAATGAAATCATCAACTTTTTATGTTACGCACTCAGAGTATGCAATATGTAGTCAAAGGGCTATACAATAAATAGTATACTTACACCCCTTTGCAGCTAATTCATGTCCAAAGTGTCGTCATAAATAGTTCTATCTACTACTTTATAGGGAAACCAATCCCTCTTAACTCCTACTGATTTAGACTTCATATGTATATGTCATCATTTTGGTGCTTCAACAATTCACAATATTGGTAATAGCAGGTTTCATCTCTGTCTCGTAAAACATATAACTTTGGAAATCTGCGTAAACTTGTGATTGAGTTGCCACTTCATCCACCGTGCTTTTATCAGATTACTTAAAGCACCCACCAATCTCTTTGCCTTTTGGTGACAATGACCCTTAAAAAATTGTGTCCGATCGTGTCCAGTTGGTAAATACAACACCACAGTCTTTATCTATTATCCTAAAATTAATACATAACTTAAATATTCATAATATAATGTCTTTTGCCAATTACAATCCAAGAATCATGTTAAAAAACCCAGTGAAGTTTAATGAACTTAATAGTACTTGATGGTAAGTGCTCATACATGCTTCTAACTGATGATGTGATGTTATTTTGTTAGGCCGAGTCTGAAGTGCAAAGACAATTAACTACCCAGGCATCACGCAGGGTATTCTTTTTTTTTTTTTTTTTTTTTTTATCAATTTATTTTTAGGTAACCTTCATCATTTTTCACGAATTTTCGGGTCTAACAATTTATACATGTAGCTAAGAGATCGGATGAATTCACAAATTGAAGGGGGTTCAAGGGAAAAGGTTATTGGAGGTATTGACGGGCAAGGTAATTTGACATCTATTTACTGTACACAACCTTGAATCTTGATATGCATATATAGAAGTTATGGATTTTCATCTAAAGTTGAAATTAACTGATCATTACAGTAAAAGTCATCTAATTTAATGAACTCTTTTTCCATCTTCCACCCTAACTAGATTTATGAAATAATTTAACCGCCAGTAAAAGTCTTTATTGCTATTAAACAGATGCATTTTGGGAGAAACTAAAGGTTGCTGCTGCAAAGAAGGTACAATTTTATGTTTCTGTAATGGTTTTATGCAACATGGTGACATAGCATGTACATCATTTTATGCAATGATTTTTGACAATAGGGAAAAGCACTAAGCGTTCAATATTATATGAAAGGCTACGGATTCTCAACATCTGTAGTTAAAAGTGTATTTTCAAGCATGGTTTTATCTAAATAAATCAACATTAACCCGTGCTCATTTTCTGCACAAAACTGCCCGCTAAAACTGTGAAGATAACATACTTGACTGTAGCATAGCATACTTTTTAAGACGACAATGGCTTTCTTGATATTGTTGATCTCTTTGATCCATTAATAATGAAGTGTAAGGGTTTTCTTATATTTTTTACAAGCATATTGTAGTAAAATGTAAACTACATGGGGGAAGTGTAAACTGAAAAGGCACAATACTTGCTTGCTGATTCAAGTTTTCATCAAATTTGGCTCAGACATGAATCTGCATCAATTTCTCTCATGTCAAGAGTTCTTTGCCTTGTTGTCCATGGCATGTGTCAAGTGCCCTTGATGCATTGTTATGGCTGCTCATGTTACTCTTTCAAAGAGAAAATATTATGTGTAGATTTGCTTGTTAAGAACACCTCCGTATTGGGTTTAACCTATTCTTTGAGTTGGTCATTGAAAAACTATGCTTCTGAATTCATGGATATATGAGCTGTTAGGAGCTTAGCACGAAAAATATCTGCGGTCAGCATTGTTATTGTGGTTAAACACTTATTATTGTTGATGAAAAACAGCAACCCAATCCTTATATTGTTTACCATTCAGAAATGAGATTTGCAATCATTTGTGTATGCTATTAGTATTTCATTCAACATAACATGATGAAAAAAAGGGTAGTTGGAGGGTACCCCTGACCCCGGATCTCTTTGAGATCCGCAGCGTCCTACCCGCAAGAGACATCTGCCCGGCAAAGCACCTGGCCACAGTTAGCCCACGAAATTATACCGGCAGTCCTTTATCGGACTCGAACCCGGGTGTGCCCTGTGAATTTGCGGTGGCAGTACCTAACATGCTAAATGTTTACCCAGGGTAGGATCGAACCCCCGACCTCTAGGGAAGATCCTACCACTAGGCCATCTAGGCAAGTGGTAACATAACATGATGAGGTGGCTAGATGAATGGGTCGGACAGCTTAGGTAAAGGTTCAGGTTGAACCAGATCATTTTTGTGGTACAAGTTGAGACAGGTGTGGTATTATTTGGTTGTCCTGCAAAGTGAAAACACCTCTTTTTTAAATTATGAAATCGTCCAATATGATTGGAAGAACAATACCATTACAGTAAGGGTTTAACTCACGGATCGCCAACGTACTTTCCCTTTTGTTCCGAGATCACCAATCAACCGGTTTTATTACCAGGATCACCAACAAACTTTAAAAAAATGAATTTCTTTGTAATTTTTATTGGCGATCTTAACTCCGTACTAAAAGTATGTTGGCGATCTCCAACCCGTAGGTAAAAGTACATTGGTGACTTCGACACGAAATTAAAAAGTACGTTGGTGATCCTGGTAATAAAACCGGTTGATTGGTGATCTCGGAACAAAAGGGAGAGTACGTTGGCGATCCGTGAGTTAAACCCTTACAGTAGTAAGCTAAAGGCTTGAATAAGGTATATAGCCGCCAGTTATGACCCAAACCATTTATAATCAACTGGATCAAAAATATTTTTTACATAAAAGCACAATGAATATTAACTTCTCAGCTAATATTGCAGGTTGGCAATGCTGATGCAGAGGGATTTGTCAAGGCATTCCAACATGTTTACAGGAAACTTGTATGTATCCATCTCATATAAAACTTCCTATTCATGTTTTACGTTATAAAATAGCACTCTCACTTTTGGTCATCTGTTATTTTTCAGGTTTTTGAAGAGCTATCTTTATCTGCTGCTCAACGCTTTGTTAATTCATCATGAGATTTCAGATCATTTCTTGCATGCTTCCTGAGACATTTTTTTTTACTCTGTGAAAGTTGTTTTATGTACGTAAGGTTATATTTCATGACATCTGTGTTTTATAAATCCATTGTATTTGATACATCTATTAGTCTTTGAAGTTGACGATGGTACATAATCCCTGTGAATGTATGATCCTTCAGTTTGTAATAATAACTTCATCACAACTGTTCGGATTTGTATCGGATCAACCAATGATCTGATATGAGTTGACGCATGACCCATCTAAATGGATCACGATTTGAACCATGATAAAAATTGAGTTAGTTAATATTTACTTAGCTCTGTTGTCTATATATGCTATTATAAAGAGAAAATTCAACCAATTTAATGATGTTCATAGTCCAGATCAGAAAAGTACCACAAAGTACTTTGTTTCACATTTCATTTCTTATGTCATCATATGTTCGTTTCTTGTGTCTTAGTAGTACTTGGAGTAGTGGAGTATACACTGGACGTTAAAGTAATAACAATAGTACAATATTGAAATCGTTCCTGGTTCTAAATGAACTTTTGAGAAGAATGTAGGTTCCTGGATATGTATAACGAGATGGAAACTAAGAGATGGGCTATTTTTTGAGTGTTGATTAGTTGTTGTAAGTTGTGCTACTGTTTGATAAAAATATTTGTATAAGCATCGGTAAGGATTATGCCCCATGTAGTTATACGCAGTGGCGAATCTAGGACTCGGACTAAGGTGGGTCGACAAGAATTTGAGTATGTTGAGAGCAACAAATAAAAGGTTACACGAGCGGGTCGAATCGGGTCGGGTCATTTGGATCAATAAATACAAATAAGCATGAATTCGTGAGATTTTTTGATAACCAACAATAATATGCTATTTATTATTTAAATAAAATTTCCCATATATATGGCCACAAGGGAGTGGGAAAAAAAACCATTGACTTTCATTATTAACCATTAGATTAGTCTGACTTTTAATCTCAACCCTCTAATAAAGGGGGTTTCAGTTTTATTTAAGCGGTTAACTTTTGCCAGAAACCTCTACCCACGTTCTCACGCAATATTAGCCTCTAAAAATTAAATCTCTCTTATATATTAAAAGACGAACTGATTATGTAATCACTTATGTATTAGTTTTGCCAAATTAAAACTACGCTTCCATTTGATTAGCCAATATATCATTAGGTTTATTATTTAATTACATGATTACCCTCTAACATAAAAAAAAGCCCGCCTCTCCAATTTACGGATCAAAACTGAAATTAAAATTCAAATTCATCTGTATCATCTAAACGCTAATACCTTCCCTGTGCTTCCTTCGATTGATTTGTATTCATAAGGTACATGCTTTACTTACCGTCCTCAAACAATTATACCCTCACATTTGTTAATTGTACGAGCTCTCAGTGTGCAAAACTAAGCCCGCTGCTTCATCCAATCGGCGAAAACCCTACTCCTCTGCGCTTCGATTCAAAATTTCAGAAATAACAAACCGATCAAAACAATTAGGGTTTAACTTTTTCCTTATAAATGGTTTTAGGGATCTTGAATTCTTATCGTGTCTCTTTCAATCCAATGGCCAAATCAGGTTAATTTCTGTAACCCTAAATTTGAGGTGCAGAATTTTAACATTCAATAGTAAAGGTGTTATGTATGGTTGTATTTGTACTGACAAAAGTGTGTTTTAAATTCGGAAAATGACATGAATAAGTAACATTAGTATCCTTTTGGTATAATTAATTCTCATCATTGTATTTGTGTATGTTTTGCTGAATTGATTACCATTGCCTTACCATCATCAATTATTTCTTATGTGTTTAATCAAATGATGTATTTTGATCATTTTATTACGATATTTGAAGCTTTCAGGACGCATACAAGGTGTTTGATGTAATGTCAATAACAATTCTTGGCCATTTTCGTCGTACTTACACATTGTTAATTAGGTATGTTTTGATCATTTAATCTAATATATGCTTTCATAGTTTCATGTGATCTTTCATTGAGTTTCATATGATTCTTGTAACTATACATCTGTCTCATAAGTATGTTTGTTATGCAAGTTATGAACATTTTTGGTACTATGTGATCAAATCCTACACTCAGAACCGTATTTCTTTTAAGTTTCTTTTCATGGTTGTGTTCTTTTGAGAGTCAGGTGTTAGTTTTAGGGCATTTCTACTGGAATTCTTTTAAGTGGTCTTACTCAAGTATGGCCTCTGCAATTAAAAAGGGCATGCTTATGTAGCCATGTTCAAGCCATTTTCAATTGTGGTTGCAGTTGTGATGGGTATCCTATTCCTCGGTGATTCTTTCCATCTTAGAAGGTCCTTTCTCATTCCCTTTAGTTATACTTCAAAATCAACATAATTTCGTGAAAATACTTTTATTTAGATTTTGGCCGCTGGTGCAAGCCCTGTCCTTATTACCAGAGGCATAGAGATGGCAACTAAAGCTTTGGTGCCCAAGTTCATATGATAATCCTGCGACGAAGATCAACCTTCCGTGTAGTCTAGCCAAAGGGAGCTACTATACTGGCACTAATGATGTACTGTGAAATTGATCAAGATTGATAATGAAAGGTATAGTGATCTTGACCTTTGTTGCACCACTTCGTATAGATATACAGAATAATAGATGTGTTACTTGTACATGTCAACAACGAGCAGATAAAGAAAATGACCCTGGGATGAAACACACGTTTCTGAGGCTTGCAAGAAACTTGAAAGAGGTACTAATAAATTTAACTCAAGTTATTACTTGCTAATGGTTCTCGATGAAATTGTTAACTCGGTCTAGGCTGAACCATGCACACCCCAATTTTTGGGATGGCGTATGGGTCCTAATTAGCAATGGTATAAATAAATTTTCTGATTAAACTATTGTCAGTTTTTTATGTGATGAATCATCTATTTCTTTAGGCTCATGGGAAGGCGATATTGCATACACATCAAGTACTTAATGATTTTTAGTCTGTAATTG
Organism: Helichrysum umbraculigerum; assembly: GCA_949592205.1. Lineage (NCBI taxonomy): Eukaryota > Viridiplantae > Streptophyta > Magnoliopsida > Asterales > Asteraceae > Helichrysum > Helichrysum umbraculigerum. The sequence continues at coordinate 8,072,183 of CATIUR010000008.1, forward strand.
GTTACGATGTCGTAATGGTTGCGGGCAAATTCTTTTTTCATGTTTTATAATTGATAAGACTGGCGTACTGGACAGATAGGTATGATTTTAGTTTAAAAATTGGAGAAAAAAACAGGAACTATGCAAATATTGGTCATCTGGAATAGACATTGTTGCAATCGAAGGGATAAATTAGTTTCTTTTATTTGGTGTTTTTAGGAAGTAAACTAGGATAAATTAGAAGAGCTCCAAATACTAATAATATTGGTGATGAGAAGCAGATGGGGTCTAGCAGTGGTTAAGAGGTTAACATGGGTTCATCTTGAAACGATTGATTTTTTTGTAAATCATTCGAAAAAGAAAGAAAAGTTTCATGTTTGGTATCTTTGGTTCATTTGGTATACAGAATATATCATGTATATGGATAATGGATGTAGTGTTTGAGTCATTCGTGTTTGAGTCATGTATATGTGATTGCACTTATGGAAGATACTACAACAAAGATCATCAAACTAAAGTCACATTTTGAAGTCCGCTTTGTATTCTGCCTACATTTGAGGGCTGAGGGCTTCTAATGCATCACCAGTCTTCAAAAACAAAAAGAAGTTTATGCTTTTTTAGCCCAGTTTGGTTACATGTGCGTAGTTATAATTTTCGAGGTCCTGTAAGTGGGCAATTAGTGCTTGTGGGTTGGTAAAAATGAGCATAAGTGTTGGTGGATTTTTTTTTTATGACCGGTTAATGAAGGTTCATGATTGGTGTGTAAGACACGTGAAATTATTTTTTCATGTAACGAATTGTTACAATGTTTGGATTGCCCGTGTTTGGAACTCCACTATTTTTGGTTGGGCTATTGTTGGCGGTGAAGGTATAAATGGTATTTTGTGATCAGGTATTATTTGGTTAAATATTATGGTTAAGATTGGTTTTATTTTGGTATTTTGCCACTGGGAATATAAGGGTTGAAAATCATGTTTAAATTGTGGTTGATTGGTTTAGATTCACTCAAAACTGAGTCGGCATGACCATATTTGGCCAAAATAATAAATCTGATGGAATCATTTGGTTTGGTTTAAATATTTGGTTTGTGTTAAATATCGATATTGTATTTTTGATTGATGGATTTAAGGATAGAAGTAATATGGTTCATTTGGAAAGTGGTATTGTAAATTGGGCAACTTGGTGTTGTCTTAAACGTCATCCGCAAAAATTAAATACAAAACATTTCAATAATGTCATCCGCAAAAATATATCGATTCAAATGTTATCCACTAAAATAAAACTATTATAAAAAAATTACATTAAAATCATGAATTAGCCCGCAAATTTGCGGGTTATGATCTAGTTAATGGAGATTTGACCGTCGATAACCTCCCTTTCCACCGTCCGGTGATTCCACATTAAATCAATCATTCTCCCAGAACCACCGCATGAATCATTAATATTTTCCCCATCCCATTAAAATCTCTCTAAAAACAAATCTCCCAATAAAAGGTATACCCTTCTCTCTACACGGAACATACATACAAATCAACTGATGTTGATATACCTTTCCGTTCACTGATTGAGAATTAGTTAAAGTTTTGTAGTTAGCTAGATGATTAAACAATGTTTCATCAATGGTGCTTATTCATATATCCATCATCGCTGAGAGCAATCCCTAGAGAAACCAACAGTATATGATGGCTTGAGCCTTGAGGTATATTCTACTTAGACTTCAAGAGTTGCCTAATTTGTTTAAAGTTGAATTTAATCTTCATATCATCACTTTCTATTGTTAAATTTTGATTTCTAAAAATTGAGATGGGATCATTAAAGTATGTGTTTTTCCTAGAGAATGGGAGAACCAATCAGATTTCACCATTCTCCTTAAAGGTGGAGGGGTATTCAAGTAATTTACAAATTAATCCTTATTTCCCAGCAAAAAACAAAGGAAAGAAGCTTCCCTTACTCTCGTTCTCTCTGGATGTTCAAACCTCTCAAACCCTAAGTTCCAAAAACCTCAAATCCCTTCGATTTAATCTTCAAATCCTTGTTTTTGTTTACTAATCATCATTTTCTTGCATCATCGTTGTTGGATTCCTCCATCTCTGTGATTTTTATCGATTTCGGTTGTGTGAAACCCTAACTCTCAAAACCTCAGTAAAGGACCGATTTAAGCTTGTTTTGTTCGTACAAATGGATGTCATGAAGAGATTCCTCCAGTAACAACATCAAGCCAACCGATTAATGCCACTCCTCTTCAATCCGTTCCAATAAGTAAGTTGTTTTGAAGTTTTGTTTACCGTATACTAATGTAAGCACTGTGTTTAAGGTCGTTTTGTTGTTGTATGTCATTTATAGTGTTTGTATGTATCTAATTGTTGATCTAGGGTTTGGTAGGTTTTAATAAGTTTTGTATGTATGCATCGTTCTCTATAAATGTATCTGAGTACTCAGGTGTATGTATGTATGTCTCTATAAGTGTATGTATGTATCTGCTTCTCAATAAAATTGAACCAAATTGATTTGTTGTGTTCCATTTGTTATGCACACAAGGTGTTTGATTATATGCCTAGCTGAATTTTGTAGCATCCTATTAACTAAATGGATGATAAAAAGAGTCCATGAATTCATATAAATGTTGATTTTGAGTTTTTCTCATGATACAAAGGTTGTGCAAATGATGGACAAAGAAGGCAAAAAAGAAGAAAGGAATAAAGCCCAAAACGTGCGAAATATGTGGAATGACGGACTATAACAGACGATCATGTAAAAAGGAATCAAGAAGAGGCATTGTGTATCACTTTTTAGTTTTTTATTTTTAAATATACTCTAGGTTTTCAGAATGTTCAATGTGTATCACGTATTTATTTTAATCAGGTTTTCATAAATGTTCATCGTGTATCACGTATTTATTTATGATTTTTGATTATCAGAATATTTATTGTGTATCACTTTTATAGTTGATAACACATGTGTTATTAGATGGTAACACATGTGTTAGTATATGTTAGTGTTCTGTAACACGTGTGTTATGGCATATTGTTAGTGTTCAGTAACACATGTGTTAGTGTTCAGTAACACATGTGTTAGTGATATGTTAACACATGTGTTAGTGATTGGTAAGACATGTGCTAGTGATTTGTTAACACATGTAATCTATAACATACAACATCAGTAAAAAATGCAAGTAATGAAACATAAAGCCATGTTGTTATGAACAAATGTACTTAAATACATTGTATGTTAACACAATTGTTAGTGGTTGGTAACACATCTGTTAATATTCTGTAACACATGTGTTAATATTCCGTAACACATGTGTTAGTGGTTGGTAACACATATGTTAATAAGCTGTTAACACATGTGTTACTGCTTGGTAACACATGTGTTAGTGATTGGTAACACATGTCTTAGTGACTGATAACACACGTGTTACTGCTTGGTAACACATGTGTTAGTGACTGATAACATATGTATTAGTGACTGGTAACACATGTTTAGTGAGTGATAACACATGTGTTACTGCTTGATAATACATGTGTTACTGACTGATAACATATGTGTTACTGACTGATAACACATATGAACTAAAATCACGTGTGTTATACACAATGAGCAATATTAATTATAAAAGTGATACACAATGCACAATCTGAAAATCATGCGATAACGTTTAGAAAATAAAAACATGATACACAATGAACATTCTAAAAAAATGTATTAACATGTGATACACAATGAACAAATATGAATCTGTGATTAAAAAACGTGATACACAATGAACAATATGTTGTGTATTGTGTATCAGTTGTATTGTGTATCAACTATATGGTGTGTATTGTGTATCAATTGTATTGTATCAGTGTTCTGTAACATATGTGATATACAGTTAATGATTGGTAACACATGTGTTAGTAGTTGGTAATACATGTGTTAGTGGTTGGTAACACATGTGTTAGTATTCTGTAACACATATTTTAGTGGTTTGTAACACACGCGTTAGTAATTTGTTAACACATGTGTTCTATAACATACAACAGCAGTAAAAAAATAAAATTAATGGAATATAAAATCATACTGTTATGAACAAATGTACTTGAGTAAATCATATGTTAACACAATTATTAGTGTTTGGTAACACATGTGTTAATGTTCTTTAACACATATGTTAATGTTCCGTAATACATGTGTTAGTGATTGGTAACACATGTGTTAGCGGTTTGGTAACACATGTGTTATTGATTTGGTAACACATGTGTTATTTATTTGGTAACACATGTGTTAGTGATTTGGTAACACATCTGTTCTATAAGATACAACAACAGTAAAAAAAATTGAAATTAATGAAACTTAAAACCATCCAGCTATGAACAAATGTACTTGAGTTACTCGTATGTTAACACAATTGTTAGTGTTCTGTAACACATGTGATATTGGTTCTGTAACACATGTGTTAGCAGTTGGTAACACATGTGTTATTAATTGGTAACACATGTGTTAGTGGGTTGGTAACACACCAAATTTGGTGTTAGTCGGTTGGTAACACATGTGTTAATGGGTAGGTAACACATATGCTCTATGTTCTAAAACATACATCATAAGTTAAAAAAATGAAAAATAAATGAAAAACCAACATTCAAACTATTTGCCAAAACTGTAATGAACAAACGTACTTGGTTACATCGTATTAAACAAACCCGGTCCAAAAGAAAAAAAACATGACCAAAAACTGTTGTGAACCAAATGTACTTGATTTACATCACCATTACACCACTTTACAGTTAGTGAACTGATAACTTCCAGATCAGCCCTTTCACAGTGCACCTATGCCAGATTCATCTCTTCAAAGGGCAATGCATCATGTACATGTACATGCACACAACACAACACTCTGCAGCAATATATATGGGTTGAAAATTATTCGAGAAACACTGAATGAAGGCTCAATCTTATACATCATAAATGAAGCATATATCATGGGGACAAACCTTCCGAATCATCTTGGTAAGCCGTTCAATCTGTCAATACAATAAAGCAAATTAGCAAATGTCAAAGCAGAAAACTTTTATGTATCTTTCTTCATCTAAACAAAATTGTGTCTGCGCAACGTCTGCCCAAATCCGAATCCCATGATTTTGTTTTTGTTGATCATAACCCCAACTTGAAAACTGAGTAAAACTTCAAATTCGATCAATGTGCCTATTAAATCGGCCTTTTCAAGACCTAATTTTAGGTACATTCATTCCAAAACAGCAAAACTCAACCTATACAAACCATAAACAATAGTGATCCCCAAAAACCTCAATCCAAATCCACTTCAATCATCAAAACACTAATGAAGAACTCACTGCGTATAATTCTCAGTAAACCAAAACTCAAACCTGATTAATTCAAATCAATGTATAAACACCTGTATAATTCAAACCAATGTGTAAACACACTTACAGACCATAAAACTCAGCAACTAATCAAAGTGTATTGATAAACTTACAAGAGAGATCATATCTCAAATCAATCCCAACAACAAAAGGTTGTACATCCTGCAGTAAAACTTGTACTACTAGTTGAGGCATTTTGTCAAACAGTTGGTGGGCATACACGATTTTAGCATATTTCAATCATCAAAATAACATATTAACACATTATACGAACGATTACGGTCACGAAATCCCATAATAACACGACTACAATCATATACAGTCAGCAAAAAAGATAATAAAAATGAGTTAAGCATTACTTACCAAGAGGCTTCGATTGCAATGGAACCGAGATACTAGAATCTTTATCAGCCTTTCTCATTTCACGTTCGACATGAATATCAACAATTAAACCTTTGAAAAACGTACAAAGCTAGGGTTTACTGATTAGGGTAAAAAAGTAGATGAAAATGGGAATTTCACGGATCAAATCGAACGCACGAGTGAGGAGATCATGAAAATCAAAAAAGAAAAGGTTGAATCAAAGAAGAAAATAACGTAATAAGCAAATTTGATGAGCTAGGGTTTAGTGTTTTTTGTTACAGAGAAGGGAGCTCATGTGTGAGAACGGGAATGAGTAGTGATACATGTTTGGTATTATTTTTAGGTGAAATTACACATTTACCCATCCGTCCAAAATAAAGGTATATTTCATTTTTTCCATTAAAAAGGCTGAAAATATTTTGGACCATTGATCATTGATGATCCAATGGCTAGCATGCATCCTCCCATACTTTTTAAAAAATGTGTACTTTAATGAACTTTTCTCTCTAAAAATTATATGTTTTACAATATTATACATATTTCTTTCTTAGTATATGCTTTCTATTGTGCTCATAACGACACATATAGAGATGAAGCTTTTCATTATTTTTCGAATTTAACCATATTGATGGCATTAAAATACTACATACGGTTTAGAAAAGTGAACTTTGATTGTACGTTCCCAGATTTTTGGTTAACAGGTTTTATCGTTGCGGGTTTTTGTTGAATTTTTGTTTCTAAAATGATTCAATATAATCACATGAAGTTTTCTTAGTTGACTTGATCTCCCCATGTTATAGATACTTCTCTTGGATATGCTATTGTGGGTTTGATCAAAGTTGCTTGAAGTTGCAGAATGTGACACCCCGTACTTAGGCGTATTAATTTACCCTAATTTTTGCTTGTAATTACTTGTATTTAGTATGTAATAGGACTAAGTACTTGTAATATAACGTATATTGAATATACACTTGTACGTAATAAATTGATATTACGCGATTCACTCGGATGGAATCCGAAACACCCGGCCGTTGGTGAACCCTTTTGTACTCGACATCAATCTATTTCAATGATAAAATAGTTGTTATTTACTTGGTATTATTATTTTATAATAATATGCGCGAAAGACTATCACATTTGGTTTAAAACGTAACGTATCCGAGAAAATGCGCGAATCGAGCACGACATCTGAACGAAATCCAAAATAAAATTTGGTAACTCAAAATAAGTGTTTTAGAAATATCTAGTCAATCTAAGTATCATTTACATAATCAAAACATTCATGAGGAAATCAAACGACAAAATTAAATTTATCAACATTCGCGTTATACGTTTAACCGACTAACGAACTAAAACCGTATTCGAGAGATGAGTCAAGAGCCCAACCCAAGATGGGCTGAGCTCACTCCGACCCAGACCAGGCCAGGAAAGCCCACGGCCCGAAGGCCAAACCCAAAACCCACCTCATTAACCTAACTATTTAAAACCCCTAATCCTCACCCCACTTCATTTAACCACACACACTTATCTCTCTTAATCTCTGCCTCTCTCTCTAAATTCGACCAGCCACCACCACCACAGCCCTCCTCCACCTCCTCCAAGAAGATCCAACAAGCACCATCATCACCTATCACCCCCTTTCATCGTTTTTTAGCAAGGAAGAACAAAAGAGGACAGCAACAGCATATCGTTACACATTTCGACTCTAGATCAGCTTTTGTTTGGTATAAACCTCTTCCTTTTCCTTTGATTTACTTGGATAACATATGTATACGTGCTTGTTATTCATATTCACTCGTTATTGTCCAAGATCCATGTTAAAAACCGAAAAACAAAGCGAAAAACCAATGGGTGATAGCTTTAACCAATGGATAATAAAATAGATCGGATTAGATCCGAGATATCTAACTCATTTCTTGATGAAATCAAGTGATTATTGAGCCTAAACTTAAGTTATTTGAGTCTAGTTTCATAATCTGTAAGCCACTCGAATTTTGGAGGCCATTTACTATTTTAATTTAAAGAAATAAAAGTACATAGCAGGTCTGTGTTTTCTGAGCTGAAATTTGGTCAAAAGGAAAATGGAATATCTTGAGATATAGGACGAATTAATGGGTGAAACCAGTTGTAAAATCCTTTTTTTTTTTAAGTTAACTACAACTTTCATTTAGACACCAACCTTCAGAAATATACGGATTTGGATTTAGGATGTCGTATGTTCACTTTGGTACTGAAAAGGGGCAAACTGACCTCAATTCCTTTGCGATTTAATTTAGGGAGTTATGGTTGCCTAAAGTTTTCATAAAAATATGTTTTGAAAAGCTTAGACATAAGGGAATAACATATATTTTTCTTGGATTTGATTTCGGGCGTTTAGTTGGTTAAAACGCAAAGATAAAAACTTATATTTTCGGAAAACATAAACGAAAGGTCTGTTTTCATATTCGCGTTAAAATGACACTTACGGAATATTCACGAGACATAGAAACTACTTTTTAATGACTTAGAAACATAATTAGAGCTTGTGTCAAAGTTTCGAGTCAAACCGAGCATTTTTTACCAAATCCTCAAAACTAAAAACCATCACAGCCCGATTTAGCGACACTAACACCAAGTGTCGCACCTATGCGACACTAATCTAGCGACACTAATCTAATGTCGCAAATTCAATGTCGCATCTTAATGTCGCAAAACTAGCGACACTGACCTCAGTGTCGCTTCTCAGTGTCGCACCTCAGCGACACTACCCTTGTGTCTCTATATAATTAAAATTCATGAGAATCTTGCGACACTGACCTAGTGTTGCAAACCCACATCGAGTGTCGCCAAGAGTGTCGCATAAAACAGAATACTTAAAAATGCATATTTTACTAAGTCTCAATTTCGCGCAACGTTTATTAAACTTTATACAATATTACTCGTACTTAAAATATATATACACTTATGAAAGTATACAATGAAACAATAGAAAACCTAATAATAATGTCTTCGGGAATTATTATTACATACTTAAACATTCACCAACGGGCCACACCGTTTGTAATTAAACAACGATTGAATACTTGGACATAACTAGTTGAAGTGGACAACTAGCATGAATGATCTTTTGTGACATTCACTCATACATACAACCTTATATGCTTAGGGCATTAGAAGGTTGCGGGTTCGGAGAACCTACTAGCTGATTTACTTTGGATACTCGTTTAACTGCAAACGTAGCTTACTTACTTGACTCATGTGAGTCTTACAGCCCCACTTTTTACTATTTTACTTACGGGGTGAGATACATTGCTGAACTGCTTTTACCTGAACATAAGTGCTGAATTACTTACTTTTCATATACGGGCTTGCATGAGTTACGTACTAATCCACTAAAGGTCCCTCCATCATAGTCGTTAGATATGGGATATAGCGCGAATATTAGTTAATGGATCCGTTAGGGACTGACCCTCCCTGCCCGGGGTAGTATCGCTACCACAAACCAATCTGTATAAACAGGCTACTTTTATTTGTTCCGTACGAGTGTTTGGATTAGACACTCGCGGGGGCACTATACGGTACTTGGCTATACCACTGATTTACGGGTTAAGCTTCGACTATGAGCCTCATGGCAACGGTATATACTTATTTACTTTGCTTGGTTGCAAAAAGATGATAAAATCTTGTGTTCAAACTGATTATTTACTTACAAACCTGTGAGATTCACCAACCTTTTGGTTGACACTTTTAGCATGTATTCTCAGGTACACGTACGGAGTAGGATTACTCCAGGACACTAGCTAGAGTCGCATGATTTTCTACACAGCATTTAACGGAGATTCTTAGCATTATCTTTTGTATATTACGGTTATGTAATAGAATCTCCCGCTATATACGCGGACTCTAGGATGCTATACTTTTGTAAACAAAACACTATGTTTTCAAACATTATTTATATGGAAATGTGACTATTTTACAAACGTCCCATTTAGAAGTCGTTTGCTGTATCTTGGTGTTTTGATATTTGATTAGTCGCGCCCCGACCCGAACCGCTTCCACAAACAGGTAATTTGGGGGTGCGACACAGAATGCGTATGGAGTATATAACTTTCAACCTACTTTTGATTTGTTTCTGGGTTGATTGCACCTGGATGTTATATTTGCCGAACTTTGAGTTTGTATTGCCTTCTTAATATGAACTCGATGAGTATTATTGTCGTTTGTTTATTGACATTGTTTCTTATATGTCAAGGATTTAACCTACTTGCAGGGTGATTAGTCTGTTTCTATGTTTACGCGGTTCCATAATTTAATTTCAGTGTTTGAGTAGTAATTTATGTGTTATTGTTAATTTGTTATGCAGGATTATTGTGTTGGCAGCCCAATGGATTTGGGTTCAATGATAAATAAATGAGATGCTTTTCAGAATGATTCAAATGGTAACATACATAGTTACATACTGTCACACCCCTTATTTCGGGTTGCGGAAGCTAATCTGGTCGGGGCATGACTAATCAATAACAAAGCACAAGATATATAGTAAACAACTTTAAATGAGACGTTTTTGAAAATACATTACATTACAAAATAAATTCAAAGTTTTATGTTATAAAGACACATTATTTGTGAGTTCGCAAAATGAAACTGAAGATTTGAAATACGTAATTACAGTACAAAAGATAATGCGAATAAATCTTCATAAGTGTGCATGCATGCGACTCATACTAGCTTAGCAAACAAGTAGATCCTGCTGGGCCATCCTACTGTGACTGCGTACCTGAGAATGCATTACTAAAACGCGTCAACCAAAAGGTTGGTGAATCTCACAGGTTTGTAGTAGGTAAATCAATTGAACACAATTTGAGTATAACAGTTCACAAAAGCAGTAAATCAATAATTGTATTTGCACAGTTTGAATAACTTAGTAACGGTGATTGTACGTATGTAATCGGTCAGTAATCAGTCATTGCATCAGTGAAATCGGGTAGTAACCCATGGTAGTAAGTAAGTAGTAATCCTGTAATGTAGTAAGTAATCATTGCACGAATACAATAGGGTGTGATATACTTTGCTGTGAGCATCATAGTCGAAGCTTAACAAGTCTGTAATTCGGTAAGTCGGTAAAGTCCATAAGCCGGTAAACAGTAATTCAGTAAGTCGCCATGTCAACAAACAGTAAGTCAGTAAAATTGTAAGTCGGTTAAATAACAGTGAATCCGTAGGTTTGTACTTTTGTAAAGTTTGTAAAATAACAATTCGGTAAAGTATAAGTCAAACAAGTAATTTAGTAAAAACAGTATTTTCATATTTTCAAGTAAATCAAGTAATGCATCTCCCCAAAACAGTAAAACAGTAAAAAGGGGCAGTGAGACTCACCTGTGGGTGCTAGCGTTCCTAACCGCAAGTAATATCCAATCCGTAATCCTCTAACGTCCTAAACGTAAGAGATATATTAATATAAGTATGTGACAGCTTGTCAAGTTATGCAAATGATGTGATCGTTTTGTGAGATCGTTTAAGTTGAATTATGTACGATTCTTTGTTGTTTCTTGAATTTAGAACATTTGTATCCCTCGAGTAGTATCGTTTGACATGCATATGTATATTTATTTATACACATATATTTTGTACATATCCGTATATATAAATCGTTTAAATTTACTGTACACTTGAAAAAGTATCTATATATAAAACATACAAGTTATAACGTACATATACATAGAAAAGGTCATCGTATAATTATGTTATATATATATATATATATATATATATATATATATATATATATATATATATATATATACATAATACATTTTAGGAAATAGTATGTAATTACGTCCGTTTCATTTAAAACACTTAACTTCATCCATTTTGCTCGTTGCAAAAACTATCATTTCTGAAAATTTGTTACGTACGTTTAGTCATATATTTTGTGGCATTTTAACAAACTATCCATAATATAGTTTATACCCTTTTTAAAATAAGTAGTTTATACATATTACATATATGTATTTATTTAAGTGTGATAGACTAGTAAATAAATAAAAAAAACATATATATAAAAAGTTCACAGGTTACAGGGTTGGACCCTGTGACCTTTCCTTACTCACTCATTATGTTTACCACTAGGCTAGTGATCAAGTTTGGTTATGTGTTGCTTAACATATATATTTATATGTTATTAAGAAAGAAATAATCTTGTATTGCAAAAGGCCATACGTGATCCAGCGTATTATGCTATAAACTGTGAGGTTTAACACAACACCCAATCTGGTCAGGAGGTTATACTCGCTACGTTCAACAAACAAACCCATACGACTGGATGAGAGGGCCCGATCGACTGGGGTGTTTCTTTGGGTTTTTCAGTTTTCAATCCAAACGAAATCAAATCACAAACAGGTTCTAGCTTTTAATCTCGACATAATATACGAATATAAACATAACAAACTCAAAACAAACTTAAAGAAAAAAGGGAGCTAGGTTGCTCACTGTGATGTAGTGGCCGACGGTGAAGGTGGTGATGTCGTGGGGGTGGTGATCGGAGATGGTGACCGGAGGTGGTGATGCATAGAGTAATGATGATGATATTATTCGGCTCCTGTTGTTGTTACTCGTTTGTGTCGTTATTGTTCTAGCTCAATGATGATTTTCAAAGGATGATGATGGTGGCGATCGGTGTTGGTAACCGAGAGTGATGGTGGTTACACAATGATGGTAATGGGTTGGTGATGCCTCTGCTGTTTCCGGTCTGCTGTTGCTGTTGTTTATTGTTGTTGTGGATCGAAGATGGTGATGGTTCGGGTGTGGTACCAAGCCGAGAGTGAGAAAAAGATGGTGATTATGATGATGATCGATTGATGATTATTTGGGTGTTGTTGTTGCTTGCGTTGTTGATATTATTGTTGTTGTTACTTCCTGATTTTTAAATGAAGAAGAAAAGGTGGATGATTGAATGAATGAAGAAGAAGAAAGTAATAGTGAAAGGGGTAAGGTGGGTGTTTGATTTGGTCGGTCTTGGCGTATGACAAAAGGAAGAGCCGACCCAGATCCACTTTTTGTGGGTTTGGGTAGCCTTTGTCTCCCATTTACATTATAATATACCCGCGTTTTCGTACCCGATCGTAACAGTAGTATAACGTTTTCAAATGTTAACTTTCTAAAATTATAATCGTTTATAATTTTAATCGTAGTATTTTATAAAAACACTTTTAACTAGGATATAAAATTATATCTTTGTTTCACTTTGAATATACGGATAGTTTCGGTACATAAAATGTATTTAAATTTCTAACGGAGTAATTAAATATTATTCTTGACAATAATATTTTGTTTGAAAATGTTTTGTACCAACTTTAGTATTTTTGATTTACGCGTTTTATCGGGTTCGTATGTACGATATTATTAAATAATCTTTTCATGTTATAAATATACATTTATATATTTAGTACTTGTATACTTTGGTTATTGCGCGTATGTGATACGCGGAATAAAAGTTCAAATTTAGAGTGAAATTTGGGTCATTTTTGACCGGGTGTCACATTCTCCCCTTGTTAGGAGAATTTCGTCCCGAAATTTGTTCGTAATAAGTATTGATGAGTCGAAGTATTGGTCGGTGCATATCCTAAGTAAGTTTGTGAAATTTTCATAAGTGACACACTCGTCTATCTAAGATTGTCTACCTCCCCTTGTTGAACTATTGCCCTACCGGCAACGAAAGGAATAAAGGAAATGAGTTTCGATATCTTAGACCATTTTGTCTGTGAGAGTAAATTCAGTAAGTCAGCCAGTTGCTAATGTGTAGCTACTCTTTGCACTAGTAGCCTAAAGTAAAGCAGTAACTACCACTGCGTTTGTACAGTTTGTAACAGCAAGTAGTATCGTAGCATAACTTAGACCCTATCAGTCTCATATAGAAACTAAGTGGTCTAGCACAAATTAGTTTTATGGGAATGTTACCCACAATATAAAAATTAACCTGTATGTTTTCCGGTATAAGGCAGTGTAGGATCTGTTATTCCTATTTATATGAGCTAAACCTCATCTCGTATATAGAAACTATAGAAACTGAATTGTCATTTTTTTCTAACCCTATCGTGCACTTAGAATCTAAGAAAATCACAAAAGATATCAAGTAACAAGTAAGTTTTATCAAAGTAAATAGTGCAAGGGCAGTCAGGTTATTAGTGAGTGACCATACCCGTGTTTAATAAATCAAGTTGTTGTTTTCTAATCCTAACACATTTTTAGGATTAAAAGCACAGAATGTAACAATAAGTAACAATTAAGATTCAGTAAGGTAACTAATCACAAAATAGTTAGACTGTCTAAGAATGGGAACACCCACGCCCTCATTCGAGATTTGACAAATTTTCTTATAGGTGCAAGGATGTCATTGTATATTGTGAAATTTTTGCTGACCATCAAAATTTTGAAATTTATATAAAGTTGGGTACTATTAATAAGTTTTCACGGTTTTGAACGTTGAGATTTTGTAAAACATTTCATGAGAAATTTTGCAAAATGTTTGCTAGAAATACCTTTGTTAGAAAACTATAATTGAGAAAGTCTGTCGAAAACTTGAAGTCCGTTGAAAACTTGAGTCGATGAGTAGTTTGGTTGAAACTCTTGTCGGTGGCAAGACTTTGAAAATTCTGTTTAACAAAATTCGTTGAAAAACAAGAGTTATGAAAAATTTCGAGGGAAGAGGCCCGTTGAAATTTGTTGAAACAATTTTTCCTAGGATACACCTAACGGTATAGTGAAGTGCGTTACAAAATGTGATAGGCGTATAATTAGGTAGGCGGTAGTAACCAAATTCAAAGTCCCGTTCTTCATATTAAGGGACGCTGGAGTAACTATATTTGTCACTTTCGGAGATGTAGGTAATAACTAAAGTATCATCGTATAAGGTCTATTCATATATCTTCAATATATAATAGCCTGGAGCGTAGTATGTAATCAAGGCCTATGTATGTATATACCCCTACATCACATAATAGCCTAATCATATATGTATATATCTTATATCTCTATATATCCGCCTAGTCGTGTCTAGTACAAAGCAAATAGAAGTCCCGGTTCTCTCGTGGTCAGAGTCAACTTAGCGCATTCCTTTTCAATATAATCCCTTTCAGATCTTACATCATCTTTATCTAATTGTACATAGTTAGCTACGCTATGTTAAATTAAATTCATATGATGTAATCGCTGAACCAGTCATACCTAATGAGGAATACTACCTAACGGTCATAGTCTAGGCCCACTACATGCAACCTAGTTCACTATAACCTTAGGCTCTGATACCAATCTGTCACACCCCTTATTTCGGGTTGCGGAAGCGAATCTGGTCGGGGCATGACTAATCAATAACAAAACACAAGATATATAGTAAACAACTTTAAATGAGACGTTTTTGAAAATACATTACATTACAAAATAAATTCAAAGTTTTATGTTATAAAGACACATTATTTGTGAGTTCGCAAAATGAAACTGAAGATTTGAAATACGTAATTACAGTACAAAAGATAATGCGAATAAATCTTCATAAGTGTGCATGCATGCGACTCATACTAGCTTAGCAAACAAGTAGATCCTGCTGGGCCATCCTACTGTGGCTGCGTACCTGAGAATGCATTACTAAAACGCGTCAACCAAAAGGTTGGTGAATCTCACAGGTTTGTAGTAGGTAAATCAATTGAACACAATTTGAGTATAACAGTTCACAAAAGCAGTAAATCAATAATTGTATTTGCACAGTTTGAATAACTTAGTAACGGCGATTGTACGTATGTAATCGGTCAGTAATCAGTCATTGCATCAGTGAAATCGGGTAGTAACCCATGGTAGTAAGTAAGTAGTAATCCTGTAATGTAGTAAGTAATCATTGCACGAATACAATAGGGTGTGATATACTTTGCTATGAGCATCATAGTCGAAGCTTAACAAGTATGTAATTCGGTAAGTCGGTAAAGTCCATAAGCCGGTAAACAGTAATTCAGTAAGTCGCCATGTCAACAAACAGTAAGTCAGTAAAATTGTAAGTCGGTTAAATAAACAGTGAATCCGTAGGTTTGTACTTTTGTAAAGTTTGTAAAATAACAATTCGGTAAAGTATAAGTCAAACAAGTAATTTAGTAAAAACAATATTTTCATATTTTCAAGTAAATCAAGTAATGCATCTCCCCAAAATAGTAAAACAGTAAAAAGGGGCAGTGAGACTCACCTGTGGGTGCTAGCGTTCCTAACCGCAAGTAATATCCAATCCGTAATCCTCTAACGTCCTAAACGTAAGAGATATATTAATATAAGTATGTGACAGCTTGTCAAGTTATGCAAATGATGTGATCGTTTTGTGAGATCGTTTAAGTTGAATTATGTACGATTCTTTGTTGTTTCTTGAATTTAGAACATTTGTATCCCTCGAGTAGTATCGTTTGACATGCATATGTATATTTATTTATACACATATATTTTGTACATATCCGTATATATAAATCGTTTAAATTTACTGTACACTTGAAAAAGTATCTATATATAAAACATACAAGTTATAACGTACATATACATAGAAAAGGTCATCGTATAATTATGTTATATATATATATATATATATATATATATATATATATACATAATACATTTTAGGAAATAGTATGTAATTACGTCCGTTTCATTTAAAACACTTAACTTCATCCATTTTGCTCGTTGCAAAAACTATCATTTCTGAAAATTTGTTACGTACGTTTAGTCATATATTTTGTGGCATTTTAACAAACTATCCATAATATAGTTTATACCCTTTTTAAAATAAGTAGTTTATACATATTACATATATGTATTTATTTAAGTGTGATAGACTAGTAAATAAATAAAAAAAACATTATATAAAAAGTTCACAGGTTACAGGGTTCGACCCTGTGACCTTTCCTTACTCACTCATTATGTTTACCACTAGGCTAGTGATCAAGTTTGGTTATGTGTTGCTTAACATATATATTTATATGTTATTAAGAAAGAAATAATCTTGTATTGCAAAAGGCCATACGTGATCCAGCGTATTATGCTATAAACTGTGAGGTTTAACACAACACCCAATCTGGTCAGGAGGTTATACTCGCTACGTTCAACAAACAAACCCATACGACTGGATGAGAGGGCCCGATCGACTGGGGTGTTTCTTTGGGTTTTTCAGTTTTCAATCCAAACGAAATCAAATCACAAACAGGTTCTAGCTTTTAATCTCGACATAATATACGAATATAAACCTAACAAACTCAAAACAAACTTAAAGAAAAAAGGGAGCTAGGTTGCTCACTTTGATGTAGTGGCCGACGGTGAAGGTGGTGATGTCGTGGGGGTGGTGATCGGAGATGGTGACCGGAGGTGGTGATGCATAGAGTAATGATGATGATATTATTCGGCTCCTGTTGTTGTTACTCGTTTGTGTCGTTATTGTTCTAGCTCAATGATGATTTTCAAAGGATGATGATGGTGGCGATCGGTGTTGGTAACCGAGAGTGATGGTGGTTACACAATGATGGTAATGGGTTGGTGATGCCTCTGCTGTTTCCGGTCTGCTGTTGCTGTTGTTTATTGTTGTTGTGGATCGAAGATGGTGATGGTTCGGGTGTGGTACCAAGCCGAGAGTGAGAAAAAGATGGTGATTATGATGATGATCGATTGATGATTATTTGGGTGTTGTTGTTGCTTGCGTTGTTGATATTATTGTTGTTGTTACTTCCTGATTTTTAAATGAAGAAGAAAAGGTGGATGATTGAATGAATGAAGAAGAAGAAAGTAATAGTGAAAGGGGTAAGGTGGGTGTTTGATTTGGTCGGTCTTGGCTTATGACAAAAGGAAGAGCCGACCCAGATCCACTTTTTGTGGGTTTGGGTAGCCTTTGTCTCCCATTTACATTATAATATACCCGCGTTTTCGTACCCGATCGTAACAGTAGTATAACGTTTTCAAATGTTAACTTTCTAAAATTATAATCGTTTATAATTTTAATCGTAGTATTTTATAAAAACACTTTTAACTAGGATATAAAATTATATCTTTGTTTCACTTTGAATATACGGATAGTTTCGGTACATAAAATGTATTTAAATTTCTAACGGAGTAATTAAATATTATTCTTGACAATAATATTTTGTTTGAAAATGTTTTGTACCAACTTTAGTATTTTGATTTACGCGTCTTATCGGGTTCGTATGTACGATATTATTAAATAATCTTTTCATGTTATAAATATACATTTATATATTTAGTACTTGTATACTTTGGTTATTGCGCGTATGTGATACGCGGAATAAAAGTTCAAATTTAGAGTGAAATTTGGGTCATTTTTGACCGGGTGTCACACATACTATCTTGCTTTTTAACTATGTAGATTGCATTATATTTATAATGTTGCTCAATTTAAGTTGTCCAATATAATCTACAAAAGAACTCTGGTTTTATGATGCCTTCTACTCTCATATATGATTCACTGATTACACATTGAGTCACACAATATGACTTCAGACTTTGTTGATTCAGTTACAGAAGCAGAGTAGAAGGAAAAGCAACTCAAATGTACCTTTGATTTTTCGTGACTTCATTTATGCAGTTTATGTAATCTCACGCTTCATGAAAAGGATATCACTAGTCAGGTTTTCTGATAAATTTTAAGGCAACCGCAATCAAGTAATTTTTTAGTTCCAAGATTTTTATATTCTTTATCGAATTGCTTAAACTATAGGTGGCAATTTTGACCCACTTACTTACAAATGGGTCAAATCCGGGCTATGTTTTATCTCTAACTTATGCCCTGATTGTCTTTTGATTTATTATGTAGAAGAAGACACCAATCACCAAGGTGGAGGAGCAACTGTAAATGGTAATATGATTCGTGATACATCATGGTTACATTGAACCTGATCTTTTTTTTTTTAATTTTATGGTTGGAACAGGTACAAGACAAATCGTGATCCACGAACTCAGTAGTAGAGAAAATCTTAATCATATGAATTTCAAGAATGTGATAATGATGCTTGCTCATATGCATGTTTGCATTCCAACTGTAATGAAAATAAACAATATTATGGTTCCACTTTGCTTTAGACTATTATGGTTCCAATTTGATGTTGTATTTTGATTTCTTGATATGATGGTTCCACTTTGCTTTTGACTACTATGGTTCCAATTTGATGTTGTATTTTGATTTCTTATGTAGAAGAAGATTAAAAAACCCACGCTTATTTTCTCTCTAGCATAGGCGATTTTCTTCCCACCCAAACCCTAACTTTCGTCTCAATTCCTGATCGAGTTCAGCTTGATTACTCTATTAGATGACGGATTAGTTTCTTCAGTCATTGATTCGTTAATTGATTGAACAGATTGATTCGTTATTTGTGGATTAATTATAGTCGGCTTCTAGGGTTTTGTTTCGTGAAGTTAGGGTTTGCTTGTATTGTATAATCTGGTGGTGTGGAGATTTCGTCTATCTTAAGGAACATTATTATCAATTCGATTATATATTCTATTGTGATTTGGTTTACGGATTCTTATGGTTTATGGTGCGCGGATTAGTCAAACGATGATGGACTTCTCTTATTACGTTTTCTGTTCTTTATCGTGAATTTGTCAACTGACCTTGAGGCGTCTTTTCGTTTTTGGGTTTCTTGGCAGGTTTGGGGTTCGGATCAGATTCGTAGTTGGGGTTTCTTTCGTTACTTGCTTTGTGATTTGTGGTTGTTTGATGACGTGCTTTGCTGTGTATTATCTTCGATAGCTCAAGCTAGAGTTGATGTTTGGGGATGAAGGTTCAGGTTGAATCAGGATTTCTGTGAGTTGACCGATTAGGGTTTGTATGGTGAAGATGATGATAACGCCTGCTAGGGTTTGTGTTGAAGCAGTGTGTCATCAATGATCTGTTTGTTGTACGAAGACGACAAGGATCTGGTTGTTCCGGCGAGTGGTTTCCGGTTGGTTTAGGGGTTTTTGCTGCGGACCTCTTGTGGTTTTCCGGTTGGTTTGTATGGTGGATATCCGGATTGCGTTTTCCGGTTGGATTAAGCTTGAGAGGTTATTAGGGTTGACCGGAGTGGGGTTTTTGCCGTCTCTGGTGGCAACTACTGTTTGCCTTCTGAATTTCTCGGATTGCATAACTGATTTTTTTTAGCTACGGTATTATTTTTATGGGATTTTGAGAGAAAACGTGGATTGGGGGTTTGTGTTGTTCGTTGTTCTCAATGGGGCGTTTGTGTTGGTTGTTTGTGTTTCTGAACACATTCTATACCAACCTCCATTGATGGGTTTCGTCTTTGAGGAAGTGGATAATGCCGTGGTCAATGGTGGTTCCTTTTCCGGTTGGGTTCCTCTAGTCTGATCAGGGCTTGCGTTGGTTCTTCGGATCTATTGTAGATGTGCTTGGACCTTTTGCCATTGCAGGAATTGGTAGGGCAAGCATATTCGGTCGATGTGCTGTGCTTTTGAATCTGGTCCTTTTGCCATCTGTGCTGTTGGTAGGGCAGGTTGAAGTTTTCGGCCTTAGACTTGGTGAGTTGGCTTGGACCTTTTGCCAATGGTCGCCGGACGTGTTGGTAGGGCAGGTTAGCTCCATGAAAGTGTGTTTGTTGCAGTGCAATTTAGAAGTTGGTGTTTGTTCTCTTACGTCATGATTTGAAGACTATTGAAGATTGAGACGATCACTTGGAAGTGGTTCTTTGAACCTGGTTTCTTACATTTAGATTGGTTTATTTAAATGTAATTGGTTTTTTCTGCGTTTAGCAGGTTTAGTTTGGTTATTGGTTATGGGCTGCCTTGCAGCTGTGTTTTGTTTCTGCGGTTAGCAGATTGTTTGCTTAGTTGTATAGGTTGAGTCAGTTCGCCTATGTAACGGGCCGAGGGCATGGGATGTACGCTCATGTCAATTGTACTTTAATGATTTTTGTGTAATACTATTTACCGGGTAAAATTTTACCCTTTACCCAAAAAAAAAAAAAAAAAAAAAAAAAGACAACAATCACCAAGGTGACGGAGGAACTGTAAATGCTAATGTGATCCATGATACATCATGGTTACAATCGAACCTGCTCTTTTTTATATTTATGGTTGGAACAGGTACAAGAGAAATCATGATATGGGAACTCGGTAGAGGCGAAAATGTTACTCATGTGAATTTCAAGGGATGGGATAATGATACTTGCTCATGTGCATTTTTGCATTCCAATCCTAATCAAAACCATTAAGAAATTGGTTCCTTACAGCTGGAAATAAGCTTTGAGTTAGATTTGGCATATGAAAAACTAACTTATTCAGAATCGTTATTGCTTAAGATGGTCTGCTGGTACTCATTGTTCATTTTCTTTTAAATGCCATCTACATGATTAGATGTTATTACTTTTTGCTGATCAATGATATGATGTTGGTTCTTAAAATATTTGTTTATTAGTGTTTGACTCTTCTAGAGTTGTATCAGCGTTTGTTGCAAAGGTAATTGCTAGCTATTGTGCTAAATTTGACCCGTTTACTTTTGTCAGGTTAGGAATGACCTTTAACGTGTAAATATAGATCTAAATGATTTTATTATAAAATTGTATTATCATCAAAGGAATAGATTATTTGTTACAATCTTCGACATACTAATCGTTCATAAATATTTATTACTTTTTAGGATAAGAAGTGTTTCGGCTCAACCAGAACCGACCCTACCCATTTTGATATGTTGCCCCACCCACAATCCGCGGATCCATGATTCAGGATTGTATTCTTGATTCTTTCTTCATTTTGTCTACTAATCAGTCTTACTAAATGTGTGTATAGGAAACTGTGTTGCTAATGCTTGTGTTGGTTGCAATGGTAAGATCTTATTATGTTTTGGGAATCATGATGCTGATGTATACATGTCTGTCCATGTAGAATGGTGACAGTTGAATTTTGGCTATGTGTGCATCAGGAGGGAAGATCTCTTTATTTTAATATGGTGACTATTAAGGTAATATGGAGTATATTTCAAATTATGTCATTCAAATTTTTATTATTTTTTAAATATTTCTGTTGATTTAAATTATTGTTCAGATTTACTCCTTGTGTATTTGACTTCCTCCTCCCAGTTGCCTCCTTCCCTCCTTCATGTATGCCTTCTGCGCTTTCTTGCTTGCCTTCCTGGCTCATTTCCCTCCATGCATACTCCCCACGTATCTGCCTTCGGTCTTCCTGCTTGCCTCCGTAATGTCATTCCTCATTACTTGCCTTACTGAATGCCTCCTTTGCTCAATCAATTCCTCCATGTCTACCTTATTTCCTCCCTGCCTTCCTACCCTACTTCCATTCATGCCTTCATGGTGCCTCCTCCACTCCCTACCTTCCTGACCGACCTCTTTCCGGCATTCTTCCCTGCCAGTTTGAAAGCTAAACGATGAAGGTAATTTATCTAGATAAATTTGAAAACAATAGTATTAATTACATATATGGCAAGTTTATGGAAGTTAAAATTATTATTAATACAAAACGGAGTTGACTTTCATTTTTATGATTATAATATCATAGTATGCCTTAGTAGTTCTCATGTGTCTGCTATTTATACTTTTAAGTCTTTGATTGATAATTCAGTGACTGGAAATGTGTATGTACTGCTACTAAAGATGATTGCTTTGTTGCTTTACTGATCAAATTATTTTAATCTATGTGATTGTGTTTTTTTGTTCGTGCAGGAGATAATGTTCATAACACTAACCCTAAATACTTAAAGAGGGCTGATTTTCTGAATATATATGTTGAATGCAGGTAAATCCCATATCTCTTCTGGCTATTAGGATTGTTCTCTTATATCTCGGGTAGTATGTATCTTATGTATACTATATGGATTGTTATCAGTTCCTTATTAAATAATTATTTGAATCACATGTCCATTTTGTGTTTGCTTTTTAATCGAGAAGAAATGCTATAATCTTTAGTATTTAAGTTACGAGATTTTGGTAATAGCTTAATCAAGAATAAGAAAAGATGCTCAATTATTATGTCTGTATCTATTGCACTTTTTGAGCCTTATGATTTGATTATTCGTTTGTCACGACACACATTTAATGATCACTAGTAGGTCATTGTAGCAAATCCTTCTAATGGATACAGGGAGGGTTTGGAGCTTTTTGTAGCAACATCCATTACTAGGTTATTACATGAATATAGGAAGACTAAACTTTTTATTATTCAATACCTAATTTCAAACATGTAGAATGAATTTTTTAACAAGCGTTTGTAAATTCACCTACATAATACTATTTGTAAATTCACGTACATATTATGATAATAGAGTATATTCAGTCCATCCCGATATATGGATTTTGACCTATCTTGGTTATTTATTTATTTATGTTTAGAGCGGTAGCACAGGATGTCCTAATTTTTTAGAATCAAGAAGGGAGAGACGATTAAATTGATCGGATGTAGTCTAAAATATGTGTTAAGGTAACTCATTTAGTTATATATACTTCCATTTATTTGGAGCTCAGTCGTCACTAAGTATTATATGTAGATTGAATCAAAAGTCATCCGAAGTGTATTTCTGTTAATTAATAAAGCCATACTATCATCAAAGAGCTAAATTGTAATTGTAAAAGGTATAATGTATGTAGTATATGGCACTAATCATTTGTAGAAATTATGATAAAAATCTATTTCTGGTCACCCAACATGAGTTTACCTCGTTCGACTCGTAAAGAAATCTTACTGGTTTTGACCCGCTCACTAAACCCATTTTGCTGCTCTTATTAATTTTCATCATACAATTTTAGGCATCCTTGGAATCCATTCTAGACTTGCTTGCTGAGGACTTGGTTAATCTGACTACACATGTAGCTTTTCTGTTCTAATCGCTACTTTCTTCAACTTCTATACACCTAGCAAAAAGTAACAATGGTTGCACATCAAAACAATAACCTTGATCATGTACTATCTTTTTTTTGTGCAGTGTTTTTTCAGTATGTTGTGACGCATTTTGCGATAGCAAGCCCTGGGATAACGATACTTGGGTTCATAGAGTGTAGTATTTCTGTGCACACCATAGTGATAACAGAGGCATCACTGGTCTTTTGAGCTGGGTAAGATCATCGGTAACATAAACAAGAATAAAGAATCGCAGTAAGAACATTTATATAAAATGGTGTTTGAGACTTCATAGGGTAGAAAATAGTCTGAAACAGGGATGTACTGTGGAGAACGAGTTGAGTTACAGTGATGTGCTGCAACTTATCTTATGAAAAAGGAACTATTTTTGTACATGTATCTTCTTTCTTTTACACTCATGGACATTATTAGATCTTTGTTATATAGTGTTAGAAGACATAGTCTTCCAAAATGAATAATCTCAGCAGTCTTTAATGATGAAAAGACTTCATGCTTTCATTCCCTTTTTCCCTTCCATTTTTTGAAAGCACCAAAATTTTTATATACATTATAATCTAAATATATGAATAATTACTAACCATTTGACCCGTTCCTTTTTCAGGTATTTTTTTTATTGGTTCCTCTTTCAGCTTTTCTTTATTCTACCTACCTAAGATACACCATCACCCAATTTGCTCATACCTAAGCAGATGGTTCAAAATTATACATCACTTCTAGAAAACACTGTTATCTTAACCTTGCTCATATTATTAAGATTTGTTCTATTTATTTATATAATGTTATAGTTTGTTTTGTTATTTAACTATACGTTTGTCTATATAGTAGTCAGTTAACTGGGCAACGCCCAGGTATAAAACTAGTTCACCAAATGAAGGTAGAAATGTTGAACCCTTCCGTGGATGATTCATAAGGTGAGAGTGTTAGTATTTCCTTCCAAGAATTAACAAATAATCACATTTCTTTTTTATCATTAATTTTTATCCTTATAAAAATTATATCCATATATATTATGAGATGAGATCATTAGAGTACAATAATTTTAGAAAGAATGGGAGTACCAATGATATTGTGCTATGTGTACAAAGAGAATGCTCTACTTTTACAAAACCCATTTACCCCTAACATCAATTATATCACAAACGACAAATCGAAAAATTATAAAAATTGCATCATAAAATTCAGCGTTTTCTCCTCTTCGATTTGCCCTCCCTCAAGGCATACTTTCGACGAGTTTTTTTTTCATCTTTTTTTGTGGGTATCACACTTTACTAACACATGTGTTAAATTATTGCGTTTAGAGTTTGGGGTTTAGTGTAACACCCCGAAATTTAACCGTTTGCGGAAGCGATGTTTTGGGTGTTACTAATCAATAATCACAAGCACAAAGGATACAGTGAACGACTCTAAATGAGACGTTCGAAAAGTTATTACATTAATACATAAGTAGTTTCAAAATACAAGCTCGAGTTCAAGTAAAATCCTAGAGATTCTAATACATAACAGTAAGTACAAAAGTAATGTATGTAAATCTCCAAGCTTGTAAATGCATGCGACTCGAGCTAAGAAAGCTTATCCTGCTGGGCATCCCTACTGATGCTGTGTACCTGAGAAGCATTACTAAAACGGTCAACCAAAAAGGTTGGTGAATCTCACAGGTTTGTAAGTAAGTAAACAGTTGAACACACAAGTAGTATTTGTAAATCATAGCCAGCCAGTAAGTAACGATCACAGGTTATGCTCATCGTTAACTTAAGTTTTAATAAGTGGCTGGTTGCAGATTATGCAAACCGTTTGATACAACTGCCATGAGCCACCATAGTTGAAGCTTAACGTACAGTAAATATAGGTACCCCCCATGAATGTAATCCAAAACATTCATACGGAACGAGTAAGAAACGCCCGTTTCTAAAGGAACGGTTCGTGGTAGTGCGTGCTACCCCGGGCGGGGATTGTCAGTCCCATATGGATCCATATACTAAAACTCGCGCTTATCACATAACTAATAACTATGATTAAGGAGGATTTCATTGGATTAGTCGTAAACTCATGCAGTTGGCGTATCCGAAATCTCGTACAGTAAGTAAATCATGGCAGCAAGTAAGTTTTGTGTGTTCATGTAAAACAGTAATGCATCTCACCCCTGAGTAAAAACAGTAAAGTAGGGGCTGTAAGACTCACCTGAGTCTGGCAGACAATGAAGTAAGTAAGCAAGTAGTATCCCGAACTAGCAACCCTTAGCGTCCTAATACGCATAAGGTTTAGTAAGTAAATGGAATACTTGTAAAGTATCCATGCTAGTTGTTCCCAAACTAGTTAATGTCCATTAGTTTGTTTGTACGTTTGTATTCGTTTGTAAATCGTAGTTTGTATAAAAGTTGTACGGTCCGTTTGTTATCGGTGTATAATAATAATTCCATCCATTATTATTATGTAATCATAGTAGTGGTACAGTTGTAAAGTATACTCGTATGATCGTTTGTTTGTATTACAACATGTATCGTTTGCGTAAGTTCCAATGGGCTTAAACCCCAAAGGGTACGAGCGAAACCTCGTAAATATTCGTGTGTATGATCGTATCAGTTAACGTGTAATCCAGCACGTAACTAGTGATGGAACTTGTAAGTTCGTATCGGATGTAATCCTGTGTAATGTACAAGTGTAAGTTCGTTGGAGTGTAATCTCCTAAGTACTTCGAGTGTAAACTCGTGTGCGTGTGTGAGTGAAATCTCACGTTAGTTTAGCATAGTCTTGTACGTATTCAAGTGTTGTTGTATACTCTCAAAAGTATAGTATTTTCATGTATAAGTAGCATCGTATTTGATTTAGTAGTTGAAAAAGTGATTCCAACACTTAGAATATATTTTGTTTTCTGATCTGGGTTATCTGCGACACAAGTCTTGTGTCGCAGACCGTATGCGACATAAGGTCTGTGTCGTATGGACTGAATTCGATTTGATGTTTATGCGACACAATGGTTGTGTCGCATACAAGGGTACGACACAACGATACGACATAGTCGTTGTGTCGCAATCAAGCGATAAGTAAACTTTGTGTCGTAGATGATACGACATATAGTGCGACATAAGCATTGTGTCGCATATATTGCGACATAACGTGCGACATAACATGCGACACAGTGTTGTGTCGCATGAAATTATGGTCCGATGCGACACAAGAGGTCTGTTCGGAATTTAAGTTTCCGAAAACGTATTTTCCGGTTTCCGTTGGGTCTAGAACTTTTATACTAGTTTTAATATGTTATAATGAATCCATAGTAACCATTGGTGGTCGTTTTTAAGGTTTGTGGTGTCGTTTTCTTTAAAATGACCAAAATTGACATTTCCGTTAACGTGTTCAAAAACGAGTTTTAATTACATATTCGGACATCATTTTGCTAGGGGAACAATAATCTAGCAAAATAAAAGTAATCGGAAAAGTTTCGGGTCGCCGGAAAACTTACAAAATTGTCGAATCAAGAAACCGAAAAGATGAAGTTGTAGTCCTCGTTGTCGTGTGCAACTTCCTCCAAGCGAGCTAGGTCGTTTAGGGAGTTTTCGTGGTGTTTTTGGGGTGTTCGGTTGACGGTTTTAGAGAGAGAGAGAAATCGTGGGAGAGAGAGAGGAGAGGGAAAGATGGATGCATGTATGTGTTTGTGTATTGGAGTGGAAGAAAGGGTGAGGGCTTAATGCCCCCTCACCTAGGCCGGCCCATGGTGGGGCCACAAGGTGTGGTCTCACCAAATGTTGTTCCCTCGCGTATGCGCTCCGTGCGGTGTTCGTTTCCCCGGTCGTTTAAACGTTAAAATTATTTTATATGCGATTAAATATACGTTTTAAAATACGAAATAATATCCGATAATTTAGTTGAAGTATTTTAATAAAATATTTTGTTTTCAAGTTAAACAATATAACTTAGTTTCGTTTTGTCGGTTGGTCGAGTTTTCGGAGAGTTCGGTAGCGTTTTAATTAAAACGTACGTTTTCCGTTATATTATAAACATAATATAAAGTACTAGTCAAAGTAATTAAATAATTTCACATTATTTAATAATTGTTTTACCAATGTCCGCAAGTTTGTACAATTGTAGTTTCATACGATATGTACGAATCGTATACGCGTATATATATATATATATATTCCATCCATATATATATATAATAAGTAAATAACGTATATAATCCTATTTCATATTATATACAAGTAATAAACACGTAATTAGGGAAAATTTAAATTGGCCCTAAATTTGGGGTTGTTACATTCTCCCCTTGTTAATAAAATTTCGTCCCGAAATTTGTTCGATGTAGTAATCGGTAGTTTGTTATTCATCAGGTGGCTACAATGCGTCCTAGTAGCCTACAGTAGTAAGGTAGATCCTACAGTGTTTGTAATCAAGTAATTGTTAGGTGGTAACGTACCCTAAATTTTGTTGCCTGGAGGTAGTGGGCATTTGGCCTTGAGATGGCCAGCACTCCCACAGTTGAAGCAGAGTTTTGCTTTAGGAGGGTTCGTACCTTTAAGATAGGATTTGCATTGACCGGTGGGTGTGGTACACGGTTCGTCATGATGCCGAGTGCATCGGGTGCAGTAAGGTTTATTTCCTAAGTAAATCTTCACTCTTTTTGCTGGAGGAGGGGTACAGTCAGGGTCGTTATCCTTTTCAGTAGGAGTACTTTGGGAAGTTAGTGGTGAAGTAGGGTTTTCTAAGGCTATCAAACGTAACTCGTACTCACGCATACGTATGTCATTTTGGAAAGCAATTCGTCGTAGGTCATCAATGTCTTCCCGTGCTTCAGTCAGTTGTTTTCGCAGCGAATCAATAGTTTGGTTGAGGTGGCTGACTGATTCAGCAGTCAAGGTTACATCAACTGGTGCTTTTGTAGCAGTTAGAGCAACAAGAGAAGCAGGTGCTGTTGCTGATTCAACATAAGGTTCGGTATCACACTCGAGTTCGAGGAGGTAAGGAAACATTATTGGTTCCTCACTGAGCAGTTCACCATCCAAGGTAGGGTTGTTGACGGAGTGAGTTGTCATTTCCTACGAAATAATTATTTTATTTAAGAATTGTTACTAGTAAATGAAGTTCTATTGGATGACTTGTTTAAAGTACGAATAATATACGAGTTCCCGGTCTCAACCAGTGTGAGATAATTGGGAAAAGAGTTTGTTATTGGTAGTCTAAGTGTAATACAAGTTATACATTCGGATTTCGTATAGTCGGTCGTTTCCTAATCCTATTGGGTACTTAGGATCAAAGGAAACACACAGAATAATAGACAGTTACACATAATTATTAAGAGAGAGATTTATGAGAAAAACAGTTTCGGGTAATCAAAGAATGAGCGTACCCGGGTTAAGCAAATCACAGAGTCTCGGGTTTGGGTCATCATCCCTAGCATTAATTACGTATGCTCTACTCCTCGTGTGGTTGGTCCGGAGTTTCAGTTTTGGGCAATCCTTTCTAAAGTGCCCGGTACCGTTGCACTCATAGCAGGTTTTGGGTGCAGGAGTATCAGTACCAGTGGGGTTGGTTCGGCAGTCTTGGGTCAGGTGCCCGAATTTCTTGCATTTGGTGCAGGGACAGGAGCCATTATGATGGCGACCACATTTGGAGCAGTAAGGCTTGCTCCCCTTGTAAGCCTTTGAGTCATTGGCATTGACAATTGCAAGCTTCTTGTCAAGAATCGGGTTGGATGAGTGGGGACTTACTTCCCATTTACGTTTGTTATTCGCAGACGGGGTTGAAGTCGAGCCACGGCGGACAGAATTGGCCGTTAACTCATGAGCCATACGAATGGCGCTCTGAATAGTTCCCGGTTTGGATGAAGTAACTAAGTCTTGAAGTCGCTCAGGAAGTCCATCAACGTACTTTTCGATCCTTTTGTACTCGGGATCAACCATGGATGGGCACAAAAGTGCCAGCTGGTGAAAGCGATTGGTGTAACCGGTGATGTCATCACCCTGCATCTTGTGATTCCAAAATTCCACTTCCAATTGTTTCAGCTCATCCCTTGGGCAGTACTCGCCCCTCAGCATATTCTTCAGTTCATCCCACTGTAGTTTGTAAGCATCGGCAACGCTCACAGTCTGTGCATAGGTGTTCCACCAGGTAAGGGCGGTGTCAGAAAAGGTGCTGGCGGCGAACTTAACTTTGTCCTCTTCCTTGCAATTGCAGATGAGGAATACTGATTCGATTTTCTCGGTCCAACGAATCAAACCGATCGCTCCTTCAGTACCTGCAAAGCTCAAGGGTTTGCAGTTTTGGAAGTCCTTGTAGGTGCAGGTTTTGGGTGGAGGTGTATTGTTAGCCGTATCTTCGCTACCAGGATTGGTTGCTCGGACAGCTAGAGCTTGGGCCACACTACGGGCAATAATACCCGCGACTTCGGCTTCAGTAAGAGTGATTTGTCGTCGAGGAAGCATGTTCCTTGAAACAATAAATAAAGAACATGTGAAGGTTTGAACAAGAATTATGATTGTGATAATTTAGTGAGTTTAGAGAAATTACGCCAAAGTGTGAAGGTTGTTTAAAGTTGTGTACTATAAATAAGTTTATACGGTTTTTGAAGTTTTTGAAACTTTTATAAAAACATTTTTGTGAGGAATTTTGTAACATGTTTGATAAAAATACATTTGTTATAAAATTTTGCTAGTAAAAGTCGGTTGTATCAATTGGGAATCTGACAAAAATTAAGTTGAAATTGGTTTTATTGGGTTACACCTAACGGTACAGTAGTGTACATTGTAGAATGTTATAAACGTAGAATTAGGTAGGAATAGCAAATGAAAACAAGGTCTCGATCTTCATATCGAAGGATGTTCGAGTAACTATGGTTGTCGGTTATAATGGTGTGGAGATCTTCGGACGTATGTCGGTATTCGTGAATTCATAAAAGTTAAATAAGGACAGAATGACGAGAATCGAGTTGTCGTTTGTTCGATGAAATTTTAAAGAATATTAATTTCGTAGTAGTCGAGAGAGAGTATCGTATCAGGGAAAGAGGCCTATGTATATATATATATATATATATATATATATATATCACATAACCGCCTAGTAGGTGTCTAGCACAATCAAGTAAAAGTCCCGGTTCTCTCGAGGTCAGAGTCAGCTATTGCATTCCTGTTCAATATAACCCCTTTCAGAACTCACATCATCTTCATTTAATTGTACATAGTTGAT
Organism: Helichrysum umbraculigerum; assembly: GCA_949592205.1. Taxonomy (NCBI): domain Eukaryota; kingdom Viridiplantae; phylum Streptophyta; class Magnoliopsida; order Asterales; family Asteraceae; genus Helichrysum; species Helichrysum umbraculigerum. The sequence continues at coordinate 8,102,938 of CATIUR010000008.1, forward strand.
CAGGCTATGTTAAATTAAAATCGTATGCTGTAATTCCTGAACCAGTTATACCTAATAAGGAATACTGCCTACAGTCATAGTCTAGGCCCACTAAATGCAACCTAGTTCACTAAAACCTTAGGCTCTGATACCAATCTGTAACACCCCCAAATTTAACCGTTTGCGGAAGCGATGTTTTGGGTGTTACTAATCAATAATCACAAGCACAAAGGATACAGTGAACGACTCTAAATGAGACGTTCGAAAAGTTATTACATTAATACATAAGTAGTTTCAAAATACAAGCTCGAGTTCAAGTAAAATCCTAGAGATTCTAATACATAACAGTAAGTACAAAAGTAATGTATGTAAATCTCCAAGCTTGTAAATGCATGCGACTCGAGCTAAGAAAGCTTATCCTGCTGGGCATCCCTACTGATGCTGTGTACCTGAGAAGCATTACTAAAACGGCCAACCAAAAAGGTTGGTGAATCTCACAGGTTTGTAAGTAAGTAAACAGTTGAACACACAAGTAGTATTTGTAAATCATAGCCAGCCAGTAAGTAACGATCACAGGTTATGCTCATCGTTAACTTAAGTTTTAATAAGTGGGTGGTTGCAGATTATGCAAACCGTTTGATACAATTGCCATGAGCCACCATAGTTGAAGCTTAACGTACAGTAAATATAGGTACCCCCCATGAATGTAATCCAAAATATTCATACAGAACGAGTAAGAAACGCCCGTTTCTACAGGAACGGTTCGTGGTAGTGCGTGCTACCCCGGGCGGGGATTGTCAGTCCCATATGGATCCATATACTAAAACTCGCGCTTATCACATAACTAACAACTATGATTAAGGAGGATTTCATTGGATTAGTCGTAAACTCATGCAGTTGGCGTATCCGAAATCTCGTACAGTAAGTAAATCATGGCAGCAAGTAAGTTTTGTGTGTTCATGTAAAACAGTAATGCATCTCACCCCTGAGTAAAAATAGTAAAGTAGGGGCTGTAAGACTCACCTGAGTCTGGCAGACAATGCAGTAAGTAAGCAAGTAGTATCCCGAACTAGCAACCCCTAACGTCCTAATACGCATAAGGTTTAGTAAGTAAATGGAATACTTGTAAAGTATCCATGCTAGTTGTTCCCAAACTAGTTAATGTCCATTAGTTTGTTTGTACGTTTGTATTCGTTTGTAAATCGTAGTTTGTATAAAAGTTGTACGGTCCGTTTGTTATCGGTGTATAATAATAATTCCATCCATTATTATTATGTAATCATAGTAGTGGTACAGTTGTAAAGTATACTCGTATGATCGTTTGTTTGTATTACAACATGTATCGTTTGTTTAAGTTCCAATGGGCTTAAACCCCAAAGGGTACGAGCGAAACCTCGTAAATATTCGTGTGTATGATCGTATCAGTTAACGTGTAATCCAGCACGTAACTAGTGATGGAACTTGTAAGTTCGTATCGGATGTAATCCTGTGTAATGTACAAGTGTAAGTTCGTTGGAGTGTAATCTCCTAAGTACTTCGAGTGTAAACTCGTGTGCGTGTGTGAGTGAAATCTCACGTTAGTTTAGCATAGTCTTGTACGTATTCAAGTGTTGTTGTATACTCTCAAAAGTATAGTATTTTCATGTTTAAGTAGCATCGTATTTGATTTAGTAGTTGAAAAAGTGATTCCAACACTTAGAATATATTTTGTTTTCCGATCTGGGTTATCTGCGACACAAGTCTTGTGTCGCAGACCATATGAGACATAAGGTCTGTGTCGTATGGACTGAATTCGATTTGATGTTTATGCGACACAATGGTTGTGTCGCATACAAGGGTACGACACAACGATACGACATAGTCGTTGTGTCGCAATCAAGCGATAGGTAAACTTTGTGTCGTAGATGATACGACATATAGTGCGACATAAGCGTTGTGTCGCATATATTGCGACATAACGTGCGACATAACATGCGACACAGTGTTGTGTCGCATGAAATTTTGGTCCGATGCGACACAAGAGGTCTGTTCGGAATTTAAGTTTCCGAAAACGTATTTTCCTGTTTCCGTTGGGTCTAGAACTTTTATACTAGTTTTAATATGTTATAATGAATCCATAGTAACCATTGGTGGTCGTTTTTAAGGTTTGTGGTGTCGTTTTCTTTAAAATGACCAAAATCGACATTTCCGTTAACGTGTTCAAAAACGAGTTTTAATTACATATTCGGACATCATTTAGCTAGGGGAACAATAATCTAGCAAAATAAAAGTAATCGGAAAAGTTTCGGGTCGCCGGAAAACTTACAAAATTGTCGAATCAAGAAACCGAAAAGATGAAGTTGTAGTCCTCGTTGTCGTGTGCAACTTCCTCCAAGCGAGCTAGGTCGTTTAGGGAGTTTTCGTGGTGTTTTTGGGGTGTTCGGTTGACGGTTTTAGAGAGAGAGAGAAATCGTGGGAGAGAGAGAGAGGAGAGGGAAAGATGGATGCATGTATGTGTTTGTGTATTGGAGTGGAAGAAAGGGTGAGGGCTTAATGCCCCCTCACCTAGGCCGGCCCATGGTGGGGCCACAAGGTGTGGTCTCACCAAATGTTGTTCCCTCGCGTATGCGCTCCGTGCGGTGTTCGTTTCCCCGGTCGTTTAAACGTTAAAATTATTTTATACGCGATTAAATATACGTTTTAAAATACGAAATAATATCCGATAATTTAGTTGAAGTATTTTAATAAAATATTTTGTTTTCAAGTTAAACAATATAACTTAGTTTCGTTTTGTCGGTTGGTCGAGTTTTTGGAGAGTTCGGTAGCGTTTTAATTAAAACGTACGTTTTCCGTTATATTATAAACATAATATAAAGTACTAGTCAAAGTAATTAAATAATTTCACATTATTTAATAATTGTTTTACCAATGTCCGCAAGTTTGTACAATTGTAGTTTCATACGATATGTACGAATCGTATACGCGTATATATATATATATATATATATATATATATATATATATATATATATATATATATATATTCCATCCATATATATATATAATAAGTAAATAACGTATATAATCCTATTTCATATTATATACAAGTAATAAACACGTAATTAGGGAAAATTTAAATTGGCCCTAAATTTGGGGTTGTTACATTTAGGGTCTAGGGTTTAGGGTTTGGGGTTTAAGGTTTAGGGTTTTTGCCAAAACCCTAAACCTAAAACCCCAAACCCTAAACCCTAGACCCCAAACTCCAAACCCTAAACGCTTTACAAAACTCTAAACCCTAAATCTTACTAAACCCTAAACCCTTCTAAACCCTAAACCCTACTAAACCCTAAACCATTCTAAACCCTAAATCCTACTAAACCCTAAACCATACACCTTAACCCTAACCCTAAATTAAATGTACAACCAAGCACTAACACATGTGTTAGTAATTTATAAAACCCACCAAAAAAACGAAAAAAAAAAATTGTCGAAAGTATGCCTTGAGGGAAGGAAAATCAAAGAGGAGAAAAAGCATTTATGGTGCAATTTTCATAATTTTTCGATTTGCCGTTTGTAAGATAATTGATGTTATGGGTAAATGGGTTTTGTACATGTGGAGTATTATCTTTGTACATGTGGAGCATTCTCATTGGTTCTTACATACATTCAAAAATCCTTGTACTTCCTTGAACTTTTCTCTACATAGTTAATACTATATAATAAACAATGTAAAACAAGCTTCCACATGAGGTTACCATAATTATAACAAAATACATAAATATTAAAACCATAAATTTTACCATAATTCACAATTCATGGAAAAGGAGACACCAACATGGAGCAAAAGTTTAGAAAGAAGAAAATTTACGTACATAGTATTTCAAAATTAATAATTTAGAGTTATTTTATAAAGTCAAGTATGTGAACTTGCATTTAGAAACAGATTTGAGTCCAAGAAAGGTATGAGATTTCATTTCAAGGTAGGTCCAAACTAATTTCTAAGGTGGGTCTACTAGAAAAATATTACATGGGCCTTACTATTTTTTTTTTTCAAGAGTGGTCATATGACCCACCTTGAATGGCTGTAGCCTCGCCCCCGGTTATACGTACCATAAAATTCAGCTTCATCGATGGTAATCCTTTTATGTCGAACACGCCACGAACTCTTCACCATCGTAGCCATTATCGTCGCGATTCCAGTTTAATTTTGATCAGAAAAGAATACAAAGGGATTTCGTTTGGTTTTTGAACTGAAGTGTATGTGTGTGTGTGATTAAAGAAAGGGAAAAAGGGGGTAATATTGGTGGGTGGGGTGGGGGGAATGTGGAATGGACGATTTTACCCTCGTGTGCAACTCAAGTGATGCCACTTAACGGGCAAAAAATAACGAAGTTAGACGAAGGGACCATTTCAAGCATAAATGAAAGTTATTGGACTGAAAACATGAAAAAATTTTACAGGGCCTAGTTCCGTAAATCGGTGTAAACCACAGAGAGCATCTTTAGAATATACTTATATATATATATATATATATATATATATGTATGTATATGTGGCAATATGTATTATTTGATGATGCATTGAATATACAACGCATTGTTAAAAGTTGATTTATAGATATACAATGCATTATTAATTGTTACCGTGTAATATAAAATATAATGACAACATCCTATCGTTAAGAATGTTGTTTACTTGTTAAATTGTATGTCTTTGAAAAAAGTTTACTTGTAGGATTGTTGTTAAATTATTTGGTGGACATGATTTTGTATGTCTTTTACTTCATGTATATATTCTATTTTCAGATTTTAACAACTCCGGTCCGACATACTGTGACAACCGGTATTTAAGGATAGTATTTACCTTTAGCTAGAAACATTATTACGTGTATTTAGTTTTGTATTAGGCTAAATACTTGTAACAATTATATATATATATATATATATATATATATATATATATATATATATATATATATATATATATATATATATATATTTATATATATATACACAAATACGTAATTACTTTGATTACGCGATAACAATCGGATGGAATCCGACAATAATACGGACGTTGGTGAAAACATTTTCATGAATAATGTAAATCTTTTTTGTAATTAAATAGTCGTTATTTACATTATATTATTATATTTACATTATATTATTATGTTATAATAATATACGAAACGTTATACGTTTTATATAAAACGTACCGAAAGCAACGGAAACACGCGAATCGAACCAGACAACATAAACGAAACCCAACGAACACTTTGAAAACATGAAATAAAGTATTTGAAAATAATACTCCAATATAAATTAACGTATAATTATCGTTAACAAAACATAACAAAACAAACGCGTATACGTTTAAACGAATAACAAAATTAACGGGTAAACGATCACAACACGTGACGCAAATTGGGGAACAAATTTAAACACACCACACCTCGTGGAGCCCCCTGAAATCTCCCCCAAACCAGCCCCATGAACCCATACCCCCATCCATAATACCCCCTCACCTTGTACACTTACACACACAACACAACCCATCACTCTACCAACATCTCTTTCTTCCTCTCCTCCCTTGCTCCCTCACGGCACCATCATCACCATCACTACACCACCATCACGCCACCATCATCAATCATCATCATCCATCAAGATCTTGCAAGGAAAAACAAACAAGAAACAAGATTCAAGCATCCTTATCACCTTCTGCACTAGACCTTCGATTTACACTTTCTAAGAACCCCCTCTCTAGTTTATTTTCCATAAATAACATGTATAAACATGTTAGATGTTCACTCAAATGAAATCTTGTCCAAAACAAACATAAAAACGTTTTTGAAACATGAAAAACCACTGGATCAAGCTTTTACTCACTGGACAGAAACTTCTTTGATTTTCAACCCACGAGATCTTACTCAAAAATCAACCAAAAATGTCCAATAAAGTGTCTAAAAACAAGTTTAAGATGTTACCTTTCAGATCCAACAAGTTTCGTAATTTTTGGACAAGATGTAGTACTTCAAAATGATTTTACTAAAAGACATAGCAGATCTGTCCTTAAGGACAGATTCTTGGCCTAACTTGGTGAAGCTATAACTAATCGTACACACTTCAAAATAACATGAGGCTTTTTCCAAAAAGTCACAAATTTTGTTATCTTTAAATCTAGTATAATCTCGTTTTCGTGAAGTTATGTATAACTTGTACAATAATTAGATTTTTGAACATATATCTGGATTTGTCACTGTTGGACATCAGGGGATTATTTAATATTTTGAACCACTTAAACTTAACCAAAAATTATGTATTTTACGTTTTTGGAAAGCTAACACATGTGGGAATATTGGGTAGAAATCTCAGAATTTTTCTTGAAGGTTTGACTAGTCAAAAGCGAGGCCACAAAAGACGGTAAAAACTGGAAAACCAAAACCCAGGGACTGTTTTGGACACTTTAATTTTTGACACTTTCGGGTTTGCCAAAAATCATAAAACTTACTTTTTATGAGTGGTAAAACATATTTAGGTGTCGTGTAAAAGTTTCGGGTCAAAACGAGAAAGTTTGACTAAAGTCAACGAAAACGATACGCGAGACGATAAACATGGACCGAATTTATTTAGACTAATTTTTTAGCCCAAAAAGAGTTTTTAAGTATTTTGTTATAAAACTCGAACGCAAATGTAACACCCCAAAATTCGAGGTATTATTTTAAAGTGATATTATTTTAAGTCATATGAAATAATAGAATACGTGAATGGTTTCTCAGTTCAATACAATAGGGTTTAAAGGGAATAAAATTAATTAGATATATACACAGACACGTATTCATTTCATTATGTGGTTTCTTCCCAAAAACATCTAGAAAACGTGAAGCAAGAAGAAGAAAACGCAGGAGTGATTTCAAAATCAAAATTCAACCACTAATCTCTAAATCAAGCTTCAAGAATTCTAATTCATCATCCTTTTAATCTTCCTAACCCTAAGTAAGTGATTTCTTCTATGATTTTAACCTAGGTTTTTGAATTTTCATGAGGTTTTGAGTAATTAGTGAAATCAATCCGAAAATTAGGTTAGAAATTGGTTGAATTGATGTTAGTTAGTGTTAGTGAGATCATTAGTAACCATATTACATGATGAAAGTGATGAAATCATGATTTGTGTTTTTGAGTAATTTCATAGGTTTTGCTAAATCTTGTGAATTAAGGTAAATAAGCTTAAGGATGTTACTAATGATGTTAGTAGAGTATGATTATGATGATGGAACAAGAATTGAAGTAAAAATATGGATAGTTAGATAGTTGAGTTATTATGCTTATGAAAAGTGTTGTTTTGGTTTAGTTAGTTAAAGAATCAAATCAAGATAAATTAAAGTGGGGAAGGGTTGAATATGGTTATTAGTTAGTTTGATGATGATTAGACTCTAATTGTATTGTTATGTAATATATGTTTAGGTATTAAAGACGTGGAAAGCTTTCGTTGATCACTTGTTGTAAATCATCGTTTAAACACCAATGTGAGTGATACGGGGGTTTAATGGGTAATGATTATTTGTTCCGGATTGCTTCCGAGCAAGAGGTTCATACAATCGAGTGGTAGTTACTTGTATCATAGCTTATTTCTAATTCGTGGATTATGATGGTTGTGTATTACCGGATTGCTTTCGAGCAAGAGGTTTGCACAATCAAGTGGATTATGCTTGTTTCTTACGGTTGTTTCGATTGTGTGTGTTCCGGATTGCTTCCGAGCAAGAGGTCATACAATCGTGTGGTGTATAGCTTGTTTCTTACGTTTGTTTCATATGCGTGTATCTAGTGCTTGTATCTTCTGTTAAGATTTATTGTTGATCATTGTTGTTGATTGTTGTTGATTATGTGGAATTATGTGGAATGAGCATATGTAGAGATTCAGTGTTGATTAGAGCGCTAACTGCGGTTAGCATAGTGTTGTTTATGAATACGTGCTTGCACGTTATTATGACTTGGTATGCATATCGACTTGATATGGTACTAAGGTACTTGTTTCTATTGGCCGCGGATCCGCATAATGAAAGAATAATCTCTACAATTGCTCAGTAGTTATGTGGTTAAGCAGATATGTGTTGTTAATATTTGTTAAGTGTTGTTTTATGGATTATTCATTTAATTGCTCGTATGCTCACTAAGCGATGTGCTTACCCCTTTCAGTTATTTTATGTTGTAGGTGAATGGTTCGATTGAACCAATTGGATAAATTGTGGTTTCAAGAAGGTAGCGTGGATTGGAGCTTGCTTAGTGGTTATACAAGCTTCTCTTATCTTTTAAATTGTCGTTATGGTGATACTTGAGTAATTCGCCCAAAACAAGCGTTTTTGAAGTAAACATGTGTGACACCCGACGATTTAGGGTTACTGATAATCCTACTTGAAACCCTAATTACGTGTTTTAGTTTAGAATTAGGCAAAATACTTGTAATTGCTTGTAACTACTTGTATATTTATGTGAATATACACCCCCGTAATTGATTTATATTACGCTTACACAATTTGGTGAAATTGTGCGAAATAACCGGACGAAGTCCGCCTAATTATACGACGTTGGTGAAAACATTTCTATAAATAACTTGAATCTATTTAGAAGTTATTTATCATATATTATTATTTTGTTAAAATAATACACGAAAAACTTAGGCGTTTTGGCTAAAACGTCTCAAGCGAAACAGAAACGCGCGGAACGCGCCCGACAATCGAACGAAAGCCAAAATATATTTTAATTATTTAAAATATATTATTTTGTATGAAATTATTATTGAAAACATCATATAATAGTTCGTCAATGAAAAAACGTCTATTTAAAACGCTACGCGATTAAACCTCCGTAAAACGTGCACGCAAATCGAGACCGATAAATTAACGAAACATTTTTACAAGTGTTTTCAAGTATCTATATTAAATATTTCAAGTGGAAATATCGAAACTAAATTCGTCATTTAAATACGCGTATTAAACGTTTAACGTATAAATAAACGTCTAAACAATCGGGTAAACGAACGTAAAACGCAACAAATTAAGCTAGGAATGAAAAATGACCAAAATACCCCTTGTGGGACCACATGGGGGCCGGCCACCCCATGTGGCACCCCTCCCCTCACCCACTTATGCCTCATGCATTTACATGATTACATCCTCTTACACTTCCCCACTTTTGATACATGCAACTCACTTTTCTCTTCACCACTCATTCACTCAACTTTCTTTTACCCATTTCTCTCTCAAAATACTGGAAATATCAGCCTTCTTTCCCATCTTTAAATCCACCACAATTCACCATTTTAATCAAGAACAAGAGGAGAAAGCTAGGACCAAGCACAAGACATCATCACCTTCATTTCCTCTTGTTTCTCCATCATTTTGTTGGTATAAATCACCTAAACTCCTCATTTACATACTTGTATAATGTATATTTAGATATTATTATGATCATCTAACACTATTATGTCCAAATAAAAGGTTAAAATACGTTTTTGTAACACATAGGTAAGAAGACAGATTCTGTCTTCAAAAACACAGCTTACAAAAATGGTCGTATCTGGAGTTCTAGGAAGAATTAGATAACGAATTTTATTTTAAAAGTTGCGTATTGAAAAGAGCTACAACTTTCATGTTTTACACTTTTACCAAATCTGTACGTATTTGTGGCTATAATCTGATCTTTGAGTCTGGTCTGGAAGTTTCCGAAAACCGAGTTCGGTTCCTTCGCGAATTTATTTAAATATGTAAATGGACACTATAGTTTCTGTAAAAATTGTATGTTAGACCAGAAACATTGATGATCAATTGGTAAAAATTGTGAGACTTGATTTTGACCAGAAGTGGTAGAAATTAAATGGCGAACCAAACCGACAAAAGTCGAAAATTATGAAATCTTGAAATCTTAAGTTGCATGTTAGAAACCGAGACTTTGGACGAACTCCGACACGAACCGACAAATCTTATGGACTCTATAAACTGATGTATGGGTTGGGTAAAAGTTTCGGGTCAAACCGGGTAGGTTTGACCAAGTCAACAAAAACGGCTCGGTTTCTAAAAATGACAAAACTTACTATTTTTGGAAAGTGGTAACAAAAATGGGTTTGGGTGACTTAGTTAGTAACTTGGACCAAAAACTAAACTTAGAAAGTTTCATGAATTAGAAACCGACACTTAGAACACTTGAACCAAATATTCTAAGTCTCAAGTAGAGACACTAACCTAGTGATGCCACAATTACTAGTGTTGCTACATTTTATCAGTGATGCTACAATTTCTGAAAATATCCTAAGTCTCAAGTAGAGACACTAACCTAGTGATGCCACAATTACTAGTGTTGCTACATTTTGTCAGTGATGCTACAATTTCTGAAAATATCATAAGTCTCAAGTAGAGACACTAACCTAGTGATGCCACAATTACTAGTGTTGCTACATTTTGTTAGTGATGCTACAATTTCTGAAAATATCATAAGTCTCAAGTTGAGACACTAACCTAGTGATGCCACAATTACTAGTGTTGCTACACTTTGTTAGTGATGCTACAATTTCTGAAAATATCCTAAGTCTCAAGTAGAGACACTAACCTAGTAATGCCACAATTACTAGTGTTGCTACATTTTGCTAGTGATGCTAAGTTTGACCAACTTTGACCAGGTTTGACCAACTTTGACCAGGTTTGACCAACTTTGACCAGGTTTGACCAGCTTTGACCAACGAGTTGACCAACTTTGACCTACGGTTTAAGGCTTATACAAACTAAAATATTCTATTTACAACACACGATTTGTACTACTTAATTGTATACAACAAAACAAACTTAATAATAATGTCTAAATGAATTATTATTACAAAATTTCACCAACGGGTCGTACACGTTTTTGATAAACGAACTTGAACAACTTATTTGGACATAACTAGTTGATGAACTAGCTCTAGGTGGATATTAACCCTCCACCTACACGATTGGCTTAAGTGGACATTAACCCCTACTTATACAATCGCTATAGATGGTCTTACAAGACATCTACTTACACAACCTTATACGTTTAGGACGTTAGAAGGTTGCACATCGGCTTGCTTGCTTATTTGATATTTGCTTGCTACTTGCTAATCTAAGGTGAGTTTCATAGCCCCCGTTTTACTCGTTTTAACTATTTTGGGGTGAGAATACATACACACATGTTTTATACAACTATCTTTGTACATGCTTTATACAACTACCATTATGCAACTGCTTTTATACAACTGTTTTATAAACAATGGATAACAAAGGGAACAATGAAAACAAAGGAAACAAGGGAAAGCAAAGGATAACGCATGAGTGAAACCATAATCTAACAAAGCCCAAGCAACATCGTAGTTCGTTAATTATTTGTAAGCGTGAGTATTTGTGAATAGATCTATTGGGGATTGACACCCCCGTCCGGGTTAGGTTGCTCTAACAGGTCAAACGGACGCATAATACTTGACAAATGAGTGTTCCGGATTAGACACTTGCTGAGGCAACAACAAGGGTTAAGCTTCGAACTATGAGCTCATGACGCAAAGGATAACAAATGATAACAAAGGAAAACAAGGAATAACAAATGATAACCTGATATTTTTACAACAGTTTTTGCATACGTGCAACGCAACGGAAATCTCATATTTCTTACTTATGTTTAAAACTGCTTGCAAACCTATGAACTCACTAACTTTATGTTGACCCTTTTAGTATGTATTCTCAGGTTTGCAGACGCTGTAGGACTACCCACAGGAAACAAGACAGTAGTATGCTTTTGGAAAGCATAGCTTGAGTCGCATTGTTTTCAAAGATCAAGGAATTAGAATTTCATTTACTATATTTTGTAGTTTTAATTATGTAATTCTACTTTATTATGCGAACTCCAAATACTTTTGTAAACTTCTGAATTATTGTAATGTAACTATTTTCAAACGTCTCATATAGAGGTCGTTTGCTTTAATCTTTGTGTTGTGATATTTCATTTGGTCGGCGCCCCCATGACACCTCCTACTTCCGCTGCCACCTGTTTTGGGGGTGCGACAGATTGGTATCAGAGCCTAAGGTTATAGCGAACTAGGATTGCATTAGTGACCTAGACTATGACCGTTAAGTTAGTATCCCTTGTTTAGTAAGACTGGTTCAGCGATTGCATCAATTAAATTTAATTTAACATAGCCTGATCAACTATGTACAATTAAAGGAGATTAGATGCAAGACCTGAAATGGTTATAGTGAACGGGAATGCATTAGAAGACTTTGACCGAGGATAGAACGGGACCAACCTTTATACGTGCTTATGTGCTAGGTTTTTATATGTATATATGTATATATATATATATATATATATATATATATATATATATATATATATATATATACATATATATAACCTTATGTATACAAACTCATTTGCCATGCTTTACGGCAACCACTCCCATAACTACGTCACCTGACATCGAAAACGAGGCTCTAGCCTTACATACTACTGTGGCGATTTCCACGGTACCCACTCGCCCAACCATATCGGGCAACGAAATAATCGAATAGGACTCACTTGAGGATAATCCACCAAAGGATTCGCCACCCAAATAAGTGATGCCTACTTCACCCTATTCTTTCCGCTCGCAACCAAATCACCCAGGAACACGTATAGAACTTAAACCGTACGATACTTCGCCACTTAGATGGACTATACCTACTTCCGCCACTACACTTTCTCCACCCGCTCTCAACCTAGACATATGAATCGAGTGTGTTTTACACCACTAGAAGGACTGACTGATGGACCTCCTCGGACTAGACCTTATCCTATTCATACTATTTCTACATGATCATGTTTGATCACTATTTCGACACGTTCGTCAAACGATTTACCCATAACTTGATTCGCGACTTTGACTGCTCCAAACACCTTTATCAAACATTCGTTCATTTCGAAACAATTTTCAAATAAATCTTTCGTCAGACATTTTCCATGAATTATTCACAAACATAAATCTTCTAACAGATTTTTGACAAACAGAATTTTCAACACATTTCGATGACCAGAGTTTTCAACGTATTTTCATCTATTTGAGCCTTTAACGAATTTTCATCAAACGGTTACTCGAAATTTCGTACAACTTCAATTTTTTTCAATGGATTTTTGTTAAAAAAATTTTCCCCCGTTTTGTTAATGACAAGAGTTTTCAACAGATTCACGTCAGCAGCGATTTTAAACAAATTTTTGCCAAAAATGTTTTTACAAAATTTTCAAAATTCATAAATTATTAACAAAGTTATCAAAAATCACGATGACGTTTTTGGCAAAAGAAAACCATATATATCAACAAACACTTGATTTTCACTCAATCTTTCTCTATGATCTAACCTTTAGTCCCATTTTGAAACTAGAATACCGATTACACCTAAAACATTGCTAAGGAAATTCTAAGATAAGAAGTTGGATTGTGGTTTTCCAATAAAGGCATAGGTACGATAGACTAGTACGAAATAAGATTCTCTTAGTAGTCGGTTTGATAGTAGCAATACTCGATCTTGCAAAATCGGATGAAGTTAATTCTTATAGAGACAAACCGAGACGTTAGTGATAGAGGTGACAACGACATATACGAAACTATTGGAGGATAAAACTAAAGGAGAGAATGACATAAATATTTCAACCTTATACGATACCGGATTATTTTAGTCCAATACACAATCACACCCCACCGACCTAGGTGCCAAGCACATCGTAGAACTTGCACTTTGAACTTAGCAAGCAAATTCTTCCATATACCTCCTGGGATTATGACTTACGTTTTCTGACGACTTTTACATTAGACCTTCTTTGGTCTCTTAACAGTTTACTTATTAGAAATGCGTTTCCAGCAATTTATATTGGATATAATCTAACTAACTGTTCACAATCACACGAACTACGAACCATATAGGAATGTTTTCCTACTACGAACCATATAGGAATGTTTTCCTACTACTACTAACCTTATAGTAAATGACCTTACTACGACTGACTATTTAGGAATAATTGTCCTACTAATAGTACACGGAGATAATTCTCCAAACGAATACAGACGGATGCGTTGTATCACAACAACGAACTTTCCTTTCATGGACTTAGTTAAACGTCATAAATACTCACACTTTCGCTAAATCCTACACAAACTATGACTACGAGCAAATTTCGGGACGAAATTCTCCTAACAGGGGGAGAATGTGACACCCGACGATTTAGAGTTACTGATAATCCAACTGGAAACCCTAATTACTTGTGTTTAGTTTAGAATTAGGCTAAATACTTGTAATTGCTTGTAGCTACTTGTATATTTATGTGAATATACACCCCCGTAATTGATTTATATTACGCTTACATAATTTGGTGAAATTGTGCGAAATAACCGGACGAAGTCCGCCTAATTATACGATGTTGGTGAAAACATTTCTATAAATAACTTGAATCTATTTTTAGAAGTTATTTATCATATATTATTATTTTGTTAAAATAATACACGAAAAACTTAGGCGTTTTGGCTAAAACGTCTCAAACGAATCAGAAACGCGCGTAACGCGCCCGACAATCGAACGAAAGCCAAAATATATTTTAATAATTTAAAATATATTATTTTGTATGAAATTATTATCGAAAACATCATATAATAGTTCGTCAATGAAAAAACGTCTATTTAAAATGTTACGCGATTATACCTCCGTAAAACGTGCACGCAAATCGAGACCGATAAATTAATGGAACATTTTTACAAGTGTTTTCAAGTATCTATATTAAATATTTCAAGTGGAAATATCGAAACTAAATTCGTCATTTAAATACGCGTATTAAACGTTTAACGTATAAATAAACGTCCAAACAATCGGGTAAACGAACGTAAAACGCAACAAATTAAGCTAGGAATGAAAAATGACCAAAATACCCCTTGTGGGACCACATGGGGACCGGCCACCCCATGTGGCACCCCTCCCCTCACCCACTTATGCCTCATGCATTTACATGATTACATCCTCTTACACTTCCCCACTTTTGATACATGCAACTCACTTTTCTCTTCACCACTCATTCACTCAACTTTCTTTTACCCATTTCTCTCTCAAAATACTGGAAATATCAGCCTTCTTTCCCATCTTTAAATCCACCACAATTCACCATTTTAATCAAGAACAAGAGGAGAAAGCTAGGACCAAGCTCAAGACATCATCACCTTCATTTCCTCTTGTTTCTCCATCATTTTGTTGGTATAAATCACCTAAACTCCTCATTTACATACTTGTATAATGTATATTTAGATATTATTATGATCATCTAACACTATTATGTCCAAATAAAAGGTTAAAATAAGTTTTTTAACACATAGGTAAGAAGACAGATTCTGTCTTCAAAAACACAGCTTACAAAAATGGTCGTATCTGGAGTTCTAGGAAGAATTAGATAACGAATTTTATTTTAAAAGTTGCGTATTGAAAAGAGCTACAACTTTCATGTTTTACACTTTTACCAAATCTGTACGTATTTGTGGCTATAATCTGATCTTTGAGTCTGGTCTGGAAGTTTCCGAAAACCGAGTTCGGTTCCTTCGCGAATTTATTTAAATATGTAAATGGACACTATAGTTTCTGTAAAAATTGTATGTTAGACCAGAAACATTGATGATCAATTGGTAAAAATTGTGAGACTTGATTTAGACCAGAAGTGGTAGAAATTAAATGTCGAACCAAACCGACAAAAGTCGAAATTATGAAATCTTGAAATCTTAAGTTGCATGTTAGAAACCGACACTTTGGATGAACCCCGACACGAACCGACAAATTTTATGGACTCTATAAACTGATGTATGGTTTGGGTAAAAGTTTCGGGTCAAACCGGGTAGGTTTGACCAAGTCAACAAAAACGGCTCGGTTTCTAAAAATGACAAAACTTACTATTTTTGGAAAGTGGTAACAAAAATGGGTTTGGGTAACTTAGTTAGTAACTTGGACCAAAAAATAAACTTAGAAAGTTTCCCGAATTAGAAACCGACACTTAGAACACTTGAACCAAATATTCTATGTCTCAAGTAGAGACACTAACCTAGTGATGCCACAATTACTAGTGTTGCTACATTTTGATAGTGATGCTACAATTTCTGAAAATCTCCTAAGTCTCAAGTAGAGACACTAACCTAGTGATGCCACAATTACTAGTGTTGCTACATTTTGTTAGTGATGCTACAATTTCTGAAAATATCCTAAGTCTCAAGTAGAGACACTAACCTAGTGATGCCATAATTACTAGTGTTGCTACATTTTGTTAGTGATGCAACAATTTCTTAAAATATCCCAAGTCTCAAGTAGAGACACAAACCTAGTGATGCCACAATTACTAGTGTTGCTACATTTTTGCTAGTGATGCTAAGTGCAACACCCCCAAATTCACTGTCTGGCGGAAGCAAGTTCAGGGGTGCTACTAATCAAATATCACAGCGCAAAGATAAAGCAAACGACATCTATATGCAACGTTTGTAAATTAGTTACATTCCCATAGATATAATGTTTGAAAAATTAATGTTTTCGTATACAAAAATGTAGTTTCCTAGAGTCCACGCGTATAGCGGGAGATTCTATTACATAATCAACATATACAAAAGATAATTCTAAGAATCTCCGTTAATGCAGTTGTGTTGAAATCATGCGACTCTAGCTATGTCCTGGAGTAATCCTACTCCGTATGTGTACCTGAGAATACATGCTAAAAGGGTCAACACGAATGTTGGTGAATCTCACAGGTTTGTAAGTAATATCAGTTTTGAACACAAGATTTCATCAGTATCGCCCGTAGGCGTAAAATCAGTATTTGCAACCCAGCAAATGTAAAACCAGTATTTGCAATCCAGCAAATGTAAAACCAGTATTTGCAATCCAGCAAATGTAAGTAAGTAAGTTATACCGTTGCCATGAGGCTCATAATCGAAGCTTAACCCGTAAGTAATAAGTTGCTCCCGTGACATGCTCGTAACTGAGCAAGCATATGTAACGAATAATAGTCGCCCGTTTATACATAACGGTTCGTGGTAGCGCTACTTCCCCGGGCGGGGAGGGTCATTTCCCTAATGGATCCATTAACTAGTGTTCGCGCTTAAGTCCATAACTAACGATATATGATGGAGAGACTTCTGTAAGTAGTAAATAACTCATGCAATTCCTTTGGGTATAGTAAGCAGTTTAGTACTTGTGTTCAAGAAAAGTAAGCAATGTATCTCACCCCGTATGTAAATCAGTAAAAGTGGGGCTGTAAGACTCACCTGAGTCTTGTAGTAAGCAGTAGCAAATAGCAAGTAGTAAGTAAAGCAAGTAGGTTCTCCGAACCCGTAACCTTCAAATGCCTAAACATACGAGGTTATGTAAGTATGTGTCCCGCAAGACGTTTCGTTTAGTTGTACACAACTAGTATGCCCGATGTCTGTTTAAGTGTTCGTAATCGTTTGTCTTTAGAAAACATGTTTGGCCCGTTGGTGACGGTTTGTAATAATAATTCTAAAATGTTGACTTTGCTACAGTAAATGTGCTACATTGAATTGCTACAGTAAAATTTGACTTTGTTACAGTAACTTTGACTTTGCTATAGTGAAAATCCTTCAAAATTTCTGATTCTGCGACACAATTTGCGACACAAAGATTTGGTATGCGACACAAGCGTTGTGTCGCATAGGATTGCGACACAAGAGCTTAGCGACACAAGGGTTGTGTCGCATAAGCCTTCGATGCTAAATCAATAGCGACATAAGGGTTGTGTCGTATCTGGTTTACGACACACGGGTGCGACATAATAGTACGACATAAGCTACGACACAAAATGCGACGCAAATGGATTTATGCGACATAAACTTGCGACACAACCTGCGACACAAGCGTTGTGTAGCAAAGATGAACACCAGCCCAGAAAGTTGCGACTGATGCGTTTTTTTCCGTACCAAAACCCAAATCTAACACATTTTTAGGCTGTAAAATCGTGTTCTATTCATACATATGGACAATACTAAGTTGTGTAAACATTATAACATCAAAATAATACATCAAAATGAGTAAATATAAGGATTTAGATATTTTCTTACAAATGCAAATCGAGACCAAACGGGGAAGAAAACGAGTATGGTGCCTTTGTAAATCTTGTTCCTCTCGTGATGGTGATTCCGAAAATATGAATTTCGTGGGTTGATTTGTAATTCCGAAATTTTGTGATGATTTTGGTTGGAGAGAGTTTTTGTGTGTGTGTGTGTTTTGTATAAATGAAAATGAAAGAGAGAATAGGGGAGGTGGTGGTGTTGGCTGATCCAAGGAGACAAGGGAGGGGAAACGCTCCCTAAAACACAGTGTTTACTCCTTGTCCTAATCGTTTAAACCTTCGTTTTTAGTATTTAATCAAACAGTTATATTTTTAAAACGTGACTGGGGTATTTTGATAAAAATACCTTGAAATTAGTTATAAAAACATTTGTCGAGATATTTAGATTATCTGATTCGCGTTTAATACGTTTCTGCTAAAATACTCATAATGTTGTCGCGCTAATCTAATAGTGTCCGTTCGAATATGTATTTATACAGTAAAATACGTTCCCATTATTTAAGTAAGTTTTGTCACCAACGTCCAAGTAAAATGTATCGGACTCCGTCCAGTTAATCTGTACGATTTATCCAAATCGCGTAAGTACACACATATATATAAATCACCTTATATATACAAATAGAGTCTGTAATTAGTCCTATTACATACTAATTACAACTAGTTACAAATAATTAGGCATAATTAATTATCCTAATTAGGCAGGTGTTACATTCTCCCCTTGTTAAAGAAATTTTGTCCCGAAATTAGCTCGAGTGCACGGACGGTGCTTTGTCTGGGAAGAGATGTGGGTATTTCTGTCGCATTTGGTCTTCCCGTTCCCAGGTGAATTCAGGACCACGTCTAGAATTCCACCTGACTTTTACGATGGGAATACGACTCTGTTTCAATCGCTTGACCTCACAGTCCATGATTTCCATAGGTTCCTCGACAAAATGAAGTTTATCGTCGATTTGGATTTCGTCGAGCGGTATTATTAGTGTCTCGTCAGACAGACATTTCTTCAGGTTAGAAATGTGAAAGGTGTTGTGAACGCTGCTAAGCTCAGCAGGAAGTTGCAGGCGGTATGCTACTGGACCAATCCTTTCGAGGATTTCGAATGGCCCGATGTATCTAGGGTTTAGTTTGCCTCGCTTTCCGAATCGAATGACACCTTTCCACGGTGCCACTTTGAGAAGTACCTTGTCCCCTACCTAGAGCTCAAGGTGTTTGCGTCTCACGTCAGCATAGCTTTTCTGACGATCACGTGCGGCTTTCAGCCGGTTTTGAATACCAATGATTTTCTCAGTAGTTTCATGAATGATTTCTGGACCCGTGAGTTGGGAATCTCCTAACTCAGTCCAACAGATAGGTGATCGGCACTTACGCCCGTAGAGTGCCTCGAAGGGTGCAGCCTTAATTGTCACACCCCAAAAATCCATAATTGTGTTTATTTAATGTTTAGCGGAAGCAAGTTATAATTGGTGGAAGCATTATGTGTAAACAGTTTAACAACGGGGTGATGACTTTACAATTGTGCATTCATCGTATCAGAGCATATGATCATACATAACATAATATATAAAGGATGCCAATTTAAAATAGTTATTACAAAAGTAGTACGACTATATAAGTCGTACAATAGTAATAAAGTTTAAAATATTTATGTTTTACAATACATATGTTAAGATCAGATTTCATGAGTATAACTGCAATGTCTGCAGTAATACAGAGGAAATCCTCAAAAGCTGTCCCATAAAGTATGGCATCCTAAGTAGTCCAGGGTTGTCATCCTGAATGCATGCAATCCTTACTTACATAGCTAATTTCCTGTAAAACATAGAAGGAAAGTCGTCAACAAATATGTTGAGTGAATTCACAGGTTTTGTATAACTATGTGGTATGTTATACCATTTGTGTTTAAGTTATTGAAATGTTATTCAATAAATAAATGTTTGCAGGTTTTTGCAAAATATAAGATCGTAGGGTTGTTACCCTAAAAGTATGTCTGGTTGTTTACCAGAATATAAGTATAATCCGTAAGTATACTGAAATAAAACAGTTGTAGGATATGTTCATCCTAATAATAAGTGTGGGAATGCTTAGACTATAATCCCCTGAAAGGTGAGCTAAACCTCGCAGGTTAAAGTAACGCGACCTAACCCTATAACCAAACCACAACCAAAACTTATGTTTCTTGCCTGAAGGACAGTTAAGTATACGCTCCATCCACAGGAGGGTCGTCACGGCAATAGTACTATTCGTATACTCAGTGGCTAGAGTCACCTAGCTAATGGTTATAGTCTGCATGACATAAGGTCTTTCATGCACACATCTCAAGTCTGGTCTGTACTAGGATTTGTTGTCTAATTCCCAAAATAGTTGTGAAATAATATTTCATGTCAAACAGTTGTATAAAGCAATAAAGCATTTATATAAATTTGCTACATGTGTTTGCATGCAGTTTCTATGTTTACACCCCTATGTTTAAAACAGAAAACATTTGTAAAGTAGGGGCTGTGAACTCACTGTAGTTTTGCTCGGTAGGAAAGCTAGCAGCCAAACAGATAACAGCCCAAGGTATGTTAACCTATACAATAAATATATTAACATAAGTACGTTTGATTTGTTTTAATCACTTATGTTAACAGTTTGTTTGTTTGAAGAAATGGTTGATTTCTTAGTAATATAAGTTGTTGACTTTATTAATGACATTGCGTTGAAATATTGTTATTATTTCATAAATCGTATACTTGTTAAGTGTACAAACCAATATGTAATTGTCTATTTAACGGAAGGTCGTTTTATTTTCATTTGTACATATACTTTGTATATAGTTGTTCGTATAATTCGAATGTTATTCCAATATCATTGTATGTACATATATTTGTTTTACATATGTGTACGGATGTAAACATACTTGTTGTATATTATTAATCTGTACGTTTGTTAAACGTGAATTTCATTGTGTATATATATATTTATGAATATATATTTTTAATTGTCATATGTATATATGTTAAATAAATACATTGTTTATGTATATCAAAATATATATAAGTTTTCATTTGTTTAAGAAAACGTATACGTTTGTGTCAATAACGTGTGTCCTCGTATATATATATATATAATGTAATACGTTGTTTACGTATTTAAAAACGTTATAAGTTTTATTTGTTATAAAACTCGATAATGTATTTATTTTGTTTATAAAATAAATATTATTTGTTTTTAATATCGTCACGTTTGTTTAATAAGTTTAAGTGTCCCGATAATGTAATCGTTTTCACAAAACGTATATTTTACAAAGTCCATATTCATATATACGTATATATATATATATCGTTCGTTTGTACGAGTTTAAATAAGTCCAAAGTTCGTGTCTCGGATATATCTCATTAATGTTTTATTAATAGTTTATAATGTCTCGTGAATGTATCGTATAATTGGAATCGTTAACGGAAACGTTTATGTTTTAAAAATAAAAGTCAAAGTTGTTGACCAGGTGTGGGAATCCGCCGGATTCCCTTGAATCCGCCGGATTCAAGTCAAAGTTCGGAATACGCCGGATTCGGGTGAATCCGCCGTATTCATCGTGGTTTTCATGTGGTTTCGTTTTAGGTTCGGGAATACGCCGTATTTAACTGAATACGCCGTATTCAATCCAGTTCGGGGGGAATCCGCCGTATTCAATCGAATACGCCGGATTCGTTTGTGTTCATCAGATAGTTCGTGTGAAGGTTCGGGAATACGCCGTATTCAACGGAATACGCCGTATTCGACTTGTTTAGAAACGGGAATCCGCCGTATTCCCGTGAATACGCCGGATTCGTTTGGTTTTCGGTTGGGAATACGCCGGATTCAAAGGAATCCGCCGTATTCGTGGCTCGTTCCAGACCCCTGTTCGCGACTGTACACATATATACACGGTTTTATTTGGCTCAAATCCTTTACACTATGTTACCAAATGTTTCTAACAAGTTTATATGTCGTTTTTATAAGTTATTACTCCATTTTAACAAGTTTTTATATAACGATTTTGGTTTTGTAGTTTTGGGTTTTATAAACCATTTTCATGAATCATCAAGTAATCATCAAGCATATATGTTATATGTATAGATTATGATGTTTAAACAAGTTATATAACGAAATTTAAGTATGAAAGTTGAAGGAAAGAAAATTCCATACAATGAGGAAGATGATGAAAATGATAGACGATGATGATGATCGATGATGATGATAATGGAGATGATATGTTCCTGGTTATGCTTCTGCTTGTTGTTGCCTCTGATCTTGTTACTACCTTTGTGTTTTCTTAGTGAAGTAGAGAAAGAGGTTGATGATGATAATTTGATGAAGTTGAAATGATCAGGAAAAAGAATGGGAGGGAGTAATAAAAATCAAACGAGTATGGAGAGCACCAGATATGGTCTGCTCAATTATTTGAGTTAGGTGCCAACTTTTGGCACCTCAATTTCGAGTACGGGTATAATTTTAGCAATATAAAAATAAACATTTTACATTTTTATTTTGTAGATGTTCTACTGGTTCGTAATTTATGATTAGAATAATGATATTATCATTATTTCAAGATGATGTACATTTTTGTACATTTTACTGCGCGTAACTATTTGAGCGTAAAATTTCAGTTGAGTTTGGATTTCATATTTTGAGGTAATGTTCAAAATACTTTACAACGTGTTAGAAAAATAACACTTTTCATATTTGGACCTCTTATGTACGTTTTAGAATTGTTTCTGTTCGTTTATAATACGTTTTATGTTAAACGTATATTTAGACCTTTATATCTATATGTTATAGATATATAAATACTCGTAATTAATAATTACATTATTAATTATTTTTGTATCACGAAACTTTTGTCATTTATTTTTGGTCGGGTTCGTTCCGATATATTTGTACGTAACTTTTAATACTTACGTATTATGTATTACTTTTTGTTTAAAAGTACCGGGCTTGCTAGACTTACATCACATCAAGAAATTTTGTTAAAACTTAATCAGGAAATTAGCGTAAGAATGCACATGCTTAAATGTTAATTAATACCTAATTTGGAGAGTTGTCACATTCTCCCCCCGTTAGGGAAATCTCGTCCCGAGATTTAATTTGTGTCGTGATTCGTGGTCACGGGTTCAAATAGGTGGGGATACTTCTTGCGCATCTCGTCTTCACGTTCCCAGGTGAACTCTGGGCCTCTTTTCGAGTTCCATCGAATTTTGACAAGTTTGATCCGACTGTTTCGGAGTTTCTGCGTTTTCGTATCCATTACTTCAAGCGGTTCCTCCACGAAGTTGAGTTTTGCGTCGACGTAGATTTCGTCAGGAGGTATGATTAACGCTTCGTCAGATAGACACTTCTTAAGATTACTCACGTGAAACGTGTCGTGAATATTACTAAGTTCTTGCGGTAGTTTAAGCTTATAAGCTACAGGACCAATCCTTGCTAGGATCTCAAAAGGTCCGATGTAACGTGGGTTCAGTTTGCCGCATTTTCCAAATCGCATAACTCCTTTCCAAGGAGATACCTTAAGTAGGACTCTGTCACCTACTTGAAATTCCAAAGGTTTACGTCTATTGTCTGCATAACTCTTTTGTCGGTCTCGTGCCATTTTTAATCGATTAAGCACTTGAGATATTTTGTCCGTTGTCTCTTGGACTATCTCAGGACCTGATAACTGTCTGTCATCCATATCTGCCCAACAGAGTGGGGATCGACACTTGCGTCCGTACAACGCCTCGAAAGGTGCCATTTGTATGCTCGTATGATAACTATTGTTATACGAGAATTCGGCTAAAGGGAGATGAATATCCCAGTTTCCTCCAAAATCAATCACGCAGGCTCGTAGCAAGTCCTCAAGCGTTTGTATCGTTCGCTCGCTTTGACCATCGGTTTGTGGATGGTAGGCGGTACTCATGTCGAGTCTAGTGCCTAAAGCTTGTTGCAGTGTTTGCCAGAAGCGAGAGGTGAAACGTGCATCTCTATCAGAGATGATGGATAATGGAACTCCATGTCTAGAAACAACTTCTTTTATGTAGATTCTAGCCAACTTTTCCATCTTATCGGTCTCTTTGATGGCTAGAAAGTGAGATGATTTCGTCAGTCGGTCGACTATCACCCATATGGAGTCCATCCCAGATGATGTTTTCGGTAATTTCGTAATGAAATCCATCGTGATGTGTTCCCATTTCCATTTGGGCAACTCAGGTTGTTGCAAAAGTCCGGATGGCTTTTGGTACTCAGTCTTAACTTTTGCACAAGTCAGACACCTACTAACGTAGGAGGCAATATCTCTTTTCATGCCAGGCCACCAGTAAAATCCTTTTAGATCGTGGTACATCTTATCTGCACCAGGATGTATCGAGTAATTAGACTTATGAGCTTCGTCCAATACTAGGCTACGTAGCTCATCAACACAAGGAATCCAAATTCGATTCATAAAGTATAATACTCCATTTTCCTTAGACTCCAGTTGTTTCTCCATCCCTTTGAGGGATTCGTCCTTCATGCGTTCTGGAGTAAAGGCTGTTTGTTGAGCATCACGAATTTGGTTAATTAGATCCAAGTGGATTGTCAGTCCTAAGGCTCGAACTCTCCGAGGTTTTACTCTTTCCTTACGACTCAAGGCATCCGCTACTACATTAGCTTTGCCTGGATGGTACTTGATTTCACAGTCGTAATCATTTAGCAGTTCAACCCAACGTCTCTGTCTCATGTTGAGTTCTTTCTGATCAAATATATGTTGGAGACTTTTGTGATCGGTAAAGATCATACACTTTGTACCGTATAGATAGTGTCTCCAAATCTTAAGTGCAAAAACGACTGCTCCCAGCTCTAAGTCATGCGTCGTATAGTTCTTCTCGTGAATCTTCAATTGACGAGACGCATATGCAATGACCTTGTCGTTTTGCATCAACACGCAACCTAATCCTTGATGTGAAGCATCACAGTAGACAACAAAGTTTTCTACTCCTTCTGGTAAGGATAGGATAGGTGCGGTGCTCAATTTCTCTTTCAGCATTTGAAAAGCATTCTCTTGCTTCTCGCCCCAATCAAACTTCTTGTCTTTTTGCGTTAGGGCGGTAAGTGGCTGAGCTATCTTCGAGAAATTCCCAATGAACCTTCGGTAGTAACCGGCTAACCCAAGAAATTGTCGTATCTCAGTTGGGGTCTTTGGGGCTTCCCAATTCTTAATCGCCTCAATTTTGGATGGGTCCACGTGAATTCCTTTGCTATTGATCACATGACCGAGGAAATGGACCTCACGCATCCAAAACTCGCATTTAGAGAACTTTGCATAAAGCTTCTCTTTCTCCAGTAATTCAAGAATCAGCCTCAGATGTCGTTCATGGTCTTCCTTCGTTCGTGAGTATATCAAGATATCGTCAATGAACACGATGACGAACTTATCAAGGTAAGGTTTACATACTCTATTCATTAGATCCATGAACACTGCTGGTGCATTCGTTAGCCCAAACGGCATAACCAGGAACTCGTAATGACCATATCGAGTTCTAAACGCAGTCTTAGGGATATCTTCATCCCGTACCTTCAGTTGATGGTAACCCGATCTCAAATCGATCTTTGAGAAATAACTTGACCCTTGCAGCTGGTCAAACAAATCATCGATGCGTTGCAATGGGTATCGGTTCTTGATCGTCACCTTGTTTAGTTCTCTATAATCGATACACATCCGCATTGATCCATCCTTCTTTTTGACAAACAACACCGGAGCTCCCCACGGTGAAAAGCTCGGTCGGATGAATCCTAAATCCAACAGTTCTTGCAGCTGTGCAGACAGTTCCTGCATTTCTGATGGAGCTAGACGGTAAGGCGCACGAGCAATCGGTGCAGCTCCCGGCACTAGGTCGATATGAAATTCAACCTGCCGTGGAGGTGGTAACCCTGGTAGCTCGTCAGGAAATACTCCTGGGTAGTCGCGTACTACGGCCACGTCGTCTATGCGTCGCTCCTCGGGTTTCTTATCCACAACATGTACCAAAAATGCTTGGTACCCTTTTCGTAGATACTTATTTGCCTTCATGCATGTAATCGTTTTCACCACACGATTACTCTTTTCTCCTTGAATCATCAACATTTCTCCTGACGGTAAAGGTAACCGTACAATCTTTTCATGACAGATGATCTCCGCGCGGTTCAGTGACAACCAATCCATGCCAACCACTATATCGAAGCTCCCTAGTTCTACCGGTAGTAAGTCTATTTTGAAAGAATGACCTTCTAACGTTAAGGTGCATCCTGGTACTATTTCTCCTGATTCAATCAACTTACCATCGGCTAGCTCTACAGTATATTTGTTATCTAGCTTAAGGGATTCGATCTCTAATAGTGGTCTAAACTCAGTGGACACAAAGCTTAAATCAGCACCGGAATCGAATAACACAGAAGCAAAGTGGTTGTTTACAAGAAACGTACCAGTGACTGTGTTAGGATCCTGACGTGCCTCTGGTGCTCCTAACATGAACACGCGTCCACGAGCTGGCTGATTGTTGTTGTTGGTTCGGTTGTTGTTGTTACCACGGTTGTTTCCATTGTTGTTGCGGTTACGAGCGTTGTTGGCGTTACGGTTTTGGTTATTGAGTCGAGGGCATCGGTTTCGATAGTGCCTCGTGTTGCCACACTCAAAACATCCTTGGTTCTGCCGAGCAGTGTTTCCCTTAGGGGCAGGGTTTACCTTACAGTTTTGGGTTTTGTGTCCCCATCCCTTACAGCTGTCGCAAAACCAACACTCACCCTCGTGGTGTTTGCTACACTTATCACACTTAGGTTTGTTACCAAAGTATGGCTTCGATTCCACAATGGTGGCAGCGTAAGACTTTGGATTTCCAGATCCTTTCTTGTTGAATTGACCCTGACGGTCATTCCACTTACGCTTCTTACCTCCAGAACTACCAGCTTCAGTACTGCTCGGCTCAACCTTAACCGACACAGTTTTCTTGGTCAGTGTCCCCATTCTAACTGCTTCATCAGTCAAACTCTGCGCTAAAGTAACAGCGCTCCTGAAAGTATCAGGTTTGGAGGACGTAACTAAACTCCTGATCTGTGGTGCCAGTCCATACACATAGCGTTCAATACGCTTATACTCAGGTGTTACCATATGTGGCACAAGACGAGCTAGTTCTTGGAACCTAGTTGTGTAACCAGTGATATCAGCACCAATCATAGCAATGTTCCACAGCTCAGTCTCAATTTTCTGCATCTCACTGCGAGGGCAGAATTCTTCCATCATCATACGCTTCAATGTTTCCCATGTCATAGAATAAGCAGCTGGTCGTCCCATCGACTGAACTTGACTGTTCCACCAAGTCAAAGCTTTATCAGCTAGTGTGCAGGCAACATACTTCACTGCAGTGTCTGGTAGACAATCACTGATGTCCAACACAGAATCCATCTTTTCTATCCAGTGTATAATACCAATAGCACCTTCAGTGCCACAGAAAGAAGGTGGTTTACACGCCTGAAATGTCTTATATGAACACCCTCGGCGAGTATTCACAACAGTCTCAGCATTAACAGGGGTCGATCCACTGTTATGAATCCCATTCTCACGGTTTCGACTTGCCTCATACTCGGCAATACCTTCAGCTATGCGTCTAGCTATCAACTGCTCAGTAGTTTCCTCAGTGTTAGGGGGTGGAATGGTTTCAGATGTAGGAGGTACAGTTGTCTTCTGACTGTTCCTAGTAATTCGTCGTTTTGGCGGCATAGTTCAGTTCTGCGATGAATAAAATGCAGAAGTCAATGCCAAAATAATGAATGTGATGAACAAGATTTCACATTGTCTATCCAATGAATAGTATGGAGAATTTGAGAGAATAATGTTTCACATTGTATATCGCACGACTTTGAAACACCCATATGTACTTTGTACAATATAATCACGTTGGCCAGGCGTCATTATATAATGCCAAATACATATTTCTTTTCATCATCGATCAAGCGCAAACAATGTTTTAGGGAATTCAAGATAAAATCAATAATTCAAAGTGTAGTAGGTTT
This sequence comes from Helichrysum umbraculigerum, assembly GCA_949592205.1. Lineage (NCBI taxonomy): Eukaryota > Viridiplantae > Streptophyta > Magnoliopsida > Asterales > Asteraceae > Helichrysum > Helichrysum umbraculigerum. Next base: position 8,131,041 of record CATIUR010000008.1, read on the forward strand.
TCAAAGTTTGCAAGAAATGGCTTCAACAATTATTACGTGATAACTTTTCTATCACCTGTATATAGAGATGAATATAATTCGTACGAAATTTCGAATCGAACCTAAGTTATATTATACATTAACTAGAACGTTCTTACATCGTTTCATTGCAAAACTTGATGATATCTTCTATATCCATCAAGAGTGGTTTCCAATACAACACGAGTTGTTACAGTACTAATTAAACTAAACTTAGCTATACCTAGATCTTAACAAAATAGTTATATTCCTATGACAGTTCTTCCTCAGTTCATTATTAAGCTATCTTTAGCTATGTTCTCTGTCGTAGTACAGTTCTTTTCCTTTCACTCCTGATTCGGATTGGGAGAGAAGTAGCGTGTTTCCAGCATAGTCTTATATCGCAGAGTCGTATGACAGATCACCTCATTCTCAGTTGAGCACTTGCTCAGACGTTTAATCCAAGTCTTGACTCTCTTCTTGCGATCACTAGCTACTTCCTTCCAGAAGCGAATTCTATCCCTAACTCGGACAGACATAGGCCTCCTTAGAATTCTCAACTCAGTTTCATAGTTCTTGCATTTAGATGCAAGTTCCCAGTTTTGACCATCTAGCTCTTCAACTTGGTCTCTAACTCTCTCATATTTCTCTATGTCAATCAATCCAAAGTGGTGGTTCTCAATCTCTTCTTCTGTGACACCCCCAATTTCGGTCAACGCGGTCAACGCGCGATTAGCGGAAGCATTTGAGTAAGCGGGGGTGCTGATGTCAACATTTGACACTCATGCCAGTTCAGAGCTTATGATTATTGCTGAACAGTAAATTAAGATGCCATTTATAAGGTTTGTTTGTAATAAAAAGAGTTACAACTCATTAAAGTCGTAGAATAGTATTATAAAATACAATCTGTTATATAATACACAATTTCCGTAAGAAGTTTTTGTAAGTATGATTAATGTAAAACAGTTATACAAAGAAAACTTAAGTGTCCCAAAATGTAGCATCTTAATTAGTCAAGGGTCGCCTAACTCCATATGCGTGCAATCTTATTTGTGCTGCTAGTTACCTGAAAAACATAGTAAAACGTCAACAAGTGGTTGAGTGAATTCACAGGTTTTTATATGTATGGTTTGTTTAACCATATTCATTTAGCAAAAGAGTTGACAAGTAAGTCAAATAAGGTCATTCACAATAATTTGTAGGAAGGTAATATCCTATGAGTTGTTTATACAGCAGCATGTAGGTATACACAAATAGTTCACAATACAGTACGAAATCATCATATAATCAATAGCACATAAACAATTTAGTAGCACAGCGGCATCAAAGTAGTTACAAACAGTTATTGCATGTTATAGCAAAACAATTGTTATGTTTTTCACCCCTAGTTTTAAAAGCAATTAAAACATTAAAAAGGGGCTGTGAACTCACTGTAGTAGATGCGATGTGATAGCTATCAGGAGGTCGGCGCGCCCAAGGTATGTTAACCTATACGCACAATATGTATTAACATAAGTACTTTGATTGATGATCAATTTATGTTAATAGTTTATTTGTTTTGAGAAATTGTTGATTTCTTAATTTGTACTGGTTGTTGGTGACAACACATGTTTGATATATGTTATAGTTCTCGAGTCGTATTTCTCAATACGTATATATATACATGTTCATTGTTGCGTATATATATATATAATTTCTATTCCACTTTGATCGTACATATATATAATTGTCATGTATATATATGTATAAAATTATACTTGTTGTATAAGTTATACGTTCGTTAAACGTAAGTTCCCTTTGTTAGGAAAAATGTTTGTTTGTGAATATATATGTAATATATTTCAATATTTGTATACAAATATATACCATTTCAAGTATCGTATATATATCTATATATATATATATATATATATATATATATATGATTTAAATACGTTGTTTACATATAAAATGTATAAGTTGTCGCTTGTTAAGAAAACGTCCATTTGTGAATCTAATATATTCAACCTCATGTTGAGCGTATACGTATGTGTATATATATATAAAGTTTGTCTATCGTTATATATATATGTTTATGATATAAATTTGCATTCATGTCGTAACGTTATAAAAGTTAATCATTCATTCTCGTATAAAATTACTCGTTCCAAATATATAACCCGATTTAAGTTTGCGTTTTAAGAACTTCACAACCCGTTGGGCTTGGCCCAATTTGTTTGGCCTAGTAATAAGACCCAAATAACACGACCCATTTAATAAAGCCTAACCCGGCCCATATATGAATGTAATGATTTTAGCCCAAATACAAAACATAATAATTTCTGGCCCATTAACGAAATCACACGGTTGGCCCAGTTTTCGCGGCCCAAATTATTTACCCTTTGAGCCCATTTAGCTACTCACTCGGTCTAGTTTAAATGTCACGGCCCAATCTATTTCAACCCAATATATTTTCGGTCCAAAAGTTTTAAGTTTAATATTTGTCGGTTTACGTTTATCGTTTGTGTCTCGTTTATATCGACTTGGTCAAACGTGCTCGGTTTGACCCGAAACTTTTACATGTCACTTAAATATGTTATTTGAGCTCGTAAAAATTGTCGTTGCGTTTTGTGGTTAACCAAAAAGTGTCGTTATTTAACGTATGCCAAAACAGTCCCCGAACCCGTTTTTCTGATTTTTCGACTACTTTCGGGGCTGTTCTCGGGGGTCAAAACTCATCGAACGAATCCGAAATTTTTACACGATGTTCCCATATATATCACCTACTTCCAGTATCGTTTTCATGATTTTTAGACATCTACAATATTTTAAAAAAATTCGTAATCAAGGCTGTCCAGAAAGTCATTTTTAGAGTTAATCATCACAAATCGGTTAAATAACGTAAAATGGGTGTATTTCTGGAAAATGAAGTCTTCACAAAAGTTGTTCTTAACGAAAATACAAAGATTTTACAAGTGGTCTCAAGTGTTTTCGTTACTCGTACGATTTTATACAATTTTTATACTAACCGAGTAGAATCTGTCCAAAAATTTATATGTCACTAAGGTTGTGTTTTACCTAATTTTTGGTAAGTTTTCATACATGATCTTTCAAGTGGTGAACTAATAACATGTTAAGTAGTAAAAATCATGCAAGAAAAGGAGGTTTAGCGTTCTTACAATTATTAAAGATGAAGATGAAACAAGAAGAAAGTGATGTCGTTGTTGTTGCTTGAACTTGTTCTTGTCCTTCCCTTTTCTTTGCAAGCTTTTAGTAGATGATCAAATAATGATGATGTTATTTATTGTTGTTATTGCCGTATGTAATGAAGAAAAAGATGTGAAGAGAGAGTGAAAAGTTGGTAGATGATTGAGTTGAAAAAATGGTTTGGAGTGTTTGTGTGAATTTGAGTGTAAAATAATATCACAAGGTAAGGGGTGTGTGATTTGGTTTGAAAAACCGGCCACACTTGGCCCCATGGTGTCTCAAATTTTTGTTGTGTAATTATTTGGTATTTAACCCGTGTTCGTTCACCCGATCGTTATACGTTAAAATGTATTTTATTCATTTAGTTTACTAACGTTATTTCACGTTAATATTTTTCGAAGTATTAATATTCAAATACTTAATATTGAGTTTCAAAATATTATTTTTAACTCGTTTGGTTGTCGGGTTCGATTCGTATATTTTAATTGTGCACGACACGTTTTATATTTGTTTCTGTTCGCGTGTAATACGTTTTAAATAAACGTATAATTGTTTTCGTTTCATTTTCGCTTCAACCAGTTCGATCTATATTTTCAAATAAAGTTTATTAGAAAACATTTTGGAGTTCTTTTCTGAACTTTTGTATCACCAACGTACATATTGTTATTGTCGGACTCGTTCTGAATGTTTCACGTGTAATTACAAATAATTACAAATTTAGTAATACCTCACGTATTAAATCGTTGGGGTTTGCTAGACTTATTCCAGATCAAAACTTCTGGTTAAATTTTTTTTGTCAGGAATTTAGCGTAAAATTCACAAGTTTACTGTACTTAATTGTACTCAAATTTACGGAGTGTCACATTCTCCCCTTGTTAAAGAAATTTCGTCCTCGAAATTTAAGTTATGTTATGTGTTGATCGTGCATGTATACCTTGCCCCATAACTCAGTTGTAACTAGGTCTTTTAACTAAGAGTACACCTAGAATGTCAAGAGTGAGTTTAAAGGTAGTCATTTCCTGACCGTTTCATAGCTCACATAAATGTGCATATATATAATAGCCTCGTGTGTCGATTGTAGTAGCCTATGTATCACTCATTGATATTTGGGTATGTGTCAAGTAGTGTGACGTTCAGTTGTGTTTGTCTTCCTCCCCTTGTTAGGCTAGTGCCGTGCTGGCAACTAGAGAAAATAGAGAGAAGGTTTTCTAAGTGATGACCTTTCTCATCCGAGGGACTAATGTCTGCTCATTAGTTCACTAGTGCTTAGTTACCAGCGGTATTGGTAGTTTACAACGACATTGTTAATCGTCCATGACTTATGTCGTAGTCCAAAATAGTAGTTATATCATTGTAGTCGTGTTCTGACTATTTCGTGTTTCAAATCGTAGTTATATCGCGGCTACAAGGTAACCATTTATAAAGTAGTCCTATCGTGACTAAGCGGTTGACAAAACAGTAAGTTGACTCATCTGCTAAATACAAACCCTGAATTTAACATTGACTTATATAGGTCATCCCTATGACGCTCTCAACGTCAAATCAGTAAGTGTGGCATCGAGGAATGTGTAACATGCGTTTAGCGTCTACTAAAATCCATGAGTTAAGTTTTCAAAGTCTATAAGGTTTTCCAAGGTTTTGTACATACACCAAATTAAAGTATGTCCATTCTAAATCATAGATGGAATTGTAGTTGTTATCGTAGTGGAACTCATAGTTGTTATCATAGTTGTTCCCATATTTGTTATTGTTGTGTCAAGCACTCCGTCGGAGAGGCACTTTTTCCAAATTAGTAATTTGAAAAGTGTTATAAACGTTAAGCTCCTGAGATAGGTTTAGTTTGTGAGTCTAGGACCAATCCTTACAAGGATTTTTGAAAGGTCCTAAATATTTCGTGGGTTAAGTTTACCCAAGTTGTGCGACCCCTTTCCAGGGCGATACTTTGTGTAAAGCTTTAACACTTTCTTGAAATTCAAGAGGTTTACAGTGGTTACTGGATAAACTCTTTTGCCAGTCTCAAGCTGTTATCAGTTGGTTAAGTACTTGAAATACATTGTCCGTAGTTCCTGGACAATCTACGAACCATATAGTTGTCTGTCACCCAACTCTCTCCAATAGAGTGGTGATCGATCGGCACTGGCGTCCATATAACGCCTCCAACGGTGCCTTTCGTATACTGATGTGATAAATATTGTTATAATAAAATTCTGTTAGAGGTAAGTGAGTATCTCAGTTACCCCCAAGGTCAATCGCACATGCTCGTGATAAGTCTTCGAGCGTGGTATCGTTCTTTTGCTCTGGCCATCGATTTGTGGATGGTAGGCAGTACTTCTATCGGGATGAGTACCCAGTGCCAACTGTCAGATGCGAAATGTAAAGCGCTTATCTCTGTCGGAGATAATGGATAGTGGTAATCGTACCAACGTATCCAACATACAACCTCAATTTGATTCCTTGACAACTAGTCCTTACCGACTATAATGTCGAAACTTCTCAACTCTACCTGTGGTAAGTCTATTTCGAAGAGATGATCTTCAAACATTAGGATACATCCCAGTACTATTTCTCCTGATTCGATCAACTTACCATCGGCTAGTTCTATAGCGTGTTTGTTATCTAGTTTACGTGAGTCGACTTCTAAAAGTTGAGTCATCGTTTTCCAAAACATCTCGGTGACGGTGTTAGGATTCAATCAATTTCGTTTTGTTGGATTGTCGTCCAAAGGTAAGATTTCGTTGGGTTGTCACCAAAGATATAGTTTAGTTGAGATATCTATCCAAATTACAATTTAAGTGGGATGTCTTCCCATAATATAGTTTTGTGGGGATGTCTGCCCAAAACATGGTATAAGTGGGATGTCTGTCCCTAATGTAGTTTAGTTGTTTGTTTTGTAGGAAACCCAAGTTTATCACTTAAGAGAAACATTTCCTAAAGTAATGGTTTATAGGAAACACAAGTTATTTAATAAAAATAACATTTCCCAAAATAGTTATCGTAGAAAACACATGTTAACGTAATTACAGATTAACATATTCAAAGTAGTTGTCGTAGAAAACACAGGTTAATTCAATCAAGAGTTAACATTTCCCAAACAAGTGATAGCAAGAAACACAGGCTATTTAAATAAAATAACTTTTCCCAAAATAGTTATCGTAGGAAACACAAGTTATTTATTAAAAATAACATTTCCCAAAGTAGTTATCGTGGGAAACACAGGTTAATTCAATTAAGAGTTAACATTTCCCAAAGTCTACCGGTCGTTCTCCGGTTTGTAATACTTGCTGGTCGTTCTCCAGCAAATCATAGTACTGGTCGTTCTCCAGTTTATCTACCGATCGTTCTCCGGTTTAAAGCCTTACTGGTACGTTTTCCAGTATCTCAAAACATTACCGGTACGTTCTCCGGTTAATTCAAAATGATACCGGTCGTTCTCCAGTTCATAAATGCGTACTGGTATGTTCTCCAGTATCCTGTTCAAAGTGTTTGTAGGAATGTTACTCACAGTTATCGTTTCCATTGGAACGCTATCCAAAATATGGTTTTTATTGGAATGTTATCCAAAAATATAGTAAAGCATTTTTGTAGACAAATTTTATAAAAATTGTCAAAATAAGTTTGTCACTTGTGAGGAGGAGTTTGTTTCACATAATTGGGTCTGGTTACCCTAGTAGTTGTTTGAGACTCCATTTCGATTAGTGGATACGACACCTTGCTATGTTTGTTCTGGTAGTACTTAAGACTCGTTACTCCAATATATATCACACTTTCATTTGTTCTCTCCATCCATTCGACTGATAAGTTGTCACTCCTAATCGTTAAATGTTTAGGGAGGAATTGTTCGATCCTTTAGACGTCTTTTTGTGTGTCAGGAAGTTTCCTGATTAGTGTGTGGAGTATTGTAACTAAGGTAGGGACCATTAGTTTTATATGTGTTTGCCCGTAACAGCGGGAGACTGTAATGCATGAGAAGAGTTCCAGATTAACTATACACAAGACAATAATGTCCGTATAGTGGACAAACAAATTAATTGTGTGATGGTGTTGGTTGATGGTTTCTCGTGTATCGAGGTGCCATTGTTATTACAACCATGTTTGAGAAGTCACGTGTAGGAACACGTACTATTCACCTACGTATTATGACAATAGTTGTCATATGGTGAGTTAGACGTATGCAAATGTGTGCAGGCATGAGTGCTCTAGCCAAGGCTATAGTCTAGGTCTCTAAGGCTTTCAGGTCGCTTAAAGAACTCTAGTTCGCTATAACCAATGTCTCTGATACCAAACTGTGACACCCCCAATTTCGGTCAACGCGGTCAACGCGCGATTAGCGGAAGCATTTGAGTAAGCGGGGGTGCTGATGTCAACATTTGACACTCATGCCAGTTCAGAGCTTATGATTATTGCTGAACAGTAAATTAAGATGCCATTTATAAGGTTTGTTTGTAATAAAAAGAGTTACAACTCATTAAAGTCGTAGAATAGTATTATAAAATACAATCTGTTATATAATACACAATTTCCGTAAGAAGTTTTTGTAAGTATGATTAATGTAAAACAGTTATACAAAGAAAACTTAAGTGTCCCAAAATGTAGCATCTTAATTAGTCAAGGGTCGCCTAACTCCATATGCGTGCAATCTTATTTGTGCTGCTAGTTACCTGAAAAACATAGTAAAACGTCAACAAGTGGTTGAGTGAATTCACAGGTTTTTATATGTATGGTTTGTTTAACCATATTCATTTAGCAAAAGAGTTGACAAGTAAGTCAAATAAGGTCATTCACAATAATTTGTAGGAAGGTAATATCCTATGAGTTGTTTATACAGCAGCATGTAGGTATACACAAATAGTTCACAATACAGTACGAAATCATCATATAATCAATAGCACATAAACAATTTAGTAGCACAGCGGCATCAAAGTAGTTACAAACAGTTATTGCATGTTATAGCAAAACAATTGTTATGTTTTTCACCCCTAGTTTTAAAAGCAATTAAAACATTAAAAAGGGGCTGTGAACTCACTGTAGTAGATGCGATGTGATAGCTATCAGGAGGTCGGCGCGCCCAAGGTATGTTAACCTATACGCACAATATGTATTAACATAAGTACTTTGATTGATGATCAATTTATGTTAATAGTTTATTTGTTTTGAGAAATTGTTGATTTCTTAATTTGTACTGGTTGTTGGTGACAACACATGTTTGATATATGTTATAGTTCTCGAGTCGTATTTCTCAATACGTATATATATACATGTTCATTGTTGCGTATATATATATATAATTTCTATTCCACTTTGATCGTACATATATATAATTGTCATGTATATATATGTATAAAATTATACTTGTTGTATAAGTTATACGTTCGTTAAACGTAAGTTCCCTTTGTTAGGAAAAATGTTTGTTTGTGAATATATATGTAATATATTTCAATATTTGTATACAAATATATACCATTTCAAGTATCGTATATATATCTATATATATATATATATATATATATATATATATATATATATATATATATATATATATATATGATTTAAATACGTTGTTTACATATAAAATGTATAAGTTGTCGCTTGTTAAGAAAACGTCCATTTGTGAATCTAATATATTCAACCTCATGTTGAGCGTATACGTATGTGTATATATATATAAAGTTTGTCTATCGTTATATATATATGTTTATGATATAAATTTGCATTCATGTCGTAACGTTATAAAAGTTAATCATTCATTCTCGTATAAAATTACTCGTTCCAAATATATAACCCGATTTAAGTTTGCGTTTTAAGAACTTCACAACCCGTTGGGCTTGGCCCAATTTGTTTGGCCTAGTAATAAGACCCAAATAACACGACCCATTTAATAAAGCCTAACCCGGCCCATATATGAATGTAATGATTTTAGCCCAAATACAAAACATAATAATTTCTGGCCCATTAACGAAATCACACGGTTGGCCCAGTTTTCGCGGCCCAAATTATTTACCCTTTGAGCCCATTTAGCTACTCACTCGGTCTAGTTTAAATGTCACGGCCCAATCTATTTCAACCCAATATATTTTCGGTCCAAAAGTTTTAAGTTTAATATTTGTCGGTTTACGTTTATCGTTTGTGTCTCGTTTATATCGACTTGGTCAAACGTGCTCGGTTTGACCCGAAACTTTTACATGTCACTTAAATATGTTATTTGAGCTCGTAAAAATTGTCGTTGCGTTTTGTGGTTAACCAAAAAGTGTCGTTATTTAACGTATGCCAAAACAGTCCCCGAACCCGTTTTTCTGATTTTTCGACTACTTTCGGGGCTGTTCTCGGGGGTCAAAACTCATCGAACGAATCCGAAATTTTTACACGATGTTCCCATATATATCACCTACTTCCAGTATCGTTTTCATGATTTTTAGACATCTACAATATTTTAAAAAAATTCGTAATCAAGGCTGTCCAGAAAGTCATTTTTAGAGTTAATCATCACAAATCGGTTAAATAACGTAAAATGGGTGTATTTCTGGAAAATGAAGTCTTCACAAAAGTTGTTCTTAACGAAAATACAAAGATTTTACAAGTGGTCTCAAGTGTTTTCGTTACTCGTACGATTTTATACAATTTTTATACTAACCGAGTAGAATCTGTCCAAAAATTTATATGTCACTAAGGTTGTGTTTTACCTAATTTTTGGTAAGTTTTCATACATGATCTTTCAAGTGGTGAACTAATAACATGTTAAGTAGTAAAAATCATGCAAGAAAAGGAGGTTTAGCGTTCTTACAATTATTAAAGATGAAGATGAAACAAGAAGAAAGTGATGTCGTTGTTGTTGCTTGAACTTGTTCTTGTCCTTCCCTTTTCTTTGCAAGCTTTTAGTAGATGATCAAATAATGATGATGTTATTTATTGTTGTTATTACCGTATGTAATGAAGAAAAAGATGTGAAGAGAGAGTGAAAAGTTGGTAGATGATTGAGTTGAAAAAATGGTTTGGAGTGTTTGTGTGAATTTGAGTGTAAAATAATATCACAAGGTAAGGGGTGTGTGATTTGGTTTGAAAAACCGGCCACACTTGGCCCCATGGTGTCTCAAATTTTTGTTGTGTAATTATTTGGTATTTAACCCGTGTTCGTTCACCCGATCGTTATACGTTAAAATGTATTTTATTCATTTAGTTTACTAACGTTATTTCACGTTAATATTTTTCGAAGTATTAATATTCAAATACTTAATATTGAGTTTCAAAATATTATTTTTAACTCGTTTGGTTGTCGGGTTCGATTCGTATATTTTAATTGTGCACGACACGTTTTATATTTGTTTCTGTTCGCGTGTAATACGTTTTAAATAAACGTATAATTGTTTTCGTTTCATTTTCGCTTCAACCAGTTCGATCTATATTTTCAAATAAAGTTTATTAGAAAACATTTTGGAGTTCTTTTCTGAACTTTTGTATCACCAACGTACATATTGTTATTGTCGGACTCGTTCTGAATGTTTCACGTGTAATTACAAATAATTACAAATTTAGTAATACCTCACGTATTAAATCGTTGGGGTTTGCTAGACTTATTCCAGATCAAAACTTCTGGTTAAATTTTTTTTGTCAGGAATTTAGCGTAAAATTCACAAGTTTACTGTACTTAATTGTACTCAAATTTACGGAGTGTCACATCTTCCACCAGTTCCACTATCGGAATTGTTTCAGTATCGACATATACATATTGTATCTGCTCGTCGATGGTTATGTCATCATCTGATGAATATTCACTTATGACAGGTTCTGCCATTTTTCCAGTTTCAAGAGATCTATAGGTTACAAAGACATATTTCAGTATCCACAGTTATGTAGTCTATAATGTCAATATATAATCCAATCACAACGCACAGTAACATAAACAATAATAATAAACCAAATACATATGTCATATCATATAACTGGTCATAGTTAGTTCACAAGTTTTTTTTTTTTTTTTTTTTTTTTTTTTTTTTTTTTTTTTTATACAAAACAGGATGGATCTATCCTAGATATCCATCGATCCAAAGACTAATCAAAGCATGACGGGTCTGTCTACACACCGTCGATCCGAATGATTTACAAAACATGACAGGTCTGTCTATACCCGTCGAACCAAAGTTCCAAGTCTAATACATAGTATATATACAATCCTAAGTAGGCACATCTCGCCATACATAGGTCTAACGGAAGTACGGTAGAAACGATCCCACGGCTGTCCTTAACACAGCCATCACCACACAAACACCAACCACAAGTCCTGCAATCCTAACATGTCTCTCAAGTGTCCTCACACGAGCACGTGCGGACTCAGCTATCTCCTGGGCAGTAAACACATGGTTCAACAAAAAGTGATGATGCTCATGCATACCAGCCATGTCCCCATACAGACGAGAGATCTCATCCTGTACCTGTCCAAGGTGAGAACCCCTGCTAGAAGTAATACAGAACAATGTACGCATAACAGCCACTAATGTAGGGAGAGTCTGCTCTATCGGCTCTCCAGTGGTAGACAGTGGTGCTGGGGGTCGTGAGGACTCTCCTGTCTCAAAGGTGGAGGGAAAACCCTCTAATGACCTCCAGTGCCTCAACATAGGAGTCATCCACTCTAGATAAGCAAACCTGGGTGCCCTCTGTGGAGACTCAACAGACTCGTCCGCTAGTGCTAACGGACCTATAGGAAAATCTCGGACACACATCCTCGGTGTCCTCCTATATACAGGCCTGCGAGAAGTCTCACCGGCCTGATGGTGAATACCTGTAGTGATAGGGGTAACCTCATGTGCTGTCGGTGGTGGCGCGATGTAAGCGTCACTAGTGTCGTCTGACATGTCTCTCAAATGAACAGATGACTCATCCCCTACAGTGATCGCGGGACCCTCAAAAGGAGCCTCAGTCGGCTCTTCGTCCGAAGCATAAACATGGTAAACTGATTGACTAGACATACTGTGACAAAGGAAATTGTGTCTGACGTGTCAGTCGTATGTTAGATGTATGCAAACGTATGTATGTATGAATGCATGAATGTTCTAGCCAAGGCTATAGTCTAGGTCTCTAAGGTTTTCAGTCACCTAAAGACTTCTAGTTCGCTATAACCAATGGCTCTGATACCAAGTCTGTCACACCCCAAAAATCCATAATTGTGTTTATTTAATGTTTAGCGGAAGCAAGTTATAATTGGTGGAAGCATTATGTGTAAACAGTTTAACAACGGGGTGATGACTTTACAATTGTGCATTCATCGTATCAGAGCATATGATCATACATAACATAATATATAAAGGATGCCAATTTAAAATAGTTATTACAAAAGTAGTACGACTATATAAGTCGTACAATAGTAATAAAGTTTAAAATATTTATGTTTTACAATACATATGTTAAGATCAGATTTCATGAGTATAACTGCAATGTCTGCAGTAATACAGAGGAAATCCTCAAAAGCTGTCCCATAAAGTATGGCATCCTAAGTAGTCCAGGGTTGTCATCCTGAATGCATGCAATCCTTACTTACATAGCTAATTTCCTGTAAAACATAGAAGGAAAGTCGTCAACAAATATGTTGAGTGAATTCACAGGTTTTGTATAACTATGTGGTATGTTATACCATTTGTGTTTAAGTTATTGAAATGTTATTCAATAAATAAATGTTTGCAGGTTTTTGCAAAATATAAGATCGTAGGGTTGTTACCCTAAAAGTATGTCTGGTTGTTTACCAGAATATAAGTATAATCCGTAAGTATACTGAAATAAAACAGTTGTAGGATATGTTCATCCTAATAATAAGTGTGGGAATGCTTAGACTATAATCCCCTGAAAGGTGAGCTAAACCTCGCAGGTTAAAGTAACGCGACCTAACCCTATAACCAAACCACAACCAAAACTTATGTTTCTTGCCTGAAGGACAGTTAAGTATACGCTCCATCCACAGGAGGGTCGTCACGGCAATAGTACTATTCGTATACTCAGTGGCTAGAGTCACCTAGCTAATGGTTATAGTCTGCATGACATAAGGTCTTTCATGCACACATCTCAAGTCTGGTCTGTACTAGGATTTGTTGTCTAATTCCCAAAATAGTTGTGAAATAATATTTCATGTCAAACAGTTGTATAAAGCAATAAAGCATTTATATAAATTTGCTACATGTGTTTGCATGCAGTTTCTATGTTTACACCCCTATGTTTAAAACAGAAAACATTTGTAAAGTAGGGGCTGTGAACTCACTGTAGTTTTGCTCGGTAGGAAAGCTAGCAGCCAAACAGATAACAGCCCAAGGTATGTTAACCTATACAATAAATATATTAACATAAGTACGTTTGATTTGTTTTAATCACTTATGTTAACAGTTTGTTTGTTTGAAGAAATGGTTGATTTCTTAGTAATATAAGTTGTTGACTTTATTAATGACATTGCGTTGAAATATTGTTATTATTTCATAAATCGTATACTTGTTAAGTGTACAAACCAATATGTAATTGTCTATTTAACGGAAGGTCGTTTTATTTTCATTTGTACATATACTTTGTATATAGTTGTTCGTATAATTCGAATGTTATTCCAATATCATTGTATGTACATATATTTGTTTTACATATGTGTACGGATGTAAACATACTTGTTGTATATTATTAATCTGTACGTTTGTTAAACGTGAATTTCATTGTGTATATATATATTTGTGAATATATATTTTTAATTGTCATATGTATATATGTTAAATAAATACATTGTTTATGTATATCAAAATATATATAAGTTTTCATTTGTTTAAGAAAACGTATACGTTTGTGTCAATAACGTGTGTCCTCGTATATATATATATATATAATGTAATACGTTGTTTACGTATTTAAAAACGATATAAGTTTTATTTGTTATAAAACTCGATAATGTATTTATTTTGTTTATAAAATAAATATTATTTGTTTTTAATATCGTCACGTTTGTTTAATAAGTTTAAGTGTCCCGATAATGTAATCGTTTTCACAAAACGTATATTTTACAAAGTCCATATTCATATATACGTATATATATATATATCGTTCGTTTGTACGAGTTTAAATAAGTCCAAAGTTCGTGTCTCGGATATATCTCATTAATGTTTTATTAATAGTTTATAATGTCTCGTGAATGTATCGTATAATTGGAATCGTTAACGGAAACGTTTATGTTTTAAAAATAAAAGTCAAAGTTGTTGACCAGGTGTGGGAATCCGCCGGATTCCCTTGAATCCGCCGGATTCAAGTCAAAGTTCGGAATACGCCGGATTCGGGTGAATCCGCCGTATTCATCGTGGTTTTCATGTGGTTTCGTTTTAGGTTCGGGAATACGCCGTATTTAACTGAATACGCCGTATTCAATCCAGTTCGGGGGGAATCCGCCGTATTCAATCGAATACGCCGGATTCGTTTGTGTTCATCAGATAGTTCGTGTGAAGGTTCGGGAATACGCCGTATTCAACGGAATACGCCGTATTCGACTTGTTTAGAAACGGGAATCCGCCGTATTCCCGTGAATACGCCGGATTCGTTTGGTTTTCGGTTGGGAATACGCCGGATTCAAAGGAATCCGCCGTATTCGTGGCTCGTTCCAGACCCCTGTTCGCGACTGTACACATATATACACGGTTTTATTTGGCTCAAATCCTTTACACTATGTTACCAAATGTTTCTAACAAGTTTATATGTCGTTTTTATAAGTTATTACTCCATTTTAACAAGTTTTTATATAACGATTTTGGTTTTGTAGTTTTGGGTTTTATAAACCATTTTCATGAATCATCAAGTAATCATCAAGCATATATGTTATATGTATAGATTATGATGTTTAAACAAGTTATATAACGAAATTTAAGTATGAAAGTTGAAGGAAAGAAAATTCCATACAATGAGGAAGATGATGAAAATGATAGACGATGATGATGATCGATGATGATGATAATGGAGATGATATGTTCCTGGTTATGCTTCTGCTTGTTGTTGCCTCTGATCTTGTTACTACCTTTGTGTTTTCTTAGTGAAGTAGAGAAAGAGGTTGATGATGATAATTTGATGAAGTTGAAATGATCAGGAAAAAGAATGGGAGGGAGTAATAAAAATCAAACGAGTATGGAGAGCACCAGATATGGTCTGCTCAATTATTTGAGTTAGGTGCCAACTTTTGGCACCTCAATTTCGAGTACGGGTATAATTTTAGCAATATAAAAATAAACATTTTACATTTTTATTTTGTAGATGTTCTACTGGTTCGTAATTTATGATTAGAATAATGATATTATCATTATTTCAAGATGATGTACATTTTTGTACATTTTACTGCGCGTAACTATTTGAGCGTAAAATTTCAGTTGAGTTTGGATTTCATATTTTGAGGTAATGTTCAAAATACTTTACAACGTGTTAGAAAAATAACACTTTTCATATTTGGACCTCTTATGTACGTTTTAGAATTGTTTCTGTTCGTTTATAATACGTTTTATGTTAAACGTATATTTAGACCTTTATATCTATATGTTATAGATATATAAATACTCGTAATTAATAATTACATTATTAATTATTTTTGTATCACGAAACTTTTGTCATTTATTTTTGGTCGGGTTCGTTCCGATATATTTGTACGTAACTTTTAATACTTACGTATTATGTATTACTTTTTGTTTAAAAGTACCGGGCTTGCTAGACTTACATCACATCAAGAAATTTTGTTAAAACTTAATCAGGAAATTAGCGTAAGAATGCACATGCTTAAATGTTAATTAATACCTAATTTGGAGAGTTGTCACATTCTCCCCCCGTTAGGGAAATCTCGTCCCGAGATTTAATTTGTGTCGTGATTCGTGGTCACGGGTTCAAATAGGTGGGGATACTTCTTGCGCATCTCGTCTTCACGTTCCCAGGTGAACTCTGGGCCTCTTTTCGAGTTCCATCGAATTTTGACAAGTTTGATCCGACTGTTTCGGAGTTTCTGCGTTTTCGTATCCATTACTTCAAGCGGTTCCTCCACGAAGTTGAGTTTTGCGTCGACGTAGATTTCGTCAGGAGGTATGATTAACGCTTCGTCAGATAGACACTTCTTAAGATTACTCACGTGAAACGTGTCGTGAATATTACTAAGTTCTTGCGGTAGTTTAAGCTTATAAGCTACAGGACCAATCCTTGCTAGGATCTCAAAAGGTCCGATGTAACGTGGGTTCAGTTTGCCGCATTTTCCAAATCGCATAACTCCTTTCCAAGGAGATACCTTAAGTAGGACTCTGTCACCTACTTGAAATTCCAAAGGTTTACGTCTATTGTCTGCATAACTCTTTTGTCGGTCTCGTGCCATTTTTAATCGATTAAGCACTTGAGATATTTTGTCCGTTGTCTCTTGGACTATCTCAGGACCTGATAACTGTCTGTCATCCATATCTGCCCAACAGAGTGGGGATCGACACTTGCGTCCGTACAACGCCTCGAAAGGTGCCATTTGTATGCTCGTATGATAACTATTGTTATACGAGAATTCGGCTAAAGGGAGATGAATATCCCAGTTTCCTCCAAAATCAATCACGCAGGCTCGTAGCAAGTCCTCAAGCGTTTGTATCGTTCGCTCGCTTTGACCATCGGTTTGTGGATGGTAGGCGGTACTCATGTCGAGTCTAGTGCCTAAAGCTTGTTGCAGTGTTTGCCAGAAGCGAGAGGTGAAACGTGCATCTCTATCAGAGATGATGGATAATGGAACTCCATGTCTAGAAACAACTTCTTTTATGTAGATTCTAGCCAAGTTTTCCATCTTATCGGTCTCTTTGATGGCTAGAAAGTGAGATGATTTCGTCAGTCGGTCGACTATCACCCATATGGAGTCCATCCCAGATGATGTTTTCGGTAATTTCGTAATGAAATCCATCGTGATGTGTTCCCATTTCCATTTGGGCAACTCAGGTTGTTGCAAAAGTCCGGATGGCTTTTGGTACTCAGTCTTAACTTTTGCACAAGTCAGACACCTACTAACGTAGGAGGCAATATCTCTTTTCATGCCAGGCCACCAGTAAAATCCTTTTAGATCGTGGTACATCTTATCTGCACCAGGATGTATCGAGTAATTAGACTTATGAGCTTCGTCCAATACTAGGCTACGTAGCTCATCAACACAAGGAATCCAAATTCGATTCATAAAGTATAATACTCCATTTTCCTTAGACTCCAGTTGTTTCTCCATCCCTTTGAGGGATTCGTCCTTCATGCGTTCTGGAGTAAAGGCTGTTTGTTGAGCATCACGAATTTGGTTAATTAGATCCAAGTGGATTGTCAGTCCTAAGGCTCGAACTCTCCGAGGTTTTACTCTTTCCTTACGACTCAAGGCATCCGCTACTACATTAGCTTTGCCTGGATGGTACTTGATTTCACAGTCGTAATCATTTAGCAGTTCAACCCAACGTCTCTGTCTCATGTTGAGTTCTTTCTGATCAAATATATGTTGGAGACTTTTGTGATCGGTAAAGATCATACACTTTGTACCGTATAGATAGTGTCTCCAAATCTTAAGTGCAAAAACGACTGCTCCCAGCTCTAAGTCATGCGTCGTATAGTTCTTCTCGTGAATCTTCAATTGACGAGACGCATATGCAATGACCTTGTCGTTTTGCATCAACACGCAACCTAATCCTTGATGTGAAGCATCACAGTAGACAACAAAGTTTTCTACTCCTTCTGGTAAGGATAGGATAGGTGCGGTGCTCAATTTCTCTTTCAGCATTTGAAAAGCATTCTCTTGCTTCTCGCCCCAATCAAACTTCTTGTCTTTTTGCGTTAGGGCGGTAAGTGGCTGAGCTATCTTCGAGAAATTCCCAATGAACCTTCGGTAGTAACCGGCTAACCCAAGAAATTGTCGTATCTCAGTTGGGGTCTTTGGAGCTTCCCAATTCTTAATCGCCTCAATTTTGGATGGGTCCACGTGAATTCCTTTGCTATTGATCACATGACCGAGGAAATGGACCTCACGCATCCAAAACTCGCATTTAGAGAACTTTGCATAAAGCTTCTCTTTCTCCAGTAATTCAAGAATCAGCCTCAGATGTCGTTCATGGTCTTCCTTCGTTCGTGAGTATATCAAGATATCGTCAATGAACACGATGACGAACTTATCAAGGTAAGGTTTACATACTCTATTCATTAGATCCATGAACACTGCTGGTGCATTCGTTAGCCCAAACGGCATAACCAGGAACTCGTAATGACCATATCGAGTTCTAAACGCAGTCTTAGGGATATCTTCATCCCGTACCTTCAGTTGATGGTAACCCGATCTCAAATCGATCTTTGAGAAATAACTTGACCCTTGCAGCTGGTCAAACAAATCATCGATGCGTGGCAATGGGTATCGGTTCTTGATCGTCACCTTGTTTAGTTCTCTATAATCGATACACATCCGCATTGATCCATCCTTCTTTTTGACAAACAACACCGGAGCTCCCCACGGTGAAAAGCTTGGTCGGATGAATCCTAAATCCAACAGTTCTTGCAGCTGTGCAGACAGTTCCTGCATTTCTGATGGAGCTAGACGGTAAGGCGCACGAGCAATCGGTGCAGCTCCCGGCACTAGGTCGATATGAAATTCAACCTGCCGTGGAGGTGGTAACCCTGGTAGCTCGTCAGGAAATACTCCTGGGTAGTCGCGTACTACGGCCACGTCGTCTATGCGTCGCTCCTCGGGTTTCTTATCCACAACATGTACCAAAAATGCTTGGTACCCTTTTCGTAGATACTTATTTGCTTTCATGCATGTAATCGTTTTCACCACACGATTACTCTTTTCTCCTTGAATCATCAACATTTCTCCTGACGGTAAAGGTAACCGTACAATCTTTTCATGACAGATGATCTCCGCGCGGTTCAGTGACAACCAATCCATGCCAACCACTATATCGAAGCTCCCTAGTTCTACCGGTAGTAAGTCTATTTTGAAAGAATGACCTTCTAACGTTAAGGTGCATCCTGGTACTATTTCTCCTGATTCAATCAACTTACCATCGGCTAGCTCTACAGTATATTTGTTATCTAGCTTAAGGGATTCGATCTCTAATAGTGGTCTAAACTCAGTGGACACAAAGCTTAAATCAGCACCGGAATCGAATAACACAGAAGCAAAGTGGTTGTTTACAAGAAACGTACCAGTGACTGTGTTAGGATCCTGACGTGCCTCTGGTGCTCCTAACATGAACACGCGTCCACGATCTGGCTGATTGTTGTTGTTGGTTCGGTTGTTGTTGTTACCACGGTTGTTTCCATTGTTGTTGCGGTTACGAGCGTTGTTGGCGTTACGGTTTTGGTTATTGAGTCGAGGGCATCGGTTTCGATAGTGCCTCGTGTCGCCACACTCAAAACATCCTTGGTTCTGCCGAGCAGTGTTTCCCTTAGGGGCAGGGTTTACCTTACAGTTTTGGGTTTTGTGTCCCCATCCCTTACAGCTGTCGCAAAACCAACACTCACCCTCGTGGTGTTTGCTACACTTATCACACTTAGGTTTGTTACCAAAGTATGGCTTCGATTCCACAATGGTGGCAGCGTAAGACTTTGGATTTCCAGATCCTTTCTTGTTGAATTGACCCTGACGGTCATTCCACTTACGCTTCTTACCTCCAGAACTACCAGCTTCAGTACTGCTCGGCTCAACCTTAACCGACACAGTTTTCTTGGTCAGTGTCCCCATTCTAACTGCTTCATCAGTCAAACTCTGCGCTAAAGTAACAGCGCTCCTGAAAGTATCAGGTTTGGAGGACGTAACTAAACTCCTGATCTGTGGTGCCAGTCCATACACATAGCGTTCAATACGCTTATACTCAGGTGTTACCATATGTGGCACAAGACGAGCTAGTTCTTGGAACCTAGTTGTGTAACCAGTGATATCAGCACCAATCATAGCAATGTTCCACAGCTCAGTCTCAATTTTCTGCATCTCACTGCGAGGGCAGAATTCTTCCATCATCATACGCTTCAATGTTTCCCATGTCATAGAATAAGCAGCTGGTCGTCCCATCGACTGAACTTGACTGTTCCACCAAGTCAAAGCTTTATCAGCTAGTGTGCAGGCAACATACTTCACTGCAGTGTCTGGTAGACAATCACTGATGTCCAACACAGAATCCATCTTTTCTATCCAGTGTATAATACCAATAGCACCTTCAGTGCCACAGAAAGAAGGTGGTTTACACGCCTGAAATGTCTTATATGAACACCCTCGGCGAGTATTCACAACAGTCTCAGCATTAACAGGGGTCGATCCACTGTTATGAATCCCATTCTCACGGTTTCGACTTGCCTCATACTCGGCAATACCTTCAGCTATGCGTCTAGCTATCAACTGCTCAGTAGTTTCCTCAGTGTTAGGGGGTGGAATGGTTTCAGATGTAGGAGGTACAGTTGTCTTCTGACTGTTCCTAGTAATTCGTCGTTTTGGCGGCATAGTTCAGTTCTGCGATGAATAAAATGCAGAAGTCAATGCCAAAATAATGAATGTGATGAACAAGATTTCACATTGTCTATCCAATGAATAGTATGGAGAATTTGAGAGAATAATGTTTCACATTGTATATCGCACGACTTTGAAACACCCATATGTACTTTGTACAATATAATCACGTTGGCCAGGCGTCATTATATAATGCCAAATACATATTTCTTTTCATCATCGATCAAGCGCAAACAATGTTTTAGGGAATTCAAGATAAAATCAATAATTCAAAGTGTAGTAGGTTTTCAAAGTTTGCAAGAAATGGCTTCAACAATTATTACGTGATAACTTTTCTATCACCTGTATATAGAGATGAATATAATTCGTACGAAATTTCGAATCGAACCTAAGTTATATTATACATTAACTAGAACGTTCTTACATCGTTTCATTGCAAAACTTGATGATATCTTCTATATCCATCAAGAGTGGTTTCCAATACAACACGAGTTGTTACAGTACTAATTAAACTAAACTTAGCTATACCTAGATCTTAACAAAATAGTTATATTCCTATGACAGTTCTTCCTCAGTTCATTATTAAGCTATCTTTAGCTATGTTCTCTGTCGTAGTACAGTTCTTTTCCTTTCACTCCTGATTCGGATTGGGAGAGAAGTAGCGTGTTTCCAGCATAGTCTTATATCGCAGAGTCGTATGACAGATCACCTCATTCTCAGTTGAGCACTTGCTCAGACGTTTAATCCAAGTCTTGACTCTCTTCTTGCGATCACTAGCTACTTCCTTCCAGAAGCGAATTCTATCCCTAACTCGGACAGACATAGGCCTCCTTAGAATTCTCAACTCAGTTTCATAGTTCTTGCATTTAGATGCAAGTTCCCAGTTTTGACCATCTAGCTCTTCAACTTGGTCTCTAACTCTCTCATATTTCTCTATGTCAATCAATCCAAAGTGGTGGTTCTCAATCTCTTCTTCCACCAGTTCCACTATCGGAATTGTTTCAGTATCGACATATACATATTGTATCTGCTCGTCGATGGTTATGTCATCATCTGATGAATATTCACTTATGACAGGTTCTGCCATTTTTCCAGTTTCAAGAGATCTATAGGTTACAAAGACATATTTCAGTATCCACAGTTATGTAGTCTATAATGTCAATATATAATCCAATCACAACGCACAGTAACATAAACAATAATAATAAACCAAATACATATGTCATATCATATAACTGGTCATAGTTAGTTCACAAGTTTTTTTTTTTTTTTTTTTTTTTTTTTTTTTTTTTTTTTTTTTTTATACAAAACAGGATGGATCTATCCTAGATATCCATCGATCCAAAGACTAATCAAAGCATGACGGGTCTGTCTACACACCGTCGATCCGAATGATTTACAAAACATGACAGGTCTGTCTATACCCGTCGAACCAAAGTTCCAAGTCTAATACATAGTATATATACAATCCTAAGTAGGCACATCTCGCCATACATAGGTCTAACGGAAGTACGGTAGAAACGATCCCACGGCTGTCCTTAACACAGCCATCACCACACAAACACCAACCACAAGTCCTGCAATCCTAACATGTCTCTCAAGTGTCCTCACACGAGCACGTGCGGACTCAGCTATCTCCTGGGCAGTAAACACATGGTTCAACAAAAAGTGATGATGCTCATGCATACCAGCCATGTCCCCATACAGACGAGAGATCTCATCCTGTACCTGTCCAAGGTGAGAACCCCTGCTAGAAGTAATACAGAACAATGTACGCATAACAGCCACTAATGTAGGGAGAGTCTGCTCTATCGGCTCTCCAGTGGTAGACAGTGGTGCTGGGGGTCGTGAGGACTCTCCTGTCTCAAAGGTGGAGGGAAAACCCTCTAATGACCTCCAGTGCCTCAACATAGGAGTCATCCACTCTAGATAAGCAAACCTGGGTGCCCTCTGTGGAGACTCAACAGACTCGTCCGCTAGTGCTAACGGACCTATAGGAAAATCTCGGACACACATCCTCGGTGTCCTCCTATATACAGGCCTGCGAGAAGTCTCACCGGCCTGATGGTGAATACTTGTAGTGATAGGGGTAACCTCATGTGCTGTCGGTGGTGGCGCGATGTAAGCGTCACTAGTGTCGTCTGACATGTCTCTCAAATGAACAGATGACTCATCCCCTACAGTGATCGCGGGACCCTCAAAAGGAGCCTCAGTCGGCTCTTCGTCCGAAGCATAAACATGGTAAACTGATTGACTAGACATACTGTGACAAAGGAAATTGTGTGTGACGTGTCAGTCGTATGTTAGATGTATGCAAACGTATGTATGTATGAATGCATGAATGTTCTAGCCAAGGCTATAGTCTAGGTCTCTAAGGTTTTCAGTCACCTAAAGACTTCTAGTTCGCTATAACCAATGGCTCTGATACCAAGTCTGTCACACCCCAAAAATCCATAATTGTGTTTATTTAATGTTTAGCGGAAGCAAGTTATAATTGGTGGAAGCATTATGTGTAAACAGTTTAACAACGGGGTGATGACTTTACAATTGTGCATTCATCGTATCAGAGCATATGATCATACATAACATAATATATAAAGGATGCCAATTTAAAATAGTTATTACAAAAGTAGTACGACTATATAAGTCGTACAATAGTAATAAAGTTTAAAATATTTATGTTTTACAATACATATGTTAAGATCAGATTTCATGAGTATAACTGCAATGTCTGCAGTAATACAGAGGAAATCCTCAAAAGCTGTCCCATAAAGTATGGCATCCTAAGTAGTCCAGGGTTGTCATCCTGAATGCATGCAATCCTTACTTACATAGCTAATTTCCTGTAAAACATAGAAGGAAAGTCGTCAACAAATATGTTGAGTGAATTCACAGGTTTTGTATAACTATGTGGTATGTTATACCATTTGTGTTTAAGTTATTGAAATGTTATTCAATAAATAAATGTTTGCAGGTTTTTGCAAAATATAAGATCGTAGGGTTGTTACCCTAAAAGTATGTCTGGTTGTTTACCAGAATATAAGTATAATCCGTAAGTATACTGAAATAAAACAGTTGTAGGATATGTTCATCCTAATAATAAGTGTGGGAATGCTTAGACTATAATCCCCTGAAAGGTGAGCTAAACCTCGCAGGTTAAAGTAACGCGACCTAACCCTATAACCAAACCACAACCAAAACTTATGTTTCTTGCCTGAAGGACAGTTAAGTATACGCTCCATCCACAGGAGGGTCGTCACGGCAATAGTACTATTCGTATACTCAGTGGCTAGAGTCACCTAGCTAATGGTTATAGTCTGCATGACATAAGGTCTTTCATGCACACATCTCAAGTCTGGTCTGTACTAGGATTTGTTGTCTAATTCCCAAAATAGTTGTGAAATAATATTTCATGTCAAACAGTTGTATAAAGCAATAAAGCATTTATATAAATTTGCTACATGTGTTTGCATGCAGTTTCTATGTTTACACCCCTATGTTTAAAACAGAAAACATTTGTAAAGTAGGGGCTGTGAACTCACTGTAGTTTTGCTCGGTAGGAAAGCTAGCAGCCAAACAGATAACAGCCCAAGGTATGTTAACCTATACAATAAATATATTAACATAAGTACGTTTGATTTGTTTTAATCACTTATGTTAACAGTTTGTTTGTTTGAAGAAATGGTTGATTTCTTAGTAATATAAGTTGTTGACTTTATTAATGACATTGCGTTGAAATATTGTTATTATTTCATAAATCGTATACTTGTTAAGTGTACAAACCAATATGTAATTGTCTATTTAACGGAAGGTCGTTTTATTTTCATTTGTACATATACTTTGTATATAGTTGTTCGTATAATTCGAATGTTATTCCAATATCATTGTATGTACATATATTTGTTTTACATATGTGTACGGATGTAAACATACTTGTTGTATATTATTAATCTGTACGTTTGTTAAACGTGAATTTCATTGTGTATATATATATTTGTGAATATATATTTTTAATTGTCATATGTATATATGTTAAATAAATACATTGTTTATGTATATCAAAATATATATAAGTTTTCATTTGTTTAAGAAAACGTATACGTTTGTGTCAATAACGTGTGTCCTCGTATATATATATATATATAATGTAATACGTTGTTTACGTATTTAAAAACGTTATAAGTTTTATTTGTTATAAAACTCGATAATGTATTTATTTTGTTTATAAAATAAATATTATTTGTTTTTAATATCGTCACGTTTGTTTAATAAGTTTAAGTGTCCCGATAATGTAATCGTTTTCACAAAACGTATATTTTACAAAGTCCATATTCATATATACGTATATATATATATATCGTTCGTTTGTACGAGTTTAAATAAGTCCAAAGTTCGTGTCTCGGATATATCTCATTAATGTTTTATTAATAGTTTATAATGTCTCGTGAATGTATCGTATAATTGGAATCGTTAACGGAAACGTTTATGTTTTAAAAATAAAAGTCAAAGTTGTTGACCAGGTGTGGGAATCCGCCGGATTCCCTTGAATCCGCCGGATTCAAGTCAAAGTTCGGAATACGCCGGATTCGGGTGAATCCGCCGTATTCATCGTGGTTTTCATGTGGTTTCGTTTTAGGTTCGGGAATACGCCGTATTTAACTGAATACGCCGTATTCAATCCAGTTCGGGGGGAATCCGCCGTATTCAATCGAATACGCCGGATTCGTTTGTGTTCATCAGATAGTTCGTGTGAAGGTTCGGGAATACGCCGTATTCAACGGAATACGCCGTATTCGACTTGTTTAGAAACGGGAATCCGCCGTATTCCCGTGAATACGCCGGATTCGTTTGGTTTTCGGTTGGGAATACGCCGGATTCAAAGGAATCCGCCGTATTCGTGGCTCGTTCTAGACCCCTGTTCGCGACTGTACACATATATACACGGTTTTATTTGGCTCAAATCCTTTACACTATGTTACCAAATGTTTCTAACAAGTTTATATGTCGTTTTTATAAGTTATTACTCCATTTTAACAAGTTTTTATATAACGATTTTGGTTTTGTAGTTTTGGGTTTTATAAACCATTTTCATGAATCATCAAGTAATCATCAAGCATATATGTTATATGTATAGATTATGATGTTTAAACAAGTTATATAACGAAATTTAAGTATGAAAGTTGAAGGAAAGAAAATTCCATACAATGAGGAAGATGATGAAAATGATAGACGATGATGATGATCGATGATGATGATAATGGAGATGATATGTTCCTGGTTATGCTTCTGCTTGTTGTTGCCTCTGATCTTGTTACTACCTTTGTGTTTTCTTAGTGAAGTAGAGAAAGAGGTTGATGATGATAATTTGATGAAGTTGAAATGATCAGGAAAAAGAATGGGAGGGAGTAATAAAAATCAAACGAGTATGGAGAGCACCAGATATGGTCTGCTCAATTATTTGAGTTAGGTGCCAACTTTTGGCACCTCAATTTCGAGTACGGGTATAATTTTAGCAATATAAAAATAAACATTTTACATTTTTATTTTGTAGATGTTCTACTGGTTCGTAATTTATGATTAGAATAATGATATTATCATTATTTCAAGATGATGTACATTTTTGTACATTTTACTGCGCGTAACTATTTGAGCGTAAAATTTCAGTTGAGTTTGGATTTCATATTTTGAGGTAATGTTCAAAATACTTTACAACGTGTTAGAAAAATAACACTTTTCATATTTGGACCTCTTATGTACGTTTTAGAATTGTTTCTGTTCGTTTATAATACGTTTTATGTTAAACGTATATTTAGACCTTTATATCTATATGTTATAGATATATAAATACTCGTAATTAATAATTACATTATTAATTATTTTTGTATCACGAAACTTTTGTCATTTATTTTTGGTCGGGTTCGTTCCGATATATTTGTACGTAACTTTTAATACTTACGTATTATGTATTACTTTTTGTTTAAAAGTACCGGGCTTGCTAGACTTACATCACATCAAGAAATTTTGTTAAAACTTAATCAGGAAATTAGCGTAAGAATGCACATGCTTAAATGTTAATTAATACCTAATTTGGAGAGTTGTCACATTAATGCTGGTATGGTAACTGTTGTTGTACGAGAACTCGCACAACGGTAAGTGGCTTTCCCAAGAAGTACCGAAGTCCGCTACGCAGGCTCGTAGCATATCCTCCAGTGTTTGGATGGTTCACTCGCTTTGACCATCGGTTTGCGGGTGATAAGCTGTACTCATATCCAGACGAGTACCGAGAGATTTCTGTAACGATTGCCAAAAGTTGGAAGTGAAACGGCTGTCTCTATCCGAGATGATCGAGATAGGTACACCGTGTCGCGAAACAATTTCTTTGATGTAGATGCGAGCCAAATGCTCCATCTTGTCAGTTTCTTTGATGGCCAGAAAATGAGCAGATTTTGTGAGACGGTCCACAATCACCCAAATGGTATCGCAACCGCTCGAAGTTTTCGGTAGTTTGGTAATGAAGTCCATGGCAATTTGCTCCCATTTCCATTGAGAAATTTCAGGTTGTTGGAGCAATCCCGAGGGTCTTTGGTGTTCGGCCTTGACTTTGGAACAGGTTAAGCATTTACTGACGTACATGGCGATGTCAGCTTTCATGTTAGGCCACCAATACAACCCTTTGACGTCGTGATACATCTTGTCAGAACCAGGATGTATAGAGTATCGAGATTTGTGAGCTTCAGCCATCACCAAATCTCGCAAGTTTCCGAATTTGGGTAACCACACCCGGTTAGAGAAGTATCGAGTCCCATCGGGTTTGATTTCGAATTGTTTATCCAAGCCTCGTAAGGCTTCATTTTTCAGGTTTTCATCGCTGAGTGCTTCAAGCTGAGTGGTAAGGATTTGAGCAGGGAGCTCGTTACGAATTGTCATAGAAAGTGCTCGGACTCGAAGGGGTTTCACTCGTTCTTTTCGGCTTAAGGCATCGGCGACTACGTTTGCCTTGCCCGGATGGTATTTGATCTCGCAGTCGTAGTCACTAAGTAACTCAACCCAACGACGTTGCCTCATGTTTAGATCCTCCTGATCGAATATGTGTTAGAGACTTTTGTGATCGGTAAAGATAGTACTTTTCGTACCGTAGAGATAATGTCTCCAGATTTTCAATGCGAATACCACGGCACCTAACTCGAGGTCGTGGGTCATATAGTTTTTCTCGTGGATTTTTAGTTGTCGTGAGGCATAGGCAATGACTTTTTCCCATTGCATTAACACGCAACCAAGTCCTTGGTGTGAGGCGTCGCAATAAACTACGAAGTCATCGGTGCCCTCGGGTAAGGACAAGATTGGTGCACTGCAAAGTTTGTGTTTCAATAGCTGGAAAGCTGACTCTTGTTTATCAGTCCAATCGAACTTCTTATCTTTCTGAGTCAGTGTTGTTAAGGGAACAGCTATTCTTGAAAAGTTTTCAATGAATCGGCGGTAATAACCAGCAAGACCTAAGAATTGTCTCACTTCGGTTGGAGTGGCCGGTGACTCCCAACCCTTGATTGCTTCAATCTTGGCTGGGTCAACATGAATTCCCTGGCTGTCAATCACGTGTCCGAGGAATTGAACGGTTCGAATCCAGAACTCACACTTAGAGAATTTGGCATATAACTCTTCATGTCTAAGGAGTCCTAGAATGGTTTTCAGATGTTGAGCATGTTCCTGCTCATTGCGAGAGTAAATCAGGATATCATCGATAAACACAATGACGAATTTGTCAAGATATGGTTTGCACACCCGATTCATAAGGTCCATGAATACGGCCGGTGCGTTGGTTAGACCGAATGGCATCACTTGGAATTCGTAATGCCCATATCGAGTTCGGAAAGCTGTCTTTGGGATATCATTGTCGCGGACTCGGAGTTGATGATAACCTGACCGTAGATCAATCTTTGAATAAACACTCGATCCCTGGAGTTGGTCAAATAGGTCATCGATTCTAGGAAGCGGGTACCGATTCTTTATGGTTAGCTTATTCAGCTCTCGATAGTCGATACACATGCGGAAAGATCCATCTTTCTTTTTCACGAACAAGACCGGAGCTCCCCAAGACGAGGAACTTGGTCGAATAAATCCTCTGTCCAGAAGTTTCTGTAATTGGTTAGACAGCTCCTGCATTTCGGATGGTGCTAGACGGTATGGGGCTCGTGCCACGGGTGTAGCCCCTGGCACAAGTTCGATTTGAAATTCAATTTGTCTAGGTGGCGGAAGTCCGGGCAAATCCTCAGGAAAGACTTCCGGGAAATCCCGCACGATTGGAACATCCTCAAGTCGCTTCTCCTCCGACTTCTTCTCCGTTACATGTGCGAGGATGGCTTGATATCCTTTTCGCAGATATTTTCTAGTTTTCAGGCAGGATACAATATTCAGATTCCATCTGCCGGTCTCCCCTTGTAGGACTAAGGTTCCATCAGAGACAAGAGGTATGCGAACGAGTTTGTCATAACAGACGATTTCAGCTCGGTGCTCGGATAACCAATCCATACCGACAATAATATCGAAGCTGCCGATCTCGACAGGGATTAAATCAATGGGAAACGTTTCGTTCGTAAGGTTAAGTGTACAATTGCGTATGATGCTATCAGTCTCAATCAGTTTGCCGTTAGCTAGTTCTACAATGTATTTAGCATCTAAAGCAGTGGGAGTTATATCAAGTAAAGGGCTAAATTTCTCAGAAATGAAACTTCTATTGGCACCGGTATCAAATAATACAGAAGCAGTAAGGTCGTTGAGAAGGAACGTACCCGTCACGACATTCGGGTCTTGTCTGGCTTCCCCAGCCTTGATAACGAATGCTCTACCGCGAGCAGGGTTGTTGTTGTTTTTCAGCTTTGGGCAATCTCTCTTGAAATGCCCTGAATTTCCGCACGCAAAGCAGGCCTTTGGTGCATTAGTGTTGGGGGTAGGAACGTTGGCCCGGCAATCCTTGGCTAAATGCCCGAACCGTTTGCAGTTGGAGCTAGGGCAAGAACCGCCATGATGGCGGTTGCATTTGGAAGAGTAGGGTTTGTTCCCGATGTACCCTTTCTTTTCCAAAGTCCCCGATGAATAAGCCTTAACAGACTCAGGCTTTTTGTTGGAGGTTTGATTGGATAGGTTGAGGTTTCCTTCCCATTTGCGTTTGTTGTTTGCAGATGGGGTTGAAGTTGTGCCACGGCGGACAGAATTTACCGTTAGCTCATGGGCCATACGAATGGCGCTCTGAATAGTACCCGGTTTGGATGATGTCACCAGATCTTGGAGTCTTTCAGGAAGTCCATCAACATATTCCTCGATCCTCTTGTACTCAGGATCGACCATGGATGGGCACAGAAGTGCCAGTTGGTGGAAACGGTTGGTGTAACCAGTGATGTCATCACCCTACATTTTGTGGTTCCAGAATTCCACTTCCAGTTGTTTCAGTTCATCTCTGGGACAGTACTCGCCCCTCAACATCTTCTTCAACTCCTCCCACGGGAGTTTGTAAGCATTATCAATACTGATGTCGTGTAAACGGGGCTTAAGTTTTAAAAGGGAAATTACCTTACTCACTAGTACACAACTCAGGCAAGGATACCTGATCGTATAATAGTGTAATAAGATAAGTCCGGATCGAACACAGGGAACGGATGTCAACTCAAATAAATTGGAAATTGATACAAATAATGAAAACAGTAAATATTGGGGGGCGTTTTAGTTCCGATCGAACAATTGACTAACAATTATGAAAAGTGATTGATTAAATAAAACTTAAATGAAAATAATTAATAAACAAATAATCAAATAAAGACTTAATTCAGATGATAGAAGAAATGCATTTGCTTGGATTACTTTCCTTAGAGTCCGGAAATCATTTTACTGATTTGCTAACATATGGATTTATTGGTGATTTGACAAATATTACCAATCTTCCTTACAAGATAAATTGATATAAACACAATCAAGAAAGACACAAGGTTGTTTTCAACACGCTAACAGTTCAATTTAACGTTGCCCACCAAATTGTATTCTAAATTAAACCAACACCGTTTATGTGATTTATTCTATTGACTTGAATCAACAAAGTCTATAACTAATAAAAGTTATCTTGTTTATCAATTACCATTACCAATTATTAACCCTAACCCGTCAAACTCAATATATTCGGTAACAATCGTCAGTTGAAACTAACAATTATTAATAATCTTACAATTAAACGGAAATCAATCTCAATTAACTATAAAACCACGTTAGGTAATTACTAATAATCATTCAATAACTAAGGATCGTCAAATAAACACATAAACTTTCAATAAATCCAATTAAATCCGCAAATCAGTAATCAATCCGTAATCTAAGTATCATTATCCAAGCAAACACATAAAAGATTTAGCCAATCATGATAATACAGAAAATCAGATTCAATAACATATCAATAGTCATAATCAAATGAAAGAAAGAAATGTATTCGAACCGAAAAACCGAAATAATGATTGAACAATTGAAAGCCTTCAATTCTTCTTGTTTTCTACCATCAAAATGCTCCCAAAATGAGGGAAAAAACCCCCTCTGATTGTTGCTGGTCGTAGGTTTAGGGTTATGCCAAAGTTAGGGTTTGAAATGAGAAAAATCGGATTTAAAACCCTCTGGCCGACATAGGATCGCGCAGCGACCATATATGGTCGCGACGCGACCACGCTTAAATCGCCACGCGATGGGTTTTGGTCGCGGCGCGATCTTCAGAAACTCAGATCGCCACGCGATGGATATTGGTCGTTGCGCGATCTTCACAATTCCATAAACTTATCATCTTTTACTCCGATCCAATCTTCTCATGTCTATTTTCACTCTTTTCGCTTATTTTCTTCACGATTTAGCTCGTTTTCCGTTCCTTTTCCGATTCAAGCTCAAATTAGCTCCTAAATGCAAATATGAACGAAATAAGTATCTTATTCACACAAAATGCATTAGAAACCTATTAAACAAAGGGGTAATTAGTACTATAATGTAGTACATTTTTGGCGTTCATCAAACATCCCCCACTTGAATCCTACTTGTCCTCAAGTAGACTATCGATTCAAAAACTTCAACACTTTAAATATGAACAGCAAACAAAAGTGCAAAAGGACTTACATACTACACAGCATTCGGCAAACCAAATTTTTATCTTAAAAACGATTCTACTTAAAACTTAGCAATCAAGAAACTCTTAATGGGAAACAACTTCTAATTCTTTATTATTAGGCATAAAAGATAATTCACTTAGATTACCGATATTGTTGTCCACTTAAACAATCTAAATTTCAGAAATTGAGCTCAACTTATTATTATTCTAGCAGGCTGTACCCTTGATTCACAAATAGCAAAATACTCTTATACAAATAACGTGTCATAATTCTCCAAATAATGAACATCCAAAAAAAAAAAAAATCAATCATTTTTCAAACCAAGACATTGGTGACAGGTCTGTACCTCAGTACAACAGAGCGACATAACTTGGTTTTGGTTTTTCAATTCGTGAGTCCTTTGTACTCTTTTTCATTTATTTTTTATAACAAATATACTGACGGAAACCAGGTCTGTACTTTCGTACAACAGAGGAGACAACACCCAGTATATTCCCAAATGATGATATTTAAGATCCCAGAATTATGGATTATAACACGCTACCATATAAGAATTAACACTAACATCATACCTTGCTAAAAGATCATCAAAGGATAAATCCTCCTTTATGCACTATATTTCTTACTAGCTCAATAACTTCCATATAGGTTGCCTATCGATACATCACAAGATGAACTATCTAATATTTAAAATTTACGATTATTTCATTTCTTGCATTCCCAAAACATGTTACAAGATTGCTAAACTTTACATAGAATATAATTTTAAAACAAAAATTTGGGTTGAAAAATGACTAACACGTAGAATGCCCCTTAGCTTAAACATTTTCAATGGCTACCATTCATATCTTAAGGACAAAAAGACTTCTTTTCCCCATCCCCTACTTAAAAGTATGCAATGTCCTCATTGCAAAAGAAAACAATAATATAGGGAATAGAAAAGAAGTGAACAGAAACTCCCCTGATCTGGAAGAAAACTTATCGGCCGATACGCTACAAAACTATACAACAGCACACTTTCGTCGGCAACACGGTTGCATTTAGCGTATGCAACAAGCCTTTAAACCCCCCGGTATCCCGAGAGGACGAGTTGTAGTCTTGTGAGGGTTTCTAGAGAACACACCTACAAAGTTCAAACCTGCAAACAAAAACAATAAAACAAAATAACGAAATAACGGGTTGTCTCCCGAAAGCGCTTTTGTTTATCACGTCGGTAAGCTCGACCTCTTACTGCATAACTTAACTCAAATTCATCTCCAAATCACGCTTGGAGTCCCTAGCATCACCATAGTATTTCTTCAAACCACTTCCATTAACCTTGAAAGTTTCTCCAGAATGACCTTGTAGATCAACAGCACCAAAAGGATAAACTTTCTCAACCACAAAGGGTCCTGTCCAGCGTGTCTCCAACTTGCTAGGAAACAATTGTAAGCGAGAACTAGATAAAAGCACCTTGTCACCTGTTTCAAATAAACTATTTGATTTAAAGCATGAATCATGCCATTTCTTGGTGCGATCCATATATAGTCGAGCGTTAACATAAGCCTTCATCCCTAACACTTTCTCCAAATGTGCATTCGTAAAATGCGCTTCACTATCACTGATCAAAACCTTCGGCGTTCCAAATATTGAAAACAATCGCTTACGGAACTTCACCACAACCCGTGCACCTTTTATAGGTAATGCCTTCGCCTTCAAAATCTTTCGTGACGTGTAATTAGGTCCCTTATGCCCTCTAGTAGGACCATTGTGACAATGACTTAGAATTCGCGTCTCCGTTTTGATCGAGATTCCATTTGTCAAGATTGACTTTTTACTCTCCTTTAGCTTGACGCCCTCATTCTCCAACTCCTCATCGCAAGTTGTCTCTATCTCCTCGATCAATTTATCAAATTCTTTGATGTCACGGATTTCCTCGAGGCTTCCCGTCCATCCTTCAAGAATCATTGGGTCTAAATCTTCGTCATCCTTCAAACTTTTCAAACTTTCGTCATCCTCAGATAATTCTCTCATGCTAGCAAAGTAACAAGTCTCATCCACTGATTCCGGATATTGTGTAGATTCATTCACATTGAATTCAACCTTCTCATCCCCTAATCTCATGGTTATTTTTCTATCAAAAACATCGATCAATGCTCTGGAAGTGGCTAGGAAGGGTCTACCTAAAATTATAGGTACCTTGGGATCTTCTACCATGTCTAGAATCACGAAATCACAGGGAAACACAAACTTATCCACCTTTACTAAGACGTTCTCAACCATTCCCCGAGGGTATTGAACTGAGCGATCAGCTAACTCTATGCACATCCGGATAGACTTAGGCTCTCCTAACCCAAGTCTAGCGTACATAGTATAAGGCATAATGGATATGCTAGCTCCAAGATCCACTAATGCCTTCGCGACGTCTAACTTACCAATAAGACAGGGAATAGTGATTCTCCCTGGATCTTTCATTTTTGGTGGTAACTTGTTTTGCATCATGGCTCAGCATCGCTCATTCATCATCACCGTGGCTTCTTCTGCCAATTTGCTCTTATTAGTCAAGAGCTCCTTCAAGTATTTCACATACTTAGGCATTTGGGCAACGGCTTCCACAAACGGAATGTTAATATGAAGCTGCTTCAGATTCTCTAAAAATTGGTGATAATGAGCTTCATCTTTTCCTCGCCTCAAAGCTGCTGGGTAAGGTGGGGGTGGTGCATGATCCTTCGCATATTGTTCATCCCTAGCAATTTGATCAGCTTTTGTGTCTACCCTTGACTTTTTAGCAACCTCAGCTTCCTTCTCCTTTTCAGGCAAAAGCTTTAACACATGATTCTTTTGAAACTTAAGGTTTTTATGAACCTTTCCACTTCTGGTAGTCACAACCTTTGCATGATCTCGTGGGTTGGTTTCGGTGCATGCTGGTAAAGTTCCCGGGGGTCTCTCTTGGAGAACTTTAGCTATGCTGGAAATGGTTCCCTCAATTTGCTTGATCGCCGCTCCTTGATTCCGAACTAATGCTTCAATGGTGTCCATCCGCTGTCCAGACCTAGCAATAAATTTCTCGTTAGCGATCAAAAACTTCCCCATCATTTCTTCCAAATTGGGTTTCTTGTCAGGGAAGGTTGCCGAGGGTTGTTCCTTAGTGAAAAGACCTGGCTGAGTCTGGCGGAACTGGCGACCTCCTTCCTGGTATGGTCTTAGGAAAAATTCCCCATTGCCTTGGCAGTAGGTTCCGTGAGTTTCCACACATTTAACTTCCTCTCTCACTTTTCTAGAATTCATTTCGGGACAATTCTTGACTAAATGCGTTCCTCCACAATTGTCACACCCTACTTGGATTGCATGGACAGTCTCGGTCACCTTTTTTATGTCTCTTCCCATGCTGTCCAGTTTGGCAGTTATGGCGGCGAGTCCATCGTCATTGCTAATTGACCTCTTTCTCCTAGAGGAACCATCATCCCATAACCGAGAATGCTTTGCTTGGTCGCGTATAGCAGCTAAGGCGTCCCTAGGAATCTTCTTCGGGATATGTCCTTGAGCATCTAATTGCTGTCTTGTAGCATGATCCACTCCCCTGTAAAATACCATTATAATTTGCTGGTCGTTTAGGTCATGCTGTGGACATTTATGCATCAAGTCCTGGTACCTTTCCCACGCTTGGTGTAGCGACTCATCAATGTCTTGCTTGAAGTTTCGAATCTCGTTGATCATCTTAGACGTTTTGGATGGCGGGCAGTACATCTTGAGAAACTTCGTGCGGAGATCTTTGTGACACCCATCAAATTAGGACTAGTTATTAGATCCTAATCATCTAGTAGTACATATAATTAGTGCTATGTTTTAGGCTAATTGTATGTATCAATATGTATATTGTTATATATATATCAGTACGCGATTTGTTTAAATCGTGCATTTTCAAATCGGCCGAATTCCGATTCATCTATACGGCGTTGGTGAAAACAAGTATTAAGTAATATAGATTTATTATTTAATACAACTCATTATTTATTACATATTATTTCGATAATATTTCAAAAGAAACTCGTATCGTCTAAAACAATCATACGCAACCAAAAATGAGTGAAACGCGTTCGATAATCAAAACCAACCAAAGTTATATTTTTATAACTCATTAACAAGTATTTTGATAAAATACTTCAACTCAAAAATATCGAAAGCTTATTCGTTATTTAAAAACGTATATATAATACATAACGTCTAAATATACATTTAAACGATCGGGTAAACGAACACGGATATAATACCAATTATTTGAGACAAAATATAACAAAAATCCACCTCCTTTTTGACTTGGAAAAATCAGCCAAACAAGATCCATGAAACATGGATCTTGTTCTTGACTTTAACCACCACCATCATCTCATCTTTCTTCATTCAATCACCAACTCAATCTCTCTCATTCTCTCTCTAATCTCTGATCTTTCTCTCTCTAAAATCAGCCACTTTCACCACCATAATCCACCATCAAAACCTATTCGGATCATCAAGTCAATTGAAGCAAAAACGATCACGAGAACGCGAGCTACGCTTCCACCTTTTCGGATTCTTCATTCGATCATTGTAAGAATCCCGACACTTTCGTAAAATACTTGTATTATGTTTATATAGATGATATATTGTTCATACAACTTGTTAATGTCCAAATCTAAATCTTAAAAACGTTTTTCATAAGTATGTATGTATGACAGATTCTGTCTCTCAAAAATAGTCCCATAAAATCGTTAATATCTCGAGCTCTAAGATGAGTTAGACAACCAATTTTTTTTTAAAAGTTGCGTATTGAAAAGAGCTACAACTTTCGTGTTTTACACTTTTTCCAGATCTATACGGATTTAATTATAGAAGCTGATCTTTGAATGTTACTCGTTTCCGAACCAAATCCGACTACCTTTCATGTTGATTTTTGTTAAAAATAGCAGATGAACTTATAAAATTACCATAAAGTGCAGATTTACACTAGACCCATAGGGGAACATCTGTGATTTTTGGTGGGTCTTTATTTGAACTAAAAAGTGTAGAAAACGAGAGGGTTGTTGAGTCAAAAATCTGGAGATTATAACTAACAGGGGCAACACGATTATAACTAACAGGGGCAACACGATTATAACTAACAGGGGCAACACGATTATAACTAACAGGGGCAACACGATTATAACTAACAGGGGCAACACGATTATAACTAACAGGGGCAACACGATTATAACTAACAGGGGCAACACGATTATAACTAACAGGGGCAACAAGATTATAACTAACAGGGGCAACAAGATTATAACTAACAGGGGCAACAAGATTATAACTAACAGGGGTAACAAGATTATAACTAGAAGTGGTAACAACTAGTAATCACGTAAGACAACAACACAACAACACATGACCTATACGAATACTAAACACTTCAAATACACTTTACAAGTATTTCATTTCAACATTTCAATAATAACGTTTTGAGATTATTATTACAATTAATCACCAACGAGCCGTATACGATTTTCACAACTTTAAACATAAACATTAACCAAAGTATTTGGACATAACTAGTTGAGGGAACAACTAGCATAGATGGTCTGTAAAGTCATCTAATCAAATAAAACCTTGCGCGTCTAAGACGCCCTGCAGGTTTCAGTCGATTGAACGACATCATTTGTCTTGTAAACCATCATTTGTGCTTGATAGCATCTCATTAGGCTCAGGTGAGTCTCATAGCCCCTTTTTAAATACTTTTACCTAGGGGTGTGATTGCATTGCTCTGTTTTGTTTTACAATATGAACGCAAGTACCATCAAATCAAATACTACATGAGTTATTTTCACTAATAATTTTAAAGCCCTCCATCAGCATAGTTTGGTAATACGAAGTAGCGTGAATATTAGTATATGGTACCATATAGGTTTGACCAGCCTCATCCGGGTTAGCACGCACTAACTGGTAAAACGGATGTATTAATATTTGTGAAGACGAGTGTTGATTAGGCACTCGTAGGAGGCACCTCGATCAGGATACCTTAAATGTGGACCTGACATCTCGAGTTAAGCTCAGACTATGTGCTCATGGCTGTATAACTTTTATTTTGCTTAATTGCATTTTAAATTCAATTATCATTAAATCTTGCGGTTCATACAAATATGTGTTGACATACAAACCTGTGAGCTCACCAGCGTTTCGCTGACCCATTTTAGCATGTATCACAGGTACTCAGCAGCAGTAGGTCTGCCACTCAAAATGTCCATTAGCTCGAGTCACATTCAGACATCAAGAGATTGTCATGCATTACTATATTTTGTATAAATTAGTTATGCCATAGAATCTCTATCATTCGAACTCAAGGGCTTTTGTAAACTATATTATAACGGTGTAAAACCTTTATTTTATCAATGTATTTGTAAACGACGCATGTAGTGGTCGTTCATTATGTAATCTTGTGTTCTTTGTATATTGATTAGTCGCGCCACGAACCGACCCGCTTCCGCATCATAATTTGGGGGTGCGACAGATTGGTATCAGAGCCTAAGGTTATAGTGAACTAGGTTGCATTTAGTGGGCCTAGACTATGACCGTTAGG
Source organism: Helichrysum umbraculigerum (assembly GCA_949592205.1). Lineage (NCBI taxonomy): Eukaryota > Viridiplantae > Streptophyta > Magnoliopsida > Asterales > Asteraceae > Helichrysum > Helichrysum umbraculigerum. The sequence continues at coordinate 8,169,379 of CATIUR010000008.1, forward strand.
CAGTATTCCTCATTAGGTATAACTGGTTCAGTGATCACGTCATACGAGTTTAATTTAACATAACGTAGCTAACTATGTACAATTAAACGAAGTTGATGTGAAATCTGAAAGGGGTTATGCTGAACAGGAATGCATTAGTTGACTCTGACCAGGAGAGAAACCGTGACTAATACTTGATTAGTGTTAGACACACATTAGGCTATTATGTGATATAGGCGTATATACATACATAGGCCTTATTTATGTGCTACCTTATAGGCTATTATATATTGAAGATATATGATTAAGTCCCACTCGCGTATTATCTTCTAAGCTATTATATATATCGAATATATATAGATCACACACGATAATACACTCGTTAGCACTCTCATTACCAAAGACGACAAGTACAAATTACTTTCGTCTCCCTCTTTTATACACACATAACATCTCACAACACAATTCCGCTGTACCATAGTATGTTCGCGAGGAGTATATCATTTCGTATTTCCTCCATCATTCTATTTCCTTAGAATCACAAATGGAACTTATTGTTTGAAGGACTATAGGCTCCATACGTAAAACCATACCCCACCCACTCGCAACTCGCATCTAGTATGCAACTCTGTTGTTTGTCAAATGTGATTATCACTGGTGTCATTGTATATTACCCCATAAATATATATATATGCATATGTGATGTATCATGTTTTGGTGCAAACAACTCATCCACTCTCTTTGCTTTTGTCAGAATCATGCCGCCAAAGAGGAATGGTTTCAGTCAAGCTGAACTCAATGCTGCGGTTACCCGTGCTGTAGCCGAAGCCATGGCTGCTCGAGACGCTCAAAGGAATGAAGAGACAGTTAATGCCACTCCTACTCCTGTTATCAAACCTTGTTCCTACAAGGATTTTCTCAGCTGCAAACCATTGTATTTCAAGGGCACAGAAGGTGCCATTGGCCTGATCAGATGGATTGAAAGAATGGAATCTGTCTTCAGTCTCTGTAACTGTGCTGAAGATAGTAAGGTCAAGTTTGCTGCTTACACCTTTCAAGAAGGTGCACTAACGTGGTGGAACACCCACGCAAATTCTATTGGCGTCGAGATCGCAAACCGACTTCCTTGGCCTGAATTGAAGAAAAAGCTAAGGGAGAAGTACTGTCGCGAGGAAGAACTACACCGACTGGAAGTGGAGTTCTGGCATCTGGCGGTACAAGGGAACGATATTGCTGGGTACACCACCAAGTTCCAGCAATTTGCTCTGTTGTGCCCAGGTTTGGTTGATACGGAAGGAAAAAGTATCAAGAAGTACATCCGCGGACTTCCAGAGAATATCCAGGGAAATGTCGCCTCAGCGCAACCAACCACCCTTGATAGAGCTATCGAAATTGCTCATGAACTCATGGCCATGGTTGTCAGCCGTGAGACATCTGCTCCATCTTCTGGTAACAACAACAAGAGAAAGTGGTCTGGGAACACCACTCAAAACCAATCATCATCAAAGAGGTCTGAGTCTGATAAGACCCTCAACACTGGTTCTGGTTTCAACAAGGGTTACACTGGAAATAAACCCTACTGTTCAAAGTGCCGTCGTCATCATGATGGTCCTTGCAGCACACCTTGTGGAAAATGTCAAAGGTATGGACATTTGACCAAAGACTGTAGGTCTACTACCGTCAACACCAACAACACCACCAGCCAACCAAAGTCCTGCTATGAGTGTGGAGAAACTGGGCACTTTAGGAATGATTGCCCAAAGCTGAAGAACAAGGGTAACAACACTGCGAAGGGAAGAGCTTTCGTTCTGAACTCAGGAGAGGCCCGTCAAGACCCGAATGTGGTCTCGGGTACGTTTCTTCTCAACGATCTTACTGCTTCTGTTCTGTTTGATTCTGGTGCTGATAGGAGCTTCATATCTGATGAGTTTAGTCAATTGCTTAACATTGCCCCTATAGCCTTAGATGCTAAGTACATTGTAGAATTAGCTAATGGCAAGTTAATTGAGGCTGACAGTGTAATACCAAATTGCACTTTAAATCTATCTGATGAAATCTTCTCTATTGACCTTATACCCGTTGAGATTGGAAGTTTCGACGTCATTATTGGAATGGATTGGTTATCCAAGCACCGAGCTGAAATTGTCTGCTATGACAAATTCGTCCGTATACCTCTTGTCACCGGTAGTACTCTAATCATACAAGGGGAGACCGGTAGGACGAGACTGAATATCGTATCCTGCATGAAAACTCGCAAGTACCTTAGGAAAGGGTACCAGGCGATCCTCGCACATGTCTTGGAGAAAAAGTCGGAAGAGAAACGACTTGAGGATGTGCCCATTGTTAGAGATTTTCCAGAAGGCTTTCCCGAAGACTTACCGGGCCTTCCACCACCGAGACAAGTTGAGTTCTCGATTGATCTCGTGCCCGGGGCAGCACCCGTTGCACGAGCACCATATCATTTAGCCCCTTCAGAACTTCAGGAGTTGTCTACTTAGTTGCAGGAACTCCTGGATAAGGGATTCATTAGACCAAGTTCTTCACCATGGGGAGCCCCGGTTCTGTTTGTGAAAAAGAAAGACGGTTCATTCAGAATGTGTATCGACTATAGAGAGTTGAACAAATTGACCGTCAAGAACCGTTACCCACTACCTCGCATTGATGACCTGTTTGACCAACTTCAAGGGTCAAGTTTCTACTCGAAGATAGATCTAAGATCAGGTTATCATCAGTTACGAGTTTGTGACATCGACATCCCAAAGACTGCTTTCCGAACTCGCTATGGACATTACGAGTTCCAAGTGATGCCATTTGGAATGACTAACGCACCTGCTGTATTCATGGATCTTATGAACCGAGTGTGCAAACCATATCTCGACAAGTTTGTCATTGTTTTCATCGATGACATTCTTATTTACTCGCGCAATGAGCAAGAGCACGCGCAACATCTCAAAGTCATTCTAGAGCTTCTTAGACACGAATAGTTATTTGCTAAATTCTCCAAGTGTGAGTTCTGGATGAAAACCGTTCAGTTCCTTGGTCATGTGATTGATAGTCAAGGAATTCACGTAGATCCATCAAAAATTGAGGCTATCAAGTGCTGGCAAGCACCGACGACGCCGACCGAAGTACGCCAATTCTTAGTACTGGCAGGTTATTATAGGCGTTTCATTGAGAATTTCTCCAAAATAGCTCAACCTCTCACAATACTGACTCAGAAGGAAAAGAAGTTCAATTGGACTGATAAACAAGAGTCAGCATTTCAGTTATTGAAGCAAAAGCTTTGCAGTGCACCAATTCTATCATTACCCGAAGGCAACGAAGATTTCGTGGTATACTGCGATGCCTCACACCAAGGTCTTGGTTGCGTGTTGATGCAACGAGACAAGGTTATTTCCTACGCCTCCCGACAACTCAAAGTTCACGAGAAGAACTACACAACTCATGATCTCGAATTAGGAGCCATAGTGTTCGCTCTCAAGATCTGGAGACACTATCTGTATGGCACAAAATGTACCATCTTCACCGATCACAAAAGCCTCCAGCATATATTCGATCAGAAGGATCTCAATATGAGGCAACGTTGCTGGGTCGAGTTACTCACCGACTATGATTGTGAAATCAAGTATCATCCAGGGAAGGCAAATGTGGTTGCCGATGCCCTAAGTCGCAAAGAGCGCACAAAACCACTTCGAGTCCGAGCCCTTAGCATAACTATCCATAATGATCTCATCATTCAAATTCTCACTGCTCAACTCGAAGCATTGAAACCTGAAAACATCAAGGAGGAAGCCTTGCGAAATATGGAGAATCAATTTGAAACCAAACCCAATGGGGTCAAATACTTCGCAAATCGAATCTGGTTACCTAAGTTTGGGAATCTTCGAGACTTGGTGATGGATGAAGCTCACAAGTCCAAATATTCTATGCATCCTGGATCTGACAAGATGTATCATGGCATCAAGGGATCATACTGGTGGCCAAACATGAAAGCAGAGATTGCCACGTATGTCAGCAAGTGCCTCACATGTTCAAAAGTTAAAGCTGAATATCAGAAGCCCACCGGTTTGCTACAACAACCGGACATTCCAGAATGGAAATGGGAGCAAATCGCTATGGATTTCATCACTAAACTCCCAAGAACAGCTAGCGGTTGCGACACCATTTGGGTAATCGTAGACCGGCTCACCAAATCAGCTCATTTTATCGCCATCAAGGAGACTGACAAAATGGAACGTCTCACACGAATCTATTTGAAGGAGATCGTATCCCGACACGGCGTTCCAATCTCAATTATCTCTGATAGAGACAGCCGATTCACATCTAACTTTTGGCAATCATTGCAAAAGTCATTGGGTACTCGTTTAGATATGAGTACAGCCTATCATCCACAAACCGATGGCCAAAGTGAAAGAACCATCCAAACACTAGAAGATATGCTACGCGCCTGTGTAGTTGATTTCGGTGCAAATTGGGAGCATCATTTGCCTTTGTGCGAATTCTCATACAACAACAGCTACCACACCAGCATCAAGGCTGCACCTTTCGAGGCACTGTACGGTCGTAAGTGCCGGTCGCCTATCTGTTGGACTGAAGTTGGAGACAGCCAACTGACTGGTCCTGAAATTATTCATGAAACCACCGAGAAGATCATTGGTATCCAACAACGGTTGAAAGCCGCACGTGATCGTCAGAAGAGTTATGCTGACGTGAGACGCAAGCATCTCGAGTTCCAGGTTGGGGATCGAGTATTGCTTAAAGTATCACCTTGGAAAGGTGTCATCCGTTTTGGTAAACGTGGGAAGTTAAACCCTAGATATATCGGACCTTTTGAGATCCTTGAAAGGATTGGTCCAGTCGCATATCGATTGCAGCTACCTCCAGAGCTCAGTTGCGTGCATCCCACATTTCACATTTCTAACCTGAAGAAATGTATGTCCGATGAGACACTCATTATTCCTCTAGATGAGATTCAAATCGATGATAAACTTCATTTTATCGAGACACCGGTGGAGATCATGGACCGTGAGGTCAAACAGCTTAAGCAAAATCGTATCCCAATTGTCAAAGTTCGGTGGAATTCGCGGCGTGGTCCGGAATTCACCTAGGAACGGGAAGACCAGATGCAACACAAGTATCCGCATTTATTTTCGGACTCCACTCACACGCCAACACAAAGCTGAATTTCGGGACGAAATTCTCTTAACAAGGGGAGAATGTGACACCCATCAAATTAGGACTAGTTATTAGATCCTAATCATCTAGTAGTACATATAATTAGTGCTATGTTTTAGGCTAATTGTATGTATCAATATGTATATTGTTATATATATATCAGTACGCGATTTGTTTAAATCGTGCATTTTCAAATCGGCCGAATTCCGATTCATCTATACGGCGTTGGTGAAAACAAGTATTAAGTAATATAGAATTATTATTTAATACAACTCATTATTTATTACATATTATTTCGATAATATTTCAAAAGAAACTCGTATCGTCTAAAACAATCATACGCAACCAAAAATGAGTGAAACGCGTTCGATAATCAAAACCAACCAAAGTTATATTTTTATAACTCATTAACAAGTATTTTGATAAAATACTTCAACTCAAAAATATCGAAAGCTTATTCGTTATTTAAAAACGTATATATAATACATAACGTCTAAATATACATTTAAACGATCGGGTAAACGAACACGGATATAATACCAATTATTTGAGACAAAATATAACAAAAATCCACCTCCTTTTTGACTTGGAAAAATCAGCCAAACAAGATCCATGAAACATGGATCTTGTTCTTGACTTTAACCACCACCATCATGTCATCTTTCTTCATTCAATCACCAACTCAATCTCTCTCATTCTCTCTCTAATCTCTGATCTTTCTCTCTCTAAAATCAGCCACTTTCACCACCATAATCCACCATCAAAACCTCTTCGGATCATCAAGTCGATTGAAGCAAAAACGATCACGAGAACGCGAGCTACGCTTCCACCTTTTCGGATTCTTCATTCGATCATTGTAAGAATCCCGACACTTTCGTAAAATACTTGTATTATGTTTATATAGATGATATATTGTTAATACAACTTGTTAATGTCCAAATCTAAATCTTAAAAACGTTTTTCATAAGTATGTATGTATGACAGATTCTGTCTCTCAAAAACAGTCCCACAAAATCGTTAATATCTAGAGCTCTAAGATGAGTTAGACAACCAATTGTTTTTTAAAAGTTGCATATTGAAAAGAGCTACAACTTTTGTGTTTTACACTTTTTCCAGATCTATACGGATTTAAGTATAGAAGCTGATCTTTGAATGTTACTCGTTTCCGAACCAAATCCGACTACCTTTCATGTTGATTTTTGTTAAAAACAGCAGATGAACTTATAAAATTACCATAAAGTGCAGATTTACACTAGACCCAAAGGTCTGTGATTTTTGGTGGGTCTTTATTTGGACTAAAAAGTGTAGAAAACGAGAGGGTTGTTGAGTCAAAAATCTGGAGATTATAACTAACAGGGGCAACACAATTATAACTAACAGGGGCAACACGATTATAACTAACAGGGGCAACACGATTATAACTAACAGGGGCAACAAGATTATAACTAACAGGGGCAACACGATTATAACTAACAGGGGCAACACGATTATAACTAACAGGGGCAACAAGATTATAACTAACAGGGGCAACAAGATTATAACTAACAGGGGCAACAACTAGTAATCACGTAAGACAACAACACAACAACACATGACCTATACGAATACTAAACACTTCAAATACACTTTACAAGTATTTCATTTCAACATTTCAATAATAACGTTTTGAGATTATTATTACAATTAATCACCAACGAGCCGTATACGATTTTCACAACTTTAAACATAAACATTAACCAAAGTATTTGGACATAACTAGTTGAGGGAACAACTAGCATAGATGGTCTGTAAAGTCATCTAATCAAATAAAACCTTGCGCGTCTAAGATGCCCTGCAGGTTTCAGTCGATTGAACGACATCATTTGTCTTGTAAACCATCATTTGTGCTTGATAGCATCTCATTAGTCTCAGGTGAGTCTCATAGCCCCTTTTTAAATACTTTTACCTAGGGGTGTGATTGCATTGCTCTGTTTTGTTTTACAATATGAACGCAAGTACCATCAAATCAAATACTACATGAGTTATTTTCACTAATCATTTTAAAGCCCTCCATCAGCATAGTTTGGTAATACGAAGTAGCATGAATATTAGTATATGGTACCATATAGGTTTGACCAGCCTCATCCGGGTTAGCACGCACTAACTGGTAAAACGGATGTATTAATATTTGTGAAGACGAGTGTTGATTAGGCACTCGTAGGAGGCACCTCGATCAGGATACCTTAAATGTGGACCTGACATCTCGAGTTAAGCTCAGACTATGTGCTCATGGCTGTATAACTTTTATTTTGCTTAATTGCATTTTAAATTCAATTATCATTAAATCTTGCGGTTCATACAAATATGTGTTGACATACAAACCTGTGAGCTCACCAGCGTTTCGCTGACCCATTTTAGCATGTATCACAGGTACTCAGCAGCAGTAGGTCTGCCACTCAAAATGTCCATTAGCTCGAGTCACATTCAGACATCAAGAGATTGTCATGCATTACTATATTTTGTATAAATTAGTTATGCCATAGAATCTCTATCATTCGAACTCAAGGGCTTTTGTAAACTATATTATAACGGTGTAAAACCTTTATTTTATCAATGTATTTGTAAACGACGCATGTAGTGGTCATTCATTATGTAATCTTGTGTGCTTTGTATATTGATTAGTCGCGCCACGAACCGACCCGCTTCCGCATCATAATTTGGGGGTGCGACAATCTTCCCAGGTGGTGATGGATCCAGCTGGTTCATTAGTAATCCATCTTTTCGCGGCTCCCTTGAGTGTTCTTGGGAACACTCAGAGCATGACTTGATCGCATGTAATGTTAGGGATGCTGAACATATCGGCAATCTCCTCAATCTTTTCCACGTGCTCGTTAGCATCTTCCCTCTCCTCTCCTCGAAACGGCTTTTCCCTAAGCTCCTTTAGGAATTGTCCCTGTATCTCGAACTCGACGTTTTCTGCAATTGCGGGCCCCACAACTCCTGGGCCAAGGTCGCTACGCCTTCTGCTCGAATATTCCTCGAGATTCATATTGGCAATGTCGTCTGCCATTTCTAAATCTGGTTCCGATTGATCGATGGGTGGTTCAAAGAGAGCTCGTAAATATTCTCCGAAATCGTCCTCCAAATACGAAGGGTAGAACAAGACTCTTAATATAACACAAATTATAAACTAATCCTATACACAGATAATACAAATAAACAGGTAAATAAAGATTAAATTAAAACTGATAATTTACAGAAAACAAATTCCAATTTATCAAATTGAATCAAACCGTTCCCCGGCAGCGGCGCCAAAAACTTGATGTCGTGTAAACGGGGCTTAAGTTTTAAAAGGGAAATTACCTTACTCACTAGTACACAACTCAGGCAAGGATACCTGATCGTATAATAGTATAATATGATAAGTCCGGATCGAACACAGGGAACGGATGTCAACTCAAATAAATTGGAAATTGATACAAATAATGAAAACAGTAAATATTGGGGGGCGTTTTAGTTCCGATCGAACAATTGACTAACAATTATGAAAAGTGATTGATTAAATAAAACTTGAAAGAAAATAATTAATAAACAAATAATCAAATAAAGACTTAATTCAGATGATAGAAGAAATGCATTTGCTTGGATTACTTTCCTTAGAGTCCGGAAATCATTTTACTGATTTGCTAACATATGGATTTATTGGTGATTTGACAAATATTACCAATCTTCCTTACAAGATAAATTGATATAAACACAATCAAGAAAGACACAAGGTTGTTTTCAACACGCTAACAGTTCAATTTAACGTTGCCCACCAAATTGTATTCTAAATTAAACCAACACCGTTTATGTGATTTATTCTATTGACTTGAATCAACAAAGTCTATAACTAATAAAAGTTATCTTGTTTATCAATTACCATTACCAATTATTAACCCTAACCCGTCAAACTCAATATATTCGGTAACAATCGTCAGTTGAAACTAACAATTATTAATAATCTTACAATTAAACGGAAATCAATCTCAATTAACTATAAAACCACGTTAGGTAATTACTAATAATCATTCAATAACTAAGGATCGTCAAATAAACACATAAACTTTCAATAAATCCAATTAAATCCGCAAATCAGTAATCAATCCGTAATCTAAGTATCATTATCCAAGCAAACACATAAAAGATTTAGCCAATCATGATAATACAGAAAATCAGATTCAATAACATATCAATAGTCATAATCAAATGAAAGAAAGAAATGTATTCGAACCGAAAAACCGAAATAATGATTGAACAATTGAAAGCCTTCAATTCTTCTTGTTTTCTACCATCAAAATGCTCCCAAAATGAGGGGAAAAACCCCCTCTGATTGCTGCTGGTCGTAGGTTTAGGGTTATGCCAAAGTTAGGGTTTGAAATGAGAAAAATCGGATTTAAAACCCTCTGGCCGACATAGGATCGCGCAGCGACCATATATGGTCGCGACGCGAGCACGGTTAAATCGCCACGCGATGGGTTTTGGTCGCGGCACGATCTTCAGAAACTCAGATCGCCACGTGATGGGTTCTGGTCGCGGCGCGATTGAACTCAGATCGCCACGCGATGGATATTGGTCGTTGCGCGATCTTCACAATTCCATAAACTTATCATCTTTTACTCCGATCCAATCTTCTCATGTCTATTTTCACTCTTTTCGCTTATTTTCTTCACGATTTAGCTCGTTTTCCGTTCCTTTTCCGATTCAAGCTCAAATTAGCTCCTAAATGCAAATATGAACGAAATAAGTATCTTATTCACACAAAATGCATTAGATACTTATTAAACAAAGGGGTAATTAGTACTATAATGTAGTACATTTTGGCGTTCATCAAATACCCACAGTCTGGGTATAGGTGTTCCACCAGGTGAGAGCGGTGTCAGAGAAAGTACTGGCAGAGAACTTGACCTTGTCTCCCTCTGTGCAGTTGCAGATAAGGAATACAGATTCGATTTTCTCGATCCAGCGTACTAGACCGATAGCTCCTTCAGTACCTGCAAAGCTCAAAGGTTTGCAGTTGTGAAAGTCCTTGTAAGAGCAGGGTTTGGGTTGCGGCCCGTTAGTAGCTGAATCCTCGCTACCAGAAGTTGGCGTTCGGGTAGCCAAGGCTTGAGCCACACTGCGGGCAATCAGCCCCGCGATTTCAGCTTCACTGAGGGTGACTTGTCGGCGAGGTGGCATGATGCTGAACAAGAAAAGAACAAGGAAAGAGGGATAAGATATTTGCATGAAATTATGATATGTCACAAGTGTAAATGATGAGATACACGATAACAGTACGAAGTGACAATCACATTCCATTTAGATAAACAAGTTGGATACAAGGTACGGGTTCCCTAAAAGATTACAGAGTAATTGTAGTACAAAAGTAACGGGAATTATTACATCCGGTCGAATTACATAGATCCTACTTTGGCAGATAATTGGTTACAAGGTGAAGACTACCCTAGTCTTGACGTAAGTTAATTTGCTCCATTAGCGCAACAAGGCGATCCACGGTTTCTGCAAGTCTGTTGGCTTGCCTGGCGTTGTCTTCAACCAAGGCTAGTCGTTATACCAGTGCTCGAGAGTACTCCTCAGTCCCCTGTGAACGCTGTTCACATTCCTCTAGTTGGTTTCTTATGAGTTCATCCGCACCTAATTCATCAGTCATTGAATCCTGAATTATGCTTACAAAGAGGCTGGTATCTTCTTGTTCTCGCTGGAGTTGGGATATGTGATCCAGTGCTTGGCGGAGTAGGTAGGTCATTCGGTGTTGTTCCCGTTCGAGATTTTCGAGCCTTTGCTCCTGATGATGGAGTTGGGTAGCCAACACTGGCACCATGAGGTGTGCCGAGTTCCGAGAGTTATGAACAGGATAGGGGCTGGTTCGGGGTGACCTAGTGGTCCTCCTGGCTACTCGCGGGTTTCGAGATCCTTGCGGATGAGAGTGTGACGAATTGGGTGGTGTGTTTGCCATTCCTGTGGCAGAGTGTAAGTAAGACGAGGCTAATATATGGGTAAGTACATAATATCCAGCCAAGTGTCTAGCACGTATCAAGTAAAGGTCTGGTTCCCTCGTGGTCAGAGTCAACTAACGTATCCCCATTCAACATAATCGTTTCAGACCTTACATCATCTTTCCTTAATTGTAGATAGTTGATCAGGCTATGTTAAATTAAAGTCGTATGCTGTAATTCCTGAACCAGTAATGCCTAATAAGAAAATACTGCCTAACGGTCATAGTCTAGGCCCACTAAATGCTACCTAGTTCACTATAACCTTAGGCTCTGATACCAATCTGCAACACCCCCAAATTCACTGTCTGGCGGAAGCAAGTTCAGGGGTGCTACTAATCAAATATCACAGCGCAAAGATAAAGCAAACGACATCTATATGCAACGTTTGTAAATTAGTTACATTCCCATAGATATAATGTTTGAAAACTTAATGTTTTCGTATACAAAAATGTAGTTTCCTAGAGTCCACGGGTATAGCGGGAGATTCTATTACATAATCAACATATACAAAAGTTAATGCTAAGAATCTCCGTTAATGCAGTTGTGTTGAAATCATGCGACTCTAGCTATGTCCTGGAGTAATCCTACTCCGTCTGTGTACCTGAGAATACATGCTAAATGGTCAACACGAATGTTGGTGAATCTCACAGGTTTGTAAGTAATATCAGTTTTGAACACAAGATTTCATCAGTAGTGCCCGTAGGCGTAAAATCAGTATTTACAACCCAGCAAATGTAAAACCAGTATTTGCAATCCAGCAAATGTAAAACCAGTATTTGCAATCCAGCAAATGTAAGTAAGTAAGTTATACCGTTGCCATGAGGCTCATAATCGAAGCTTAACCCGTAAGTAATAAGTTGCTCCCGTGACATGCTCGTAACTGAGCAAGCATATGTAACAAATAATAGTCGCCCGTTTATACATAACGGTTCGTGGTAGCGCTACTTCCCCGGGCGGGGAGGGTCATTTCCCTAATGGATCCATTAACTAGTGTTCGCGCTTAAGTCCATAACTAACGATATATGATGGAGAGACTTCTGTAAGTAGTAAATAACTCATGCAATTCCGTTTGGTATAGTAAGCAGTTTAGTACTTGTGTTCAAGAAAAGTAAGCAATGTATCTCACCCCGTATGTAAATCAGTAAAAGTGGGGCTGTAAGACTCACCTGAGTCTTGTAGTAAGCAGTAGCAAATAGCAAGTAGTAAGTAAAGCAAGTAGGTTCTCTGAACCCGTAACCTTCAAATGCCTAAACATACGAGGTTATGTAAGTATGTGTCCCGCAAGACGTTTCGTTTAGTTGTACACAACTAGCATGCCCGATGTCTGTTTAAGTGTTCGTAATCGTTTGTCTTTAGAAAACATGTTTGGCCCGTTGGTGACGGTTTGTAATAATAATTCTAAAATGTTGACTTTGCTACAATAAATGTGCTACAGTAAATTGCTACAGTAAAATTTGACTTTGCTACAGTAACTTTGACTTTGCTATAGTGAAAATCCTTCAAAATTTCTGATTCTGCGACACAATTTGCGACACAAAGATTTGATATGCGACACAAGCGTTGTGTCGCATAGGAATGCGACACAAGAGCTTAGCGACACAAGGGTTGTGTCGCATAAGCCTTCGATGCTAAATCAATAGCGACATAAGGGTTGTGTCATATCTGGTTTACGACACACGGGTGCGACATAATAGTACGACATAAGCTACGACACAAAATGCGACACAAATGGATTTGTTGGTACAAGTTTGTGTCAGTCAGTTGGTTATCGAGTCTGTAATCGTTTCGAGTTTTTGATTTGAAGTTAGTTTGTGAAAAACTTGGAATCTGTCCAAGTGTTAGGGCGACACTTAGCCAGTGTCGCTATGGCGACACTTCTTAAGTGTCGCTATAAACTGGTTAGTGTCGCCACGGTCGTGTTTAATGTGTATAAATAGTCGATTTCTAGCACATTTTGAAGGTTGACGAAACCCTAAACGTAGAGTCAGTATCTGGAGAGTTCTGTAAAAGCTTATTCACGTTCATATCAATCTAATATACGAAAGCTTTTGATTCGTTTGTGTTTTGTGATTCGATACGTTTATTTAACACTTAATTGCTCGTTAGTTATACGTTTGATTGAGTGGCGATCTGTTAGATCCGAAGTAAGGGAACAACAAAGTGGTATCAAAGCCGAGAATCAAGGATTCGTCGGTTTCAGATCGTGATATAAACGTTTTTCGGTTTGTTAGTGAAGTCTTTTCGGGTTTCAATCTGATTTCAGGGTTTAATAAACTTGGAAAAGTGTTTTCTAACTTGTTTTTGCAGGTATAAGTCGACTGTGGTTTTCGGATTTCATCAAATCTCGAAAATTTTCGTTTTTAGGGTTTTTGGAACTTCCAGCCGCGACATAGCGACACTCATATTAGTGTCGCCTCTAGGGTTACAGCGTCACTTCTGTAGCGACATTCAATCTTACTAGCGACACTATCTCAGTTTCGCCTGAATTCTGTTAAGCGACACTTATCTATTTTTGTGAGATTCACCAAGTACTCCGTAGCGACACTAGTTCAGTGCCGCCATTCGACATAGCGACACTTCTTAAGTGTTGCCATAACCAGTAGGACCATTATATTTAATATAAATCAAATGGCTAATCAAACCTTAAATCTTCAGAACATTAATGCTTATCTTAAGCTTAATAATGAGATTGGAAGTTCTACTAAGCCACCCATGTTTCTTCCAAACATGGATTACTTTTATTGGAGGTCTCGCTTTGAGGATTATATTAACTATAATGACCCGGATTTATGGATTCCAATTCTCGAGAGGTATGAGAGACCAGTGGCTGAAGGTAACTATCCAGGAATTCCACCACCCAAGCCTCCCAGGAGTATGACTGTTGAAGAAAAGAAGGATTATGACTTAGAACGTAAGGCACATTCGGCAATTCTTATGTGTTTACCTCAAGATGTTCATAGGCAGTTTAAACATCATGAAATTACCTATGATCTCTGGAAGGCAATTGAGACTAGATGTGGAGGAAATGAAAAATATAGACAAACCAAATTAGAGCTGATAAAGAAACAATTTGATTTGTTTGATATATTCCAAATGAAACTGTGGAAAGTTTATTTATTAGATACTCAGCTCTTGTCAGTGAACTGACTGATGGAGGTCTTACTTTTTCTAATCTGGAAGTAAACAAGAAATTGTTGGAATCTTTGCCCGAAAAATGGGAAACCAGAGTAACAATGATGAAAGAGGATCCTGAATTGGCTTCTTTATCACTGGATCAGTTCATTGGAAGATTAGAAGCTTATGCTTTAGATATGAGAAAGAAGGACTTTAAATCTGGTGGTTTTGCTCAGGAACCAAGTTTGTATGGAGGAAAAGTGACTACAGGTACCACTTATGGGGGAGTCGCGTTTATTTCTGATGGATCAACTGGAGCTTCCACTTCTACATCTCAAACTCCAAGTAGTAGCAGATTTTCTAGTTTCATTCCTCAAGGTTCCTCGGTTGGTAAAGGACCTTCAGTTACTCAAGGAAATCAAGCTACTGTTTCTCCTGACACTGAAGAGAATGCTGCAATCTTTTCAGCATTTCTCAGCTCTTATGAGAATTTTCTATCTACAAGAACCAGCACGATGAGTCTCACCAAGGAGGATTTTGACCAGATTGATGATGATGATCTGGAACAGATGGATCTTAGATGGAATATTGCTATGCTTACCAGGAGAGCTAAGAAATTTCTGCAACGAACGGGACGCAAGGATCTAGATGGAGATGATAAGAATGGGATAGGTTTTGACAAAAGCAAGGTTAAGTGCTATAAGTGCAATAACTTTGGGCATTTTGCGAGAGAATGTGAAAAAGGCAAGCAACCAACAACCGGGATTACTCAGCCTTCACCCTATCCACAAATACAGGAATCGGAGAAGATAAACGTTTCAAATGCCTTGGTGGTCAGTACTGAGACTCCAACTTATGTCTGGAAAGTTGTTGAGGAAAATCACACTGCTCTTATGGCTCACATTGCAAGTGGCCCCGAGGTTGATGCTGATCCTATTACCTGTATATCTTGTATTAGACTAACTAGTTCTGTCAACAGGTACAAAGAGGATAATGAGAAAATTAGAAATGATCTTTCAAAACTAATGGATGCTAATAAAATTTTGAAAGTAAATGAACAAGCTTTTGAAAAGAAAATTAAAGCTGTCCAGTCCGAACCAAAGGACTTAAAAGCTAAAATTTTCAGTCAGCAAGATGCTATTGATAGTTACTTGAAACAAATTTCTTTATTGCAAAAAGATCTTGCTGAATCTAAATCTGAAATTGTTGATTTGAAAAGAAAAATTTCAAATTTCTCAACATCCTCGGTAGTTTTTGATGAAATCCTTACTTCGCAAAGGTCTGATACTAAAAGTAAGGCTGGTATTGGATATCACCAAGTACCTCCTCCAAAAGATTATCACCCTATGCCTGTTAAAGATGAACTCAAAGATTTTGTGCCTACTTCATTGAAAGTAGATACAAGTCCTGTTGATGAACCAGTTATCTTCCCTCAACTCGTTAATCCTAAGATTGTGAAACATGAAAGTGCTAAGAAAGTTAAGTCTGATAGTCTACCTCCAGCTAGTGTTAAGGAGGTTGTTGAGATAGAGGATATAACTGACCAAGAGGTCAGTAAGGTTGAGAAGATTAATGTGAAACCTGAGAATTATATTCTCATTGATGATTCAAATGTAAACGAGGGTAAAGGTAAATCAAAAGTTGTTTCTCAAACTAAAACTTTGAAAACTGAATTTAAAATTGGTAAAGTTTCAAAACAGTCTTCAAAGTCTAATTTTTCAGTCAAGTCACAATCTTCTGTGATGATTCTTAAAAGAAATAACTCAGATGAAAAACCTTCAACATCAACTGTCTCAACCTCTCAAGCATCAGCTTGTACACATCGATGTGCATGCTCTAGGAATGCTTCATTCTCTAACTCAACCAGAAGTATGTCTCCAACTCAACAGCAGTTTGTAGAGCATCGTTCTTGCTTTTATTGCAAGAGACAAGGACATCTAATTCGCGATTGTCCCAAGCTCTCTCATCAAAGATTTGGGAGAAGTATGCCAAGAACTTCTTCGTATAAAAATTCTTTTTCAAAACCTGTTTCAAGGCATACCTCATACTCTCCCAAACCTGTCAGAAATACCAATAACATTGTGCAACAACCTGAACAAAAACCAAAGCACGATGATATTGTTAAATCTTTGTCTGAACCTTCCAAGGTTTGGAAAGTCAAAGAGTCCATCGATGACTCTTCTGTCACCAACAATAACACATCAGTTAATACCACTGATTTGTTTAAAGATAAAATTTTAACTGATGTGCTTATTGTTGATGATCACGGACTACCTAAGTCTGCAAAGGCTTGGGTCTCCGTCGCTAACTAA
The DNA here is from genome assembly GCA_949592205.1 of Helichrysum umbraculigerum. Lineage (NCBI taxonomy): Eukaryota > Viridiplantae > Streptophyta > Magnoliopsida > Asterales > Asteraceae > Helichrysum > Helichrysum umbraculigerum. Next base: position 8,185,976 of record CATIUR010000008.1, read on the forward strand.
TCATCTTGTTGTGTTTGCAGCAGCAGTCCGGGACTCTTAAAGATCTTGTAAAAGAAAGTGTTTGGTATATTGATAGCGGCTGCTCGCGGCATATGACAGGCAACTTATCCCTCTTGACGGATGTGAAACCAATTAAAAGGGAGTATGTTGCTTTTGCTGGTGATACTGGTGGTGTTATAACAGGTCAAGGAACACTTACCAATGGTCAAATAAGTTTTGAGAAGGTGAACTACGTAGAACAACTTCAGCACAATCTGCTGAGTGTGTCTCAAGTCTGCGATAAGAAGTACACCACAGCATTTACTGATGTTGAATGCTTGATTTTGAAGCCGGGATTTATTATTCCTGATGAATGGGTGTTGATGCGAGCACCTAGAAAAAGAGACACGTACATCTTGGATATGAGGACAATTGAATCTACTACTGAACATACTTGTTTATTGTCCAAAGCTACCGAGAAGGAGTCACTTTTATGGCACAGGCGAATGGGACATATTCATTTGCGTAAGATGAACTATCTTGTGAAAAATGATCTTGTGCTTGGGGTTCCAAAGCAGATATTTGCTCTCCCTGATAACTGTGTTTCCTGCTTAAAAGGGAAACAGCACAAGAAATCCCACAAGTCAAAACTAGTGAACTCCATTCAGTCCCCGTTGGAATTATTGCACATGGATCTTTTTGGGCCAGTCAGCAAAAAGAGCATTGGGGGTAAATCTTACTGCTTGGTGGTGACCGGTGATTACTCGAGGTTTTCTTGGGTGTATTTCTTAGCTACCAAAGATGAAGCTCCTGATATTCTAATTTATTTATTTGATAGACTGGAAAATCTGTGCAATTTGAAGATCAAGAAACTACGCAGTGATAATGGTACAGAATTCAAGAACTCTATTCTTAAATTGTACTGTTTAAAGAAGGGTATAGATCATCAGTTCAGTGCGGCAAGAACTCCTCAACAAAATGGAGTTGCTGAACGGAAAAATCGTTCTATCATTGAGACTGCAAGAACCATGCTTTCAGATTCAAAGCTTCCTGTCATTTTCTGGGCAGAGGCAGTAAACACAGCATGCTATGTTCTAAACAGAGTTTTGACGGTTAAGAAGCGAAATAAACTTGTTATGAGTTGTTTAATAACCGGAAACCAAACCTTCAGTTTCTTGAACCTTTTGGCTGTCCGTGTTCAATCATGATAACAAAAGACAAAGTTAGTAAGTTTGGAGAAAAGACTGTTGATGGATTCTTCCTCGGATATTCTGTCAATTCTCCTAACCGAAGGGTCTTTAATAAAGCTACCGGACGAGTGGAGGAACATTATGAGGTCACGTGCCTTCGATATACTGATCCTCCTCAAGGAATAGGTGAAGATTGGATGTTCAAGTACGATGATTTGTTTGATTCATTTGATATTCCAGAAGTTGATGACATAGAGGAGGTGGTCACTCTACTACATGGAATTGATTTATCTTCTGACTCTTCAGTTCCTACACCTAAATCTACACCTTCCGCTGCCACACCATCTCCCACTCCATCTACATCTACCGCTCCGCCCACCACTCCAACACCATCTTCTGCTAATCCATCATCTACTACTCCATCCTCAACAACACCATTCACTCCATCACCCTATATCAATCTCGATCGACCTTCTTCCTCAGGAATATCTCCTCAATCAGTAAATCTTCCTTCTTATCCTCACATGACAACCATATCTGAAGAGGAAGAAATGACCACATCCCAACTACTTATGGATGATAATGAAGAGTTGGCATCAATTCCAAATCTGCATCAAATGGAATCAAATGACAAACTTGATAAGGAAGCCTCTCCATCCACTGAAGGAGATTACACCAATTTGGATTCGGTCATTGTGCCTGACCCGATTCCTCAAACACGCATTCATAAAAATCACCCCACAGATAATATTATAGGTGATCCGATTGCAGGTGTTCAAACGAGGGGACAAGTTAAGGATACCACGCTAGAACAAGTCAATTGTCTTGTGGCTCAGATAAATTCTTGCCATTTATCTCAAGTTGAACCAAAGAAAGTACAAGAAGCACTGCAAGACCCTCATTGGATCACTGCAATGCAAGAAGAGTTACAACAATTTGAGAAGCTATAGGTATGGTCACTAGTTAAGGAACCAAAGGGTGTTCACCCAATTGGTACGCGTTGGGTATTTCGTGTCAAGAAAGATGATCGTGGTGTCGTTGTGAAAAACAAAGCCAGACTTGTTGTTCAAGGATTCTCGCAAATCGAAGGATTAGATTATGATGAAGTCTTTGCTCCAGTTGCACGATTGGAATCAATTCGGATGTTCCTTGCTTACGCTTCATATAAGGGATTTCGTGTATTTCAACTGGATGTAAAAACTGCGTTTTTGTATGGTACTATTGAAGAGGAAGTTTATGTCCGACAGCCTCCCGGTTTTGAAGACTCTGTACATCCTGATCACGTTTATAAGTTGAACAAAGCTTTATACGGTCTTCATCAGGCTCCTCGGGCATGGTATAAAAAGTTGTCTGAGCATCTGCTTCAAAATGGTTTTTCTCGAGGACAGATTGACAGCACTCTCTTCACAAAGAAATCTGGAAAAGATCTGCTGCTTGTTCAGGTGTATGTGGACGACATCATATTTGGGTCTACAAATGAACAACTGTGTAAGGACTTTGAGGAAATTATGAAGTCCAAGTTTGAGATGAGCTCCATGGGGGAACTCACTTTCTTCTTGGGTCTGCAAGTTGAGCAGTCTGCCGATGGCATTTTTATTCATCAGTCAAAATATGTTACTGATATTTTGGAAAAGTATGACTTGTTAGACTGCAAACCCCTAGCAACTCCCATTGAAGTGAATCACAGACTTGGACCAGCTGAACTGGAGGATGATGTTAATCTACGTGACTATCATTCAATGATTGGTTCGCTGATGTACCTTACTGCTTCACGACCTGATATTATGTTTGCCGTATCTCTCTGTTCAAGATTTCAAGCTAAACCCAAAGTTTCTCATGAGAAAGCGGTCAAGCGTATTTTTAGTTATCTAAAATTCAGACCATCTCTTGGTCTGTGGTATTCTCATAAGGATGACTTCGCATTGACTGCTTACTCGGATTCAGATTACGGCGGTTGTAACATCGACAAAAAGTCTACTACTGGGGCTTGTCAGTTTCTGGGAAATCGGTTGATTTCGTGGCAGTGTAAGAAGCAAAGGACGGTGTCCACTTCAACAGCGGAAGCCGAGTACATTGCTGCTGCCAGTTGCTGTTCTCAAGTTCTATGGATTCAGCACCAGCTACGTGATTATGGGTTACTTCTTACCTTAACTCCCATTCATATTGATAACACCGCTGCAATCTCAATTACTCGCAATCCCGTACAGCATTCGAAAACCAAACATATTGAAATACGCTTTCATTTTATACGGGATTGCTATGAGAAGCAATTAATAAGCTTGATTCAAATCGATACTTTAAAACAAAACGCAGATATTTTTACAAAGGCTTTTTCTCGTACTCGATTTGAAGAGCTTGTCTCTATGATCGGAATGAAAAATTCTGATCAAAATTGATTTGTGTCTTGGATGCTTTCTGTATATTTAAAAAAAAAAAAAAAAAAATGGCAACAGCCACTCTTTATACTTTTTAATATTAAAGAAAACGCGAGGTTGCAACATTTTTAAAATAGACGTTGAAGTTGTGTCTGTAAACAACTTGGGATATGATAGTACATCGGGTGACATGCACAAAATGGAATTTTAAGCTTTATCTTGGATGTGTCAGTAGGTTTATCTGACACACTTAAAACAGTTTCTATCTAAATTATCTTCATCACATGATGTATTGGTAGGCATGCTACACACCGATCTCTGGGATGTTAAGAAGTATATCTAATACATGTCTATGAACCTGTGGTAAACACCATGTGATGTATGACTCTATGTCTTAATTCCTTAACATAGCTTGACATACTTCTAATTTTGGATTGATTATCTGAGATCTTTTGGGGGAGTATGTTGGTTGTTACCTCTGTTGTACGTAAGTACAGACCTGGTCTCAATTCAACATATTCTCAAAACTAAGCAAACGTGAGTCAATAAACTTACAAAGTCTTAAATTTAAGATACTGATCAAGGTCGCCAATTGAATAAATCAAGTGTGGTTGGACTGCGATCGGTTTTGCTTAAACCTGAGTCAAGTGTATGTTGCTCTGCTGTACGTTGGTACAGACCTGTCACCGCTGGCTTGACTCTTAAAATCGATTCTCTAATATTCCATCTAAATTTGGAAACTATGTTCTTGTCTGGGTTAAAGGTGTATGTCAATGGTGGGGACCATGGTGAAATATTCATACGAACAATAAATAGGTTTGACCAAAGACACGGATGTAACATGTTTAGGTGGACAAACAATACCAATAATCGTCTTGAAATAATTTTTATAAAAGGTGTTTTAAATGTGCCAAGTAAATTTAAAGTGGACAAATATACTGATGATCGAAATAACACTTACTATTCCTAATAATTGCATGTTATTTCGATATGATCCCTAATCAGATTCAATCTACTCCGTCACCAAAAAGACTGTATTCATTTTGGTTTTATAATTGTAATTTTTTGTTTATTTTATTTTATTTTATTTTATTTTCTTCTTGAATTTTTGTATTTCCATAAGAAAAATCCCTAAAGATTTTCCTTCTATGTTATTTTTATCTAAGACACATTTCAGTTTACAAATCATGTACCGAGTTGAAAAACGCAAAATTTTTCAAAACCTAAAATCCTAAATATTTTCAACAAGTGTCACATGGCGACACTTCATAAGTGACGCCATGTATTGTATAAGTGTCGCTACCTAAGTGTCGCCATTAGGGTTTTTATATAAATACCGAACCCTAGCGGCACTCTCCTCTCACTCGCATTCAAATTACATAGCGACACTCACTAAAAGGTAGCGTCACTTATATCCGAAGTAGCGACACTTACTTTCCGAGAGGTTTTTGGTTCGATTTGCGTTTTCTGTTCGTTGTTTGCGTGATCCATTACTTGTTTCGTGTTCTACTCATCTATACGCACACTTTGGTATGTGTTTCATCCTTTATCATCATGTATTTTGTACGTATTAATCGATTAAAGTTTCGGTTAGGGTTTTGCGTTTAATTTTAGCGATTACGGATTCGTTTATTTATATTACATGTTATAAGCCATAGATTAGTAATCCTACATGATATCCGCATCCTCTATAGGCTTTAGATTGTGTTTATTTTGAGTTGTGTTCTTCGTGATTTCTGGGTTCATGCGTTTCTGCGCCGGTGTTCATCTTGGCGACACTCATTAAGTGTCGCCATCATGATTGGTTATTTTTCATCTGCTAGATAGCGTCACTTCCTAAGTGCCGCCATTCATAATAGCGTCACTTCTATAAGTGTCGCTACCTTTTGATAGCATCACTCATAAAGTGATGCCACGATCAGTAGCGTCACTCATGTAGTTCCGCCACCATTTATAGTGTCACTTCTTTAGTGCTGCCATTTTAATCTTTTCATCGGCCAACTACAACTTGGCGACACTTATCTAGTTACGCCAAGGTACTTAACAATTTTTTCGATTTATAGCGACACTTCTATAAGTGTCGCCACTGTTGTTCGATTGCTCACCAAGTCAAATGTAGCGACACTTATTTAAGTGCCGCCATTCAAGTTAGCGACACTATTAGAGTGTCGCCATTCAGTACTTGTGAATATTTCATATCGTTTGCTCAATGATTTTTGAATTTGTTTCTATAACATCTTCTTTGGATATGTTTGCTGTTGTTTTTAGCTTTTCAGATGGCCGATTTGGAGATTAATGCTTCACGCACGAATACGAGACACAATATTGTTGCTTTTCTGGAGGATACTCCCGAAAAATCAATCCCGTTTCATCAAATGATTCAGTTTATTCGTCGCTCGCGTATTCATTACGCTATTACAGCAAATCCTCCGGTTTTTCTTAACCAGATTCGTCCTTTTTGGGAAAACGCTGTTGTTAACACTGAGAATCAACAGCGAAGGATTTTATCTACCTTTTTGAATCATGATGTGATCATTACAGAGGATCTTATACGCCAGGTTCTGCGGTTCAATGATGCACCAGATATGCCAACTCAATTTGGCAATGATTTTCTTTACGGTGCTATGATTCGGATTGGTTATCCCGGGATTCCTAGTGGACAGCACAGGAAACAGCATCTCAGCAAGCTGTGGAGGTATCTTGCGCACATCATCATTGTCTGCATGTCCCCACGTAAAGCTGGTTACGACGGTATGAGTCATGCAACTGCTTCGGTATTACTTGCATTGATTTATAACAAACTGTTCAATTTCTCGGGATATATCTTCAACAATATGATCGATAATATTCAAAGTGGTGAAGATATGTGGTTCATGTATCCTCGGTTTGTCCAGCTCATCTTGAATACCCTGAATCTAGGGTTACCACAGGATATGGACCATCTTCTACGTCCAACTCCAATGCAGCTGCAGGTTTTCAAAGATTCTGACAGTGTTCCGAAGGGTCAACCAAAGATCCCTGATGTTCCACTATTCGGACACATTATTGATGAAAACTATGTGCCCCCACAAAAGGATGGTTATCTTGAACCAGTGGTGGAACCTGAACAACCTGCAGAGGATTTCGTTGAGGTACCGGTTCAGGTGAATGAGCAACCGGTAGATGATTTAATTGATATCGACATGTTTAACGATTTTGAAAATGAAAATCCGGAATTTGTGGATTTTGTGAATCAGGTTGCAGAGGATATCGGTGATCTTGCTGAGGGGGAAGAAAACCTCGTTCAGGATTCTGGAGAAGACACTGAGTCTGACGGTGAGATTCCCGATCCGGAAACTCTACGCCGTATTCAACGACAAGATCCTGCGCGCTGGGATCGTATCCAGAGGCGTATAAGAACTGGCAAAGCTCAAGCAGAGGCCAAAGGAAAACGTGTACGCACAGATGCCTCTGACTCTAATAACTCTTTTGAGCTCTCTCCTCTGCGGTCCAAGCGCAACCGTTTTACTGTTAGCATCAATGAGCCGGGTTCTCGTCCTCGCTCGACATCTCGTCCGATTTCTGCTCCACGTCCTCCTCCAGTCTCTCAACCTTCTACTGGAGATGCTTCTGATTTTTTCTTGCAGATGATGGAAGCTTTCTCTTCGCTTGAAGCTCAAGTTCAAGATCAAAATTCAATTATCACTGAACATGCCTCAAAGTTGAAAGAATTGGAACAGAAAGCTGCTAGGGTGGATGAGTTAGAGCTAAGGGTAATACAGTTAGAATCCCAAGTTGTAGTTTCGGGGGAATCAAGCCAAAGGGCTTTAGAAACAACAACTAGTGATCTTGTAAACGATAATGTAAACGATGATGATATTAATGAAAATGTTCTTTTGGATTACTTTGCATCTTCTGCTAACATTCCAGGTCAACCGGTACCATTGAATGTAGATTACTCTGAAGCAAATATCACGTATCTAAAAAGTCTACTGTATCCGGTTCATAGTGATGATTTATCCTTTGATTCTGCGGATGTTGAAGTCGAACCAGAGATTCCATCTCCGGATGAGGTTTACGAAGAAAATCCGAGTAAAGAACCGCCAGTTCAACGAGAAGACGAACCTGCTCAAGCTTATCCAGATATACCTTATGATCCTGATGCCCCGATTATCGAATCGGACTCTTCTGAAGATGAAGCTGTTAATATTTCTGAACCTGCTTCTACATCAGGACCTTCTACTTCAGCAACATCAAGGCCATCCGTGAGAAGACGTCCAGTTCCTCCTGCTTTGACTATCGGTAAAACTTACAAGATTCGAGGAGATCTGACTGGTTTGATAAAAAGTTGGAAGTTTGATGATGTAAACTTTTTAATTTTGATCAAAAGGAAAGATGGCGTTCAATATTTCAAACCAAGATTCAACTGCATAAGTACTTTGCCGAAGGTTGAATTGAATCGGTTAGCGCAATTGGAGTTGGTAAATGATTCGAATGATGAAAGAGGTGCTTTCTTTCAAAAGATTTTGAGAAGAGAAATTTTTGGCAAACGATATGTATGGATTAGACCTGAGCTTGGAGTTCGATATTCTTATAAAAAGAAGTTAGATCCAAGAACTCGAGAACCGATCGTGAAATATCATTATCCTCCAGTGGCAAGTTTAAAAACCGTTCCTCTGCAAAGGCTACCACTGGATTACTTGAAAAGATTTAGACATTGGTGGTACTACTCAAAGACAGGTGAAGCTGTAATTGAGTTCTTTACTGAAAGTGACCCAGAACCAGTTCCAGGAAAGTGGACTTATACGAAGAACATCATCAGGGGCTCAAACGTTCGAGTATTTGATCCCATTAGTTTGATCAATATGTCAAAGAATGATTTGAAGATTCTCCATTCCAATAAAATCAAGTATTATCCTATTGATCATGAAGAAGCTCAAAAATTTCAACAAGTTGTTGAAATCTGTGTTAAAGTGGGAATACACGCTGGTGGAAGATTCCCTGCAGGCTGGATATGACTAAAGACATCTGTGTAGACCAAGCTGCTGACAAGGGGGAATTTGTTGGTACAAGTTTGTGTCAGTCAGTTGGTTATCGAGTCTGTAATCGTTTCGAGTTTTTGATTTGAAGTTAGTTTGTGAAAAACTTGGAATCTGTCCAAGTGTTAGGGCGACACTTAGCCAGTGTCGCTATGGCGACACTTCTTAAGTGTCGCTATAAACTGGTTAGTGTCGCCACGGTCGTGTTTAATGTGTATAAATAGTCGATTTCTAGCACATTTTGAAGGTTGACGAAACCCTAAACGTAGAGTCAGTATCTGGAGAGTTCTGTAAAAGCTTATTCACGTTCATATCAATCTAATATACGAAAGATTTTGATTCGTTTGTGTTTTGTGATTCGATACGTTTATTTAACACTTAGTTGCTCGTTAGTTATACGTTTGATTGAGTGGCGATCTGTTAGATCCGGAGTAAGGGAACAACAGGATTTATGCGACATAAACTTGCGACACAACCTGCGACACAAGCGTTGTGTAGCAAAGATGAACACCAGCCCAGAAAGTTGCGACTGATGCGTTTTTTTTCCGATCCAAAACCCAAATCTAACACATTTTTAGGCTGTAAAATCGTGTTCTATTCATACATATGGACAATACTAAGTTGTGTAAACATTATAACATCAAAATAATACATCAAAATGAGTAAATCTAAGGATTTAGATATTTTCTTACAAATGCAAATCGAGACCAAACGGGGAAGAAAACGAGTATGGTGCCTTTGTAAATCTTGTTCCTCTCGTGATGGTGATTCCGAAAATATGAATTTTGTGGGTTGATTTGTAATTCCAAAATTTTGTGATGATTTTGGTTGGAGAGAGTTTTTGTGTGTGTGTGTGTTTTGTATAAATGAAAATGAAAGAGAGAATAGGGGAGGTGGTGGTGTTGGCTGATCCAAGGAGACAAGGGAGGGGAAACGCTCCCTAAAACACAGTGTTTACTCCGTGTCCTAATCGTTTAAACCTTCGTTTTTAGTATTTAATCAAACAATTATATTTTTAAAACATGACTGGGGTATTTTGATAAAAATACCTTGAAATTAGTTATAAAAACATTTGTCGAGATATTTAGATTATCTGATTCGCGTTTAATACGTTTCTGCTAAAATACTCATAATGTTGTCGCGCTAATCTAATAGTGTCCGTTCGAATATGTATTTATACAGTAAAATACGTTCCCATTATTTAAGTAAGTTTTGTCACCAACGTCCAAGTAAAATGTATCGGACTCCGTCTAGTTAATCTGTACGATTTATCCAAATCGCGTAAGTACACACATATATATAAATCACCTTATATATACAAATAGAGTCTGTAATTAGTCCTATTACATACTAATTACAACTAGTTACAAATAATTAGGCATAATTAATTATCCTAATTAGGCAGGTGTTACACTAAGTTTGACAAAGTTTGACCAACTTTGACCAGGTTTGACCAGGTTTGACCAACTTTGACCAACGAGTTGACCAACTTTGACCTACGCTTTAAGGCTTATACAAACTAAAATAATCTATTTACAACACACGATTTGTACTACTGAATAGTATACAACAAAACAAACTTAATAATAATGTCTAAATGAATTATTATTACAAACTTTCACCAACGGGTCGTACACGTTTTTGATAAACGAACTTGAACAACTTATTTGGACATAACTAGTTGATGAACTAGCTCTAGGTAGATATTAACCCTCCACCTACACGATTGGCTTAAGTGGACATTAACCCTACTTATACAATCGCTATAGATGGTCTTACAAGACATCTACTTACACAACCTTATACGTTTAGGACGTTAGAAGGTTGCACATCGGCTTGCTTGCTTATTTGATATTTGCTTCCTACTTGCTAATCTAAGGTGAGTTTCATAGCCCCCGTTTTACTCGTTTTAACTATTTTGGGGTGAGAATACATACACACATGTTTTATACAACTATCTTTGTACATGCTTTATACAACTGCCGTTACACAACTGCTTTTATACAACTGTTTTATAAACAATGGATAACAAAGGGAACAATGAAAACAAAGGAAACAAGGGAAAGCAAAGGATAACGCATGAGTGAAACCATAATCCAACAAAGCCCTCGCACATCGTAGTTCATTAATTATTTGTAAGCGTGAGTATTTGTGAATAGATCTATTGGGGACTGACACCCCCGTCCGGGTTAGGTTGCTCTAACTGGTCAAACGGACGCATAATACTTGACAAACGAGTGTTCCGGATTAGACACTTGCTGAGGCAACAACAAGGGTTAAGCTTCGAACTATGAGCTCATGACGCAAAGGATAACAAATGATAACAAAGGAAAACAAGGAATAACAAATGATAACCTGATATTTTTACAACAGTTTTTGCATACGTGCAACGCAACGAAAATCTCATATTTCTTACTTATGTTTACAACTGCTTGCAAACCTATGAACTCACCAACTTTATGTTGACCCTTTTAGTATGTATTCTCGGGTTTGCAGACGCTGTAGGACTACCCACAGGAAACAAGACAGTAGGATGCTTTTGGAAAGCATAGCTTGAGTCGCATTGTTTTCAAACATCAAGGAATTAGAATTGCATTTACTATATTTTGTAGTTTTAATTCTGTAATTCTACTTTTATTATGCGAACTCCAAATACTTTTGTAAACTTCTGAATTATTGTAATGTAACTATTTTCAAACGTCTCATATAGAGGTCGTTTGCTTTAATCTTTGTGTTGTGATATTTCATTTGGTCGGCGCCCCCATGACACCTCCTACTTCCGCTGCCACCTGTTTTGGGGGTGCGACAACATGTGAGTCGATATGTAGTATATGAAGTTTATGGTTTAGTAGTAATTGACTTTGAAAGTCAAACAACGATGTAAGGTCTTATGTAAGTGTTTTTGTAGAGGTATTAAGTAATATGAATGTGGTTAGTCTTGTTTTGGTTAAAAATTGATGAAATGTAATAAAGGGTCAAAGTTGAGTGGTGGGTTGAATTTGGAGTTGATATATAGTCAACTACTTTGGAATAGTCAAACATATGTGGAATTAGGTGGTGTTTTGGTTGAAATATGGTCGATTTCGTAAACGGGTCAAAAAGGGTTAAAATGGGTCATAAGTATGCGTATAAGTTAGATTAAGTTAAGATAGTGTTATGGTTCTTATGTTATATGTTTTAAACTTGTTTTGAAGTATTAAGAATGTGTGCAAAAAGTCAGAGTCTAAATGCATGTGGTTTGTGAATTGGATTGTTATTAAAAAGTGGTCAAAATGACCTCAAATTGGTGGTACGTCCAAAATCGTCGTTTTTTTTTTAAATTGAAAAAGTGTAAAAAGGGAAAGTTTTATTATGTCATTGTGGAGGTGCGTGCAAATTTTCAGATCTTAACTCCGAACGAGTTAAAAGTTATGCGTGTGCAAAATTCATATTTAAAATGGAGTTGTGTAGGTCTGATTTACCTAATCAAAGTGTTAAAAAATTCACTGAATCAAATTATTAAAATTTACTGAATAAAGGTTTAAATGGAGTAAAGAAAAAAAATTTCTAAAGTTTTGGGGCGTTTCAGAAAACAATATAAACGTAACACGAAAGAAAAACGACTCTTAAAACACTTGGACCAAAAATGAAAACCATCAGACCTGAGTGTCGCAAGGATCCGAATGTCGCAACTAGCGACACTCGGTCGAGTGTCGCAACCTTCGAATTCTCGCAACCTGCGGCACTAATCCAAGTGCTGCAACATTTTTGATTTATCACAATAGGCGGCACTAGCTCGAGTACCGCAACATATTCGAATGTCACACCATGTGACACTAACTTTGAGTGTCGCCACTATTCAAGAAATAACAACTAGCGGCACCAACCCGAGTGTCGTTACATATTCAAATGTCGCAATTAGCGACACTGAATCGAGTGTCGCCGCTTACCAAAAATCGAATCTTGCGACACTGACCCAGTGTCGCGATCAATTCTGAGTGTCGCACCTAGTGTCGCCACTCACAGTCTGATTAAAAACACATTGTCACCAAGTATTGATTTCGCGTAACAACAACTAAACTATATATGATACTACTCGGACACACTCAATATATATACTTTTACAAAGTATACAACGCAACAAACATAATAATAATATTGAGATTATTATTACATACGTCACCAACTGGCCGTACACATTTTCTAAAACATTAAACACTTGGACATACTAGTTGAGTGGACAACTAGCATAGATGAACTGTTAATTCATCTACTTATAAATAACCTTATGCGTTTAGGACGCTAGGAGGTTACGAACTTGGACAACAACTTGCTTTTAGCAACGCTTACTTACAAGACTCAGGTGAGTCTCATAGACCCACTTTTACTGCTTTTACCTTGGGGTGAGAATACACTGCTTTGATTTATATGAACACAAGTACTGTAAACACATATACGGATTTCATGAGTGGTTTTTCTTTCTAATCCACTAAAGTCCTCTCACATCATAGTTTCGTTAGTTTGGATTAAGCGCGAGTATTAGTGAATGATCTATTTGCGATTGACCATCCCCGTCCGGGTTAGTTGCTTTAACTGGTCAAACGGACGCATTAGTATTTGATCCTAAAGAGTGTACTGGATTAGGCACTCGCGGAGGCACCTACATACGGTTAAGCTTCGAACTATGAGCTCATGGCGATAGTATACATATTTTTGCATGCGTGCAACACTTGGAAATCTTGTGGTTCATACTTGTATTTTTAACTATTTAAACCTATGAGCTCACCAACATTATTGTTGATCTTTTTAGCGTGTATTTCTCAGGTCCACAGACACAGTAGGATTGCTTCGAGGAAGCAATAGCTAGAGTCGCATGTTTTACAACAACTTTCAAACGGAGATTTTCCTGCATTACTATATTTTGTACAATTAGTTATGTATTAGAATCTCTCAGATTAGATGCGAACTCTAGAAACTCTGTAATGAACTGTAAACATTTTTATCAAAGAAATGTATTTCCAAAATGACTTATACAGAGGTCGTTCATTGTGACTTTATGTAATGATCCGGATTAGTCGCGCCTTGCCTTGTTTCCATCACGAGGGAGTGCGACACATACCTGCCCAAACAATCCGACCGGTTCAACCGGAAATCAGCACTAATCCGCTTTGACTAAAAAACGGGTTTTAAAACATTGTTATTCTGTCAACCATTGAGATTTCTCTGCTTGGAGATAAACCTCTCCCCTGGCCTCCTAGTCTCGACTATTCAAAGTAAACATGATGCAGATATTGCTACTACTCCATTCTGTCGAATGCAAAATGAAATAGATGATCCCATATCCATGTCGAGAAACATTCAGAGTTGTGATTTGGCGCATGTACTTGGTAGTTGGTGATATATAGTATATTTTTATTGTTTTTTCACATCGAATCATTTTCATCTGTACTACTCTATATGTCGCACCCCCGAAACACGTGGCAGCGGAAACAGGAGGTGTCACGGGGGCGCCGACCAAATCAAATATCACAACACAAAGATTAAAGCAAACGACCTCTATATGAGACGTTTGAAAATATTACATTACCATAATTCAAATGTTTACAAAATATCCGGAGTTCGCATAAACCGTTAGAGATTTCTAATACATAAATGTTGATACAAAATATCGTAATGCAATCTAATCTCTTGTTGTTTGTGAAAACATGCGACTCGAGCTAATGCTTTCCAAAAGCATCCTACTGCCTTGTTTCCTGTGGGAAGTCCTACAGCGTCTGTGAACCTGAGAAATACATGCTAAAAGGTCAACATAAAGTTGGTGAGTTCATAGGTTTACGCAGTTAAAATCATAGTATGAACCACAAGATTTCATAGTTATCAAAGTTGCACGAATGCCAAAGTAAATCATAGTATACTATTGCCATGAGCTCATAGTCCGAAGCTTAACCGTAGTTGTTTACCCCCAGTGAGTGTATAACCAGTACACTCGGCTGTACGAAAAATTATGCATCCGTATAGTGGTTAGAGCGACTAACCCGGATGGCTGATTGTCAAGTCCCGATGATCTATCCATAATGTTCGCGCTTAGTATTAACGTACTATGATATTTGTTAGGGGCCATCGTAGTTTGGTTTAGTTACTCATGCAATCAGTATAAGAGTTTTCGTTACTTGCGTTCATATGTAAAGCAGTTTATAAAACAGAGCATGTATTCTCACCCCAAAGTAAAAAGCAGTAAAAAGTGGGGCTATGAAACTCACCTCAGATTAGCAAGTAGCAAGCAAATATCAAATAAGCAAGCAAGCCGGTGTGCAACCTTCTAACGCCCTAAACGCATAAGGTTGTGTAAGTAGATGTCTTACAAGACCATCTATAGCGATTGTATAAGTGGGGGTTAATGTCCACTTAAGCCAATCGTGTAGGTGGAGGGTTAATGTCCACCTAGAGCTAGTTCATCAACTAGTTATGTCCAAATAAGTTGTTCAAGTTCGTTTATCAAAAACGTGTACGACCCGTTGGTGAAAGTTTGTAATAATAATTCATTTAGACATTATTATTAAGTTTGCTTTGTTGTATACTATTAAGTAGTACAAATCGTGTGTTGCAAATAGATTATTTTAGTTGTATAAGCCTTAAACCGTAGGTCAAAGTTGGTCAACTCGTTGGTCAAAGCTGGTCAAAGCTGGTCAAACTTGGTCAAATCTGGTCAAACTTGGTCAAAGTTGGCCAAACCTGGTCAAAGTTGGTCAACCTGGTCAAACTTGGTCAAACCTGGTCAAACCTGGTCAAAGTTGGTCAAACCTGGTCAAAGTTGGTCAAACCTGGTCAAAGTTGGTCAACCTGGTCAAACTTGGTCAAACTGGTCAAAGTTGGTCAACCTGGTCAAACTTGGTCAAACTTGGTCAAACTTGGTCAAACTTGGTCAAACCTGGTCAGACCTGGTCAAACTGGTCAAGGTTGGTCAAACTTAGCATCACTAGCAAAATATAGCATCACTAGGTTAGTGTCTCTACTTGAGACTTAGGATATTTTCAGAAAATGTGGCATCACTAGCAAAATGTAGCATCACTAGCAAAATGTAGCATCACTAGCAAAATGTAGCATCACTAGGTTAGTGTCTCTACTTGAGACTTAGGATATTTTCAGAAATCGTTCTAAGTGTCGGTTTCTAATTCGGGAAACTTTCTAAGTTTAGTCTTTGGTCCAAGTTACTAACTAAGTCATCCAAACCCATTTTTGTTACCACTTTCCAAAAATAGTAAGTTTTGTCGTTTTTAGAAACCGAGCCGTTTTTGTTGACTTGGTCAAACCTACTCGGTTTGACCCGAAACTTTTCCCCAACCCATAACTCAGTTAATAAAGCTCGTAAAAATTGTCGGTTCATGTCGGGATCATCCCGAGGTGTCAGTTTTTAAAATGTACTTTACAACTTCAAGATTCCATGTTTCGGTTTTTGTCGGGTTATTACGCCAACTGATTTCACCTATCTCTAGTCCAAATCAAACTTCCAAATTTTTACCAACTGATCTACTATGAGTCTAGACTAACATATCAAATTTTCAGCTTCCAATATGTCCATTAACATATTTATTTAATTCCGAGAAAGTTCTGAACACATATTACGACTTTTACTCAGGCAGTCTCAAAGATCAGGTTATTCGTAAAAATGGGTTCGTTTCTGGTCAAAGTGTAAAACACGAAAGTTGTAGATCTTTTCAATACGCAACTTTTAAAAAATAATTCGTTGTCTAATTCTTCCTAGAGCTTGAGATATGGTCATTTTAGTGGACTGATTTTTCTGGGACAGATTCTGTGTTTTTGTATATGTTTGGTAAAAACGTATTTTAACAAGGATTTTGGACATAAACAAGTTAGATGAACTATAAATCATCAAAATCAGTAGCATGTAAGTATATTAATCAAGATAAAGTGGTTCCTTACAATGAGATTGATGAGAAGAAGAGGAAGATGAAAGTGAGGTGCTTGATCCTAGTTTCCTTCTTGTGATTACTTCTTTTAAATTGATAGTGTTTAATGGTGGTTGTGGTAGTTCTTGGTGGTGGTTTAAGGTGGTTAAAATCTCTGTGTTTTTAGTGAGAGAAGATGTTTAGAGAGAAGTGGGAGTGATTGAGTGAAAAGGGTGATGAGTGAAATGATGGAGTGAAGGGTTGCATGTAATGGGAGTGGTGTAGTAGGAGGTGACCATGTGAGGTCACATGGGATCACATGGGGGCAGGAGGGGGCTGGCCTAGGGGGCCCACTCAAGGGTATATTGGTCATTTTCTTGTTCCCAATTTAATTTGTTACGTTTTCCGTTCGTTTACCCGATTGTTTAGACGTTTATTCGTACGTTAAATGTTTTATACGCGTATTTAAGTGACGACTTAAATTTCGATATTTTTGATTGAAGTATTTATTAAAATACTTAAAAACATTTATAAAAATGTTCTATTAATTTGTTGGCCTCGGTTTGCGTGCACGTTTTACGGAGGTTTAATCGCGTAACGTTTTTATTAGACGTTTTTCATTATTAACATCAAATGAGATATTTTAAATGAAAGTTTTACTCTAAATGATATATTTTAAATTCTTAAAATATATTTTGGTTTTCGTTCGATTGTCGGGCTTGTTCCGCGCGTTTATGTTGCGTTTGAGACGTTTTAGCCAAAACGCCTAGGTTTTTCGTATATTATTTTAATAAAATAATAAATAATGATAAATAACTTCTAAAAATAGATTTAAGTTATTTATAGTAAGTTTTTCACCAACGTCGTATATTAAGTCGGACTCCGTCCGATTGTTTCGCGTAATTTCAGCAAATTGCGTAAGCGTAATTATAACTAATTACGTAAGCGTATATTCACAAAATATACAAGTAGTTTCAAGCAATTACAAGCATTTAGCTAAATACTAAACTAAACACACGTAATTAGGGTTTCGGTTAAGTTTAAAAGTTAACCTAAATTGCCGGGTGTCACATTCTCCCCCTGTTAGGAGAATTTCGTCCCGAAATTTGCTAGTAGTCATAGTTTGTGTGGTATCTAGTGAAAGTGTGAGTAATTCCGATGTTTTACTAAGTCCACGAAAGGAAAGTTCGTTGTTGTGATGCAACGCATCCATTTGTATACGTTTGGAGAATTATCTCCGTGTACTATTAGTAGGACAATTATTCCTAAATAATCGGTCGTAGTAAGGTCATTTACTATAAAGTTCATAGTACTAGGAAAACATTCCTATATGGTTCGTAGTAGAAAAACATTCCTATATGGTTCGTAGTAGGAAAACATTCCTATGTGGTTCGTAGTAGGAAAACATTCCTATGAGGTTCGTAGTAGGAAAACATTCCTATATGGTTCGTAGTAGGAAAACATTCCTATGTGGTTCGTAGTAGGAAAACATTCCTATGTGGTTCGTAGTAGGAAAACATTCCTATGTGGTTCGTAGTAGGAAAACATTCCTGTATGGTTCGTAATAGAAAAACATTCCTATATGGTTCGTAGTTGGAAAACATTCCTATGTGGTTCGTAGTAGGAAAACATTCCTATGTGGTTCGTAGTAGGAAAACATTCCTATGTGGTTCGTAGTAGGAAAACATTCCTATGAGGTTCGTAGTAGGAAAACATTCCTATATGGTTCGTAGTAGGAAAACATTCCTATGTGGTTCATAGTAGGAAAACATTCCTATGTGGTTCGTTGTAGGAATCGTAGTTGAAATCAAAGAAAAGGTCATAGTTGAGATCATAGTTCAAAGCATAGTTCTAAAATCGGAGTACAAGCCTCAAGTTTTCAAAGTTGTCAAAGTTTCCAAAGTTTAATCACAGATGTAATCGTAGTTGGAGTCGTAGTTATTATCGTAGTGGGGCTCATAGTTGTTATCATAGTTGTTTCATAGTCGTATTATACAATAAGTAAAAGTAATTTCACAAACATAGTTCACAGTATAGTACAAAATCGTTCATAAAGCAGAGTTCAAGTAGTTCATGAATCAGAGTTCAAGTTGGTAAATCAAAGTTCAAATAGTTCATAAATCGAAGTTCAAATAGTTCCTAAAACAGAGTTCAAATGGTTCGTAGTAAATCATAGGAAACGAGCATTAAATATTTCGCAAACAGTTCTCAAAACAACTTCATAGTAGCTCACAAAACAGAGACGAAGTAGTTCACAAAACAGTGACAAAGTAGCGATCAAATCTTGATAAAAGAAAAAAAAATGAAAGTAGTAATTGGATTCCAATAAATAGTTTGTTAAAACTGTCAATAAACCAGTTTGTAAACAATTCGCAAGTTATGAGTAATTCGTTGGATCACATCCAATTTAAATCGTTGCAAACATATTTCCAATATGTAAATCGTTAGAAGACCCGCAGGTGTTTCAAAGTAATAGTCGTTATCGTTCGTTAGAAAACATAGATCTTTGAGAAAATTAAGTGAAAATCAAGTGTTTGTTTATAGGTACGGTTTTTATTTGTTAAAAAATGTCATCATAATATCTGTTGAAAACTTAACGTCAATCAAAATACATTGGAAACTCTTGTCAGCACGTTAAAAGACTCTGTTTAACAAAAATTCGTTGGAAGCTCTGGTTTTTGAAAGGCGTTGAAAATTCTGTTTTGTCAAAAATCGGTTGGAAGTTTACGTCAGTGAAAAATCCATATCGTCTACTCTATTCTCGTGGCGGCGTAGCCTAGCAGCTAGTACCAGAACGGTATGATGAGCGGGTTCCTATGCGTATGGAGGGGTATTCATGTCGGAAGATTCTCCGCGTCTCAAGAGTTGTAAATAGCCAAATCGTAGTTTTAAAAAGTAGTCATGACAATGACCGAGTAGTGTTCTTAGAGTAGTCAATCATGACTATGTTATTGTTTCGAAATGAACGAATGTTTGATAAAGGTGTTCGGAGCAGTCAAAGTCGCGAATCAAGTTATGAGTAAATCGTTTAACGAACGTGTCGAAATAGTGACCAAACATGATCAAGTAGAAATAGTATGAATAGGATAAGGTCTAGTCCGAGGAGGTCTATCAGTCAGTCCTTCTATTGATGTAAAACACACGCGATTCATATGTCTAGGTCGAGAGCGGGTGGAGAAAGTGAAGTGGCGGAAGTAGGTATAGTCCGTCTAAGTGACGAAGTATCGTAAAGTTTAAGTTCTATACGTGTTCCCGAGTTATTTGGTTGCAAGCGGAAAGAAGAGGGTGAAGTAGATGTGACTTGTTTGGTTAGCGAATCCTCAAGTAGATTCTTCTCAAGTGAGTCCTATTCGATTATGTAGTTACCCGATTCGGTTGGGCGAGCGGGTACCATGGAAATCTCCACAGTAGCGAGTAAGGCTAGAGCCTCATTTTCAGAGTTGGGTAACGTAGCTGTGGGAGTGGTTGCCATGAAGGGTGGCAAATAAGTTTAGTGTACGTAAGGTTGTACATATATATATATATATATATACACGCATAAAAGCCTAGCACATAAGCACGTATAAAGGTTGGTCCCGTTCTATCCTCGGTTTATGTCTGCTACTGTATTCTCGTTCACTACAACCATTTCAGGTCTTGCATCGAATCTCCTTTAATTGTACATAGTTGATCAGGCTATGTTAAATTAAATTCAAATGATGCAATCGCTGAACCAGTCATACTAAACAAGGAATACTAACCTAATGGTTATAGTCTAGGTCACTAATGCAATCCTAGTTCGCTATAACCTTAGGCTCTGATACCAATCTGTCGCACCCCCGAAACACGTGGCAGCGGAAACAGGAGGTGTCACGGGGGCGCCGACCAAATCAAATATCACAACACAAAGATTAAAGCAAACGACCTCTATATGAGACGTTTGAAAATATTACATTACCATAATTCAAATGTTTACAAAATATCCGGAGTTCACATAAACCGTTAGAGATTTCTAATACATAAATGTTGATACAAAATATCGTAATGCAATCTAATCTCTTGTTGTTTGTGAAAACATGCGACTCGAGCTAATGCTTTCCAAAAGCATCCTACTGCCTTGTTTCCTGTGGGAAGTCCTACAGCGTCTGTGAACCTGAGAAATACATGCTAAAAGGTCAACATAAAGTTGGTGAGTTCATAGGTTTACGCAGTTAAAATCATAGTATGAACCACAAGATTTCATAGTTATCAAAGTTGCACGAATGCCAAAGTAAATCATAGTATACTATTGCCATGAACTCATAGTCCGAAGCTTAACCGTAGTTGTTTACCCCCAGTGAGTGTATAACCAGTACACTCGGCTGTACGAAAAATTATGCATCCGTATAGTGGTTAGAGCGACTAACCCAGATGGCGGATTGTCAAGTCCCGATAGATCTATCCATAATGTTCGCGCTTAGTATTAACGTACTATGATATTTGTTAGGGGCCATCGTAGTTTGGTTTAGTTACTTATGCAATCAGTATAAGAGTTTTCATTACTTGCGTTCATATGTAAAGCAGTTTATAAAACAGAGCATGTATTCTCACCCCAAAGTAAAAAGCAGTAAAAAGTGGGGCTATGAAACTCACCTCAGATTAGCAAGTAGCAAGCAAATATCAAATAAGCAAGCAAGCCGGTGTGCAACCTTCTAACGCCCTAAACGCATAAGGTTGTGTAAGTAGATGTCTTACAAGACCATCTATAGCGATTGTATAAGTGGGGGTTAATGTCCACTTAAGCCAATCGTGTAGGTGGAGGGTTAATGTCCACCTAGAGCTAGTTCATCAACTAGTTATGTCCAAATAAGTTGTTCAAGTTCGTTTATCAAAAACGTGTACGACCCGTTGGTGAAAGTTTGTAATAATAATTCATTTAGACATTATTATTAAGTTTGCTTTGTTGTATACTATTAAGTAGTACAAATCGTGTGTTGCAAATAGATTATTTTAGTTGTATAAGCCTTAAACCGTAGGTCAAAGTTGGTCAACTCGTTGGTCAAAGCTGGTCAAACTTGGTCAAATCTGGTCAAACTTGGTCAAAGTTGGCCAAACCTGGTCAAAGTTGGTCAACCTGGTCAAACTTGGTCAAACCTGGTCAAAGTTGGTCAAACCTGGTCAAAGTTGGTCAAACTGGTCAAACTTGGTCAAACCTGGTCAAAGTTGGTCAAACCTGGTCAAACTGGTCAGACCTGGTCAAACCTGGTCAAACCTGGTCAAACTGGTCAAGGTTGGTCAAACTTAGCATCACTAGCAAAATGTAGCATCATTAGGTTAGTGTCTCTACTTGATGTTGGGACATAGAGTGTGACAACAGATCTAGCTTGAAATAGGACTAGTGTAATTATTATTGTGTTTGTATATTGGTTTGGATTTGTAAAAGAATATTTGTTTTGTTAGTGATATTCGTTAAACATATTATTTTGTTAAAGTTAGACGAATAATTAAATACGAAATAAATATATACGTTTGATGCGAGTCGAGTTCTCAAGTCGCTGCGAGTTGAGCAGCGAGATGAGAACTGAACTCGTGGACACAGATAGGCATAACGAGCCGAAGCATAATGGGCTTGGGCTTGCAGAACGAGTCGAGTCAACTCGCAGGCCCAGCAGCAACGAGTTGAGACGACATATTTAATGTTTTTCAATCGTGAAAAACATAACACTTTTGATACTTTTGCTGATCTGCGATTCCAGCAAACCAGAGAAAGCATAACCTACGGCTAGGTTTTGACGATTTATCGTTTAAAGCTAAGTCTTACAAAACGCAATACGAACATATTCGTTGTTAGTAAGATAACACCGTATTGAGGGATTCCGCACCTTAATACTACAGATAACGAAGTTATCGATCCTAAAACTAGGGGACTTACATCTGGTATCAGAGCTTTCGGGCTAAATACGAGTGTGTTCATAAGTTTTAGTGTTATTGCGTTTTTGATTCGGATCGTTTTTACGTGCATTCTTGCAATACTAACGATCAAAATCATTCTCTGGACATTTTAGGGTTTGTTTACAGCCGAAATTTTAAGTTTCAGTCGTAAAAATACCTTAAAAATTCGTTTTCGGGTTTATCAGCCGTTTCGCGAGTCGAGATTAGGGTTCCAGCATCGCCTGCGAACCGAGTTGAACTAGCGAGTCGAACTGAGGCTTGCGAGTCGAACCAAGATCCCTCGCGAATCGACATCACTTGCGAATCGACATCTTTTAGCAATCCGAACTGAGGCTTGCGAATCGACGAATTCTGCGAGTCGAGCTGAGATTGCGAGTTGAGCTGAGTCTTGCGAGTCGAGTTTTCTGAATTCGCTGAAACAGTTTAATTTTACGTTTTAAAGATGTCTGACTTAAGTAGAATGATCGAAATGGACCACGAGGTGGGAAAGTCAAACGTTCCACCTAAGTTGTTAAGAATCGAGGATTACTACAATTGGAAGGACAGATTTGAATCTTACTGTAGATTCCATGACCTGTCAATCTGGATGTGTATCAAGAGTGGATACACCCCACCTACTCAAACTGTTCAAAATGCTACTGTGGTTCTTACCTATGCGAACATGAGTGATCAAGAGAAGGAAGCTTACAGAAATGAAAATAAATCACATTCTTGCATAAAGATGTGTCTTCCTAAAGAGATTGCTCATCAACTGAAATCTTTTCATACTGCTAGAACGCTCTGGGAAGCTCTAGAGAAAAGAGGTGAAGGAAGTCCACAGGTGAGAGCTGGCAAGAGGAGTCTTCTTAAAAAGCAGTTTACTATGTTTAAAGCTTTAAAAGGAGAAGATCTTGATGCCTATGTCACGCGTTTCTACCATCTGCTAAGTGAATTAGAATACCATGAGATTGTTGAAGAAGAAGTATCTAAAACCGACAAGTTTCTTGAGGGTTTGCCTTCTAAATGGGAAATGTATCGTGTTATGATTAAGGATAATGAAACTAGGTATTCTACTATGACCTTAGAGCAAGTCATTGACAAGCTGAAAGGTTATGATTTCTCCAAGAAGTCAAGAGATAGTGATTCTGAACCCTGGGTTGTATCATGGAAAGTCAAGTCTTTCGACTGCGTCATCTAGTTCGACCACTGCACTGTTAGTTGGTGATACTAGTGAAAATGGAGAAATGATTACTGAAGATCTGTGTTTTATTTCCTCCTCTGGTGATGAGACAAAGGGAAAGAATTCTGAGAAGTTACCTCAAGAGCATCAAAAGATGCCGATGAGTGTGAAATCTGCTGAACAGCAACTGTCTGTTCTTGCTTCCTTTGTGGCATCATATGAGAACTACATAGAGGGAAAGATCAATGATCCTATTCTGTTTGATGAGGATTATGAGCAGATAGATTCTGATTATCTTGAGGAATTGGAGCTTCAAGATCAACTAGCGTTGATATCTAGAAAGGTGAAGAATTTCCTCAAGAGAACTGGTAGAAAGGTGTTGGGCAATAGATCAGGGTTTGACAAAACCAAGGTCAGATGCTTTAACTGTCAGGGTATTGGTCATTTTGCTAGAGAATGCCAAAGACCTAAAGTAGAAGCACAAGGAAAACAAGGTTCGGGAAGTACTCTCGCTTCCAAAGCCTTAGTGGTGAAGCAGTTGGATGGCTCTTATGATTGGCAAGCTCATTCTGAGGAAGCCTTGATGGCCGAGATCGAAGAAACAACTGCTGGATCAGTTTCCTACATGCCCACTGATAAGGAACAGAGAGTAGAGGTGCCTAAGTCTGAAGTGAAGGCAAGTGATGATGACGTGCTATATATGGATTCAACTCCAGATATGAGTCCTGAGGAATTCGTGGCACGCATGGCTGAATTACAAACTGACAAGAAGAAGGTATGTTTAGATATTCTTAATCTTGCTGATGTTTGTTACTTAGTTACTGATTTACAATCTCAGAATAGTGTCTTAACTGTGTCAAATAACAATTTGTCATCTCAATTGAATTTGGATAAGGAATCTTATAAGACTGTTAGATCTGAACTCGATCAAGCCATTATGGATATTCGTAGATTAAGTGATGATAAACATGTCTTAAAAGATAAAATTAAGTCTGATGCTTCGGATAGAACAAAACTTAGAGATACCATAAGTGAAAAATCTGTGATCATAGATGGTCTCTATATGAATATTAAAGACTTAAATGAGACAATTGCTAGTAAGGATCAGGAAATAGTGAACCTTAACTTAAGGCTAATTGAGCAAAACCGTAAACTTGAGAACTATAGGACATCTCAAATGGATAAAATGTTAGATGCTCAACGTAGTGTAAAGGACAAGACTGGGTTAGGTTACAATGATGTATCCCCACCTTTTAATGCCAATTACACTCCTATTCCTGAAGATTCTGAGATGACTGAAGTTAATCCTGAGATTTCAGTAGCTGATAAACCTGAACAGTCAGAGGCACAGAAAGATGTTATTAAGAACGTATCATTAGGTAATAGCAAGGCTTCTCAGTTCACCAAAATACAGTTTGTATCGGGTGGAGTGATTAACGATGCTAAGACTGATGATAAAGTTGATAAGGAACAGCTTAAACCTTTAGTGCCTAAGACTCCGGATGAGAAAGCAAAAGTGAATAAATCACGCAAGCAGATGTCATGTTTCAAGTGTCATCAAAAGGGACACGTGGCTTCGTGTTGTCCTAACAAAAAGCCTGAAATACCACATAAGCTTGTGATGAATGAAAAGACACAGACCAACTCTAGTATGACTGTAGATGGGTTAGATGCCAAACCTAACTTAGGTAATAAACCGATTAACATTCTTAAAAGAGATGGTAAGCATAGTGTCTCCCCACCTAAACCTAAACGGCCATATACTCAAGGTGATAATTCTGTCCATAAGAATAGGGATGTGACTCCGTCGAGGTTTAGAACTCCAAGTAGAGGCCATAGTCATTATGAGAGTGGTACTACTTCACGATCACATGAGTTTAATTATAATTATCATAATAGAGCTCATAATTATGTGCCTAAGAGGTTTTCCTCAAACTCACCTCTTAAGGCTGATCGTCCACAAACTCAAGCTACTTCGAAAGTAACCAAAGCTCCTGATGGGAAGGATGGTTATTTTAAAGAGCTTAAGTTTGTTGATGATAAGGGACAAACCAAGACCGTAATGGCTTGGGTCCCTCTTGATAACTGATCGTATTTTGTGTTATGTGCAGGAGCATGCTGTGAACAAGGACAGCTGGTGGTATGTAGACAGTGGATGCTCAAGGCACATGACCGGAGAAAGAAGTCTACTGAAGGACTTCAAGGATAGTCTCAAGCAAAAAGTAAACTTTGCAGGAGATAAAGGAGGAGTAATTTCGGGAAAAGGAAAAGTTTCAAATGGAACTTTGACTCTTGAGGATGTGAACTATGTTGAAGAACTTACTCACAACGTAGTGAGTGTTTCCCAAGTCTGTGATAAAGGTCACCCAGTTTATTTTAATGAAAAAGAGGCCTTAGTCCTGAAGCCAGGTTCTAAAATTCCTGATGAATGGATATTGATGAGGGCGCCAAGGGAGAAGGACATCTATGCTATCAACATGGGTGTTCCTAACTCTTCAATGGTGTCTACATGTTTATTATCCAAGGCTTCGGAAAAGACGCATTGTTATGGCATAGGAGAATGGCACACCTGAACTGGAGAAAGATGAATTATATAACCAAAAATGGTTTGGTTCTAGGTGTACCACAAAAACGTTTCGAGTCTGAGGATAAGTGTGTTCCTTGCATGAAAGGAAAGTAGCACAAGAAATCACACAGACCTAAGACTGAAAACTCTATCTCCTCGCCATTTGAGTTGCTACATATGGATCTCTTCGGCCCTATAAGCAAGAGAAGTATAGGTGGCAAATGGTACTGTTTGGTTGTCACAGATGATTATTCTAGATTCTCATGGGTATTCTTTTTGGGATCAAAGGATGAGACTCCTGGAATTCTAATTGAGTTCTTTGATCTAGTAGAGAATGTCTATAAAAAGAGAGTTAAGCGTATTCGTAGTGACAATGGAACAGAGTTCAAGAATTCAACGTTGAATATCTATTGCTTAAGCAAAGGGATATTACATCAATTCAGTGCACCTTATGAACCTCAACAGAATGGTGTTGCTGAAAGGAAAAATAGGACATTGATTGAAGCTGCAAGAACAATGCTTGCTGATTCAAAGCTTCCGGTCATCTTTTGGGCAGAAGCAGTGAATACAGCATGTTATGTTCTTAATAGAGTTCTTACGGTTAAGAGACATAACAAGACTTGTTATGAGCTTTTGAACAATAAGAAACCTAACTTAAAAGGGTTTGAACCCTTTGGAGTATCATGCACCATATTAAAGACTGGACATCAAGCTAAATTTGGTGAGAAGGCTGACGAAGGATTTTTCCTAGGTTATATGCCCAATTCGCCAAACAAGAGAGTCTTTAATAAAGTCACAGGACGTTTGGAGGTAGTTTATAATATTGAGGTTACAAGCTACTCACCTGATGTTCATAAGGGCTTAGATTGGCAATTTGATTATTCTGATCTTTTTGCATCATTTAAAGTTCCTATTAGTGACTATGTCAGTGATTCAGAGATAGCTGAACATTTATTGTTTGAAGATGAGAATATTGGTCCCGCTTCAACATCAAGTGTTAAGCAGTCTGGAATCAAGACTAATGTTGACTCAGATAAAGCTTCCACAAGTGAGTCACAACAACCTTCAGAGGATAAGTCTCAAGAAACAGAAGGTCCTGATGATCTTTCTACAAAGTTTGATGATATACTTACTCTTTTGAAACATTTAAGGATATCTTCAGCACGTACGGAAGATGTACCTGATTTGGAAGAGATTGGTACTAATTTGGAAGATGAGATACCGGTTGAACCAGTTACTACAACTAGAACGAGTAAGAATCATCCCGTTGAAAACATCATCGGTGATATTAATACTCCGGTTCAAACTAGGCATCAATCCAGAGCTAGTACGTCTGAAAATTCTGAATACCAAAGCTTGTATACTGCAATGAAAGAGACAGGGATTCCTAATCAATGTCTATATTCATGCTTTATCTCACAAGTCGAGCCTAAAAATGTTCAAATGGCTTTAAAAGAAAGTTCGTGGGTAGAAGCAATGCAAGAAGAACTATCTCAGTTCTCTAAATTACAAGTATGGGAGTTGGTTGACCTACCAAAGGGAGAATATCCAATTGGAACTAGATGGGTATTTAAGTGCAAGAGAGATGATAAAGGAATCGTTACTCGCAATAAAGCTCGTCTGGTAGTTCAAGGTTTTAATCAACAAGAAGGTATAGATTACAATGAAGTGTTTGCACCAGTTGCTAGGCTAGAAGCAATTAGAGTGTTCTTAGCATTTGCATCATATTATGGTATAAAAGTGTATCAGTTGGATGTTAAGAGTGCCTTTTTGTATGGCAAAGTGGAAGAATTGGTGTATGTTTCACAACCACCAGGGTTTGCTGATCCTGAGTATCCAGATAGAGTATATCGTTTGAATAAGGCTCTATATGGATTACATCAAGCACCAAGGATGTGGTATGGAACACTATCAACGTATCTACTTGAGAATGGATTTACAAGAGGATCGATTGATAGTACACTGTTTGTGAAATGGAAAAAGAAAGACTTTCTTCTCGTGCAAGTTTATGTTGATGACATTATCTTTGGATCATCTGATGAAAAGATGTGTCAAGAATTTGAGAAAGTCATGAGAAAAAGGTTTGAAATGTCTGCAATGGGAGAGTTAAATTTCTTCTTAGGATTACAAGTTGATCAAAAGAAGGATGGATTCTTTATTCATCAATCTAAATATACATATGAGCTATTAGAACGCTTCAAGATGGATAAAAGTAAGGTCTACAATACTCCAATTCCAGTCAATCATGGACTAGGTCCAGATACATCGAGTGATAGCGATGTGGATCCAACTCTTTATAGAGCCATGATCGGATCACTAATGTATCTTACAGCCTCTAGGCCTGACATAATGTTTGCTGTTTGTTTATGTGCAAGATATCAGGCTAATCCGAAAGAATCACACATGCAAGCTGTTAAACGAATCTTTCGTTACCTCAAAGGGAAACCTAAGCTGGGTCTTTGGTATCCGATTGATGGAGACTTAGATCTCGTAGCTTATACTGATTCGGATTATGGAGGATGCAATCAGAATAGGAAATCTACGACCGGAGGATGTCAATTCCTAGGAGGTAGATTAGTATCCTGGCAGTGCAAGAAGCAAACCTCGGTAGCCATTTCTACATGTGAAGCTGAGTATGTTGCAGCTGGCAGCTGTTGCTCACATGTTCTTTGGATTCAACAGCAACTGCGGGATTACGGGTTAAATATAACCAATACTCCTATGATGATTGATAACGAATCTACTATGTCGATCACCAATAATCCTGTGAAGCACAGTAAAACTAAGCATATTGATATTCGACATCATTTTATTAGAGATTGTGCTGAAAAGAAATTGATAAAGTTAGTTAAGGTTCCATCATTGGAAAACTTAGCAGACTTATACACAAAGGCGTTCGACAGAGCAAGATTTGAGATGTTGGTTCAACTAAACGGAATGAGAAATCCAGAGTGATTAGTCTTCCAAGGGTATTTTTGTAATAGTTAGTATTTCTGTATTCATTAAAAAAAAAAAAAAAAAAAAAAAAAAAAAAAAAAAAAAGGCGTATGGCATTCATTTGCTTGTTACCTAAGGGGAATCGCCTTCATTTAAGTTTTTATTTGCAAAAACTAAGGGAAATGATAGTACATTAGGAGAATAAGCTTCACAATAATAAGCTTAAGTCCTAAGTATGATATGGTAGTAGGTTCAAATAAAGTTGCTTTAGAACTACAGCGGTTCTATCAGGTATGTGTTTATATTTATTTGATTATACACCTATATTCACAAGTTATAATTTGTTTATTTCTATTAAAACTTTAGCTGGCTTCATCATATGATATACTGGTAGGCAAATTATATGAAATTTTCTAAGCCTTAAGAAATTAATTAACTACTTGTTTATTATTTTGTGTTACTATTCTATGATGTATGACATTAAGTCTTAATTGTTGAATGATGGTATTGCCATACACTGTTATCATACATATTAATTTGAATTGACAAATAGTAGCAATATGGGTATTAACTTAATTACTGGTAACTTTGTTGTACTAAGTACAGAACTGAAACCTTTAATTAAATTAATATTCTCAAATATATTTTGAATTATGCTAGAAGGGATCTTCTGTTGTACTACGTACAGACTTAGATAACATAGCATATTCAAAGTATGTTTGATATTTGTCTAACCTTAAAATAAAAATTCAAGTGTATGTTATATGTTTCGAAAAGATACATCATTTAGTAACCGCTACCTTGAAAATTTAATGATGCAGTGTTATGTGTTTTACTTGAATTCTTCAGTATATCATATAATAGGGAGCACTTGATAATACTCATACTAACAATAAAGAGTTTGCTTAGAAAATTGAGTCTAATTTGTTTATGTGGATCATAATACCGGTAATCGTCTTGAACTATCTATAATTAAAATATTCACTTTATGTGAATAATGCATTTATTAATTATGCTATGTGGATAAAGGTACCTAAGATATAGTTTTATAAATATAAATGTATAAATGATAAATTTAGTTGTAATTTTACAGTGATTTACTTGAATTTCATAAGGTATGTATACTACCAATCTGCTTAGACTTTTTAATATATAATTAATTGCTTATTCTTACTAATATGATCCCTAAGCAGATAAAATCTTATTTACTTTGTATATTTACTTTGTTTCAAATAATTAATAAAATGGTACTTGATACCAAAGTTTATATAGTTGTATTTTTATCTTATTTTTCTTTGTTTTTAAGTTTTTATGTTTATCTGAATTTACCCTTCGGAATTAAATTATACTGTATATTTTTGAGTTGAACAACGTGACAAATACAAGTGAAAATTAATCATAATTTAGACTTGTAAAATATCGGGTTTTTATTTATACTTAGCATTAAATTCGTGTTTTTTTTAATTGTTTCTGCGAGTTGGCATCAACTTGCGAGTCCACTTAAATCTCGCGAATCGGATATGTAGTATAAAGGGGGTCAAACGAGTCAAACCAGCCCACCGAACCCACACAAATCTCGCGAGTTCACTAAACTTTGCGAATCCGTCAAAAAGACGAAACGAGTCGATTTATAGTTTTCGTTTGATTTCGATTTTACGAGTACGGGAACGAGTTTTTGAATCCATAGATTATATTCAAGACTTCTTTGCGAACATTTTGAGGTATAATACAATGGATTTCACCGTTTAAATTGCACGAAATCGAAGTTTTAATAAACTTAGGGTTTCGGTTTATAATTCGAACGATTCACGTATATTAAAGGACTATTAGAACACGAATCCTTGTGGTTTATGTTAAATGGATGTTAATAAACGTAAATCAATCGATAGATCATGTTAAAATCAACAGATGAATCGATTTTAATTGAAAATTCGCGACGGCAGTTCATCAAACGAGTTGACATTGTGGATCAACTCGCAGCGAGTTGACTAGCGAATCCATGAGATTAGCGAGTTGATAACTTTAGCGAGTTGATCAATGTAGCGAGTTGATGAGTATAGCGAGTTGATAAGCAAAACGAGTTGAACTCAACTCGTTAGGCCAGTTTATGCGAGTCCAGTACTTAGAAATTTTTTTTTTTTTAAAGTAGTGATATAAATGTTAAGATTTTTTAAGTAATAACTTTTATATAATTAATTTAAATTAGACTTAAGACTTTTAGTTATAAGTTAAATTTTTATATATGACTTGAGACTATTTATGTAACAAGTTATATATAATTTCAATTTTAAACTAAGATGTTTGATGAATCTCGATTCATAATACGTAATAGTTTAAATATTTTTAATCGTGCATTAAATTATATCTGTTGTTTGTGTTTACTTTACAGATATGGCTAGAGCATTTGATAAGGGTCATAACGTTTTGGTTGATCTGAACCTTGAGGCCAAGCGGGCTGATAGGGTTGCTGATATTCTACGTTTTCTAGCACGATCAAGGATTAGATACGCCATTACGGCCAATCCTCCTATTTCTCAGGCTATACTGAATGATTTCTGGACAGATATAGTATATGACGAATCTGTCAACCCGCCAGAGATTAGAGCTACAGTTAGTGGTCAGCCTGTTACATTTTCAGCTGGAAATCTCCGTGAGATTTTGCAGCTTGGCACAATAGAACAGGAGAATGGGGATATTGAGTATCCTATGGATTTTATTGAGGGTGCTATCGGTTGTATGGGTTATAGCGGAGACAGACGCGGACGTCAGTTCCAGAAGCCTCTGGTCATTGGTCAGTGGAGGTTTCTCTGGCACGTGATGAATATTGTATTTGCAGCGAAGAAAGGTGGATTTGATGAGTTGAGTCCTGCGATTCTATCGGCTGCACTGTCACTGGTTTATAATAAACCATACAGTTTTTGTGATTATATTTTTGGTGAGATTGCGAAACAGATATCGGGGTCTGTTAGATCAAGATTTTTGGTTTATCCGCGATTTTGCATGCTGATTATCCGTGCACGTCTACCGGATTTGGCTATACCTGAACCACATCTAGTGGTTAATACGATTGACCATCGTGGGTATAACGCCATGTTCATGCAGACAGTCAGGAAGGAAGGAGTGGTGAAACCGGAAGTTAGACCGCTTTTTGGATATGTTGTTGATCCAAACTACGTTGCACCGCCAAATCATGGGTGGTTAGATGTAGCTTCTGCTGCTGCTGTTGCTCCTGCTGAGGCTGATGTTGTACCAGAACCTGTAGCAGAGGAAGCTCAACCTGAAGATCCACAAGGGCTCCTTGAGGATGTTCTTATTCAGGTTGGTCAGGTGGATCAGCAAGTGAATCTAGATGTTGCTGCACAGGTTGTGCAAGAGGTTTTGGAGCAGAATGACGATGCGACCAATCCTTTGCTTCAAGACATTGAGAGTTATTTGGCACCACCTGAGGTAAAATTTTATTTTATTTATGTAATAATATGGATGCTTAGTTGATAGATTGTTTTATTAATCATAGATGCATATTATTATTATATAATGATTCTGATATTAGATATTTAGTAAATTGGATATTATTTCTGATTTTAAAATATAAATATCATTACTCGAACAGGATGCTGAAGCTGAGGCTGCAAATCCCGAAGTTATATTACTTGAGGATGAGCAGATACAACTTGATAGATCAGTTGTTGTACCGACTGAGGTATTATATCTGATTAATCTTAAATATATAGAACTTGTATAATAGAGCTTACGCTAATCATAAATGTTGAATATATTTAAACTTTAGGAGACTGTTAGATCATCTAGAAGTCGTGATGGTGAGACGGCTTCAGATGAAGATTCAGACAATACACCTTCTCCTCCTCCATCTGTTTCTGAAAGAAAGAGAAAAGGTAAGAGTGTTATGGAGGAAGGTACTGAGGAAGTTGAGATTCCTTTGATGAAGCGTCCGAGAACGCTTACTATTCGAGAAGGTTAGTATTGATTATAAAAGTTAAATAATCTTAACTTGTTGTTTATCAGGAGTTGAACTGAGACAGTTAATTCTGTATACAGTTGCTCAGGATATATCACAGGTGGAGATGGATGCACCGGTGGTTACTGAATCGATATCTTTACCGCTTCAGGTATGAGATATAAGTTCTATAACTATGAGTGTTATGCAATTAATTAGAGTTTGAGACAGAGTAATCTGTAACAATAACTTATTTTAATTATGTTTAACTTTACAGCATGAGGTTGCTGATCTAGTTCGTGGAGCTAATTTTCCAACGAACAAAACAGCTAGATTTGCGACAAGTTTGCTTACGCAAGCTTTGTCTCAACCTCATACACCGCTTACCAGAGACTGGCATATTGAGTCTCTTACACCGCCTGGACCAAGAACGATACCTGTTACTCCAACGACTGATGCAGAAAGGATTACATCCTTAGAGTCGAGGGTAAAGGATTTGGAGAAGCTTACTTCTCAGATTCCAGAGCTGGTGTCGAGCAATCTTCTTCTTTCACAGCAGATTCTCAAGCAGAGTCAATCGTACAATCTGTTGATGAAGACTCATGAGACTTTGCTTGCGGACTTCAATGTACAGAGACTGAAGTTATCTTCTTTGGAGAGTCTGGTCTTGAGATCGCATTCAGGACAGTCTACTCAGGGGGAGATATTGGTATATCTGGAGTCTTGCAAAGAGGATGAGCTAAGGAGGAAGAGAGATTCAGACAAAGACGATGATCCCAATGAACCGAGTGGTGAGCAGACTGGTCCTTCAAAGACTGGTGAGCAAGCTACTATTCAGGGGGAGTCTGATGCTGGTGCTAGTGGTTCGGGTGCTGGTACAAGTGCTGATAAGACTGCACAGGTTGATACAGAAGCTGGTAAGATAGCTTAGTATTAGCATAGTGTAGTAATTATTGGTATTAATTTGTACAGAATAATTGTAACTTAATATTTTGGTAATATATTCGGCTTGAGATTGTAATTACAAGTTAAATGTATTAGATATTATTAAGTTATTTGATTTTATATAATTATGTTAAGATAAAATAGTGATCGAAAGACTTCCGACTCATTGAGTAGTCGAGTGGCGTGTTCCGATTAATATCGGCGGTCAAAATTTTATGATAACATATGCATTTTAGATTTGATTATGGACTTAAGACCGTAAGGTATATAAGTAATTAACAAGTTAACAATGTATTCGTATTAACTAGACAAATGATATATAATTTAAAGGTTAAATTGATAATGAATGAGATCAATTAACACTTGGAAATTATATAAGGTAATTAATAGTAAATTTAAATGTTTGGTGATTATTCACAATGCATTAGAATTTAAAATTAATTAATATTTGTTAAGTAGACTTAAGAAATTTTAGATTGATTCAGGGTAATCAATAAAAGATTTTATAAGTTGTATGTAAATTGCGTTTATATGTTAGGTTAAAATATACAAAAGAATTAATAAAGAAATTCTTAGATTGGTTCAGGGAAATCATTGAAGAATTTGAATTATTAATATATTTGTATTTATGTTTTTCTCTAGGAATGGAAATGCTTGATCTATCTGATTCGGAAGATGATATTTTTGATGAGATAGATGAAGATATTGATTATGATCTTGAGGAAGGAGAATTCCAACCACCTACAGATTGGACTGCTGTACCTGAGAATGTGCAAGACATGGGTGTAGATCCAGATGCAAACATTGATGAACACCATGTGAGCCCATCTAGGACAGAAGTTGTTAATGAAAATGAACAAGGTCCAACAATTGTCGATATATATG
Organism: Helichrysum umbraculigerum; assembly: GCA_949592205.1. NCBI lineage: Eukaryota > Viridiplantae > Streptophyta > Magnoliopsida > Asterales > Asteraceae > Helichrysum > Helichrysum umbraculigerum. Next base: position 8,220,781 of record CATIUR010000008.1, read on the forward strand.
AAGATATTGATGATTCAACCTCTGATGAAGAAGAAGAAGTTCTTGTTCAAACCAAAAATCCTGCTGTTGTACTTAGGAAACTTCCAAAGAAAAAGAAGAAGATTGGAATTTCTGAAGTTGATGTTACGAAAAAGCGTGTACCACGTAAAGGGATTATTGGTTGGTACTTTGACTCAGAACTAAAGCTTTTTGCGATCAAAAGGTTTGACGGAGTTCAATATTTTGAGCGAAAGCTTGCAGTTTTTAGTTCTCTACCACGTTATGAAATACGTGATTTGGCTAGATTAGAGATTAACAACCCAAGTCGTGATGATTATGCTGATCGTGTTGAAAGAATCATTAGACATGAGGTTGGTACGAATAAGTTTGTTCAGATTAAGCCAAGAAAGGGAAAAACTGTGAAACTACAAGAGAGAAGTCAAAGAACAGGAAGAAGAAGAAGGAAGAAGATATATCCAGCTGTTAGATGCATACAGCAGATTCCACTGAAGACAATGCCACAAGATATTCTGGGTAATATGAAGAGATGGCATGTAGATTCAGGAACTGGAGAAGCTGTTATGGTTGAAGCTGATGATGAGGTTGACGGTGGTGAAAGAGAAATCTTCAGAGTCTATGACCATCGACACCTAATGAACATGTCGAAGAAAGATTTGATTAAGTTGAATGAAAATAGAATCTTGACGACAGACGCATGGGGTGATTTAGGACGAGATTATCAGATGATGGTTAAGACGTGTATCAAGATGAAGATTTACGCAGGCAGTAAGATTTACAAATGAAGACCAAAGACAAGCGTGAAGATAAAGACGCTAGAGCTATTGTCAAGGGGGAGTCTGTTGGGACATAGAGTGTGACAACAGATCTAGCTTGAAATAGGACTAGTGTAATTATTATTGTGTTTGTATATTGGTTTGGATTTGTAAAAGAATATTTGTTTTGTTAGTGATATTCGTTAAACATATTATTTTGTTAAAGTTAGACGAATAATTAAATACGAAATAAATATATACGTTTGATGCGAGTCGAGTTCTCAAGTCGCTGCGAGTTGAGCAACGAGATGAGAACTGAACTCGTGGACACAGATAGGCATAACGAGCCGAAGCATAATGGGCTTGGGCTTGCAGAACGAGTCGAGTCAACTCGCAGGCCCAGCAGCAGCGAGTTGAGACGACATATTTAATGTTTTTCAATCGTGAAAAACATAACACTTTTGATACTTTTGCTGATCTGCGATTCCAGCAAACCAGAGAAAACATAACCTACGGCTAGGTTTTGACGATTTATCGTTTAAAGCTAAGTCTTACAAAACGCAATACGAACATATTCGTTGTTAGTAAGATAACACCGTATTGAGGGATTCCGCACCTTAATACTACAGATAACGAAGTTATCGATCCTAAAACTAGGGGACTTACACTTGAGACTTAGGATATTTTCAGAAAATGTGGCATCACTATCAAAATGTAGCATCACTAGCAAAATGTGGCATCACTAGCAAAATGTAGCATCACTAGGTTAGTGTCTCTACTTGAGACTTAGGATATTTTCAGAAATCGTTCTAAGTGTCGGTTTCTAATTCGGGAAACTTTCTAAGTTTAGTCTTTGGTCCAAGTTACTAACTAAGTCATCCAAACCCATTTTTGTTACCACTTTCCAAAAATAGTAAGTTTTGTCGTTTTTAGAAACCGAGCCGTTTTTGTTGACTTGGTCAAACCTACTCGGTTTGACCCGAAACTTTTTCCCAACCCATAACTCAGTTAATAAAGCTCGTAAAAATTGTCGGTTCATGTCGGGATCATCCCGAGGTGTCGGTTTTTAAAATGTACTTCACAACTTCAAGATTCCATGTTTCGGTTTTTGTCGGGTTATTACGCCAACTGATTTCACCTATCTCTAGTCCAAATCAAACTTCCAAATTTTTACCAACTGATCTACTTTGAGTCTAGACTAACATATCAAATTTTCAGCTTCCAATATGTCCATTAACATATTTAATTAATTCCGAGAAAGTTCCGAACACATATTACGACTTTTACTCAGGCAGTCTCAAAGATCAGGTTATTCGTAAAAATGGGTTCGTTTCTGGTCAAAGTGTAAAAAACGAAAGTTGTAGATCTTTTCAATACGCAACTTTTAAAAAAAAATTCGTTGTCTAATTCTTCCTAGAGCTTGAGATATGGTCATTTTAGTGGACTGATTTTTCTGGGACAGATTCTGTGTTTTTGTATATGTTTGGTAAAAACGTATTTTAACAAGGATTTTGGACATAAACAAGTTAGATGAACTATAAATCATCAAAATCAGTAGCATGTAAGTATATTAATCAAGATAAAGTGGTTCCTTACAATGAGATTGATGAGAAGAAGAGGAAGATGAAAGTGAGGTGCTTGATCCTAGTTTCCTTCTTGTGATTACTTCTTTTAAATTGATAGTGTTTAATGGTGGTTGTGGTAGTTCTTGGTGGTGGTTTAAGGTGGTTAAAATCTCTGTGTTTTTAGTGAGAGAAGATGTTTAGAGAGAAGTGGGAGTGATTGAGTGAAAAGGGTGATGAGTGAAATGATGGAGTGAAGGGTTGCATGTAATGGGAGTGGTGTAGTAGGAGGTGACCATGTGAGGTCACATGGGATCACATGGGGGCAGGAGGGGGCTGGCCTAGGGGGCCCACTCAAGGGTATATTGGTCATTTTCTTGTTCCCAATTTAATTTGTTACGTTTTCCGTTCGTTTACCCGATTGTTTAGACGTTTATTCGTACGTTAAATGTTTTATACGCGTATTTAAGTGACGACTTAAATTTCGATATTTTTGATTGAAGTATTTATTAAAATACTTAAAAACATTTATAAAAATGTTCCGTTAATTTGTTGGCCTCGGTTTGCGTGCACGTTTTACGGAGGTTTAATCGCGTAACGTTTTTATTAGACGTTTTTCATTATTAACATCAAATGAGATATTTTAACTGAAAGTTTTACTCTAAATGATATATTTTAAATTCTTAAAATATATTTTGGTTTTCGTTCGATTGTCAGGCGCGTTCCGCGCGTTTATGTTGCGTTTGAGACGTTTTAGCCAAAACGCCTAGGTTTTTGTTATATTATTTTAATAAAATAATAAATAATGATAAATAACTTCTAAAAATAGATTTAAGTTATTTATAGTAAGTTTTTCACCAACGTCGTATATTAAGTCGGACTCTGTCCGATATTTTCGCGTAATTTCAGCAAATTGCGTAAGCGTAATTATAACTAATTACGTAAGCGTATATTCACAAAATATACAAGTAGTTTCAAGAAATTACAAGCATTTAGCTAAATACTAAACTAAACACACGTAATTAGGGTTTCGGTTAAGTTTAAAAGTTAACCTAAATTGCCGGGTGTCACACTATATACTAGGGATATATACATATATTTCCCTAACCTGATTCACTTGTTTTTTGAACTGCATGAGATGGAGGTTTGTGCTTTGAAATAGATAAGATAAGAACAACATTGTTTAAACACCTTAACTTATAGGTTGATCAAAATTTAATCATTTAAGTTAATTTTGACTACGTATGTTTTGCATTGATTAACACAAGAGTCAAGTACACCCGTTGTCTCATTTAAATTATTTCATTAACAATCGAATTTCATTCATGATCAACTATAAGTAGACATTTCACGAGTTAAACACATTGGTGGATTGAAATGTTAAGTTGAGACAGCAATGTTATAAACTGTTACATATGTTGCTTATATTAAAGTTGTATAACATTTGTAATTGTAAATATTTTACGTTAGCATTTGTGAACGTGTTGATAAAACAAAGATTTGTTTTGCTTATGTGTCATCTTTTTAATCATTATATTATGACATGTCTAAAATATAGTTAGTCAAGTACACCCGTTGTCTCATTGAATTTATTGCATTAACAATCGAATTTCATTCATGATCAACTATAAGTAGACATTTCACGAGTTAAACACATTGGTGGATTGAAATGTTGAGTTGAGACAGCAATGTTTTAAACTGTTAAATATGTTGCTTCTTTTAAAGTTATAACATTTGTAATTGTAAATATTTTACGTTAGCATTTGTGAACGTGTTGATAAAACAAAGATTTGTTTTGCTTATGTGTCATCTTTTTAAGCATTATATTATGACATGTCTAAAATATAGTTAGTCCTAATTATTCTTCAAATTCTAGGGATGACACATGGCTTTCCATTTTTATTAATTTAAATATTATTATAAAATTATAAATCATTTTAAATAAGGGTTGATAATAGTTTAATCCCCACACTTTTATTTTTTTCGTTTTGGCCCTTCTAACTTTTTTCCTAAATGTTTAAACACCTTAACTTCTAGGTTGACCAAAATTTAATCATTTAAGTTTATTTTGACTACGTATGTTTTGCATTGATTAACACAAGAGTCAAATACACCCGTTGTCTCATTGAATTTATTTCATTAACAATCGAATTTCATTCATGATCAACTATAAGTAGACATTTCACGAGTTAAATACATTGGTCGATTGAAATGTTTAGTTGAGACAATAATGTTCTAAACTGTTACATATGTTGCGTATATTAAAGTTGTATAACATTTGTAATTGTAAATATTTTGCGTTAGCATTTGTGAACGTGTTAATAAAACAAAGATTTGTTTTGCTTATGTGTCATCTTTTTAAACATTATATTATGACATGTCTAAAATATAGTTAGTCCTAATTATTCTTCAAATTCTAGGGATGCCACATGGCTTTCCATTTTTATTAATTTAAATATTATTATAAAATTATAAATCATTTTAAATGAGGGTTAATAATAACTTTTTTCTTAAATGTTTAAACACCTTAACTTCTATGTTGACCAAAATTTAATCATTTAAGTTTATTTTGACTACATATGTTTTGCATTGATTAACACAAGAGTCAAGTACACCCGTTGTCTCATTGAATTTATTTCATTAACAATCGAATTTCATTCATGATCAACTATAAGTAGACATTTCACGAGTTAAACACATTGGTGGATTGAAATGTTGAGTTGAGACAACAATGTTATAAACTGTTACATATGTTGCTTACATTAAAGTTGTATAACATTTGTAATTGTAAATATTTTACGTTAGCATTTGTTTGTATTTGTTTCTCATGTTGTTACTCACAAAAACTTTGAAGTTTTTATTCGCATATGTTTTGGTTGTTATATACAATTTTTCTATTTTAAATGAGAAATTTATAGTTTTCAATTACAATATTGACATTGTTAAAAAATTTCATAATATATAATAGTTTTGCATACATTACCGTGCGATCATGGGCTCAAAGACCTACAATTTTTTTCGAATACATGTAATAGTTATTATTTATCTTTCTACAATTAATTGTGTTTTATTTGGCTCCATATATTAATTTCTACAATTTATTATAATAGTTTGATTACTTTATTATATAGTTTGGGTTATCTTATTATTTATTTTCAATTCTCAATGATAATTGTACCTTTTAGTTAATAACACTAATTCATTGGACTACTTACAAATAAACATTTGATTTTATTTTTTAACAACCGTGCATCGCACGGGCTCAAGGCCTAGTAAATATATATATATAATGATAATAATATTTAATTAGAGGATAACTGTGACACCCGCTAAATTAGGACGTCATTACTGTGCCTAATTGTGTGATTATTTCGTGTATTTAGTATGAAATAGGACTAAGTACGATAACTACTTATATATATATATATATATATATATATATATATATATATATATATATATATATATATATATATATATATATATACATACACGTATACGATTCATCCAGATCGTATAATCTCGCATCGGATAAATCTCTGACAACACAAATACGGACGTTGTTGAAACTATAATTAAATAATATGAAATTATTTAATAACATTGATGATTACTTTATATTATGTTTATAATATAACAAACACGTACGTTTTGTTTAAAACGTGACCGAACACAATGAAAACGCACGAAACGCGCCCGACGGACGAAACATTTTAAAGTTATATTTTTATAACTCAAAATTTAGTATTTTGATAAAATACTTTAGTTAAAAATATCGCGATTAAATAAACGCTAAATAAACGCTTAAAAACGTTACACGATTAAATAAACGCTAAACGAATGCGCAAATCGAGACCGACAACTTAACGAAACATTTTATGAAATGTTTACTAAGTATTTTAAATAAATACTACAATCAAAAATATCGAAATTATAATCGTTAACAAAACGCGTATAATAAAGATTTAACGTTTAAACGAACGACGAAACGAACGGGTAAACGAGCACCGTACGATACGCAACTTTGGGAACAAGAATTACACACCCACATGGGGGGGCCCCACGAAATCTGCAACCCTCACCCCTCCCATGCCCATGCTACTTCCAGTCTTGCTTCTTAAACACTTCAATTCCATCCCATACCTCATTCACCCATACTCCACCTTTCCCTTCATCATTTTTTCTCATCCACATATCTCTCCCTCGAGACAAATGACCAAAAACCAGTTTCCACGCCACCACCACATCACCGTCATAGTGCCACCACGAGCCGCCACGCAGGAAATCAAGAAAACATGAGAAAACGAGCTTTCGACTTCATTTCTTTTCCTCTTCATCTTGATCATTGTAAGAACTCCTTTCCTTTGTTAGTTTTACTTATAACACATATATTTACATGTTTATTTGCTCACTCAACTATAAAATGTCCAAAATATTAACCGAAACGCGATTTATAACTCGAAATCTTGAAATATATATGTTGTGCAGAAAATACTCTCATTTCAACGATTTTTATAAAAATTAATTCTACATGAAAATGAACGTTTTCGGAGCCTAAAATGTAGTACAAGATGTTAGCTTTCCAACGAAACAAATTTCATAATGTTTCGATTCCGTTTAGTATATGAGAATAATTATCTCCTACGAAAGGTCGAAACTGTTTCGGTTGGCAGAAAACTGCCCTTCCTTCTTGAGCTCATATCTTGAGCTCTTGGCCGAATAAATGTATGAAACTTGAACCAAAATCTTCCTTAATATGTCTACCACAAAAAGTTCTTGTATAGCTTCGCCTATAAATGCACCAATTTGTCTAGAAAATTAGATGTTTGACGTTGTAGCCGGATTGGTCAAAACTGGACCTAACGGGATTTAACAATTTATTTGGCCGACTTCTAGGTGTCTAAAAATCATGTAAAATTACATAAAATACTTAAGACATATATGAACAACTGTGATTTTTCTCAAGAATTAATTCGGATTTTAACTTAGTGAAAACGAGACCCGAAACGAGTCCAAAAACCTGTCAAAAACACGTATAGGGACTGTTTTAATAACAAACATAAAAACGATACTTCGGGTTAATCACGAAACGTAACGATAATTTTTCCGAGTCTTATAAACATATTTAAGACTAGTGTAAAAGTCTCGGGTCAAACCGAGTACGTTTGACCACAATCCCGAACACTTGAAACCAACCAGACCTCTGTAACTCAAAAGGCCCAAAACCAACTGCGACACAAGCACTATGTTGCATCCACGAAACTAGCAGCGATAACTAGCGACACAACCCTTGTGTCGCAATTATAACTAGCAGTGTTAACCAACTGCGACACCAGCCACTATGTCGCAAACCATGATCATTGTCGCATACTGCGACACAAATCGCTATGTCGCCCACATCAGAAAAGCACAGCCTGCGACACAAGTCCCTGTGTCACAACATCACCGATTATTACTACTAGCGACATAGACTTCTATGTCGCAACACCACATAGAAACACAACCTTTGTGTCGTAAATCACAGCAAACTTGAAACACCTATCTCCACTAAGTGTTGAATACTTACAACTATCAAACTTTGTACGACACTACTCGAATATGAAAACTCTTATACTTTGGAAAGTATACACTACGAATACTTACACATACGAGTTTACACTCGCACCAATGTATATATATATATATGAGCTTGCACTCACATTAATACGAGTTTACACTCGCATCAAGTATTATACAGACGAGCTTACACTCGCACGAGTTTACACTCGCACGAGTTTACACTCGCTCGAACTTACATTCGAACAACACTTTCACGTCACAATACAAATGACAGACATGCGAATATACTTTACAAGTATACGACACAACGAAATACATAATAATAATACTTGAATTATTATTACACGCCGTCACCAACGGGCCGTACATATTTATAAACTACAGACGTAAACGATTACAAATACAGACGATTACAAACATACAAACAAACATTGGACATTAACTAATTGAGTGGACAACTAGCATAGATAATCTTTCAGATATCCATTTACTTACTTATCTAACCTTACGCGTTTAGGATGCTAAAGGTCACTGGTTTGGAGAACCACCTTGCTTGATTACTGCTTTACACACTGCTAGACTCAGGTGAGTCTCACAGCCCCATTTTTACTGTTTTTACTCTTGGGTGAGGTGCATTACTTATTTTACATGAACACATGTACAGACTTAGAGACTCACAGACTTACAGACTTACTGATATACCGATTGCATGAGTTACGTATTAATCCACCGAAGTCCTCTAAATCATAGTTGTTAATTATCGACTTAAGCGCGAGTTTTAGTAAATGGATCCATTTGGGACTGACAATCCCCGCCCGGGGTAGCACGCACTACCACGAACCGTACCGTATAAACGGGCGTTTCTTATTCGTTACACATGAGTGTTTTTGGATTAGCACTCACGGTGGCACATTACTGGTACTTGGTTATACCTTACTGATGTATCGCAAAAAGTCACGTTTTTACATGCATTATTTGTCCCATATTTAGCTCTTTTCTAACAAATACATCTTAAAATCATCATTATTCACCAACTTTTGTTAGAAAGGTATAAACTTGTCGGTATTTAGAGAATCAAGCAAAAAGGGCATAAAACTAACCTTTTTTTTTGAAAGGTAGTATTGGGCTCAGCGGCATTGCCTCTTCATATACCCATCACCAATTCCTGGGGAAACCCTAATATTTCGAGAGAAAACCCCTGTCTCCATCCCGGAGAGCATTTTGCTCACATCCGGGTTCGAACCCATGACCTTGAGGTCATGGGGAAACACCATGTGCCACTTGAGCCTAACGACTGTCACGTGAGGGTTAGGCTCGTATGTGTAAGTATTCGTAGTGTATTCCACTGTATTCAACACTTAGTAGAGAATCAAGCAAAAAGGGTAGAAAACTAACCTAAATAGGCACCATTTTGAGCCTAACCCTAATTCCACTGTAAACTTCACACCAAGCCCTCACGACTGTCTTATTTTGTAGCCATGGAGATTACAAGAACGTGGATATAAGGATTACTTAGATTGGATCAAGGATGAGAGAGATACGCAACAAACAGCACAATCGAAGACTACGAGACGTATTCTGGACACATCTGGGCTCCACACCTCCAATTTCTACCAAATTTGCATCATTAGAAGCGTAATGGAAATACGAGACTGTGGGCGAAAGAATCAAGTCAAACGGACGTGAAACGAAGAAGATATGGCCTTCTGAAGCAACGTGAAAAGTTGGAAAAATCAAACGGCCTAGCACACGGCCACCCCCAATCCGTGTACAGCCCTGGGATAGCCGTGTACAACCTCAGCCCCCCCCCCCCCCCCCCCCCCCCCCGCCCCGCCCCGGTGTGCTCTCATTTTGCTTCGTTTACTTGTACGTGCGTGCTTGTAGACTTGTACTCTTGCATCCTTGGTGGCCTATAAATAGAGGACTCCTCATCCTCATTTCACACACCTTCCATCACATCATTTTCTCACATTTTCATTTTCTCACTCTCTCTCTAAGTAGTTTCTCTCTCTAGATTAGTTTAGTGTAGTTTCTCTCTCTAGAGAACTAGAGAGATATAGGTACGGTTCGAGTGGGGAAGATAGTTGTAGCTTGGGAATTTTATTGTATTGAAGTTTTCAAGACTCTGGCTTGTACTACTCAGTGTTACGCTGCTTAAATACTGGTTATTACTTATTCCCTTACTTACGGTTATTATGTTTTGTTTGCATGATATCTTTGTTTGTGTTGCGAATATTGCCATGCTATTTAGGTAGTTTGATACTGTGATTGTTGAAATATAGATATTAGGATTATGGATGATATCTAATTCATATTTAACATGCTATGATTGGTGATTGTTTTGCTGTATATCTGGTTGAGTCTTACATGAATATAGACTTAATCAAGTTTCCAACCTTTCCAGTCTTTCACGTGACTATTACCTTAGGATAGGATCTAATCAACCCTAATACTATGTAGATATAGTTATCTCATATTATAGTATGAAGCTAGGAATATTCCACAAAACGGCACAGTACTTCGTATAGCGTTGGAAACACCTCATGTGGAGTACAAATACATGGAAGCTAAGGAACTGCCGTAGGTTTATTTCATCGTGGAATACCTGAAAGTCACCCTTTTAGAATATTGGTCTAGGAACAATAAAGCTGTGGAAATGCTCGCTGCACCGTACATCGTTAGTACACGAAGGTTAAAATACAGCTGTGGAAATGCTCGCTGCACCGTACACCGTTAGTACACCAAGGTTAACATACAGCTGTGGAACTACTTTGATGTACAGTACACCGTGAGTATGCCTTGAGTGTGGAACACTGTGGATATGCCAAATGCACTGTACACCGTGAGTATACCTTGAGTCTGAAACACTGTGGATATGCCAATTGCACTGTACACCGTGAGTATTCCTAGGGATGAACGCCTGATAGCAAAGGAGGGTCTAATTCATGACAGAGTTAATTGTACTTAAACCTGATACAAATGAGTTCTGAAAAGAAAGCAAGTATTCGGCTGTAATACAAGATGCTTAAAATGCTTAACTCAACATAACCGACAGCTCAACATATATAGCATACAATTTGTACATACCTAGATAAACTCATATATATTTAGGTGTTAAGAAAGTTCAGATACAAAATTGCAGTTTGTTCCCTTAGGCCTACACCCAGGATATATCATCCGTAGAGGTCGCTTAGTCTTTTAAGACAAGTGAGGGGGGTTTAAACAACCTGTTTATAATCAGCATCAGGATAACCTAGGATTCAGTGACATATGCTTTTAGGATTTTAGACTAAAACGTAGGGTTCTAGAGTTTACACCGACTGTCCGTCTGATGATTTGCCCAAGGTAGTTTTAATCATCTTTATAATGAATATCATCCAGAAACCCTAATTATCGAAGTTTCAGCAATCACGCTTTACATGTTGCCTACTCTCTATTTTATTTACTTGTTTTATTTAGTATTAGATAAACCAACCAAAACCTACCTACTTTTATAAACCCATCCTATCAGAAAGCTCGTTTACGGTAAGTCCCTTTTAGTTTCATTCGCTCCGATTTTAAGAACGACACTCGATTTATACTTACTGCTTACTCCCCAAAAGTGGGTAGTACTTATAGTTTGAGTCCCAGCTCATATAAATTTAAAACCTAACATGTTCACGTGTTGCATCGTTGTTTGCAGGACCGCTGTGCCCACCTTAAAACGACCGCAGAAGAGTCAGCACTCTGACGGAGCAACAAATTTTTGGCGCCGCTGCCGGAGATCGGTTGAGCGTAGTGAACTTTAAGTTACCGTAGATAGTTGACTTTTAGGAGACCCTTCCTTAAGATTTTCATTACTTTAGGAAGCTAATTGCTTTTGTAGTTAGTTAAATTAGTTATTAAAACTTTGAAAATACAAAAAAATTAGAAAACCCTAATTCTCCTTCCAGTCTTATTTCTCCCATGGATGAGATAACGATCATGGACGATGCGGAATTCTTTGTTTCTTCCAACAAAGAGGTCCGTGTTAACCAGGAAGTTGAGAATGACAAATATTCATCCTTAGACCTAAGTTTTGATACACCTCAGCAGAAGATTCCACCTTCTGTCACTATTGAATTAAGTGGTCAACCCACACTTGACCCTGAGATTTTATCAATCTTATCTAAGTACCCTCATTACCTTAGACCTGCCACCCTACCAGAAGACATTCCTTTCGGTATTGAAGTTTTCTTCTATCCACCAATGCCTTGGATGGATTTGAATGAAAATCTTCATTGCTTAGACGAATACTTTATGTATGATCTTCTGGATATATTGCGAGCCTACCCCACTACTCTTTCCAATGTGTAGAAGAGGATGAGCGTCTCTAGTGTCCGGAGGATCCTGAACTAGAAACACCAACCCTACCCAACATTGAATCAAGTAATAACCCACCAGAATCAAGTAATGAACACCACTTAAGAAACTTTCACAAGCCCAGTAGGAGAATAGATATTTGTACTGATTTTCTTAGAAACCTTAAGATATCTGATTTCCCTTTTTCAACTGAGAAGAGAAAGACCTTTGTAGTAATTGATAGGATAATAACATGTCTACGTGCTAATTACGATCAAAAAGACAAGTTATCACTGAAATCAAAGTTAGACCTACTAATGGATCTAATAGCTAGCACCGAGTATCCATCTGTTTCACAGATTAGGATTAATCGTTATGTTGCTGCCCTGATTGACGAGCTCCAACTTTGGATTGAAAGAGCCCCTATCATATATACTTTGATTCCATGCGTTAAACTGTTCTTTGTTGATCCTGCCACTTATCTGATTAATGAACTGAGATCAATTTGCCCTGATTCTACTGAAGAAGCCATGGATTCTGCTTTCTTCCAAAAAAGAAAAGAAATCCATGTTAAGCTTACTCAGTTGTTACTAACATCTAAATTCCCTTTTACTGAGCAACAAAGGATTTACATCAGAAAGATTTCCCGAGTAGTTCACTCTACTACTGGAAACCCTGATTCAGAAGAAGAAAATGAATTTCAGCTTGTCATCAGAGAATTGCTCTTTGATCTATGTTTTATAGACACAGGATTCAGAGACGGTATTTCAAATCCGAGGAAGGTAAGACGAGCATTTAACCAATTCATTGATGCGTTACTAGCATTAGGTCAAGAAGAAAAAGAATTCTTACAAGAATTTGAGCGTTATTATATAAATTCCGCTGACCTAATTCATAGTATCATTAAAGCGCTTCAAGGTACGTTCCTTCTTTGCCACACTTTCTTGCATGTTTCAGGCTTATCTGAAAGTGCCGTCACAAGCACTGACAGATAAATGGTGATGGTCTAATGTAAATAGGTTTGAATATCTTGTTAATTAGGACAAAAATAATTTTAATTAGATTTTCTTTTATAAAAACAAAGAAAACGTTCTTTAAAGTTTAAACGCATAAGTTTTTTAACGAATTTTCACAAACAGTCCAAACCTTTCAAGAATTTGACAAAGTTTTAAAATTTTGGAAAATTTATTTGGATTGGTTTTAATTTTAAAGAACTCAATAAGATTTAATAAAACGTATTTAAAAACGCAAACGTTTTCGCACGCGAATTAATTTTACGCTTTTAATATACGAATTTAAATACGAAAGTCTCGTACGTATCTTGGACAATTTTTCATAAAAATGTTTTAACTTTAAAAACCAAAGTATACGCTTCGTTTCGTTCGCATTTAAATTAAATGTACACTTTAAAAAGTGTATAAAGCAAAAGAAGCTTCCACCACTTTTCACATAAAGTAAAACGCAACTTTTTCTTCCTCCTTCTTTCCCAAACCGTAACCCACCATCACCATTACAATTCCTCCATTTTTCCATCATTTTGCTTCAAATCAAGCTTCAAATCTTCCATTTCTTCATTTCTTTTGCATCTAGATCATCTTCACATTAAGATTAAGGTATGATTCTAACCTAAAATCACTATTTTGAATATTTTTATAAAGTTAGGGTTTATACTTGAATCTATGATTTTAATCATCAAGTTTCATGCTTTTTGCTTGAAAAGTGTTGTATTCTTGATTAGAAACATGTTTGTGAAAGTAATTTGATGAATCCATGGTTAAATTTGATGTTTTGATTTTGAGTGTTGACTTTTTGCAAGGGTTTATGCATTAGTTGACTTTTTGATGATTATTTGCTTATGTGTGACTTTCCGGTGATTAATTTGCGCTTAAAAAGATTATTTTACATAAGTAATTAATTGTTAAAGTTTAGAGGATTGATAAACTGCATGTTTATGAATTAAAGTATGCTTTTTATGCAAGATTATTTAAAAACCATTACTTTAATTAAAAATATTTATCTTTAAATGGTATTTAAACTTGATGTAATTTGCTTCATGAAATGCAATTAATAATATCTGAAGTAGCACTTCTTTAATCCATAAAGATAGTGAGATTTCAAAATTAATCATCCTCTAATTAAAGTCTTATGCTTTACCAAAATGATGGATAATAAATAGAATCGCTTTTCTTGCTTATTTTAAATCAAAGTAAGGTAATTATATGATTTATGATCATGATGCTTGCTTGATTATTTGATTACTTAGAATGTTTAGAAATATTCATCCTTAAGTAAGCTTAGAAAATAGGAAAGTTGTGGTTTTATTTGTTTGATTGGATTGCAAATTGTTGATTGCGGTTTTAGGAGAAATCATAGAATAATAATGGGATAATTGCAAAATCTAAAGCCTACATTTCGAATTTCTTCTGAAAATTCGGAATAAATATTATATTATCCATTTATTGTTGTATGATTTGTTTCCTTGTTTTTTCTTAAACAGATGGATCCGATTCCCCCGATGCTTGCTTATTTGGCCACGACTACACAAGGAAAGGCTTTGATCAGGAAATGGTTAAAAAGGGCATTTGGGAGTAATAGGTACATAGTTTGGGAAGATATGAGGAAACTTGGAATTGAAGATAGATTGAGGAGGTTGATAGGATACGAGGTTCAGGGACATGAGTTCAGCTCTTGGATCCATCTATTTAGCATTTGTGAGCCCATATACCCCGAGGTTGTTACTGAATTCTTGATGACATTCGAGCTTGACCCGGAGTTAGAGATTGGTGATGACAAGAAGATAACATTTAGATACCGAGGGAAGAGCCAGAATGTATCCGTTTCAAACTTGGCTAGGCACTTGGGATTATATTCAACGGATCATATTAGCTCATATTTGTTTCTACATGGTCATCAGACGATTCCTCATCATCCCGAGAGGAACCATATGATCATTTGGAGTGAGCTGATGGGCACTCACTATACTTGTGGTGCCAAGTCCTCGGCTCTGATTCTACCTCAGTTACATCTCCTACACAAGCTTATTGTGACATCTATTATGGGGAAGAAGGAGACCGGGCAGATAAATGGGGATGATTTACATATTATTGAGGCTATCATGAGCCTTCAGAATATCAATGTGGCTTGCATTATTGCTGAGAGGATGGCAAAGGAGAAGAGCTTGGACCTGACGAAGCATGTGTTTATGGGAGCCTTCATTACTAGATTATTGAGAGGGATGCGACTCTTGAAAAAGAGTCATGAGGACGAGTATAGAGTGTCTTCCACTTCATTACCTTGTGACTTGGATTGCTGCAAGCAGATCCAGCTGATTACTGAGGATTATGAGAGGTAGTGTTACTAGAAGGACACTCAGCAGCTAATCTCAGGATGTTTCATGACCAGGAAGAGGGTCAGAGAGGAGGATGTAGAGACTCCTGTTACTGATAGAATGGATAGAGTACCAGCTGTGCCTAGGAGTACCAGGACACCAGTCAGGGATACTGGGGTTGGGACATTAGGTCCCCGAGCTCAGATACATCATACAGATCCAGTCACTCCCATGACCTAGTACTTCACTTTGCACGCGTTGGCTGTCAACAACGCGCATCAGGCACTTATAGCTAAGGCTTTAGGCTTTAGGTTGTTCATTTGGGCACCGATCCTTTCACATTATCAGAGTTTGCGGGGTTGTTGGCATTAGACCCTATACCTTCTGATGAGCTTCCTACAGAGGATATGCTTAAGCATTTTTACAAGACCAAGATGGAGAACGAGGGGATGACTTTTGAGGACTTTCGACAGTTGGCCTTAGAGGATCCGATGAAGTTACCTGCCTACTCCCTTAGAGATGTATTGATGCAGTACAGGCAGGTGAGGTCAGAGGAGCAGTGTAACACCCCCAAATTTACTGTTTAGTGGAAGCACGAATTGGGTGTTACTAATCAATATACAAAGTACATAAGATATAATGAACGACCACTATATGCGTCATTTTACATTTGTATTGATAAAACCAAAAGTTTACATCAAAAGTATTGTTTACATTAGCTCGGTTGAAATTGAGAGATTTAAGTACATAATTAATCTATACAAAATATAATAATGCAGCTAAATCTCTGATTGTTTGCATGCTGACTCGAGCTAATTCGCCTTGATTGAGCAGTCCAACCTACTGCTAGTTACCTGTGATAAATGCTAAAATGGGTCAGCGAAACGCTGGTGAGCTCATAGGTTTGTATGTCAACACATAATTGTATGAACCGCAAGATTTATAATTGAGTGTCAGGTCCAATTAAGGAAACCCAACTTGAATGCCTCCTACGAGTGCCTAATCTACACTCGTCTTCCCAAATGCTAATACGTCCATTTGACCAGTTAGTGCGTGCTAACCCGGACGAGGATTGTCAATCCTATATGATATCATATACTAACATTCACGCTACTACGTATTACTAGACTATGCTATGGAGGGCTTTAAATTGATTAACTTGAAACTCATGTAGTATTTGATTTGATTTGTACTTGCGTTCAAATTGTAAAACAAAACGAGCAATAATATCACACCCCTGATTGAAAAGCAGTTAAATAGGGGCCACGAGACTCACCTGAGCCTTGAGTGTTTATCGAAATAAACTTGAATTGATTAGCTTGAGAATTGATGTCCGAAGACTTGTAACCTGAGTGTGTCCACGACACGTGATGGTTATTAATTATACAGGTATCTCGAAAGACTACTTTTGTAATTGTTTGTTTATCTATGATGTCCAAATTACCCCGATTTGGTTGATTGACTTGTCCAAATTACTAAGATTTGGTTGATTGATTTGAGTATTTGAAAACGTGTACTGCCCGTTGGTGACGGATTTGTAATAATAATCTCAACTATTATTATTTTGATTTCGTGGTGTTATACTTGAAAGTATGTTTTGATGTGTTTTAGAAGTTGTTACAAACTCTAAGTGACGGGGGTCCGGGGGCAGCGCCCCTAGTGAGCGGAGTTCCAGGGGTGGCAACCCCTGGCGGGGTCCAAGGGGCTGGCCCCTGGTTGGGGTCGAGGTGCTAAGTCAGCTCGAAAAATTTTTATTTCTACTAAGTTGCTTTGGTGAAAAACGCATCTGGGATTTGAATTTGGGTAAAATCAATTGATAAATTCCAGGTCTCGACACTTAGTAAAAATCTGTGTTTTCTAGTTTCTGGTTCGTGCGACGTTGGGTACGACGTCGCAGGTCCTGACTGCGACGTTGAGCATGGCGTCGCTATGTGCGACTTTCGCAATTTAATGCGACGTTATGGGTGGCGTCGCTATATGCGACATTGTTGATTCTTGCGACGTAGGGGCTTGTGTCGCTATGTGCGACGTCGGCCAATTAAGACGACGTTGAGACTGATGTCGCTCCGTGCGACATCGTGATGAGTTTTGCGACGTCGCAGCTGACGTCGCATGAAGTCTGGGCCAAAAGCGACGTTACGGTCTGATGACCGGAATTTGTGTCGAAAACGAGTTTTCCGGCGACCTTTTGGTCCAAATCTTTTACCCAACCCATATTTGGACATTATCAACTTAAATAACCCATAATCATGTAAAAATAATCGAAAACGGAGTGTTTCGGGTTTTTGTCGGAAACTTACGCGGTGTCGAAATGAAATTCCGAAAAGATAGAGTTGTAGATCGTTGCGAGGTGATTCCTTTTCTCTAATTATCTTGATGATCCGAGGTCCTTTAATATTGTTATTTGGTGATTTAGTGGGATGGTGGTGATGATGTTTGTTTTGAGAGAAAATTGAGAGAAGAGAGAGAGAGATGAGATGAAAAATGAGGAAAAAGATGTAGGTGATGAGGTGGTAAAGGGGGCCGGCCCACTTGGGCCCCACCCGAGTGTGGTTGGCTCCCAATTTTTATCCTGCGCAATCGCGCTCCGTGCGGTGTTCGTTTTCCCTGTCGTTTAAACGTTAAACGATTATTTTATACGTTTAAATATATGTTTTAAAATACGAATAATTACCCAGTAATTTTGTTGAAGTATTTTACCAAATACTTAATAATTGTGCGTTTAATATTTTAATTGCGTGTATGTTATTTGTACGATTTAATACGAATGCGAAATATTATCAAAATAATATTTTTGGATATAATAGTGTTGTTAAATAACACTATATTAGTTAATAAAATTGTTCACCAACGTCCGTATTTAATTTAACCGAATTACATTCGATTTGAAACTTGTACGATTTAAATCAAATCGCATAATACTTGTATATATATATATTCAACAATATATATTACTTGATACACAAACTAGTCTAACACATAACTAATTACATGTATTAAAACTTGATTAGGCACTAATCACTAGTCCTAATTTGACGGGTGTCACAAGCAGAGAGTCTCCAGTGGTCAGCAGTCAGTTGTTGGACCTTCCTCAGTTCCTCCACCGGTTCAGCCATCTGTTCAGGACTTTGATCAGGGCTCTCCAGCACCCTAGATCTGTGCACCCATATCATATACTTACTATTTTCTCTTATCCATACTTTTGACTTGCTTTGTGGTTGTGGAATTTTATTTTGTTATATTTTTGGGACATGAACTATCAGACACAGTCTGCTTGGTTTCTTTATTTTCAGTATTTAGATTATTAGTTATTTAGTTTACTTATTATGTTTTAATCTCTGTTTTTCTTAGCTAGAATAAGTTAAATGTAGAGAATTGAGGAAAGGAGATACCGATCATTCACGAAGAAACTGCTTTCTGCATGGAATCAGCTAAGAAACTTCTATCACTTGCAGATCGCCCATTCTTTCTTTAAACACATCTCCCGTCTCTACCTTAGGGAAGTTCCTTTCTTTTTGTCACGATTTTCGCCATTACCATATATCCAAATATGCTTAAATTCTAAGTGTGGGATTCCATCCCACCATTTTTCAGAAACACTTAAAATTGTTCCACTATTTCAAAATCTAAGTGTGGGATTTTTCCCGAAGAAAATCCTACGTCTTAGCAATGAAGATTGAGGACAATGTTGTTTTAAGTGTGGGATATAGGTATATAAATATCGCAAGTTCATATTTGCTTGTCCAAAGTAATACCTCCATTTTCATTCAAACTTTTTCAAAATTTTTCGCAAAACCAACCTAAAAGGTTGAGATTTTTAATCACCAAAACATTCGAAAACCCAACCTCGATGGTGTCCGACATCCATTCGGCTGATTTCGAATATTTTTAAAGATTTTAGTCTTAGAAAATTCTTTTAAATGGATAAACTTTCTGTCAAAATAAATAAATTGCTTTGGAAAGTAAGATAAGGCAAAAATAAGACCGTATCTTAAACTGAAATCGAGAAATCCTCTATGCATCGCATGACTTGGTGCATATAACCCCTTTTGCTGTGAGGTATTTGAGACCATTATAAGCATTCATTTTTAATGCTTCCTTTTCATTTCGGAGTGTGCGCCGATGCATGTGTCTTTGAATTAGAACTTGCTCCTGTAATGCATTTCGAGACCATACCAATGAGTGCCGTACGCGGTATAGGTGCAATTAGATGATCTTGACATTTATTAGGATTAACCCATTTCTTTCATATCTTTTCAAACCAACCTTTCCAACTTTCTTTCTAAGATTGTTGGTGATCCGATTAGAAAACCCTTTGCGCCTTAGCCATTTCATTTCAAAACCACAAAAGCCCTAAAAACTTCCCCACTACACAAACACTTTCCCACTAAACACCATTCCAGCTCATGAACTTCATAGATCATAAGTAAAGGATTACTTGAGATATCTTTCTATTAGTGTTTCATCTTCAAACATCTCTCCGTACCTTTCAAGAGTTTATAAAGAAAGAAATCTAAAAAGAAGATACGGTGCAAAAGCGAAGTTAGTACCCATCACGAAGATATTATCCGTAGAAGACAGTATGAAAAATTGGTACTTGTCAAAAGAGAAGTCAAAGATGTCTCACTACATGAAGGATCGCCGAGGTCATAAAAAGAAGAAAAAGAAAAAGAAAAGAAAAACAGACCTTGGAGAACTCCTAGAAGACCTTAAATGAGAAGACTTCTCTCCAAAGAAGAAAAATCCGTTAGATCTCAAAAGAAACATCAAAATAAAAGATTATTCCTCTAGGAGATGAGTCTACTCCGAGTCTGAAGCTCCAAAACCCTAAAAACCAATGACCAACCTACCCCTATCCTTACCCACTTCACCCTTACTCACACAACCCGATTAAAATGCCTTGGGATAATTAGCACCGTTCTCAAAGGAGTGGTAGAGATTCGATTCTCGACCAAGCCTATGACGATAAGCACTGCATGACTGGCAATGAACGATTTTGTTTCTATAGATTATAGGTAACCCGATACACTTTGAGTGAATTGAGTGACCCACTTGTGAGAATCGCCCAGTCATGTACATCTACGTCTCGAGAGTTGCAAAGTAAGCCAAAAAGGGTTGATTAGTTAAATGTTTAAGTATAGTTAATTTTTGTTGATGCTTACTTCCCGAAAAGATTTATCTAAATTGAAGAAAGTGACTTTCTGCGGAAGATACTCTAAGCATCCAAAATAATTTAAAAAAAAAACTATTTTCCAAATGGGGATTGCTTGAGGACAAGCAAAAGCTTAAGTGTGGGATATTTGATGAATCGCAAAAAGTCACATTTTTACATGCATTATTTGTCCCATATTTAGCTCTTTTCTAACAAATGCATCTTAAAATCATCAATATTCACCAACTTTTGTTAGAAAGGTATAAACTTGTCGGTCTTCAGAGAATCGAGCAAAAAGGGCAGAAAACTAACCTAAATAGGCATCATTTTGAGCATAACCCTAATTCCACTGTAAACTTCACACTAGGCCCTCACGACTGTCTTATTTTGTAGCCATGGAGATTACAAGAACGTGGATATAAGGATTGCTCAGATTGGATCAAGGATGAGAGAGATACGCAACAAACAGCACAATCGAAGACTACGAGATGTATTCTGGACACGCCTGGGCTTCACACCGCCAATTTCTACCAAATTGGCATCATTAGAAGCGTAACGGAAATACGAGACCATGGGCGAAAGAATCAAGTTAAACGGAAATGAAACGAAGAAGATACAGCCTTCCGAAGCAACGTGAAAAGTCGGAAAAATCACACGGCCTAGCACACGGACACTCTCGTTTTGCTTCGTTTGCTTATACGCGCGTGCTTGTGGACTTGTACTCTTGCAACCTTGGTGGCCTATAAATAGAGGACTCCTCATCCTCATTTCACACACCTTTATCACATCATTTTCTCACATTTTCATTTTCTCACTCTCTCTCTAAGTAGTTTCTCTCTATAGAGAACTAGAGAGATGCAGGCACGGTTCGAGTGGGGAAGATAGCTGTAGCTTGGGAATTTTATTGTATTGAAGTTTTCAAGACTCTGGCTTGTACTACCCAGTGTTACGCTGCTTAACTACTGGTTATTACTTATTCCCTTACTTACGGTTATTATGTTTTGTTTGCGTGATATCTTTGTTTGTGCTGCGAATATTGCCATGCTATTTAGGTAGTTTGATACTCTGATTGTTGAAATGTAGATGTTAGGATTATGGATGATATTTAATTCATATTTAACATGCTATGATTGGTGATTGTTTTGATGTATATCTGGTTGAGTTTTACATGAATATAGACTTAATCAAGTTTCCATCCTTTCAAGTCTTTCACGTGACTATTGTCTTAGGATAGGATCTGATCAACCATAATACTACGTAGATATAGTTATCTCATATTATAGTATGAAGCTATGAATATTCCATAAAACGGCACAGTACTTCGTATAGCATTGGAAACACCTCATGTGGAGTACAAATACGTGGAAGCTAAGGAACTGCCGTAGGTTTATTTCATCGTGGAATACCTGAAAGTCACCCTTTTAGAATATGGGTCTAGGAACAATAAAGCTATGGAAATGCTCACTACACCATACACCGTTAGTACACCAAGGTTAAAATACAGCTGTGGAAATGCTCGCTGCACCGTACACCGTTAGTACACCAAGGTTAACATACAGTTGTGGAACTACTTTGATGTACAGTACACCGTGAGTATGCCTTGAGTCTAGAACACTGTGGATATGCCAAATGCACTGTACACCATGAGTATACCTTGAGTCTGGAACACTGTGGATATGCCAATTGCACTGTACACCGTGAGTATTCCTAGGGATGAACACCTGATAGCAAAGGAGGGTCTAATTCATGACAGAGTTAATTGTACTTAAACCTGATATAAATGAGTTCTGAAAAGAAAGCAAGTATTCGGTTGTAATACAAGATGCTTAAAATGCTTAACTCAACATAACCGACAGCTCAACATATATAGAATACAATTTGTACATATCTAGATAAACTCATATAGATTTAGGTGTTAAGAAAGGTCAGATACATAATTGCAGTTTGTTACCTTATGCCTACACCCAAGATATATCATCCGTAGAGGTCGCTTAGTCTTTTAAGACAAGTGAGGGGGGTTTAAACAACCTGTTTCTGATCAGCATCAGGATAACCTAGGATTCAGTGACATATGCTTTTAGGCTTTTAGACTAAAATGTAGGGTCCTAGAGTTTACACTGACTGTCCATCTGATGATTTGCCCAAGGTAGTCTTCAATCATCTTTATAATGAATATCATCCAGAAACCCTAATTATCAAAGTTTCAGCAATCACGCTTTACCTGTTGCCTACTCTCTATTTTATTTACGTCTTTTATTTAATATTAGATAAACCAACCAAAACCAACCTACTTTTATAAACCCATCCTATCAGAAAGCTCGTTTACGGTAAGTCCCTTTTAGTTCCATTCGCTCCGATTTTAAGAACGACACTCGAGTTATACTTACTGCTTACTCCCCAAAAGTAGGTAGTACTTATAGTTTGAGCCCCAGCTCATATAAATTTAAAACCAAACACGTTCACGTGTTGCGTCGTTGTTTGCAGGACCGATGTGCCCACCTTAAAACGACCGCAGGAAAGTCAGCACTCTGACGGCGCAACACTTACCGACTTGTTAAGCTTTGACTATGATGCTCATGACAATGTATATCAACATTATTGCATTCGTGCAATCACTATTTACTACTTTTATTGCATTCGTGCAACACTTACTACATGATTGTGTTCAAACTACTATTTACTATTAAACCTGTGTGATTCACCAACCTTTTTTGGTTGACCTTTTTAGTGATGCATTCGTATGTACACAACAATAGTAGGGTTGCCCAACAGGATTGATTACTAGCTCAAGTCGCATGCATGTACTGATTTAGAGATTTTTCTACATTACTTTTGTAATAAATGTTTTGTACTAGAATCTCTTGGATTTTACTCGCGAACTCGATACTTGTGTATATTTTTGAATACTTATGTAATGTATTACTTTTCAAACGTCTCATATAGAGTCGTTCATTATACCTTTGTGCTTGAATACTTGATTAGTCGCGCCCGGTTATTACTTCCGCTAAACAATGAATTTGCGGGTGTGACAGATTGGTATCAGAGCCTAAGGTTATAGTGAACTAGGTTGCATTTAGTGGGCCTAGACTATGACCGTTAGGCAGTATTCCTTATTAGGTATAACTGGTTCAGTGATTACATCATATGAATTTAATTTAACATAGCCTGATCAACTATGTACAATTAAATGAAGATGATGTGAAATCTGAAATGGGTTATATTGAACCGGAATGCACTAGTTGACTCTTACCACGAGAGAACAAAGACTCTTACTTGTTTTGTGCTAGACACACACTAGGCTATTATGCGATATACATGTATATACATACGTAGGCCTCACTCACATGCTGTACTATTAGGCTATTGTATATTGAATATATATGAATAGGCCTCACACGTTGATATACTCGCTATAGAAATAGATGACTCTTCTCTTGTGACACCTATGAAATTCGCTCATCGACTTACACCGAACAACAACTCGATAACCGTCATATCACTTTAAGAATGAACTCTAACGATTTCATGAACATCTCACCTAGTACTCGAAATCAATGTACTTCCAAGGACTAAAATCCTTTCTTGCCATTTCTATAGAACTACTCGGGTGGAAAATGGCAAACTCCACAACAGATGATTACACGTCAAATAATGACCAAATCAATGATGAACAAATTCAATACACGTATCTTGATGAAGATATCGCTCCAATAGAGGAAATCGTAAACGAAGAAATTGAAAACCAAAACTTCGGGATAATCGACATCGAAGAGTACGAAAGAGTACGAGATCAGGCCGAAGACTTAGATGGCCGAAATTGGGAACTCAAAATGAAATGCAAAATCTACGAGCTGGAACTGAGGATTCTGAAAATATCCATCTATGAACGAATCTGAGATCAGATCCACTACTGGAAAGAAGTAACTACAAATTTGAGTCACAGAACAACAATGTGGATCAAATGGATGTACCAACAAGCAACCGAAGATGCTTTGAACTACCCTGCATCTCTACGATACAGGGACATCCTCGAAGCACATTACCACCCTCACGACCTGCACCTAGAATAGATCCACGATAACTATAACATACTTGTATAGCGGAACTATGTATCTAGTAGGTTGTACTAGGAACCCCTAATCCGATGGGTGTATAGTAACCCCGTCACATTTTGTATGAACCTTCAATAATTGTCCGGATGTCATAACTCCCGACACCTTTTGTAAACTCTAACTCTTGTGATCTTTTGAACCCCTATGTTAAATGATTACAATCCTATTACTTTTATTGTCTATCGACACGTCATGCATTGGCATACTTTCTCAGTATTTATACAACTGTGACAATTATATTTTTCGTACAAACTCGCACATGTCCTTTATCTTGTTATTAAAGGAACATGCCTCCAAAACGACAATCAATCACCGCTGCTGAATTGGAACGACTGATTTCTCAAAGAGTGGCTGAAGCTTTGGCTACTCGAGATACGCCGCCAAATAGTGGCTCACGCCCAACTCAGGGCAGCTAGGTTACGACTACCACTACAGTAGTCAAACCCTGTACCTACAAAGACTTTCTAAACTGCAAACCCTTAAACTTCAAGGGCACAGAAGGAGCCATCGGGCTAATCATATAGTTCGAAAAGATGGAATCTGTGTTTCGAATCTGCAACTGCACTGAGGAATTCAAAGTGAAATACTCCACCTGCACTCTCATGGATAGTGCGCTTACTTAGTGAAACACCCACGCCCAAACTGTGGGAATTGATGTCGCCTATCAGCTCTTGACGCGCTACGCACCGGTCGTTGATATATCTGATGGTGACGTGGGCACGGCAGTGGGTTTTTAATTTATAAGGCTGGGGCCTAGGGTTACTATAGTTGCTAATCTATAAGGGCTAGCAAGGACAAGTATGACCTAGGATCGTTCTTCAAACCGTGACGAATTGAAAATAGGGAGGTTTAGATACTTGTGTGTATTTAGCTGGGATTAAAAGGTTAGTTGGTTTGAGTATTATAATCTAATAAAACGTGAAAGTAATAAAGGTTGAGGTTACTTCAGGCGTTCAGCGATTAAATCGATTGTCTACTATGAAGTGGTTCAGGGGAATATAAATGTGAAGAGTTCTAGTGTAGATAAGTTTGCAGGTTAATGTGAGTTATTGCTGCAATCCTTCCATCGAACTGACGTGGAGGTTTCCACAATCAAGCAGAAGGAATGTCACGTGGATTGCAGAATACATTGACACGTACATCGAAAGTTCTCTCAAATGCACGGCCATATTATTTGACAGTTAATCTCCAATCCTATCCCCCAATCTCGGTCGTCAGAGATGTCCGAATCATGGCATAGTCTATTGAATGAATGTCTTATAAACGGGTTTTACCCTCGCCGGAATAAGTTGGAATAACTGGTCTAGGCGGTCAAACAATATGTCATCACTTATTCGTACAAGTTATCAGCACTACTCAAGTATGCAAGATATCAGGAATATTTTTTTTTTTGGGACTAGAAACCTAAATAGTACTTTTGTCAAACAAATCGATCCGTAATACAACTACCTTCGGTCATTCCAGACTTCCGTACGTTTGTACTTTGCATAAAACATTTCCAGCACTATATCAAGGAACAGTCGAATAGGGGCCGTCATATTACTTCACGACATCCTAAAACTCTTTAGATTTACTATCACGATAATCCTAAGGCAACAATCAAACAAGAACATGCAATAAGATAATCAAAATAGTATTTGGTTTTTAGGCTGACAAAGGCATGTAACTAGGTCAGGAATACTCCGAAAGTTGTCTCAAAAGTATTTCCTGTTTGAATTTAATCTTAATCTACCTCTACTCCCATATTCCATGTCTCTTAGATCTTATTTTAGCCTAGAGAACACCGGCCATGCCGAGCTTAACGATTCAATCTAACATAATATAACTAAGTGACCTCTATACTATGAGTTAGCTACGTTCATTTTTGGATAAGGTTTTAGTCACAACATGAGTTAGGCAGATAAACGATAAAGATTTAATTCCTACATCTATTCATAATTTAAGTTACCCGCAGCTACGTAACATACAGTTTATTACATATTTAAATATTCCCTAAACTACTATCATAGCAGCCAAATGAGTTATTTAGCTAATCATGGCAAATCTGATAAACATAATTGAGAATAAAAATATAAACAACAAACATAACTAAAATAAAAGAAATAGATTAACACCTGATAAAGCGTACAATTACTCGTAGCTAAAATGTGTCCCGGAGCACCTCCGTACAAGGATAATTATTTCTTTTTAATTAACTAATTGGCTAGTCCAATTAATTAAACTAATCTAGAAAAAGAAAAATTTTAAGCTGAAAATTTGAGAGTGAAACTAGTCTAGGAATGTGTTTTTTTGAAAAATGAATCCAAAGGTATATTTATAGTTGAAATCCGGCTCACGATAGCAAAGTTAGGCTCATTTTAGTGAAAAAGCGCGCACGGTACGAGTACAGGACGAAAAAGGTGGCGCACGGACGAAAAAGCACCTGGCACCGGCCGGCACCGATTGGATCCGGGCTGGGGCCGGTTCAAGGAGACAAAAAGCTGGCCGGCACCGGTTGGTAGCTTGCCAGCGGCGGTTGGTAGCCAGCCGGCAGCGGCCCACGGGCTGCCGTACGCCCTTTCGGTTTACGTTTTCGTGCGTATCTCATTCGTTGTGCATCTGATTGCGATGATTCTTTTTGCGCTGGAATCGATTTTTAAAAACGAAGACTTTGGTGTAAAGAGATCTCCGAGATGATTTTCCTATCTTGAGATGTCTTGTATCGAATGTTTTGAATCTTCCGCAGCGTGTAGAGTCTTCATTCTTTTTCCGTTTTGGTTTATTCTTTTTGCGTCGGATTCAACTTTTGAAAATGAAGACTTTGATATAGAGAAATCCTTGGGATGATCCTTTTCACTTGATATTTTGTCTTGGTTGCCTTCGATCTTCAAATGTGAGTGAAATCTTCGTTTTTCGGCCGTTTTGCTTGATTTTTCTCGTGCTTCCTTATTTTTACCTACTTGACAAAATATTAATGATTAATGCAATATTTGAGCTCTTTTTCCAAGTATTGTTCTAAAATGAGAGGGATATCGTTAGTAAAAACGTGACGTTTTACGCAATATTAAGTATCCCACACTTAGAATTTTGCTTGTCCTCAAGCAAACCTTATGAAAATTAACTTCGATATGGGGGTCTAATGAGGGCGTTATTGATTTCTGGAGAACTAGATTCCTAAAGATCGATGTGAGAGGGTTTTAAGTAGGGTTCAATTTCCTGGATGTTTCACAAACTGGATCTGGCAAGCTCTCTTCTCAATCCTCGTAATGTAGGATATACATGACTAGGGTTCCTCATGGGTGGTCACTCAATTCACCCAAGTGTATCGGGTTTCCTATTTTCTAATTCGCTCAGAAGCCATTCATGCAGCTCTTTTGTCGTCATAAGCTTGGTCGAGAATCAAATCTCCACTAATTAAATGGGAACGGTGCTAATTATCCCAAGACATTTGTAAAGAGGGTTGTATGGTTAAATGAAGGTGAAAAGAGGTTTACGGATGGTTTTTGGTAGGTATAGCCTAAGAATTGTCTGTGAAGACGTGCTCTTGAAGCTGGGTGATGCCTCTTTTTGGAATTTTTCTCTCAGGTGTCCTCCTTTTCTTAGTTGTTTCTTTTCTTTTTCTTCTTTTTTCCTCTTTTGGCGAGCTATATGGTGCGCCTCTGGCTTTCTTGATAATACTTTTAGGTTGAGAATCGTTGAGTTTCTTCTGGCAGCTTAGTTTTGCTGTTTCATGCTTTCTTCGGAGGTTCCTTATTTTTGTTTTCCTTTTTATCACCACGCAATTTCTGACAAATTTTTCTGACAGAGCTGAAACTTAGGCTACGGCAAGGAGGAGGAAGAGAATGGATAGGTTTAAAGTATTCTTTAGAAACGAAAAGGTTAAGGCTTAACATGTTTTCTAAATGGATCTTCAATGCTAATAGAGAGCATTGGTCGGGTTAGGCTTGAAAACAGGGGTTTTTAGGAGAGGGGTTTACTCCTAAGAAATGTCAAGATCCTCTAATTGCACCTTCGTCACGTATGACGCCCATTTGTGTAATCTCGAAATGTATTGCTTGAGCAAGTTCTAATTCGAAAAGGCATACATCGGCACACTCACAATTGAAAAGTGAAGCACTAAAGATGAGTGCTATAAGGCTCAAGGTTCCTCACTTTGTAGTTGTTTGGTTTTGTGCCTAGTCATGCGATTGCTTGTTTTGAATCAATTTGGATTTCAAAAAAAAAATTCTGCCTACTTAAGTTCTTCCACCTATTTTTTTGAATTTTTGGTATCCATAAATATCTAATAAGGACTTTTCATCAAAGATTTTGAAAAAAAATTTGAAAATTTTGAAGGTTGTTTGAAGGACTGAGCAAAAAGGGTTAAATATGCACTATAGTAGTGAATACTACTACTATCCCACACTTAAGAGAACATTGTCCCTAATGTTCAAATTCTAAGTTGGGTTATCCCACACTTAGAGTTTTTACCCTTGGAGCAAAATTAATCTAAGTTATTCTCCAATTGTGAGTAGTAATCCCACACATAGAGTTTTTCTTAGCATTTAGTGTTTGTTTAATCAAGACAAAATAAGAAGAGAGATACTTCCCAAAATTTGCGTGCGTGGCCACTGTATTTATGGACCAGGCTCAAGTGTGTGAATTGTTGGGCGAGGACCAGACTCATTCAATAGAAATTGTCCCATAATTCCTACGTAGATTTCTGCATAAATATCCTTCAGAAACACAATTGTTAAAGTTAACATACATAATAAAACATAAATGATAGCTAAAATCCATCAGCATACAGCCTCTCCCAGTCAGTGAAGTCATCATCCATGAAGATCGTGTTATCGACGATCGATGTGGGTGATGCAGACTCCACGATGGTGTAGACCGGAGATGCAGAATCCAAGCCTCTATTGCAGCGATCTCCTCCTCCAGTGGGTCCATAGGGATGGGGTGGTCCTGCGCAGTCGTGTTCCAAGGTGGGAATAGGTCCCACGGTGGAATGTGCGAAGCGGGATCAGGGCCCATCTGAAAAGGGCACACAGGTATGAAAGGAAGGCCTAGAGCATCGTGGATCTCAGTGATGGATGCGTGCTGGATATCGAGAGCTCTCAACATCGCCCAAGTGACGGCACGATCCACAAAGGTCACTCCGTGCTCAAAAGTGGGTACTGGAGTGGTCCCCACGGTCATGCCTTCGATCCTACGAGGTGTGAATAACCCAGCAGAGGTCTGGTGAAGAAGTAGTGATCCCTCAACATTGACCTCTACCAAGTCTGTCCAGGTCTCGCCAGATCGAGGAGGCGGTGACTGAGAATCTTTGATGGTCCTCGTGCTACTGCCCGGTGATGAAATCCGGGAGTGATACACGACACGCGTGCGTCTCTGTCTAGGAGCTCGTGAACTGGCTGGCTGTGAACTCATCCTGCAAAAGTAAGAAAAGTTAATGGCACGATAAGCAAAAATAGCTCATGTCCTGTAGCTTGTCCAAAGGGTGAAATTCTGCATAAAATAGATTAAGCTGACTACATAAGAAAATAAAAACTAATGCATAAAAATAAGATAGGCTTGGGGTGCCTCCCAAGAGTGCCGACGCGCCACCAACCATCACGGATCATCAACGCGACCGTATGGCAGCACGTCTGGTTTAGTTTTAAAATTTATATTTTGCTGGGGACCTAAGCTCTACTAAAGCTGTATAGCAGTAGTTTGACCTAGGGTCGTTATAAAGAGTTGATCGTATTGTGAAATGACTTGTTGAGATGGACAGTTCAGTTTAGCGATGGGTTTTAAAATACTTTTGAGAGGGGGTTTATACTTAGGTCCTAATTAAAATTAAACTAAATAAAGCAGGAAATAAAAGGTAGGTTTAAATCAGTTATGGAGGAGAGTGCTTGTTATGATTTCGTTAGCTTATACGTGGGGTGATGCTGAATTAGGGTTTTAATATTTGAAAATGTCTTTTAAAGATTTGTGTCTTGCTTTCACGTAGATAACTTGCAGTGTAAACACTAGCACCCTACTGATCAGTTGAACCGAACAGTATGTCACTGAGTACTAGGCTATCAAGAGTATAGTCAGATCGGACTGTCTTGAAACCCTCCACAGTGTCTCTTAGTGAGACCAAGTGACCTTCCAGATGGGGTACAGGAATAGGGCAACAGTCCGCAATTTATCCACTGACCTTTCTTTAACACATGCAAGAGATCTAAGCTGGATGATGTGACGCAAAAAGTCATGTTTTTAAGTATGATATTCCACACTTTTTGGACACATCTTTAGTGAAAACATTCCAAAACAATCATTATTTACTAAAATTCACTAAAGTGCTCCAAATATAGGCGTTGCTACAAAAACCACTAAAAACGTCCAAATAACGAGCAAAACACAGCGAATAAACAACGACCAATTCTCACATCCTCATTTACCTTATGATAAGCACATTCTAACCTTATGATATGTTGTAATAGGTAAAAACGAGATGGGAGAATCAAGAATCATGCAAATTGGGTGAAGAACGGAAGAGATACGGCTTCTACAGATCGTTAAAAGTCATTCCAAACATGCTTGAGTTACACACATCCAATTTCTGTGAAATTGGTACCATTAGAAGCGTAACGGAATTACGAGATCGTGGGCGAAAGAATCAAGTCAAACGGACGTGTAACGAAGGAGATACGGGCGTTTTAAGCAACGAAGGAAAGCCGAAACACCCCGTATACGGCCTTGGCAAGCCGTATACGGCCCCACAAGACCGTATACGGCCTTTTAAGACCATATACGGCCCTTCTGACCCCATATACTGTTTTGGCAAGGCTAGGGTCCATCCGGTCATCCTCCTTCATGCTTGGTTCGCTTGTACGATGCGCTTTGATGCTTGTACGTATTTCTCCTTTGGCTCCAAGCATTATTCCTTTGGCTCCAAGTTTGGCTTCAACTTTGGCTCCAAGTATTGGCTCCATGGCTTGCTCCTTTGGCTCCAAGACAATTGCTTTGGCTCCAAGTTGATCTTCACCTATAAATAGATGACCTCCTCCACCATTTCATTCACACCTACACCTCTCATTCCATTTCTCTCATCTCTCTCTCTAGTATAGTTTCTCTCTCTATCACTACTCTTAGGAGTTAGAGGAGAATTAGTCTTGTAGTAGGTTCTCTCTAGTCTTTCTCTCTATTTTCTTACTAGGGTTTTAAACCCTTGGACTAGTGAGATGATTAGGGAGGGAAACCTTCTCTTTTCTTCTAGATTAGTTATGTAATCAATTAGTAGAGGCTAGCTTATGTAATGCTTGGATATTAATGAAGAAATACAAGTGTTATTCTGCTTGCAATTCATATCGGTATTATCTATCCTTTCTATTGTTAATTTGTCATAATGTTCTTGTTTGATGTTTGTGATTTATTAATATTAGAAATGTTTATTGATATGCTTTGTGATTAGTTGCTTGTATGATTGCCATGATTTAAATAGTAGTGATGGTGTTACTCCAAATATATGATATTGGGATAACATCATTATGAAACAACGAAGGTAACGTTATACGGATTTCATTTTTATAGCGCCGGAAACATCACTAATGTGTGGAGTAGGAAACGTGGAAGCTATGAAAGTCGTGGGCACAATCCGCTGTGGAATAATGTTCCCGATTATTATATAAATGGGAGTTGTTATACTTTGTTATCAGTCTAAACTTATCCTGAATATAGACTTTATCGTTCACCCTTTCCGGTCTTTTACGTGACTATTGCCCTTAGGATAGGACTTTGCAAACCCGAATACTACGTAAACATAGTTATCCGTGTTACAGTATGAAGCTATGAGACTCCGTTAAATGGCACTGTACTTCTGTAACACCCCCAAATTCGTTGAGCGGAAGCATTTAGTTAAGTGTTGGGGTGTCACAATAATAAAGCATGCATACGTATCAGAGCTTATGATTACAACAGAACAATATATATTAAGATGCCAAAAATGTTAATTACAAAGTTTACGATTCATCGAATCGTATAAGTTAAAAGTAATGTGTATACAAAAGTGGATTTCTAGAATATGACAAAACAGTTTCAGTTATACTAGAGAAATCCATATGTTTTTCCAAAAAGTTGGCATCCTAAAGCTTCACGGGTCGCCTAATTCTCCATGTGTGTTGGCGATCTTACATGCGCAGCTAATTCCCTGAAAAACATAGTAAAAGTCAACAACTAGGTTGAGTGAATCCACAGGTTTTGTTGTATGATGTTGTGTTCAAGTTTTTGTAGTCACATTTGTTGGACCAATTACGTTCATAAATAGTAATTGCCATAATAGTCGAGTAATGTTTAGTGGAATGTCATCCAAAGTATAAGTTCAGTGGGTTGTTCGCCCAAAAGTTTCAGTTTAAGTGGGATGTTGCCCGAAAATAGTGGTGTTGGGACGTTACCCAAAATGCGGTTCATGTGGGGTGTTGCCCAAAATAGTTGTGTTGGGACGTTACCCAAATCATATGTTTGAAAACGTATTGCTGGTCGTTCCCCAGTAGTTTAAAGTTTGAGTCGGTCGTTCTCCGACTAGTTACCAAATGTACCGGTCGTTCTCCGGTAATATACCAAGTTAGCACCGGTCGTTCTCCGGTGAGATACATTGTTAGTACCGGTCGTTCTCCGGCAAGATATACTGTTAGTACCGGTCGTTCTCCGGTAAGATACCATGTTAGTGTCGGTCGTTCTCCGGCAAGTTACCAATATGTACCGGTCGTTCTCCGGTAAGATACCAAATTTGTTTCGCATAGTGATAATAGTTTTTGTTTGGAATACCATGTCGTACGGACAGTTGTAATAGTTGACCGTAGTTATAAGCAATTTGTATAATTGTACCAACAAGGCAGTTATGTGATAGTTTGTATAACAGTTTGACAGTTCAAGTACTCTAATTGTTCGAGTAAACAGTATGATAAATAATCATATAGTAAAAGCAGTTATGGCAATCAGTAAATCAGTAAAACACTATGTTTTCCACCCCTGTTCAAAGCAGTTAAAACAGTAAAAGTAGGGGCTGTGAACTCACCTGTTGATTTTAAGTAGTTGTGCGAGTGCTAGCAAACCTAAACCCAAGTACAGTCTGAAATCTCCTAACGTCCTAAACGTACGAGATTTAATAAGTATGTGGATGTCTAAACTAATCATCCATGCTAGTGTTTGTACAACCAAGTCACGTCCAAATCGTTTGTTTAATGTTTATGTTTGTATTTCGTTGTTTGTGAAAATGTATACGACTCGTTGGCGAAAGTTTGAAATCAACTTTTTGATAAAACAAGTATGTTTGAATTGTTTGTATAGTTCGTGTATCGTATAATATGTGAGTATTCGATGCCGGTTAAGTTCGACACTTAGTGGAAAAATAGTTTGTGAAGTTTCTGTCTTATGCGTCACTAAGGGCGTCACTTGCTTTGGATATGCGACACTAGGCTAGTGTCGGTATACGTGGTGATCAGATTGTTATGCGTCACTTATTAAGTGTCGGTTAAAATAGTAGTGCGGCACTTACGAAGTGTCGGGTGTAAGATTTGGGCGTCACTGACTGAGTGTCGGGTATAAAGAAAAATCTGATTTCATGCGGCACTTGGTAAGTGGCGCATAGATGTGTCGGTCAGTGACTAGCGTCACTCGGGGAGTGTCGGTATCGTAAGGTTAGTAGCGTCACTAAACAAGTGACGGTATATTTCGGGTTTCATGCGGCACTAATAGCGACACTAGAGAAGTGTCGCTATACTGTTTTCGGTCCTATGCGACACTTATGTCTGTTCGACGAACAGCTCACAAAAACAAGATCTAAGTTCGATTTTGGACATTTTCGGTTGTATAAAACACTAAAACATGTTATACTAAGTATATTAAACACTAAATAGCAATTATAACTTTGAAATCTAAAGATTTGCGGGATTTGTCGGAAACTTACGAGTGTCGGATTTGAAATCCGAAAAGGTAGAAATGTAGATCGGGGTCTCGTGGTCGTTTTATTCCAAAGAAGTATGGTGATCCAACACGTTTTTGTGGTAGTATTTGGGGTTTTTGTGTGATTTTGGGTGAATTTTAGAGAGAAGGAGGAGAAAGAGTAAAGAAGAGAGAGAGAGATGAAAGAAAAATGGAAGGAAAAGGAGGTGGAGTTGGGGTTTTATCCCCTTCTCTGCCTCCGTGTTTGCGCTCCGTGTTTGTGTACCCGATCGTTAAATGTTATTTTATTTTAACTATTATGTTTTTAATTACATTTTCATTATTTTTAATTAGGATCTTTTTATGAAACTAACTTAATTTAGTTATAAAAATTTTAACTTTGTTTTATTTAAATTGTACGAATTAAACGTTTTGCGTTATAAAATGATTTGTAAATATTTTTGACAAAATATTTATTCGTTACTACGTTATTTAATAATTTCGTTTTATTAAATAATTTTGTTCACCAACAGTCGTATATTTTTGTTGCGTTTGTTACCAATTGTTCAGTACTTAATTACAACTAATTACGAATATGTAATACTACGCGTATTATCTAGTTGGGCTATGCTAGACTTACCTCTAAAATGTGTTGTGAATTCACTCAAGTAGGGAATTAGCCTAATAATGCAAGTGATTAATGAAATTAATCGTGTTCAAATTTGCGAGGTGTTACAACTTCGTATAGCGTTGGAAACACCTCGTGTGGAGTACAAATACGTGGAAGCTAAGGAAATGCCGTAGGATCATCTCATCGTGAATTACATAGAAGCCACCCTTCTAGAACAAGGTCTAGGATACATAAAGCTGTGGAAATGCAAAACCTTAAAAGTACTGTACCCCGTGAGTATACTTAGATTTATACAAGCTGTGGAAATACTTAATGCACTATACACCGTAAGTATACCTAGGGATGAACGTCTGATTGTAAAGGAGGGTCTAATTCAAGACGGAAGTATTTGAGCTTAACTAATAGAATATGAGTTTTGAAAAGAAAGCAAGGAGTCGTCTGTATTCCCAGATGCTTAAACCCCTTAACTCTTCATAACCGATAGTTTAGAATAACATAGTTAAATAACCAGTACACATTTAGATGACACATTTAGGTTTAGGTGTTAAGAAAGGTTAGAGTATCCATAATGGCAGTTTGTTACCTCATGCATGCACCCCGGAGTTATCTCCAGAGACTCACTATTCCATAACAGGGTAGTTGAGCAAGGGTCACTGTACCGTCACAAGGGCAGTGTTGGGGGGTTGAGAAACCTGTTCTGATCAGAATCACCATAGCCTAGGTACTCAGTGACATACTAATTTAGAACCGGAACTAAATAAGTAGAGTCCTAGTGTTTACACCTAAGTTTATTTGTTTGTCAACTGAATGTGTCCCCATATAATCATCATCTCTGCACATACACTATCCTAAATCATGGTGAACCACGTCTTTGTTATCCTCAGGTGTTACATATGCTAGTCTCCCTTTACTTTTATGCTTTATAAGTTTTAGTAGTTTAACTAGATAAAAACCAAAAACAATCACCTATCCACTTATTCAAACCCTAGCTTGAAAGTTAGTTTATCGGAACGAGCTCTGTTTCAATTCTACCGTCGTGAGGAACGACCTTGGATCATCCTTACCGCATACTCGTATCAAGGTATTCGTACCAGTACCAGTAGGTAGTACGGAGGTTTAGGCTCCCCCGACTATTATAAATTTAAAACTACCACCTGACGTCGCGCCTAGTGGAAAGGTCTGCAACGATAGGAAGCAATTCCTTAACCGACCGCTGGGTGCGCGTCACTGGACAAGGCATTTAAGATTTGAGACAGGTGGTGACTGCTAACTTATACACTAATGGTTGTGATTGAGTTCAGAGATGTTCGGCTGTGATACAGTCTTCAACCAACAGGGTTTTCCACAGCTTCCACGTATTTGTACTCCACCAGAGGTGTTTCCAACGTTATACCAGATACTCAGTCATTTTATGGTGTTTCCTGTATTACATACTTTACGGCCATCTGATCTCAATATATCTAAGCTTTTATTATAGTAAAACCATCTATGATAGCCAAACAACCCGTTCACTTTAATAATTTAATCCCAATAAATCCCTGATTAATTCACGGTGTACTATACGATAGTTTACGCAGTATTTCCACAGCTTCAGAATCAGACCATGTTTATTTTAAGAAAAAATAGATAGGTAGTGACCATTTGGACAAGGTTCGCGACTCCTTGCCATAAAGGTTCTAACCACGTTCATTGGAGGAAAGGCGATGGTTTAGTTTGAAATCATAAATGTATAGTTAAACAGTACACCGAGTTTTCAATCGTATATTAAAATAACATCACCCCAAATACTAACAAGCTAACTACATCACAACAAACACAATAGCTAATCTACTCACGAATCATGGCAATGTATCCTAAATCTAACATAACAATAGCATGCAACATTATATAAGATAAGGATAGAATTAACCGTAACTAATGCATAGATTGAATAGATGCCGAAAGATTACACGAACAGAGCTCCGAAATATCCTGAACAATATTACAAAGGAGATCCTCCAAGACTTCAACACTATTACAAAAACTACCCTCTGTTAGTCTTGGTTAAATATTAACCAAGATCTAACCTAAAACTAACCTAACTAACTAACAAACAAACTAGAGAGAGTATTTGAGAGAGAATGAAAGTTGAGAGGTGTAATGAGGTGTGTGTAAAATGATGGAAGGAGGTCACTATTTATAGGAGAGGCATGTGCTTGAGGTACAAGTCTTCAAGCATAGAGAACAAGCATTAAAGCGCAACCTGGGGGTACCATGCAACCTGGGGGGTCAACCTGCACCTTGGATACAGGTTACAAGGCAAAATGGGGAGCAAAATACACCTCTAGGTGCCGTATACTGCACCTAAAGGGCAGTATACGACCCTAGGGGGGGGGGGGGGGGGCAGGTTGGTCTTCTTTGTGCCTTCCGCTGACATCTCGCCTTGCTTGGTTCGTCCGTATCTTCTTCGTTTTAAGGCCGATTTGCTTGATTCTCGTGCCGTTGGATTTGTTTTTCCGTTACGCTTCTAATGAAACTAAGTTTTCCAATTTTGGAACTGTTTGACTTTTGCGTGTTCCGGATGACGTTCGGCGAGCTTCCAGACTGCACATCTTCTCCGTCTTTCGTCCGTTTCTTCTTATTCTTTCACCTCCGGTCTTGATTTTCCCTATGGAATCATAAAATATGAATTATGATCTAATTCCATAAGTAATTTAAGAAGGGAATATTTAAGGTGACGTTATTTGCCTCGTTTTACGTGATTAACAGATGTTTTTTGTTGATTTTAACTGCAGTGTCTACAATTGGACCACTTTGGTGTTTTTAGGTAAATAATAGATGTTTCAAGATGTTTTCAACAAATATAAGTCCAATAAGTGCAGAATAATGTGCCTAAAAACATGACTTTATAGGTCACATCAAGCGCTTTGTTTTTAGAGTCTAGTAGCTTGACTCTTATACCTGTCATCCTACTAGGGTGAATTGTAGGTGTAGACTTCCTCGGACGAGGGAAAGTCTTCTATGTAGTGTTTTAAACGGTGTCCGTTTACCTTGAAGTATCCACTAGGAGCCTCGAGCTCGATGTCGCCGTATGGAAATACTTTAGAGATCGTGAAAGGTCCGCTCCATCGTGTCTTGAATTTACCAAAAAACTTCTTAAATCGGGAGTTGAAGAGCAGTACCTTATCACATGGTTTGAACCGTGTAAGGCGAGGCCTTGCATCGTGAAATAGTTTGGTTCTTTCCTTGAATAAGTATGAGCTTTCGTAAGCTTGGTCTCTTAACTCCGATAGCTCATTCAGTTGCATTTTCCGGTGTGTACACGTTATTGAAGGGTCCAAACTAAAGTTCTTCAATGCCCAATAATCTTTGTATTCGAGCTCTATTGGAAGATGACATGCTTTGCCATACACTAGTCTATAGGGAGTCGTTCCTAACGGAGTTTTATATGCAGTTCGAAATGCCCATAGCGCATCGTATAGCTTTTCTGCCCATTTTTCCTTATGCTGTCCAATAGTCCTTTCCAAAATTCTTTTCAATGCCCGATTTGTTACTTCTGCTTGCCCATTCGTCTACTGGTAGTAAGCCGTGGAGGTTTTATGGGTGACACCATATTGTTGCAATAGTTTCATAAACTGAGTATTGCAAAAGTGAGTGCCTCGATCACTGATGATCGCGCGAGGAGTTCTGTTGAGTCACTGGTTGCTGACCATAGTGAAGTCACTGGTCGCTGACCAACTCAACTGTTCACAACTCGATGAAGAAATAGATTGTATCGAAGCTGCTATTGCTGATGATAGGTTTCGCTGATCGTCATTCATTCTGCTTGATATACTGAGGAAGATTTAAAGCTCAACTTGGTGTGTCGCTGATCAACGTCAGCGAGAGCTTTACTTCTTCAAATCAATAAAGGCAATAGTCACTGCCAGAATAACAGCTAGTCACTGAAGATCTCTAGTTCAAGTCATTCTACAAGAGCATGTTAGCTCGTAGTGAGTGAGGAGGATTACTGCATCTTCAGAGATGATTCAATAAAGCCTCTCAATCATCAAGTACTAAAAGTACTGTACTTATCTATACATCAGCAAGAGTATTCCAGTTTGAAGTATGTCCGAAAGATTACGTGGCGACGAATGATTGGTTGTAAGGTAACGAGATATTTGCGGTAACAGAATTGGGACCCGAAGAATGTCGGTTCATCAGAGTTCAAACCAATCAAGCAGCAACACGTGTCATTCCAAGATCCTATTTTATAGGCGATATTTTAGGAACTCTTATAGTATAAATAGTTCAGTGTTTTGTACTGTAGAGGCTAGTCGTTCAATCGTACTTATCACTTGTGTGTCAGTGATTAGTTTGTCTAGAGTACGTATTGACGATCCAGCGAGTGAACAGTCAGCGTGTTTGTCCACTGCTGTTCATCTCATTTGTAATAGATTAGCTAAGTGTTTGAATTGGATTAACTTTGGTTAATCCATTCGGCATTCAACACTTGTGAATTGTATGATCAATATAATTCATCATTTAGCTATCGTTACTTTGTTGCTTTGATATTATCATATCTATAATCTGTTATACTGTGTTACTATTGCTTATACTCTGTTTCTGTGAATCAATTTAAAACTAATCAATTAACTTAGCTAAAATCTGAAAAAGTTTTAAATTGTATTCAACCCCCCCTTCTACAAATAAACTTTACACTTTGTGATTCCAAATCACCAACTGATAGTGATTACGGGACTCTCAATTGGTATCAGAGCAGAGTTGGTTTAAATTCAATTAACCACGTCTGCAATGGAATCAGTAAAGTACAGCTGTGTTGACTCTGATTATTAAAAAGGAAATGGTTCTACGACCAAACCTCCAGCTTTTGATCCATCAAGGATTGAAACTTGGATGTCCCGAATGATGATGTTTTTAGACCTAATTGATGATCGTCTCTGTAATACAATAACCAATGGTCCCCACATTCCAACTACAATTGTTCCTGCTGTCATGGCTACAGCTACTACTCCTGCTATACCAGAAATGGTTGTGCCTAAAAGAGAGGAACAATGGTCAGATGAGGATAGACGATTGGTTAGATTGGATAAACAAGCTAAAATCTACATAGGCATGGCACTTCCTGATGAAGTGTTCGAATCAATCAGGCTTTGTATGTGACAACCGTCAAAATCTCAGGTCATTATCACACTCGAATCTTGAATTACATTTACCGCATTCCTTAAATCCTAGTGAGATTTCTAGATTATGATTCCTTAGGTCTACTAAAGCCATAGAACGACGTAGTGATTGCTTAGTGAACAATAAGTTCTTTTAGACATGCTAGATTATGGTACTAAGTGCCAAATTTAAACAATAAAAAAAGAAATCTACCTCTTTATGCTTTCATAAAATCCTTAATGAATCGCAAAATCGAAATCACCGTGACTCGACAACGTAAATTTAATCGGATAAATAATCCGTGAATATCAAACTTAGACAAATTAAATGTTTATAATCCAATTCAAGAACTTAGAAAAATAAAAATACAAATCTTATGACTTATCACAAAAATTCTAGCACGTCGCAAAATCAAGGTTTGTTAAAATTCTGTAAATCCGTAAATGAAACTCGAATATAACAAACTAACACTTGAATACCTATTGGAAGCAATTCAATCATAAATTAAAGTACTTTTATAAACTAAAGAACACAAACTTTTATAGCTCAAATATTAATCACCAAAACATCACAAAATAAACCTTATACTATGCAATATACTTACACATCTTTAATACAAACTTAATACAACTTTTATAAACTTTATTTAACAAAAAAAAAAGAAATTAAAAGGCCTCTTTGGGACCCCAAAACCGGCCTCCCCTTATCCCCACACATCTCCCCTCTTTTCTTACACCAAATCATTCATTTCACCCTCCCAAAACACACACTTCTCTCTAATTCTTCTCTCTAACCTTTCACACTCTTTTCTCTCTAAAATCTCTCAAGAAATCAGTCATTTTTCAACCTAAATCCAGAAACTTTAAGGTGTCCTCAAGCTATTTCAAGAACATAAAGGTAAAACACAACGTCTCTAACATCTTTCTTTACTTACAATCTCTAAAAATATGTTTTTCCTTCATAAAATTCGGATTTTATGCCTCTTTCATGGCTAAAATCCCCATATAAACTCTTGATGTTTGTAGGTTATCCCTTTTCACACCTTTATGTGGTAAAAGAAAGGGTAACCCATGATCAAACCGAAAATCAAGTGAAAAATCGAATTATTGCTTGTAATCTTGTTAGATCTTGTTCATCTTTGTGTAAAAAGCTTGTTTATATACTAATAATCAACTCTAACACATCATGGATGTATTTAAACACCATGCATGTGTTAGATCATGGATTTATAGGTCAAAAGATCAAAATTTCATTTTGTTTCCATGGTGGTGTTCTTGTTTAAGCTCAAAACATTCATCAAGGACTTGCAAGTTTTCTGTCCAGAAACTTTCATCTATTTCCACGATTTTTCTAAAATTCATTTCTTCATGA
Source organism: Helichrysum umbraculigerum (assembly GCA_949592205.1). NCBI lineage: Eukaryota > Viridiplantae > Streptophyta > Magnoliopsida > Asterales > Asteraceae > Helichrysum > Helichrysum umbraculigerum. The sequence continues at coordinate 8,262,586 of CATIUR010000008.1, forward strand.
AAATGGACATTTTTATAGTCTAAAATCAACTTCTGGAAATAAGCTTTCCAACCATATAAGCCTCATGTTCATATGAGTTAATTTGATATTTTTAATTATTTTTGTGAGTAAAGATGTATAAGTTGTTAGATTAGGTCAGAAACTTTTCTTTCAATGTTTTAATCATAACTGGAGCATTATAACTCTAAATTACTTGAAACCAACGCCAAAAGTTTACAAATTTTGTTGGTCACAACGTTTCTGTTTATCACTTTTTCTGGAACCCAATGTATTTTACTCAAAAGTAATGATTACATGCATGTGTTCAGATCTGACCTTTGAAGATAAAATAAAATTCTAAAAATACTTGGACTCATCTATAGTTCCTGGAAAAACTACAGAAAATAAGTAACATATTGAGGAACATCTGTGATTTTTTCCTTATACTATTACGTAGCAGAAGAATTTTTAATAAATTCAACAAACAGGTGTAAATTCCTGGAAATTAGAATATGGACTGATTTTTGTAAAAGTTGAAAACCGACACTTGCGAACTTACTATTTGGGGAAAAACTAACTTTTTATGACTTATGAACATGTTTAAGGTTTGGGTATAAGTCTCGGGTCAAACCGAGAAGATTTGACCAAGTCAACAAAAACGGGTATCGGTTTCGAAAACGGGAAAGTTACTATTTTTGGAAATAATGCTAACAAGAAGGGTTTGGGGTATCTTATGATATATTTATCGGTTTATGTGTCGTCAATTATAAATTGTGAAGAACCAAAATTCCAACACACAAAATGCCATGAAATTTGGACACTAACAATCATGCGACATTATATGACCTGTATAAAGAAATTCGACAATTTAAGAATGTTGTATGCTTATGTATTCAATTAGTAATCAAACGTGATATTGGACGTTAACAAACTACAAAACAAAAACTAATTATATTGGCACTTGGTAATCTAAATACTTAACTAAGCAATCTTAACAAACCAATTTACTGAGAATCTAACTAGAGACCTCGTGTTCATAGGACTTGGATAGGAGTCATACTCGATGAGCACACGTATTACATCCATCGATTAACGCTTACGCTCAACTGTGAGTTTTCACAGCCCCTTTTTTTACTTGTTTACTATTTTGGGGTGAAAAGCATGATTCTAAACTTTAACTAAATTGGTTATACTTTTTATGAACTTATTGAACTTTTGCTATGCTACTTATGCGAATTGGTGTATACTATCTATGTGAATTGAGTACTAATGTCCCTGTGAGGACATCATTGAGCACTAAGTCCCCGGTAATCTGTTACACTACTCATTAACTCGTCATAGAGCCAGACGAGCCGTCTTTGATAATCATGAATAACGTTATTTAGGGTAGACCAACTCTCACTCACATGGCTATGTGTGTGCATGTTATCACTCGCTCACATCCCCGATTGGATGTGTAGAATTTACCTTGTCCCCGATTGGACGGAAGGTAACTCATGTCCCTGTGAGGACATCATTTGGGGCATTCGGTCGGTAATCGGTTTAGTAGTGGCCTCAATTGCATTAACACTCGTGTATATTACCTTTCATATTCGCAACTATTACAACAAATCATTATTATTCATGTCTTTTATGAACAAAGCTTTTAGATCATTTGTTGTAACATTAAACCTGTGAACTCACCAACTATGACCATAGTTGACCCTTTTGTTTTATCATGCTTTTCAGGAGAACGACAGTAAGGTGCACTCTAGGAGTACATTTGCATGGATGCATGTTCACACGCGTTTGCTTTATTTTGAAACCATGACTCTCTTTTGAAAACTTTATGAACTTATGGTAACTTCTTTTGGAACTATGATTTGGACTCGTAGTAATGTGTAATATTTTCTCTAAATTATGTATGGTGTTACTTCTATATCTTATGCATTGCTACGCGGTACTGTTACATCTCGTGTTTCCGCTTTAGCGGGGTGTGACAGGTTTGGTATCAGAGCCTAAGGTTATAGAGAATGCCGGTTTTTCCAAACAAAAACCCCAACTATAACCAACATTTTCTTTAAAATATTTTCTTAAAACTCCAAAGGTATTACCAATTAAACTAAACCGAGCATAGTATTAGTATAACTAAACCATGTGTTGCATTATTGGACCTCAATTAGGCATAGCCTGATCACCTATGTTTAATTTAGGTAAGATTATGCGAGACACGGAATAGGTATACTACGGTTATGTTCGAATTTTCTTTCCTGTTTAAACCTTTGGAAAGCAAACGTTGTGTGTGTGCATTGCATATCGTAGGCATCCATGTAGCACTGTTAGTAACTAAGTATACCTCCATTTTAGTCTTATCATTTTAAGGTTAACATATTAGTGCATAATGTCAATGTAGGTTGTTTAAGGTGTTAGTCAAATCTTGCGGTCTTTGTAAAGAGACACTAAGCAACACTTGGGGTGTTGCTATAGCTATTGTATGTATATAGTGGTTGTGTCTTGATTTGTGACTGTTCGTTCTGTCTGTGCTCGAGCAATATTATCTGATATTGTAATCGTTTCTAATTAATTATAGAGCAATAGTTTTACAACTCTTGTTTGTATTAAATGACACTTGATTTCGCATACATAAACTCGTTAAACAATATTCCGCACGCTTAACTAGTGAATCGAATCTTAAAGATTAATAGATTGGAAAGTACACATCATCTTCCCACACTGCTTACTCGACAAACGCGTCAGGACACGTCACTAATCGTCCTAGGAACTAAATTTTCTATTTGTAGTCTTACCTTGTATCAATCCACTTCCCACACTGACATATCAACCGACGATTATGGTTATGTCACCGGTCGCCCTCGCAACAACCCACCTAGTATAGAGAAGGAGAATCTATCCAAAATAGGACCCACTTGAGGAGGTTCCACCTGAGGATGAACCAACAAAACTGGACCAACACGAGAACATGTCACCTAGGCGCGTTACATCTACTTCACTCTCTTCCTCCCACTCTTATCGAAGACCTATAAATCACGTGAGTTATATACGACTAGAAGGACTGACATACCACCTCGAACTAGACCTTACACTATCTATACTACTACTACTGATACTCCACCTACTAGGACCCGTCGTCCGTCAATATCCGTCAATGGAATTGATTACCCGCAAATCTTGAGACTTGGAGAACTGAAGAAGGAATACACACTCCTACAGAGGACGAAGAAGCTTTCTACATGCGAATCTCTCTATACACCCATGAAATCGCTCACCATACCATCCTGGTACTAGTTGCTAGGCTACACCGCCACGAGAATAGAAGAGACACTATGGAGTTAGAACAACACGAAACCCGTTTAGGCTAGGTACACCTGGCACAAGGCCAAGTTGCACAGATCCTATGAGGATCAGCAGGATCTTAGCGAAACCATAGAAACTACCCATCTCCAGGTGATGGAAACCAGAGGTAAAGTCGATGCCTTGCGATTAAAAATAGTGTGCAAAATAGAACTCACTTAAGATTAGTAGAAATTCCACTACACATGTACAATGTGTGGGAAACAGTTTCAACCAAATTTTCTTCAGACATTTTCCATGGATTTTTCATAAACATAAATCTTTCAACAAATTTTTGATAAAACGTAACTTTCAACACTTTTCAATGACCATGGCTTTCAACGTATTTTAATTGTCTCAAACTTTTCAACGAACTATAAGATTTCAAACAGATTTCATCATAAAATTTTCAACCAGATTTTACAACAACCTATCCACGAAATATTTTATAAAACTTTCAAAATTCATAAGTATATAAACTCATTTATATAAAACATATCATTTGATCAAGGTTTAATCACTATTTATACCTACAACAACTGATTTACAAACAAGTTTACCAACTGTTTTAACAACTCTTTAGTCACGATTAGACTACTTTGTAATCGACTACTCTATAACGTTTTTGACTACGATTTGAACAACGAAACGGTCATGAATTGACTGATTTTAAACATGACTAAGACATTGTTATGTCTAGTTTTTAAATCAATGATTTGATTTCCAACTAATTTTTAATGCAAGACGTACTTGCAACGAACTTTTCCCCATAGACTTCATACCCGTCGAAATCGAAAGCATTGATATCATAGTAGGCGTGGATTGGTTATCCAAGCATCATGCCGAAGTTACAGGTTTGTAAGTAATATCAGCTTTGAACACGAGATTTCATCAGTAATGCCCGCAGGCGTAAAATCAGCAATTTCAATCTAGAAATCGTAAATCAGTATTTGCAATCCCACAAATGTAAGTAAGTAAGTTTATACCGTTGCCATGAGGCTCATAATCGAAGCTTAACCCGTAAGTAATAAGTTTGCTCCCGTGACATGCTCGTAAATGAGCAAGCATCAGTAACGAATAAGTAGTCACCCGTTTCTACGTGTAAATCAGTACATGGCAGCGCTACTGCCCCGGGTGGGGAGGGTCATTTCCCTAATGGATCCATTAACTAGTGTTCGCGCTTAAGTCCATAACTAACGATATATGATGGAGAGACTTCTGTTTGTAAGTAAACTCATGCAATTTCGTTTGGTAAAGTAAACAGTTTAGTACTTGTGTTCAAGAAAATCAGTAGCATGTATCTCCCCCAATAAGATAAAACAGTAAAAGTGGGGCCGTAAGACTCACCTGAGTCTGGTAGTAATCTGTTGCAATTAGTAAGTAGTAAGTAAAGCAAGTAGGTTCTCTGAACCCGTAACCTTCAAATGCCTAATCATATGAAGTTATGTAAGTAAGCGTCTCACGAGACGTTTCGTTTAGTTGTACACAACTAGTATATCCAGTGTTTGTCCGTATGTTTGTAATTGTTTGTTTGTTGGAAAACATGTTTGGCCCGTTGGTGACGGTTTGTAGCAAAAATTCTAAAATGTTGACTTTGCTACAGTAAATGTGCTACAGTGAATTGCTACAGTAAAATTTGACTTTTTACTACAGTAACTTTGACTTTTCTATAGTGAAAATCCTTTAAAATTTCCAAGTTTTCTGTTTTCTGCGACACAAGCTGCGACACAAGGATTTGTATGCGACACAAGGGTTGTGTCGCATGAAGGATGCGACACAATAGCTCTGCGACACAGTGGTTGTGTCGCAAAAAGCTTGCGATGCTAATTCAATAGCGACAGAACGGTTGTGTCGTATTAAATACGACATATTATGCGACATAGAGTGCGACACAATATTGTGTCGCAAAGGTTACGACACTAAAGGATTGGTACGACACAAGGTGCGACACAAACGGGTTTATGCGACACAGGATGCGACACAAGGCTTGTGTCGCATGTATGAACACCAGCCCAGAAACTTTCGGGTTTCAAAAATTTTCGACCAAAAACGCAAATTTAACCCATTTTTGAGCTATAAAATCGTGTATTCTTCATGTATTAGGTTATATCTAAGTTGTGTACACATCAAAACATCAAAACATTACACCAAATTGAATAGATCTAAGATTTTAGGAATTTCTTACTTTTGCAAATCGAGCTAAATGGAGGATGAATTGATGAAGACGGTCTTGATATTCTTGCTCCACTCGTGATGGTGATTCCGAATATGTAATTTTCGTGGTCGAGATTTGATGTCGAAAATTTGGTGTGAATTGAGGTTGAGAGAGTTTGTGGTTTGTGTGTGTTTAGTTAGAATGAAAATGGAAAGGGAAATTGGGGTGGGGGTTTGGGTTGGTGGCTGATCCAAAAGGAAGGAGGGGGAAAATACTCCCCAAAACACAGTGTTGACTCCGTGTCCCAATCGTTTATTCACTAGTTTTTCATATTTAACCAAACATTTATATTTTTAAAACGTAACTGGAGTATTTAAGTAAAAATACCTTGAAATTAATAGTAAAACATTTGTCGCAATATTTAAATTATTAAGTCGCGTTTATTACGTTTTGTTGCGTTAGTTAAAATGTCGTAGCGATAATATATAAATAATGCTCGTTCGGTTGTGTATTTTATATAACAAAATACGTTCTCATTATTTAAGTAAATTTCTGTCACCAACGTCCAAATAAACTGTGTCGGACTCCGTCCTGTTAATTCGTACGATTCATCCAAATCGCGTAAGTACACACATATATATATAAATCACCTTATATATATATATACAAATAGGATCTGTAATTAGTCCTATTACATACTAATTACCACTAGTTACAAACAATTAGGCATAATTAATTATCCTAATTATGCAGGTGTTACATTCTCCCCTTGTTAAAGAAATTTCGTCCCGAAATTAGCTTGAGTGCACGGACGGTGCGTTATCTGGGAAAAGATGTGGGTATTTCTGTCGTATTTGGTCTTCCCGTTCCCAGGTGAACTCAGGGCCGCGCCTAGAATTCCACCTGACCTTTACGATGGGAATACGACTCTGTTTCAATCGTTTGACCTCACGGTCCATGATTTCCATAGGTTCCTCGACAAAATAAAGTTTATCATCGATTTGAATTTCGTCGAGCGGTATAATCAGTGTCTCGTCAGACAGACATTTCTTCAAGTTAGAAATGTGGAATGTGTTGTGTACGCTGCTAAGTTCAGCAGGAAGTTACAGGCGGTATGCCACTGGACCAATCCTTTCCAGATTTGGGTAACCACACCCGGTTAGAGAAGTATCGAGTTCCATCGGGTTTGATTTCGAATTGTTTATCCAAGCCTCGCAAGGCTTCATTTTTCAAGTTTTCATCGTTGAGTGCTTCAAGTTGAGCGGTAAGGATTTGAGCAGGAAGCTCGTTATGAATTGTCATAGAAAGTGCTCGGACTCGAAGGGGTTTCACTCGTTCTTTTCAGCTTAAGGCATCGGCAACTACGTTAGCCTTGCCCGGATGGTATTTGATCTCGCAGTCGTAGTCACTAAGTAACTCAACCCAGCGACGTTGCCTCATGTTTAGATCCTTCTGATCGAATATGTGTTGGAGACTTTTGTGATCAGTGAAAATAGTGCTTTTCGTACCGTAGAGATAATGTCTCCAGATTTTCAATGTGAAGACCACAGCACCTAACTCGAGGTCGTGGGTCGTATAGTTTTTCTCGTGGATTTTTAGTTGTCGTGAGGCATAGGCAATGACTTTTTCCCGTTGCATCAACACACAACCAAGTCCTTGGTGTGAGGCGTCGCAGTAAACTACGAAATCGTCGATGCCCTCGGGTAAGGACAAGATTGGTGCACTGCAAAGTTTGTTTTTCAATAGCTGGAAGGCTGACTCTTGTTTATCAGTCCAATCGAACTTCTTATCTTTCTGAGTCAGTGTGGTTAGGGGAACAGCTATTCTTGAAAAGTTTTCGATGAATCGGCGGTAGTAACCAGCAAGACCTAAGAATTGTCTCACTTCGGTTGGAGTGGTCGGTGACTCCCAGCCCTTGATTGCTTCAATCTTGGCGGGATCAACATGAATTCCTTGGCTGTCAATCACGTGCCCGAGGAATTGAACGGTTCGAATCTAGAACTGACACTTAGAGAATTTGGCATATAACTCTTCGTGTTTAAGAAGTCCTAGAATGGTTTTCAGATGTTGAGCATGTTCCTACTCGTTGCGAGAGTAAATCAGGATATCATCGATGAACACAATGACGAATTTGTCAAGATATGGTTTGCACACCCGATTCATAAGGTCCATGAATACGGCCGGTGCGTTGGTCAACCCGAATGGCATCACTTGGAATTCGTAATGCCCATAACGAGTTCGGAAAGCTGTCTTTGGGATATCATTGTCACGAACTCGGAGTTGATGATAACCCGACCGTAGATCAATCTTTGAGTAAACACTCGATCCCTGGAGTTGGTCAAACAGGTCATCGATTCTAGGAAGTGGGTACCGATTCTTTATGGTTAGCTTATTCAGCTCTCGGTAGTCGATACACATGCGGAAAGATCCATCTTTCTTTTTCACGAATAAGACCGGAGCTCCCCAAGGCGAGGAACTTGGTCGAATGAATCCTCTGTCCAGGAGTTCCTGTAGTTGGTTAGACAACTCCTGCATTTCGGATGGTGCTAAACGGTAAGGGGTTCGTGCCACGGGTGCAGCTCCGGGCACAAGTTCGATTTGGAATTCAACTTGTCTAGGTGGCGGAAGTCCGGGCAAGTCTTCAGGAAAGACTTCCGGGAAATCCTTCACGATCGGAACATCCTCAAGTCGCTTCTCCTCCGACTTCTTCTCCGTTACATGTGCGAGGATGGCTTGATACCCTTTTCGTAGATATTTTCTAGTTTTCAGACAGGATACAATATTTAAATTCCGTCTACCGGTCTCCCCTTGTAGGACTAAGGTTCCACCGGAGACAAGAGGTATGCGAACGAGTTTGTCATGACAGATGATTTCAGCTCGGTGCTTGGATAACCAATCCATACCGACAATAATATCGAAGCTGCCGATCTCGACAGGGATTAAATCAATGGAAAACGTTTCGTTCGTGAGGTTAAGTGTACAGTTGTGTATGATGCTATCAGTCTCAATCAGTTTGCCGTTAGCTAATTCTACAATGTATTTAGCATCTAAGGCAGTGGGAGTTATATCAAGTAAAGGGCTAAATTTCTCAGAAATGAAGCTTCTATCGGCACCGGTATCAAATAATACAGAAGCAGTAAGGTCGTTGAGAAGGAACATACCCGTCACGACATTCGGGTCTTTTCTGGCTTCCCCAGCCTTGATAACGAATGCTCTACCACGAGCAGGGTTGTTGTTGTTTTTCAGCTTTGGGCAATCTTTCTTGAAGTGCCCTGAATTTCCGCACCCAAAGCAGGCCTTTGGTGCATTGGTGTTGGGGGTAGAAATGTTGGTCGGCAATCCTTGGCTAGATGCCCGAACCGTTTGCAGTTGGAGCAAGGGCAAGAACCGTCATGATGGCGGCTGCATTTGGAACAGTAAGGCTTGTTCCCGCTGTACCCTTTCTTTTCCGAAGTCCCCGATGAATAAGCCTTAATGTACTCAGGCTTTTTGTTGGAGGTTTGGTTGGATGAGTTGGGGTTACCTTCCCACTTGCGTTTGTTGTTTGCAGATGGGGTTGAAGTTGTGCCACGGCGGACAGAATTTGCCGTTAGTTCATGGGCCATACGGATGGCGCTCTGAATAGTACCCGGTTTGGATGAAGTCACCAGGTCCTGTAGTCTCTCGGGAAGTCCATCAACGAATTTCTCGATCCTCTTGTACTCAGGATCGACCATGGTTGGGCACAGAAGTGCCAGTTGGTGGAAACGGTTGGTATAACCGGTGATGTCATCACCCTGCATCTTGTGGTTCCAGAATTCCATTTCCAGCTGTTTCAATTCATCCCTGGGGCAGTACTCGCCCCTCAACATCTCCTTCAACTCCTCCCACGGGAGTTTGTAAGCATTAGCAACACCCACAGTCTGGGCATAGGTGTTCCGCCAGGTGAGTGCGGTGTCAGTAAAAGTACTAACGGAGAACTTAACTTTGTCTCCTTCCCCACAGTTGCAGATCAGAAATACGGATTCGACTTTCTCGATCCAGCGTACTAGACCGATAGCTCCCTCAGTACCTGCAAAGTTTAGAGGTTTGCAGTTCTGAAAGTCTTTGTATGAACAGGGTTTATCTGTAGGGGTTTCAGCGGCATCGCTATTCCTCGTGGAATTTGGTGGAGTATTCCGAGCCAAGGCTTCAGTAACAGCCTGGGTTATAAGGGAGGTAATCTGGGCATCGGTGTATGGTCTTGTCTTTGGCGGCATGATTCTTCAATAAAAGAAATGAAGATACATGAGATTTTGTAGGAACTTGTAATTGTCACAGAGGAACATGTATAAAAGCAGTAATACATAACATCCACATGGAAAAATGACAATTATTATGAGTTGAAATATCAAGGAATATTTGATGGATAATGCGAGTTCAAAGGTTACATCCTACAGAGATATTACAAAAGGTGTCGGGATTTGTTACATCCGACTAGTTTATAGAATAGCGCTAGATAGTCATTAGATTACGAGACAAAGACTACACTAGTCTTAATGTAGATTAATCTGTTCCATCAGCGCGACAAGGCGGTCCATGGTTTCTGCCAGCCTGTTGGTTTGCCTGGCATTGTCTTCAACTAAGGCCAGTCGTTGTGCTAGTACACGAGAGTGATCCTCAGTCTCCTGTGAACGTTGTTCACATTCCTCTAGTCGGTTTCTTACAAGTTCATCCGCACCTAATTCGACGGTCATTGAGTCCTGAATTATGCTTACAGAGAGGTTGGTATCCTCTTGTTCTCGCTGGAGTTGGGATATGTGATCAAGTGCCTGGCGAAGCAGGTAGGTCATTCGGAGTTGTTCCCGTTCGAGATGTTCGAGCCTTTGCTCCTGACGGTGAAGTTGGGTAGCCAACACTGGCATCGTGAGGTGTGCCGAGTTCTGAGAGTTATGAATAGGATAGGGGCTGGTTCGAGGTGACCTTGTGTTCCTCCTGGCTTCTCGTGGGTTCCGTGACCCATGTGAGTGAGAGTGTGACGGATTAGGTGGTATGTTTGCCATTCCTGTGGCAGAGTGTAAGTAAGACGAGGCTAATATATATATACATATATCATATCCAGCCTAGTGTCTAGCACGTATCAAGTAATGGTCCGGTTCTCTCGTGGTCAGAGTCAACTAACGTATCCCCGTTCAACATATTCATTTCAGACCTTACATCATCTTTCCTTAATTGTACATAGTTGATCAGGCTATGTTAAATTAAAGTCGTATGCTGTAATTCCTGAACCAGTCATGTCTAATAAGAGAATACTGCCTAACGGTCATAGTCTAGGCCCACCAAATGCAACCTAGTTCACTATAACCTTAGGCTCTGATACCAATCTGTAACACCCCCGAAATTCACTGTTTTGCGGAAGCATAATTTGGGGTGTTACTAATCAAATATCACAGCACAAAGATAAAGTAAACGACATCTATATGCAACGTTTGTAAATTAGTTACATTCCATAGATATATTGTTTGAAAACTTAGTGTTTTCGTATACAAAAATGTAGTTTCCCTAGAGTCCGTGCGTGTAGCGGGAGATTCTATTACATAATCAAAATATACAAAAGATAATGCTAAGAATCTCCGTTAATGCAGTTGTGTTGAAATCATGCGACTCTAGCTAAAAATCCTGGAGTAATCCTACTCCATCCGAGTACCTGAGAAAACATGCTAAAAAGTGTCAACCAAAAGGTTGGTGAATCTCACAGGTTTGTAAGTAATATCAGCTTTGAACACGAGATTTCATCAGTAATGCCCGCAGGCGTAAAATCAGCAATTTCAATCTAGAAATCGTAAATCAGTATTTGCAATCCCGCAAATGTAAGTAAGTAAGTTTATACCGTTGCCATGAGGCTCATAATCGAAGCTTAACCCGTAAGTAATAAGTTTGCTCCCGTGACATGCTCGTAAATGAGCAAGCATCAGTAACGAATAAGTAGTCACCCGTTTCTACGTGTAAATCAGTACATGGCAGCGCTACTGCCCCGGGTGGGGAGGGTCATTTCCCTAATGGATCCATTAACTAGTGTTCGCGCTTAAGTCCATAACTAACGATATATGATGGAGAGACTTCTGTTTGTAAGTAAACTCATGCAATTTCGTTTGGTAAAGTAAACAGTTTAGTACTTTTGTTCAAGAAAATCAGTAGCATGTATCTCCCCCAATAAGATAAAACAGTAAAAGTGGGGCCGTAAGACTCACCTGAGTCTGGTAGTAATCTGTTGCAATTAGTAAGTAGTAAGTAAAGCAAGTAGGTTCTCTGAACCCGTAACCTTCAAATGCCTAATCATATGAAGTTATGTAAGTAAGCGTCTCACGAGACGTTTCGTTTAGTTGTACACAACTAGTATATCCAGTGTTTGTCCGTATGTTTGTAATTGTTTGTTTGTTGGAAAACATGTTTGGCCCGTTGGTGACGGTTTGTAGCAAAAATTCTAAAATGTTGACTTTGCTACAGTAAATGTGCTACAGTGAATTGCTACAGTAAAATTTGACTTTTTACTACAGTAACTTTGACTTTTCTATAGTGAAAATCCTTTAAAATTTCCAAGTTTTCTGTTTTCTGCGACACAAGCTGCGACACAAGGATTTGTATGCGACACAAGGGTTGTGTCGCATGAAGGATGCGACACAATAGCTCTGCGACACAGTGGTTGTGTCGCAAAAAGCTTGCGATGCTAATTCAATAGCGACAGAACGGTTGTGTCGTATTAAATACGACATATTATGCGACATAGAGTGCGACACAATATTGTGTCGCAAAGGTTACGACACTAAAGGATTGGTACGACACAAGGTGCGACACAAACGGGTTTATGCGACACAGGATGCGACACAAGGCTTGTGTCGCATGTATGAACACCAGCCCAGAAACTTTCGGGTTTCAAAAATTTTCGACCAAAAACGCAAATTTAACCCATTTTTGAGCTATAAAATCGTGTATTCTTCATGTATTAGGTTATATCTAAGTTGTGTACACATCAAAACATCAAAACATTACACCAAATTGAATAGATCTAAGATTTTAGGAATTTCTTACTTTTGCAAATCGAGCTAAATGGAGGATGAATTGATGAAGACGGTCTTGATATTCTTGCTCCACTCGTGATGGTGATTCCGAATATGTAATTTTCGTGGTCGAGATTTGATGTCGAAAATTTGGTGTGAATTGAGGTTGAGAGAGTTTGTGGTTTGTGTGTGTTTAGTTAGAATGAAAATGGAAAGGGAAATTGGGGTGGGGGTTTGGGTTGGTGGCTGATCCAAAAGGAAGGAGGGGGAAAATACTCCCCAAAACACAGTGTTGACTCCGTGTCCCAATCGTTTATTCACTAGTTTTTCATATTTAACCAAACATTTATATTTTTAAAACGTAACTGGAGTATTTAAGTAAAAATACCTTGAAATTAATAGTAAAACATTTGTCGCAATATTTAAATTATTAAGTCGCGTTTATTACGTTTTGTTGCGTTAGTTAAAATGTCGTAGCGATAATATATAAATAATGCTCGTTCGGTTGTGTATTTTATATAACAAAATACGTTCTCATTATTTAAGTAAATTTCTGTCACCAACGTCCAAATAAACTGTGTCGGACTCCGTCCTGTTAATTCGTACGATTCATCCAAATCGCGTAAGTACACACATATATATATAAATCACCTTATATATATATATACAAATAGGATCTGTAATTAGTCCTATTACATACTAATTACCACTAGTTACAAACAATTAGGCATAATTAATTATCCTAATTATGCAGGTGTTACATTCTCCCCTTGTTAAAGAAATTTCGTCCCGAAATTAGCTTGAGTGCACGGACGGTGCGTTATCTGGGAAAAGATGTGGGTATTTCTGTCGTATTTGGTCTTCCCGTTCCCAGGTGAACTCAGGGCCGCGCCTAGAATTCCACCTGACCTTTACGATGGGAATACGACTCTGTTTCAATCGTTTGACCTCACGGTCCATGATTTCCATAGGTTCCTCGACAAAATAAAGTTTATCATCGATTTGAATTTCGTCGAGCGGTATAATCAGTGTCTCGTCAGACAGACATTTCTTCAAGTTAGAAATGTGGAATGTGTTGTGTACGCTGCTAAGTTCAGCAGGAAGTTACAGGCGGTATGCCACTGGACCAATCCTTTCCAGATTTGGGTAACCACACCCGGTTAGAGAAGTATCGAGTTCCATCGGGTTTGATTTCGAATTGTTTATCCAAGCCTCGCAAGGCTTCATTTTTCAAGTTTTCATCGTTGAGTGCTTCAAGTTGAGCGGTAAGGATTTGAGCAGGAAGCTCGTTATGAATTGTCATAGAAAGTGCTCGGACTCGAAGGGGTTTCACTCGTTCTTTTCAGCTTAAGGCATCGGCAACTACGTTAGCCTTGCCCGGATGGTATTTGATCTCGCAGTCGTAGTCACTAAGTAACTCAACCCAGCGACGTTGCCTCATGTTTAGATCCTTCTGATCGAATATGTGTTGGAGACTTTTGTGATCAGTGAAAATAGTGCTTTTCGTACCGTAGAGATAATGTCTCCAGATTTTCAATGTGAAGACCACAGCACCTAACTCGAGGTCGTGGGTCGTATAGTTTTTCTCGTGGATTTTTAGTTGTCGTGAGGCATAGGCAATGACTTTTTCCCGTTGCATCAACACACAACCAAGTCCTTGGTGTGAGGCGTCGCAGTAAACTACGAAATCGTCGATGCCCTCGGGTAAGGACAAGATTGGTGCACTGCAAAGTTTGTTTTTCAATAGCTGGAAGGCTGACTCTTGTTTATCAGTCCAATCGAACTTCTTATCTTTCTGAGTCAGTGTGGTTAGGGGAACAGCTATTCTTGAAAAGTTTTCGATGAATCGGCGGTAGTAACCAGCAAGACCTAAGAATTGTCTCACTTCGGTTGGAGTGGTCGGTGACTCCCAGCCCTTGATTGCTTCAATCTTGGCGGGATCAACATGAATTCCTTGGCTGTCAATCACGTGCCCGAGGAATTGAACGGTTCGAATCTAGAACTGACACTTAGAGAATTTGGCATATAACTCTTCGTGTTTAAGAAGTCCTAGAATGGTTTTCAGATGTTGAGCATGTTCCTACTCGTTGCGAGAGTAAATCAGGATATCATCGATGAACACAATGACGAATTTGTCAAGATATGGTTTGCACACCCGATTCATAAGGTCCATGAATACGGCCGGTGCGTTGGTCAACCCGAATGGCATCACTTGGAATTCGTAATGCCCATAACGAGTTCGGAAAGCTGTCTTTGGGATATCATTGTCACGAACTCGGAGTTGATGATAACCCGACCGTAGATCAATCTTTGAGTAAACACTCGATCCCTGGAGTTGGTCAAACAGGTCATCGATTCTAGGAAGTGGGTACCGATTCTTTATGGTTAGCTTATTCAGCTCTCGGTAGTCGATACACATGCGGAAAGATCCATCTTTCTTTTTCACGAATAAGACCGGAGCTCCCCAAGGCGAGGAACTTGGTCGAATGAATCCTCTGTCCAGGAGTTCCTGTAGTTGGTTAGACAACTCCTGCATTTCGGATGGTGCTAAACGGTAAGGGGCTCGTGCCACGGGTGCAGCTCCGGGCACAAGTTCGATTTGGAATTCAACTTGTCTAGGTGGCGGAAGTCCGGGCAAGTCTTCAGGAAAGACTTCCGGGAAATCCTTCACGATCGGAACATCCTCAAGTCGCTTCTCCTCCGACTTCTTCTCCGTTACATGTGCGAGGATGGCTTGATACCCTTTTCGTAGATATTTTCTAGTTTTCAGACAGGATACAATATTTAAATTCCGTCTACCGGTCTCCCCTTGTAGGACTAAGGTTCCACCGGAGACAAGAGGTATGCGAACGAGTTTGTCATGACAGATGATTTCAGCTCGGTGCTTGGATAACCAATCCATACCGACAATAATATCGAAGCTGCCGATCTCGACAGGGATTAAATCAATGGAAAACGTTTCGTTCGTGAGGTTAAGTGTACAGTTGTGTATGATGCTATCAGTCTCAATCAGTTTGCCGTTAGCTAATTCTACAATGTATTTAGCATCTAAGGCAGTGGGAGTTATATCAAGTAAAGGGCTAAATTTCTCAGAAATGAAGCTTCTATCGGCACCGGTATCAAATAATACAGAAGCAGTAAGGTCGTTGAGAAGGAACATACCCGTCACGACATTCGGGTCTTTTCTGGCTTCCCCAGCCTTGATAACGAATGCTCTACCACGAGCAGGGTTGTTGTTGTTTTTCAGCTTTGGGCAATCTTTCTTGAAGTGCCCTGAATTTCCGCACCCAAAGCAGGCCTTTGGTGCATTGGTGTTGGGGGTAGAAATGTTGGTCGGCAATCCTTGGCTAGATGCCCGAACCGTTTGCAGTTGGAGCAAGGGCAAGAACCGTCATGATGGCGGCTGCATTTGGAACAGTAAGGCTTGTTCCCGCTGTACCCTTTCTTTTCCGAAGTCCCCGATGAATAAGCCTTAATGTACTCAGGCTTTTTGTTGGAGGTTTGGTTGGATGAGTTGGGGTTACCTTCCCACTTGCGTTTGTTGTTTGCAGATGGGGTTGAAGTTGTGCCACGGCGGACAGAATTTGCCGTTAGTTCATGGGCCATACGGATGGCGCTCTGAATAGTACCCGGTTTGGATGAAGTCACCAGGTCCTGTAGTCTCTCGGGAAGTCCATCAACGAATTTCTCGATCCTCTTGTACTCAGGATCGACCATGGTTGGGCACAGAAGTGCCAGTTGGTGGAAACGGTTGGTATAACCGGTGATGTCATCACCCTGCATCTTGTGGTTCCAGAATTCCATTTCCAGCTGTTTCAATTCATCCCTGGGGCAGTACTCGCCCCTCAACATCTCCTTCAACTCCTCCCACGGGAGTTTGTAAGCATTAGCAACACCCACAGTCTGGGCATAGGTGTTCCGCCAGGTGAGTGCGATGTCAGTAAAAGTACTAACGGAGAACTTAACTTTGTCTCCTTCCCCACAGTTGCAGATCAGAAATACGGATTCGACTTTCTCGATCCAGCGTACTAGACCGATAGCTCCCTCAGTACCTGCAAAGTTTAGAGGTTTGCAGTTCTGAAAGTCTTTGTATGAACAGGGTTTATCTGTAGGGGTTTCAGCGGCATCGCTATTCCTCGTGGAATTTGGTGGAGTATTCCGAGCCAAGGCTTCAGTAACAGCCTGGGTTATAAGGGAGGTAATCTGGGCATCGGTGTATGGTCTTGTCTTTGGCGGCATGATTCTTCAATAAAAGAAATGAAGATACATGAGATTTTGTAGGAACTTGTAATTGTCACAGAGGAACATGTATAAAAGCAGTAATACATAACATCCACATGGAAAAATGACAATTATTATGAGTTGAAATATCAAGGAATATTTGATGGATAATGCGAGTTCAAAGGTTACATCCTACAGAGATATTACAAAAGGTGTCGGGATTTGTTACATCCGACTAGTTTATAGAATAGCGCTAGATAGTCATTAGATTACGAGACAAAGACTACACTAGTCTTAATGTAGATTAATCTGTTCCATCAGCGCGACAAGGCGGTCCATGGTTTCTGCCAGCCTGTTGGTTTGCCTGGCATTGTCTTCAACTAAGGCCAGTCGTTGTGCTAGTACACGAGAGTGATCCTCAGTCTCCTGTGAACGTTGTTCACATTCCTCTAGTCGGTTTCTTACAAGTTCATCCGCACCTAATTCGACGGTCATTGAGTCCTGAATTATGCTTACAGAGAGGTTGGTATCCTCTTGTTCTCGCTGGAGTTGGGATATGTGATCAAGTGCCTGGCGAAGCAGGTAGGTCATTCGGAGTTGTTCCCGTTCGAGATGTTCGAGCCTTTGCTCCTGACGGTGAAGTTGGGTAGCCAACACTGGCATCGTGAGGTGTGCCGAGTTCTGAGAGTTATGAATAGGATAGGGGCTGGTTCGAGGTGACCTTGTGTTCCTCCTGGCTTCTCGTGGGTTCCGTGACCCATGTGAGTGAGAGTGTGACGGATTAGGTGGTATGTTTGCCATTCCTGTGGCAGAGTGTAAGTAAGACGAGGCTAATATATATATACATATATCATATCCAGCCTAGTGTCTAGCACGTATCAAGTAATGGTCCGGTTCTCTCGTGGTCAGAGTCAACTAACGTATCCCCGTTCAACATATTCATTTCAGACCTTACATCATCTTTCCTTAATTGTACATAGTTGATCAGGCTATGTTAAATTAAAGTCGTATGCTGTAATTCCTGAACCAGTCATGTCTAATAAGAGAATACTGCCTAACGGTCATAGTCTAGGCCCACCAAATGCAACCTAGTTCACTATAACCTTAGGCTCTGATACCAATCTGTAACACCCCCGAAATTCACTGTTTTGCGGAAGCATAATTTGGGGTGTTACTAATCAAATATCACAGCACAAAGATAAAGTAAACGACATCTATATGCAACGTTTGTAAATTAGTTACATTCCATAGATATATTGTTTGAAAACTTAGTGTTTTCGTATACAAAAATGTAGTTTCCCTAGAGTCCGTGCGTGTAGCGGGAGATTCTATTACATAATCAAAATATACAAAAGATAATGCTAATAATCTCCGTTAATGCAGTTGTGTTGAAATCATGCGACTCTAGCTAAAAATCCTGGAGTAATCCTACTCCATCCGAGTACCTGAGAAAACATGCTAAAAAGTGTCAACCAAAAGGTTGGTGAATCTCACAGGTTTGTAAGTAATATCAGCTTTGAACACGAGATTTCATCAGTAATGCCCGCAGGCGTAAAATCAGCAATTTCAATCTAGAAATCGTAAATCAGTATTTGCAATCCCGCAAATGTAAGTAAGTAAGTTTATACCGTTGCCATGAGGCTCATAATCGAAGCTTAACCCGTAAGTAATAAGTTTGCTCCCGTGACATGCTCGTAAATGAGCAAGCATCAGTAACGAATAAGTAGTCACCCGTTTCTACGTGTAAATCAGTACATGGCAGCGCTACTGCCCCGGGTGGGGAGGGTCATTTCCCTAATGGATCCATTAACTAGTGTTCGCGCTTAAGTCCATAACTAACGATATATGATGGAGAGACTTCTGTTTGTAAGTAAACTCATGCAATTTCGTTTGGTAAAGTAAACAGTTTAGTACTTGTGTTCAAGAAAATCAGTAGCATGTATCTCCCCCAATAAGATAAAACAGTAAAAGTGGGGCCGTAAGACTCACCTGAGTCTGGTAGTAATCTGTTGCAATTAGTAAGTAGTAAGTAAAGCAAGTAGGTTCTCTGAACCCGTAACCTTCAAATGCCTAATCATATGAAGTTATGTAAGTAAGCGTCTCACGAGACGTTTCGTTTAGTTGTACACAACTAGTATATCCAGTGTTTGTCCGTATGTTTGTAATTGTTTGTTTGTTGGAAAACATGTTTGGCCCGTTGGTGACGGTTTGTAGCAAAAATTCTAAAATGTTGACTTTGCTACAGTAAATGTGCTACAGTGAATTGCTACAGTAAAATTTGACTTTTTACTACAGTAACTTTGACTTTTCTATAGTGAAAATCCTTTAAAATTTCCAAGTTTTCTGTTTTCTGCGACACAAGCTGCGACACAAGGATTTGTATGCGACACAAGGGTTGTGTCGCATGAAGGATGCGACACAATAGCTCTGCGACACAGTGGTTGTGTCGCAAAAAGCTTGCGATGCTAATTCAATAGCGACAGAACGGTTGTGTCGTATTAAATACGACATATTATGCGACATAGAGTGCGACACAATATTGTGTCGCAAAGGTTACGACACTAAAGGATTGGTACGACACAAGGTGCGACACAAACGGGTTTATGCGACACAGGATGCGACACAAGGCTTGTGTCGCATGTATGAACACCAGCCCAGAAACTTTCGGGTTTCAAAAATTTTCGACCAAAAACGCAAATTTAACCCATTTTTGAGCTATAAAATCGTGTATTCTTCATGTATTAGGTTATATCTAAGTTGTGTACACATCAAAACATCAAAACATTACACCAAATTGAATAGATCTAAGATTTTAGGAATTTCTTACTTTTGCAAATCGAGCTAAATGGAGGATGAATTGATGAAGACGGTCTTGATATTCTTGCTCCACTCGTGATGGTGATTCCGAATATGTAATTTTCGTGGTCGAGATTTGATGTCGAAAATTTGGTGTGAATTGAGGTTGAGAGAGTTTGTGGTTTGTGTGTGTTTAGTTAGAATGAAAATGGAAAGGGAAATTGGGGTGGGGGTTTGGGTTGGTGGCTGATCCAAAAGGAAGGAGGGGGAAAATACTCCCCAAAACACAGTGTTGACTCCGTGTCCCAATCGTTTATTCACTAGTTTTTCATATTTAACCAAACATTTATATTTTTAAAACGTAACTGGAGTATTTAAGTAAAAATACCTTGAAATTAATAGTAAAACATTTGTCGCAATATTTAAATTATTAAGTCGCGTTTATTACGTTTTGTTGCGTTAGTTAAAATGTCGTAGCGATAATATATAAATAATGCTCGTTCGGTTGTGTATTTTATATAACAAAATACGTTCTCATTATTTAAGTAAATTTCTGTCACCAACGTCCAAATAAACTGTGTCGGACTCCGTCCTGTTAATTCGTACGATTCATCCAAATCGCGTAAGTACACACATATATATATAAATCACCTTATATATATATATACAAATAGGATCTGTAATTAGTCCTATTACATACTAATTACCACTAGTTACAAACAATTAGGCATAATTAATTATCCTAATTATGCAGGTGTTACATTCTCCCCTTGTTAAAGAAATTTCGTCCCGAAATTAGCTTGAGTGCACGGACGGTGCGTTATCTGGGAAAAGATGTGGGTATTTCTGTCGTATTTGGTCTTCCCGTTCCCAGGTGAACTCAGGGCCGCGCCTAGAATTCCACCTGACCTTTACGATGGGAATACGACTCTGTTTCAATCGTTTGACCTCACGGTCCATGATTTCCATAGGTTCCTCGACAAAATAAAGTTTATCATCGATTTGAATTTCGTCGAGCGGTATAATCAGTGTCTCGTCAGACAGACATTTCTTCAAGTTAGAAATGTGGAATGTGTTGTGTACGCTGCTAAGTTCAGCAGGAAGTTACAGGCGGTATGCCACTGGACCAATCCTTTCCAGATTTGGGTAACCACACCCGGTTAGAGAAGTATCGAGTTCCATCGGGTTTGATTTCGAATTGTTTATCCAAGCCTCGCAAGGCTTCATTTTTCAAGTTTTCATCGTTGAGTGCTTCAAGTTGAGCGGTAAGGATTTGAGCAGGAAGCTCGTTATGAATTGTCATAGAAAGTGCTCGGACTCGAAGGGGTTTCACTCGTTCTTTTCAGCTTAAGGCATCGGCAACTACGTTAGCCTTGCCCGGATGGTATTTGATCTCGCAGTCGTAGTCACTAAGTAACTCAACCCAGCGACGTTGCCTCATGTTTAGATCCTTCTGATCGAATATGTGTTGGAGACTTTTGTGATCAGTGAAAATAGTGCTTTTCGTACCGTAGAGATAATGTCTCCAGATTTTCAATGTGAAGACCACAGCACCTAACTCGAGGTCGTGGGTCGTATAGTTTTTCTCGTGGATTTTTAGTTGTCGTGAGGCATAGGCAATGACTTTTTCCCGTTGCATCAACACACAACCAAGTCCTTGGTGTGAGGCGTCGCAGTAAACTACGAAATCGTCGATGCCCTCGGGTAAGGACAAGATTGGTGCACTGCAAAGTTTGTTTTTCAATAGCTGGAAGGCTGACTCTTGTTTATCAGTCCAATCGAACTTCTTATCTTTCTGAGTCAGTGTGGTTAGGGGAACAGCTATTCTTGAAAAGTTTTCGATGAATCGGCGGTAGTAACCAGCAAGACCTAAGAATTGTCTCACTTCGGTTGGAGTGGTCGGTGACTCCCAGCCCTTGATTACTTCAATCTTGGCGGGATCAACATGAATTCCTTGGCTGTCAATCACGTGCCCGAGGAATTGAACGGTTCGAATCTAGAACTGACACTTAGAGAATTTGGCATATAACTCTTCGTGTTTAAGAAGTCCTAGAATGGTTTTCAGATGTTGAGCATGTTCCTACTCGTTGCGAGAGTAAATCAGGATATCATCGATGAACACAATGACGAATTTGTCAAGATATGGTTTGCACACCCGATTCATAAGGTCCATGAATACGGCCGGTGCGTTGGTCAACCCGAATGGCATCACTTGGAATTCGTAATGCCCATAACGAGTTCGGAAAGCTGTCTTTGGGATATCATTGTCACGAACTCGGAGTTGATGATAACCCGACCGTAGATCAATCTTTGAGTAAACACTCGATCCCTGGAGTTGGTCAAACAGGTCATCGATTCTAGGAAGTGGGTACCGATTCTTTATGGTTAGCTTATTCAGCTCTCGGTAGTCGATACACATGCGGAAAGATCCATCTTTCTTTTTCACGAATAAGACCGGAGCTCCCCAAGGCGAGGAACTTGGTCGAATGAATCCTCTGTCCAGGAGTTCCTGTAGTTGGTTAGACAACTCCTGCATTTCGGATGGTGCTAAACGGTAAGGGGTTCGTGCCACGGGTGCAGCTCCGGGCACAAGTTCGATTTGGAATTCAACTTGTCTAGGTGGCGGAAGTCCGGGCAAGTCTTCAGGAAAGACTTCCGGGAAATCCTTCACGATCGGAACATCCTCAAGTCGCTTCTCCTCCGACTTCTTCTCCGTTACATGTGCGAGGATGGCTTGATACCCTTTTCGTAGATATTTTCTAGTTTTCAGACAGGATACAATATTTAAATTCCGTCTACCGGTCTCCCCTTGTAGGACTAAGGTTCCACCGGAGACAAGAGGTATGCGAACGAGTTTGTCATGACAGATGATTTCAGCTCGGTGCTTGGATAACCAATCCATACCGACAATAATATCGAAGCTGCCGATCTCGACAGGGATTAAATCAATGGAAAACGTTTCGTTCGTGAGGTTAAGTGTACAGTTGTGTATGATGCTATCAGTCTCAATCAGTTTGCCGTTAGCTAATTCTACAATGTATTTAGCATCTAAGGCAGTGGGAGTTATATCAAGTAAAGGGCTAAATTTCTCAGAAATGAAGCTTCTATCGGCACCGGTATCAAATAATACAGAAGCAGTAAGGTCGTTGAGAAGGAACATACCCGTCACGACATTCGGGTCTTTTCTGGCTTCCCCAGCCTTGATAACGAATGCTCTACCACGAGCAGGGTTGTTGTTGTTTTTCAGCTTTGGGCAATCTTTCTTGAAGTGCCCTGAATTTCCGCACCCAAAGCAGGCCTTTGGTGCATTGGTGTTGGGGGTAGAAATGTTGGTCGGCAATCCTTGGCTAGATGCCCGAACCGTTTGCAGTTGGAGCAAGGGCAAGAACCGTCATGATGGCGGCTGCATTTGGAACAGTAAGGCTTGTTCCCGCTGTACCCTTTCTTTTCCGAAGTCCCCGATGAATAAGCCTTAATGTACTCAGGCTTTTTGTTGGAGGTTTGGTTGGATGAGTTGGGGTTACCTTCCCACTTGCGTTTGTTGTTTGCAGATGGGGTTGAAGTTGTGCCACGGCGGACAGAATTTGCCGTTAGTTCATGGGCCATACGGATGGCGCTCTGAATAGTACCCGGTTTGGATGAAGTCACCAGGTCCTGTAGTCTCTCGGGAAGTCCATCAACGAATTTCTCGATCCTCTTGTACTCAGGATCGACCATGGTTGGGCACAGAAGTGCCAGTTGGTGGAAACGGTTGGTATAACCGGTGATGTCATCACCCTGCATCTTGTGGTTCCAGAATTCCATTTCCAGCTGTTTCAATTCATCCCTGGGGCAGTACTCGCCCCTCAACATCTCCTTCAACTCCTCCCACGGGAGTTTGTAAGCATTAGCAACACCCACAGTCTGGGCATAGGTGTTCCGCCAGGTGAGTGCGGTGTCAGTAAAAGTACTAACGGAGAACTTAACTTTGTCTCCTTCCCCACAGTTGCAGATCAGAAATACGGATTCGACTTTCTCGATCCAGCGTACTAGACCGATAGCTCCCTCAGTACCTGCAAAGTTTAGAGGTTTGCAGTTCTGAAAGTCTTTGTATGAACAGGGTTTATCTGTAGGGGTTTCAGCGGCATCGCTATTCCTCGTGGAATTTGGTGGAGTATTCCGAGCCAAGGCTTCAGTAACAGCCTGGGTTATAAGGGAGGTAATCTGGGCATCGGTGTATGGTCTTGTCTTTGGCGGCATGATTCTTCAATAAAAGAAATGAAGATACATGAGATTTTGTAGGAACTTGTAATTGTCACAGAGGAACATGTATAAAAGCAGTAATACATAACATCCACATGGAAAAATGACAATTATTATGAGTTGAAATATCAAGGAATATTTGATGGATAATGCGAGTTCAAAGGTTACATCCTACAGAGATATTACAAAAGGTGTCGGGATTTGTTACATCCGACTAGTTTATAGAATAGCGCTAGATAGTCATTAGATTACGAGACAAAGACTACACTAGTCTTAATGTAGATTAATCTGTTCCATCAGCGCGACAAGGCGGTCCATGGTTTCTGCCAGCCTGTTGGTTTGCCTGGCATTGTCTTCAACTAAGGCCAGTCGTTGTGCTAGTACACGAGAGTGATCCTCAGTCTCCTGTGAACGTTGTTCACATTCCTCTAGTCGGTTTCTTACAAGTTCATCCGCACCTAATTCGACGGTCATTGAGTCCTGAATTATGCTTACAGAGAGGTTGGTATCCTCTTGTTCTCACTGGAGTTGGGATATGTGATCAAGTGCCTGGCGAAGCAGGTAGGTCATTCGGAGTTGTTCCCGTTCGAGATGTTCGAGCCTTTGCTCCTGACGGTGAAGTTGGGTAGCCAACACTGGCATCGTGAGGTGTGCCGAGTTCTGAGAGTTATGAACAGGATAGGGGCTGGTTCGAGGTGACCTTGTGTTCCTCCTGGCTTCTCGTGGGTTCCGTGACCCATGTGAGTGAGAGTGTGACGGATTAGGTGGTATGTTTGCCATTCCTGTGGCAGAGTGTAAGTAAGACGAGGCTAATATATATATACATATATCATATCCAGCCTAGTGTCTAGCACGTATCAAGTAATGGTCCGGTTCTCTCGTGGTCAGAGTCAACTAACGTATCCCCGTTCAACATATTCATTTCAGACCTTACATCATCTTTCCTTAATTGTACATAGTTGATCAGGCTATGTTAAATTAAAGTCGTATGCTGTAATTCCTGAACCAGTCATGTCTAATAAGAGAATACTGCCTAACGGTCATAGTCTAGGCCCACCAAATGCAACCTAGTTCACTATAACCTTAGGCTCTGATACCAATCTGTAACACCCCCGAAATTCACTGTTTTGCGGAAGCATAATTTGGGGTGTTACTAATCAAATATCACAGCACAAAGATAAAGTAAACGACATCTATATGCAACGTTTGTAAATTAGTTACATTCCATAGATATATTGTTTGAAAACTTAGTGTTTTCGTATACAAAAATGTAGTTTCCCTAGAGTCCGTGCGTGTAGCGGGAGATTCTATTACATAATCAAAATATACAAAAGATAATGCTAAGAATCTCCGTTAATGCAGTTGTGTTGAAATCATGCGACTCTAGCTAAAAATCCTGGAGTAATCCTACTCCATCCGAGTACCTGAGAAAACATGCTAAAAAGTGTCAACCAAAAGGTTGGTGAATCTCACAGGTTTGTAAGTAATATCAGCTTTGAACACGAGATTTCATCAGTAATGCCCGCAGGCGTAAAATCAGCAATTTCAATCTAGAAATCGTAAATCAGTATTTGCAATCCCGCAAATGTAAGTAAGTAAGTTTATACCGTTGCTATGAGGCTCATAATCGAAGCTTAACCCGTAAGTAATAAGTTTGCTCCCGTGACATGCTCGTAAATGAGCAAGCATCAGTAACGAATAAGTAGTCACCCGTTTCTACGTGTAAATCAGTACATGGCAGCGCTACTGCCCCGGGTGGGGAGGGTCATTTCCCTAATGGATCCATTAACTAGTGTTCGCGCTTAAGTCCATAACTAACGATATATGATGGAGAGACTTCTGTTTGTAAGTAAACTCATGCAATTTCGTTTGGTATAGTAAACAGTTTAGTACTTGTGTTCAAGAAAATCAGTAGCATGTATCTCCCCCAATAAGATAAAACAGTAAAAGTGGGGCCGTAAGACTCACCTGAGTCTTGTAGTAATCTGTTGCAATTAGTAAGTAGTAAGTAAAGCAAGTAGGTTCTCTGAACCCGTAACCTTCAAATGCCTAATCATATGAAGTTATGTAAGTAAGCGTCTCACGAGACGTTTCGTTTAGTTGTACACAACTAGTATATCCAGTGTTTGTCCGTATGTTTGTAATTGTTTGTTTGTTGGAAAACATGTTTGGCCCGTTGGTGACGGTTTGTAGCAAAAATTCTAAAATGTTGACTTTGCTACAGTAAATGTGCTACAGTGAATTGCTACAGTAAAATTTGACTTTTTACTACAGTAACTTTGACTTTTCTATAGTGAAAATCCTTTAAAATTTCCAAGTTTTCTGTTTTCTGCGACACAAGCTGCGACACAAGGATTTGTATGCGACACAAGGGTTGTGTCGCATGAAGGATGCGACACAATAGCTCTGCGACACAGTGGTTGTGTCGCAAAAAGCTTGCGATGCTAATTCAATAGCGACAGAACGGTTGTGTCGTATTAAATACGACATATTATGCGACATAGAGTGCGACACAATATTGTGTCGCAAAGGTTACGACACTAAAGGATTGGTACGACACAAGGTGCGACACAAACGGGTTTATGCGACACAGCATGCGACACAAGGCTTGTGTCGCATGTATGAACACCAGCCCAGAAACTTTCGGGTTTCAAAAATTTTCGACCAAAAACGCAAATTTAACCCATTTTTGAGCTATAAAATCGTGTATTCTTCATGTATTAGGTTATATCTAAGTTGTGTACACATCAAAACATCAAAACATTACACCAAATTGAATAGATCTAAGATTTTAGGAATTTCTTACTTTTGCAAATCGAGCTAAATGGAGGATGAATTGATGAAGACGGTCTTGATATTCTTGCTCCACTCGTGATGGTGATTCCGAATATGTAATTTTCGTGGTCAAGATTTGATGTCGAAAATTTGGTGTGAATTGAGGTTGAGAGAGTTTGTGGTTTGTGTGTGTTTAGTTAGAATGAAAATGGAAAGGGAAATTGGGGTGGGGGTTTGGGTTGGTGGCTGATCCAAAAGGAAGGAGGGGGAAAATACTCCCCAAAACACAGTGTTGACTCCGTGTCCCAATCGTTTATTCACTAGTTTTTCATATTTAACCAAACGTTTATATTTTTAAAACGTAACTGGAGTATTTAAGTAAAAATACCTTGAAATTAATAGTAAAACATTTGTCGCAATATTTAAATTATTAAGTCGCGTTTATTACGTTTTGTTGCGTTAGTTAAAATGTCGTCGCGATAATATATAAATAATGCTCGTTCGGTTGTGTATTTTATATAACAAAATACGTTCTAATTATTTAAGTAAATTTCTGTCACCAACGTCCAAATAAACTGTGTCGGACTCTGTCCTGTTAATTCGTACGATTCATCCAAATCGCGTAAGTACACACATATATATATAAATCACCTTATATATATATATACAAATAGGATCTGTAATTAGTCCTATTACATACTAATTACCACTAGTTACAAACAATTAGGCATAATTAATTATCCTAATTATGCAGGTGTTACATTATGACCCACTGCCTGACAAGGAAGATGCCAAAGGAGGCATAGTGAATCTCACTGGGATTAACTGCAAATACACTACGGATAGCAGTGGAAATCGTAAGTACTCTACTGTTCATAAATCTAAAATGGATGGTGTGTGGAATGCCCTATTTTCAAACTTTATTCAATCTCTGGGCACAAAAACAGAGAGTTATGATCAATTCAACTCCCTAGAAGCACAGTTAAGCTGGTCACTTGTCAACTCCTTAAAAGTTGACTATGCAAGTGTGATCTTTGATGATATTGTTTTAAGAATCAGTGAAACTACCAGAGCAAAATATGTTTCCTATCCTAGGTTTCTCTCATTGGTTTTTAAAGATCAGTTCAAGGCCTATGATAGGGTTTCTTTTAAAGGTTTTGAACCCACTCTGATAGGGAAACAAATTTTTAGTGAAGCTGCAACTGTGCTTCTCCCTGATTTCATGAAACCAAAGGGGATACTTGCACCCCAGCCTTTACAAGCTGTACATTCGTCTGGTTCTGCCCCCCATCGATCACGTCACTGATCACACCTCCAGTGACTACTGCTGATCAACCACCAAAACAAAAACCACCAACTGCTCCAAAGAAAATCAAGTTAAAGTCCCTGACATTAAAGGATCGGGGACAGAGTCAGACAAAGACGTCTAAGGACGCCAAGAGTGAAACAGCGACTGAACGTTCAGTTCTTGTGGGCACACTTGATCAACCTGAGCCTAAAGCTGCTTCACTGGACTCACAAAAGTCCAGTGACTCTAAAAAGGGAAACCTACAGACAACTACAATGGCTCAACCCATTGTTAGTAGTGATTCGGGTGCAACCCACACCCTCTTATCGAGTCAACCTATCAGCCACTCATTATCCTCACAAATGGATAATGTTTCAGTCAAAGGGCAAGTGACATCAGTGGGTGATAACACACCCACCGCTGATGTCACATCACTGGCTACAGACCCGGGCCAACTCTCATCTTTCACTGCACCAACTGATAATGTCTATCCCCAGTCACAGGGAGAGATACAGGTTGCTATCTCTGTTTCTAATGATCCATCAGCTAAAACACAAGCTGATGATGTTGAGGAAGCCCAGCCTATGGACACATCTACATCTTCATCTGATAAGGATCAGCAACATCGATCCTATAGTTTTATTCTTCCAAAGGTGAATCAGCAACAAGATGATGCTGATGTTTCATCTCTACCCTTCTCCACTATTCCTCTTGCTGATACCATAACCTCACCCATCCAGGAATTAGATGCAATGTCTCTTTCCAGTGACAACATCTCTCAACATGCTGATGATCAACCATCTCAACCAGAAGTTGAAATCCAATCTCAATCACAACCAATACCACCAATCTCCCATGTCACTCAAAAATCACCATCAACCAACAAAGCATCAACTTCCACCATCTCACCAACAGATAAACTGCTGCTTGACTACATTTCCTCTTCTCAGCAACAAATTCGAATGCTTACTGAGGATAGGGAATCACTAACAGGCCAACTTACTGATCTCACCACTAAAGTTCACTCTCTTGCAGCAGTATATGAACCCATTCCTTCCTGGAGTGAATCGATCAATGAGAAGGTTAAAACAATTGCTAATGCTGAAATTGATCATTATCGACTTCTGGAAACTCAGGCTAGATCTCTCTCTGAGCTCTCCACTTTCACCACCATCTGCCTCAAAACTCATGATAAAGACATATCTTCTCTCACTGGACATCAAAAAGAGATGGCATCTCTTATTGCGGAATATATCATTCATACTCACAAAGTTATGAAAGAAATTCCAATAATGGTCGGCAATCAGGAAACAACCATCAAAGGCTTAGAAACTATGCATGCTGATCTTAAGAAAATCTGCAACCGACTTGCTGAGATTATCAATTTCGTTCATGAGGCAGACGGGGCGAATAAAGAAAATGATGAAAGTGATGATGATGAGAATAAAAGTGATAAAAGTGATGATGCTGAGAATGATACCTTCTCCAATCAAAATACATCAGATATGGATGTCGCTGATGATATTTATGAGGTTACCTTCCCTGAGTTTCATCCGGATGAACAAAGAATGTATGATTATAAGGTTAGAGAGTGGGCCGCTGATGAGAATGCACGAGTTATGGGGGAGTCAGCAAGCTTTGAACTGATGAGGTGGGAATGGATGAATAGACAACAAGAAGATGATGTTGTCAATATGGATGAAGGAGATGATGATAATAATGATGATAACGATGGTAATGATGGAAATGATGCTGATAATACGGAAAGTAAGAATGATGTGACTGATAATATGGATGAAGGAGATGATGATGACAATGGTAAAAATGGAAATGATACTGCTGATGTGACTGATAATAAAAATATTGGCATTGAGGAAGAGAAAAATGAAGAGAACGCTGATGATAAAAAGGAAGAAAACACTGATGATCAGATAGAAGATCAGCAACCAATCTCTTCTGTTCTGATTAAAAGAAAAAGGACCAGCAAGTCTCCCACATCAGAGTCCATTCCTTCCAAAAAGATAATCTTCTCTGAGGAAAAATATCAGCCACCATGAACAATCTCAAAACCATCATGGAGCAACCTAAGTCTTTATCAGAAACGCCTCATACAGATACTGTCATATCTGAGGCATCACCAGCAACAACAATAATTCCACCAGCAACAATCCAACCAACAGCAATCATACCACCAACAACAATTCCACCAGCAACAATCCAACCAACAGCAATCATACCACCAACAACAATTCCACCAGCAACAATCCAAACAACAGCGACAACAAAACCATCAACAAAACAACCAACAATTCCAACAACAACAACTTCTCCAGATATAACAACACAGATCACCCTCTCAATCCCCACTATCATTACACCAACAGAAGCAACAACCACAACAACTTATCACCACTCACAACCAGAGATCACAGATCCAGATTCTTCTGTTCCTGCTCATCTTTTGTCATCAATTTTAACTTCAGAAAGTCCTTCTCCTGAAGAAACTGAAAAGCAGCGAATAGAAAGAAAAATAAGAGAAAGACAGAAGCATGAGAGGGAGATGCTCTTAAAGTTTCAAGCTGAGCAAGATGCAAAAGAAGAAGAAGAAAGAAAAAGAAAGTTGAAAGAACAATCTGATTCTGATAAGCTTTTCTGTTGAAACTGAGTGGAGATGAAGCCATACAAAGAGAAAGAGAAATCTTCTTAAAGAAACAGCAAGAAGATGAAGATTTTAGGCTGTCTAAACTCCTTCAAGATGTTGAAGAATCTGATCTTCAACAAGAACTTTGTGCAGATAAAGAGGGCAGCAAGTTGAAAAAGAAAGGGGGAGCAAAGACAACAGGAGATAAAATATTGGATGAAATTGACAGAAAGAAATATGCTGTGAGAATGACTGGAAGATCAAATCCTGCTCCTATCACCAAAGTCAACTTGAAAAAGCTTAAGAATAAATCACAAGCTTAGCTACTTATCCACAGAGGAATGGAGTCTCAAGCAATTAATCTCGATCAAGTCTGCAAATTACATAGAGAAGAATGGAATGAAATCAGACTTGCTATCAGTCACTCC
Source organism: Helichrysum umbraculigerum (assembly GCA_949592205.1). Lineage (NCBI taxonomy): Eukaryota > Viridiplantae > Streptophyta > Magnoliopsida > Asterales > Asteraceae > Helichrysum > Helichrysum umbraculigerum. The sequence goes on from CATIUR010000008.1 coordinate 8,293,457, forward strand.
TCAAGCGCTGCAAAAGAAAAAATCTTGAATGAGATTGACAGGCTATTCAAGAAAATGGTGGATCTGCAGCTACTTAGACCAGAAGACACTGTCATATTTGGTGAGGAAATAGTGCAGCCACCAAGCCCAAGGTATAGATCAGGTACCAACAGAATCATCAGAGTTCCAAATACCAGAACTCTAAATCTATCCATTCCTGATGGAGTGCCAAGAATTGAAGGCACTGAAGTTACTAAAGGAGAGAAAGGAATTGTCTACAGAGACTTCAATGTCAGAACTTGAGAAGATAGACCATGAGCAACATGTACATCTCATCAGAGTAGTCAGTGTGCTTTCAAAGGACTCAGTGATGAGAAAGGCAATTATAGAAGAAGGGCTTGCTAGACAGTACAGATACCTGCCATCCAGTGAAAAGTATGAATTGCAAAGTGAGCTGGGCATCGTAAAAGAAGAAGAAGTTTGGGGCTGTTTAAATTGAAGCTTGTAATAAATTAGGTTTATTGTAACTAAAATTACTTTATATTTACAGTTCAATGAAATCTAATTTTTCTTTTGAGAAAATCAAAGTGCAAAACTCATATCATATCAAAAGAATCCAAAAAGAAAAATGAATGTATCAAAGTATAAGTCACTGAATGTTTAAAATCTTAAACACTGACAATAAACTTTTCTCAGCAACTAGTTTGTCTAGGTAGCTTCAATCACAATCATTTAGGGGGAGATTGTTGAGTCACTGGTCGCTGACCATAATGAAGTCACTGGTAGCTGACCAACTCAACTGTTCACTACTCGATTAAGAAATGGATTGTATCGAAGTTGCTGTTGTTGATGATAGGTTTCGCTGATCGTCATTCATTCTGCTTGATATACTGAGGAAGATTTAAAGCTCAACTTGGTGTGTCGCTGAACAACGTCAGCGAGAGCTTTACTTCTTCAAATCAATAAAGGCAATAGTCACTGCCAGAATAACAGCTAATCACTAAAGATCTCTAGTTCAAGTCATTCTACAAGAGCATGTTAGCTCGCAGTGAGTGAGGAGGATTACTGCATCTTCAGAGACTATTCAATAAAGCCTCTCAATCATCAATACTAAAAGTACTGTACTTATCTATACATCAGCAAGAGTATTCAAGTTTGAAGTATGTCCGAAAGATTACGTGGCGACGAATGATTGGTTGTAAGGTAACGATATATTTGCGGTAACAGAATTGGGACCCGCAGAATGTCGGTTCATCAGAGTTCAAACCAATCAAGCAGCAACACGTGTCATTCCAAGATCCTATTTTATAGGCGATATTTTAGGAACTCTTGTAGTATAAATAGTTCAGTGTTTTGTACTGTAGAGGCTAGTCGTTCAATCATACTTATCACTTGTGTGTCAGTGATTAGTTTGTCTAGAATACGTATTGACGATCCAGCGAGTGAACAGTCAGTGTGTTTGTCCACTGATGTTCATCTCATTTGTAATAGATTAGCTAAGTGTTTGAATTGGATTAACTTTGGTTAATCCATTCCGCATTCAACACTTGTGAATTGTATGATCAATATAATTCATCATTTAGCTATCGTTACTTTGTTGCTTTGATATTATCATATCTATAATCTGTTATACTGTGTTACTATTGCTTATACTCTGTTTCTGTGAATCAATTTAAAACTAATCAATTAACTTAGCTAAAATCTGAAAAAGTTTTAAATTGTATTCAACCCCCCCTTCTACAATTAAACTTTACACTTTGTGATTCCAAATCACTAACTGATAGTGATTATGGGACTCTCAAGTTCCAAATCGACAAAATTGTTGTTTTAAGAATTTGGTGACAACTCTTGAATCATTTGTTGGGAAGGCTTGAGCTTCGGCCCACCTGGATACGTTGTTGACAGGTACTAGAATGTGATCCTTTCTGTATGTAACACCTGCATAATTAGGATAATTAATTATGCCTAATTGTTTGTAACTAGTGGTAATTAGTATGTAATGGGACTAATTACAGACTCTATTTGTATATATATATATAAGGTGATTTATATATATATGTGTGTACTTACGCGATTTGGATGAATCGTACGAATTAACAGGACGGAGTCCGACACAGTTTATTTGGACGTTGGTGACAGAAATTTACTTAAATAATGAGAACGTATTTTGTTATATAAAATACACAACCGAACGAGCATTATTTATATATTATCGCGACAACATTTTAACTAACGCAACAAAACGTAATAAACGCGACTTAATAATTTAAATATTGCGACAAATGTTTTACTATTAATTTCAAAGTATTTTTACTTAAATACTCCAGTTACGTTTTAAAAATATAAACGTTTGGTTAAATATGAAAAACTAGTGAATAAAAGATTAGGACACGGAGTCAACACTGTGTTTTGGGGAGTATTTTCCCCCTCCTTCCTTTTGGATCAGCCACCAACCCAAACCCCCTTTCCATTTTCATTCTAACTAAACACACACAAACCACAAACTCTCTCAACCTCAATTCACACCAAATATTCGACATCAAATCTCGACCACGAAAATTACATATTCGGAATCACCATCACGAGTGGAGCAAGAATATCAAGACCGTCTTCATCAATTCATCCTCCATTTAGCTCGATTTGCAAAAGTAAGAAATTCCTAAAATCTTAGATCTATTCAATTTGGTGTAATGTTTTGATGTTTTGATGTGTACACAACTTAGATATAACCTAATACATGAAGAATACACGATTTTATAGCTCAAAAATGGGTTAGATTTGCGTTTTTGGTCGAAAATTCTTGAAACCCGAAAGTTTCTGGGCTGGTGTTCATACATGCGACACAAGCCTTGTGTCGCATAAACCCGTTTGTGTCGCACCTTGTGTCGTACCAATCCTTTAGTGTCGTAACCTTTGCGACACAATATTGTGTCGCACTCTATGTCGCATACTATGTCGTATTTAATACGACACAACCGTTCTGTCGCTATTGAATTAGCATCGCAAGCTTTTTGCGACACAACCACTGTGTCGCAGAGCTCTTGTGTCGCATCCTTCATGCGACACAACTCTTGTGTCGCATACAAATCCTTGTGTCGCAGCTTATGTCATAGAAAACAGAAAACTTGGAAATTTTAAAGGATTTTCACTATAGAAAAGTCAAAATTCACTGTAGCACATTTACTGTAGCAAAGTCAACATTTTAGAATTTTTGATACAAACCGTCACCAACGGGCCAAACATGTTTTCCAACAAACAAACAATTATAAACATACGGACAAACACTGGATATACTAGTTGTGTACAACTAAACGAAACGTCTCGTGAGACGCTTACTTACATAACTTCATATGATTAGGCATTTGAAGGTTACGGGTTCAGAGAACCTACTTGCTTTACTTACTACTTGCTAATTGCAACTGATTACTACAAGACTCAGGTGAGTCTTACGGCCCCACTTTTACTGTTTTATCTTATTGGGGGAGAAACATGCAACTGCTTTTCTTTGAACACAAGTACTAGAACTGTTTACTATACCAAACGAAATTGCATGAGTTTACTTACAAACAGAAGTCTCTCCATCATATATCGTTAGTTATGGACTTAAGCGCGAACACTAGTTAATGGATCCATTAGGGAAATGACCCTCCCCACCCGGGGCAGTAGCGCTGCCACGTACTGATTTACACGTAGAAACGGGTGACTACTTATTCGTTACTGATGCTTGCTCAACTACGAGCATGTCACGGGAGCAAACATATTACTTACGGGTTAAGCTTCGATTATGAGCCTCATGGCAACGGTATAAACTTACTTACTTACATTTGCGGGATTGCAAATACTGGTTTACGATTTCTAGATTGAAATTGCTGATTTTACGCCTGCGGGCATTACTGATGAAATCTCGTGTTCAAAGCTGATATTACTTACAAACCTGTGAGATTCACCAACCTTTTGGTTGACACTTTTTAGCATGTTTTCTCAGGTACTCGGATGGAGTAGGATTACTCCAGGATTTTTAGCTAGAGTCGCATGATTTCAACACAACTGCATTAACGGAGATTCTTAGCATTATCTTTTGTATATTTTGATTATGTAATAGAATCTCCCGCTACACGCGCGGACTCTAGGGAAACTACATTTTTGTATACGAAAACACTAAGTTTTCAAACAATATATCTATTGAATGTAACTAATTTACAAACGTTGCATATAGATGTCGTTTACTTTATCTTTGTGCTGTGATATTTGATTAGTAACACCCCAAATTATGCTTCCGCAAAATAGTGAATTTCGGGGGTGTTACACTGTAAGATTTTGGAAATGGCCCCATGAAGTCTAATCCCCATATGTCAAATATCTCACATACTTGGATATTCGTTAATGGCATTTCGTTGCGCGATGTGATGTTTCCAAACCTTTGGAAAATATCGCATCGTTTCACCAAGTCTTGTGCATCCCTGAAAATGGTGGGCCAGTAGAATCCAGAGTCGTAGACTTTCTTTGCTATCATATTAGCTGCGTAATGTCCCCAGTTGGTCTGTGGTGGCTTTGGTGGAGAATGTGTTCGGCCTCCTTTCCGTCAATGCATCTTCTGATGATTTGGTCGGGACAGACCTTGAACAAATATGGATCATTCCAAAAGTAGTGCATGACGTCGCGAAAGAACTTCTGTCTCCGCGAGGATGGCATTCCTTTCTGTGCGATCCCTCCAACTATGAAATTGGCAATGTCTGCAAACCAAGGGTTGTCAGTGAATTGTGTCCCTTGCATTTGCCCCCCTAAACTCATTAATTGCTCTTCTTGGAACCGATCTTTTATATCTTTCTCTGCAAGTTGTTCCATTGACAGATTTTCTAATCGACTCAGATGTTCTACCGCGACGTTCTCTGCTCCCTTTTTATCCTTAATTTCAATGTCAAATTCTTGTAGGAGTAGAATCCATCGTAACAGTATTGGCTTTGCGTCTTGCTTTTTGAAAAGATATTTTAATGCCGAGTGATCTGTGTAGACCATCATTTTGGACAAGATTAGATAGGATCGAAATTTGTCAAAGGAAAATACTACTTGGAGCAGCTCCTTCTCTGTAGTGGTGTAGTTTTCTTGAACATCTGTGAGTGTCTTGCTAGCGTAGTAAATAGGTCGAAAGTGGTTGTCCTTTCGCTGTCCCAGTACAGCTTCAACTGCGAAGTCGCTCGCATCGCACATAATTTCGAATGGTAAACTCCAGTCCGGTGCGACCATTATTGGTGCGTTAGTGAGCTCTTTCTTCAAGTAGTTGAAAGCTTTCATATAACTTTTGTCAAAAGCAAACTTGATGTCCTTTCCTAAAAAGTGGGTGATAGGTCTTGAAATGTTGGAGAAATCCTTGATAAAACGGCGGTAGAACCCAGCGTGTCCCATAAAACTTCGAATGGCTTTCACGTTGGTTGGCGACGGAAGTTTTGCAATGGTTTCAACTTTTGCCTTGTCTACTTAAATACCCGACTTTGAAATTCGGTGTCCTAAAACTATTCCTTCCTTCACCATGAAGTGACATTTTTCCCAATTCAAAACGAGATTCGTTTCTTCACATTTTGCGAGCATTCTGTCAATGTTTGATAGACATGATGCAAAGGAGTCTCCAAAGACGGAGAAATCGTCCATAAAGACTTCCATGCACTGTTCGATCATGTCGTGGAAGATTGCCACAATGCACCTTTGGAATGTTGCGGGTGCATTGCATAATCCAAAGGGCATGCATCGGTAGGCGAATGTTCCATATGGACATGTGAATGTCGTCTTCTCCTGGTCCTTTGGATCGAGTGGAATTTGGAAGTATCCATAAAAACCATCAAGGAAACAGTAGAATTCGTTCCCTGACAATCTTTCGAGCATTTGATCAATAAACGGAAGAGGAAAATGATTTTACGAGTTGCTTCATTCAGCTTGCGGTAATTGATGCACACTCTCCAACCGGTAATAGTCCGTGTTGGAATAAGTTCATTTTCTTCGTTCGTGATGACGGTCATCCCTCCTTTCTTCGGAACTACTTGAACAGGGCTGACCCAAGGTGAATCGGAAATAGGGTAGATTAATCCAGCATCCAAGAGTTTGATAACCTCTTGCTTAACCACGTCCTATATTTTTGGATTCACCCTCCTCTGCCTTTGTATTAATGGCTTGAAGTCATTTTCCATGAGGATTTTATGCGTGCAGTAATTTGGACTAATTCCTTGTATGTCGGAAATCTTCCATGCTATCGCCTTCTTGTGTTACTTTAAAACATCGATAAGCTGAGCTTTCTCTTCAGGTTTTAGTTCCTTTGATATTATCACCGGAAGCTGTGAAGTTCCTTGGAGGTAAGCATATTCAAGGTGAGGTGGTAATTCTTTTAATACTAGATTTGGTGGTTCTTCAATAGACGGCTTCATTCTTGCGACTTCGTCTCTGTTGAGTTTTTCGTACTCAGCTTAGAATGGTGCTTCGTCCGATTGAGGTTCAGATGCAGAAATGGATGCTATCTCAACCCATTCGGTTTTGTTAGAAAAATCGTACCTCTTTAGCTTATATTTGTTGGCCGATGATGAGGAAACTGAGTCGTTCTTGGTGAAAATGATGTTTCCTTCATCAGTAAGGTGAAATTCTTGAAACAGAGCGGAAGATGATTGGCTTATGATGATTTCGGGGTTTGAAGGTAGTTTTACACGATCATTGGGTAATTGTGGCTCAAGTGGCGGTAATTCGACGTTCAGCTCCTGAAAAGATTCTAAGATTTCTTGGATCGAAGGAAGTGAAGTCGGGTTGTTTGATGCGGGCTGATCTCTTCTTAACAAAGGTATCGGTGTACCGCACCCCAGTGGAACGACAATTGTTGGGCTATCTGTGCGAGGGAACTTCTTTTGACAAAGCGGAAATAGCAGTTCTTCAGATGTTGTTGGCGAAGTGATTGCGGAATGTAGCCCAGGACCATTGTTATAAAGCTTTCGAACAGTAATGATGGTGTTTGGAAGTGGATCCTGGCTAGATGCTGTTAAAACTTCTTGGAGATGTTTGTCGAAAATGTCCTGCATGGAATCACACAAACCAAGGTCCTCTTCCAGAAGTTGCTTCATTAATCTATCGACATTAAAGGTGACCTCCTCATTTCCCACTCTTAGTTTTAAAGATTTTTCGTTTACATCAATTACGGCCTTGGCAGTGTTTAAGAAGGGTCTGCCAAGGATGAGTGGAATGTGGGTTTCTTCCTCAATGTCCTTGACAACGAAGTCTACTGGAAAAACGAACTTATCAACTTTGACCATGACATCCTCAGCAATCCCACGAGGGAGTTTAACTGATCTGTCTGCCAGTTGGATGGTCATTCGAGTAGGTAGTAGGTTATTTAGTCCTAATTTATTGAAAAGAGAATAAGGCATAAGATTAAAACTAGCACCTAAGTCTGCTAAGGCATTACTGATCTGGATGTCTTGGAGAAAATAAGGGATGGTAAAACGTCCAGTATCACCTAATTTTGGGGGAAGTCCATGTTGTATAATCAAAGAACATTCAGCATCTAGGGGTAAACTGACTATTTGCCTAAGTTTTTCTTTGTTTGAAAGGAGTTCATTAAAGAATTTGGCACAGCTAGGCATTTCTACTAAAGCATCTAATAATCTAACGTTTAAGTGCAGGCTTTTAAACATTTCCAGATATTTTCCGAATTGAGCTTCTTGTTTTTCCTTTTTAAACCTGCCAGGATAAGGTATTCTCGTGCGAGGTACATTATCCGGAGCTTTAGTAGATACTGGATCAGGTGTAGTGACTGGAGGTTCAGTTGACACGTGATTAGTGGGTAAGGGTGTAGACGAAGTTTTATCGGGGGTAACATCTGGTAGTGGTGGCTCAACACTGGTCATTTTTCCTCCTCTAGTAATGATTAACACGTCATCACTTGGTAGGTGATTAGTGATAACCGATGTACATTCCTCAATAAAACATAGGTTTTTCAAAATGGATTCCAAGTTTTAAATCAAATTTCCTGAAATTCTAAGCATAGCGTCGATATTTTCTTGAAATCCGATTACTTTTTTATTTATGATGTTTTGTTCAGAAACGAATTTTAAGAAAAGTTGCTTCGAGGAAAGAACGGGGTTTAAAGTTGGAAAAGTGGCCAATGGCTGAGTAAAGTGTTTTGTCCAATCATCGTAAGGTGGTGTCATGCTTGGTGAAAAACAAAACAAATAAGAAAATAAACACGTTTATACTATTCTAAGTGCAAAAAGTAACTTTAGGATGGTGTTAATCTTCTAAAAGGATCGCTAAACACTAAGGTTGCTATATTCCTAAAATCGGTCGCTGACGTTCCCCGGCAGCGACGCCAAAAACTTGACGTGCCACGCACCGGTCGTTGATATTTCTGATAGTGACGTGGGCACGTCAGTGGGTTTTTAATTTATAAGGCTGGGGCCTAGGGTTACTATGGTTGCTAATCTATAAGGGCTAGCAAGGACAAGTATGACCTAGGATCGTTCTTTAAAGCGTGACGAATTGAAAATAGGGAGGTTTAGAAACTTTTGTGTATTTAGCTGGAATAAAAAGGTTTGTTGGTTTAAGTTTTCTAATCTAATAAAACGTAAAAGTAAATAAAGTTGGAGGTTACTTCGGGCGTTCAGCGATTAAAGCGATTGTCTACTATGAAGTGGTTCAGGGGAATTTATGTAACACCCCAAAATTGGATGATTTGCGGAAGCTTGATTTGGGTGTTACTAATCAATAACAAAGCACAAAGATATATAGTAAACGATTCTATATGCGTCGTTTTAACAAAATATATCGATAATTGAAATGTTTACAACATTTAAAGCTTTACATAGCTCGAGTTTAAATAAAAGGAGATTTCAGTACATAAGTACTTGTACAAAATATACTAATGCAAGAAAATCTCAATCATCTGTATGCTGACTCGAGCTAACGTCCTGAAGCAGAAACATCCTACTGCTTGGTACCTGCGATATATGCTAAAAGGTCAGCTATAAAGCTGGTGAGCTCACAGGTTTGAAATCAGTTATTATAGTATGAACCGCAAGATTTAAATAATGAATTGCATCCAGCAATTAAATGATAGTCATCGTGTATACAGCCATGAGCACATAGTTGAGCTTAACTCGAGGGCCGGGTCCCCTATAGAGAATTCCGGGCGAGGTGCCTCCACGAATGCCTAATCCACATTCGTCTTCCCAAATATTAGTACGTCCGTTTACCCGGTTAGTGCTTGCTAACCCGGACGAGGTGGGTCAATCCTATATGGTACCATATACTAATATTCACGCTACAACGTATTAACAACTATGCTGACGGAGGACTTTAAATGATTAGTTTCGAAAAACTCATGTAGTATATGAAATGTTTGTACTTGCGTTCACATGTTAAAAGTTGAGCAATATATCACACCCCTGAGTAAAACAGTAAAAGAGGGGCTATGAGACTCACCTGAGTCTGAAAGCGTTTAAACAAACGTAAGTTGATTAGCCGAGTATGAAGTCCAAAGACTTGTAACCTGAGGGTGTCCACGACACGCGATGGTTATAAACATGATTGGGTATCTCAAAAGATCACCCTTGTAGTTGTTACACAACTATATATATGTCCAAATTACTACGATTTGGTTGATTTGTTAAGTGTTTGAAAACATGTACGGCCCGTTGGTGACGGATTTGTAATAATAATCTCAACTATTATTATTTTGATTTCGTGGCGTTTTACTTGAAAAATGTGTTTTGATTATGTTTTAGAAGCCGTTACGGAATCTAAGTACGGGGGTCCGGGGGCAGCGCCCCTGGTAGAGGGGTCCAAGGGGCGGCAGCCCCTGGCGGGGTCCAAGGGGCAGAGCCCCTGGCTGGGGTCGAGCTGCCAGGTCAGCTTGGAAAATTTTTATTTCTACTATATTGCTTTGACGAAAAACGCATCTTGGATCTGAATTCGGGTAAAATCGAGTGATAAATTTTAGGTCTCGACACTTAGTAAAAATCTGAGTTTTCTGTGTTTTGCGACACAATATGCGACACTAAAGATGTTATGCGACACAAGGGTTGTGTCGCATAGAAAATGCGACACAATGTCTATACGACACAAGGGTTGTGTCGCATAGATGCGAGATGCTGATTCAACAGCGACATATTGATTGTGTCGTATGATGTATGCGACATAGTGGTTGTGTCGCAGGACTTGCGACACTAATTATCGGGTACGACACAAGGTGCGACACAAGGGCTTTTATACGACACAAATGCCAAAATACGACACAACATGCGACACAAGGCTTGTGTCGCATGGATGAACATCAGCCCAGAAAGTCCGGCTGTCAAGGTTTTTCCGGCCAAAAATCCGTTTTAAACTCGTTTTCAGGATATAAAATCGTGTTCTATACATTGTAATGGACATATACAAGTGATAATAACAACTACAATTGAAAAATACTAAGAATCGAGAGATTTCGGGATTTTGTCGGAAACTTACAAATTGCCGAAATGAAAATCCAGAAAGATAGCGTTGAAGATCGTCGCGAGGTGGTCGTGATTCTCTAAAAATATTGATGATTCGAGCGTGTATAATGGTGTTATTTGCGGTTTTAGTGATTTGTGGTATTTTGGTGGTTTTGGAGTAAATAAGAGAAGAGAGAGAGAAAGATAAAAAGAAATGAGAGAAATGAAAGGGAAATGGGAGGTTATCCTCCCATTTTTCAGTCTCCGACTCGCGATCCGCGTGGTGTTCATTTTCTCCGTCATTTAACGTTTTATAATTTATCTTACATATTAATTGGTAAGTTTTAAGATACAAATTATTACGCGATATTTTATTTAAATATTTTACAAATCGATTTATATATGAGTTATAAAAAGTAAGTTTGTTTATTTAGTTTGCGCGTTTTAATATTTTAAATCGTGTAAGTTCTGTTTCTACGATACGAATGAATACGAAATATTATCATAATAATATTTTTGATATAAAAGCGTTATTTAATAAAATTTGGTCACCAACGTCCGTATTTGATTGAATTGAAATACATTCGATTTAAGTCGCGTACGATTTAATCAAATCGCATTTTCGTATATATTCAACAATATATATAATTCGATACATTAATTAGCCTAACACGGAACTAATTACATGTATTAACATCTGATTAGGCACTAATTACTAGTCCTAATTTGGCGGGTGTTACATTCTCCCCCAGTTAGAAGAATTTCGTCCCGAAATTTAGCTCAAAGTCGGGTATGATGTAGAATCAGTGAAAAGTTGAGGATATTTGAGTCGTATTTTAGTCTTCCCGTTCCCAGGTGAATTCCGGACCGCGCCGCGAATTCCATCTGACCTTGACGATGGGAATACGACTTTGTTTTAATTGTTTGACCTCACGGTCCATAATTTCAGCGGGTTCCTCAACAAAATGAAGTTTGTCGTCAACCCGAATGTCATCGAGTGGAATGATAAGTGTCTCATCAGACAGACACTTCTTCAAATTTGAAATATGAAAAGTCGGATGCACGCTGCTAAGTTCGGATGGCAGCTGCAATCGATAAGCTACGGGGCCAATCCGTTCGAGGATCTCAAAAGGCCCGATGTACCTGGGATTTAACTTCCCGCGTTTGCCAAAGCGGATGACGCCTTTCCAAGGCGATACTTTTAAGAGTACTCGATCCCCAACTTGGAACTCGAGTGGTTTGCGTCTCACGTCAGCATAACTTTTCTGACGATCACGTGCGGCTTTGAGTCGGTTTTGGATTTCCACTATTTTCTCAGTGGTGGCGTGAATGAGTTCAGGACCAGTGAGTTGACTATCTCCCACTTCAGTCCAACAGATCGGTGATCGGCACTTACGACCGTACAGTGCCTCAAAAGGTGCAGCCTTAATGCTGGCGTGATAACTGTTATTGTACGAGAATTCGCACAACGGTAGATGTTTTTCCCAGTTTGTACCGAAATCAACTACGCAGGCGCGTAGCATATCTTCCAGGGTTTGAATGGTTCGTTCACTTTGGCCGTCGGTTTGAGGATGGTATGCGGTACTCATGTCAAGGCGAGTACCCAAAGCTTTCTGAAGTGATTGCCAAAAGTGAGAAGTGAAGCGGGCATCTCTGTCAGAGATGATCGAGATTGGAACACCGTGATGAGAAACGATTTCTTTAATGTAGATTTGTGCAAGGCGCTCCATTTTATCGTTTTCCTTGATTGCCAGGAAGTGAGCAGATTTGGTGAGACGATCGACGATCACCCAAATGGTATCGCAACCGCTCAACGACTTGGGTAGTTTGGTTATGAAATCCATGGCAATTTGTTCCCATTTCCATTCAGGGATTTCAGGTTGTTGGAGTAAACCAGGCGGTTTCTGATGTTCGGTTTTGACTTTCGAGCAAGTAAGACACTTGCTGACATACGTGGCGATTTCAGCTTTCATGTTTGGCCACCAATAAAATTCTTTGATTCCGTGGTACATCTTATCGGATCCCGGATGGATAGAATATTTAGACTTGTGAGCTTCATCCATCACCAAGTCTCGTAGGTTCCCGAAATTAGGCAACCAGATTCGGTTTGAGAAATACCTAATCCCGTTAGATTTGATTTCAAATTGTTTGTCAATACCCCGTAAGGCTTCATTTTTGATGTTTTCAGGTTTCAGGGCTTCGATCTGAGCGGTATGAATCTGAACGGTAAGATCGTTGTGAATGGTCATACTGAGGGCTCGGACTCGAAGTGGTTTTGGTCGTTCCTTTCGACTGAGGGCATCGGCCACAACATTAGCCTTCCCTGGATGGTACTTGATCTCGCAATCGTAATCGGTAAGCAACTCGACCCATCGACGTTGCCTCATATTCAGATCCTTCTGATCGAATATATGTTGGAGACTTTTGTGATCGGTAAAGATTGTGCACTTAGTGCCGTAGAGATAATGTCTCCATATTTTGAGAGCAAAAACGACAGCTCCCAGTTCGAGATCATGAGTGGTGTAGTTCTTTTCGTGAATTTTCAGCTGTCGTGAGGCATAGGCAATGACTTTGTCTCGTTGCATCAGCACGCAACCGAGACCTTGGTGAGAAGCATCGCAGTATACCACGAAGTCATCGGTGCCTTCGGGTAAGGATAGAATTGGAGCACTGCAAAGCTTTTGTTTTAATAATTGGAACGCTGACTCTTGTTTATCGGTCCAATAGAACCTTTTGTCCTCTGAGTCAGTACCGTGAGTGGTTGAGCTATTTTGGAGAAATTTTCGATAAATCGCCGATAATACCCAGCAAGACCCAAGAATTGTCGTACTTCAGTTGCAGAGGTGGGTGCTTGCCAGTCTTTGATAGCCTCGATTTTTGATGGGTCAACGTGGATTCCCTGACTGTCGATCACGTGACCAAGGAATTGAACAGTTTGTATCCAGAACTCACACTTAGAGAATTTGGCATAAAGCTCCTCGTGTCTAAGTAGTTCAAGGATGGTTTTGAGATGTTGCGCGTGTTCTTGCTCGTTGCGCGAGTAAATGAGTATGTCATCAATAAAGACGATGACAAACTTATCGAGGTAAGGTTTGCACACCCGATTCATGAGGTCCATGAATACAGCCGGTGCATTGGTTAGACCGAAGGGCATCACTTGGAATTCGTAGTGCCCGTAACGAGTTCTGAAAGCAGTCTTTGGAATATCGGTGTCGCGAACTCGTAACTGATGATAGCCTGATCGCAGGTCGATTTTTGAGTAGAAACTTGAACCCTGAAGTTGGTCGAATAGATCATCAATGCGAGGAAGTGGGTATCGGTTTTTGACGGTCAATTTGTTCAACTCTCGATAGTCGATGCACATTCTGGATGAACCGTCCTTCTTTTTAACAAATAAGACCGGAGCTCCCCAAGGTGAAGAACTCGGTCTAATGAATCCTCTATCCAGAAGTTCCTGTAACTGGGCGGACAACTCCTGAAGTTCGGATGGGGCTAAACGGTACGGTGCGCGGGCCACCGGTGCGGCACCTGGCACGAGATCGATTGAGAACTCAACCTGTCTAGATGGAGGTAAACCAGGTAGTTCTTCCGGAAAGACTTCGGGAAAGTCTCTAACAATTGGCACATCCTCAAGTCGCTTCTCCTCCGACTTCTTCTCTGTGATGTGTGCGAGTATTGCAGGGTAACCCTTTCTCAGAAATTTTCGGGTTTTTAAGCAAGAGATGATATTGAGTCTCGTTCCACCGGTCTCCCCCTGTATGATCAAGGTTCCACCGGCAGCGAGTGGAATGCGGACAATCTTATCGTAACAAACGATTTCTGCTCGGTGTTTGGACAACCAGTCCATTCCAATGATGACGTCGAAACTTCCGATTTCAACGGGTACAAGATCGATTGAAAAGGTTTCATCAGCTAGGTTTAAAGTGCAATTAGGTATCACACTATCGGTTTCTATAAGTTCCCCATTTGCTAGCTCTACAGTGTACTTAACATCTAAGGCAACAGGAGTGATGTCAAGTAGTGGGCAAAAGTCATCAGAGATAAAGCTTCTATCAGCACCAGTATCAAATAGAACAGAAGCATGTAAGTTGTTGAGGAGGAACATACCCGAGACCACATTCGGGTCTTGGCGGGAGTCCCCAGATTTTATGACGAAGGCTCTGCTTCGGGTGTTGTTGTTGTTGCTGTTGCGGTTGTTGTTGTTGTTGTTGTTGTTGTTGTTATTCTTCAGCTTTGGGCACGTGTCCCTGAAGTGCCCGGGTTTCCCACACTCAAAGCAGACTTTGGGTGGTCTGGTGTTGTTGGAATTGTTGTTGGCAGGAGAATTGCAATCTTTGGTGAGGTGGCCGTACCTCTTGCAATTGTTGCAAAAGGGACCACAGGAGCCTTCATGGTGGCGACTGCACTTGGAACAATAGGGTTTGTTCCCAGTGTAGCCCCGTGTGATGTCGGTGGTGGTGTTGTAGGCTTTGATGGTGTCGGGTTTCTTGTTTTGTTGGCTGGAGTGGTTATTGTGGTAGTCGGACCACTTTCGTTTGTTGTTGTGAGAGGACGAAGTAGGTGGTTCAGAATCTTGGCTCATTGACATCAGGTCTTGGGCCAGTAGGATTGCACCGTCAATGGTGGTTTGGTTTGAAGAGGCGACATGCCCCCGAACAGGCTCAGGAAGGCCAAGGATGTACTTCCTGATTTTATCAGGTTCGGTGCTTACCATGGCTGGGCGGAGGGCGGCAAGTTGTTGGAACCTGGTGGTATAACCATCGATATCACCACCCTAAACCTTTAGGTTCCAGAATTCCTCGTCCAGCTTTTGGAGCTTGGCGATAGAGCAGTATTTGGCAGTGAGTTTTGCTTTCAAATCCTCCCAAGAGAGTTGGTAGGCAATGTCAGCACCCACTGATTGGGTATATGAATTCCACCAAGAGTGGGCATCATCTTCGAGAGAGCAGGTGGCGAAGTTTACTTTGTCGTTCTCCGCGTATTTGCTGACACGGAAAACAGTTTCCATCTTTTCGAACCATCTGATCAGTCCGATGGCTCCTTCAGAACCCTTGAAACTTGAGGGTTTGCAACTTTGAAAGTCCTTGTAAGAACAAGGTTTAGCAGTAGTGGTTTCAGCGGCATCGCTGTTTCTGGTGGAATTTTGAGGAGTATTCCGAGCCAAGGCTTCAGTAACAGCCTGGGTTATAAGGGATGTAAGCTGAGCATCAGTGTATGGTCTTGACTTTGGCGGCATGATTCTTCAATAAAAGAAATGAAGATACGTGAGATTTCGTAGGGAAGTTGTATTTGTTATAGATGTACATGTATAAAAGCAGTAATACATGACATCAACATGGAAAAATGACAATTAATATGAGTCGAATCATCAAGGGATATTTGATATATAATACTAGGTCAAAGGTTACGTCCTACAGAGTTATTACAAAAGGCGTCGGGAATCGTTACATCCGACTAATTTATAGAGTAGTGCTTAGATTGTCATTAGATTACGAGATAGATTACAAGACAAGGACTACACTAGTCTTAACGTAGATTAATTTGTTCCATCATCGTGACAAGACGGTCCACAGTGTTTGCAAGTCTGCTAGCTTGTCGGGCGTTATCTTCTGCTAGTGCTAGTCGTTGCGTTAGTCCACGGGCATACTCTTCTGCTTCATGTGAACGCTGCTCACATTCTTCCATCCTTTGACGCAGGAGGGCATTTTCCACGCTTATCTCTATTACTTGGTTGCGAAGGACATCCATGTTGTTGTTTGTGGTTTCCAGGTCGTCGGAGACTTGTTCGATGCGTTCAAGGGATGTAAGTCTCCAGTTTTCGTTCGTTTCCTGCAGCACGACATCCATGGTGCGAAGTCGCTGCTCGTGTTAGTTCACCCTAGCAGCTAAGGCCGGCAAGGTGAGGTGAGTGGGGTACGGGCCAGCTCGAGGCAACATGTTGTTCCTCCTTGCTACCCTTGGGTTCTGCGACCCGGATTGAGAGCGAGATGAATTGGGTGGGATGTTTGCCATTTCTGAGATAAAGCGTTAGTAAGATTGATGCCTATATTCATATAGTTCCTATATAATATAGCCTATTGAGTGTCTAGCATAAACATGTTTAAGTCTCAGTTCTCTCGAGGTCAGAGTCTTCTATCGTACCCCGTTCAGCCATAACTACTTTCAGATCTTACATCATCTTTGCTTAATTGTACATAGTTGATCAGGCTATGTTAAATTAAACTCGTATGATGTAATCATTGAACCAGTTATACCTAATAAGGAATACTGCCTAATGGTCATAGTCTAGGCCCACTAAATGCAACCTAGTTCACTATAACCTTAGGCTCTGATACCAATCTGTAACACCCCCAAATTGGATGATTTGCGGAAGCTTGATTTGGGTGTTACTAATCAATAACAAAGCACAAAGATATATAGTAAACGACTCTATATGCGTCGTTTTAACAAAATATATCGATAATTGAAATGTTTACAACATTTAAAGCTTTACATAGCTCGAGTTTAAATAAAAGGAGATTTCAGTACATAAGTACTTGTACAAAATATACTAATGCAAGAAAATCTCAATCGTCTGTATGCTGACTCGAGCTAACGTCCTGAAGCAGAAACATCCTACTGCTTGGTACCTGCGATATATGCTAAAAGGTCAGCTATAAAGCTGGTGAGCTCACAGGTTTGAAATCAGTTATTATAGTATGAACCGCAAGATTTAAATAATGAATTGCATCCAGCAATTAAATGATAGTCATCGTGTATACAGCCATGAGCACATAGTTGAGCTTAACTCGAGGGCCGGGTCCCCTATAGAGAATTCCGGGCGAGGTGCCTCCACGAATGCCTAATCCACATTCGTCTTCCCAAATATTAGTACGTCCGTTTACCCGGTTAGTGCTTGCTAACCCGGACGAGGTGGGTCAATCCTATATGGTACCATATACTAATATTCACGCTACAACGTATTAACAACTATGCTGACGGAGGACTTTAAATGATTAATTTCGAAAAACTCATGTAGTATATGAAATGTTTGTACTTGCGTTCACATGTTAAAAGTTGAGCAATATATCACACCCCTGAGTAAAACAGTAAAAGAGGGGCTATGAGACTCACCTGAGTCTGAAAGCGTTTAAACAAACGTAAGTTGATTAGCCGAGTATGAAGTCCAAAGACTTGTAACCTGAGGGTGTCCACGACACGCGATGGTTATAAACATGATTGGGTATCTCAAAAGATCACCCTTGTAGTTGTTACACAACTATATATATGTCCAAATTACTACGATTTGGTTGATTTGTTAAGTGTTTGAAAACATGTACGGCCCGTTGGTGACGGATTTGTAATAATAATCTCAACTATTATTATTTTGATTTCGTGGCGTTTTACTTGAAAAATGTGTTTTGATTATGTTTTAGAAGCCGTTACGGAATCTAAGTACGGGGGTCCGGGGGCAGCGCCCCTGGTAGAGGGGTCCAAGGGGCGGCAGCCCCTGGCGGGGTCCAAGGGGCAGAGCCCCTGGCTGGGGTCGAGCTGCCAGGTCAGCTTGGAAAATTTTTATTTCTACTATATTGCTTTGACGAAAAACGCATCTTGGATCTGAATTCGGGTAAAATCGAGTGATAAATTTTAGGTCTCGACACTTAGTAAAAATCTGAGTTTTCTGTGTTTTGCGACACAATATGCGACACTAAAGATGTTATGCGACACAAGGGTTGTGTCGCATAGAAAATGCGACACAATGTCTATACGACACAAGGGTTGTGTCGCATAGATGCGAGATGCTGATTCAACAGCGACATAGTGATTGTGTCGTATGGTGTATGCGACATAGTGGTTGTGTCGCAGGACTTGCGACACTAATTATCGGGTACGACACAAGGTGCGACACAAGGGCTTTTATACGACACAAATGCCAAAATACGACACAACATGCGACACAAGGCTTGTGTCGCATGGATGAACATCAGCCCAGAAAGTCCGGCTGTCAAGGTTTTTCCGGCCAAAAATCCATTTTAAACTCGTTTTCAGGCTATAAAATCGTGTTCTATACATTGTAATGGACATATACAAGTGATAATAACAACTACAATTGAAAAATACTAAGAATCGAGAGATTTCGGGATTTTGTCGGAAACTTACAAATTGCCGAAATGAAAATCCGGAAAGATAGCGTTGTAGATCGTCGCGAGGTGGTCGTGAATCTCTAAAAATATTGATGATTCGAGCGTGTATAATAGTGTTATTTGCGGTTTTAGTGATTTGTGGTATTTTGGTGGTTTTGGAGTAAATAAGAGAAGAGAGAGAGAAAGATAAAAAGAAATGAGAGAAATGAAAGGGAAATGGGAGGTTATCCTCCCATTTTTCAGTCTCCGACTCGCGATCCGCGTGGTGTTCGTTTTCTCCGTCATTTAACGTTTTATAATTTATCTTACATATTAATTGGTAAGTTTTAAGATACAAATTATTACGCGATATTTTATTTAAATATTTTACAAATCGATTTATATATGAGTTATAAAAAGTAAGTTTGTTTATTTAGTTTGCGCGTTTTAATATTTTAAATCGTGTAAGTTCTGTTTGTACGATACGAATGAATACGAAATATTATCATAATAATATTTTTGATATAAAAGCGTTATTTAATAAAATTTGGTCACCAACGTCCGTATTTGATTGAATCGAAATACATTCGATTTAAGTCGTGTACGATTTAATCAAATCGCATTTTCGTATATATTCAACAATATATATAATTCGATACATTAATTAGCCTAACACAGAACTAATTACATGTATTAACATCTGATTAGGCACTAATTACTAGTCCTAATTTGGCGGGTGTTACAATTTAAATGTGAAGAGTTCTAGTGTAGATAAGTTTTTAGGTTAATGTGAGTTGTTGCTGCAATCCTTCCATCGAACTGATGCGGAGGTGTCCACAGTCAAGCAGAAGGAACGTCACATGGATTGCAGAATACATTGACACGTACATCGAAAGTTCTCTCAAATGCACGGCCATATTATTTGACAGTTAATCTCTAATCATATCCCCCAATCTCGGTCGTCAGAGATGTCTGAATCGTGACATAGTCTATTGAATGAATAGTCTTATAAACCGATGTTACCCTCGCTGAAATAAGTTGGAATAACTGGTCTAGGCGGTCAAACAATATGTCATCACTTATTCGTACAAGTTATCAGCACTACTCAAGTATGCAAGATAGCAGGAATAATTTATTTTATGACTCGAAACCTAAATAGTACATTTGTCAAACAAATCGATCCGTAATACAACTACCATCGGTCGTTCCAGACTTCCGTACGTTTGTACTTTGCATAAAGCATTTCTAGCACTATATCAAGGAACATTCGAATAGGGGCCGTCATATTACTTCACGACATCCTAAAACTCTTTAGATTTACTATCACGATAATCCTAAGGCAACAATCAAACAAGAACATGCAATAAGACAATCAAAACAGTATTTTGTTTTTAGGCTGACAAAGGCATGTAACTAGGTCGGGAATATTCCGAAAGTTGTCTCAAAAGTATTTCCTGTATGAATTTAATCTTAATCTACCTCTACTCTCATATTCCGTGTCTCTTAGATCTTGTTTTACTCTAGAGAACACCGGCCATGCCGAGCTCAACGATTCAATCTAACATAGTATAACTAAGTGACCTGCAGCTACGTAACATACAGTTTATTACATATTTAAATATTTCCTAAACTACTATCATAGCAGCCAAATAAGTTATTTAGCTAATCATGGCAAATCTGATAAACATAATTGAGAATAAAAAAAATAAACAACAAACATAACTAAAATAAAAGAAATAGATTAACACCTGATAAAGCATACAATAACTCATAGCTAAAATGCGTTCCGAAGCACCTCCGTACAAGGATAATTAATCCTTTTTAATTAACTAATTGGCTAGTCCAATTAATTAAACTAATCTAGAAAAAGAAAAATTTAAAGCTGAAAATTTGAGAGTGAAACTAGTCTAGGAATGTGTGTTTTTGAAAAACGAATCCAAAGGTATATTTATAGTTGAAATCCGGCTCACGACAGCGAAGGTAGGCTTATTTTAGCTAAAAATCTCGCGAGGTACGAGTACGGGACGAAAAAGGTGGCGCACGGACGAAAAAGCACCCGGCACCGGCCGGACACGGGCCGGCACCGCTTGGACCCGGGCCGGCGCTGGTCCAAGGAGACAAAAAGCCAGCCGGAACCGGTTGGTAGCCAGCCGGCGGCCGTTGGTAGCCAGCCGGTGGCGGGCGGCGGCCCACGGGCTGCCGTACGCCCTCTTCGGTTTACGTTTTCATGTGTATCTCCTTCGTTATGCGTCCGATTGCGACGATTCTTTTTACGTTGGAATCAATTTTAAAAAACAAAGACTTTGGTTTAAAGAGATCCCCGAGATGATTTTCATATCTTGAGATGTCTCGTTTCGAATGTTTTGAATCTTCCGCAGCGTGTAGAGTCTTCATTCTTTATCCGTTTTGGTTGATTCTTTTTGCGTCGGATTTGAATTTTGAAAACAAAGACTTTGATATAGAGAAATCCTTGGGATGATCCTTTTCACTTGACATTTTGTCTTGGTTGCCTTCGATCTTCAAATGCGCGTGAAATCTTCGTTTTTCTACCGTTTTGCTTGATTTTTCTCGTGCTTCCTTATTTTGACCTACTTGACAAAATATTAATGATTAATGCAATATTTGAGCTCTTTTGCCAAGTATTGCTCTAAATTGAGAGGGATATCGTTAGTAAAAATGTGACTTTTTACGCGATATCAGCTCCCGTGGGATGAGCTCAAAAAGATGAAGACTGAAGAATACTGTCCTCGAGAGGAACTACAACAACTTGAGGTTGAACTATGGAACCTCAACGTTAAGAACAACGACATCACCAGTTACACCACCCGGTTCCATCAGTTGGCTCTCCTCTGTCCAGCTATGGTAGATCCGGAGTACAAACGAATTGAGCGATATATCAGGGGACTTCCTGCTCAGATCAAGGGAATGGTTACGGCTTCCAAAGAAGAAACCATACAAAGTGCTGTCCGCATGGCACATAACCTCATGGCTCAAATCGTTCGCCAAACCACTCCTACTGAAAGAAACTTTGGAAACCAGTCCGAAAATAACAAAAGGAAATGGACTGGGAAATCGAACAACAACTCAAACCAACAAACCAACAAAAGGCCTACGACTGCTAAGGCCTTTGCTATTGGCTCTGACGACCCAAAGATGTACAAGGGGAGCAAGCCATACTGCACTAAATGTAGTCTTCATCATGATGGCTCATGTCCTTGCACCAAATGCAAACGATTCGGACATCTGGCCAAAGATTGTAGAACAATCACTACTGGTACCAACACCACTACACCCAAGACCTGATATGAGTGTAACGGTACCGAACACTTCAGGAAGGACTACCCAAAACTGAAGAGACAGAACAACAACGCTCGGGGTAGGGCCTATGTACTCAACTCTGGAGATACTTATCACGACCCGAATGTGAACACGGGTACGTTGATTCTCAAACCCCCTGACTACTTCCATATTAATTACTTTGATAAATCGTGTCTATTATTCATGATTTCTCTCTCGTTACCTTAGATTTTAGGTGAACGATAGAAATAGGAATCGACAAACTACTCGAAGTCGACAGTGTAATACTGAATTACACTTTAAGTTAAGCGAACAAATTCTTTCCCATTTATCTCACACCTGTTGAGACCGGGAAACTTTATATCACCGCCTGTACGTACCGACTGTCAAAACACTGTACCGAGATAGTCCGTTCTAAAACTATATGCCTCCTTCCCGTCTAGAATTAAACCCTAATCGTGCAAATTATAATATCGACTGACATGCGATAAAAACTTGTGATGAACATGATTCGACTCATATACTGAAAGTTTATGAAAACAATTACAACTGCCTCGAAAACATTTCCTTAATGGAACCTTTACCTCGTAGGTGATGACGAGTCACCTTATCAACAGTCACACGTCGGATGACGAACCACTCAGTGAGGAACAAATGATGTTTCCTTACCTTCTTACACTAGATAACGATTCTGAGCTACTGAAAGACGGACCATCAGAACAAATGGCACTCTTGGAAGAACCTGAGAAACACTTGGCAAATTCCACTCCTAATTAAACTGCTGCTAACTTTACCACTGTTACTTTTGCTACTGGCTCATTCCCTGATACACCCGTTACTAATAACGCAAACACTGAAAGTACCCACTGTACCGACAAAATTCTTAACACGCTACGCAACCAACTAGCTAATGCACAAAAGGAAATCGCTGATCTCCGTCACTGCGTCGGACAAAGTCAAGTACGCCTTCTCAATTACGGCATACGCATGATAACAATGGAAAGGCAACTGATGTTACTTCAACCAACCGTCCAAAATACAAATTCCTTGGTTGACCACCCGACACTACAGACGACTCAATCTGGTACTCCTACTGAAAAGTATACCGAGGTTAAAGTGATGAACTCTAAGAGAAATCCGAGAGAAAATCCTAACACTGACTTTACTCAGCCCCAAGCCAAAAGGGCAAAGATAGTCCAAACCTATACCGTAGAACCTGATAAGAGAACTTACAAAGGACACAAACCCTTTTGTTCTCTATGCGACTGCCACCACACCGGGCCATGTAGTGCCCCTTGCAGCCGATGCAGTAGTCATAAACACCAGACTAAAGACTGTAAAGTAAAAACTTTGCTTCAAATGTGGAAGCGCTGGACATTTCAAGACTGAATGTCCTCAATTGAAAATCAAGTTAACGACAACAAAAAGAAGAACACTCGTGTCAAAACCTCTACAGACAGCGTCCATGAGACCAAACACTAACCCAAACAATAATGCGGGTACATCTCTACACGACAACTTAATTTCTATACGATACCGGTAGAGTTTAGCTCACTCTACGACATTACTGACTATCACAGGCTTTATGAATACAGTAGAAATTACAAAGTACTCTAGGCTACTAGTACACATTGTAGCTACACTCTGGTTACAGACTGACTGACCGACTGACCTTGTCCTGCGGACATAATGGTCAACTACATCGAAACACTCCTTCTCCCTTCCCTTAGTTGCCAGTAGGGCACTAGTCTAACAAGGGGAGGAAGGCAACACGAAACAGACGTTACATCACTCGACAAATCTCACAGTCTTTCTTAGATGACACAGAGACTATTACTTTGAAAAAATTTCGGGACGAAATTCTCCTAACAAGGGGAGAATGTGACACCCGCTAAATTAGGACGTCATTACTGTGCATAATTATGTGATTATTACGTGTATTTAGTATGAAATAGGACTAAGTACAATAACTACTTATATAATATATATATATATATATATATATATATATATATATATATATATATATATATTATATATATATACACTTATACGATTCGTCCAGATCGTACAATCTCGCGTCAGATAAATATCTGACAACACAAATACGGACGTTGGTGAAACCATTATTAAATAATATGAAATTATTTAATAACATTGATAATTACTTTATATTATGTTTATAATATAACAAACACGTACGTTTTGTTTAAAACGTGACCGAACACGATGAAAACGCGCGAAACGCGTCCGACGGACGAAACATGTTAAAGTTATATTTTTATAACTTAAAATTTAGTATTTTGATAAAATACTTTAGTTAAAAATATCGCGATTACACGCGAACAACTATAACGTTTAAAAATGTTACGCGATTAAATAAACGCTAAACGAACGCGTAAATCGAGACCGAAAACTTAACGAAATATTTTATGAAATGTTTACTAAGTATTTTAAATAAATACTACAATCAAAAATATCGAAATTATAATCGTTAACAAAACGCGTATAATAAACGTTTAACGTTTAAACGAACGACGAAACGAACGGGTAAACGAGCACCGTACGATACACAACTTTGGGAACAAGAATTACACACCCACATGGGGGGTGGGACCCACGAAATCTGCAGCCCTCACCCCTCCCATGCCCATGCTACTTCCATTCTTGTTTCTTAAACACTTCAATTCCATCCCATACCTCATTTACCCATACTCCACCTTTCCCTTCATCATTTTTTCTCATCCATCTCTCTCTCCCTCTAGACAAACGATCAAAAACCAGTTTCCACACCACCACCACACCACCATTCGACAACCACATTATCGTCATGGTGCCACCACGAGCCGCCACGCCGGAAATCAAGAAAACGTGAGAAAACGAGCTTTCGGTTTCATTTCTTTTCCTCTTTATCTTGATCATTGTAAGAACTCCTTTCCTTTGTTAGTTTTACTTATAACACATATATTTACATGTTTATATGCTCACTCAACTATAAAATGTTCAAAATATTAACCGAAACGCGATTTATAACTCGAAATCTTGAAATATATATGCAATCCAAAAAATACTCTCACTTCAACAATTTTTATAAAAATGAATTCTACATGAAAATGAACATTTTCTGAGCCTAAAATATAATTCGAGATGTTAGCTTTCCAACGATTTTTATCAAAAATAGTGGTGGATTTTTCAACAACAAAGAGCATATATAAATTCCCCTTTAGAAAACTCTCATCACTATCGCTATCATATTTGCCCTTTTTTAGATTCTGCCCAAATGACAACAGACACCGATAAACACCTTCCACCGGAGCTCATCGAAGCCATCCTCCCATTTCTTCCGGCCAAATCTCTGGGCCGCTTCAAGTCCGTGTCAAAACCATGGTGCTCCCTAATTTCCAGCCCCCAATTTGTAAAAACACATATTCTTCACACTACCAAATATAACCCTAACCCTAGCCCTACTAAGCTGATTTTGGATAACGGATATTATTATTTCTACTTACTCCACGCACCTCCAGTATTGTGGAAAAAGATATTGGGGTCTCGCAATGGTCTTGTTTTAGCCACAGACCATTCTGAAACCATCTTATTGAGTAATCCAACCACACGAACCCTCCTGAGGATTCGAGATCCCCCTTACCCTGATGATGAGAAATTTGTGTCATATGGGTATGGATTTGGTTATGATTCGTCCACCGATGATTATAAAGTGGTCGCGATTTCTGTGTTGGACACGCCCAATCCTGGTTGCTTGTTCGTAAACGTGTATAGTTTACGTAATTATTCATGGAGGAAATTGACACATTCTTCTTTACTATATGAGTATGACGGCTGCGAGGGTGTTCTCATAAATGAGAATCTACATTGGTTACTATATGAGTATGACGGCTGCGAGGGTGTTCTCATAAATGAGAATCTACATTGGTTGGTAACAAGTACACGATCTGGACACCCCACAAGGATTTTAGTTTCGTTTAGTTTAACTAGTGAAGAATTTAATGAAATTGAGCTTCCTGATTGTGTTGGTGATTTTGGGTGCGATTATAAGCTTGTTGCTCTTGGTCGGAAACTTGGTATTTACGGTAATGAATTGTGGGTGATGGAGGAGTACCGTGTGGGTAAGTCTTGGATCAAAGTTTGCAGCATTGGAAGCAATATAGATTCGAGTCATACTTATTGCTTTGTTGAAGGCGGTAAGCGGGATAATATTGTGTTGGGCAATGAAGAGTCATTTGTTGTATACAATATGGATACAAGGAGGTGTAAAAATGTAAGAGTTAACGGGGGCCGATTTGAATTCTTGGTTTCTGGTACTTATGCTGAAAGCCTTGAATCACTTGAACGTTTTCATTACGGAAATGTATGGCTCATGTAGTATGCCTGATATCTAATATGTATTGAGAAAATTTTCAATTTATTATGCCTTATTCGTCAATGAACATTCACAAATCACAAGTGATTTAGTTGCCAACATGATGCAAAAACATTAATAAAATAAAAAGACAAGCAACCCATATTTGGTAATAGAGTAGATGTTTGATTAAGATCTGTTTCTAGATTGCCAATTTGATTTTAGGCTGCATGATAAACTGAGTTGGATCTGTGAAAGGTGAATCGAGATTTTTAGTTGCAGGGTGATAAAACTTACCCAAAATCAACGCATGAATAAACGTGGTTGTTAAAGAATTAAACTAAAGATAAATAACTGAAACGAAAGATGTTAAAATGAAAGGAGGGAACCATATTTCTTTTTACAGTAAAGCTTAAAGTGAATTAGTAATCCAGTGAAATACGGAGTGGAAGAGTATGAACAAAGAGATGGCATGTTGATGTGAATTCTAGAGTCCAAATGACTAGCTATCTGCTACACTGCCTAGTTATACAAAAGGGTCTGAACCTCCGCAACAACTACCGCTCCACCTAATTGCTGGCCATTGAAAATGTTGTTGTTTCTGCACTTCCAAAGGCTCCAATATATAGAAGTCTGATCAACCTATTACAACATCTCGAGGCAAACTCATCAGCCTGGAGAGAATCACACAAATGTACCCGAACAGCCACCATTTGAACGGGTAGATTTTGCATCAAATAGATGGTATGATTATTAATTTCTTAATTTATTATATGTTGTTGAAACCTAGTCAACTTTATGAATTGAAAAATCTAAAGAGTTTTATATGTGGCATCTTTGTCTATTGGCAAATTCTCAAGTAACCTTTTATACTCCTTTAGTTATGCATAGATAGATTATAGATTATAGATATCGATATTTATCTTTGTCTTTTAGTTATACAAATTGTGAGTTTCAATTGCAAATATCACCACATATTAAATTCACTCCGAATCATGAAATAGTACACTTTAAGGCTGCCAAGAAAGGAGTTCAGATTCTGTATACCTTCACATGGCACAATCAACTAAACTAGCTAACACCTGGAGTAAAACCAAATTCAAACTTTAAGAAATGGCAATGCTAAGACATTCCGGTTGCCAAATCAGTAAAAACTAGGATAAAAGGGAAAGCAGGTCGAACGGGTTGAAAGTTGTTAGAAGTGTAATTTTAATGCTGAAAAACCGTGTGTACACATGAGGATATCTCACCATGAATCAGAATCATCGTTTCATCGTACGTAATAAAGAGGATTGCACTGTATGATATGATCACCCAGGCTAAAGTTAAGATGCAATAGAAAATCCATGAATAATATGCATGAGTAAACCAAAAGTAAAGGGAAGGAATAGTAAACAAAATCAGCATCAAACACAGTAACCAATAGTTTCTTGCTCCAAGCATTTGTCAGTGTTTTCATAATAATACTATAGAAAGAAATGTAATTTTTTTTAGGCTACGCTTCATGTTCTACATATAGAGTACCTCTTAAGCTTGAAGAACTTCATTTGTGTGATAGGCACATGAGTAGAACCTTTAGAGATTACACGTATTTTTAGTTACTTACTTATTAATGGACCAATTCGGGTTGCCAATGGAATAATTTGAAGCACAATGTCCAACCTGACAAACATTGTTGAGTATAGAGAGAAGTGTCCCTCCAAAGACAAGTATATCACCCAAAAGTGGATTCAAACCCCCTGAAATGTAAACACAACTATTAATCTATGTTTAGTATTAATATAACTGTTAAGAACATTAATTATTTAAATGTTTATTTGAAATCATCACCTCAACCACCAATCCCAGCATCAGAAAGAAGTACTAAACAAAGGCCTACTCCACATATAACTGCACCAGTGAGCCGCCATAGAGATTATTTTTTGCCCAAAAAGATCAAAATAAAAAGAATGACCCAAGAAATCGTCCAACAATCTAATAACACCACACTTGTTATTAATTGAAGTAATTAGCTGAATTAACTGCAGTCAATATCTTCATCCGAGAGTTCACCTGAAAGGTACCTAGAATCTTATGATCACATATCACAATGTCTGGATATTTGTAGCAACTATGTTTCACTTTCCCATAACCATGATATATTCGAGCTTTGTTGCATACTATTGAGTTACAAGAACACTGTTGACAGTAGAGGTGTGAAATGGGCGGGTTGGGCAGGTTGCGTAACGGGTCAAACAGGTAGTTATTTGGTATGTCTCAGGTTGGGCTGACCTTAAAGACCTTTTATCTTAAAAAACAGTAACATAGTGTCAAATGTGATTACAAGATCATACTATCTAAATAACAATCCAATTTTTATAATAAAATGATTAGAAGGTTTTACGCATTGAATGCACACCTTGGGCGATGTTTGGACTATTCGACCCATTTGACCCATCATAAATTACCTCCTTAAGTCAAACGCAAGGAATGGAGAGACGCGTACCTACAAAGATAATGTCCTTAGACATCAAAAAATGCTGACGGAGCATGTTAGTACCATGAAATCTGCCAAATTGCCCCAACAGATTATATCATTCATCCTAAAACAATGATTAACTTGAAAACAAAAAACTTTGAACCAAAACAAGATTAGGAAAATGAAGCTTTAAATAGTCGAACGTAAATATATAACTTTTTGTTAAGGAACGAACACTGAGTTTTTGGCCTTGGTACAGCAAGATGCATCCATTGAAAAAGGTTAAACTCACGTAGCCGAAAAGTCCAAGAGTAACAAGTGAATTAGCACCTATAAAGAAATCAACTATTGGTGATCAAATATCAATAGCGAAGAACGAATCGTGTATGAATCGATATGAACGTGTATACTTGAACACGAAGCATTTCATGAACACAAATGATTCACAGCATCAAGATTTTTGGTAGGTGACAAAACTTACTTAATATCAACACGTGAAACAACATAGTTGAAACTTTTGTTACAAAAACAGAGGGAAGTATTGCAGTGTCTTATCCCCAAGGCAGATTACCACTCGAATCACATCCCTTGAGGTTAAGAGGGTCAAGGAACCATGTTACAACACCCAATTAAGAAAAATAATAAGTAGGGCCGTAGGTCTTACAATGTGTGCCTAAAATTGTGTCTAATTTGGAGATTGAAAAAAATGGCATGATTAAAAGTTGGAGATACAAAGAGAGTGATCTTATCGCCCCTGTGTAAAAAATTGTATGAATTAGCTTGTTTTTAGGCATACATTGTAGGCATGTTCAGCAACACTCCCCAAATAAAATTGTTGGAGAAGAGTTTACATCTAGCTAGATAGCTGCTAAAAGTGCATTACAACAATTTATACTGTTTAACAGACAAATAATTAACTTATCAACCATATCTGCCAACAAACTTTCTTTCCAGGTATTTACTTTTTGTCTGCTATTACACCTATTAGTCGGCACTCAAAAATCAACATTAAGCATTGACAATCACCCTTGATTTGAACAATCATAAAATATCGACCTCGGAATAACTATCGTCTTTCTATTTATATGTAAGTAAGGATGAAAAGAAAACTTTTTTTTAATCCAAATTATTAAGTTAGAGACTTGCAGTTTCAGGTAAAGTAAATGGGGGTGTCCCAAAGAGTGTAGAATTATTTTTTAGAGATGCTTGATCAATGATATATGTATACTATATGAGTAATGCTAAACAAGCCTAATTAGAAAGACCTAAAAAGAGACATACTTCTCTTATTGTCTTAAAGGGAGAAATAGTAAATTACTATATTATAAAGAGTTTGATGTATTGTCTTTAAGGGAGAAATAGTAAATTACTATTCTACCCTTTTAATTATCCTACTCAACTTTCAAATACTTAAATTAAATGAATAAATGCAATTTATATACAATTTAATATCTCATAATTATTTATTGGTTACAAATGTAACCCTTAATTATTTGTCTTTTTCATAACTTTTATAAACATTAATAAATATTTAAATGTATGTTAAGATTGTTTACGAATTATAAAGAGTTTGAATATTTAAATGAATATTTAAGTAATAATGAAAAATCATATATTATTTACGAATTATAACTCACTTTTAATTTCTATATCTTTTATACTAATATATAACAAATATGTCACCAAATTTTAACCTATAAAAACGAAATACTTTTTAATATACATTTAAATATGTTATTCTAACACTTAAACATTTTAAGTGGATCCAAGTAATTAAAAAAGTTGATATACCGTTACTATATAAAGGATTTGACCGTTTGATTTGAAAAAAGCTAAAAATTACTATATTAGTTTATACAACGTTAAATGCATAACTGAAAGCATTTTGTAACTACATATATATCAGATATTTGTATCTGTGACACCCATCAATTTAGGACTAGAATTTAGTGCCAAATCAAATTTTAATACATGTAATTAGTTCTGTTTAGGCTAATTAATGTATCAATTATTATATATATTGTTGAATATATATCTACACAATTATGCGGTTTTTTAAATCGTACGAGTTCCAAATCGAATGTATTTCGATTCAATTAAATGCGGACATTGGTGATCAATTTTATTAAGTAATACAAATATTATTTGGTAACACAACTATATCCAAAATATTGTTTTACAATATTTCGTACACAATTCGTATCATACAACAACGCGCAAGCAAACAAAAACAAGCTAACGTTATATTTTAACGCAACTAAATAGCAATTGATAAAATGCTTCAACAAAAATAATTGGGGAATTATTCGTATTTTAAGATATACATTTAAACGAATAAAAATAATTAGTTAACGGTTAAAACGATTGGGAAAACGAACACCGCACGGAGCGCGATTGCACGGAGTTAAAAGTGGAGACCCACACTCGGTGGGCCCCCACCGAAATCAGCCACCAAGAGGGGGTCATCACCTCCCCCTCATTTCATTTCTATCTCCCCTTCTCTCTCTCTCTACCAATTTCTCTCTCAAATTCCACCACCACCATTTCATCAAAAATCACAAGATTAGGGCACTAAACGACCTCAAATCATCAAGATTTTTGTAGGAACGGAACCACCTCGACACGATCTACACTTCCATCTTCTCGGATTTTCAATCCGACACCGCGTAAGCTTCCGACAAATTCCCGAAACTTCTCGTTTTAGCTTGTTTTTACATATTTATGAGTTATATAACATGTATATGTCCAAATATATAAAGATAACAAGGTTTTATAGCTTAAAAACGGGTTTAAATTGGGTTTTTGGCCGGAAAAATCTCGACAGTCGGACTTTCTGGGCTGGTGTTCTTCAATGCGACACAAGCATTGTGTCGCATGTAGTGTCGCATTTTGCCTGTTATGTCGCACCTTGTGTCGTATAAATCCTTTTGTGTCGTACCCTTTACGACACAACGTTGTGTCGCATCTTATGTCGTATTTTCATACGACACAATCACTATGTCGCTGTTGAATCAGCATCTCAAATCTATACGACACTACCCTTGTGTCGTATAGGTATTATGTCGCATTTCTATGCGACACAACCCTTGTGTCGCATGATAAACATTTGTGTCGCATGACTATGTCGCATAAAACAGCAGATTTTCAAACTAAAATTTCACTAAGTGTCGAACCTATATATCCTCAAACACTCATATGATACGACTTATAAAACACGTTGGAACACCCTGTAAGTGCAAAACGCCAATAACATGATAATAATACTTAAAGTTTATTATTTCAAATCCATCACCAACGGGCCGTACGTGTTTTCAAAACATACTTCAAAATCACACAAGTCGTTGTAACTTGTATCAATTCAATCGAACAAGTCGTAGTAACTTGTAACAATACAATCAACCAGATCGTAGTAATTTGGACATATATAGTTGTATGACAACTACAAGGGTAGTCTTTCGAGATACCGGTACAATTAATAACAATCAAGTGTCGTGAACACATTCAGGTTTCAAGTCTTTGGACATCAATTCACAGCTAATTACTTCAAGTTTATTAAATTAAACACTTCAAGACTCAGGTGAGTTTCATGGCCCCATTCTCACTATTTTACAACTAGGGGTGTGATATTACTGCTCTATTTTATTTTACAAGTAGAACGCAAGTGCCAACCTTCAAATACTACATGAGTTTCAAGCTAATCAATTTAAAGTCCTCTATAGCATAGTCTCTAATATTTTAGCGTGAATGTTAGTATATGATATCATATGGGATTGACAATCCTCACCCGGGTTAGCACGCACTAACCGGTCAAACGGATGTATTATCATTTGGGAAGACGAGTGTGGATTAGACACTCGTAGGAGGCAAATCAGTTAGGTTTCCTTAACTGGACCTAGCGCTCAAGTTAAGCTCAGACTATGTGCTCATGGATTGTATAACTTTTATTTTGCTTAATTGCATTTTAAATTCAATTTAAAATCTTGTGGTTCTTACAACTATACATTGACATGCAAACATGTGAGCTCACCAGCGTTTTCGCTGACCCATTTTAGCATGTATCACAGGTACCCAGCAGTAGGTTGGCTGCACAGGCAGGGATTATTAGCTCGAGTCAGCATACATACCACTAGAGATTTGATTGCATTATTATAATTTGTAAAAGTAATTACGCTATGTAATCTCTCAATTTCAGGAACCGAGCTAATGTAACATTATTTTGATGTAAACGTTTACTTTATTAATACAAGTTTAAAACGACGCATATAGTGGTCGTTCGTTATATCTTATGTGCTTTGTATATTGATTAGTGACACCCAAATTGAGCTTCCGCAAATCATTAAATTTTGGGGGGGTGTCACAGTATCTTAATTTTATTTAACTTTCAACTATTATAATAAGAGATTGCGATGTATGTCGAGTTAAGTTTGCGGGTCTAAAGTTCACAATCTAAACCCGAAAATAGTTTGATAAACGGGTTAACGAGTCAAAAGTAACCAACTCAGATATGACATGCATTGTGTTTGTTTGCCCGTCAACCCATTGACCTGGACTTTAACCCAAACCCAATAAGATAAATTAAACGAGTTGGCGGATTAAGACTTGAGAATACAACTCTACCTCATTCATTTCCTTGTAAAATTTCAAGTTGTGTCGAAAATTATCACCACCATGTAGAATCATTTGAAATATAATGCATATAAAACAATGTACAAATTAGTATAGTATTATTGTTTTACTCTTTTACTCAAGTACGATATATCGTTAAATAAACCTAATATGAACTAAATCTTTTGTCACCGCTGCATTATGCAGGTAAAATGCTAGTAGTTAATTATTGATGATATACTAATAACTACCCATTATGATATGATGATTGGAGGGTTAATAATATAAAGAGTAATTGCAAATTCTCTCTCTGTTCAACGAAATTAGATTGATGAGCATATTTTAACTTTTTAAGTATGGAAAGTCAAACTAATTTTTAAAGTTGTTAAAAGAACACTATCATATTTTGAAATACTTCATCCCTAAATAAATGTTTACATTACTATTTATATATGTTACAAGATAATTGTCCATTTTAAAAAAATAACCATTAAAAATCAATAAACTATTCATTTTACCTTTATTTATTACTCTAAATTATTTACTTCTGAAATAAATCCAGTCAAACTTACTTATATTATAAGTACAAAATTAATATTTATCTAATTTATCTCAATGTCGACAAAAAGATTATTTGAGGGACAATTTACCACATATTCTGAAGTAATGATCGAACGGTTAATAAAATTATACAGTAAATGCATTATTCTCTATCTACTCAATGAAATTAGATTTATGAGCAGATTTTAAGTATGGAAAGTCAAGCTAATTTTGAAGTGGTTACATGCTAAAATAACACTTGTTATGTTATGAAATACTTCGTCCTAAAATAATTATTCACGTTACTACATATGTATGTCTGAAACGCCCCCATTTTTTTTTTTTTTTTTTTTTTTTGTTTTTTGTTTTTGAAAACCTTATTATGCATGCTCATACATGCTGAAATATGGAGTCCTAATACTTAAAGACGCAACTGATAACTAACGGGGTCGAACGAAAACAGTTTCTGACCAGACCAACAATCGCGCCGCGATCTTTAGTAATTGCGCCGTGACGGTTACAGATCGCACCGCGAACTCTAGCTGCGCGTTAATGCCGCTAGTTACATTTTTAGTGCTGCTAGTTCAATTTTAGTGCTGCTAGTACATTTTTAGTGCTGCTAGTTCAATTTTAGTGCTGCTCTTGGGTCTAACTTCAAATGCGCGTAACTTTTGACTCGTTTACAACCAACCCACGAAATTTTGCAGACACATTTCATAATCTCCAACAAAGGTTTCCCAATTGACACTTTTCTAAAATTCACGCTAATGATGGTTTTGGACTTAAATCCGAAAATGAACAATTTTAACAACTTTTAAGGAGCAACTCAAAATCAATTTGAGTTCTTTCTCTTGTACACCTTTCAACAAGTGCATTTACACATTTTAACAAACTTCAAACATCAAAACCATCAAAACAATCATTTCAACTAGTTTTGACACAATGACCCGTTGGGAGACTCATTTTGACTCATTTGGATATCCACAACTATTTATAACCACTAGACTTTCAAATTACCAACATGTCCTCAAAATCATTTACAACTCGAATATCAATTACCATAATTGGCTATTGATGCGTCCCGATCGGTCAGTTGTGAAGTTCACCTTGTGAGTGAATCGTCCTTGTCGTCGAAGGACTGACCGAACAATGCAGGGCGGCGATCAGTGGAGTTTTATATTTTATATTTGTTGGGCCTAAGTATACTAAAGCTATGGATGAGTACAGCGATAGGTATGACCTAGGGTCGTTCTTCAAACTACAACGGGCATGGGATTAAGGATTTCAATTATCTTTGGTAATTTAGCTGGTTTTCAAGAGTTGATACGGGTTTCGTTTTGTTTTCTAACTAACTAATTTAAAACTAAAGTAAAGTAAAGGTGGTGAGGTGGCTACGAGAACTACAGATTAAGCGTGTGTTTACTATGATGTCCGTGTATGCTATTTAGAGGTAGTTATTTTAGTTAAGGCATTAGTTATGATGACAGGTTCATGATTTAACGGACGCACTTAGAACATTCAACGATTTCACAAAGTACTCTACCTACAACCTTTCCATAGATTCCACGTGTTTGTACTACACCCAAGGTGTTTTCAACTCTATACCAGGTACTTGACTGTTTTACGGTATTTTCGTTGCTATGTTAAAGATTCCTTGCTGTCTATCTAAGACTGATTATATATTTCCTAATTGTCACACCCCGTCTAAGACGGAAACAACGAGGTACAACAATGATAGGATCATAACACATCATTATAAAAAATTCTATATGAATATAAAATTCAATGTGTCATGATGTCATTAACACGAAAAACGGTTCATGTCTTGCATACATACCAATAAAGAATCAAAGTTTTGCAAATAATAATACTCAAACAAAACATCAAGGCAAACCGTGCCTTCCCAAACAAACATAGTAATTGTATAAGTCTTGAACAATTCTTAATGCAACCTATGTGGTCCACTAAGTTCTCTTGTCCTCTGCTTTTGTTCCACTAGTGCTACCTGAAATGTTATTATAACAGCCCTCATTTATTTAATCATTTTAATATAATAAACTCGGAAGCGTAAATCCAAATAGACATTAATAATTTACATCGTCTAGTCAACATATAAAAATTTAACCTTTTTAAATCATAAGTTTTCAACATGGGTGTTATATAAAACAAGAACAACATTGATTTATGAAATCAGATATCAGAGTAACACTTGGTAGTCAAACATTCTTCAGTCCATTCCCTGCTCAGTCCAAATCATCTCAAGACCTGTAAGGTAAATAGTGGGATTAGCACAAAGCTAAGTGAGTCAACCTGTCACTATCAGTACAACTCAGCATAACAGTACTGATTATCAGCAAATATCACATAGACACTGACACAACATCACCAAGAGGATCGGTGGTCCTTGTGACGCCGCACAGACCAGGGAGACGCACCAAGCGACACTTACAACCAACTGCAGGCCAATACAGTGGTATTACCGATAACTGTTTGCTACCTTTAGTCAATATGTGTTCCATTCTCAACACATGATCACAAATCTCACATAGACTAACCTGTAGCAACCCAGTCCAACTAACCGATAAAGTTGACCTCCAAATCACATAATGCCCGAAGGCGACTCATCACATATTACACGTGTATTTCACTGATTGCACCACTCAACAATCCACAATATCAACAATAGTAAACTAAATTCACTTTTTGTAACCAATTATGTTACAACCAAATCACACTGAGAGTACGAGTCCACTCACCGACTACCTCAGCCGCCAACTCAGAAGTCTAATATCTCTGAGTCTTCTCCACATCTGAGATTTCAATAATTAAATAAAGAGTTAGTATGTCATTTCATATCAAAGAACTTTTAATTCAATAATCTCATGTTAAAATCATATAACACATTTTAATAGATAACATCAACTGCGACAATAACAAATTGCAATTTACACTTATACTACGAATAACCTCGTTTCATAAATGTATACTTTGTTTCAAAAGTATAACCTCAATTAACAACCATAACCGAGTTATAAATATCATGACCAAGTTACAAGTATCATCTATGCAAGTCTATTGTTAACCATATATTCACAAATCCAAGTTATAAAATCAATAACTCTTTTAACTACTCGTAATGATCACTATACTATATTTCTATGCATAATATCAACTAACACAGTCCACAAGTTATAGTATAAATCATAACTATTCATTCCATAATCTCATAACCTATAACAAAGTGCATCATTAGATTAGTAATTAAAATCAAGTTAACTTTTATAATTAATAACTTTAGTTATTAATTCATTGCATAAGGGTACCACTTATTACCAATACATATTAAGTTTACTAATCTTATCGATAGTAACAAATAATCACCAATAATATTCACAAACATAGGATACCAACTATTACATATTTCTTTCAATTTTTACATTTAATTTCATGTTCACATCTAATAATATAACTCAAAATTAAAAGTTGAAGAACATCAATAATTAACTTGGTTGATTAACCTCATGTAATCATCTTGTATATGTGTACTAACTTCAATTTCATACCTATCTACAACACATATAACTTTAATTTAAATCAAACTTTAAAGAAAATCAATTAAGGATTTAACTTACAATCTTAAAGAAGAAGTTAAAAATCAAAGTGATGATGAGGATGAAATTGACTTTAAGTCACAATCAAAAGGCACTGATGCTTCAATCTTTATTTATGAGTTTCTTACGTGGGTTGTTTAGAGAGTGGATGAAAATTGGAGTTGTATACAATTTTGGGAAAGTTAAGAAAGAAAGTCGGCTCCCCTAGCTAACCGACTTTTGTCATTTAGATTTTTTTATTTCCCGTCTAACCTATTGTCTGGAACCCAAAACACATTTACGATTTCAACAATATCATTTTTTTTTTACAACTACATTAATTTAATACAATTAATATTTCATCTGTCACAATTAAACATTTAGCTCTTTTTCTAATTATTCTCAAATACACAAATAAAATTATTTCCCTAACACATTAAATAATAACTTAAAGTTTAGGAAATAATGTAAAATAACTAGGTCCGATTTACGGATGTTACAGTTATGCTCAAAATCGTCAACACGTATGTTGGTGAGTGTGAGTTCCTGAATCACTATTGATTAGTGATTTGGAATCGCAATAAGTAAAGTTTAATTGTAGAAGGGGGGGGGGGGGGGGGGGGGGGTTGAATACAATTAAAAACTTTTTCTGATTATAAGTTAGTTAATTATCCAAGTTTTTAATCGTAAGTAATGAACATGCAAAAGCAGAGTATCACAAACAAATATAACAATTAAGTAAATAAGTAATAGTAGCTGAACTGTGAATCTTGATGATTATAAAACTCACCAAGTATTGATTGCGGAATGGAACAGCCAAAGCTAAACCAAATCAAATACTTAAGCTAATCTATTACAAATAAGAAGAACAGTTGCTGACAAACAAGCAAACTATTTTCTCGCTGATCGCTGAAACGTGCTTAGACTAACTACTCACTGAACAAATAAGTGATTAACACGTACAACGACTAGTTTCTAAGTACAACGTACTGCTATATTTATAGTACAAATGTCCAGTAAATATCTCCTACAAAATAGGATATGGAATGACACATGTCGCTGCTTGATTGGCTTGATCTCCTTGTAACCGACATTCTAGGGGTCCCAATTCTGTTACCGCGAATATCTCTTTTACCTTAACACCAATCACTTGCTGACACGTAATTCCTTAGATATTTTAAGCACAGGGAACACTTGCTGATGTATAAATGATGAGCGACTTGTATTTATGTGTAGAAACTTTATTCAACCAGATTTGTTGAAGATGTAATAAATCTCCCCACTCACTACGAGCTAACATGCTTGATATGTGGCAAAAAGTCATATTTTTATGCACATATTTCCCGCACATTTGACCTAATTCTTGGTGAAAACACTTGAATTAAACGATTATCTACTTAATTTCACAAAGTAGATCAAATTATAGGCATTGCTATAAAAAGTGCTAAAAACGTCCAAAAGGCACGCAAATCGAGGCAGATTATTCAAACACTGATTCTTATATACTTTTAATCACCTGATGATACAAGTTCTTAATTAGTCTCGTATGATGTCACAGGTTATTTCAAGAATAGAGAATCAAGAATCGTGCAGATCGGATAAAGAACGAGGAAGATAGAGCCGTCTGAGCGCAAACCGAGAGCATTCCACACACGCCAACCCTAGAGACATCCAAATTTGGCAAATTTGGCATCATTAGAAGTGTAACGGAATTACGAGATCATAGGCAAAAGAATCGAGTCAAACGGACGAGAAACGAAGAAGATATGCGCGAAATAAGCAACTAGAAAAGCCGAAAACAGCACACGGGCAGCACACGACCCCCTATGTAACACCCCCAAATTTTTGTTTAGCGGAAGCAGTTAGTTTAAGTACTGGGGTGTCACAATAATAAAGCATGCATACGTATCAGAGCTTATGATTACAACAGAACAATATATATTAAGATGCCAAAAGAGTTAATTACAAAATTTACGATTCATCGAATCGTATTAGTTAATAGTAGTAAGTTTACAAAAGTAGATTTCTGAAATATGACTAAAACATTTCAGTTATACTAAAGAAATCCATATGTTTCCAAAAGTTGGCATCCTAAGCTTCAAGGGTCGCCTAATTCTCCATGTGTTGGCGATTCTTACATGCGCAGCTAATTCCCTGAAAAACATAGTAAAAGTCAACAACTAGGTTGATTTGGAACGTTTTCGGTTGTATAAAACACTAAAACATGTTATTCTAAGTATGTTAAACACTAAGTAGCAATTATAACTTGGAAATCTAAAGATTTGCGGGATTTGTCGGAAACTTACGAGTGTCGGATTTGAAATCCGAAAAGGTAGAAAGATAGATCGTAGTCTCGTGGTCGTTTTCCTCTATTTTGTTTGTTGATTCGGCGTCGTTTGATGGTAGTTTTGTGGTGATTTGTGAGGTGGTTTTTGGTAGGTGGTGGTGAAAGTAGAGAGAAAAAGAGAAAGATGGAGAAAGAGGATGAAAGGGAAATGAAAGAAAATGAGGAGGTGGGAGGTGGTTTTGTTCCACTTTCTGCCTCCGTGGTTACACTCCGTGTTTGTTTGCCCGATCGCTAAATATTACAGTATTTCAACTAATGTATTTTTAAATTACATATTTCATTATATTTAATTAGGCTCTTTTTATGGAACCAAATTTATAAATTTTACAAATTTCAACTTTGTTTTATTTTAATTTTTACAAGTTTACGTTTTGCGTTATAAAATAATATGTAAATATTATCGACATAATATTTAATTGTTAACTACGTTATTTAATAATTTCGTTTTATTAAATAATTTTTGTTCACCAACAGTCGTACATTTTTGTCGCGTTTGTTTTCAAATTGATCTGTACGTAATTACGACTACGTAATACTACGCGTACTAACTAGTTGGGCTATGCTAGACTTACCTCTAAAATGTGTTGTGAATTCACTCAAGTAGGGAATTAGCCTAATAATGCAAGTGATTAATGTTATTAATCGTGTTCAAATTTGCGAGGTGTTACATTCTCCCCATGTTAGAGAAATCTCGTCCCGAGATTTGAATCAAGTCGGATCGCCCGCGGCGTATGTTCTCCGATAAGTCATGTCGTTACAATAATAGTAATAGTTTGTGTAGTGATCTATGTTTGCCAATATAGTTTTAACTGTTTAGTATACTCGCGGTATAGTTTGATAGTTCAAGTTCGTTTCGTGGTTAGCGTTTACCAAGTGGTGTGTTCGAATTGACATTCGAATGAAAGAAACGTTAAATCGTAGCAAGAGTTGGTAAGACATACTGTGTTTGCCATAGTCCGCAACAGTTTCCGGTGCACGGAGGATGTATGCGCGGCCACGAGCCGGTGGGATGGTTGCGATGTGGTTGTTGTTGTTTTGATTGTTGTTTCCGGGGTTGTTCAGGTTGTTGTTCAGTTTTGGACATTGATTTCGAAAGTGTCCAGATTCGCCGCACTCGTAACAGGCGTTTGATCGAGGAGGAGGGTTGGTTTTACAGTTTTGGGCCAAATGACCCCAGTTTTTGCAATCTTGGCAGAAAGCACAGTTGCCATTATGATGCATCCCGCACTTGTCGCATTTTGGTTTGTTGCCAAGATAGGTTTTGGGTCCAGAGTTGGTGATTGCGGCAAAGGCTCGGGTGTTTCCCGGGTTTCTGTTTTGTTGACCCTGACGGTCGTTACCATCATTGTTCCATTTACGTTTGTGGGTTCCAGAGTCGCCCGCATCAGTACGGGTAAGTTCAGTTTTCCCTGTGATAGCTTTCAGGGTTCCAATCTCGACCGCGTCGTCGGTTAAGCTGTGAGCCAGATCCACTGCCCTCCTAAAAGTGGCGGGTTTGGAGGACATAACCATGCCTCGGATTTGTGGTGCCAAACCCCTGTTGTAACGCTCAATGCGTTTGCTTTCGGGGGTTACCATATGAGGCACCAGACGTGCAAGCTCCTGAAATCTAGTTGTGTAACCGGAAATGTCAGCTCCGATCATCTGAATATTCCAAAACTCGGTTTCGAGTTTCTGCATCTCGTTGGGAGGGCAAAATTCCTCCATCATCATCTGCTTCAGAGTTACCCAGGTCATGGAATGAGCAGCTGGGCGTCCCATAATCTGGACTTGAGCGTTCCACCAGGTTAGCGCTTTGTCGGCTAAAGTGCAGGTGGCGTATTTCACGATCTTGTCGTTGGCGCAGTCGCTAATGTCGATGACTGATTCCATCTTTTCAATCCAGTGGACCAGGCCAATGGCCCCTTCGGTCCCGGTGAAGGTGCTGGGTTTACAAGACTGAAAGGTTTTGTAGGAACACCCCTGTTGGGTATTAGTTGGAGTTTCGCTGTTGACGGGGGTAGCTCCACTGTTGTTGGTTGGGTTTTCACAATTTCTGCTAGCCTCGTACTGAGCAATAGCCTCAGCCACGCGGCGTTCGATGATTTGTTCGGTTGTTTCTGGAGGTACAGGTGGAGAATTTTGTCGACTGTTTCGAGTCTTTCTTTGTTTAGGCGGCATGCTGACGTTCTGCGATGAAAAGATGCAGAA
Organism: Helichrysum umbraculigerum; assembly: GCA_949592205.1. Lineage (NCBI taxonomy): Eukaryota > Viridiplantae > Streptophyta > Magnoliopsida > Asterales > Asteraceae > Helichrysum > Helichrysum umbraculigerum. The sequence goes on from CATIUR010000008.1 coordinate 8,335,364, forward strand.
GTCAATGCCAATGAAAAATATGTGAGGAATAAAGTTTCACATATTTCAAGTTTTCGAGTATCAAGCAAAATTTGTCGAATCCCCATCACGTATCTTACGACTATGAAACACCCATATGTACTTAGTATGATATAATCACGTTGGCCAGGCGTCATTATATGATGCCAAATACATACTTCTTTTCATCAACCGTTTAATCACGATCAGGTTCATATGAGATCAGAGTACAATGAACGAGTCGGAGGTGGTGAACAGTTCACGCGTATCGAGGTATCGTAACGATAGTTTAGATGTATGCAAATGTATGTATGCATGTACGTTCTAGCCAAGGCTATAGTCTAGGTCTCTAGGTTTCTAAGTCACCTAAAGTTTCCTAGTTCGCTATAACCATTGGCTCTGATACCAATCTGTAACACCCCCAAATTTTTGTTTAGCGGAAGCAGTTAGTTTAAGTACTGGGGTGTCACAATAATAAAGCATGCATACGTATCAGAGCTTATGATTACAACAGAACAATATATATTAAGATGCCAAAAGAGTTAATTACAAAATTTACGATTCATCGAATCGTATTAGTTAATAGTAGTAAGTTTACAAAAGTAGATTTCTGAAATATGACTAAAACATTTCAGTTATACTAAAGAAATCCATATGTTTCCAAAAGTTGGCATCCTAAGCTTCAAGGGTCGCCTAATTCTCCATGTGTTGGCGATTCTTACATGCGCAGCTAATTCCCTGAAAAACATAGTAAAAGTCAACAACTAGGTTGATTTGAAACGTTTTCGGTTGTATAAAACACTAAAACATGTTATTCTAAGTATGTTAAACACTAAGTAGCAATTATAACTTGGAAATCTAAAGATTTGCAGGATTTGTCGGAAACTTACGAGTGTCGGATTTGAAATCCGAAAAGGTAGAAAGATAGATCGTAGTCTCGTGGTCGTTTTCCTCTATTTTGTTTGTTGATTCGGCGTCGTTTGATGGTAGTTTTGTGGTGATTTGTATGGTGGTTTTTGGTAGGTGGTGGTGAAAGTAGAGAGAAAAAGAGAAAGATGGAGAAAGAGGATGAAAGGGAAATGAAAGAAAATGAGGAGGTGGGAGGTGGTTTTGTTCCACTTTCTGCCTCCGTGGTTACACTCCGTGTTTGTTTGCCCGATCGCTAAATATTACAGTATTTCAACTAATGTATTTTTAAATTACATATTTCATTATATTTAATTAGGCTCTTTTTATGGAACCAAATTTATAAATTTTACAAATTTCAACTTTGTTTTATTTTAATTTTTACAAGTTTACGTTTTGCGTTATAAAATAATATGTAAATATTATCGACATAATATTTAATTGTTAACTACGTTATTTAATAATTTCGTTTTATTAAATAATTTTTGTTCACCAACAGTCGTACATTTTTGTCGCGTTTGTTTTCAAATTGATCTGTACGTAATTACGACTACGTAATACTACGCGTACTAACTAGTTGGGCTATGCTAGACTTACCTCTAAAATGTGTTGTGAATTCACTCAAGTAGGGAATTAGCCTAATAATGCAAGTGATTAATGTTATTAATCGTGTTCAAATTTGCGAGGTGTTACACCCTAGGAGGCCGTGTACAGTCATGGGAAGGCCATGTATGGCCTGATATGGCAGTATACAGCCTGTTCTAGGCCGTGTATGGCCTGGTACCCCTCGTGTGCTTCGTTCGCTTGTATTTTGGTGCTTTGGTGCTGGTACGTGAGACCTTATGCTTAGCATATAAATAGATGGCTCCATTCCTTCATTCCACACACCTCTTCTCATTCCATTCTCTACTTTCTCTATCACACACTCCCTCTCTCTAGTTTCTCTCTCTAGCTTTTAGGGTTAGTTTTAGGTTAGTAGTAAGTTAGTTCTTGGTTAATATTTAACCAAGGTTAACGGAGGGGTAATATTGTAATATTGTTGAGGATACTTTGAGGGCTCATTTGTAATATTGTCGAAGATATTTCGGAAGTTCTGCTCGTTGTAATCTTTGATCGCTCCCCGAACGGTCGGTTCAGGAATCGCTCCATTCGTTGCGGACTTTCCGTCGGGGCACACGATCGAGTGGGTGGTTTTAAATTTATAATAGTCGGGGGAGCCAAAACCTTCCGAACTACTTACTATTACTAGGTACGAATACCTGATACTAGTATGTGGTAAGGATGATCCAGGGTCGTTCCTCACGACGGTAGAATTGAAACAGAGCTAGTTCTGATAACTTAGTAATCAAGTTGAGGTTTGGATAGATTGAAAGGTGTTTGTTTTTGGTATTTTCTAAATTAACTAAAATACTGGAAAGTAAATACTAAACTACGGGTAGGGTAGATAGATAGAGTTGTGACTGCTGAAGTTTCAATATTAAGGTTTTGGGATGATGATCATTATAAAAGGTGATTGGAGACTTGCCTTAAATATAATCAACAGAGGTTCGGTGTAAACACTAGCACCCTATGAATTAAAGCGGAAACCCTAAGTCGTATGTCACTGAGTACTAGGCTATCATGATTCTGATCAGATCAGGCTGCTCAACCCCCAACACTGTCCGATGAGGACAAGTGACCCTTCTTGGGATTAACCCTGGGCGCATGAATAAGGTAACATACCGATATTTAATTTCTGACCGTTCTTAACACCTAGTTCTAATTGATTTTATTAAGGTTTGTACTAACTGCTTGTTATTGTATGTTAAACTATCAGTTATGTTAGATAAGGGGGTTTAAGCATCTTACACTATAGCTGAATGTTCGCTTTCTTTTCCAAATCCCTTAAACTTAGTTGAGGAGCACAAATACTTCTGTCAAGGTGTAGACCCTCCTTTGCGATCAAACGTTCATCCCTAGGTTCGTTTCACGGTGTATACTACATTTTTCAGCAGTTCCACAGCTTTAATATATACCTAGACCATGTTCAGGAAGGGTGACTTCCAGGTATCTACGGTGTCATATGCCTACGACCGGTCCGTAGCTTCCACGCATATGTACTCCACCAGAGTTGTTTCCAACGCTATACTAAGTACTGGGCCGTTTTATGGCATGTCCACAACTTCATACAAAAACACAGATAACTATGCTTACGTAGTATTAGGGTTAGCTAAGTCCTATCCTAAGGGCAATAGTCACGTGAAAGCTTGGAAAGGGTGTATATGGTGGTTTAGATCTACCGCTTGAAAAGTTTAACCCGATACATAACATAACAATTTCCAATCACATATTTAATTAAAGATTAATTTAACATCATCCCTACTTCTAAATATCTACATTCCAACAATCACAATATTTCACTACTCAATAAACATGGCAACAATTAAAGCACATACCATAATATTACGCATGGATAATTCAGACATAATAACAATATGAGGGAATAGATATCACCGGATAATAGAGCAGCGTAACAGAGAGAAAATAATTGCAATCCTTGAATACCAGCTTGAACAGCAATACACCTTTATTACAAAGATTATCTCTCCTCTAATCTACTAGCTACCCACTAATTTCTCCTCTAACTCCTAAGAGTAGTGCTAGAGAGAGAAACTAGAGAGAGAAACTAACTATTACAAGTGTGTGTGAAATGGGAGTGAAGAATAAATTGAAGGTGAAGGTGTGTGAAATGAGGAGGTTTAGCCCACTATTTATAGGCATTCAAATTACAAATTTACACTCAACACCCTCGCAACCAATTTAACACTGAAATACACCCTCGAGCTATAAAATTTGACACCTAAAGGGGCGTATTCGACACCAAAAGGGGCGTATTCGGTAGCAAATAGGGAGTATTCGGTAGCAAACGGGGGAATCCGACACCATAGAGGGGGTATACCACCCCAAAAGGGGGGTATACCACCCCTAAAAGGGGGGTATACGGCCCCATAAGGGGGGTATACGGCCCCTAAGGGGGGGTATACGGCCCCTATGGGGTGGTGTAGCCCTGGTCGTGGTCTTGTGCACTGGATCGTAAGTCTTGCGTGCTGGATCGTAATTCGTTTGGCTATAACTTGTTCGTTCTAGCTCCGTTTTCAGCGTTCTTTATATCCACGAGATCGTAATTGCCTGAAGATCGTAATGAGATAATCTAAGTATAATTTCAAGGTATTATGCTTTAAAATTGCTCGTAGAACATGAACGTATCGTTGTGCTCTATTTTGTACGTTATTTGGTCATTTTACTTGATTTTTGAAGCAAAGCCTTATTTTTAGCCTTATTAATGAATAATGGTGAAAAAGTATTGATATTGAATGTTTTCATCCATTTTGGGGCTAAAAAGGTGGGAATTATGTACGCAAAAATGTGACTTTTTACGTTCAATCAATCTTTCAACATATATTCAAGCTACGCGCTATTTACGGTTATATCTTTCCTTATCTATCATAATGCATGTTATTATTGTTGTTATGCTAGATTTAGGAATTTGTGCCACGATTAGTGAGTAGTTATATTATGTGTTTGTTGTGATGTTGTTAGTCGTTAATTGGGATGATGTCATTATGAAACAACGGAGGTAACGTTATACGGCTTTCATTTGTATAGTGCTGGAAACACCAATGTGTGTAGTACAGAACGTGGAAGCTATGAAAGTCGTGGGCACAATCTGTTGTGGATTAATGTTCCAAATTATTATATCTTACAAATGAAAACTCGATGCTTTGATTACACGTTTCATCTATGATTTTAAACCACATTTAACTAATGCCTTTCCACTAATAAACGTGGTTAAAACCTTTTTGATAAGACGTCATATCAGGGGTAATTAATTATCTGTGTTCAAATAACATTGTCTGGTTTTAAGCTGTGGAACTACTAACCAAGTATTGTACACCGTGATTAAACTACAACTTAATTATATATATGTTAAATGGCATGGTCTGGTTTTGAAGCCGTGGAACTACTAATCAAGTATTTTACACTGTGAATAAACTAGGGATTTATTGGTTAAATTCAAGTGAGGGCTGGTTTAAATCATAAATGGAGAATCTTTGATCTTAAATACAAACTTAGTTTATGAATCCAGTAAGGAAGACGAGGAATCATCTGGTATTCCAAATATGTCTATCACCCTTGGATTCTAAAAACCATTGATGGAAAGTAATCAAACACCAACCAAGTCTTAAACTTAAATGTTTTATTCAATTAAGTATCACTGTGGTGTTAAGAACGGTCGGAACATTAGTGGGTCTGTTACTCTATGCATGCGCCCACGAATCTTCATATTCCAGAAAAGGGTCACTGTTCCGTAACAGGGCAGTGTTGAGAGTTGAGCAGCCTCCTCCGATCAGAATCATGATAGCCTAGTTACTCAGTGACATACTGATTGAGCAATCAATTAGTAGGGTACTAGTGTTTACACCACAAATACTTGAAACAAATAAAATACAAATCTTTAGAAAGACGTTTTCATAACTTAAACTAAAACATCATCCCAATGAAAGACTAACGAAGTCACAACAAACACCTCCTCTATCCTGACTGCTACCTCTTTATTTTATTGCCTAGTTTAATTAATTTACTTGTTTAAGTTTAATTAGTAGTATAATTTAGACAAACAAACAAAACAAAAATCAAATTCAACTCTTTTCAAAACCTTCCGTCACTAGCAAGTTTTGGACATTCTGATTTCTCTGTTTCACAATACAGTTGATTTTTAAGAATGACCCTGAGTTACACTTGCTGCTGTAAGTAGAACTTAGGACCCCAACTTTTTATAAATTTAAAACCCTGTTGTTGCTATGTAACGACCGTAGCACAACAAGTTTTTGGCGCCGCTGCCGGGGAATCAACTGTAAGACTCAGAGGCGTCATGATGAACTTTCTTTCTAGTGAACCTTTAGGATGGTTCTCTCTTCTTAAACCCGTGAAAATTCTTTCAACCCTTCCTATTCCGTATCCCGAAGATGACATCCTACCCATCCGACGAGAGAAGCGATCATCTTCCCACAATCCTACAACCACCGCACGCATAACTCTCGCTGATAGCAACAAACCCTCGATAGAAGTTTGAGGAGGACCCATACGCTACCCGGAGATTAAAGGAGCATCATTCATGCTTAAACACGACGTAGTACAGCTGATCCTAAATCGCTGCCAATTCAACGGACTACCGAATGATGACCCCTACTCCCACCTAAAAAAACTCATCACCCTATCCGACTCTTTCAAGCAAAATAGGGTTGAGCAAGATATTACCCGTCTATATCTGTTCCCCTACTCTTTTTCTCATCGCGCATGGACTTGGTTCGAGGAATTAGAAACCAACTCTATCTCCTCATGGACGGAAATGGAAGATAAGTTCTTAACAAAGTACTTTCCTCCATCCAAACGAATCAAGTTAAAGAAAGACATCTTGAACTTCCAACAGTTCCACGATGAATCAATCTATAGTGCGTGGGAAAGATTTAAGAGGTTGCTTAAAAGATGTCCTAACCACCAAATCGAACGATCAACCCAGTTGTGCACATTTTACAATGGTCTTGCACCGCACCACAAAGAAACGCTCGATACCGCTGCTGAGGAAACTTCACACTTCGCACGGATGACGAAGCCTGGAATCTAATTGAGAGCATGACCATGAATTACAACGATTGGAACAATGATGAGCATTCCTCATCATCGGCACCGCTTGCCCTTCCCAATCATGTGTAAACTGAGGCGATCAAATCTCTCACGGAACATGTCAGAACGCTAACTGAGGAAGTAGGAAAGCTGAAGAAACATCCTCAACAGGTCTACCATATTCAGTCCTGTCGTAACTGCACCAATCCACATGCTACGAATCCTGTTGATGGTACATCCTACTACGACCAGTTCCGAACTCATCCACGTCCACCTGATTATGCTCAAACCTCTCCTCCTCGAGTCAACCAATACCTACCAATTCAACCACCCAACCAATTCCAATACCCAACCTACCCACAACACCTCAACTCAGTTAAAACCAACCACCATTTCTTCCTGAAACCACACCTGAGATGGCCCAACCTTATGAACCTAACAGGCCAATTACTAGTTTAGACGACACCCTTACCCAAATCATCCAAACGATTACGGCTAGACAAGACCAAGTTGATCTCTTCTTAAGAGACCAACTAACTTTACTAAATACTCTTGTAACCCAAGTAGGGCGACTAGCAGAACATATCGACACTCAACCACATGGTAGTCTTCCTAGTAACACCTTTACCCAAGAAGCCAACCAGATAACCAACCAAGACTCCAAGGTGGCACTGAGCCAACCTTCAGTTCTTTCTCCTGTGAAAGAACAATCTCCTATCACACAGACAGTTGAGAAAAAGTCTTCTCCAAACCCTAAAAAGCTAAGCATACCATTTCAAGGACGTCTTAAGCGGCGACCTGATGAAATCAAAACTTTCAAGTATGCCAAATATGTTAGGAGACTTATTTCAAATAAAGAAAAGGTACCCGAAATACCTAATGTCCTACTGACTGCTAAATGTTCAGCCATCCTTTAAAATCGTCTACCGAAAAAACTAGGAGATACCAGACGTTTTACCCTTCCTTGCTCTATCAACTAATCCAGTGATATCTGCTCTCTAGCCGATCTAGGAGCAAGTATTAACCTCATGCCACATTCATTATTCAAAAGACTAGAATTAGGAGACCTTAAACCCACTAAAATGAGTGTCCAGCTAGCTGACCAATCTATTAGATATCCTAAGGGGATAGCTGCGAACATCATGGTTAAAGTCGATAAATTTTTTTCCCCAACTGATTTTGTGGTAATGGATATGCAGGAAGATATAAACATCCCTATAATCCTAGGTAGGTCTTTTATGAACACAGCCAGAGCAGTCATCGACGTGCACTCTCAAACGATTAGCTTGCGCGCTCATGGAGAAAGCATCACATTCAAGATCGATAAGAACGATTGTGTTCCGATGGAGAATGTCGAGCTATTTAAAATCTCTATTAGCCAAGTCAAATCAGATGACGAGACCCCTGAATTAGCAGCTAAGCAGGAAAAAGAGATGAAAGAAGATGAGCCTCTTGCCAATGATGCTTTTGCTTGTAACCTCGAAAGAATGATTAATCATTTTATAACACCCACCTTAGAGACCTAGTGGTAACACGGTAATTTTCTTGGCTTTACATTATTATTTAATGCGTTAGAAATAAATTTTGTCATATTGAAACAGATAAATAATTGATTGTCTTAAATATATATAATTTAAGGTAAAATAAGATAGTTTGTATCGCAAGTGATTTTTAGATTCCAGAAAATAGGTTTAGAAGGGGATAAAATTAGATACTGGCCCGGACTATGGTGATCCAACCTTATTCCTATAACTTTCCCAAATTAGAAAGTAGCTCACTTTGTGAACTTAAAAACACAGAAGTTGTGAACCCAAACAAACTAAAACAATAATCAATTTAGTGACTTGATTCAATTGCATCAGTTTCATCATAATAATCATCTTGTTCTTCTAGCTTCATTGTAAGTATGCTTTGATCTATGTAATTATAAATTGAATTATTATGATAGAAATAATGTAAGTATATTTGATATATGTGTTAAATTGAAGTGGAATAAGTGTATATGATGTTTGTAGATGTCATATGATGATAACTATGGTATTGATAGTTATAGAATCCGAGTTTGAGGTTGTAAATTTGATTAAAACTCGTGTATGGACTGTGGTAGCTCGAACTACAGATTGCTGAAGAAACTGTTGGATCCGGCGGATCCAATACCCGATCCGGCGGATCCTAGTGAAATTTTGTCGGGGATCCGGCGGATCCAATGGTGGATCCGGCGGGTACTCTTTGATCGATTCTACATTTTTAATAAATACCTTAAATAATACTTTTTAGAATATATGAATTATTGTATCCGGCGGATCAGGTCAAGATTCGGCGGATCGATGGGCGGATCCTGAACCTATCCGACGGATCCTTTGCCTGTCAGTTTGCATTTCAATTTAAGTTATGTAACAAATCTTTGGTCATTATATATATATATATATATATATATATATATATATATATATATATATATATATTCATTGTTTAGTATTGTATGCTGGTATATATATGTAGATGATGTACTTAACATGTGAAATTGATAATATGTTCTATCTCAAGTATTTATGTTATTCAAGTTACACATTTTGTTAAGAAATGGAATACTTAACTGTGCAATGTTATTACTAGAGTTAAGTGTATCAATTATGAAACGAGTTACTAACTCATTATTCTGTTGTGTTCTTAGATCAACCGAAGACTCAATAATATAAGATCTCTGAGTGGAAACTGAGACAGTCAGGTGAGTGGACTTGTGACTCTCGGTGTAAATTTGTTGTAACATATTTGGTTACTACTAGTAAACCTAGTATTGCTATTTATAGACTGTTATTCTGACCTGATACATGTGATTATGTGATACATAGTCTTTGGGCATTATGTGCTGTAGAGGTCAACTGCGGTTGGACTTTGTTGCTATAGGGTAGTCAACGTAGGGACTGTGAACATTTGTTATGAATAAGGTCCTATGTTGGGTAAAGATAGCAAAGAGTTATCGGTAAAACTACTGTGTGGCCTGCAGTTGGTTATAAGTGTTGCTTGGAGGACCACCGCGGCATGAGGGTATCTCAAGGACCACCGATCCTCTATGATGATTTGTATTTACGATTAATTGTTGTAAACAGATTTTGTTAAGCTAAGCTAGACTGTTAGTTGCATATCTATTCACTTAGCTTCGTGCTAATCCCACCATTTCACTCCTTGCAGGTTATAATTTGTTATGGGCGGGACAAGGAGTTACTGGAAGGAATGTTTGACAGATGTGCACTCGGATGTCATTTTGATACTTATGATATATGCTGGTTTATATAACGCCCAAATAGTCGTATTATGTTTTTGTAACTTTATCACTTGACTTGTGTATCATGTGATATATATTTTGATATATGAATGGACTTCCGCTTCTGATATTGTATACTTAAAAAAAAAAAAATTGGTTTCAAATGCCGGGTGTTATACCTTTCTTGGATCCAACAAAGCCACTCACTTGCCCTCGACTCTGCAGTCTAGAAGACATTGAACGAAACTTCATAAACAATCTGAAAGAGATCTCGAAATTCAAAGCAAGCAGACTAATGAATCTCCAACCATCTATACCTTCTCAAGGGATTCAAACCCTTGTTTCATCCGAACCTCAAACACAGTATGAGATAGGAGGTATTTCAGATGATCCCAACGAAAAGAGAAACACTCCAAAGCCATCTTCTAATTTAAAATTCCAGGTCACCGACGGATTTCAGTCACCTCCTGATGTAGTTGAGCTCCCTGATGGTGACTCGGGAAACGAACATGTTGATATTCATCCTCTTGATTCTCCAGAACTGCAAGCATTATCTCAGGAAATCATATGCATACCAATTGTCTCTACTGTTGAAAAAATGATTTATGTGATAGAAGAATATGATGGTGACCCTTACATCATAATAGCAGCTATCAGAAATTCCACCAATAATTACTCTATGCATCAAAGGTGGCTAATAGAATTTATTGAGGCAGCATCCACTATCCATCTTGCTAGCAATGGAACCCAAGATCCGCTACCTTAGACATTGCATCAGAGTCTTCGCTGACGCACTCAAATCTAAGCTCAATGAAGAATGGAGTAATGCAGAAGAACTACTCTTCTACATTGAACAAAGACAAATATATCGAAAGGTGTATGATGTTCTCATGGGCTCTGCGTTTCCTTATTCCTTAAAATAGAGGGAGAAGTTGGGTGTTATCAGAAGAAATATCAAAGACGCTACTGGAAACCCTAGTAACCACGCTGACTTCATGGTAATGAGCAATCTGCGCGTATTCCTTGACTTGTTAGCTGAAAATGATCACTTGATGTAACACCCCCAAATTCGTTAATTAAGTTTATCAGATTGTTTTGCGGAAGCATTAGGTTGAGTGGGGGTGCCACATATACAAGTACATGCATACATATCAGAACATATGATTACAACAGAACATATATATATATATATATATATATATATATATATATATATATATATATATATATATATATATATATATATATATATTAAGATGTCAAAGTTAATGATTAACAAAAGTTGACGAATCACCGAATCGTATAAAGTAATTACTGTTTTACAAAAGCAGATTTCAGAAATATGACTAAAACACTTTTAGTTATACTAAGGAAATCCCATTGTCAAAAGTTGGCATCCTAAAGCTTCAAGGGTCGCCTATGTTCCATATGTGCAGGCGGTCCTTACGTGTGCTGCTAATTCCCTGAAAAACATAGTAAAAGTCAACAACGAGGTTGAGTGAATTCACAGGTTTTAAGTTTGCAAGTACAGTTCGTTAAACCAAATACGTTCGTAAACAGTTGTTGCCATAATAGTTAAGTAAACGTTTTGTGGAATGTTATCCAAAGTATACGTTTAGTGGGATGTCTGCCCAAGGTTGCAATTTAAGTGGGATGTTACCCAGAGTTACGGTTTAAGTGGGATGTTACCCAAAGTTACGGTTTAAGTGGGATGTTACCCAAAGTTACGGTTTAAGTGGGATGTTACCCAAAGTTACGGTTTAACTGGGATGTTACCCAAAACACAGTTAAAATACGTTGCTGGTCGTTCTCCAGCGTTTTCCAAAACAGTACCGGTCGTTCTCCAGTTTAACACGTACGGGTTGTTCTCCCGTCTAACTCGGCCAGTCGTTCTCTGGCAATAAACACTGCTGGTCGTTCTCCAGCGAAACACGGTCTAAAGATGCACGGGTCGTTCTCCCGTCCACTTGGCCAGTCGTTCTCTGGCACTAAAATACGTGGCTGGTCGTTCTTCAGCGTTTCCATAAAAAGTACCGGTGGTTCTCTGGTTTACCAAACAAAGTTTAACATGTTTATGAAAATGTTGTTTCATAAATACCAGTTTCATGTAAGAGTTCAATAGTTTAAATTACTCTAATCGTTCGAGCAAAACAAGTATACAATCGTGTATGTAAAAGCAGTTATGGCAATCAATAAAGCAGTTGACTATGTTTCTCACCCCAAGTTGGAAGAAGTAAAACAGTTAAAAGTGGGGCTGTGAACTCACCTGTTGAGTTGAGTATGTTCGAGTGCTAGCAAAGTGATCGTGCCCTGAATGGTCGGTTAAGGAATCACTTCCTTGTCGTTGCCGGACCTTACGCTCGGGGCGGGCGATTGGAGGGTGGTTTTAAATTTATAGAGCTGGGGACCTAAGTTTTACTTATAACTGCGGATAGTAGTAAGTAATGACTCAGGGTCATTCTTAAGATCAACCGTATTGTGAAACCAAGTAGTCAAGACGATCGATTCGATTTAGTAGGGTTTGTAAACAAGAGATTTGATTTTTGGTTTTTAATTACTTAGGTCCTAAATTAAACTAAATAAACAGCAAAATAAAATAATAGGTGATAATCAGTATGGAGAGGAGTGTTTGTTGTGATTTCATTAGCCTTAAGGGGAGATGATGTTTAGTTTTGATGTATTGAAAACGTACTTTCTAAGTATTTGTGTTCTATTGTTTTAGGTACTTTATGGAGTCAACACTAGCACCCTACTATCTGATTCCTCAGATAGCATGTCACTGAGTACTAGGTTGTCGTGATTCTGATCAGATCAGGCTGCTCCACCCCCAACACTGTATGTGAAGACAAGTAACCCTTCTTGGAGTTAACTCCTGGGTGCATGAATAAGGTAACAGACCGATATTTAATTTCTGACCGTTATTTGATACCATAAAGTATTCTAATTCAAATAGAGCATTTAAGACCTAATTCAGAAAGCGTCTATTAACTTTTCATCGATGGTTTGTTAGGTTCAGAGCTGGTGGATGACCCAATGCTGCTCAGAATGTATACAACGACGGCCGTTCCATAGCTTGGGTGTACAGGAACCGTTCCAGGGGGAAGGTTCCGACACTTACACGAGGTATTAGGACGTTTTACGGCATTCCATGCCTTGCGCACTAATGCAAGTTAGAGTGTATACACCTACGGCCGTTCCGTAGCTTCCATGCATTTGTACTACACCAGAGGTGGTTCCAGCACTATACTAAGTAATAGGACGTTTTACGGTATTCCACGCGTATTGCACAATCAGGTCACTCTGAACCCGTTTAAACATAGTTTGTATTAAAGCGTACCCATCTATGATATAAACCCAGCCCTCACTTAATATTACCCAATAAATCCCTGATTTATTCACGTTGTACTATACATTAGGTTTAGCAGTATTTCCAAAGCTTCGAAATCAGACCATGCATAGATAGCACAGATAATTAATTACCCTCAGAACAAGGTTCACGACTCCTTGTCTTTTAGGGTTTTAACCACGTTTATTGGAGGAATGGCGATAGTTTGATGAACAGTTTATAATCATAGATGAAAAGTTAAATAGACATAATTTTCAGTTATATATTAAATTAACATCATCCCCCATTATAACGGCTAACTACATCACAACAAACACACAAGCTAACTACTCACTAATCATGGTAACGAATCCTAAATCTAGCATAATAACAATAGCATGCATTATTACAGATAAGGAAAGAGATAACCGTGATAAATGCGTAGTTTGAATATAAGCTGAAAGATTACAACGAGCAGAGCCTCCGCTATTACAAAAGCACCCCTCCAAGTATCTCCAACAAATATTACAAAGTAGCCCCTCCGTTAGTCTCGTTAAATATTAACGAGAAGCTAACTACTAACTAACTAACCTACTAATTCTCCTCTAACTCCTTAGAGAAGTGTTAGAGAGAGAAACTACTACTATTCTAGAGAGAAGTGTGTGTGAAATGATTGTTGGTGGAATGGTGATGAAATGAGGAGGTGAAAGCCTCTATTTATAGGCTTTCAAATTACAAATTTACACTCAACACCCTCGCTCCCAATTTTACACTGAAATACACCCTCGAGCTATGAAATTCGACACCTAAAGGGGCGTATTCGGTAGCAAACGGCGTATCCGGCGCCAAAAGGGGGGTATACCACCCCAAAATGGGGGTATGTGGGGTGGTATCCCCTTGGTCGTGGTCTTGTGCACTGGATCGTAACTTGTTTTGGACCTATCTTCGTCGTTCTTGATCTGTTTCCAACGTTCTTTATGTCCACGCGTTCGTAATTATCTGAAGATCATAATGAGATAATCAAAGAATAATTTCAAGGTATTATGCTTTAAAAGTGCTCGTAGAATGTGAACGTATCGTTTGTGCTCTATTTTGTACGTTATTTGGCCATTTTACTTGATTTTTATAGCAACGCCTTGTTTTTAGCCTCAATAATGAATTATGAGGAAAAAGTATTGATATTGAATGTTTTCATCCATTTTGGGGCTAAAAAGGTGGGAATTATGTAATGAAAAACGTGACTTTTTACGTCCAATCAAATATCCCACACTTAGACGTTGCTTGTCCTCAAGCAATACTTCAACTATCCTCACTTAAAAAGATGTTTCAAGTCCGATTTTTGCGAATTAAAATATTTCTAAGAACAACCATTCTTCATACAAGTAACCTGTTTCAGAAAATCGAGACAAATAAGATGTTTGTTCCAGAAATAAGAAATGAATATCTTTGGGCATGCTTCTGATTCTCGTGATCTTTGGCATACACATGACTTAGGCAATCTCACCAGGTGGTCACTCAATTCACTCAAAAGTGTATTGGGTTTCCTATCATTCTAAACAAACAAAATCACTCAAAAGCCAGTCATGTAGCATTCATCGTCATAGGCTTGATCGAGAATCAAATCTCCATCACTTAGGTGAGGACGACGCTAATTATCCCAAGACATTCATCGGGTTGTAGTGTGAAGTGAGGGTTAAGGGTATGGATAGTGGGCATTTTTAGGTTTAAAGGGTTATGCTTATCTTAGAACTTTTAAACATAAGAAAAATTTTATTTAGATACGCTTTTTAATGAAAACGGAAACGGATAACGGTAAGGAGGAAAAATAGCTATTTTGACTTTTATCTTTTTGAAAACACACGGAATATATATTTTTCAGAGATCGGAGTTTTTGAGAGATTTAAAGCACTTAGCTTTATTTATATTTTTGGCTTAGAATTTCTTTG
Organism: Helichrysum umbraculigerum; assembly: GCA_949592205.1. Lineage (NCBI taxonomy): Eukaryota > Viridiplantae > Streptophyta > Magnoliopsida > Asterales > Asteraceae > Helichrysum > Helichrysum umbraculigerum. The sequence goes on from CATIUR010000008.1 coordinate 8,350,467, forward strand.
CCAAGGAATTTCTAAGGGATTTTTATTATTTTTTTTTCTTTCTTACTTCCTTTTGAGATCCTTTCTTACTTTCATTTTTCAATCTTTTAACATTTCGAATTTTACTTGGTGTCAATTTTTCACACCTTCAGACTTTCTCGATCTTTTTGAGATTTTGATAATGGAAACGCACACGAGATATTTTAAGTAAAACACGAAATTTGTGATTTTTGAGTAAAAGCAAAAAGAATACCTAAATAGCATTTTTTCAAAAATTTAAAAATTCCAAGATAATATTTTGGTGGGTATGGAGGTGGATGGGGTTTTAATAAAGGGTTTTCAAGAAATGAAAAGGTTATGGTTCAACAGGGTTTACTAGGCGGATCATCGATACTAAAAATGAGTATCGGTAGGGTTAGGCTTGAAGAGATATGAGAAAATGGGTTTACTTCCTAGGGAATGTCAAGGTCATCTAATTGCACCTATACCACGTACGGTACTCACCAATATGGTCTTAAAATGCATACCATGAGCAAGTTCTAATTCAGGAATGCATACATCGGCACACACAACAAATGAATAGTGAAGCATTTAAAATGAATGCTTTATAGGCTCAAGATACCTCACTGCAATTAATATGGGTTGTATGTGCTTAGTCATGCGCTGCCCCTAAGATTATCATTTCTTAATTTGAGAAATTCCTACCTTAATTACACTATTTTCCAAAATAACTTACTCATATTTAAAATAGCTCCTCATAGAAACATTAAAATTCAAAAAATAGCAGAGCTAACTGAATGAGTAGCCATCTACTGTCGAAGTTAAGCTCATGTTTTTCTTTGTTTAAAGCAAAAATCTTGAAAATTTTTATCAATTTTTAAAGTGAGGAACATTTTCTAAGTTGCTATTTGGACATAAAAATCTATCTAAGGTATCCTACACCGCTATCCCACACTTAGAGGAACATTGTCCCTAATGTTCTCTTCAGTGGAGATTTTACTGGAAGTAAAATCCCACACTTAGAGTTTGAACATGTAAGAAAATGTTTCTCAAGTGTTAATTTTGGGCTGGAATCCCACACTTAGTGATAAGCTTAGGATATGGTATAGATTACTTTTATTAGTTAACAGTACTACGTAAAGCAAAAAGATAAAAATAGAGAAAGGATGAAGAAACTCCCCAAATGGCTAAAGCTGAAGATCTGAATATGTGCCGAGAAAATGGAAGTCTTTGTTTTGCGGCAACTCCATGAAGATTATTCAGCTTTAGGGGGATTTGCCTTTGATTAAGAGCTTTGCCTTCCATTTCAACCATCATTTGTGAATCAATCTCTTAAGTGTGAACACGTTGGATATACCTTATAACTCCATATTTTTGCAATGAAAAGGAATCACTGTCTCAGAATGAAAAGATGTTTTCTATTACAAATCATTTTGCAGAACATATGTTTTTAAACGAGTTCGAGCATAATGCATAAAAGTAGTATGCAAGTACCTCGAATGCTCGAAACATATGAACTAATTTTCTGAAACTATTTTCCTATTTATAAGAGACAAGTGATTTTGCAAAAATGAGTTGCGACTTTTGAAATATTTTGAAAATATTTTTGAGGCATATCCAAGTGTGAAGGATATTCAGAGATTTATCTTCACTTATTAACACACCAAAAACACACGTTTTATTCCACGGGTTGCCTCCCGAGAAGCGCTAATTTTAGAGTCGAGAGCTCGACTTTCCTTCCTTCAGAATCAGTGAGTGGCGGAACTTCCAGGGCCAATGGTGCTGGAAGGTGGGACCCTGGAATAGAATCTCAAGAAGTGGTGAGTGATGACCTGAGTGATGTTTGGGATCCTTTCCACATGAAGAGGGAAGTTTTCAAAGTGTTTTTCAGCAACCCTTTGCAATTGAAGGAGATCCCAGGTGATATCATTGACTGACTTTGAGATGATTCCGTTGGGATCAAAGATGAGGGTCCCATTGGATCTGATAACCTCACGCTCAGGACATTCTCCTCTTAAGGAATCCATGAAACCAAAGAAGCGCAGATGTATATCCTCATGATCGGCTATGCTGGGGTCTCTTCTTAGTGCATGGATAGATCCTTGGATACCCTGGAGAAGCTGCCTCTGATGATCGGAATACGTGAGGTTGGAATTCTGAAAGATGTTCAAGATTCTATAGTAAACCTCACGTAGACCATCATGGAATAGCTGTCTGGGTTCTTCTGAGGGAACAGTACCAAAGATTTCTGAGAGTCGTTCCGTGATAAAGTTTGCCGTGTTGATCATTATTCCATCTGGTATGGAAGACGGGATGGCAAGTGTCCTTTCGTCTAAACTCACGTACTCGAGCTTCTCGATAATCTTGTGGGCGTGATGTTCAATAGTGCAGTCGATGTAAAACCTATGTGGTGAGGTGTCATCAATGTGGTCTTTTTCGGCTATGGAATCCATCAATCCTTTGAGATCATTCATCATCTGAATGTCTACTTCCTCCTCAGGGTTCCCAGATGCATAGTCCAAATTGTACCTGTAAGAATGTAGCAAACTCATTTGTTGGTTAGAATATGGAAATGCAGACCTGATGAGGGCTTCATAAACCTTGCCATATATGACTTTTTGCCCTTCGAAGAACTCCAGCTCGTCTGCAGTTGGTTCTTCATTATCAGAGTGTTCATGCAGGAGCTGAGTTGCTAAATTTTCGGCGAAGGCATGAATACAGTTTCGTAGGAATTGAGGACTTCAAGAGTTATTAACACGATAGACCGTGTATTCAGCCATGATTTCTTCGATTAATTCTCTCTGCCGCGGAGTGTACTCATTTGTTGAGTCTCTGATAATAGTCATTATCATACAAAAATCATCCTCAAATCTTTCGAGGGCACTGATCATCCCTTCATGAGTAGAGACGACTTGAACTTGGATGATCTCGAGAGGAGGGTCAGGAATGGCAGAAGGACCACGAAGGTGGATACATCAAACATCTATCAGAATATCCATGAAGACGACATCATCTTCGTCACTGTCTTTTGCTGGAGTATCAGAATCCTGAGAATCAGGGACTCAACAGTATCAGATGGTGGATGGGATGCGTCGATGATTTGTGATGTTGGCTGAGAAGAGTCCATCTCTACGTCTCTTTCATAGGGAGAGTGATCAATCAATGGGTCTTTTTCTGAATCATCATCTGACAGAATAATTGGATTTTGAATGTACTCGAGTTGCATGATCTCTTCTGTCGGACGCTGAAAGTCAGGCAAGTACTCATGAGGTAGTGTAGATTGATATACGTCACTTCTTCTGGCTCTTCCTCTTCTTGTTCTTCTTCAGATTCCTCCATTTCTTCTTCTGTTTCTGAGTCTTCCATCTCATCTTCTTCTGAGTCTGATTCTTCGGTTGCAGAGATGAGACAGGTATGATCATCAGGTTCATATGAGTCTGAAGGCTCTGACTCAGATGTATCATCGTCTGAAGTGATTCTGCTAGTAGAGATTGTGTATATCTCAGTGTTCTCTAGTAGAGAACTATCAGCCTGGTCAACCTGGAAGGATACGGTCTCTCCATGTGCTCGAAGGCTAATAGTCTACGAGTATACATCAATGATAGCGCGAGCAGTGTTCATGAAAGGCCTGCCTAGGATGATTGGTATATTGATATCTTCCTGTATATCCATCACAACAAAGTCAGTGGGAAAAAGAATTTATCAACCTCAACCATTATGTTTTCGGCTATTCCTCGTGGATATCGAATTGATTGATCGGCAAGTTGCACGCTCATCTTTGTAGGCTTAAGGTCTCCTAATTCTAATCTGACATATAGAGAATAAGGCATGAGATTGATGCTGGCTCCAAGATCGGCCAAGGAGCGGATCATGCCTGACTGATACATGGAACAGGGCAGAGTAAAGCGACCAGTGTCTCCTAGTTTTTCGGGCAGGTTTCTTATGACGGCTGAACATTCCGCGTTCAGAGGGATTTTAGATACGTCGGGTATCTTATCTTTGGTAGAAAGCATTCGTCTAATGTACTTGGTACTGGTAGGAATTCCAGACACGGTGTCTAAGAATTTTGAGTCGAGTTTGAAGGAGTTGACCTTGTACTTTTTCTTTAGACGATTGGGGAATGGGATTTTGACTTCCCTTTAAGGAGTGGGTATGGATGAGGTCTCAACTGTCTTCGGGACAGGAGATTCTTCCTTCATCGGAGAAGGAGTATTAGGTTGACTCGGTGTCACCTTTGGGCCTTTAGAGGTTACTTGTGTGACACCCGGTCAAAATTGACCCAAATTACCGTCCTAATTTGAACTTTAATTACGAAGTATTAAATAATCCGAAACAATTATTTAATAAACACACATACCCAAATCTGGTAGAACGCAGAAACCCAAATTAAAATTTGGTGAAAAACATTTTCAAACAAAGTATTATTATTGAGAATAATAATTACGTACTCCGAAAATTATTTAAATACATTTTAGATACAGAAAACTATCCGTGTATTTCGAGTTAAACTAAGATATATTTTTATATCTCATTGAAAGTATTTTTGTAGAATGTTTCAATTAAAAACGTATACGAAATAATATTTAGAAAATTTTCATTTTTAAATATTACACTACTTAACGATCGGGTACGCAAACACGGGTCAAAAAGTTACCATCTACCACCAATAATTGGGGCCGGATATAACCGACCCCAATAATGCAAATAACACACACGCACACATATTTTCATATCTCTCGGCTCTCTCAATCTCTCTCGATCTCTTTCTTTTGTGGATCATCAAACACAAACAACAACAACATCACAATCATCACCATAATCTGGATCATCATCATCATCGTCTTCATCGATCATCACCATCAAACTTCAATTTCGGTTTCAATTTCGATTAGTAAGAATCACTAACTCTTTTTCGTTAAATTCATGTTTTTAATACATTATATACCATGTAGTAACATTCTATAGTTGCGGAAATTGGTAGAAATTAAGTTAGAACTCGTTTATTTTGAAACTTACACGAACAGACCTGCAAAAACGTATGATCCACGCGGCGCGTCCTTTAGTACGCGGCGCGTCCTTTTAAAAACTCAAAGAACGCGGTGCGTCCTCTAGAACACGGCGCGTTCTTCTTAAACCAAAGTACACGGCGTGTACATGTAGTACACGGCGTGTACTTCATAAAATATATTGGACGCGGCGCGTCCTTATACACACGGCGCGTACTTTAAATGGCAGTTCCCCCGTCATATTTCATGATCCAACGGATCAATAAACTAGCCCTGCGAATTCTAGCTAAAACAGAACACATAAATTTTCGAAAACGTCGACGATACTTAAAACAGGGTAGCTTCTCGATGAAAATTTTATTATAACGGATTGGGCTCAAATTCGCTCGGTCATTCAAAAACAACCCAATAGACAAGGCTAAGTACCTTAGCCTAGTCAGTTTTAAGCCATCCGGGGTCGTCTAGGGGTCGAAAATGGCATATTTCGGTTTTCGGACTCGTGCCAAATTTTGTAACTTATGAAATAAAGAGTAACGGATATAATGAAACTTCAAATGTAATACAATTCGAATACATTGAACGTAATTAACTTAACGAACAACTAAACAAACGAATTATTACGCATACACTTACAAACATACAATCTTGCGTGTTTAGGACATTAGGCGATTTCTGTTGGAACACGCACGCACATTAGGATTGCTTGCTCATCAGGTGAGTCTCACGGCCCCTTTTTACTGTTTTCACATTTGGGGGAGATGCATTACTTGTTTTACTCGAACACATGTACTTACTTACTTGATTACAAACTGATTTACTGGTATATCGGTTGCATGAGATTTACTTAATCCAATGAAGTCCCTTTAATCATAGTCGTCAGTTATGGTCTTAAGCGCGAGTACTAGTAAATGGATCCATTAGGACTGACAATCCTCACCCAGGGTAGCACGCACTACCTCGAACATACAGTATAAATGGGTGTTTCTTACTCGTTACATATGAATGTTCTGGATTAGCATTCACGAGGGCAAAATCACTGATTGTTAAGCTTCGACTATGGTGCTCATGGCAATGTATACGGAAACTATTGCAACTGTGCAATATTTACTCAATGATTTTACAAGCTGATGTGTTCAAACTGTACTTACTATACACCTGTGAGATTCACCAACCTTTTGGTTGACCTGTTTTATTAATGCATTCTCAGGTACACAGCAACAGTAGGGTTGAACTGTACGGGTGACCCAGCAGGATATGCTTTAGTAGCTCGAGTCGCATGCAATTACACATATGAAGATTTTACTTGCATTATCTTTTGTATAATGATTATGTACTTAAAATCTAACTAAACAAGTTGCGAACTCGTCAATGATGTATTACTTTTGAAAACTTATGTATTAATGTAACAACTTCTACAACGTCTCATTTAGAGTCGTTTGCTTGTACTTTGGGTTTGATTATTGATTAGTCACGCCCCAAAATAGTCGCTTCCGCAAAGCATGAAATTGGGGGTGTGACAGATTGGTATCAGAGCCTAAGGTTATAGCGAACTAGGTTGCATTTAGTGGGCCTAGACTATGACCGTTAGGCAGTATTCCTCATTAGATATAACTGGTTCAGAGAATCGTCATACAAGTTTAATTTAACATAGCCTGATCAACTATGTACAATTAAATGAGGATGATGTAAGATCTGAAAGGGGTTATGTTGAACAGGAATGCACTAGTTGACTCTGACCACGAGAGAACTGTGACTTGTACTTGTTCTGTGATAGACACAACTAGGTGGATAATAAGTATATATAGGTTACACCTATATGATTAGGCTTATTAAGATCCTCCGATATTTAGCAACACACACACTGTACGAACTCATTTTAGAATAGGCCTATGGTAAGTTGATCGAGTCAGGAAAATAGTACCGGGATGTGCCCTGACAGAGAGGGTCATCTCTTCGAAATAGACTTACCCTAGGTAGAGATTAAGAACTTCGACGCCTTACTCTGCACAAACTGGTCATCAGAGGACCATTCTTCACTCACCCATCAGTTTAAACGTTCGAATCCAGTATTCTCTAAGTACAAATCTTTTCTACTTTCCTTATCACATTCCGCAAAACTACTGATACATGTACGGATGTAATATCCCCTTCACTTTTGTAAACCTCAATACTCGTAATCATTTGAACTTGCAAGTTAAGTGATTGCAACCACTATTATTCTACACAATTGATTGTCACTTGTGTTGTGATATATTAATGTTATATATGCAACTACGATGATCATATTCTTGTACGAAACTCTGACATGTCCCTTATCTTCATTGAAGGAACATGCCTCCACGACAAAAGTTCACTCAAGCTCAGGTCGATCGATTGGTTGCTGACGCAGTACTTGCCGAGCGACAACGATCTGAAAGTGCTGAAACACCACCAAATGCCCCTGTAGTGAAACCCTGCACCTACAAAGACTTCCTTAACTGCAATCCTTTGAGCTTCAAAGGCACAGAAGGTGCCATTGGGTTGTTGCGATGGATGGAGAAGACAGAGGTAGTCTTTCGCATCTGCAGTTGCCCTGAGAACTGTAAGGTCAAGTTCTCCACCTACACTTTCATGGATGATGCTCTGACATGGTGGAACACTTATGCTGACTCCATAGGCCAAGACATTGCTCTGGAAACTCCTTGGGATGAACTGAAGAAAATGCTCAAGGATGAGTATTGTCCCAGGGATGAAATTCAACAGCTTGAGGCGGAATTCTGGAATCTCTCCACTCAAGGGAACGACATTGCCAGCTACACCTCTCGATTCAATCAGTTGGCACACCTTTGCCCATCAATGGTCGATACAGAATCCAAGCGAATTGAGCGCTATCTTTGGGGACTTCCTCCACAAATTCAGGGAATGGTTACTTCGTCAAACTCTCCCACATTTCATGGTACAGTGCGTATGGCACACAAGCTGATGGCACAAATGGTTCGTCAAGGAACCGCTGGTGCCAAAACTACTGGAAACTGCTCGGGAGATAACAAGAGGAAAGCTGATGGAAGCTCTGGAAATCAGAGCCAAGCAAACAAGAAGCCTGCAACTGCTCAGGCCAACACTTCTGAAACTGATGACAAGAAAGAGTATAAGGGAAGAAAGCCCTATTGCTCTAAGTGCAAGCTTCATCATGATGGTCTATGTCCTTGCACCAAATGCAAGCGATTTGGACATCTGACCAAGGACTGTAAAGAAACCACCACTGGTACCGACACCTCTGCACCCAAAACCTGCTATGAGTGCAATGGTACTGGACATTTCAAGAGAGACTGTCCAAAGCTGAAGGACAAAAACAACAACGCTGCTAAGGGCAGGTTCTATGTACTTAATGCTGAAGGTAAACACAAGAACCCTAGACTTATTGACTTACTCAACTCAGGTACGTTCACTCCCGAATAACCAAAACTGCATCTGTATTACTTACTTGAATAGGTTCCATTATTGCTTAGTACTTTATGTGTTTCCTTAGATTCTAAGTACAAATAGAATAAGGAAATGGGCGAACTATTTCAGGTAAACAGTATGAAACCGATGGAATCGGTGATACATACAAGTATGATTAGGCTATTATGGGATATTGGTATATATACATACATAGGCCTAGACTACGTACTACTCACTAGGCTATTATATACTGGATGTATAGGAATAGGCCTTTACTCGATGATATCTTTGAGACCGTCTACACCACTACCACAAACAAACATACTTATTTCAACGTCCTTTGATAAGAAGATCGGGACTCTATTTTAAACTGCTACTGTCTACAAAATTTTTATGTTTACAACGTACTCCGTTTTACTGTTAGGCGAACCCTAGGAAAATCATTTTTAACAATTTTCACATGCTTTTACCCCAAAACTTTTCATGAATTCTATTTTTGAATAGATTTTGGTAAACGAGATTTCAAAACTTTGTCGCTGACAAGAATTTCAACCAAACTGTTTATTGACTAAAGTTTTAATCAAACTTCAAAGTTTTCAATCGACTTTCACTGTCAAAATTTTCTGGCAAATGTGCTTTAACAAACATGTCGCAAAATTTCTTATGAAATGTTTTATAGAAATTTCAAGACTTCAACACAGCGCAAACTTGCTTACTGTACACAACTTTATACAAAATTTCAAACTTTGAATGGACAACAAAATTACACAGTACACAATGACTTCCTTGCTGTTATAGGAACAAAACATACCAGAATCTGAATAGGGATGCGATTATGGTAACTCGCTAACAACCTATCTGCTTTCATACTACTTACTTGATAAACTTTACTTGCTACTTGATACTTGTTAGGTTTTCCCTAGATTCTAAGTACACTAAAGAGTTAGGGGAAAATAACAATTTAGATCTATAGTCTCTATATATGAAACTAGTTTTAGCACAAAGGTATAGGAATAACATATCCTACGATGTTGTAAACCGGAAAACAAACCGGTTGACTTTTATATACTGGGTAACGTCCCGAGTAAAATAAATTTTTGGGTGACGACTCACATAAAACCGTATTTTGGGTAACATCCCACATAGACCTGAAATGTGCTAAACCACTTCGTTTCTGTATAAGATTGATAGAGTCTAAGGTGGACTACTAGTGCAAAAGTAGTTGTACTCTAGCAATTGGCTGAATGATTAACTTTGTCCTACCGACAAAACCCTCAAGGATTTACTGAATTACTTTAGGCTACTAGTACACATTGTAGCTACTCCCTAGTGATCGACTGGACTGATCATGTAGGCATAATAGTCAAAACATCTCGAAACTTCATTTCGAATTCCTTAGTAGCCGGAAGGGCACTAGTTCAACAAGGGGAGATAGACAACTCTAGATAGGTGTTGTCAGACTTATGTAGATAACACGCGAACTATAACTTGAATACAACGATAAATACTACGAACAAATTTCGGGACGAAATTCTCCTAACAAGGGGAGAATGTGACACCCGGTCAAAAATGACCCAAATTACCGTCCTAATTTGAACTTTAATTACGAAGTATTAAATAATCCGAAACAATTATTTAATAAACACACATACCCAAATCTGGTAGAACGCAGAAACCCAAATTTAAATTTGGTGAAAAACAATTTCAAACAAAGTATTATTATTGAGAATAATAATTACGTACTCCGAAAATTATTTAAATACATTTTAGATACAGAAAACTATCCGTGTATTTCGAGTTAAACTAAGATATATTTTTATATCTCATTGAAAGTATTTTTGTAGAATGTTTCAATTAAAAACGTATACGAAATAATATTTAGAAAATTTTCATTTTTAAATATTACACTACTTAACGATCGGGTACGCAAACACGGGTCAAAAAGTTACCATCTACCACCAATAATTGGGGCCGGATATAACCGACCCCAATAATGCAAATAACACACACGCACACATATTTTCATATCTCTCGGCTCTCTCAATCTCTCTCGATCTCTTTCTTTTGTGGATCATCAAACACAAACAACAACAACATCACAATCATCACCATAATCTGGATCATCATCATCATCGTCTTCATCGATCATCACCATCAAACTTCAATTTCGGTTTCAATTTCGATTAGTAAGAATCACTAACTCTTTTTCGTTAAATTCATGTTTTTAATACATTATATACCATGTAGTAACATTCTATAGTTGCGGAAATTGGTAGAAATTAAGTTAGAACTCGTTGATTTTGAAACTTACACGAACAGACCTGCAAAAACGTATGATCCACGCGGCGCGTCCTTTAGTACGCGGCGCGTCCTTTTAAAAACTTAAAGAACTCGGTGGGTCCTCTAGAACACGGCGCGTTCTTCTTAAACCAAAGTACACGGCGTGTACATGTAGTACACGGCGTGTACTTCATAAAATATATTGGACGCGGCGCGTCCTTATACACACGTCGCGTACTTTAAATGGCAGTTCCCCCGTCATATTTCATGATCCAACGGATCAATAAACTAGCCCTGCGAATTCTAGCTAAAACAGAACACATAAATTTTCGAAAACGTCGACGATACTTAAAACAGGGTAGCTTCTCGATGAAAATTTTATTATAACGGATTGGGCTCAAATTCGCTCGGTCATTCAAAAACAACCCAATAGACAAGGCTAAGTACCTTAGCCTAGTCAGTTTTAAGCCATCCGGGGTCGTCTAGGGGTCGAAAATGGCATATTTCGGTTTTCGGACTCGTGCCAAATTTTGTAACTTATGAAATAAAGAGTAACAGATATAATGAAACTTCAAATGTAATACAATTCGAATACATTGAACGTAATTAACTTAACGAACAACTAAACAAACGAATTATTACGCATACACTTACAAACATACAATCTTGCGTGTTTAGGACATTAGGCGATTTCTGTTGGAACACGCACGCACATTAGGATTGCTTGCTCATCAGGTGAGTCTCACGGCCCCTTTTTACTGTTTTCACATTTGGGGGAGATGCATTACTTGTTTTACTCGAACACATGTACTTACTTACTTGATTACAAACTGATTTACTGGTATATCGGTTGCATGAGATTTACTTAATCCAATGAAGTCCCTTTAATCATAGTCGTCAGTTATGGTCTTAAGCGCGAGTACTAGTAAATGGATCCATTAGGACTGACAATCCTCACCCAGGGTAGCACGCACTACCTCGAACATACAGTATAAATGGGTGTTTCTTACTCGTTACATATGAATGTTCTGGATTAGCATTCACGAGGGCAAAATCACTGATTGTTAAGCTTCGACTATGGTGCTCATGGCAATGTATACGGAAACTATTGCAACTGTGCAATATTTACTCAATGATTTTACAAGCTGATGTGTTCAAACTGTACTTACTATACACCTGTGAGATTCACCAACCTTTTGGTTGACCTGTTTTAGTAATGCATTCTCAGGTACACAGCAACAGTAGGGTTGATCTGTACGGGTGGCCCAGCAGGATATGCTTTAGTAGCTCGAGTCGCATGCAATTACACATATGAAGATTTTACTTGCATTCTCTTTTGTATAATGATTATGTACTTAAAATCTGACTAAACAAGTTGCGAACTCGTCAATGATGTATTACTTTTGAAAACTTATGTATTAATGTAACAACTTCTACAACGTCTCATTTAGAGTCGTTTGCTTGTACTTTGGGTTTGATTATTGATTAGTCACGCCCCAAAACAGTCGCTTCCGCAAAGCATGAAATTGGGGGTGTGACAGATTGGTATCAGAGCCTAAGGTTATAGCGAACTAGGTTGCATTTAGTGGGCCTAGACTATGACCGTTAGGCAGTATTCCTCATTAGATATAACTGGTTCAGAGATTTCGTCATACAAGTTTAATTTAACATAGCCTGATCAACTATGTACAATTAAATGAGGATGATGTAAGATCTGAAAGGGGTTATGTTGAACAGGAATGCACTAGTTGACTCTGACCACGAGAGAACCGTGACTTGTACTTGTTCTGTGATAGACACAACTAGGTGGATAATAAGTATATATAGGTTACACCTATATGATTAGGCTTATTAAGATCCTCCGATATTTAGTAACACACACACTGTACGAACTCATTTTAGAATAGGCCTACGGTAAGTTGATCGAGTCAGGAAAATAGTACCGGGATGTGCCCTGACAGAGAGGGTCATCTCTTCGAAATAGACTTACCCTAGGTAGAGATTAAGAACTTCGACGCCTTACTCTGCACAAACTGGTCATCAGAGGACCATTCTTCACTCACCCATCAGTTTAAACGTTCGAATCCAGTATTCTCTAAGTACAAATCTTTTCTACTTTCCTTATCACATTCCGCAAAACTACTGATACATGTACGGATGTAATATCCCCTTCACTTTTGTAAACCTCAATACTCGTAATCATTTGAACTTGCAAGTTAAGTGATTGCAACCACTATTATTCTACACAATTGATTGTCACTTGTGTTGTGATATATTAATGTTATATATGCAACTACGATGATCATATTCTTGTACGAAACTCTGACATGTCCCTTATCTTCATTGAAGGAACATGCCTCCACGACAAAAGTTCACTCAAGCTCAGGTCGATCGATTGGTTGCTGACGCAGTACTTGCCGAGCGACAACGATCTGAAAGTGCTGAAACACCACCAAATGCCCCTGTAGTGAAACCCTGCACCTACAAAGACTTCCTTAACTGCAATCCTTTGAGCTTCAAAGGCACAGAAGGTGCCATTGGGTTGTTGCGATGGATGGAGAAGACAGAGGCAGTCTTTCGCATCTGCAGTTGCCCTGAGAACTGTAAGGTCAAGTTCTCCACCTACACTTTCATGGATGATGCTCTGACATGGTGGAACACTTATGCTGACTCCATAGGCCAAGACATTGCTCTGGAAACTCCTTGGGATGAACTGAAGAAAATGCTCAAGGATGAGTATTGTCCCAGGGATGAAATTCAACAGCTTGAGGCGGAATTCTGGAATCTCTCCACTCAAGGGAACGACATTGCCAGCTACACCTCTCGATTCAATCAGTTGGCACACCTTTGCCCATCAATGGTCGATACAGAATCCAAGCGAATTGAGCGCTATCTTTGGGGACTTCCTCCACAAATTCAGGGAATGGTTACTTCGTCAAACTCTCCCACATTTCATGGTACAGTGCGTATGGCACACAAGCTGATGGCACAAATGGTTCGTCAAGGAACCGCTGGTGCCAAAACTACTGGAAACTGCTCGGGAGATAACAAGAGGAAAGCTGATGGAAGCTCTGGAAATCAGAGCCAAGCAAACAAGAAGCCTGCAACTGCTCAGGCCAACACTTCTGAAACTGATGACAAGAAAGAGTATAAGGGAAGAAAGCCCTATTGCTCTAAGTGCAAGCTTCATCATGATGGTCTATGTCCTTGCACCAAATGCAAGCGATTTGGACATCTGACCAAGGACTGTAAAGAAACCACCACTGGTACCGACACCTCTGCACCCAAAACCTGCTATGAGTGCAATGGTACTGGACATTTCAAGAGAGACTGTCCAAAGCTGAAGGACAAAAACAACAACGCTGCTAAGGGCAGGTTCTATGTACTTAATGCTGAAGGTAAACACAAGAACCCTAGACTTATTGACTTACTCAACTCGGGTACGTTCACTCCCGAATAACCAAAACTGCATCTGTATTACTTACTTGAATAGGTTCCATTATTGCTTAGTACTTTATGTGTTTCCTTAGATTCTAAGTACAAATAGAATAAGGAAATGGGCGAACTATTTCAGGTAAATAGTATGAAACCGATGGAATCGGTGATACATACAAGTATGATTAGGCTATTATGGGATATTGGTATCTATACATACATAGGCCTAGACTACGTACTACTCACTAGGCTATTATATACTGGATGTATAGGAATAGGCCTTTACTCGATGATATCTTTGAGACCGTCTACACCACTACCACAAACAAACATACTTATTTCAACGTCCTTTGATAAGAAGATCGGGACTCTATTTTAAACTGCTACTGTCTACAAAATTTTTATGTTTACAACGTACTCCGTCTTACTGTTAGGCGAACCCTAGGAAAATCATTTTTAACAATTTTCACATGCTTTTACCCCGAAACTTTTCATGAATTCTATTTTTGAATAGATTTTGGTAAACGAGATTTCAAAACTTTGTCGCTGACAAGAATTTCAACCAAACTGTTTATTGACTAAAGTTTTAATCAAACTTCAAAGTTTTCAATCGACTTTCACTGTCAAAATTTTCTGGCAAATGTGCTTTAACAAACATGTCGCAAAATTTCTTATGAAATGTTTTATAGAAATTTCAAGACTTCAACACAGCGCAAACTTGCTTACTGTACACAACTTTATACAAAATTTCAAACTTTGAATGGACAACAAAATTACACAGTACACAATGACTTCCTTGCTGTTATAGGAACAAAACATACCAGAATCTGAATAGGGATGCGATTATGGTAACTCGCTAGCAACCTATCTGCTTTCATACTACTTACTTGATAAACTTTACTTGCTACTTGATACTTGTTAGGTTTTCCCTAGATTCTAAGTACACTAAAGAGTTAGGGGAAAATAACAATTTAGATCTATAGTCTCTATATATGAAACTAGTTTTAGCACAAAGGTATAGGAATAACGTATCCTACGATGTTGTACACCGGAAAACAAACCGGTTGACTTTTATATACTGGGTAACGTCCCGAGTAAAATAAATTTTTGGGTGACGACTCACATAAAACCGTATTTTGGGTTACATCCCACATAGACCTGAAATGTGCTAAACCACTTCGTTTCTGTATAAGATTGATAGAGTCTAAGGTGGACTACTAGTGCAAAAGTAGTTGTACTCTAGCAATTGGCTGAATGATTAACTTTGTCCTACCGACAAAACCCTCAAGGATTTACTGAATTACTTTAGGCTACTAGTACACATTGTAGCTACTCCCTAGTGATCGACTGGACTGATCATGTAGGCATAATAGTCAAAACATCTCGAAACTTCATTTCGAATTCCTTAGTAGCCGGAAGGGCACTAGTTCAACAAGGGGAGATAGACAACTCTAGATAGGTGTTGTCAGACTTATGTAGATAACACGCGAACTATAACTTGAATACAACGATAAATACTACGAACAAATTTCGGGACGAAATTCTCCTAACAAGGGGAGAATGTGACACCCGGTCAAAAATGACCCAAATTACCGTCCTAATTTGAACTTTAATTACGAAGTATTAAATAATCCGAAACAATTATTTAATAAACACACATACCCAAATCTGGTAGAACGCAGAAACCCAAATTAAAATTTGGTGAAAAACATTTTCAAACAAAGTATTATTATTGAGAATAATAATTACGTACTCCGAAAATTATTTAAATACATTTTAGATACAGAAAACTATCCGTGTATTTCGAGTTAAACTAAGATATATTTTTATATCTCATTGAAAGTATTTTTGTAGAATGTTTCAATTAAAAACGTATACGAAATAATATTTAGAAAATTTTCATTTTTAAATATTACACTACTTAACGATCGGGTACGCAAACACGGGTCAAAAAGTTACCATCTACCACCAATAATTGGGGCCGGATATAACCGACCCCAATAATGCAAATAACACACACGCACACATATTTTCATATCTCTCGGCTCTCTCAATCTCTCTCGATCTCTTTCTTTTGTGGATCATCAAACACAAACAACAACAACATCACAATCATCACCATAATCTGGATCATCATCATCATCGTCTTCATCGATCATCACCATCAAACTTCAATTTCGGTTTCAATTTCGATTAGTAAGAATCACTAACTCTTTTTCGTTAAATTCATGTTTTTAATACATTATATACCATGTAGTAACATTCTATAGTTGCGGAAATTGGTAGAAATTAAGTTAGAACTCGTTTATTTTGAAACTTACACGAACAGACCTGCAAAAACGTATGATCCACGCGGCGCGTCCTTTAGTACGCGGCGCGTCCTTTTAAAAACTCAAAGAACGCGGTGCGTCCTCTAGAACACGGCGCGTTCTTCTTAAACCAAAGTACACGGCGTGTACATGTAGTACACGGCGTGTACTTCATAAAATATATTGGACGCGGCGCGTCCTTATACACACGGCGCGTACTTTAAATGGCAGTTCCCCCGTCATATTTCATGATCCAACGGATCAATAAACTAGCCCTGCGAATTCTAGCTAAAACAGAACACATAAATTTTCGAAAACGTCGACGATACTTAAAACAGGGTAGCTTCTCGATGAAAATTTTATTATAACGGATTGGGCTCAAATTCGCTCGGTCATTCAAAAACAACCCAATAGACAAGGCTAAGTACCTTAGCCTAGTCAGTTTTAAGCCATTCGGGGTCGTCTAGGGGTCGAAAATGGCATATTTCGGTTTTCGGACTCGTGCCAAATTTTGTAACTTATGAAATAAAGAGTAACGGATATAATGAAACTTCAAATGTAATACAATTCGAATACATTGAACGTAATTAACTTAACGAACAACTAAACAAACGAATTATTACGCATACACTTACAAACATACAATCTTGCGTGTTTAGGACATTAGGCGATTTCTGTTGGAACACGCACGCACATTAGGATTGCTTGCTCATCAGGTGAGTCTCACGGCCCCTTTTTACTGTTTTCACATTTGGGGGAGATGCATTACTTGTTTTACTCGAACACATGTACTTACTTACTTGATTACAAACTGATTTACTGGTATATCGGTTGCATGAGATTTACTTAATCCAATGAAGTCCCTTTAATCATAGTCGTCAGTTATGGTCTTAAGCGCGAGTACTAGTAAATGGATCCATTAGGACTGACAATCCTCACCCAGGGTAGCACGCACTACCTCGAACATACAGTATAAATGGGTGTTTCTTACTCGTTACATATGAATGTTCTGGATTAGCATTCACGAGGGCAAAATCACTGATTGTTAAGCTTCGACTATGGTGCTCATGGCAATGTATACGGAAACCATTGCAACTGTGCAATATTTACTCAATGATTTTACAAGCTGATGTGTTCAAACTGTACTTACTATACACCTGTGAGATTCACCAACCTTTTGGTTGACCTGTTTTAGTAATGCATTCTCAGGTACACAGCAACAGTAGGGTTGATCTGTACGGGTGGCCCAGCAGGATATGCTTTAGTAGCTCGAGTCGCATGCAATTACACATATGAAGATTTTACTTGCATTCTCTTTTGTATAATGATTATGTACTTAAAATCTAACTAAACAAGTTGCGAACTCGTCAATGATGTATTACTTTTGAAAACTTATGTATTAATGTAACAACTTCTACAACGTCTCATTTAGAGTCGTTTGCTTGTACTTTGGGTTTGATTATTGATTAGTCAAGCCCCAAAACAGTCGCTTCCGCAAAGCATGAAATTGGGGGTGTGACAACTTGTTTGGCCTCTTCTACGTGTAGGTTGTGAATGGTGTTGCTGGGAAGGGTTCCTTGGGGTCTGGTGTCAAGACGCTGAGCCAACTGACCGATTTGGTTCTCAAGGCTTTTAAGAACCGAGAGTTGGTTTCTGATGAATAAGTCAGTTTTGTCTTGTCTAGCAGTGGTTTTCTGGTTGAATAGTGTCTGACCCTCGATAAATTTTATGAGATTATCTTCTTGACTAGTGATAGGCATAATGGTCTTTGTGGTATCACTAGGTGGGCTGACATCTGTTGCGGTTAAGGATAAGGGTTGGTTGTAGGTAAGTTATGGTTGTTGTGGGTAGGTTGGGTATCTTGGTTGGTATTTGGGTTGAAAGGTTGGTTGGTTATTTCGTGGAGGAAATTGGGTGCCTCGTGTCCTAGGTGGAGAAGTTCTTGCGAAACCAGGTGGATTCTGTGGTCGAGCTGGGAATTGCGCGTAGTAGACTGTGCCGTCAGCTGGATCTTCATACTCCACTTGATATTCTTCCGTGGGAAGGTGAGCACAGTTCTGGCAAGCCTGAACTTGGTGGATCTGCTGCCGTTGTTTCTTTCGCTCTCCCAACTGTTTCATCAATGACTCAATCTGCTCACTCAAGATTTTGATCATTTCGGGTTGGATTTGGTTGTAGGAGGATAGAGGTAGTGATGAGGATTGCTCATCTGTCTTCCAGTCGTGATGGTGCATTGTCATATTATCGATCAAGTTCCAAGCTTCTTCATCCGTGAGTTGCATGAATTTGCCTTGAGCAGCGGCGTCAAGGGTAATGCGGAGGTTTGGAACAAGACCGTTGTAAAACGTGCATAACTGGGCAATCTTTTCGAGTTGGTGGTTTGGACATTTCTACAGAAGGATCTTGAATCGTTCCCATGCCGTGTAGATAGACTCATCATAAGCTTGATGGAAGTTTGTGATGTCATTCTTGGACTTGGTTTGTTTGGACGGAGGAAAGTATTTGGTTAGGAATTTGGTAGCCATATCCGTCCATGAGGTGACTGAGCTGGTCTTAAGTCCCTCAAACCATGTCTGGGCATGAAGAGCGAGAGAATAGGGGAACAAGTATAGGCGGACTACATCCTGCTCAACCCCGTTCTGCTTGTAAGAGTTGGAAATCTGAATGAATTTGTCGATATGGGTGTTAGGGTCATCACGGGGTAAACCGTGGAATTGACAGTTGTCCTTGATAAGTTGGACGATGTGGTGTTTAAGTTTGAAAGATGCGCCTTCGATCACCGGATAGCTGATGGGTCCTCCTCGTCCTTCGATAGACGGTTTGGTGTGATCAGCGAGAGTGATCCGTGCGGCCATCTGTTGGAAGCGAGAGCGTCTTTCTTTGCGGATTGTTCGGACAATCGACTCAGGATCGGGCGTGAAAATAAGTGGTTCAGTTCTTGATGATCTGGTCGAACGTCGTTGTGTGTTGTGGGAAGGAATTTTCGGTTGGAACAAGGAAAAGAAAACTATGGGTATTTACAGGTGGTACTAAATAGGTACTAAATAGAAAAGTTTGTCTGGATGCCTAAGAGTCTTACGATTGATTCCCCGGTAGCGGCGCCAAAAACCTGATCGTGCCCCGAACGGTCGGTCAAGGAGTCACTTCCTTGTCGTTGCCGGACCTTACGCTCGAGGCGGGCGATCGGAGTGTGGTTTTAAATTTATAGAGCTGGGACCTAAGTTTTACTTATAACTGCGGATAGTAGTAAGTAATGACTCAGGGTCGTTCTTAAGATCAACCGTATTGTGAAACCAAGCAGTCAAGACGATCGATTCGATTTAGTAGGATTTGTAAACAAGAGATTTGATTTTTGGTTTTTAATTACTTAGGTCCTAAATTAAACAAAATAAACAGCAAAATAAAATAATAGGTGATAATCAGTATGAAGAGGAGTGTTTGTTGTGATTTCATTAGCCTTAAGGGGAGATGATGTTTGGTTTTGATGTTTTGAAAACGTACTTTCTAAGTATTTGTGTTCTATTGTTTTAGGTACTTTATGGAGTCAACACTAGCACCCTACTATCTGATTCCTCAGATAGCATGTCACTGAGTACTAGGTTGTCATGACTCTGATCAGATCAGGCTGCTCTACCCCCAACATTGTCTGTGAAGACAAGTGACCCTTCTTGAAGTTAACTCCTGGGTGCATGAATAAGGTAACAGACCGATATTTAATTTCTGACCGTTCTTTGATACCATAAAGTATTCTAATTCAAATAGAGCATTTAAGACCTAATTCGGAATGCGTCTGTTAACATTTCATCGATGGTTTGTTAGGTTCAGAGCTGGTGGATGACCCAGTGCTGCTCAGAATGTATACACCGACGGCCGTTCCATAGCTTGGGTGTACAGGAACCGTTCCAGGGGGAAGGTTCCGACACTTACACGAGGTACTAGGACGTTTTACGGCATTCCATGCCTTGCGCACTAATGCAAGTTAGAGTGTATACACCGACGGCCGTTCCGTAGCTTCCATGCATTTATACTGCACTAGAGGTGGTTCCAGCACTATACTAAGTAATAGGACGTTTTACGGTGTTCCACGCGTATTGCACATTCAGGTCACTCTGAACCCGTTTAAACATAGTTTGTATTAAAGCGTACCCATCTATGATATAAACCCAGCCCTCACTTAATATTACCCAATAAATCCCTGATTTATTCACGTTGTACTATGATGTGACCCAAAAAGTCATGTTTTTAAGTACTTATTTCCGCACTTTTTGGACTATTCTTTGGTGAAAACATTTCAAAACAATCATTTATCATCAAAAATCACCAAGGTAGTCTAAATACGGGCGTTGCTACAAAAATCAGTAAAAACATCCATTTTGCACTCAAACCGAGGCAAAAACAATCACCTTAAAATCCATTCTTGATTATCCTATCAAAGTAGATCTTAATGCATATTTTATGATTCAATAGGAAAATCCAATATCGGTGGTGAAAGAATCAAGAGAAACGGGTGAAGAACGAAGAATATGTGCAGTCTAGAAGCCCGCCGATCGTCATCCGGAACATGCAAAAGTCAAACACTTCCAAATTTGGCAAACTCAGTGTCATTAGAAGCGTAACGGAAAAACGAAGCCAACGGCACAAGAATCAAGCAAATCGGAGCCCAAACGAAGAAGATACGGACGAACCAAGCAACCGAGAAACAAGCGGAGGCCAAACCAAGCACCAACCCCCCCCCCCCCCTTGGCCCTAGGTACCGTATACGGTACCCTAGGTTCCGTATACGGCCCTTGGGGTGCCGTATACGGGGCCTGGTGGCTTGTGAGGTGCCGTTTGCCCCCCTTGGTCCGATGGTCCCGTATGCTGCTTGGATGCTTGTATTTCATGCTTCAAGACTTGTAACAAGACCAAGTAGCTTCTCCTATAAATACCTCACTCATTTCACCATTTCAAACACAACTTACACCTCTCATTTCACATACTTCTCTTTCTCTCTCTAAGATTCTCTCTCTAGCACTACTCTTAGGAGTTAGAGGAGAATTATTCTTGTAGTTAGTTCTCTCTCTAGTTTCTCTCTCTAGCACTACTCTTAGGAGTTAGAGGAGAACTAGAGAGATATAAGTTAGCGTTTAGAGCTAGAGGAAAGTTGTAATTGGGTAATCAAGCTGTAGCAAGGTTATTCAAGTCAGACTGTTGTAATCCTCAGTATTACTCTTCCAATCCGGTGATATTATCTTACTTTCTTACTGTTATAATGTTTACTTTGCATATTATTTCAGTACGATTTATGATTGTTGCCATGCTGATTAGCTAGATTAATATGTGATTGTTGAAATGTAGATGTTAGGATTAGGGATGATGTTTAATTAATATATCTTATATACGATCGGTAGTTGTTATGCTGCATACATGTTTAGACTTATCCTGGATGTAGACTTAATTAATCAGCCTTTCTGGTCACTCACGTGACTGTTGCCTTAGGATAGGATTTGATCAACCCTAACTACGAATACACAGTTATCTCCTGTTTGTATGAAACTGTGAGATCGCCATAACACGTCAGAATACTTGGTATAGCGTTGGAAATACCACTGGTAGAGTACAAATACGTGGAAGCCAAGGAAATGCCGGTGGACTATCTCACCGTGGATTACCTGGAAGCAACCCTTCCAGACACGGGTCTAGGTCTTGTTAAGCCGTGAAAATGCTATAGTACACCGTTAAACTACCTCTGGTTATAAAGCTGTGTAAAGATATAATAGGTCTTTAAAACACCGTAGATATACCTAGGGTTAGAGTACTGTGGAAAATAAGGTCACTATACACTGTACGCATGCCTAGGGATGAACGACCGATGGCAAAGGAGGGTCTAATCCATGACGGAAGCATTAGAACTAAAACAGATAAAACATGATTTAGGAAATGAAAGCAAGGATGCCGGCTGTGTTCCCAGATGCTTAAAACCCCTAAACTCTACTTAACCGATAGTTTAACTTATTCAGCATACAACCAGTATTACTCTATTAAAATTGGATAGACATAAGTGTTAAGAAAAGTCAGTGTTGTGGACTGTCGCCTTATTCCTTAACCCCATTCAGAGGGTCGCTTGGTCTTCGAAAGAGACGGTGAGGTGGGTCTGAAGACAGTCCCATCTGACCAGAATCAGGATAGCCTAGGATTCAGTGATATATGCTTTAGGGTTACACCTAGACGTAGGGTCCTAGTGTTCACACCGACTGTTTAAAAGATTCTTAACCAGAGTAATCACCTATCATCAATATAATATCATCCCGAAACCCTAATCGTCGAAGTTTCAGCAATCACTCTCTACCTGCTGCTTATATTCTCGTTTACTTTCCTGCACTTTAATTTATGTCTTTAGGTTAGATTAGATAAAATCAAAACCCATACCTACCTTGTTTTAAACCCATCCTATTGTCAGGTTATCTTTGGTAGGTTCCAATTCAATTCAATTCGTTCCGATTTTGGACGACACTCGAGTTATACTTGCCGCCTTACCCACAAGGTAGGTAGCTTGCATAGTTTGAGCCCAGCAAACATAAATTTTTAAAACTTCAACAGCTCGCGCATCTCGGTGGCCATCGGTGCAACGACTCGGATTCTAAAACCCGACCGACCGCTGGGACCGCGACAAGTTTTTGGCCCCGCTACCGGGGATCGGTTTCGTCAAGAATTGAATTCTGCCTTAGATAATTAACTTTAGGAGATCCTTCCCTAAGATTATCATTACTTAGGAAGTTAATTGCTTTATTTATTTAGATAACTTAGTTCTTAAACCCTAGAAAATACATAAAAATTAAAAAATGAAAAACCCTAATTCTCCTTCAAACCCCATCTCTCCTCTCAATCAAATGATGACGGATGAGATGAAGGCTTTGGTAGATGCGGAATTCTTTGACTGTCCAGAGTATGAGTCAAACTCCTCTAACGTTAGAGAGATCTGTGTTAACCATGAAGTTGAGGATCCAAAAATATCGAGCTTAGACTTAGGTTTTGATGAATCTCAGCAGAAGATTCCAGCTTCTGTTACTGTTGCTTTAAGTGGTCAAACCGCACTTGACCCTGAGATTCTGTCAATCTTGTCTAGGTATCCACACTATATTAGAACTGCTACTTTACCTGATGATGAACCATTTGGAATCGAAGTGTTCTTTTATCTACCCATGCCTTGGATGGATTTGAATGAACGTCTTCATTGTTTAGATGAATACTTTGAGTACAATCTCCCAGATACTTTGCGAACCCACCCCACTACACTTTATTCAAGTGTTGTTGAGGAAGAGTGTCTCAAATATCAGGTTAAGAATGAACTTAGGATAGAAACACCAACCCGATTAAACACTGAATCTAGGAATCATCTACCCGAATCAGAAACAGACCATCACTTAGGAAATTCTCAAAAGCCCAATAGGAGGATAGATATCCATGCCAACTTTCTGAAATATCTTAAGATATCTGATTTTCCATTTACATTTGAGCAGAGAAATACCTTTGTTGAGATTGATAGGATTATTAGACTTCTTCGTGCTAACCACAGTAGAAAAGACGAGCTATTGTTAAAATCAGAATTAGATCTTTTAATGGATTTACTTGCCAGTACCGATTATCCCTCTGATTCACAGCCTAGGATTAATCGTTATGTTGCGTTTCTGATTGACGAGCTTGAATTTTGGATAGAAAGAAGCCCTATCAAATCTGACATGATTCTTGCAGATATTCCATTCTTTGTTGATCCTGCTACTTATTTAATTAATGAGCTTAGAGCTATTTTTCCCGAATCAACTGAGGAAGCTATGGACGCTGCTTTCTTTGCAAAAAGGAAACATATCCATATCCAGCTAATCCAGTTATTCCAAAAAACCAAATTCCCTTTTACTAACCAACAGAAGATTTATATCGAAGAGCTTTCGCAAGCAGTTCACACTACTTACGAAAATCCCGATTCTTCTGAGGAAACGGAATTTGTGGATTTACTTTCAAAACTGCTCTATGATATGTCTTATCTAGATACAGGATTTAGGGATGGCATTTCAAACTAGAAAAAGGTGAAATGGGAATTTAATCGTTTTGTCGATGCATTGTTACAACCCAGTCAGGAAGAACGAGAATTCTTAACAGAATTTGAACGGTATTTCATAAATCCTGTTGATTTAGTTTACTATGTCATCCGAGCTCTCCGAGGTACGTTTATTTCCCGCTATACCTTGTCTCTATCGAAAGCATCAACTGTACCCAACAGTGTCATCTCGGACACTATCTGGTAAAATAGTAAGTCTGGTATGGACGAGCTTTCGTCTTTAACAAAGCGCTCTTGGGAGACACCCCAAGCCTATCTAGGTTAATTAATATTAGTTAGTATTAATTTTAGTTTAAATTAATTTTTCGTTTTAAAGCTTTCGTTTAAAAATCAAGAAAACGTCCTTTAAACTTTAAACTCGCGCAATTTGCATAAGTTCGAACTTTTCAGAAAAAATTTAACAAAGTTTTAATTTTAAAATTTTGGTAAATTAATTATGATTTGTTTTAAAGTTTAAAGCACACAAAAATATCGTTTCGTTTTTAAATAAACTCGTTTCTGTTTAAACGCAAAGAACTTTTCGCACGCAATTTAAAATACAATTTTAATTCGCGAAAACTTTTTATAAAAATTCGTATTTACTTTTGGTTACTTTATTAAAAATCTTAAAACCTTTCGAAAACCAATCGTACGTATCGTATCTTTCGCGTTTTAAATCGAGACGTATTTAAACCAAGAGGAAGGGACTCACTACCAAACAAAAAGTCAAATTTTGGTCAAATTTCTCTCCCCCTTCTTGTGACAACCCTCCGATTATGGTATTTACTTAACCTAATTTCATGCATTACCTAGAGTAATTCCCTGAATTTGTGATTTCAAAACAAATTATGTGTTAAGTTTTGTGAAACTTACAATGTGTTACGTGATATATTTGATTGTAGTTATATGTGTATATATATAATTACGTACGAAATAAACATATTAAACTTTACAAGTTGAACACAATAATGTTGGTGATATAAAATAATTAATAATTCAAAAATTATAAATTACAACAATTAGATAATTATATTATTGAGATGATATAGTAATGTATACGTTTTATAATAAACGTATTAAACGCGAATAATAAAGTTCCAAAATGAACTTCAATATACTTTTGAATAATTTGGGTCGAAATTATTATATAAAAGTATTAGTACAAAAATAAAATGGAAACATTTAGATGACTTTTTGGTACACGTTATACGAACATAAACAATTTTTAAACGTGCCTAGAGGTTCAAAATAATAAAAGTATTATTTCGCTAGTTACTGTTTTAATGTGTAGAACATTACCTCAAAATATGATTTCCAAATTTGACTAAAATCTGGCACGCAGTTTAACTGTACAGTACTTTTACTATAATTAATTTTAATTATACTTTTAACAAAGTATTACATATTACGATTTTAAATTTCTAAGTTTAATATATAAAGTAAACTAACGAGTAATTTTACTATAACCAAAGTACCACAAATTATACCCGTACACGAAATTAATGTATTAAAAACTACTAATAATACACAACCAAACCAAAATATATGGGCGACAGATTGGTACTCCCATCATACGCCCGTTTGAAAAACTCGACCCAAGTCTTTCCTTACACTCTTCCACTTCCTTCTCCAATAATTCTGTCACACCCCGCCAAACGGTAATTACAATTACATAGAGTGGTTTGCGGAAGCTTAGTGACGTGGCGGGGGTGCGAGCAGTAAAAACAACCAACAGATACATACATACTCAGAGCATATGATTATCGCAGAACGAATATAGATTAAGATGCCATTAGTTAAAGTTTTACAAAAGGTTACCACTTGAAAAGTGGTAACAGTAATAGTAGTAGTTGAAATCAGTATTTCATAAAATACATAATATCAAAAGTAGATTTCATAGGTATGACTGCAGTAGTTGCAGTTATACAGAGGAAATCCATGTGTCCCAAAAGTAGTGGCATCCTAACAAGTCCAGGGTAGTCCGTCCTGATATGTATGCAGATCTTACTTACGCTGCTAATTCCCTGAAAAACATAGAGTAAAACGTCAACAAAATTGTTGAGTGAATTCACAAGTTTGTTCGTTATGTAGGAAACACAAGTTAAACATTTAAGAATAACATTTCCAATAAGTGTTGTTTATCAAGTAGGAAACACAAGTTATTAACGAATAACATTTCCCAAATCAGTTGTAGTTGTAGTAGGAAACACAAGTTATTAACAAATAACATTTCCCAAATCAGTTATCAGCAGGAAACACAAGTTAACCTAAATAAGGATTAACATTTCCAAATCAGTGTACGTAGGAAATCACTTCCTAAACAATAGTTTTGTGGGAATAATTAGACGGTGATCCCTTGAAAGGTGAGCTAAACCTGTCAAGTAAGGTAACCCGATCTAACCCTATAACCAAACCACAACCCTAATCTGTTGTTGTTTGCCATGCTGGACAATTAAGTATACGCTCCCAAATCAGTAGGAGGGTCGTCACGGCGATAGTACTATCCGTATACTCAGTGGCTAGAGTCACCTAGCTAATGGTTATAGTCTGTAGCCATAAGGTCTTTTATGCACTACATCGTTCAGCCTAGATCCGTACCAAGATTCGTTGCCTAAATTCCCAAAATAGTTATGAAAAACATTTCATAAAACATAGTTCAAATAGTTGTGTGAAATACCCTTTCACAAATGGTTCAAGTATGAAGTACCTCTTCATAAACAATTTCAGCAAATACATACAGTATTTAATCAATTACAGTATGAAATCACATTTCATCAATAGTTTAAGTAAATACATCTAGTATTTAAATCAGTTGTCGCATGTACATATACATACGATTTCTATGTTTTCCACCCCGAGGTTTTAAAACATTAAAACATTTAAAAGGGGTTTGTGAACTCACAGTAGGTGCTCGGATGTGAATGCTAGCGAGATAATATAACGAAGCCCAAACGTAGTCAACCTATACACAACAATGTATTAACTATAAGTACTTTGTTTACTTATGTTAATAGTTTATTCGTTTGAAGAAATTATCAATTTCTTAAGTTTGTGTATTTCGTTGATGTTTGTTGTTGGAAAATAAATAATATTTTTCCCAAGTTATGTTTGTTTGTCAAATCGTCCGAAATGTATAAGCATATATGCTTATATAGTTGAATATATATTCTGATATATATATTAGTTGTCGTCGTTGTTGATGTCCATAGATATAAATATAGTTGTCGTTGTAATTGTCCGAATTATCATGTCTCAATAATATGTCCGTCTAGTTCTAAGTTCCATGTCGTAGCATTCTGTACCATTAATTGTTTGTACATTATATTACAATGCAAAAGTCAGTGACTGGACCAAAAAGGGTGAATACGCCGTATTCTGGTGAATACGCCGGATTCGGGCCAAATCAGGGGAATACGCCGTATTCTGATGAATACGCCGTATTCATTCGAAAATAGGGGAATACGCCATATTCTGGCGAATACGCCGTATTCATTCGAGTTTAAAAGGATTCACCGGATCCACCGATGATCCGTCGGATCGAGTGTGTCTTTTACTCGTTCATCGTTTTAGCCGAAGGTTTGTGTGCGGGTCAAGGGTGGGAATACGCCGTATTTAACTGAATACGCCGTATTCGAAGTTTCATAAATTGGGAATCCGCCGTATTCCCGTGAATACGCCGGATTCATCTGGGTTGTTCAAAGTGTTCGAGTTTTAAATGGGGAATACGCCGTATTCGATGGAATACGCCGTATTCACCAATGTTTTAGCTGGGAATCCGCCGTATTAAAATGAATACGCCGGATTCAACTAGTTCTTCAAAATCGTTTATGATTAACAATGGGGAATACGCCGTATTCGAAAGAATACGCCGTATCCCGAGTGTTTACAGCAGCTAGTTCGACTCTGTTACTTCAAAATCATACGGGTTTATATATGTAACCGATTTTTAACATGATCAAACACCTTAATATGTTATATAAACACTTTGTAACATGTTTTTAACAAGTTCTATCAACAATCTTCAACAATTATCATAATTTTAAGAAATTATATAAATGAGATAAAAATGGAGAAATTTATCCTCACAATGATCTTGATGAAGATGATGATGATTCCTGATGTTGATGATGATAATTATGACGATCGATGATGATGAGAATGATTATGTGATCATTTTGTTTATGAGTTTGAAGGTGTGAAGGTGATGATGTTAAGAGAATGAAGAGGATGAAATGGTGTTGTTGTCTTCCTGCTTCTGCTTGTTGTTTCCTCTTCTCCAGTACGCACAAACCAAACCAGAAGAAATAAAACCAGTGAAATGTTGTGTGTGAGATTTTACAGATCAAAATTTTAGGTGAGTTGTATTATTGGTGACAAAGATTTCAAACGGGAGTATGGAGCGAACTTAAATCTGTCGCCCAGATATTTTAGTCTGTGTAATATTGGTAGTTTTTAGCCCGTTAATTTCGTGTACGGGTATAATTATAGCAATATAAAATTTAACATTTTATATTTTTATTTTGTAGATGCTCTCCTGGTTCGTAATATATTTTCAGAATAATGAGGTTATCATTATTTTTAGTAGTTGTACATTTTACTGCGCGCGTCCAATTGAGCGCCAGATTTCGGTTGAGTTTCGAATTCATATTTCGAAGTAATGTTCTAAATACTTGAAAACGTACTAGGAAAATAACGTTTTCCAGATTTTGACCTTTTTGGTACGTTTTAGAATTGTTTCTGTTCGTTATATAATACGTTTTATGTTAAACGTATAATTGAACCATTTTATCTATATGTTATAGATATTTAATTTCTCGTAATTAATAATTGAATTATTAATTATTTCATATAACCAAATCTGGTTAATTATTTTTGTCGGCTTAGTTCCGATACGTTCGTACGTAATTTATAAATACTACGTATAATGTAATACTTTTTGTATTATTGTTTAGGGCTCGCTAGACTCATATCACATCATAGGTTTAGTTTAAAACAAATGCAGGGAATTAGCGTAAGAAATGCATGTAATTAAGTATAATTATATACCTAATTTGGAGGAGTGTCACATTCTCCCCCCGTTAGTGAAATCTCGTCCCGAGATTTAAGTCGAGCCGTGAGTCTCGGTCACGCTCTCAAATAGGTTGGGGTATTTATTTCGCATTTCATCCTTTCGTTCCCAGGTAAACTCTGGGCCATGTTTCGAGTTCCAACGAACTTTAACCAGTTTGATTCGTTTGTGTCGAAGTTTCTGAGTTTTAGAATCCATAACTTCAACAGGTTCCTCCACAAAGTTAAGTTTTGAGTCAATGAAGACTTCGTCAGGAGGAAGGATAAGTGTTTCGTCAGAAAGACACTTTTTGAGGTTGCTAACGTGGAAAGTATCGTGTATGCTACTAAGCTCTTGTGGTAGTTTGAGCTTATAAGCGACAGGACCAACCCTAGCAAGGATTTCAAACGGTCCGATGTATCGTGGGTTCAGCTTTCCTCGTTTTCCAAATCGTGCTACTCCTTTCCAGGGAGATACCTTGAGTAGGATTTTGTCTCCTACTTGGAACTCAAGAGGTTTACGGCGGTTATCAGCGTAACTCTTTTGTCGATCTCGTGCCGCTTTCAGTCGGCTCAATACTTGAGTTATTTTGTCAGTGGTTTCCTGGACAAGTTCGGGTCCAGATAGTTGTCTGTCGTCCAACTCTGCCCAACAGAGTGGTGATCGGCACTTGCGTCCATATAACGCCTCAAATGGTGCCATTTGTATACTCGTGTGATAACTATTGTTGTAAGAGAATTCAGCTAGAGGTAGGTGAGTATCCTAGTTACCTCCAAAGTCTATCACACATGCTCGCAACAAGTCTTCGAGCGTCTGTATAGTTCGCTCACTTTGGCCGTCAGTCTGCGGATGATAGGCAGTACTCATATCAAGTCGAGTACCCATTGCCTGTTGTAATGTTTGCCAAAAGCGAGAAGTGAATCGTGCATCTCTATCAGAGATGATGGATAGTGGCACACCATGCCGAGAAACAATCTCTTTAATATAGATTTTAGCTAGTTTCTCCATTCCATCCGTTTCCTTAATAGCGAGGAAGTGGGCTGATTTCGTCAATCGATCGACAATCACCCATATGGCATTTGCTCCCGATGCCGTTCTAGGTAATTTCGTAATGAAGTCCATTGTTATTTGCTCCCATTTCCATTTGGGCAACTCAGGCTGTTGCAAAAGCCCAGACGGCTTTTGGTATTCCACCTTTACCTTCGAGCAAGTTAAGCATTTGCTAACGTAAGTGGCAATGTCACGTTTCATTCCAGGCCACCAGTAGAAACCTTTCAAGTCCTGGTACATCTTGTCCGCACCAGGATGTATCGAGTAATTGGACTTGTGCGCCTCATCCAAAATCAGCTTGCGTAACTCTTCTACGCATGGTACCCAAATTCGGTTCATGAAGTATAACACTCCGTTGTCCTTTTTCTCAAGTTGTTTTTCCATCCCTTTCAAGGATTCATCCTTAAGGCGTTCGGATGTGAAAGCAAGTTCTTGTGCCTCGCGAATTTGAGTAATGAGATTCGAGTGGATCGTTAATCCCAAGGCTCGAACTCTTCGAGGTTTGATTCGTTCCTTACGACTCAGGGCATCTGCTACTACGTTAGCTTTACCCGGGTGATACTTTATTTCACAGTCGTAATCGTTAAGTAATTCGACCCAACGTCTTTGTCTCATGTTAAGTTCCTTCTGGTCGAATATATGTTGTAGGCTTTTATGATCGGTGAAGATCGTACACTTTGTACCGTATAGGTAGTGTCTCCAGATCTTTAGTGCAAAAACAACGGCTCCCAATTCCAGATCATGAGTCGTA
Source organism: Helichrysum umbraculigerum (assembly GCA_949592205.1). Lineage (NCBI taxonomy): Eukaryota > Viridiplantae > Streptophyta > Magnoliopsida > Asterales > Asteraceae > Helichrysum > Helichrysum umbraculigerum. The sequence continues at coordinate 8,381,821 of CATIUR010000008.1, forward strand.
TAGTTTTTCTCATGCACTTTTAGTTGTCGTGATGCATAAGCAATGACCCTTTCGTTTTGCATCAGTACGCAACCCAATCCCTGATGCGAGGCATCACAGTAAACAACAAAGTTATCTACTCCTTCAGGTAGAGATAGTATGGGTGCGCTGCTCAGTTTCTGCTTCAGTAGTTGGAATGCATTCTCTTGCTTCTCATTCCACTCAAATTTCTTGTCTTTTTGAGTTAATGTGGTAAGTAGCTGGGCTATCTTTGAAAAGTTTGCGATGAATCGCCTGTAATAGCCAGCTAGACCAAGAAATTGTCGTACTTCAGTTGGGGTTTTCGGTGCTTCCCAGTTGTTGATTGCCTCAATTTTGGATGGGTCTACGTGAATTCCCTTGTCATTTATCACATGACCAAGGAATTGGACCTCTCGTATCCAAAATTCGCATTTAGAGAACTTTGCATAAAGCTTCTCTTTTTGTAGTAGTTCGAGAACAAGCTTCAGATGTTGCTCGTGATCCTCTTTCGATCGTGAGTATACTAAGATGTCGTCAATAAACACAATGACGAATTTATCCAAATAGGGTTTGCACACTCTGTTCATCAAATCCATGAATACTGCTGGTGCGTTGGTCAGCCCAAAAGGCATGACTAGAAACTCGTAGTGACCGTAACGAGTCCTAAACGCAGTTTTCGGTACATCCTCTTCTCGTACCTTAAGTTGATGGTAACCAGATCGTAGGTCAATTTTTGAATAATAACTTGACCCTTGCAGTTGATCAAACAGATCGTCAATGCGTGGTAGTGGGTATCGGTTCTTGATAGTTACCTTGTTCAGTTCTCGGTAATCGATGCACATCCGCATAGATCCATCCTTTTTCTTAACAAACAAAACCGGAGCTCCCCAAGGTGAAAAACTCGGACGGATGAATCCCAAATCTAGGAGTTCCTGCAGTTGTGTTGATAACTCCTGCATTTCTGAGGGAGCTAGACGATAAGGTGCTCGTGCGATAGGTGCGGCTCCTGGCACCAGGTCAATGTGAAACTCAACTTGTCGTGGGGGTGGCAATCCCGGCAACTCATCAGGGAACACTCCTGGATAGTCGCGTACAATGGGCACATTGTCTATACGTCGCTCCTCAGTTTTCTTTTCTACAATGTGTGCCAAAAATGCTTGGTACCCCTTTCGGAGATACTTACTGGCCTTCAAGCATGAAATCATTTTTGTAGCACTTTTTCGTTTCTCACCTTGAATCACAAGTGTTTCTCCTGTTGATAGTGGTAATCGTACCAGTTTATCATGACATATGATCTTAGCGCGATTCTTAGATAACCAGTCCATACCGACTACAATGTCAAAACTCCCCAACTTAACCGGTAGTAAGTCTATTTCAAAGAGATGACCTTCTAACTCCAAGGTACATCCCGGTACTATTTCTCCTGATTCGATTAACTCACCATCGGCTAATTCTATGGTATACTTGTTGTCTAACTTACGGGATTCAAGTTCTAATAGTGGTCTAAATTCAGTAGACACAAAACTTAAATCAGCACCCGAATCAATTAACACAGAGGCATAATGATTGTTTACAAGAAACGTACCAGTGACGGTGTTAGGGTCCTGGCGTGCCTCTTGTGCCCCGATCACGAATGCCCTTCCTTGAGCCGGTTGGTTGTTGATGTTGTTGGCTCGGTTATTGTTGTTACCGCGGTTGTTGTTGTTGAGCTTAGGGCATCGGTTACGGTAGTGTCCTTGCTCACCACATTCAAAACATCCCTGGTTTTGACGCTCAGTGTTTGCTCGTGGGGGAGGGTTAGTTTTGCATTCTCGGGTTCTATGTCCCCATGCCTTACAGTTTCCACAATACCCACACCCGCCTTCGTGGTGTCGGTTGCACTTATCACATTTGGGTTTGTTACCCAGGTATGGTTTCGAGTCGGTAGTAGTGGCAACATATGCTTTCGCATTTCCAGAATGTTTCTTGTTTTGCTGACCTTGACGATCAGCACCACTACCGTTCCACTTTCGCTTTGCACCACCAGAGCTACTAACATCAGTACTGTTCGGTTCACCTTTTCCCGACACAGCTTTCTTAGTCAGATTTCCCATCCTGACTGCCTCATCGGTCAAACTTTGTGCTAAAGTAACAGCACTCCTGAAAGTGTCCGGTTTAGATGATGTCACTAGACTGCGGATTTGTGGTACTAGACCAAATATGTAGCGCTCAATACGCTTATACTCGGGTGTCACCATATGTGGCACTAGACGTGCAAGTTCCTGAAACTTAGTGGTGTACCCAGCAATATCAGCACCAATCATGGTGATGTTCCACAACTCTGTTTCTATTTTCTGCATCTCACTGCGAGGGCAGAATTCCTCCAACATCAAATTCTTAAATGTCCCCCATGACATTGAATAAGCAGCTGGTCGACCAAGTGATTGGATCTGACTGTTCCACCAAGTGAGCGCTTTGTCAGCCAAAGTGCAAGCAGCATACTTCACCATACAGTCAGGTGAACAGTCACTAATTTCCAATACTGATTCAGTTTTCTCTATCCAATGAATCATACCAATTGCACCCTCGGTGCCACGAAAAGAAATCGGCTTACAAGCCTGAAATGTTTTGTATGAACACCCTCGGTTAGCATTCACGGGTGTCTCAGTATTAACAGGAGTAGATCCACTGTTGTTAGCTCCAGGTTCACGACTACGGCTTGCCTCATATTCAGCAATACCTTCAGCTATTCTTCGTGCGATCATTTGTTCAGTGGTTTCAGTGGGTGGTGGTGGTGGAGGCGTAGTCGTCTTTCGACTGTTTCTAGTAGCTCGTCGTTTGGGAGGCATGATTTAGCTCTGCGATGAATAAAATGCAGAGTGTTAATGTTGAGATATTGAATGTGAATAGATCCAAGATTCACATTTGATAGAAATGAATAACATGAAAAGATGAATGAATAGAATTTTACAACACGTGCCATACAACTTTGAAACACCCACATGTATCTAGCATAATATAATCACGTTGGCCAGGCGTCATTATATAATGTCCAATACATATTTCTTTTCATTGTCGTTTAACACTGTAAATTTCAGAGGTTCTCAAGAATAATCAATCATCAAGCTGTAATATGTTTCAGGGTTTACAAGAATTGATCCCAAAGTTGTCGATAAAGTATAGGTTTAATCACAAGTCGACAGTTGTAAGAAGAAATAGTATGGTTGATAATAAGCATAATGAACACGAGATGCAAACCAAGCATACATTATATATTAAAGATCATAACGCTGTTACATGAGTTTAGTACAAAATGAGATGGGATTTTTAATATACCCATCAATGGTTAGCGTTATACAAAAGATGATGGGTTGCCTATACATAAACCCATTCTACTAACGAAGTTTCGTCCAACATACAACTAGTCCATGACTAATACATACATATATGTTTCCCCAAAAGTAATAGTCTAATATGGTGTAGGCACCACCGCCATACACAGTCCTAACGGAACCAGGGTACATACATCCTAACCGCAACCATCACTGCTGCAGTCATCACACAAACACTAGCTACAATCTCTGACACTCTAGCACGCCTCTCTAAAGCTGCAACGCGTGCACGGGTGGATGCTAGACTCTGCCAGTCTATCAGACGATGAGTCTCCACAAAATCCATCCTCTGATGGAGCATAGCCATATCCATATCAGTACGGGAGGCATCGCTCAGTAACTCCATCACATCTCTGCTCCTGCTAGATGATATCCTAAACATGGTGTGGACCACAGCCACAAGGGTAGGCACAGTGAGCTCCAGAGGCTCACCAGTGAGATATGCAGATGGTGGTGAGTGGGAGGACTCTCCAAACTCAAAGGTCGAGGGAATACCCTCTAGTGATCTCCACTCTCTCAATACTCGAGGCATCCAGTCCAGATGAGAAGGTCGGAGCCTCTTCTGTGGCGGCTCGACAACTGGAACCTCAGACTCAGTCACTGGCGCCTTATCGCGCGGCGCGAGTGGTCCCCTGGGAAAATCCCGAACACAGATCCTAGCTGTCATCCTAGGTACAGGCACACGAGAGGTACCCGTAACAGGTGGAGTAGGGGTAGGAGTGACCACAGGTGCGGTCGGAGGTGGTACTAAGTAAGCATCACTAGTGTCATCAGACATAGCTCTCACATGAACTGATGACTCATCCCCTACTGTAATCGCGGGACCCTCAAAAGTAGCCTCGGTCGGCTCTTCATCCGAAGCGTAAACATGGTAATGTGATTGACTAGACATACTGTGACAAAAGAAATTGAGGGTGGCGTGTCAGTCGTATGTTAGTTGTATGCAAAGTATGTATGCATGAATGCACAAATGTTCTAGCCAAGGCTATAGTCTAGGTCTCTAAGGTTCTCAGTCACCTAAAGACTTCTAGTTCGCTATAACCAATGGCTCTGATACCAAGTCTGTCACACCCCGCCAAACGGTAATTACAATTACATAGAGTGGTTTGCGGAAGCTTAGTGACGTGGCGGGGGTGCGAGCAGTAAAAACAACCAACAGATACATACATACTCAGAGCATATGATTATCGCAGAACGAATATAGATTAAGATGCCATTAGTTAAAGTTTTACAAAAGGTTACCACTTGAAAAGTGGTAACAGTAATAGTAGTAGTTGAAATCAGTATTTCATAAAATACATAATATCAAAAGTAGATTTCATAGGTATGACTGCAGTAGTTGCAGTTATACAGAGGAAATCCATGTGTCCCAAAAGTAGTGGCATCCTAACAAGTCCAGGGTAGTCCGTCCTGATATGTATGCAGATCTTACTTACGCTGCTAATTCCCTGAAAAACATAGAGTAAAACGTCAACAAAATTGTTGAGTGAATTCACAAGTTTGTTCGTTATGTAGGAAACACAAGTTAAACATTTAAGAATAACATTTCCAATAAGTGTTGTTTATCAAGTAGGAAACACAAGTTATTAACGAATAACATTTCCCAAATCAGTTGTAGTTGTAGTAGGAAACACAAGTTATTAACAAATAACATTTCCCAAATCAGTTATCAGCAGGAAACACAAGTTAACCTAAATAAGGATTAACATTTCCAAATCAGTGTACGTAGGAAATCACTTCCTAAACAATAGTTTTGTGGGAATATTTAGACGGTGATCCCTTGAAAGGTGAGCTAAACCTGTCAAGTAAGGTAACCCGATCTAACCCTATAACCAAACCACAACCCTAATCTGTTGTTGTTTGCCATGCTGGACAATTAAGTATACGCTCCCAAATCCGTAGTAGGGTCGTCACGGCGATAGTACTATCCGTATACTCAGTGGCTAGAGTCACCTAGCTAATGGTTATAGTCTGTAGCCATAAGGTCTTTTATGCACTACATCGTTCAGCCTAGATCCGTACCAAGATTCGTTGCCTAAATTCCCAAAATAGTTATGAAAAACATTTCATAAAACATAGTTCAAATAGTTGTGTGAAATACCCTTTCACAAATGGTTCAAGTATGAAGTACCTCTTCATAAACAATTTCAGCAAATACATACAGTATTTAATCAATTACAGTATGAAATCACATTTCATCAATAGTTTAAGTAAATACATCTAGTATTTAAATCAGTTGTCGCATGTACATATACATACGATTTCTATGTTTTCCACCCCGAGGTTTTAAAACATTAAAACATTTAAAAGGGGTTTGTGAACTCACAGTAGGTGCTCGGATGTGAATGCTAGCGAGATAATATAACGAAGCCCAAACGTAGTCAACCTATACACAACAATGTATTAACTATAAGTACTTTGTTTACTTATGTTAATAGTTTATTCGTTTGAAGAAATTATCAATTTCTTAAGTTTGTGTATTTCGTTGATGTTTGTTGTTGGAAAATAAATAATATTTTTCCCAAGTTATGTTTGTTTGTCAAATCGTCCGAAATGTATAAGCATATATGCTTATATAGTTGAATATATATTCTGATATATATATTAGTTGTCGTCGTTGTTGATGTCCATAGATATAAATATAGTTGTCGTTGTAATTGTCCGAATTATCATGTCTCAATAATATGTCCGTCTAGTTCTAAGTTCCATGTCGTAGCATTCTGTACCATTAATTGTTTGTACATTATATTACAATGCAAAAGTCAGTGACTGGACCAAAAAGGGTGAATACGCCGTATTCTGGTGAATACGCCGGATTCGGGCCAAATCAGGGGAATACGCCGTATTCTGATGAATACGCCGTATTCATTCGAAAATAGGGGAATACGCCGTATTCTGGCGAATACGCCGTATTCATTCGAGTTTAAAAGGATTCACCGGATCCACCGATGATCCGTCGGATCGAGTGTGTCTTTTACTCGTTCATCGTTTTAGCCGAAGGTTTGTGTGCGGGTCAAGGGTGGGAATACGCCGTATTTAACTGAATACGCCGTATTCGAAGTTTCATAAATTGGGAATCCGCCGTATTCCCGTGAATACGCCGGATTCATCTGGGTTGTTCAAAGTGTTCGAGTTTTAAATGGGGAATACGCCGTATTCGATGGAATACGCCGTATTCACCAATGTTTTAGCTGGGAATCCGCCGTATTAAAATGAATACGCCGGATTCAACTAGTTCTTCAAAATCGTTTATGATTAACAATGGGGAATACGCCGTATTCGAAAGAATACGCCGTATCCCGAGTGTTTACAGCAGCTAGTTCGACTCTGTTACTTCAAAATCATACGGGTTTATATATGTAACCGATTTTTAACATGATCAAACACCTTAATATGTTATATAAACACTTTGTAACATGTTTTTAACAAGTTCTATCAACAATCTTCAACAATTATCATAATTTTAAGAAATTATATAAATGAGATAAAAATGGAGAAATTTATCCTCACAATGATCTTGATGAAGATGATGATGATTCCTGATGTTGATGATGATAATTATGACGATCGATGATGATGAGAATGATTATGTGATCATTTTGTTTATGAGTTTGAAGGTGTGAAGGTGATGATGTTAAGAGAATGAAGAGGATGAAATGGTGTTGTTGTCTTCCTGCTTCTGCTTGTTGTTTCCTCTTCTCCAGTACGCACAAACCAAACCAGAAGAAATAAAACCAGTGAAATGTTGTGTGTGAGATTTTACAGATCAAAATTTTAGGTGAGTTGTATTATTGGTGACAAAGATTTCAAACGGGAGTATGGAGCGAACTTAAATCTGTCGCCCAGATATTTTAGTCTGTGTAATATTGGTAGTTTTTAGCCCGTTAATTTCGTGTACGGGTATAATTATAGCAATATAAAATTTAACATTTTATATTTTTATTTTGTAGATGCTCTCCTGGTTCGTAATATATTTTCAGAATAATGAGGTTATCATTATTTTTAGTAGTTGTACATTTTACTGCGCGCGTCCAATTGAGCGCCAGATTTCGGTTGAGTTTCGAATTCATATTTCGAAGTAATGTTCTAAATACTTGAAAACGTACTAGGAAAATAACGTTTTCCAGATTTTGACCTTTTTGGTACGTTTTAGAATTGTTTCTGTTCGTTATATAATACATTTTATGTTAAACGTATAATTGAACCATTTTATCTATATGTTATAGATATTTAATTTCTCGTAATTAATAATTGAATTATTAATTATTTCATATAACCAAATCTGGTTAATTATTTTTGTCGGCTTAGTTCCGATACGTTCGTACGTAATTTATAAATACTACGTATAATGTAATACTTTTTGTATTATTGTTTAGGGCTCGCTAGACTCATATCACATCATAGGTTTAGTTTAAAACAAATGCAGGGAATTAGCGTAAGAAATGCATGTAATTAAGTATAATTATATACCTAATTTGGAGGAGTGTCACAAATTCACACACACAATACTCCACACATTTCATCATCCCTGTTGTTTTGGCGACTGGAAAAGGAAGCAGAGGGAGTAGCAGCAACAACAAGCAGGAAGTAACACCATTATCATCATCTCCATCTCATCACTTTCAACTCTTTAAACTCACAAATCAAACACAAACAAAATGGTTTCTTGATCATTATCATCATCATCGTTCGTAATCATCATCAATCTTCATCTTCACAGTCATCATCATCCTCGACACCTTTTAAACCCACTGTGAGGTTCCAAACTTTATTTTTCATTCATACATTTTATATATTACTAAATTTTAACTTGATTATTATGTATGAAAAAGTTGTCGTAATATGATTTTAACAAGAAATCTTGTAGTTGATTACTAAGTTCAAATGATATATGTAAAAATGGAACTTTGATAAAGAACCTAAAAATAAGTGCTCTGTACATAATATTTGGTATAAAAATGGGTAAAACCTTATGGATGAAACTTATATTATGTTAGTCAAAACTTTTGTAAAAGTTGTAACTCGAAACATTACCAAAAACATATATGGAATCTGGACTGAAATTGGACTACGAAACTGAACACAGTACAGGGATGACGACACCCGAACGGGTGAGAAACCAAACCCAGACGGGTGAGATGGGTGACCCGGCCGTGGATCTCCTTTTGGGCCGAAACATAGTGGGCTAGCTACTTGGAGTTGGGCTTGGGCTGAATAATGTTGGACTTGGACTAAACTAACCGAAAACAAAAAGGACCCGAACGGGTCGCAAGACCCACCCGTACGGGTAGTGTCCTGGACCCGGACGGGTATTCCCTAACCCGAACGGGTGAAGGGATTAATGGGCCGGAAACTTGGGCCGGGTGTTGGGCCGAGATCATTGTGGACCATAGCTATAAATGTGTTAAATAAATAAAATTCGACCGAGCCCAATGAGCCACATAGTGATTAAAATGTAAACGTGAATCTTACTAATAGTTTAGAACGAGATTTATTTTCGTAGTGTATATACTTATGTTTAGGAAACATAAAGCGACAAAATTTAATATATACGTTTATATATATATACACGACATTAACAAATGAAATATATATAAGTATATATATATATATATATATAATACGAGCAACAAATTGCTCAACTTAACTATCACCAAAAACTAATATTGTATAAATGCGTGAACGTAACAAATAGTCCAATTACTCATATAAAGTATTATTATCTGCGTCTAGGTATTTGAGGGACGCGTTTGGACTGTTTGCTAGCTGTACTTGCTGAAGACTTGCTACACGTGAGTTCACAGCCCCTATCTTTTATTGTTTTAAATGCTTTTAAAACCAGGGGTGGAAAACATAGAACAATGTGACATAACATGCTATATGCTTTATGTATTGCGCTGCATGCTATTATGTGAAACTGAATAATATGATTTCTTTCACGCTATCAAACTTGAACTGTTTCTATAAAATGTTTTCACATTGATTGAACTTGAATTAATTATATGAAACGTTTTCACAACATTTTGGGAATAAGACAGCAGATCTTGGTACGATCCTAGGTTTACGTGAGGTAGTTGTAGTGCACATAAGTCCCAGTGCTTGCAACCTATAACCATTAGCTAGGTGACTCTAGCCACTGAGTATACAGATAGTACTATCGATTTGACAACCCTCCCAGGATATTACTCGTTGGTCATTCCAACCCCATCGACGGCAGTCGTAACGAGGAGTGTATACTTAAGATGTTACTGAGGCAACAACAAAACAACTAGTCGTGGTTTGGTTATAGTACTAGGTGTCTTTACTTTAACTATAAAGGTTTAGCTCACCTTGGAGGGATTATAGTCTAAATTTCCCACATAACTATACAACTAAGTACAAATTGTTTTGGGAAGGGTATTCCCTGTGATGATTGTTAGGACAGGTGTTCCAACTCGTGACTACTATAGGAAACGTTTGCCTTTATATGGAAAAACTTGGTTTCCCCACAAAACAACTATTTATAGGAAATGTTTACTTAAATGTTAAACCTGTGTTTCCTGCAACAATTATTTTTGGAACGTTTACCTTATTGTTAAACTTGAGTTCCTGTTAACTATCTGTTGGAAAATGTTTGCTTGACTGCTAAATCTGATTTTCCTTTAACTATTGAAATGGATATGTTTACTTATTTGATAAACCTGTATATCCTGCGACTACTTATTAGGAAATGTTTATGATTAAACTTGTGTTTCCTATTTACATATAAACATTTTGTTTGTGTACATGAATGATTTATACAAAACTTGATTTAATACATTCACACTAAACCTGTGAATTCACTCAACATTCAATGTTGACGGTTTACTATGTTTTTCAGGGAATTAGGACTCAGGTACATCTGCATGCATAAAGGACGTAGGCTACCTGACTATTTATGATGCCACTTTTGGGACACTTGGATTTCCTTTGTATTATCAATTCAATTGGTTATACTTATGAAATCCCTCTTTTATAAACTTGTATTTTCAAATACTTATGTTGTCTTTGACAACCCTACTTATGTACGACTTTATAAGTCGTATCTTTTGTAATAACTTTGAACTTATGGCATCTTAAATATATATATGTTTTGTGTGATCATACGCTCTGATATGGTGAATGCACTATCGAATCTGTCAGCCCCCGATGTTTAACTATTATGAAAATGCTTCCGCTAATTAACTAAAAGCTTCCGCTAAACTATTAACAAACGCGATTACCGATTTTGGGGGTGTGACAGAACTTGGTATCAGAGCCATTGGTTATAGAGAACTAGAAGTCTTTAAGTGACTGAAAACATTAGAGACCTAGACTATTGTAACACCCCCAAATTTAATGATTTGCGGAAGCTTGATTTAGGTGTTACTAATCAATAACAAAGCACAAAGATAAATAGAAAAAGACTCTATATGCGTCGTTTTAACAAAATATATTGATAATTGAAATGTTTACAACATTTAAAGCTTTACATAGCTCGAGTTAAATATAATGAGATTTCAGTACATAAGTACTTATACAAAATATACTAATGCAAGAAAATCTCAATCGTCTGTATGCTGACTCGAGCTAAATCCTGAAGCAGAAACATCCTACTGCTGGGTACCTGCGATATATGCTAAAAGGTCAGCTATAAAGCTGGTGAGCTCACAGGTTTGAAATCAAGTAATATCGTATGAACCGCAAGATTTAAATAATGAATTGCATCCAGCAATTAAATAATGAATTGCATCCAGCAATTAAATGATAATCATCGTGTATACAGCCATGAGCACATAGTTGAGCTTAACTCGAGGGCCGGGTCCCCTATAGAGAATTCCGGGCGAGGTGCCTCCACGAATGCCTAATCAACATTCGTCTTCCCAAATATTAGTACGTCCGTTTACCCGGTTAGTGCTTGCTAACCCGGACGAGGAGGGTCAATCCTATATGGTACCATATACTAATATTCACGCTACAACGTATTAACAACTATGCTAACGGAGGACTTTAAATTGATTAGTTTCGAAAAACTCATGTAGTATATGAAAAGTTGGTACTTGCGTTCACATGTTAAAAGTTGAGCAATATATCACACCCCTGAGTAAAACAGTAAAAGAGGGGCTATGAGACTCACCTGAGTCTGAGAGCGTTTAAACAAACGTAAGTTGATTAGCGAATAATGAAGTCCAACGACTTGTAACCTGAGGGTGTCCACGACACGCGATGGTTATAATCATGATTGGGTATCTCAAAAGATCACCCTTGTAGTTGTTACACAACTATATATGTCCAAATTACTTCGATTTGGTTGATTCGTTAAGCGTTTGAAAATGTGTACGGCCCGTTGGTGATGGGTTTGGAATAATAAACTTTAAGTATTATTATTTTGTAATTGGCGTTTTGCACTTAAAAGTGTGTCCCGAAGTGTTTTATAAGTCGTATCGTATAAGGGTTTGAGGTTATATAGTTCCAACACTTAGTGAAATTGAGATTTGAAAACCTGCTGTTTTATGCGACACAATCATGCGACACTAAATGGATTATGCGACACAAAGGTTGTGTCGCATAGGAGTGCGACATAATGTCCATACGACACAAGAGTTGTGTCGCATGGATGCGAAATGCTGATTCAACAGCGACATAGTGATTGTGTCGTATGGGGTATGCGACATAGTGGTTGTGTCGCAAGATTTGCGACACTAAATCTTTGGTACGACATAAGGTACGACACAAGGGATTTTATGCGACATAACATGGGAAATACGACATAACGTGCGACACTAAGGGTAAAATACGACACAACATGCGACACAAGGCTTGTGTCGCATGGATGAACACCAGCCCAGAAATCCGGCTGTCAACGTTAATTCTGACCAAAAATCCGTTTTAAACTCGTTTTTAAGCTATGAAATCGTGTTATATACTTAGTAATGGACATATATATGTTATATAAACAACCACAAGTGAAAAATACTAAGAATCGAGTGATTTCGGGATTTTGTCGGAAACTTACAATTTACCGAAATGAAAATCCGGAAAGGTAGCGTTGTAGATCGTCGCGAGGTGGTCGTGAATCTCTAAAAATATTTATGATCCGGTTGCGTTTGGTCGTAGTATTTTGCGATTTAGGTGGATTGGTGGTTTGTTTGTTTAGAGAGAAAAGTAAAGAGAGAGAGAGTGAAGAAAGAAGATAAAATGAAGAAAGAAAATGGGAGGTGGGGGTTATCCCCACTTTTCCAGTTTTTTGCCCCGCGTCCCGTGTGGTGTTCGTTTGCTCTGTCATTTAACGTTAAATAATAATTTACATTTTAATTATAAGTTCAAAATACAATTTATTACGCGATGTTTTATTTAAATATTTTACAATTTAATTTATATTGTAGTTATAAAATATAAGTTTGTTTATTTAGTTTGCGCGGTTTAATGTTTTAAATCGTGTAAGTTTGGTTTGTACGATACGAATGAATACGAAATATTATCAAAATGATATTTTTTTTTACATAAAAGCGTTATTTAATAAAGTTGATCACCAACGTCCGTATTAAATTGAATCGAAATACATTCGATTTAAATTGCGTACGATTTCATCAATTCGCATTTTCGTATATATTCAACAATATATATAATTCGATACATTAATTAGCCTAACCAGGAACTAATTACATGTATTAACATATGATTAGGCACTAATTACTAGTCCTAATTTGGCGGGTGTTACATTCTCCCCCTGTTAGAAGAATTTCGTCCCGAAATTTAGCTCGAAGTCGTGTTTGATGTGGAATCAGTGAATAGTTGCGGATATTTGAGTCGCATTTGGTCTTCCCGTTCCCAGGTGAATTCCGGACCACGCCGCGAATTCCATCTGACCTTGACGATGGGAATACGACTTTGTTTCAGTTGTTTGACCTCACGGTCCATAATTTCAGCGGGTTCCTCAACGAAATGAAGTTTATCGTCAACACGAATTTCATCTAATGGAATAATAAGTGTCTCATCAGACAGACACTTCTTCAAATTTGAAATATGAAAAATAGGGTGCGCGCTGCTGAGTTCGGATGGCAGCTGCAATCGATAAGCTACGGGGCCAATCCGTTCGAGGATTTCAAAAGGCCCTATGTATCTGGGATTCAACTTCCCGCGTTTGCCAAAACGGATGACGCCTTTCCAAGGCGATACTTTTAAGAGAACTCGATCCCCAACTTGGAACTCGAGTGGTTTGCGTCTCATGTCAGCATAACATTTCTGACGATCACGTGCGGCTTTGAGTCTGTTTTGGATTTCTACAATTTTCTCAGTGGTGGCGTGTATGAGTTCAGGACCAGTGAGTTGACTATCTCCCACCTCAGTCCAACAGATCGGTGATCGGCACTTACGACCGTACAGTGCCTCAAAAGGTGCAGCCTTAATGCTGGCGTGATAACTGTTATTGTACAAAAATTCGCACAACGGTAGATGTCTTTCCCAGTTTGTACCGAAATCAACTACGCAGGCTCGTAGCATATCTTCCAGTGTTTGAATGGTTCGTTCACTTTGGCCATCGGTGTAACACCCCCAAAATTCGTTTAGCGGAAGCGTTTTAGTTTAAGTACTGGGGTGTCACAATAATAAAGCATGCATACGTATCAGAGCTTATGATTACAACAGAACAATATATATAATAAGATGCCAAAAGTTATTAATTACAAAGTTTACGATTTCTCGAATCGTATAAGTTAAAAGTAATAAGTTTACAAAAGTAGATTTCTGAAATATGACTAAAGCATTTCAGTTATACTAAAGAAATCCATGTGTTTCCAAAAAGTTGGCATCCTAACTTCAAGGGTCGCCTAGTTCTCCATGTGTGTTGGCGATTCTTATATGCGCAGCTAATTCCCTGAAAAACATAGTAAAAGTCAACAACTAGGTTGAGTGAATTCACAGGTTTTATGTTTACACAAGTTATATCAAGTTTGTAGTACCGTTGTTATCCAAATCCGTTCGCAAATAGTATTGCCATAATAGTCGAGAATAAGTTTAGTGGAATGTTATCCAAATGCAAGTTTAGTGGGTTGTTCGCCCAAAGTACCAGTTTAGTGGGGTGTTCGCCCAAAGTATAAGTTTAGTGGGGTGTTCGCCCAAAGTATCAGGTTAAACATGTGCTGGTCGTTCTCCAGCGATTTACAAATAGTACCGGTCGTTCTCCGGTTAATACGCACGGGTCGTTCTCCCGTCCAAACACTGCTGGTCGTTCTCCAGCGAAATACAGTACCGGTCGTTCTCCGGTTAATACGCATGGGTCGTTCTCCCATCCAAAGACGCACGGGTCGTTCTCCCGTCCAGTGGCCAGTCGTTCTCTGGCACTAAAATACGTAGCTGGTCGTTCTCCAGCATTTACACAAAAGTACCGGTCGTTCTCCGGTATACCAAACAAGATTAAGAGTTTTCAGTCGTTTGCAAAACAGTTTACCGGTCGTTCTCCGGTCTAGTTAAAACAGTTTGTCGAATAAGTTATCCCATTGGTTCAGTGTATCAATGTGTAAATGTTAATTCGTAAACACCAGTTTGTTCAACAGTTTAATAGTTCAAAGTACTCTAATAGTTCGAGTAAACAAGTATGATAAACAATCATATAAGTAAAAGCAGTTTATGGCAATAAGTAAAATAGTTGACTATGTTTTCCACCCCTGTTCGAAAGCAGTTAAATCAGTAAAAGTAGGGGCTGTGAACTCACCTGTTGAGTTAAGTAGTTGTGCGAGTGCTAGCAAACCTAAGCCCAAGTACGGTCTGAAATCTCCTAACGTCCTAAACGTACGAGATTTAATAAGTATGTGGATGTCTAAACTAATCATCCATGCTAGTGTTTGTACATCCAAGTCACGTCCAAATCGTTTGTTTAATGTTTATGTTTGTATTTCGTTGTTTATGAAAATGTATACGACTCGTTGGTGAAAGTTTGAAATCAACATTTCGATAAAACAAGTATGTTTAAATTGTTTGTAAGGCTCGTGAATCGAATTTGTATAAAGATATGCGTTTCCGGTTAGTTCGACACTTAGTGAAAACAAGTTTTTAAACTTCCTGTTTTTAGCGACGTAAGGTGCGACGCTGGGTGGTTATGCGACGTAGGGTGCGACGTACGGGTCTACGTCGCATTCTGGTTTTGCGACGTCATGGGTTGCGTCGCATAGGCGACGCTCGCAATTTAATGCGACGTAGTGGTCTGCGTCGCTATGTGCGACGTAAGGAAGGGTAATGCGACGTAAAGGCCTACGTCGCAGTACTGTTTTCGGTCCCAATGCGACGTAGTCGCCTGTTCGACGAACAGCGAGAAAAAGTCGGATTTTTGGTTGATTTGGAACGTTTTCGGTTGTATAAAACACTAACACATGTTATTCTAAGTATGTTAAACACTAAGTAGTAATTATAACTTGGAAATCTAAAGATTTGCGGGATTTGTCGGAAACTTACGAGTGTCGGATTTGAAATCCGAAAAGATGGAAAGATAGATCGTAGTCTCGTGGTCGTTTTTCTCTATTTTGTTTGTTGATTCGGCGTCGTTTGATGGTAGTTTTGTGGTGATTTGTGTGGTGGTTTTTGGTAGGTGGTGGTGAAAGTAGAGAGAAAAAGAGAAAGATAGAGAAAGAGGATGAAAGGGAAATGAAAGAAAATGAGGAGGTGGGAGGTGGTTTTGTTCCACTTTCTGCCTCCGTGGTTACACTCCTTGTTTGTTTGCCCGATCGCTAAATGTTATTTTATTTTAACTAATATGTTTTTAATTACATTTTTCATTATATTTTAATTGGGCTCTTTTTATGAAACTAAATTAATAAATTTTATAAGTCTCAAATCTTGTTTTATTTTAATTTATACACGTTAAAGTTCCGCGTTCTAAAATAATATGTAAATATTATCGACATAATATTAAATTGTTAACTACGTTATTTAATAAATTTCGTTTTGTTAAATAATTTTTGTTCATCAACAGTCGTATATTTTTGTCGCGTTTGTTTTCAAATTGTTCTGTACGTAATTACAACTAATTACGAATACGTAATACTGCGCGTACTAACTAGTTGGGCTATGCTAGACTTACCTCAAAAATGTGTTGTGAATTCACTCAAGTAGGGAATTAGCCTAATAATGCAAGTGATTAATATAATTAATCGCGTTAAATTTTGCGAGGTGTTACAATCGGTTTGAGGATGGTACGCGGTACTCATATCGAGACGGGTACCCAATGCTTTTTGAAGTGATTGCCAAAAGTGAGAGGTGAAACGGGCATCCCTGTCAGAGATGATCGAGATTGGAACACCGTGATGAGAAACGATTTCCTTGATGTAGATTTGTGTAAGGCGTTCCATTTTATCGCTTTCTTTGATTGCCAGGAAGTGAGCAGATTTGGTGAGACGATCGACGATCACCCAAATGGTATCGCAACCGCTCGCCGACTTGGGTAGTTTGGTTATGAAATCCATGGCAATTTGTTCCCATTTCCATTCAGGGATTTCAGGTTGTTGGAGTAAACCAGGTGGTTTCTGATGTTCGGTTTTGACTTTCGAGCAAGTAAGACACTTGCTGACATAAGTGGCGATTTCGGCTTTCATGTTTGGCCACCAATAAAATTCCTTGATACCGTGGTACATCTTATCGGATCCCGGATGAATAGAATATTTAGACTTGTGAGCCTCGTCCATCACCAAGTCTCTTAAGTTCCCAAAACTAGGCAACCAGATTCGGTTTGAGAAACACCTAATCCCGTTAGGTCTGATTTCGAATTGTTTGTCAATACCCTGCAAGGCTTCATCTTTGATGTTTTCAAATTTCAGGGCTTCGATCTGAGCGGTATGAATTTGAATGGTAAGATCGTTATGAATGGTCATACTGAGGGCTCGGACTCGAAGTGGTTTTGATCGTTTCTTTCGACTGAGGGCATCGGCTACAACATTAGCCTTCCCTGGATGGTACTTGATCTCGCAATCGTAATCGGTAAGCAACTCGACCCATCGACGTTGCCTCATATTGAGATCCTTCTGATCGAAGATATGTTGGAGACTTTTGTGATCGGTAAAGATGGTGCACTTAGTGCCGTAGAGATAATGTCTCCAGATTTTTAGAGCAAAAATGACTGCTCCAAGTTCGAGATCGTGAGTGGTGTAGTTCTTTTCATGAATTTTCAGCTGTCGTGAGGCATAAGCAATGACCTTGTCTCGTTGCATAAGCACGCAACCAAGACCTTGGTGAGAAGCATCGCAGTATACCACGAAGTCATCGGTGCCTTCGGGTAAGGATAGAATTGGAGCACTGCAAAGCTTTTGTTTCAAAAGTTGGAACGCTGACTCTTGTTTTTCGGTCCAATCGAACCTTTTGTCCTTCTGAGTCAGTACCGTAAGTGGTTGAGCTATTTTAGAGAAATTTTCGATAAATCGTCGATAATACCCAGCAAGACCCAAGAATTGTCGTATTTCAGTTGCAGAGGTGGGTGCTTGCCAGTCTTTGATAGCCTCGATCTTTGATGGGTCAACGTGAATTCCCTGACTGTCGATCACGTGACCAAGAAATTGAACAGTTTGGATCCAGAACTCACACTTAGAGAATTTAGCATAAAGCTCCTCGTGTCTAAGTAGTTCAAGGATGGTTTTGAGGTGTTGCGCATGTTCTTGCTCGTTGCGCGAGTAAATGAGTATGTCATCGATAAAGACAATGACAAACTTGTCGAGGTAAGGTTTGCACACCCGGTTCATGAGGTCCATGAATACAGCCGGTGCGTTGGTTAGACCAAAGGGCATCACTTGGAATTCGTAGTGCCCGTAACGAGTTCTGAAAGCAGTTTTTGGAATATCGGTGTCGCAAACTCGTAATTGATGATAACCTGATCGCAGATCGATTTTTGAGTAAAAACTTGAACCCTGAAGTTGGTCGAATAGATCATCAATGCGAGGAAGTGGGTATCGGTTTTTGACGGTCAATTTGTTCAATTCTCGGTAGTCGATGCACATTCGGAATGAACCGTCCTTCTTTTTGACAAATAAGACCGGAGCTCCCCAAGGTGAAGAACTCGGTCTAATGAATCCTCGATCCAGAAGTTCCTGTAACTGAGAGGACAACTCCTGAAGTTCAGATGGGGCTAAACGGTATGGTGCGCGGGCCACCGGTGCGGCACCCGGCACGAGATCAATCGAGAACTCAACCTGTCTAAGCGGAGGTAGACCAGGTAATTCTTCCGGAAAGACTTCGGGAAAGTTTCTAACAATTGGCACATCCTCAAGTCGCTTCTCCTCCGACTTCTTCTCTGTGATGTGTGCAAGTATTGCGGGGTAACCCTTTCTTAGAAATTTTCGGGTTTTTAAGCAGGAGATTATATTGAGTCCCGTCCCACCGGTCTCCCCCTGTATGATCAAGGTTCCACCAACGGCGAGTAGGATACGGACGATTTTATCATGACAAACGATTTCAGCTCGATGCTTGGACAACCAGTCCATTCCGATAATGACGTCGAAACTTCCGATTTCAATGGGTATAAGGTCGATCGAAAAGGTTTCGTCAGCTAGGTTTAAAGTGTAATTAGGTATCACACTGGTGGTTTCTACAAGTTTTCCATTTGCTAGCTCTACAGTGTACTTAACATCTAAGGCAACAGGAGTGATGTCAAGTAATGGGCAAAAATCATCGGAGATAAAGCTTCTATCAGCACCAGTATCAAATAGAACGGAAGCAGTTAAGTTGTTGAGGAGGAACATACCCGAGACCACATTCGGGTCTTGGCGGGCGTCCCCAGATTTGATGACAAAAGCTCTGCTGCGAGTGTTGTTGTTGTTGCTGTTGTTGTTGTTGTTGTTGTTCTTCAGTTTTGGGCACGAGTCCCTGAAATGCCCAGGTTTCCCACACTCAAAGCATACTTTGGGTGGTCTGGTGTTGTTGTTGGAATTGTTGTTGGTAGGAGAGCGGCAATCTTTTGTGAGGTGGCCGTACCTCTTGCAGTTGTTGCAAAAGGGACCACAGGAACCTTCATGGTGGCGACTGCACTTGGAACAATAAGGTTTGCTCCCAGTGTAGCCCCGGATGATGTCAGTGGTGGTGTTGTAAGCTTTGATGGTGTCGGGTTTCTTGTTTTGTTGGTTGGAGGGGTTGTTGTGGTAGTCAGACCACTTGCGTTTGTTGTTATGGGAGGATGAAGTGGGTGGTTCAGAATCTTGGCTCATGGACATTAGGTCTTGGGCCAATAGGATCGCACCGTCAATGGTGGTTGGTTTTGAAGAGATGACATGTCCCCGAACAGGATCAGGGAGACCAAGGGTGTACTTCCTGATTTTATCAGGTTCAGTGCTAACCATAGCTGGGCGGAGGACAGCTAGTTGTTGAAACCTGGTGGTATAACCATCGATATCACCACCCTGAACCTTTAAGTTCCAGAACTCCTCATCTAGCTTTTGGAGTCTGGCGATAGAGCAGTATTTGGCAGTGAGTTTTGCCTTCAATTCCTCCCAAGTGAGTTGGTAGGCAATGTCAGCACCCACTGATTGGGTATATGAATTCCACCAAGAGTGGGCATCATCTTCAAGAGAGCAGGTGGCGAAGTTTACTTTGTCGTTCTCCGTGCATTTACTAACACGGAAAACAGTTTCCATTTTCTCGAACCATCTGATCAGTCCGATGGCTCCTTCAGAACCCTTGAAGCTCGAGGGTTTGCAGCTTTGGAAGTCCTTGTAAGAACAAGGTTTGACGGCAGAGGTTCCAGCGGTATCGCTGTTTCTTGTGGAGTTGGGTGGGGTATTCCGAGCCAAGGCTTCAGTAACAGCCTGGGTTATGAGTGACGTGATCTGAGCATCTGTGTAAGGTCGTGTCTTTGGCGGCATGATTCTTCAATAAAAGAAATGAAGATACATGAGATTTTGTAAGAAAATTGTATTTATTTCAGATGTACATGTATAAAGGTGGTAATACATAACATCAATATGAAAAAGAATTATGGCAATTAATATGAGTTGAACAACAAGAAATATTTGATAGCTAATACGAGTTCAAAGGTTACATCCTACAGATGTATTACAAAAGATGTCGGGAATTGTTACATCCGACTGAATTATAGAGTAGCGCGTAGATAGTTACTAGATTACAGGATAGATTACAAGACAAAGGCTACACTAGTCTTGACGTAGATTAATTTGTTCCATCATCGTGACAAGACGGTCTACAGTGTTTGCAAGCCTGCTAGCTTGTCGGGCGTTGTCTTCTGCTAGCGCAAGTCGTTGCGCATACTCTTCTGCTTCATGTGAGCGTTGCTCACATTCTTCCATCCTTTGTTGTAGAAGGGCATTTTCCACCCTTATTTCTATAATTTGGTTGCGAAGGACATCCATGTTGTTGTTTGTGGTTTCAAGGTCGTCGGAGACCTGTTCTATGCGTTCAAGAGACGTAAGTCGCCAGTTTTCATTTGTTTCCTGCAACACGACATCCATGGTGCGAAGTCGCTGCTCGTGTTGATTTACCCTAGCAGTTAAAGCCGGTAAGGCGATGTGAGTGGGATACGGGCCAGCTCGAGGCAACCTGTTGTTCCTCCTTGCTACCCTTGGGTTCTGCAACCCGGATGGAGAACGAGATGAATTTGATGGGATGTTTGCCATTTCTGAGACAAAGCGTTAGTAAGATTGAGGCCTATATTCATATAGCTCCTATATAATATAGCCTATTGAGTGTCTAGCATAAACATGTTTGAGTCTCGGTTCTCTCGAGGTCAGAGTCTTCTATTGTATCCTGTTCAGCCATAACTACTTTCAGATCTTACATCATCTTTGCTTAATTGTACATAGTTGATCAGGCTATGTTAAATTAAACTCGTATGCTGTAATCCCTGAACCAGTCATACCTAATAAGGAATACTGCCTAATGGTCATAGTCTAGGCTCACTAAATGCAACCTAGTTCACTATAACCTTAGGCTCTGATACCAATCTGTAACACCCCCAAATTTAATGATTTGCGGAAGCTTGATTTGGGTGTTACTAATCAATAACAAAGCACAAAGATAAATAGCAAACGACTCTATATGCGTCGTTTTAACAAAATATATTGATAATTGAAATGTTTACAACATTTAAAGCTTTACATAGCTCGAGTTAAATATAATGAGATTTCAGTACATAAGTACTTATACAAAATATACTAATGCAAGAAAATCTCAATCGTCTGTATGCTGACTCGAGCTAAATCCTGAAGCAGAAACATCCTACTGCTGGGTACCTGCGATATATGCTAAAAGGTCAGCTATAAAGCTGGTGAGCTCACAGGTTTGAAATCAAGTAATATCGTATGAACCGCAAGATTTAAATAATGAATTGCATCCAGCAATTAAATAATAAATTGCATCCAGCAATTAAATAATGAATTGCATCCAGCTATTAAATGATAATCATCGTGTATACAGCCATGAGCACATAGTTGAGCTTAACTCGAGGGCCGGGTCCCCTATAGAGAATTCCGGGCGAGGTGCCTCCACGAATGCCTAATCAACATTCGTCTTCCCAAATATTAGTACGTCCGTTTACCCGGTTAGTGCTTGCTAACCCGGACGAGGAGGGCCAATCCTATATGGTACCATATACTAATATTCACGCTACAACGTATTAACAACTATGCTGACGGAGGACTTTAAATTGATTAGTTTCGAAAAACTCATGTAGTATATGAAAAGTTGGTACTTGCGTTCACATGTTAAAAGTTGAGCAATATATCACACCCCTGAGTAAAACAGTAAAAGAGGGGCTATGAGACTCACCTGAGTCTGAGAGCGTTTAAACAAACGTAAGTTGATTAGCGAATAATGAAGTCCAACGACTTGTAACCTGAGGGTGTCCACGACACGCGATGGTTATAATCATGATTGGGTATCTCAAAAGATCACCCTTGTAGTTGTTACACAACTATATATGTCCAAATTACTTCGATTTGGTTGATTCGTTAAGCGTTTGAAAATGTGTACGGCCCGTTGGTGATGGGTTTGGAATAATAGACTTTAAGTATTATTATTTTGTAATTGGCGTTTTGCACTTAAAAGTGTGTCCCGAAGTGTTTTATAAGTCGTATCGTATAAGGGTTTGAGGTTATATAGTTCCAACACTTAGTGAAATTGAGATTTGAAAACCTGCTGTTTTATGCGACACAATCATGCGACACTAAATGGATTATGCGACACAAAGGTTGTGTCGCATAGGAGTGCGACACAATGTCCATACGACACAAGAGTTGTGTCGCATGGATGCGAAATGCTGATTCAACAGCGACATAGTGATTGTGTCGTATGGGGTATGCGACATAGTGGTTGTGTCGCAAGATTTGCGACACTAAATCTTTGGTACGACATAAGGTACGACACAAGGGATTTTATGCGACATAACATGGGAAATACGACATAACGTGCGACACTAAGGGTAAAATACGACACAACATGCGACACAAGGCTTGTGTCGCATGGATGAACACCAGCCCAGAAATCCGGCTGTCAACGTTAATTCTGACCAAAAATCCGTTTTAAACTCGTTTTTAAGCTATGAAATCGTGTTATATACTTAGTAATGGACATATATATGTTATATAAACAACCACAAGTGAAAAATACTAAGAATCGAGTGATTTCGGGATTTTGTCGGAAACTTACAATTTACCGAAATGAAAATCCGGAAAGGTAGCGTTGTAGATCGTCGCGAGGTGGTCGTGAATCTCTAAAAATATTTATGATCCGGTTGCGTTTGGTCGTAGTATTTTGCGATTTAGGTGGATTGGTGGTTTGTTTGTTTAGAGAGAAAAGTAAAGAGAGAGAGAGTGAAGAAAGAAGATAAAATGAAGAAAGAAAATGGGAGGTGGGGGTTATCCCCACTTTTCCAGTTTTTCGCCCCGCGTCCCGTGTGGTGTTCGTTTGCTCCGTCATTTAACGTTAAATAATAATTTACATTTTAATTATAAGTTCAAAATACAATTTATTACGCGATGTTTTATTTAAATATTTTACAATTTAATTTATATTGTAGTTATAAAATATAAGTTTGTTTATTTAGTTTGCGCGGTTTAATGTTTTAAATCGTGTAAGTTTGGTTTGTACGATACGAATGAATACGAAATATTATCAAAATGATATTTTTTTGACATAAAAGCGTTATTTAATAAAGTTGATCACCAATGTCCGTATTAAATTGAATCGAAATACATTCGATTTAAATTGCGTACGATTTCATCAATTCGCATTTTCGTATATATTCAACAATATATATAATTCGATACATTAATTAGCCTAACCAGGAACTAATTACATGTATTAACATATGATTAGGCACTAATTACTAGTCCTAATTTGGCGGGTGTTACAACTATAGCCTTGGCTAACACATTTCTGCATTCATACTATTGCATACGTCTGACACGTCACACACGATTCATTGACTAGGCATGTCGAGACACGCACCTATTTACATCACTGATACTGATACTGAGGAGGAGCCCACAGAGTCATACGACGGGATAGCTACAGTCGTGTCTGAGGAGGTTTACCCGCCCACACTCCCTAGAGATACTTCAGATGGTTCGATAGCCACTCCACCATTGCCATCCACTGATCCTGCTACTCGTATGTTAGGATATATTTTCCTGTCTAGACGCCACCTTATTGGAGAGCCTTCTTATCGGCCTACACCTAGGAGGACACCGCTGTCGTGTGTCAGAGATTTTCCCGTAGGACCCTCATCGTCTCGCTGCAAGGAGCCGATGAATGAGGAGCGAGAGATCCGCTGTGATCAGCAGACACTGAGAGCTAGAGTTCCGCACCTGGATTGGATGCCGCGCATACTACGCCACTGGAGGACCATAGAGAGGATTCCTTCCACGTATGAGACTGGGGAGTCATCTCACACGCCGACATCTCTACATTTGACCAAGGAGCCTCTGGAGCTCACGGTCCCTACTATGGTCGCCGTTATTCGTACCTTGCTGGGATTTCATTTTGGTACGCAGTCTGCCATCCGAGTGATGCGCAGTGACGCCTCTCGTCTTGACGATGATGTGCTGGCGATATATGGATGCCTTGCGACTTCTGAGTTGCATATCGAGGTAGACAGGGAGTCTGCCGATGCTACTAGAGCACGTCTGATCCGACTAGAGAGTCGTTTGGAGACTGTAGGTACCGTAGTTGGATTCTGTGTGTTGATGGCAGCTGTTAGGATGTTTGTGGGATGGAGTCTACCGTATTTCTTTTAGACCGTATGTATGATGTATTAGGACTATAGTTATGATGTATTTGGGTTGACTTTTGACTAGATGGATGTATAGGTTAAATCCGTCACATTTTGTAGATCATGTTTGATCCGATGGGTATATTTTGTAGTAAATCCCATCTTTGTACAAAACTTATGTAACGACAATTAACCCATGATTATGATATATAACTTATGTTTGGTTTACATCACTGTGTACATTATGAATGATATCAATTGGTGATTGACTTCATACTATATTTATATTTATCACATACTTTATGAGTGATGACTTGATTTGGTATCTTACGAGTGTTTCTTGTGTGTGATTAGGACTGAATCATGCCGCCTAAACGTAGAAACACCAGGAATAGCCGACGAAACCCCTCACCACCTCCTACTATTGAGGAAATGACCGAACAAATGGTCAGTCGAAGGATTGCTGAAGCCCTTGCTCAGTATGACACTGACCGAAACCGTAGCGGTAGTAGAGATACCGACCCGATTGTATCTGGCAGTAACCCTGAGAGCACTCAAAAGGGATGTTCATACAAAACATTCCTAGCTTGCAAACCTAGCCATTTCCGTGGTACTGAAGGTGCCATTGGAATCATCCATTGGATAGAGAAAATGGAGTCTGTGCTAGATATTAGCAAGTGTGCCCGTGAAGACATGCTAATGTATGCTGCATGCACGTTTTGTGATAAGGCTTTGACCTGGTGGAATAGCCAAAGACAAGCACTTGGACGTCCAGCCGCTCATTCACTGACTTGGGAAACTTTGAAAGCTATGGTCATGGAAGAGTTTTGTCCCCGCAGTGAGCTGCAGAAGATTGAGACTGAGCTCTGGGACATTGCTATGGTTGGTGCGGATATCACAGGATATACCACCAGATTTCAAGAACTAGCTCGCCTTGTACCGCACATGGTCACTCCTGAGTACAAGCGCACTGAAAGGTATATCTGGGGTTTAGTGCCACAAATTCGAAGTTTGGTAAAATCATCAAATCCTGCTACTTTTAAGAGTGCTATGGAACTAGCACATCGTTTGACTGATGAGGCTGTCAGAATGGGAAACCTCACTAAGAAAGCTGCTACTGGAAAGGTTGAATCCGGCAATACTGATGCTGGGAAAGGAAAATGCAAGTGGAATGACCGTCAGGGTCACAAGAATAAGAAGCAGGCTAGTACCACGAAAGCCTACATTGCCACTACTGCTGAACAAAAGACTTACATGGGGAGTAAGCCCAAGTGTGGCAAGTGTGAACGTCACCATGATGGTGACTGTACCTTCTGTCGGAATTGCAAACGATGGGGGCATATGGCCCAATGTTGTAGAGCGAACCCTACCACTCAAGCAATTAGGGATAGACCCGCTAATGGATGTTTTGAATGTGGCGAGCAAGGCCATTTCCGAAACAAGTGCCCTAAACTGAACCGCGGTAATCAAAACAATCAGAACCGCAATGCAAACCCAAACAACAACAACAATCGTGGAAACGCCAACATCCAGCCAGCTAGGGGTCGTGCATTTGTCGTTGGAGCGCAAGAGGCACGCCAGGACCCTAACACTGTCACTGGTACATTTCTAGTTAACGGTCATTATGCCTCCGTATTATTTGATTCTGGCACCGATTTGAGTTTTGTATCTAAGGACTTTAGACCACTAATAGACGTAAGATCTTGTAAACTAGACAATAAGTAAACCTTGGAACTAGCCGATGGTAGGTTGATTGAATCAGGAGAAATAGTACCAGGATGTACTCTAGCATTGGAGGGTCATCTTTTCAAAATAGACTTACTACCGGTTGAGTTGGGAAGTTTTGACATCGTAGTCGGTATGGACTGGTTGTCGAAAAATCGTGCAGAGATTGTTTTCTTTGATAAAATGGTACGTTTACCATTGTCAACTGGAGAAACTTTGGTGATACAAGGAGATAAGAGGACGAGCACCGTCAAAACTATTAATTGCTTAAAAGCTTGTAAATATCTCCGCAAGGGATATCCAGCATTTTTGGAGCATGTTGTGGAAAAGAAACATGTAGAGAAACGCTTAGACGATATACCTGTAGTGCGTGACTATCCGGGAGTGTTTCCTGATGATCTTCCAGGATTACCACCTCCGCGACAAGTCGAGTTTCGCATCGATCTGGTGCCTGGAGCCGCACCAATCGCTCGCTCACCTTATCGTCTAGCTCCATCAGAGATGCAAGAACTGTCTACACAGTTGCAGGAGCTTTTAGACTTAGGATTCATCCGACCGAGCTTTTCACCTTGGGGAGCTCCGGTTTTGTTTGTCAAGAAGAAGGATGGATCCATGCGGATGTGCATTGACTACAGAGAGTTGAATAAAGTAACTATCAAGAACCGATATCCGTTACCTCGCATTGACGATCTGTTTGATCAGCTACAAGGATCAAGTTACTACTCGAAGGTCGATCTTCGTTCTGGTTACCATCAACTGAAGGTTCGAGAAGAGGATGTGCCGAAGACAGCGTTTAGGACTTGTTATGGTCATTATGAGTTCCTAGTCATGCCGTTTGGATTGACTAACGCGTCGGCAGTATTCATGGATCTCATGAATCGAGTGTGCAAACCTTACTTAGATAAGTTTGTCATTGTGTTCATTGACGATATTTTGATTTACTCAAAGACTAAAGAGGATCACGAACAGCATTTGAGACTTATCCTCCAACTACTTGAGAACGAGAAACTGTATGCTAAGTTCTCCAAATGCGAATTTTGGATTAGAGAGGTTCATTTCCTAGGTCATGTGATCAACGACAAGGGAATTCATGTGGACCCGTCCAAAATAGAATCGATTAAGAATTGGAAAGCACCGGAAACCCCCACAGAGATTCGACAATTTCTTGGTTAGACTGGCTATTACCGACGATTTATAGAAATTTTTTCCAAAATAGCCCAGTCACTCACCACCTTAACTCAGAAGGATAAGAAATTCGAATGGGGAGAGAAACAAGAGAACGCCTTCCAACTGTTGAAACAAAAGTTGAGCACCGCACCGATTCTATCCTTACCTGAGGGAACATAGAACTTCATTGTTTATTGTGATGCCTCACGTCAAGGATTAGGTTGTGTTCTCATGCAAAACGACAAAGTTATTGCTTATGCATCTCGTCAATTGAAGATTCACGAGAAGAACTATACAACTCATGACTTAGAGTTAGGAGCAGTCGTTTTTGCATTAAAGATTTGGAGACACTACTTATATGGCACAAAGTGTACAATTTTCACTGACCACAAGAGTTTACAACACATATTCGACCAGAAAGAGCTCAACATGAGACAGAGATGTTGGGTCGAATTGCTGAATGATTACGACTGCGAGATTAAGTACCATCCGGGCAAGGCTAACGTAGTAGCAGATGCCCTGAGTCGTAAGGAGAATGTCAAACCTCGCAGAGTTCGAGCTTTGGTACTGACAATCCACCCGAATCTCATTACTCAAATTCACGACGCGCAGCAATTAGCTTTCACCGCTGAGCGCATGAAAGACGAATCCCTAGATGGGCGCCTAGAGGTCGGTCGTGATTTGACTCGCGTCGTTGCGGTGCCTTCCTCCGGGCGCGTCCACCAGGGGGTGTTTTAAAATTTGTAAGTGCGGGGCCTAAGTATACTTAAAACTATGGGTACAGTAGTAAGTATGACCTAGGGTCGTTCTATAAACCAGTTGTATTGTGAAACGTTTACGTTGGAGACGATTTATCAAACTAGTAATGGTTTTTAAAGATTTTTGGAGGTTTTGTTTTGGTTTTTATACTTAGGCAGGAAATTAAAATAAAGCAGATAAAATTTATGTAGTTAGCAGATAATCTAGAGGAGGTGTTTGCTATGACTTCATTAGTTTTCTTAACTGGGATGATGTTTGATTTGTAAAATGATTTCAAAAGATTTGTATTTCATTTATTCCGAGTATTGAGGAGTAAGCACTAGCCCCCTACTGATAAATCAGTATGTCACTGAGAAATTAAGCTATTGTGATTCTGATCAGAGTAGTTTATCCGGCCATACAACGCCAACCGATAACGGAAGAGCGACCCTTATATGGATATAAATCCTGGGTGCATGAATATGACGACAAACCAATCTCGATGTCTGACCTTTCTTAACCCCACAAGAATACTTTAGATTAAACGAAACATTTAAGTTCAAGATCATGTTTTATATATGTTGATCACTTTCTATCGATGGGTTTGTAAAGTCTAAGTATAACGTTTGTACACAATAGGGAACTACGACTCTTCCCGTGGAAATACCAAGTTCTTAGCCGAATTACGGTACCTACTTTGCCTTAAACCCTAGACTTGTTTAACTAAGTTTGTATTTAAGCACAGAAATTCTCCATCTATGATATAAACCAGCCCTTACTTTAAAATCCCAATAAATCCCTAATTTGTAAATAGCGTAATATTTGCGTTCGAGAGAAGACAGTGTTTCCACAGGTACAATGTAAATTATACGTTCTGAGAGGAAAGCGATAATTCCACAATACCGGTGTACTTTGCATTCAAGTTAGAAAACGTTTTTCCATAATCACCATGTAGTTTGCATTCACTAGTGAAAGCATTATTTCCGTGATGACGATGTACTTGGTGTTCCATTTAGAAAACAATGTTTATATTCTTCACAAATCAGACCATGTTTTAGACACAGATAACTAATCACCTTTGGATAGGGTTCGCGACGTCCTATCATTAAGGCCGTAGCCACGTTTACTGGTTGAAAGGTGTTAAGTTTGATTTGAGGTTTAAAATCATAGATAGAAAGTGGATCAACAATTAATTAATCATTAATCGACAACGGATTGTGCCCACGACTTTCATAGCTTCCACGTTCCGTACTACACACATTTGTGATGTTTCCGGCGCTATACAAATGAAAGCCGTATAACGTTACCTCCGTTGTTTTCATAATGACATCATCCCAATTAATACGACTAAATACATCTTAGCAAACACGCAGTAAAACTACTCGCTAATCATGGCAAATGATCCTAAATCTAGCATGATAACAGTAATAACAATCATCATAATAAAATAGATAAAGGATAGAAGTAACCAGAGTAACAGCGTAGCTGAATATAACGTGAAGAAATACAAGCAGAACTTCGAGTATCCTCCAAGCAATATTACAATATTACCCCCCCCTATTCGTCCGGTCAAAGCCGTGACTAACTAGCCGCTAACTACGAAAATAAAATATAAATCTAACCTAAAGAGTATAAGAGAAAATGGAAGAGAATATGAATCTAAGAATGTGTTGAATGAGGAGGTTTAAACCCATATTTATACTAGAAGCTAAACCGTATTCCTCAGCCGTATTTCCATCATCAAAATCTCAACCGTATTCCTCAACCGTATCAAAATCACACCTTGGATGACCAAAACACACGATACGGTTGAGTTTGGCCGTATACGGGAGAGATTGGCCGTATCGGGGGAGGGACAAGGCCGGATACGGGGGAGAATGGCCGTATACGGCTGGCATCAGGCCGTAGATGCCCTAGCCAGGCCGTATACGGTTGGGTCTAGGCCGTATACGGCTGGATTTGCCCGTATACGGCTTGGTGCCTCCCGTATCGTGGTCCGTCGGTTGTTTTGAATCTTCGTTTGGGCGTAACTTCTTCATCCGATGTCCGTTTTGAGCGTTCTTTATATCCACGCGATCGTAATATCCTAAGGAACAAAATGACATAAGTTAGAGGTCATAATTCCAAGCGGAGCTCCGAAAGTGCTAAAATATGTGTACAAGAATGCTTAATATCGTTTATGCTCTATTTTATTCGTTTTTAGGTCTTTTTAGTTGATTCTTGAAGCATCGTCTATATTTTAGCTGTCATTATGAAATTTAGTTTAAAAGTGTATATTTCAAATGTTTTCATCCATAATTGGGCTAAAAATGTGAGATAATGACACACTAAAACTTGACTTTTTGCGTGTCATCAAATATCCCACACTTAGACTTTGCTTGTCCTCAAGCAAAACTCAAATTTCTCACTTGCTTTCCCAAGGAAAATATTTGAAAGTGTAAATGCACTTTTAGGTGAATCAAAATGTTTAAGAGCAAACAATCCCATATATAAGTAATATATCCTCGAAGCCAAGAAGAAATAAGGTATTCGTTCCAGAAGCATGAAATAATTCTCTAGGGCAAGCTTTTTGGGATATACATGACTAGGCGATCTTACCAGGTGGTCACTCAATTCACTCATAAGTGTTTCGGGTTACCTATCATTCTAATCAAACGAAATCGCTCATAAGCCAGTCATGCAGCATCCTTCGTCATAGGCTTGCTCGAGAATCACATCTCCACCACTTAGGTGAGGACGGTGCGAATCATCCCAGGACATTCAGATGGGTTGTAATGTGTGGTAAGGGTTAAAGGGAATGGATAAATGAGAAATTGGTTTTAAATAAAAGGGTTTTACTTATCTTAGGCCTTTCTAAACTTATGAAAAACTTTATTTAGATAAACTTTTTAATGAAAATGGAAACGGATAACGAGAAGGGAATGAGATAGCTATTTTGACTTCTATCTCTTAAAAACACACGAAAGGTTTATATTCTTTTTTTTTTTTTTGAGACTCGGAGTTTTTTCGGAAGAATCGAAGCACTTAACTTTATTACATATTTTTCATTTCTTTTCTTTTTCTATATATTTTTGGGCTTTAGAACTTCTTTGCCAAGGAATTTCTAAGGCATTTTTCACTTTTTATTTTATTGCCCTTTTGAGACCTTTTCAGACTTTCATTTTTCACACTTTTGACAATTTCGAATTTACTTGGTGCCAATTTTACACACCATAAGACTCTCGATTTTTGAGTATTTATATGGAAACGCACGCGAGAAGTTATGAGTAAACATGAATTTGTGGATTTGGAGTGAAAGCAAAAAGAATACCTAAATATCATTTTTCAAAAATTTAAAAATTTCTAAGATAAGGTTTTGGTGGGTGTGGAAGTGAAATGGGTTTAAAGTTTTGGGTTTTAAAGAAACGAAAAGGCTAAGGCTCAACAGGGTTTTCTAGGCGGATCATCAACACTAATAATGAGTGTTGGAAAGGTTTTGGGCTTGAAGAGATATGTGAAAAGGGGTTTAAATCCTAAGGAATGTCAAGGTCATCTGATTGCACCTATACCGCGTACGGTACTCTACCAATATGGTCTCGACATGCATAACAGGAGCAAGTTCTAATTCCAGATGCAAGCATCGGCACACACTCACCAAACGAATAGTGAAGCATTAAAAATGAATACTTTTCATGGGCTCAAGATACCTCACTACAAGATTGGGTTATATGTGCCTAGCCATGCGCTGCCCTTTTAGATTATTATTTCAAGCTCAAGAAATTCCTAACTTATTTAATCCTAATTTCCAAAATACACTACTCATATATAAAAATGCTTCCTCTCAAGACATTTTTATTCAAAAATTTTGAAAAATTTCAAGCAAAAGTGAGGTTTTAAAATTGAGGAACATTTTCCGAGTTTGCTTTTGGAAATAAGAATCAGACCTAAGGTATTCTATACCGCTATCCCACACTTAGAGGAACATTGTCCCTAATGTTCTCTTGAGTTGAGATTTTATTGTAAATAAAATCCCACACTTAGAGTTTGAACATATCGGAAAATGTTTCTCAAGCGTTCGTTTTGGGCTGGAATCCCACACTTAGTGATAAGTTAAGGATATGGCATAGATTACTTGAAAAATAAAGCAAAATAATCTATATCAAAACAAGGATAAGAACGAGAGAACTCCCCTAACAAAGCGGTTGAAGGAGGCTGAGAGTCTGAAGATATGTCGCCTTGAAGAAGAGTACTTGCCAGATATCCTTCTTGCGGCAGTTCCATGAAGTGCATTCGGCTGTGGAAAGAGCTCTTGGTACAATATGGCTCAGTTCTTCATTCTCTCCACCGTTCTCTCATGTGAACATATCTCGTAAGTGTGAACACGTTGGATATACTTTTTTTTTGACCAACTTCTCATTTTTTTATAGCTTTTACCGAAAAAGTGTCACTATTCCAGAATGTGAAAAAAATGTTTTCTACTACAAATCATTTGTAAGACATGTGTTTTTAAACGAGTTCGAGCATAATGTGTGAAAGTAGCACACAAGTACCTCAAATGCTCGAAACACATGACTTATCATTTTGAAAATGTTTCTTGAATTCTGGAATTAGTGATGTGGTAAAAGTTTGTTAGTTTGAAAATGAAGTGGTGTTTTGAAAGCTTTTGTATATCCAAGTGTGAAAGATAGTCAGAGATATTTCACTTCTTGGAAATTAAAATACTACTACTACTAAAGGATATTTATTCCACGGGTTGCCTCCCGAGAAGCGCTTCTATTTAAAGTCGAGGGCTCGACTTTTGTTCCTCCTGGATCAGCCGGAAGAGGAACCTCCAGGGCTAGAGATGTTCGGTGGTGCCCTGGAATTTTGGGGATAGAACTTGAGGAAATACCGAGTGATGACTTGGGTGATATTCGGGATTCTTGAAACAAAGAGAGGGAAGCTATCGAAGTGTTCCTCAGCTACCCTCTGCAAGTATAAGAGGTCCCAGGTGATATCATAAACTGCTTTGGAGATGGGTCCATCGGAATCTATGAAGTAGGTCCCATTGTACTCGAGTCTCTCACGCTCTGGTCGATCCTGTCTTAATGAATCCATGAATCCGAAGAAGCGCAGATGAATGTCTTCATGAGTGCTCATGGTGGTGCTCCTTTTGACTTCTTCAATGGACTCGAGGATGCCTTGGATGAGCTGTTTTTGATGACTGGAATACGTGAGGTTGGGTTTTCGAAAGATGTTAATCATTCTATTGTAAACCTCTCGCAGTCCATCATGGAACAACCGTCTTGGCTCCCCTGTGAAGAAAGTACCAAAGATATCTCTAAGCTGCTCGGTGATAAAGTTCGCGGGGTTAACCATCGAACTATCAGTAATAGATGAAGGGATGCTGTGAATCCTCTCATCCTAGCTCACACGCTCCAGCCTTTCAATAATCTTGTGGGCATGAAACTCTAGAGTGCAGTCGATGTAGAACCTGTGTGGTGAAGAATCGTCGATATGATCGTTATTAGCCATAGAATCCATCAATCCCTGAAGATCACTCATCATTTGTTTGTCGATTTCGTCATCAGGGTTCCCAGTAGCATAGTCCATATTGTATCTGTAAGAGTGTAAAAACTCCATCTGTCTGGGCGAATATGGAAACGCAGACCTGATCAGTGCTTCATATACCTTGCCATAGATGATTTCTTGGTTTTCAAAGAACAACCGATTGTCAGTAGATGGCTCGTCAGAAATATGAGGTTCTTGCAGAAGTTGAGCAGCAATATTTTCAGCGAATGCATGAATGTTGTTCTGTAGATGCTGAGGACTTCGGGAGTTGGTGGCATGATAAACATCATATTCTGCTTCGATCCTCTCGATCAAGTCTCTCTGATGTGGCGTGTACTCAATAATAGAATCTCTGATAATCGCCATCAAGGTACGAAAGTCATCTTCGTATTGCTCAATAGTACTGATCATTTCTTCGTGATTAGCGATGATCGGTACTTGGATCGTTCCGAGAGAAGAGTCTGGAATGGTGGAAGGTAGACGAAGGTGAATAGAGCGGATATCTATTGGGACATCAATGAATACGACATCGTCCTCGTCACTTTCTGTCATTGTGGGATCAACCTCTAGTGAATCAGGGAACTCCATAATGGTAGGTGGTGACTGAGACTCGTCGGTGATCTGAGATATCGGCTGAGAAGAGATCGTCTCGATTTCCCTTTCATCCTGAGAGTCGGACTCATGACTGGAACCAGAAGTACCTCCTAGCTCAAGTTGAGTTCGAAGTCTAGGAAAGGTGAGGGGATCGAGGTCTGATGTGACGAGCTTACTAGAATGATCTTCCATTGGTTCTTCTTCCTCTGAATCATTATCTGGCAGCGGAATAAAACTTCGAGTGTAGTCTATCTGCATTATTTATGCTGTCGGAAGGTATGACTCAGGAAGGTAGGTTGGTGTGGTCTAATCTTCCTCTGTCTCATCCTCCTCTTCTTCTTCTATTTCTTCTTCAGTCTCTTCCTCTTCTTCCATTTCTTCTTCCTCAGTGTCGGAAGCAATCATAGTAGGCTCAACAGACATCCGTGTATCTGGTTCAGAATAATCATCCGAAGTAACTCTGCCTGTAGAAATCATACATATCTCCGCATGCTCTGTCAAAGTCTGCTCAGTCTGATCAATCTTGAAGGTAACAGTCTCTCCATGAGATCTAAGACTGAGAGTCTGTGAGTAAACATCGATGATAGTACGTGCGGTGTTCAAGAATGGCCTTCCTAAGATGATAGGGATATGAACATCCTCCTGAATGTCCATCACTACAAAGTCTGTGGGATATAGGAACTTATCTACCTTAACCATAATATTCTCAGCTATTCCCTTAGGGTATCTAATGGATTGGTCAGCTAGCTGGACACTCATTTTGGTAGGCTTAAGGGGTCCTAATTCCAATCTTCTATAAAGTGAATAAGGCATAAGGTTGATACTGGCTCCTAGGTCGGCTAGAGAGTGTATCATGCCCGAGTGATAGATCGAACAAGGAAGGGTGAATCGTCCTGTATCTCCTAATTTCTCCGGCAGGTCATTCTTAATGATTGCTGAACATTCCGCGTTCAGTGGGACATTGGGTACTTCGGGTACCTTGTCCTTGGTAGATAGGAGTTTAAGGATGTATTTTGAACTGGAAGGGGTTCTGGACACCGTGTCCACAAACTTTCCATCGAGTCGGAAGGTGTTGGCTTTGTAGGCTTTCCTAAGTCGGTTAGGAAACGGAATCTGTACTTCCCTTGGTGGTGTAGGGATAGACGGAGTCTCGACTGTCGGTGAGACAGGAGAAGTAGTGGAAGGTTGGCCCGGTGCCTCCTTTGTGTCTGT
Source organism: Helichrysum umbraculigerum (assembly GCA_949592205.1). Taxonomy (NCBI): domain Eukaryota; kingdom Viridiplantae; phylum Streptophyta; class Magnoliopsida; order Asterales; family Asteraceae; genus Helichrysum; species Helichrysum umbraculigerum. Next base: position 8,417,350 of record CATIUR010000008.1, read on the forward strand.
AGTACTCATCTGTTTAGCCTCTTCTACGTGGGGATTTTGTACTGTGTTACTAGGAAGATTACCCTGAGGCCTAGAGTCAAGACGTTGGGCTAGTTGTCCTATTTGGGCCTCAAGATTTTTGAGAACGGCCAATTGGTTCCTAAGGTATAGGTCAGTTTGGTCTTGCCTAGCGCTAGTCTTTTGGTTGACCTGGTGTTGGCCTTGGATGAACTTAGTGAGGGTGTCATCTGTACTAGTAATGGGCACAAGGGTTTTAGTGGGTTCAGTCGATTGAGCTGCGTCCGGTGCAGTCAATGATAGTGGTTGGTTATAGGTGAGTTGGTTTTGTTGTGGGTATCTAGGTTGGTAGTTGGGTTGGAAAGGTGGTTGGTTTCTAGGTGGGTATTGAGTGCCTCTAGTCCTAGGGGGAGAGGTTTGATTGAAACGCGACTGATTTTGAGGGCGAGCTGGGAATTGAGCGTAGTAAACCGTTCCGTCAGCGGGATCCTCGTACTCAACCTGATAAGCAGCAGTTGGGAGGTTGGCACAGTTCTGGCATTCCTGAACTTGATGGACATGCTGGGATGGTTTCTTCAATTCGCCGATCTGTTTCGTCAAAGTCTCGATCTTCTCCGTTAGGGACTTGATAGATTAAGCCTGGTACGGGTTGGATGCGGCAAGCGGTGCTGATGATGAGGGACGCTCACCAGAATTCCAATCGTGATGGTGCATCGTCATATTCTCGATCAGATTCCAAGCCTCATCTGCGGAGAGTAGCATAATACTTCCTTGAGCGGCAGCGTCGAGGGTGATGCGGTGGTTTGGAACAAGACCGTTGTAAAACGTGCACAGCTGGCTGGTTTTCTCAATCAGGTGGTTAGGGCATTTGTTTAGGAGACTCTTAAATCTCTCCTACGCCGTATAGATAGATTCATCATGAGCTTGGTGGAAGTTCATGATGTCATTCTTGCATTTGGTTTGTTTGGCCGGAGTGAAGTATTTAGTTAAGAATTTATTACCCATCTCCGTCCAAGAAGAGATAGAGCCGGTCTCTAATCCCTCAAACCAGGTTAAGGCATGGTGAGTAAGCGAATAGGGGAATAGGTATAGGCGGACTATGTCCTGCTCAACCCCATTCTGCTTGTAAGAGTTGGTGGTTTGAATAAATCGGTTTATGTGGGCGTTGGGGTCTTCATTGGGCAGACCATGGAACTGGCAGAATTCCTTGATCAGCTGAATGATATGGTGTCTCAGTTCGAAAGATGCGCCTTCGATAACTGGATAGTTGATAGGTCCTCCTCGTCCTTCGATTGACGGTTTGGTGCTATCGGCGAGAGTGACGCGAGCAGCCATCGGTTGTCGAGTGCGCTTTCCTTTACGAGCGGTTCGGATAATCGACTCAGGATCGGAAACGAAGATGATAGGTTCAGATCCGGATGATCTGGTCGAATATCGTTGTGTGTTGTGGGAAGGAATTTTCGAATGGAACAATTAAACTAAGAAAGTAAAACTAAACTAAACTAAACTACGGATATTTACTAGAAAGAAAAGTTCGTCTATAGCGTCTACGGATCTTACAACTGATTCCCCAGCAGCGGCGCCAAAAACTTGATGGACGCCTAGAGGTCGGTCGCGATTTGACTCGCGTCGTTGCGGTGCCTTCCTCCGGGCGCGTCCACCAGGGGGTGTTTTAAAATTTGTAAGTGCGGGGCCTAAGTATACTTAAAACTATGGGTACAGTAGTAAGTATGACCTAGGGTCGTTCTATAAACCAGTTGTATTGTGAAACGTTTACGTTGGAGACGATTTATCAAACTAGTAATGGTTTTTAAAGATTTTTGGAGGTTTTGTTTTGGTTTTTATACTTAGGCAGGAAATTAAAATAAAGCAGATAAAATTTATGTAGTTAGCAGATAATCTAGAGGAGGTGTTTGCTATGACTTCATTAGTTTTCTTAACTGGGATGATGTTTGATTTGTAAAATGATTTCAAAAGATTTGTATTTCATTTATTCCGAGTATTGAGGAGTAAGCACTAGCCCCCTACTGATAAATCAGTATGTCACTGAGAAACTAAGCTATCGTGATTCTGATCAGAGTAGTTTATCCGGCCATACAACGCCAACCGATAACGGAAGAGCGACCCTTATATGGATATAAATCCTGGGTGCATGAATATGACGACAAACCAATCTCGATGTCTAACCTTTCTTAACCCCACAAGAATACTTTAGATTAAACGAAACATTTAAGTTCAAGATCATGTTTTATATATGTTGATCACTTTCTATCGATGGGTTTGTAAAGTCTAAGTATAACGTTTGTACACAATAGGGAACTACGACTCTTCCCGTGGAAATACCAAGTTCTTAGCCGAATTACGGTACCTACTTTGCCTTAAACCCTAGACTTGTTTAACTAAGTTTGTATTTAAGCACAGAAATTCTCCATCTATGATATAAACCAGCCCTTACTTTAAAATCCCAATAAATCCCTAATTTGTAAATAGCGTAATATTTGCGTTCGAGAGAAGACAGTGTTTCCACATGTACAATGTAAATTATACGTTCTGAGAGGAAAGCGATAATTCCACAATACCGGTGTACTTTGCATTCAAGTTAGAAAACGTTTTTCCATAATCACCATGTAGTTTGCGTTCACGAGTGAAAGCATTATTTCCGTGATGACGATGTACTTGGTGTTCCATTTAGAAAACAATGTTTACATTCTTCACAAATCAGACCATGTTTTAGACACAGATAACTAATCACCTTTGGATAGGGTTCGCGACGTCCTATCATTAAGGCCGTAGCCACGTTTACTGGTTGAAAGGCGTTAAGTTTGATTTGAGGTTTAAAATCATAGATAGAAAGTGGATCAACAATTAATTAATCATTAATCGACAACGGATTGTGCCCACGACTTTCATAGCTTCCACGTTCCGTACTACACACATTTGTGATGTTTTCGGCGCTATACAAATGAAAGCCGTATAACGTTACCTCCGTTGTTTTCATAATGACATCATCCCAATTAATACGACTAATTACATCATAGCAAACACGCAGTAAAACTACTCGCTAATCATGGCAAATGATCCTAAATCTAGCATGATAACAGTAATAATAATCATCATAATAAAATAGATAAAGGATAGAATTAACCAGAGTAACAGCGTAGCTGAATATAACGTGAAGAAATACAAGCAGAACTTCGACTATCCTCCAAGCAATATTACAATATTACCCCCCCTATTCGTCACGTCAAAGCCGTGACTAACTAGCCGCTAACTACGAAAATAAAATATAAATCTAACCTAAAGAGTATAAGAGAAAATGGAAGAGAATATGAATCTAAGAATGTGTTGAATGAGGAGGTTTAAACCCATATTTATACTAGAAGCTAAACCGTATTCCTCAGCCGTATTTCCATCTTCAAAATCTCAACCGTATTCCTCAACCGTATCAAAATCACACCTTGGATGACCAAAACACACGATACGGTTGAGTTTGGCCGTATACGGGAGAGATTGGCCGTATCGGGGGAGGGACAAGGCCGGATACGGGGGAGAATGGCCGTATACGGCTGGCATCAGGCCGTAGACGCCCTAGCCAGGCCGTATACGGTTGGGTCCAGGCCGTATACGGCTTGGTGCCTCCCGTATCGTGGTCCGTCGGTTGTTTTGAATCTTCGTTTGGGCGTAACTTCTTCATCCGATGTCCGTTTTGAGCGTTCTTTATATCTACGCGATCGTAATATCCTAAGGAACAAAATGACATAAGTTAGAGGTCATAATTCCAAGCGGAGCTCCAAAAGTGCTAAAATATGTGTACAAGAATGCTTAATATCGTTTATGCTCTATTTTATTCGTTTTTAGGTCTTTTTAGTTGATTCTTGAAGCATCGTCTATATTTTAGCTGTCATTATGAAATTTAGTATAAAAGTGTATATTTCAAATGTTTTCATCCATAATTGGGCTAAAAAGGTGAGATAATGACACACTAAAACTTGACTTTTTGCGTGTCATCATCCCTGAAGGGGATGGAGAAACAGCTTGAAATGAAAGAAAATGGAGTTTTATACTTCATGAATCGAATTTGGGTACCGTGCGACGATGATCTACGCATGCTGATTTTGGACGAAGCTCACAAGTCTAACTACTCGATTCATCCTGGTGCAGATAAGATGTACCAAGATGTGAAAGGTTTCTATTGGTGGCCTAACATGAAGAGAGACATCGCTACTTATGTCAGCAAATGTCTAACTTGTTCAAAGGTCAAGGTTGAATATCAAAAACCTTCAGGACTGTTGCAACAACCAGAGATGCCACAATGGAAATGGGAGCACATAACGATGGACTTCATCACAAAGCTACCAAAGACATCTACTGGAGTTGATTCAATATGGGTGATTGTCGATCGATTGACGAAATCAGCCCACTTCATTGCTATCAAGGAGACTGACAAGTTAGAGAAACTGGCAAAGATCTATATCAAAGAGGTCGTTTCTCGGCACGGTGTGCCATTGTCCATTATATCTGATAGAGATAGCAGATTCACATCTCGTTTATGGCAAACGCTACATCAGGCTTTAGGTACTCGACTCGACATGAGTACGGCCTATCATCCGCAAACCGATGGCCAGAGTGAACGAACGATTCAAACACTCGAGGATTTATTAAGAGCATGTGTGATTGACTTTGGAGGAAACTGGGACGCTCATCTCCCACTGGCAGAATTTTCCTACAACGACAGTTATCACACCAGTATACAAATGGCACCATTTGAGGCATTGTATGGACGCAAGTGCCGATCACCACTCTGTTGGGCAGAGTTGGGTGACAGACAACTATCTGGACCGAAACTTGTCCAAGAGACCACGGACAAGATAGCTCAAGTACTTAACCGATTGAAAGCGGCAAGAGATAGACAAAAGAGTTACGCCGATAACCGCCGTAAACCTCTTAGTTTCAAGTAGGAGACAAGGTTCTACTCAAAGTATCGCCTTGGAAAGGGATAGCACGATTTGGCAAATGAGGAAAACTGAACCCGCGATATGTTGGACCTTTTGAGATCCTTGCGAGGATTGGTCCTGTTGCCTACAAACTAAAGTTGCCACAAGAGCTTAGTAGTATTCACGACACTTTTCATGTGTGTAATTTGAAGAAGTGTCTTTCCGAAGAAACATTAATTATACCTCCTGACGAAGTCTTCATTAACTCAAAGCTTAATTTTATGGAGGAACCAATCGAAATAGCTGATACAAAAACACAGAAACTTCGAAATAAGCGAATCAAACTCATCAAAATCCGTTGGAACTCGAAGCATGGTCCAGAGTTTACTTGGGAACGTGAGGATGAGATAAGAAAGAAGTACCCTCACCTATTTGAACAAGCGATTGACATGAATCATACAAATTAAATCTCGGGATGAGATTTCGCTAACGGGGGGAGAATGTGACAACCCTCCGATTATGGTATTTACTTAACCTAATTTCATGCATTACCTAGAGTAATTCCCTGAATTTGTGATTTCAAAACAAATTATGTGTTAAGTTTTGTGAAACTTACTATGTGTTACGTGATATATTTGATTGTAGTTAGATGTGTATATATATATTTACGTACGAAATAAACATATTAAACTTTACAAGTTGAACACAATAATGTTGGTGATATAAAATAATTAATAATTCAAAAATTATAAATTACAACTATTAGATAATTATATTATTGAGATGATATAGTAATGTATACGTTTTATAATAAACGTATTAAACGCGAATAATAAAGTTCCAAAATGAACTTCAATATACTTTTGAATAATTTGGGTCGAAATTATTATATAAAAGTATTAGTACAAAAATAAAATGGAAACATTTAGATGACTTTTTGGTACACGTTATACGAACAGAAACAATTTTTAAACGTCCCTAGAGGTTCAAAATAATAAAAGTATTATTTCGCTAGTTACTGTTTTAATGTGTAGAACATTACCTCAAAATATGATTTAAAATTTTGACTAAAATCTGGCACGCAGTTTAACTGTACGGTACTTTTACTGTAATTAATTTTAATTATACTTTTAACAAAGTATTACATATTACGATTTTAAATTTCTAAGTTTAATATATAAAGTAAACTAACGAGTAATTTTACTATAACCAAAGTACCACAAATTATACCCGTACACGAAATTAATGTATTAAAAACTACTAATAATACACAACCAAAATATCTGGGCGACAGATTGGTAATCCCACCATACGCCCGTTTGAAAAACTCGACCCAAGTCTTTCCTTATACTCTTCCTCTTCCTTCTCCAATAATTCACACACACAATACTCCACACATTTCATCATCCCTGTGGTTTTGGCGACTGGAAAAGGAAGCAGAGGGAGTAGCAGCAACAACAAGCAGGAAGCAACACCATTATCATCACCTCCATCTCATCACTTTCAACTCTTTAAACTCACAAATCAAACACAAACAAAATGGTTTCTTGATCATTATCATCGTCATCGTTCGTAATCATCATCAATCTTCATCTTCACAGTCATCATCATCATCGACACCTTTTAAACCCACTGTGAGGTTCCAAACTTTATTTTTCATTCATACATTTTATATATTACTAAATTTTAACTTGATTATTATGTATGAAAAAGTTGTCGTAATATGATTTTAACAAGAAATCTTGTAGTTGATTACTAAGTTCAAATGATATATGTAAAAATGGAACTTTGATAAAGAACCTAAAAATAAGTGCTCTGTACATAATATTTGGTATAAAAATGGGTAAAACCTTATGGATGAAACTTATATTATGTTAGTTAAAACTTTTGTAAAAGTTGTAACTCGAAACATTACCAAAAACATATATGGAATCTGGACTGAAATTGGACTACGAAACTGAACACAGTACGGGGATGACGACACCCGAACGGGTGAGAAACCAAACCCGGACGGGTGAGGTAACCCACCCGAACGGGTGAGATGGGTGACCCAGCCGGGTATATTGCATAAATGGGCCGTGGATCTCCTTTTGGGCCGAAACATAGTGGGCTAGCTACTTGGACTTGGGCTTGGGCTAAATAATGTTGGACTTGGACTAAACTAACCGAAAACAAAAAGGACCCGAACGGGTCGCAAGACCCACCCGTACGGGTAGTGTCCTGGACCCGGACGGGTATCCCCTAACCCGAACGAGTGAAGGGATTAATGGGCCGGAAACTTGGGCCGGGTGTTGGGCCGAGATCATTGTGGACCATAGCTATAAATGTGTTAAATAAATAAAATTCGACCGAGCCCAATGAGCCGCATAGTGATTAAAATGTAAACGTGAATCTTATTAATAGTTTAGAACGAGATTTATTTTCGTAGTGTATATACTTATGTTTAGGAAACATAAAGCGACAAAATTTTATATATACGTTTATATATATATACACGACATTAACAAATGAAATATATATAAGTATATATATGTATATAATACGAGCAACAAATTGCTCAACTTAATTATCGCCAAAAACTAATATTGTATAAATGAGTGAACGTAACAAATAGTCCAATTACTCATATAAAGTATTATTATTTGCGTCTAGGTATTTGAGGGACGCGTTTGGACTGTTTGCTAGCTGTACTTGTTGAAGACTTGCTACACGTGAGTTCACAGCCCCTATCTTTTATTGTTTTAAATGCTTTTAAAACCAGGGGTGGAAAACATAGAACAATGTGACATAACATGCTATATGCTTTATGTATTGCGCTGCATGCTATTATGTGAAACTGAATAATATGATTTCTTTCACGCTATCAAACTTGAACTGTTTCTATAAAATGTTTTCATATTGATTGAACTTTAATTAATTATATGAAACGTTTTCACAACATTTTGGGAATAAGACAGCAGATCTTGGTACGATCCTAGGTTTACGTGAGGTAGTTGTAGTGCACATAAGTCCCAGTGCTTGCAACCTATAACCATTAGCTAGGTGACTCTAGCCACTGAGTATATAGATAGTACTATCGATTTGACAACCCTCCCAGGATATTACTCGTTGGTCATTCCAACCCCATCGACGGCAGTCGTAACGAGGAGTGTATACTTAAGATGTTACTGAGCCAACAAAAAAACAACTAGTCGTGGTTTGGTTATAGTACTAGGTGTCATTACTTTAACTCTAAAGGTTTAGCTCACCTTGGAGGGATTATAGTCTAAATTTCCCACATAACTATACAACTAAGTACAAATTGTTTTGGGAAGGGTATTCCCTGTGATGATTGTTAGGACAGGTGTTCCTACTCGTGACTACTATAGGAAACGTTTGCCTTAATATGGAAAAACTTGGTTTCCCCACAAAACAACTATTTATAGGAAATGTTTACTTAAATGTTAAACCTGTGTTTCCTGCAACAATTATTTTTGGAACGTTTACTTTATTGTTAAAATCGAGTTCCTGTTAACTATCTGTTGGAAAATGTTTGCTTGACTGCTAAATCTGATTTTCCTTTAACTATTGATATGGATATGTTTACTTATTTGATAAACCTGTATATCCTGCGACTACTTATTAGGAAATGTTTATGATTAAACTTGTGTTTCCTATTTTCATATAAACATTTTGTTTGTGTACATGAATGATTTATACAAAACTTGATTTAATACATTCACACTAAACCTGTGAATTCACTCAACAATCAATGTTGACGGTTTACTATGTTTTTCAGAGAATTAGGACTCAGGTACATCTGCATGCAAAAAGGACGTAGGCTACCCGACTATTTATGATGCCACTTTTGGGACACTTGGATTTCCTTTGTATTATCAATTCAATTGGTTATACTTATGAAATCCCTCTTTTATAAACTTGTATTTTCAAATACTTATGTTGTCTTTGACAACCCTACTTATGTATGACTTTATAAGTCGTATCTTTTGTAATAACTTTGAACTTATGGCATCTTAAATATATATATGTTCTGTGTGATCATACGCTCTGATACGGTGAATGCACTATCGAATCTGTCAGCCCCCGAGGTTTAACTATTATGAAAATGCTTCCGCTAATTAACTAAAAGATTCCGCTAAACTATTAACAAACGTGATTACCGATTTTGGGGGTGTTGACACTTCTTCCCCAAAACCGTCGGCCTCCCATCACCATCGTCAAACCTCCATTTTTCCACCATTTTTGATGATTCAAAGCTTCAAGTTCTTCATTTTATCATCTCTTTTGCATACATAACATCATTTCATCACTTGCGAGGTAATTCCTAACTCAAATCTTTAAATTTCATTAACTTTTTAAAAGTTAGGGTTTCAACTTTTGATCTATGAAATCCATGGTGAAAACTTGTGTTTTATGGTTCAAAAGTGTTCTTGCATAGTTGCTTAACATGATTACATGCTTGATTGAGTAGATTACTTGATAATTTGTTACTTTGATCTTCAAGTGTTGACTTTAAGTTGTCAAAATTGCTAGAATTGTTGACTTTTGATAACTAGTAGTTTGTTTTGACTTGTTTTGATTAATTCATGCTTAGTATGATTTGATAAACATGTTTACATGATTGCTAGTTTATTTTGAATGATCTCTAGGATTATTGAAAGTTAAAGTAAGCACGTTGTGATTAAAAATTAACTAAGTATCATACTTTATTTTAAATATTCAATTTTTAAATGGTATTGGAGTTAATTAAATCATGGCAAGTTTCTTAGATTTTCAATAAATCATTAGTTAGCTTTTGGTCCTTGAATATTTTAATTATTCACCACCTTAATTAATAAAGTGTTGAATATTTTTAATATTACCATCACACGTAAGCTACCGTCATTCATTTATCAAAATCTTTAAATCTTGCAAAGTTATTAACCAAACAAGTTAACACGTGTCTTTAACCATATGGTTTTTGCATAAATAAATTAGTTTATGCTCTTTTTGGTTTACTTGATATATTTGAGGTAATTACATGGTTAAGCTCACTTAGATTAAGTTGCCATGAATGAAAGTAAAAATATTTGCTAGTTGTTTGAAATGACGAGTTTACTTAGATTAAACGCTAGTATTATTGTTGCTTTAATACCCTTGGAATAGGTTAGACACTTATGGTTGCGAAAACTGCGGATTGAGGATTGGTTAGGCCTAGGTTTAGTTTAAAATAAATTGCGGATTTATTCATATTTTAAAGCCTACATTTCCAATTTTTGTTTAAAATTTGGAAATGTACTTAGCAATTTGTTATTACTTAAGCATCTCATTTTCTTGTCTACAGATGGATCTATCAAACCCTTCGTTAAGGAAGCTCGCTTCATCCCCCGAGAATATGGACGATATTTAGAAATGGACGGGACGATACTTAGGTTCAAACAGAGTCATCATGTGGCCGGATATGAGACGCTTGGGTATTAGGGATGAGCTGGAAGATTTGATTTAGTATGATAAAGATGGCGAGGAACATGCTGCATTTTTCCATCTTTTCTCCATTGATGAAGCTATATACCGAGAGGTCGTCACTGAGTTTATGATGACTTACGAGTTCCGAGAGAGATTGGAGATCACTGATAAGAAGAAGATCACTTTCCGGTATCGTGGGAAGAAATATCATATGACAGTTGGAGATTTCGGGGTATACCTGGGCCTTTACACACAGTCTCAGGCCAGTTCTGATTGGTTCACCAGCAGTTTCCAGTCTTTCTCCAGTTTACCCTCACGGGATCACAAGGAGATATGGAGAGGATTGATGGGGACAACCTTCAAGAGTGGAGTGAAAGCTTCACTCATGACCCGACCAGTTCATCACATTCTTCACAAGCTCCTGTGCTGTACTATCTTTGGGAAGAGAGATGCTGGACCTGCTACATCAGAAGAGCTTAAGTTCATGGATGCGATCATAAGGAAGCAGAACCTGAATGTCGCATACATCATAGCTGATAGATTGTGGAAGGAGAAGAGAGAGGATAGACGCCACGTATTCATGGGAGCCATTATCACGAGATTGTTAGTCGGCATGGGGATTCTCACTGACCGTCACCGTGAGGATTACACCCATCATGCTAGTTCGCAGCCGTTTTATCTAGAGTACTGTAAGTTGATCAGGATGACTGATGAGGGACCTGAGAGACAGTGCTTATGGTATCATACTCGGCAGCCCATTCCTGGATGCTTCATGACCAGGAAGCGCGTGACTATAGAGGATAGAGATGTTGGTCCCCAGCCACAGAGACCAGTTGCAGCAGAGATACCTGAGACATCAGGAGGAGCAGACACATCAGTACTGCCTACACAGGCCGTTGTGCATCACACGGATCCGGTCACTCCTCTTACTCAGTACTATCTATTACATGCTTTACAGGTTATCCGTGATCAGCAGGTTCTGACAGCTAGGACACATGGTACCCCTGAGCCTGATCACTTCTTATACAGATGTGGACCACCACCTCCACCCACTACCTATACCGCCACTCACCCATATACCACCACTCGCCCATGCACCACATTTCCTCCACCACATCCACATACCTCCACTCAGCCACCACATCCATATAGACGCCCACGCACACCTACCACCTACTCCGCACCATTACTCACTCACAGATCCACATCTGATATAGCCAGAGTCTACTCAGTACACATACCATCACCAGCCCGTCAGCAGGCATCATTGCCTCATCCGACTGTACCCATTCTGACCCATGACCAGCATCCAGAGGCTAGCACATCATACAGACCAGATCTGCTCTACATTGGCACCGATGCATTATTCACTGGTACATCGGCCCGTACTTGGATTTGGGCCCCATCTTCTCAGATCAGGTTCCTACTGAGAGCACTCTCAGGCAGCTCTACCTTGATATGTTACAGATGGCAGGTGTTACCACTGCGGACATGCTCGCACAGGGTTATGATGATATGATGGCGCTTCCATCGATGACTCTCAGGCAGATATTGATTCAGAGAGGACTACTACCTCTAGATGAGCAGAGGGTATCTAGCAGACAGCAGTCAGTTGCAGGACCTCCAGCTCAGCCTGATGACATACCAGCAGAGGATCCTCCATTCTAGACTACTTATCTTATGATTCATATTTCATATCACTGACTTTTGTATTATATTGATTACAGTGATCTCTATCTTGCACTTGGTTAAACTTTTGGGATATTTTTCGACCTTTATGGTTGAAACTTTATATTTCGTTTATCGTAGTTACTTATTATGCTTGTTTCTTTATTTTAGAATAAGTGATTGAATGTGTGATGAATGAGAAATAAGCCCACACGAGATGACGAGCGTTCAAGAAAAAAAAAGAACCATGATGTCAAAAGGCAGACAACCAAGGAATTCACAACTGCAGACCACGGAACTTACACACATCTCAGGAGAGGAGCTTTGGTCTATCTTCTTCTGAAACTTGCACATGCACCGTAGACTCTTCAAAGATCTAAGTGTGGAATCTCAACCCACACTCCAAGACATCTTAGCCAGAATCGTCTCCAAATCTTAAATCACAAAAGTGTGAAATTCACTAATAAGAATTTCCACTTACATTAGGGATCGACTATTAGTTAAGCATGAATGAGAAAGCGTTGTGCACCAGAATAGGACATGCGGAGCTGAATCACTCTTAATGAAGATCTTCGAATTCTCAGATTTCGCCTCTAAACGTTAAATCGTCATCTGGGGAGTTTCTTACCTTTCACCTCGTTTACATTGATTCATTTTGTTAGCTTAGGAATGCAAAGTAATCTATACTCTATCCTAAACTTATCACTAAGTGTGGGATTCCAGCCCAAACCAAACACTTGAGAAACATTTTCTACATGTTCAAACTCTAAGTGTGGGATTATATTTTCAAATATAATCTCAACTCAAGAGAACATTAGGGACAATGTTCCTCTAAGTGTGGGATAGCAGGTATAGAATACCTTGAATTAAATGTTTTACAGATTTTAATGTCCAAATAGCTTTACTCAGAAAATGTTCCTCAAATTTTCAAAATTTTCAAAACTTTTTAAACAAAAATAATAAAGTATGAGCCAAATCATCCGATTAGCTCTACTATTTTTGAGTTACGATTTCTTTCAAAGAGAAACCATTTCTAATATGAGTTAGTTATTCAAGAATATTAGGGAAATTAAGGTCGAAATTTCTTAAATAAGTATTAACAATCTAAGGAGCATGGCTAGGCACATACAAGCCCAAATTTGCAGTGTGGTTTTGAGCCTTAAAAGCATTCATTTTAAATGCTACATTGTTCATTTCTTGTGTGTGCCGATGCTAGTATCTCTAAATTAGAACTTATTCCTGACATACGTTTCGAGAACACATTGGAGAGTACCGTACGCGGTATAGGTGCAATTAGATGATCTCGACATTCCTTAGGATCAAACCCATTCTTACATACCTTTTCAAGCCCAAAACCCTTCCGATACTCATTTTTAGTATCGATGATCCGCCTATAAAAACCCTTTGAGCCTAAACCTTTCGTTTCTTCAAAACCCTATATCTTTAACCACTTTTCCCAAATTCCCAACAACTTATCTTGGAATTTCTAAGGTTATGAAAAACATCTTGAAGAATCTCTTTCTGAATTGATCTACTCCTCCGTGTTCACCAAAATTAGAAAATCAAGAGTGCGAAAAATTGGCACCAGAAGAAAAGACTCGAAGAAGTCCGTGATAAGAAAGAAGAGATTTCTGAAAGAAAATCAAAAATATCCTTGGAAGTTCTCTGGCAAAGAAGTTCTGAAGAAAGAAAAGAAAATAAAGAGCAGAAAAAGAAAGAAATTAAAAGAAAAGAAAATAAAGCTAAAGTGCTTCAGAGTATCAATCTTTCAAAGAAAGATTCAATTAAATACGAGTAGCTATCAAATCCGTTCTACAATAAGTTTTTCATGATTCTTAGAATGCCTAAGATAAGCAACCCCTTATAACCAAAAATCACCACTATCCATACCCTTCAACCCTCACAAACACTACAACCCCTCGAATGTCTTGGGATAATTAGCGCCGTCCTCTTCCTAAGTGGTGGAGATCCGATTCTCGACCAAGCTTATGATGATGAGTGCTGCATGACTGGCTATTTGAGCGATTTCGATTGTGCTAGATTGATAGGAAACCCGATACACTCTGAGTGAATTGAGTGACCACCTTTAGTAAGCTCGTCTATTCATGTATACTCCAAGATCACGAGATTTGGAAAGTATGCCTGGGAAAGTCAATACTTATTTCTGAAAGGATCATCTTAGCTTTCCCTATGTTCCTTAAATAATTTTCCCATATGACAAAGTGGTAACCTTTTGGAGGTGCTCTAACTCACCTAAAATCTATAAAATGTTTTCACAGGGACACAACTGAGTGTTGCTTGAGGACAAGCAACGCTTAAGTGTGGGATACTTGATGTGACCCAAAAAGTCATGTTTTTAAGTACTTATTTCCGCACTTTTTGGACTATTCTTTGGTGAAAACATTTCAAAACAATCATTTATCATCAAAAATCACCAAGGTAGTCTAAATACGGGCGTTGCTACAAAAATCAGTAAAAACATCCATTTTGCACGCAAACAGAGGCAAAAACAATCACCTTAAAAATCCATTCTTGATTATCCTATCAAGGTAGATCTTAATGCATATTTTATGATTCAATAGGAAAATCCAAGATCGGTGGTGAAAGAATCAAGAGAAACGGGTGAAGAACGAAGAATATGTGCAGTCTAGAAGCCCGCCGATCGTCATCCGGAACACGCAAAAGTCAAACACTTCCAAATTTGGAAAACTCAGTGTCATTAGAAGTGTAACGGAATAACGAAGCCAACGGATAAAGAATCAAGCAAATTGGAGCCCAAACGAAGAAGATACTGACGAATCAAGCAACCGAGAAACAAGCGGAGGCCAAACCAAGCACCAACCCCCCCCCCCCCCCTTGGCCCTAGGTACCGTATACGGTACCCTAGCTGCCGTATACGGCCCTTGGGGTGTCGTATATGGGGCCTGGCGGCTTGTGAGGTGCCGTTTGCCCCCTTGGTCCGATGGTCCCGTATGCTGCTTGGATGCTTGTATTTCATGCTTCAAGACTTGTACCAAGACCAACTAGCTTCTCCTATAAATACCTCACTCATTTCACCATTTCAAACACACCTTACACCTCTCATTTCACATACTTCTCTTTCTCTCTCTAAAATTCTCTCTCTAGCACTACTCTTAGGAGTTAGAGGAGAATTATTCTTGTAGTTAGTTCTCTCTCTAGTTTCTCTCTCTAGCACTACTCTTAGGAGTTAGAGGAGAACTAGAGAGATATAAGTTAGCGGTTAGAGCTAGAGGAAAGTTGTAATTGGGTAATCAAGCTGTAGCAAGGTTATTCAAGTCAGACTGTTGTAATCCTCAGTATTACTCTTCCAATCCGGTGATATTATCTTACTTTCTTACTGTTATAATGTTTACTTTGCATATTATTTCAGTACAATTTATGATTGTTGCCATGCTGATTAGCTAGCTTAATATGTGATTGTTGAAATGTAGATGTCAGGATTAGGGATGATGTTTAATTAATATATCTTATATACGATCGGTAGTTGTTATGCTGCATACATGTTTAGACTTATCCTGGATGTAGACTTAATTAATCACCCTTTCTGGTCTCTCACGTGACTGTTGCCTTAGGATAGGATCTGATCAACCCTAACTACGAATACATAGTTATCTCCTGTTTGTATGAAACTGTGAGATCGCCATAAGATGTCAGAATACTTGGTATAGCGTTGGAAATACCACTGGTAGAGTACAAATACGTGGAAGCCAAGGAAATGCTGGTGGACTATCTCACTGTGGATTACCTGGAAGCAACCCTTCCAGACACGGGTCTAGGTCTTGTTAAGCCGTGAAAATGCTATAGTACACCGTTAAACTACCTCTGGTTATAAAGCTGTGTAAAGATATAATAGGTCTTTAAAACACCGTAGATATACCTAGGGTTAGAGTACTGTGGAAAATAAGGTCACTATACACTGTACGCATGCCTAGGGATGAACGACCGATGGCAAAGGAGGGTCTAATCCATGACAGAAGCATTAGAACTAAAACAGATAAAACATGAGTTAGGAAATGAAAGCAAGGATGCCGGCTGTGTTCCCAGATGCTTAAAACCCCTAAACTCTACTTAACCGATAGTTTAACTTATTCAGCATACAACCAGTATTACTCTGTTAAAATTGGATAGACATAAGTGTTAAGAAAAGTCAGTGTTGTGGACTATCGCCTTATTCCTTAACCCCATTCAGAGGGTCGCTTGGTCTCCGAAAGAGACGGTGAGGTGGGTCTGAAGACAGTCCCATCTGACCAGAATCAGGATAGCCTAGGATTCAGTGACATATGCTTTAGGGTTACACCTAGACGTAGGGTCCTAGTGTTCACACCGACTGTCTAGAAGATTCTTAACCAGAGTAATCACCTATCATCAATATAATATCATCCCAAAACCCTAATCGTCGAAGTTTCAGCAATCACTCTCTACCTGCTGCTTATATTCTCGTTTACTTTCCTGCACTTTAATTTCTGTCTTTAGGTTAGATTAGATAAAACCAAAACCCATACCTACTTTGTTTTAAACTCATCCTATTGTCAAGTTATCTTTGGTAGGTTCCAATTCAATTCAATTCGTTCCAATTTTGGATGACACTCGAGTTATACTTGCCGCCTTACCCACAAAGTAGGTAGCTTGCATAGTTTGAGCCCAGCAAACATAAATTTTTAAAACTTCAACCGCTCGCGCATCTCGGTGGCCATCGGTGCAACGACTCGGATTATAAAACCCGACCGACCGCTGGGACCGTGACATACTATACATTAGGTTTAGCGGTATTTCCAAAGCTTCGAAATCAGACCACGCATAGATAGCACAGATAATTAATTACCCTCAGAACAAGGTTCGCGACTCCTTGTCTTTTAGGGTTTTAACCACGTGTATTGGAGGAAAGGCGATAGTTTGATGAACAATTTATAATCATAGATGAAAAGTTAAACAGACATAATTTTCAGTTATATATTAAATTAACATCATCCCCCATTATAACGGCTAACTACATCACAACAAACACACAAGCTAACTACTCACTAATCATGGTAACGAATCCTAAATCTAGCATAATAACAATAGTATGCATTATAACAGTTAAGGAAAGAGATAACCGTGATAAATGCGTAGTTTGAATATAAGCTGAAAGATTACAAAGAGCAGAGCCTCCGCTATTACAAAAGCACCCCTCCAAGTATCTCCAACAAATATTACAAAGTAGCCCCTCCGTTAGTCTCGTTAAATATTAACGAGAAGCTAACTACTAACTAACTAACCTATTAATTCTCCTCTAACTCCTTAGAGAAGTGTTAGAGAGAGAAACTACTACTATTCTAGAGAGAAGTGTGTGTGAAATGATTGTTGGTGGAATGGTAATGAAATGAGGAGGTGAAAGCCTCTATTTATAGGCTTTCAAATTACAAATTTACACTCAACACCCTCGCTCCCAATTTTACACTGAAATACACCCTCGAGCTATGAAATTCGACACCTAAAGGGGCATATTCAACACCAAAAGGGGCGTATTCGGTAGCAAATAGGGCGTATTCGATAGCAAACGGGGCGTATCCGGCACCAAAAGGGGGGTATACCACCCTAAACGCGGGGTATACCACCCTAAAAGGGGGGTATACGGCCCCATAAGGGGGTATACGGCCCCTAAGGGGGGGTATATGGCCCCTGTGGGGTGGTATCCCCTTGGTCGTGGTCTTGTGCACTGGATCGTAAGTCTTGCGTGCTAGATCGTAACTTGTTTTGGCCCTATCTTCTTCGTTCTTGATCCGTTTCCAGCGTTCTTTATGTCCACACGTTCGTAATTACCTGAAGATCATAATGAGGTGATCAAAGAATAATTTCAAGGTATTATTCTTTAAAAGTGCTCGTAGAATGTGAACGTATCGTTTGTGCTCTATTTTGTACGTTATTTGGCCATTTTACTTGATTTTTGAAGCAACACCTTGTTTTTAGCCTTAATAATGAATTATGGTGAAAAAGTATTGATATTGAATGTTTTCATCCATTTTGGGGCTAAAAAGGTGGGAATTATGTACGGAAAAATGTGACTTTTTACGTCCAATCACAAAGCCTAAACCCCAAGTCTGATCCGAAACCTCTTAACGCCCTAAACGTATGAGATTTAATAAGTACATGGACGTCTAAGTCGACCATCCATGCTAGTGTTTGTACAACTAAGTTATGTCCAAAGCGTTTGTTAATTATGTACGTTTGTATTTCGTAGTTGTGAAAATGTATACGACTCGTTGGTGATAGTTTGAAATTAACATTTCCATAAGATAAGTGTGTTTATAAAGTTTGTACGGTTCGCGTATTGTATCGTATGTAAATATTCGTTTCCTGTTAAGTTCAACACTTAGTGGAAAAATGATTTGTAAACTTTCTGTTTTTGGCGACACTTAAGGTGACACTTAATAGTTTTCGGCGACACTCAAGGCAGTGTCGCATAAAAGTGTGAGTTCAGTGTTACTGGCGACACTCGAAGAAGTGTCGCATAAGGTGGCGACACTCAGGCAAGTGTCGGTGTCCGGTTGAAGCGTCACTACGATGGAGTGTCGCTTAGAGTGTCGGGTAATGAACTTGCGATACTTAGGTAAGTGTCGCGAAAAGAGGGTTTTATGCGGCACTTAGGCAAGTGACGCAAATATTAGGATTTTTAGCGGCACTTAGTGCGACACTTAGGAAATATCGCTACACTGTTTTTGGTCCCTGCGACACTCGCGTATGTTCGGGGTTCGGTTTGGAAAAACGAGTTTTGGTTCGATTTTTAGACATAATCAGTTGATCAAAACACTAAAACATGATGTATTAAGTATCTTAAACATGAAGTATCGAAAGAAATGGCGAAATCTAAGAGTTTTCGAGAATTGTCGAAAACTTACGAGTCGTCGCGCGAGAAATCCGGAAAGATAGAAATGTAGATCTCGATACCGTGGTTCTTTTCTTCCAAATAGGCGAAGTGATTTGAGGTCGTTTTGTGGGGATTTTTGGTGATTTAAGGTGGTGATGGGGTGGTGGTTGTTTAGAGAGAAAAGAAGGAGGAGAGAGAGAGTGAGGAAATGAAATGAGGAAGAAGAAGGGAGGAGGTGGGGGTTTTGGTGAAAGCCTCCACCTTTTTCGTTCCCCGCGATTGCGCTCCGTGTGATGTTCGTTTTCCCGATCATTTAAAAGTTAAAATGTTTTTAAACGAAAATTTTGTAAATATATTTTCGAATATATTTTTAGTCGAAGTATTTTATAAATATAATTTAGTTGAGTTATAAAATTATAAACTTGTTTTGGTTTCGTTTAACGGATATGTTTTGTACGATACAAATTACTTTGTAGATATTATCGACATAATATTTGATAATTTAAAATTTTGTTCACGAACAGTTGTATATTTTTGTCGAGTTTGTTCCAAATGTTTTGTAAGTAATTACAACTAATTACGAAACGTGTAGTCCTACGCGTAACATCTAATTGGGCTTTGCTAGACTTACCCTCAAAATAGTTGTGAATTCACTCAAGTTAGGGAATTAGCCTAAAATGCAAATGTTTAGTGTATGTAATGGCGTTTAAATTTGCGAGGTGTCATACTTGAGTACCAAAGAAAGCAATCGATTTATCATCAAGTCTACTTTAGAATATCATATCAGATTAATAATCGAAGAACTTCGGTACATCACCCCATCACGGTTAAAAACATGTCTCTTCTCGATGTTGTCACTTATGTAATAACTCGATTACATGAGATATTAAATGCAGAAGACGCCGAGAAAGCAGAGTTTATCCTCCAAGCTGGATATCGCGAGACATTCAACAAATTGATTCATATTTTCAAAAACTCTGGCTTTCCCTTCACCCTTCACCAGCACCAGCTAATCAAAAGCTTGTGCAAGTTGATGTGGCGTAAAAAGTCATGTTTTTATGAGTCTTATTCCTCACCTTTTGGCCCAATCTTTAGTGAAAACATTCCAAAAGATTGATTATTTACTGAAATTCACTAAAGTGGTTCAAAAGTAGACGTTGTGCAAAAATTACTGAAAACACTCGGATAATGCACAAAACACGGCATTTTAATTCAAGCCGATTCCTCCACCCTCATTTTCCTATCAAGACACACCTCCTAACTTCTACCATATGTTGTATAGGAAAAAACGAGACGGAAAAATCAAGAATCAAGTGAAACGGCAAAAGGACGGAGAAGACACTGCACTTACAAGACGGTTTAAAGTCATTCCGGCAACGCCTGAGCTCCACTCACCCAATTCTGATGAATTTGGTACCATTAGAAGCATAACGGAATTACGAAGCCATAGGCGAAAGAATCAGGTCAAACGGACGCATAACGAAGGAGATACGGACATTTTAAGCAATGAATGAAATCAGACGGAGACCGTATACGGCCCTTGTAAGACCGTATATGGCCCCTGCAACCCCGTATCGTGCTTCGTTTGCTTGTACGTGTTGCTTCGTGAGTTGTACGTGCGATTTTGATGGTTGCCTATAAATAGTGGACACCCTCCACACTTCTCCACACACTTTTCTCTTCATTTCGTTTCTTCCTCCCCACTTTCTCTCTCACACACATCACTCTCTCTAGTTTCTCTCTTTAGAGAACTTTCTCTCTCTAGAAAAGAGCTAGTTAGAGAGATAGTTAGGTAGAGGTAGCTTTTAGCTTTTGTATGGAGTTACTCCAAGACTTTGTATTCGCGAAGATCTGTCGGTAATAAATTCGTATCAGGTTCTATTTATATATCTCTTACTTTCCATATTTAAACTTGTGTTGCTTTGTTTATTTTTGTTTAGGATTGTATGCTAGATATATAATCTTAGGCTAGACATTTCTTTGTGTTTACTATGATGTAGTTATGTTAGAATAGTCAATATGTTTATGCCATGCTGTTACTCTGTCTGTGTTGCTTTAAACTGTGTATGAACTTATAAACTGAGTCTCGAATTTTTATCTATCCAACTTATGTTGTGGTTAGAAGCTTCCTGCTAGAACTTGACCAATTACTAGTGGCACGTTCTCTACCTATTCTATGCCTGATGATCAATGAACTCGGTGTGGCTGTGTTCTCTAGATTGAAATATATCATAAGAGACACGGAGCGTAGGACTAGAGATAAGTTAGATTCATGTTTATCTGTTAGGTATCTTTGAGAGATCTTTCAGGATATCTATGATCTGATTATTAGTTATCTCCTATGCTTAGGATTATGGTGTTCTGTTATGTGTCACCCTATTGCATGTTCTTGTTGCCTTAGGAATGATGCATGCTAGAATTATCCCCTCGGTTCATATCAGTAACTGTATGATTAGGTTTTCAGACACGGAATATTGATTTACACAGTAGATTAACATGCATGGAATAGTTGTGATGATTATATATTTAATGCTGAACAATTTAACCGACCGCTAGCTCGACTATCCCAACTTGGTCTGCGGGATTATCCCCGTTCTTGTTTTTGTTCAATCAACAATTCACGCTACGATACAGACGTCTCTGATGACTGTGACTAGGGACCAGGATTCGAGGATAGTTGTCGTTTGAATTGGTCTGTACATTTGGGAGAACTTCCGGTGTATTTGACATTCTATAACTGCTATCCACGTGACATGTTATTTATCTGATTGCGGACAACTCTACGTTAGATATCTAGTAGGCTCGTAGTTATAGCTCATTAGGATATAGGAAATCCTAGAAAGTAATGTGGAACCCTAATTAATGTAACGGAAAAACCGTAAAACGCCCTACTACTCGGTATAGTGCTGGAAACACCAGTTGGTGGAGTACAAACGTATGGAAGCCGCGGAACGGTCGTAGGTACAATACTTTGCATTAATTATGTTTCTATCCTCTCCGGATTAATCATCATACCTAGTAGCCCTACCCTTGACTATTCACCAATAACATATAACGAAATCATAGTAAACACTCGCGTATCCTCTGTCGTCCGAGTCTCCGTACAAACCTCTTTTATTTTATTTTCTTTTTCTTAGATTAATATTTAGTTATAAAAACCAAACCTATCCAAAGCTTTTAAAACCCTAGCTAGATTACCAAAGATAATTAAACATCCTATATTCCCATGCCCGTTGTAGTTTGAAGAACGACACCTGAGTCATACGTACCGCTTACTGCCCCTTTAGGTTCATTAAGTAGTATACAGCTTAGTTTTGTTTCTACCTCATGTATCTTTGCCAAAAGCGTACGGTGTTGAACCTTTCCTTGAAGCGCACTCCAGTCAAACAATCCTTGATTAAACACCACCATCTCCTGTGATGTTGTGCTATTCTCTGAAGTCTTGGGAGCTGAAGGTGTAGTGAATCCAGATGAGGGATATTTTTCCTTCTCACATTCTTTAGGAAAGTTTCCATAACTCTGACAGATTTTACATTTCACCTTGCCTTTATTAAAACCAAGACCTGTATCACCATCATCATCAAAATCCTTTCTACCCATTCTCTAAAGAAACTTCTTGGTTCTTTGGGTTATCATGGCCATACTCCATTTGATGTCCATCTGCTCAAGATCATCAGAATCAATCTGTTCAAAGTCTTCCTCAGTAAGCTGCAGAGTACTAGCCTTCTTTGAAAGAAAAGTCTCATAAGAGTTGAGGAAAGCTGCAAAGATTGTGGCATGATCCTCAGTAGCCTTTGAAGGAGCTGTTTGAGAAGTATCGGAAGCATATGAAGTGCTACCAAAAGGAGATGTAGCTGACTTGGAATCAGATCTGGAAGCATCATTGAGACTAGAATTTTGAATATCAGTCGCCTTTGACATCTTTTCTTTCTTCTTCATGTCAAGAGCATAAGCCTGTAAGTTATCAATGAGATCTTCCAAATCCATAATTTCAATTTCTGGATCTTGTTCAAAACATTTCACCATGGTATCCCAATCCTTAGGTAATGCACCTAATAACTTCTTATTTACTTCCCCATTATTAAGCACTATTCCTCCTTCAGTCAATTCTTTTACAAGTTGGGAGTATCTGTGGAACTCAACTTCCAAGGATTCATTTGATAGTAAATCAAATGTGTCAAACTGTTTCTGGACAAGTTCCACTCTATTTCTCCTATATTTTTCATATCCACCACAACATTTTTCAATAGCATGCCAGAGATCATATGCAATCTCATGATGTTTGAACATTTGTTGAACTTCCTTTGATAAGCATTTGATAATTGTTGAATAAGTTATCCTTTCAGTATCCCAAGCTTTTCTTTCCTCTAGTGTCATGCCATTGTAAGACTTTTGTGGTGATACTCTTAAATTCTTTGTGCCAACTACTGGTCTTTCATATCTTTCTACCAATGAGTTCCACATATCTGGATCATTTTTAGATATGAAGGCTTCGAACTCAAATCTCCATTCACCATAATCAGTATCAAATGTAAGCATGGGGGGTTCTATCTCACTAACAGCTCCACTATTGTAACGCATAAGAGCTTTAGAAGACATCTTCCAACCAGAACGTCGATACGGCCTCTTGCGACTTTTCCCTCCAAAACTGAATTTGAATAATTTCGAAAAATACCCGAGTATAGCGAAACTTATTCGACACTAAAACTAAGTTCTTTTAAGCTTAAAAACAAAATTTGAAATTACAAATTTTTTCGCGTTTTTCCCGCCAAAATTGTCCGAAAACGTCCAAAAATGCCCGGATAAAATGAAACTTTTTCAATGCTAAAATTGAACAGTTTTAAGGCTAAGAAAAAATTTTGGAAAAGCAAAATTTTTCGGGGATTTCCCGCCAAAAATGAAACTTTTTTTTTTTTTAATCTAGAGCGACACTAAGGTAGTGTCGCTAGGAAGTGTCGCTGAAGGGAAGTGACTCTGGAAAGTGTCTCTGATAAATGACGCTAATAAGTGACGCTAGTAAGTGTCGCTAGAGGACAAGTGTCGCTATCAAGTGTCGCAGGAACCCTAATTGGCGACACTTAAGGAAGTGTCGCTATGGAAGTGACGCTGGTAAGGAAGTGACGCAGGTAAGTGACGCAAAGTCGTGGCCAGCAGCCCCAAAAACCCTAAAAATGAAAATTTTCGACACCCTTCGCAAAATTGACGAACGAACGATGAACAGGGTTCAAAAATCAACCAAAAACACGATATAATCAACACACATAACCCAGAAACTAATTATAACCGATTAATACCTCGCGAATCAACCGAAAACGCTCAATATAACGATTCGAAACCGACGAATCCTTGATTCTCTATCTCTGATACCAGTTGAAAGTCCTTTTTCTTGCCTTAGATCTGATCGGATCGTTTGATTGAATATATAAACGTATTAATCGAATCAAACACGCAATTCTCTATAATCTTTTGTATATATTCACAATTGAATAATAAAGATTACAAGATACAAACTCAAACTCGTTTTTCTCAAACAGGCAATTCTCTATAATCTTTTGTATATATTCACAATTGAATAATAAAGATTACAAGATACAAACTCAAACTCGTTTTTCTCCTCTCCTCTCTCACAAAAACGGCCTCACTTAACCTCAAATGTCTAACCCTAATTCTGTCCATAACTCATCTATTTATAGTCTGACCAGCTGACCCTGCGACACTCGTTAAGTGTCGCAGGTTAAAACCCTATTGCGACACTAGCCAAGTGTCGCTAATAGCGACACTGACCAAGTGTCGCCTAAACACTAATTTGTGTATATTCTCTATTTCACTATTTATTACAGACTCGCATATACACACTAACCACTATACATATGCAGATTAATTGACTTTGACAATTACAATAGTTTGACCAACTCACTGACACACAAAATGCACCAACAAACTCCCCCATGTCAGCAGCTTGGTCAAATAAGTCTTCAATTAGTCTTCATCAGCAAACTCTTTCATGTCTTCAACAATCGGAATCTCCCCCATTGAGATAGCATAGTCTTCAACGAAATCTTGATGTCCAAATTCATGTGACTATCTCTCAATCATCAGCAGCTTCTCCAATAGAATTCATCTTCACAGTTTTTAGAGAATAACCGACATCCTTTACATTTTCAGTATTTGACTTTGACAAGATATGTGATATTGAAGAAAATAACATAGAAATAAAATCTTTTTGTATTTTTCTTTATAAATGAAAAGTAAAGAATACATAAAATAAATTGGGGATAGGATTGTCTTAGGTCTGCTTAGAGATCATATCAGGCCAACATGAAATTATTAGGAAATAGTAAGTATTATTTCGATCACCAGTATATTTGTCCACATTAAATTTACTTAACATATTTAAAACACCTTTTATAAAAATTAGTTCAAGACGGTCATCAGTATTGTTTGTCCACTTAAACATATTACATCCGTATCTGTGAGCTAACCTTTATTGTTAGTATGAATATTAATTTTGTGAAACCTATTGTATGATATACTGATAAACTTTAGTAAAACGCATAACGCTACATATTTTACAGACAAGGTAGAAATTACAAGACCAAGTTTATCTCGGCTATCTCGTAACATACACTTGATCTTTAAATTTAGGCATACATTAAACCGATTATGAAGATACTAGTGGCCCCAGATCTGTACGTAGTACAACAGAGGGTCCCTTAGTATGAACATAACAAGTTTGAGACTATTTGCATAACTAATGGATTCAGGTATGTACGTGAGTACAACAATAGTAACCATTAGTTAGGCGAATAATCATATTATTACTATATGCCAATTTTGCATTTACATAATAATCATGACATTGTATGGTAATACCTTCATTTATCAATTAAGACTTATGTCATACATCATATAATATTTTTCACAAAGTAATAGACAAGTTTTAATATTACTTTTTACTCACTCACAAATCGGTGTGTATCATGCCTACCAATACATCATATGATGAAGCCAATGTTTATAAAAGCTATTTTAAATATGTCAGATAAACCTACTGACACATCCAAGATAAACCTTAAAATTCCATTTTATGCATGTCACCCGATGTACTATCATATCCCAAGTTGTTTACATACACAATCCAACGTCTTTTCAAGAATTAAGAATCTTGCTGTTCACATTTCTTATCCAAGTAATCAGAATTTTTAATACTTTAAAATTACTCCCCCTGAACAGCAAATTCTTATATCCCCCTTAAACATTAAACATATTTTTGTATTTTTTTAATTTAACAAATTTCGCAACATTGCATTTCTTTGATACTAAGAAGTACAAAGAATGGCTGTTGCATAATTAACCAATAAAAATAGATAATTATCAAAGTCACATATCAAGTCAAGTCAAAAGCCTTTTAGCACTTTTACCACTTTTACCACCTCGTAACATCGAAAATCTCATCCGTCCAATCAAAATCATCACACATGAGCACTTTGAAAACAATCTTTCAAAAATATTCACATCCTTGCAGTCACTAAAAATATTAGCTAGTAAAAACCTGACTGCACCACCACAAACAAGCAAACATTAGTACTTATGGGACACCTATGCCTTGATAGACTTGGGTTGTCCATGGTCATCCATAACCATTACATCAATGAGTTTATGATATTTTAAAAACTCAGAAGATTTCATTGATGTGTTGTTTGTGGATTTGGGTTTCCAAACCTGTGTAGGTTCAGATGAGTTGTTTTCAACAATGTTGTGCTGTTGAAATTGAGGTTTACTAGGCACAACTTTGTTTACTCTAGCCATGGGTTTGGGAGAAGAGGATGCATATCTTGATATAGGCGAATACGAAGCACGCCTAGAAAATGATTTTGAATAAGAATTCCTAAAGGAGGAAGTTCTTGGCATCCCTCTACCAAACCTATCTAGGGATAATAACCAACAATCCCTAATTATATGTCCTTGTTGTCTACAATGGAAACAAGAACGTCGTTCAATGTACGACCTATTCCAATGATTACCCACAAAAGGTTGAGGTGGAGAATGAACTGTTGGAGGCTTAGAAGATGAGGCATTTACAGGACGTGAACACTTATGTGTACACGTTGATGTAGAAGCCTCTGAAGTTGAGCAAGTAGATGTTGAAGGTTGTTCATTTTTAGATTTTACATTTGAATCCTTCATTTGATGTTGAACCCTTTTGGATTCATTTTCAACCTTGTTTTTACCCTTTGTATTTGAAACCTTTACAGTTTCATTGGTAAGTATATGATTTTCGGGCTTTATATTAACCTTTTCAACTTTAATTTCAGCCTCTTCCGGTAGATCCTCTATCTCAACACCCTCCTCTACACTAACTGGAGGTGTACTATCAGACTTAACAAAAGTAGGCAAGGAATACTCTGGCCGTTTAGTTTTCTCCTTTGCCTGCCTCTTGGGATTAGATTTAGCTTCTTTAGATTTTGAAGCTGGCCATGATGAGTAGTCAGCCACAAGTTCTTCGGTGCCTTCCTTAACAAGTAGAGGATAGTGATTAGTAGGAGGTGGGACTGAGTTATACCCCAGTCCTGCCTTACTACTTGTATTAGTCCTTTGCTTGTTAACGATTTCATCGAAAACATCACGAGACTCTGAGAAACTTGAGATTTTTCTATTGAAACTCACAGACTGAGATTTTAATTCAGAAAGTTCTTTATTCAACAATTCAATTTCTGTTAAATAACTTTTAATTGCATCTTGTTGACTAAAAACTTTTGCTTTAAAAGTCTGAGTATCTAACTTATAAGCTTCAATCTGCTTATCATAAAGTCTTTCATTAGCTTTTAGAAACTTATTTGACTCAGTAAGTTTCTCGACCTTTTCTCTCAAGTTTACATAGTCTATTTGGAAACATTTTAAAGAAGCTTCCAATTTAATACAGGAGATACAGGTAAAAGGTTCTTCAGGTTTTGTTTCTACCTCATGTATCTTTGCCAAAAGCGCACGGTGTTGAACCTTTCCTTGAAGCGCACTCCAGTCAAACAATCCTTGATTAAACACCACCATCTCCTTTGATGTTGTGCTATTCTCTGAAGTCTTGGGAGCTGAAGGTGTAGTGAATCCAGATGAGGTATATTTTTCCTTCTCACATTCTTTAGCAAAGTGTCCATAACTCTGACAGATTTTACATTTCACCTTGCCTTTATTAAAACCAAGACCTGTATCACCATCATCATCCAAATCCTTTCTACCCGTTCTCTGAAGAAACTTCTTGGTTCTTTGGGTTATCATGGCCATACTCCATTTGATGTCCATCTGCTCAAGATCATCAGAATCAATCTGTTCAAAGTCTTCCTCAGTAAGCTGCAGAGTACTAGCCTTCTTTGAAAGAAAAGTCTCATAAGAGTTGAGGAAAGCTGCAAAGATTGTGGCATGATCCTCAGTAGCCTTTGAAGGAGCTATTTGAGAAGTATAGGAAGCATATGAAGTGCTACCAAAAGGAGATGTAGCTGACTTGGAATCAGATCTGGAAGCATCATTGAGACTAGGATTTTGAATATCAGTCGCCTTTGACATCTTTTCTTTCTTCTTCATGTCAAGAGCATAAGCCTGTAAGTTATCAATGAGATCTTCCAAATCCATAATTTCAATTTCTGGATCTTGTTCAAACATTTCACCTTGGTATCCCAATCCTTAGGTAATGCACCTAATAACTTCTTATTTACTTCCCCATTATTAAGCACTATTCCTCCTTCAGTCAATTCTTTTACAAGTTGGGAGTATCTGTGGAACTCAACTTCCAAGGATTCATTTGATAGTAAATCAAATGTGTCAAACTGTTTCTGGACAAGTTCCACTCTATTTCTCCTATATTTTTCATATCCACCACAACATTTTTCAATAGCATGCCAGAGATCATATGCAATCTCATGATGTTTGAACATTTGTTGAACTTCCTTTGATAAGCATTTGATAATTGTTGAATAAGTTCTCCTTTCAGTATCCCAAGCTTTTCTTTCCTCTAGTTTCATGCCATTGTAAGACTTTTGTGGTGATACTCTTAAATTCTTTGTTCCAACTACTGGTCTTTCATATCTTTCTACCAATGAGTTCCACATATCTGGATCATTTTTAGATATGAAAGCTTCGAACTTAAATCTCCATTCAGCATAATCAGTATCAAATGTAAGCATGGGGGGTTCTATCTCACTAACAGCTCCACTATTGTAACGCATAAGAGCTTTAGAAGACATCTTCCAACCAGAACGTCGATACGGCCTCTTGCGACTTTTCTCTCCAAAACTGAATTTGAATAATTTCGAAAAATACCCGAGTATAGCGAAACTTATTCGACACTAAAACTAAGTTCTTTTAAGCTTAAAAACAAAATTTGAAATTAAAATTTTTTTCGCTTTTTTCCCGCCAAAATTGTCCGAAAACGTCCAAAAATGCCCGGGTAAAATGAAACTTTTTCAAAGCTAAAATTGAACAGTTTTAAAGCTAAGAAAAAATTTTGGAAACGCAAAATTTTTCGGGGATTTCCCGCCAAAAATGAAACTTTTTTTTTAAATCTAGAGCGACACTAAGGTAGTGTCGCTAGGAAGTGTCGCTGAAGGGAAGTGACTCTGGAAAGTGTCTCGGATAAATGACGCTAATAAGTGACGCTAGTAAGTGTCGCTAGAGGACAAGTGTCGCTATCATGTGTCGCAGGAACCCAAATTGGCGACACTTAAGGAAGTGTCGCTATGGAAGTGACGCAGGTAAGTGACGCTAAGTCGCGGCCAGCAGCCCCAAAAACCCTAAAAACGAAAATTTTCGAAACCCTTCTCAAAATTGACGAACGAACGATGAACAGGGTTGAAAAATCAACCAAAAACACGATATAATCAACACACATAACCCAGAAACTAATTATAACCGATTAATACCTCGCGAATCAACCGAAAACGCTCAAAATAACGATCCGAAATCGACGAATCCTTGATTCTCTATCTCTCACTAGTACAGATTTTGGCTTTGGTCACACCAGAAAAGTGTGACGAAAACCATATGGTCACACTCGTTTTTTCAGCGTGTGTGTGACTAAAGGTGCCGTGACCAAAGGGGTCCATACGGTCACATTACATGGTTAGTGGCCGTATCCATCTAAAAAGTGTGACAAAAACCATAAAATGTGTGACCGTATGCTCTTTAAAATTAAGTGAAAGTGTATTTTGTGTGACTATTGTCCATCCAATGGCCACTTGAATTGTAGGTTAGTGTGGCTATTTGTAACATTTAGTCACACAACGAGTGTTTTATTTTTGGGATTTGGTTACATAAATTTAAGTCAAGAGTGACCAAAAGTGTTAATAAGTGTGACCATATGTTCTTTAAAGTTAGCTAAACGTGTATTTTGTGTGACCATATGCTTTGTAATGTCAAGTAAACTTTTATTTTGTGTGACTATTCCCAACCAATGGCCACTTTATTTTTATGTTTGTGTGGCGTTTTGTATCATTTAGTCACACAAATAGTGATTTATTCTTGGATTTGGTCACATAAAATTAAGCCAGAAGTGGCCGTAGGTGATAAAAAGTGTGACCATATGGGCTGCAATGACAAGTAAACTTGTATTTTGTGTGACTATTGTCATTCAATGGCCACTTTATTTTTATGTTTGTGTGGCGTTTTGTATCATTTAGTCACTCAAAGAGTGATTTATTCTGGGATTTGGTCACACAAAATTAAGCCAAAAGTGGCCGTATGTGATAAAAAGTGTGACCATATAGGCTGCAATGTCAAGTAAACTTGTATTTTGTGTGACTATTGCCATTCAATGGCCACTTATTTTTTATGTTTGTGTGGCGTTTTGTATCATTTAGTCACTCAAAGAGTGATTTATTCTAGGATTTGGTGACACAAAATTAAGCCAAAAGTGGCCATATGTGATAAAAAGTGTGACCATATGGGCTGCAATGTCAAGTAAACTCGTATTTTGTGTGACCATTGCCATTCAATGGCCACTTTATTTTTATGTTTGTGTGGTGTTTTGTATCATCTAGTCACTCAAAGAGTGATTTAATATAGGATTCGGTCACATAAAATTAGATCAAAAGTGGCCGTAGGTTATAATAAGTGTGACCATATGCTTTGTAATGTCAAGTAAACTTTTATTTTGTGTGACTATTGCCAACCAATGGCCACTTTATTTTTATGTTTGTGTGGCGTTTTGTATCATTTAGTCACACAAATAGTGATTTATTCTTGGATTTGGTCACATAAAATTAGAGCAAAAGTGGCCGTAGGTGATAAAAAGTGTGACCATATGGGCTGCAATGACAAGTAAACTTGTATTTTGTGTGACTATTGCCATCCAATGGCCACTTTATTTTTATGTTTGTGTGGCTTTTTCTATCCTTTAGTCACTCAAAGAGTGATTTATCCTGGGATTTGGTCACATAAAATTAAGCCAAAAGTGGCCGTATGTGATAAAAAGTGTGACCATATGGGCTGCAATGTCAAGTAAACTCGTATTTTGTGTGACCATTGCCATTCAATGGCCACTTTTTTTTTATGTTTGTGTGGCGTTTTGTATCATTTAGTCACTCAAAGAGTGATTTATTCTGGGATTTGGTCACACAAAATTAAGCCAAAAGTGGCCGTAGGTGATAATAAGTGTGACTATTGTTCACCCAATGGCCACTTGAATTGTATTTTTGTGTGGCGTTTTGCATTATTTAGTCACACATAATTAATCAAACGGTGGCCACAATGTGTGACCATATTATGTGACTACATATTTTAGTCACATATAACAAATCAATAATTTGTGTAACAATATGAATTACGTAGTATACAACACCACAAATTAAATTTCAATGTACATAATTCAATGCACAAATCAATAATATAATTGGATTGTTTAATTTACATAATAATATCCTAAGTACTATAGTAATTGCATATATACTAAAATACACTTTCATATTAAACATCAGAGTTGTAAGGACTTTTGACTATTGAGTTTTCTATTCGCTTGCTTTCGCATGGCATCGGAAGACACAATAACCGGTGCTTTGCGCTTTTTCCTTGATACTTCTGGTGCAGTTTTGGTCTCACCAAATGCCTTTTGTCCAGTAGTTGGTGGTGTTACCTGTACAATCAACAAGGGGCATATGGATCAAACACCAAATTAAATATGAAGAACAATGTAGGACAAAAAAACGTACCTCCTCATCAAAAATCACTTGATTCTTGGGCCATGCATAAAAACCACCTACTGCATCGATAGCTGTTTTGAAACCATCGTTTCCGTTGTCCGGAATACAAGCTGCATGCACTAGCGCTTTATCAACTGACACTTTGTAGCAATCCTTTGGGAGTGGGCTGCTATGCATCATCACTTTTCCTTTTGACAAGTAGACAGTACCCAAAGCAATGATGTTGGTCCTCTTTAGGTGCCACAGTTTACACTTGAATAACTAAAGAAAATGATAATGATTATTATGTATATATATATATATATATATATATATATATATATATATATATATATATATATATATATATATGTATGTATGTATGCATCAGAATTATATTAAACTGATCGAAGAATGTATCAACATTTTGGAATATATATATACATACATGCGGTGGTGTTGACCTTGCTGGAGACAGATTATTTTGCCTCTGTTTAGGTTGAAACGTGTTGACTTGTGAATCAGGCGTCCTATTTGACTCGTCAGCAGATTTAACAACCAGTTCCTATATAAAACTCGGTAAGTAAGTCATGTATGTAAAATTATTAAATCACAGTGAGAAATATTAAAGTCAAATTAATTCAACTGTTTTAATACTTACACTTGTTTTTGTTGGCATTTCCATAGTAGTTGTGAGTCCATTAGACTTGTGAAAGCTGGAATCCTTCTCACATCCAACATCACTTAACGCCACTCCACCATACTGAACAGTATTGGAAGCGTTAGGATTAACGTCCACTGTTGGAGACACCTGCAATAAAAATTATACATTTGTTAGCAAAATTTTGTAAACTGATGTATAAAAGGTTAGCATAATTAATACAACAAATGCCTTTCCTCTAATGCTGGTACAGCAGTTGACAATGAATTTAGCTGATCCCCTTCTTACGCATCAAACCGACCCTTAAGTTTGGTAACCATTGACTGTGTTTCAAGCACCTAATCCTGCAAAGACTTTATTATTGTGTCTTTGTCTTGACGTGCGCGTCTCTCAGCAGCAAGCTCTGCTTCAAGTAACTTGACTTTCTCATCATTGCAGGCATTTCTGTTTCGAGCAGGAAGATTAAAAAACTTTTTGACAGTCACTCCGCTTCCCACTCCTCGTGCGTACCCCGACTTTTCGGGTCCAAATACCTTTGTCAAGGCATCAGTCCCATCATCAACCTTTAAGGTTCCGGCTTTGATCTGTGCCTCCGTGTCTTTCTGCATTACAGATTAATTTAATTCCAATAGGCAGTAATTAATTTGTTTCATGAAAATAAACATGAATAATGTAAATGATGAATTAGCATGTCAAAATACTTACTACGTTATCTACCTTTTCTTTAGTCCTTTCGTCACGAAATACCCCTTCTTTGTTTTGCCTTCCTCTCAACCACAAGACACCACGTCCGGGTTCTTCATGTGCTTCAATGACTTTTTCTTCGATCTTATAATCATCAAATACACATGTAAATTAAATTTAACACAATTAATATATAAACTTAGAAAATAGAAAACGGAAACAAATTAGATAGTATTTAGAAACAAACATTCAAAATGTAAATGTAGTTACCAATTTCTTTTTCACATGTACGTATCCGCCTCGTCCCATCGTATGCAGATAAACAAACATGGAGCGCGCCTCCTTTGATGCATCAGACTTTTTCTTAATTACAGAATTGAACAAAAAGATATATATATATATATATATATATATATATATATATATATATATATATATATATATATAGTTAATGCATAAATTTGCAAACACAATAATATATATGAAAGATATATGTATGGACCTAATTAATATAATGACCAATACCTGGTAAGCCTCGGTGCTCGTATGCTGAACGAAAGCACCCCATTCCGGGGCTTTGACAATTGCACTATACTTGAATGGGACTTCAGTTAATTTTGAAGGTGTATCTTTGTTGGGCAGTATGTATTTTTCCCTCAACTTTCTTCTGAAATTCCTTAGATGGGCACCAAGATGATTCATTATTGACTTTCTGTATGTGTCTTCAACATCAAAATATCGCTGCAAAATCAATTAAGAATCAATTGCAGACTTTTGCTCAAATATGATTACAGACTACAAAACGGATTAATGTATTCTCAAATATACACACAAATGATACACAAATCTGATTAACAGCAATCTGTTCTTTTAACATTAACAAATTAAAAATAATTGCATAATTAAAAGGGATCAGTTGATAAAACTTGCCTTGATTTCTTCCCAAAGTTTAGCTCTTGCTTCTGCATCGACCTTCTTCCAGGAAAGAATCTTCAAGCCTATTTGCTCACGAACAATGTCTCCTAGAAAACTTGCAAACACTGCTCTGTTATCACCTGTTAGCCTATCCATTGCATCGAAGGTTATCTTTAGCTTTAATGCACCCTGTTTGATGTATTGGTTGCGAAACTTGGATAACCTTGTAATGCCCCTCGGTGGAACCACTTTGTTTGCAATTGAATTCTCGATTCCATCGTCAGCCTGTTCATCATCAAAATCATCGTACTGCTCTGATTTATATCCATG
The DNA here is from genome assembly GCA_949592205.1 of Helichrysum umbraculigerum. Classification (NCBI taxonomy): domain Eukaryota; kingdom Viridiplantae; phylum Streptophyta; class Magnoliopsida; order Asterales; family Asteraceae; genus Helichrysum; species Helichrysum umbraculigerum. Next base: position 8,452,015 of record CATIUR010000008.1, read on the forward strand.
ATCTTCTTCCTCATAGCCATTACTATGGTAAATAGTAGTATCATTATTATCGGCTTCATTAATATCCATGATCCTTTAGTTCTTTAGGATAGAGTTGATGAATTATCACGTTTAAATTTTTTGATAATGGTTGATTTTGATCGGCAGAAAAGTGTAAAAACAGAATAATGATTGTGTTTGTACTGGTGTGGAGGCATTAACTGTAATTATCGAATTTTAAGGAATGTAAATGGTCACGTCTAATTTAAAATTTTCGACTAATTTTGGCTATAAATATAAATTTAAAAATATTCTGTAAATATTTGGCTCCAAAAAAAAAAAAAAAAGAAGTTCAGAAACATATGAAAAAAAGTAAAATGCATCAATTAGAATAGTGGTATAGGTGGTGGAAGGTGTTAGGTTGGTCGCATGTTCAAGTCTTATACCCTATCTTTTTTTGCTTTTTTTTTTTGTTACATGATTATGTTATATTTTAATGGAAGATGGACATCTGTTAACTAATAACAATCATTGTAAAATAGTTTGAGTAAATATTATGAACAAGGTTTGGCCTATTGTTTATGAGTTTTTTTTAAGCATGAGTACATTATTTCAAATGATGATTAACTAACCCGAATTCGAAGCTTATTTAGCCACCTGAATTTGAAAAACCCCAGTTTTAGTATTTACATTTTGATCCATCAGTTTTGATTAATTAGTTTTAATTAACCATTAAACAGGTGTGTTAATAATTTTATTCAAAACCAACAACAATGAAACACCGAAATATACGCAAACAAATACACAAATATGAAACGTTGTTAAGTTGTATATATATATATAGTAGCATCATCAAAAAACTAATAACCAAATTATCCAACAAACATACATCGTTAACTAACTATACCTAAACATCCCACATTCGTACAAACCAAAGGTAACTAGCATCCCACAAACAAACCTTACATCTAAACAGATATTCATTGCCAAACCACAAATGGTCCATTAAACTACGCTGGGTTGCACGGGGGTGTGAACTACAATGATAGAACCTAGGATGGAATTTCCTTGGGCTTAAGCGGTCGCGATCATTCAAGATCATTCTAACATTGTAAATGGTTCGCCTCACAATCCAGCGACCTTCTAACCTTATGTACTCGTCGTGCAACATTTTCCTTGCTTCTTCCATCATTCCTCCACCTTCCGCCATTAGCTGCATACCGAGGACAAATGTAGTATCAGTTTGTCCCAAACGCGATGCCTGTTGCAGCATTTCCTTTCCTGCAGCCTCATCACCCGCATAGAACATCCTCATCTGATCAACACAATACAGAAAAAACATAAATACGTATGTAACAGAGTACCTCATAACCTACATATATAAAACATCATCATCTGATCAACACAATAATATAGAAACATAAATATGTATGTAACAGAGTACCAAAAAAACTGGTAATGAATGGAAAATAAACTGTACCAATCCATCTCTGAACAACATGTGTCGGTTTCCTTTCTCCCGCAAAAGTGCTAGCACTTCAGTTTTCTGTATCAAGAACCGAGTGGAAAAGATGGAATCAACTTCCATCCTTTTATACACCTCATCCGAATCACCGGCTCGTCTGAAGGCTCTGCAACTGTAATGTAGGTAAACACAAAAGCAATATAAATCGCTCATAGATGGTAATTACTTAAACACTGTTCATTCACAAAATTCAATCCAAGCCCTAATAAATGTGCTACGGTTCAGTAAAATCACACTTAATTAATCGATTAAATAGGCAAATGCAGTAGTATTTAAGTTCAATCGATAGTGTTTACTAGGTTAGGAGACTTACAGAGTCTTGAATTTAAAAACGTCAGTTGCCCTAGAAGCACCCAAATGCGCTAATATGTTGGTGATTCCATCCGGCAGTTCAGAAAGCGATAATCCATGTTCCATAGTCGATCGTCGTCGTTTTGGTAGTTGGAAGTCCATGGTTGTGATCTTTGTTTGAAGATTTGGTGATGCTCTGTTTCAAAGGGTTTGGAAGTTTGAAAGCCGGGAAGTGAATAGTTGGGTGATGAACTGGAATAATCACAAGCCTCCATTCTTCCCTTTTAGTAAATTACGGACATGCCCTCTAAAATAAAATGCTTCTTATTGGATTAGGAAGGGTATTTATGTCAATAACACCTTTAATGTATATATTTAAACGTTTACAAATATGGTAACAAGATAAATTACTTTTATATGTGATACAGAATTTTACAATAACATACTTATTTACATTCAAAAACTATTATGCAAATCTTAAATTAAATGTTGAAATCATTAACTATATCCTAAGTTGTGTTATACCTTAGTATAAGTTGTATAATTAAACTTTGGATAAGTAGTATTATTATATCCTAAGTTTGTTTTTGGCGTTCGTGAAACAATTAAATGACGGCGTTTACTTTGAAGCAAACTACTATACTTAAACTTAGGATAAGCTTAAATTAAATAATTTTGAATTCATTAATAATTATATCTTAAGTCGTATTATAACCTTAGTAGAAGTTGTATATTCAAACTTAGGATAAGGTGTTTTAGTCAGGAAAATGACGAATTAATTATATCCTAAGTTTTATGATAAAGTAAATGATTAATTTATTATATCCAAAGTTTGTAAATGGCTTATGTGACAAGGACGACGGCGTTTGAAGCGAACTAATATATCCAAACTTAGGATAAGGTGTTTTAGTCAGGAAAATGACGAATTAATTATATCCTAAGTTTGTAAATGGCTAATGTGACATGGACGACGGCGTTTGAAGCGAACTACTATATTCAAACTTAGGATAAGGTGTTTTAGTCAGGAAAATGACGAATTAATTATATCTTAAGTTTATTATAAAGTAAATGATTAATTTATTATATCCAAAGTTTGTAAATGGCTTAAGTGACATGGACGACGGCGTTTGAAGCGAACTACTATATCCAAACTTAGGATAAGGTGTTTTAGTCAGGAAAATGACGAATTAATTATATCCTTAGTTTTATTATAAAGTAAATGATTAATTTATTATATCCAAAGTTTGTAAATGGCTTATGTAACATGGACGACGGCGTTTGAAGCGAACTACTATATCCAAACTTAGGAGAAGGTGTTTTAGTCAGGAAAATGACGAATTAATTATATCCTAAGTTTTATTATAAAGTAAATGATTAATTTATTATATCCTAAGTTTGTAAATGGCTTATGTGACATGGACTACGGCTTTGGAAGCGAACTACTATATCCAAACTTAGGATAAGGTGTTTTAGTCAGGAAAATGACGAATTAATTATATCCTAAGTTTTATTATAAAGTAAATGATTAATTTATTATATCCTAAGTTTGTAAATGGCTTATGTGACATGGACGACGGCGTTTGAAGCGAACTGCTATATTCAAACATAGGATAAGGTGTTTTAGTCAGGAAAATGACGAATTAATTATATCCTAAGTTTTATTATAAAGTAAATGATTAATTTATTATATCCAAAGTTTGTAAATGGCTTATGTGACATGGACGACGGTGTTTGAAGCGAACTACTATATCCAAACTTAGGATAAGGTGTTTTAGTCAGGAAAATGACGAATTAATTATATCCTAAGTTATATTATATAGTAAATGATTAATTTATTATATCCTAAGTTTGTAAATGGCTTATGTGACATGGACGATGGCGTTTGAAGCGAACTACTATATTCAAACTTAGGATAAGGTGTTTTGGGTCAGGAAAATGACGAATTAATTATATCCTAAGTTTTATTTTAAAGTAAATGATTAATTTATTATATTCTAAGTTTGTAAATGGCTTATGTGACATGGACGATGGCGTTTGAAGCAAACTACTATATTCAAACTTAGGATAAGGTGTTTTTGTCAGGAAAATGACGAATTAATTATATCCTAAGTTTTATTATAAAGTAAATGATTAATTTATTATATCCAAAGTTTGTAAATGGCTTATGTGACATGGACGACGGTGTTTGAAGCGAACTACTATATCCAAACTTAGGATAAGGTGTTTTAGTCAGGAAAATGATGAATTAATTCTATCCTAAGTTATATTATATAGTAAATGATTAATTTATTATATCCTAAGTTTGTAAATGGCTTATGTGACATGGACGATGGCTTTTGAAGCGAACTACTATATTCAAACTTAGGATAAGGTGTTTTGGGTCAGGAAAATGACGAATTAATTATATCCTAAGTTTTATTTTAAAGTAAATGATTAATTTATTATATTCTAAGTTTGTAAATGGCTTATGTGACATGGACGATGGCGTTTGAAGCAAACTACTATATTCAAACTTAGGATAAGGTGTTTTTGTCAGGAAAATGACGAATTAATTATATCCTAAGTTTTATTATAAAGTAAATGATTAATTTATTATATCCTAAGTTTGTTATTGGCTTATGTGACATGGACGACGGCGTTTGAAGCGAACTACTATATTCAAACTTAGGATAAGGTGTTTTAGTCAGGAAAATGACGAATTAAATGTATCCTAAGTTTTATTATATACTAAATGATTAATTTATTATATCCTAAGTTTGTAATTGGCTTATGTGACATGGACGACGGCGTTTGAAGCGAACTACTATATTCAAACTTAGGATAAGGTGTTTTAGTCAGGAAAATGATGATTTAATTATATCCTAAGTTTTATTATAAAGTAAATTATTAATTTATTATATCCTAAGTTTGTAAATGGCTTATGTGACATGGACGACGGCGTTTGGAGCGAACTACTATATCCAAACTTAGGATAAGGTGTTTTAGTCAGGAAAATGACGAATTAATTATATCCTAAGTTTTATTATAAAGTAAATGATTAATTTATTATATCCTAAGTTTGTAAATGGCTTATGTGACATGGACGACGGCGTTTGAAGCGAACTACTATATTCAAACTTAGGATAAGGTGTTATTGTCAGTAAAATGACGAATTAATTATATCCTAAGTTTTATTATAAAGTAAATGATTAATTTATTATATCCTAAGTTTGTAAATGGCTTATGTGACATGGACGACGGCGTTTGAAGCGAACTACTATATTCAAACTTAGGATAAGGTGTTATTGTCAGTAAAATGACGAATTAATTATATCCTAAGTTTTATTATAAAGTAAATGATTAATTTATTATATCCTAAGTTTGTAAATGGCTTATGTGACATGGACGACGGCGTTTGAAGCGAACTACTATATTCAAACTTAGGATAAGGTGTTTTAGTCAGGAAAATGACGAATTAATTATATCCTAACTTTTATTATAAAGTAAATGATTAATTTATTATATCCAAAGTTTGTAAATGGCTTATGTGACATGGACGATGGCGTTTGAAGAGAACTACTATATCCAAACTTAGGATAAGGTGTTTTAGTCAGGAAAATGACGAATTAATTATATCCTAAGTTTTATTATAAAGTAAATGGTTAATTTATTATATCCTAAGTTTGTAAATGGCTTATGTGACATGGACGACGGCGTTTGAAGCGAACTACTATATCCAAACTTAGGATAAGGTGTTTTAGTCAGGAAAATGACGAATTAATTATATCCTAAGTTTTATTATAAAGTAAATGATTAATTTATTATATCCTAAGTTTGTAAATGGCTTATGTGACATGGACGACGGCGTTTGAAGCGAACTACTATATCCAAACTTAGGATAAGGTGTTTTAGTTAGGAAAATGACGAATTAATTATATCCTAAGTTTTATTATAAAGTAAATGATTAATTTATTATATCCAAAGTTTGTAAATGGCTTATGTGACATGGACGACAGCGTTTGAAGCGAACTACTATATCCAAACTTAGGAGAAGGTGTTTTAGTCAGGAAAATGACGAATTAATTATATCCTAAGTTTTATTATAAAGTAAATGATTAATTTATTATATCCTAAGTTTGTAAATGGCTTATGTGACATGGACGACGGCTTTGGAAGCGAACTACTATATCCAAACTTAGGATAAGGTGTTTTAGTCAGGAAAATGACGAATTAATTATATCCTAAGTTTTATTATAAAGTAAATGATTAATTTATTATATCCTAAGTTTATAAATGGCTTATGTGACATGGACGACGGCGTTTTAAGCGAACTACTATATCCAAACTTAGGATAAGGTGTTTTTGTCAGGAAAATGACGAATTAATTATATCCTTAGTTTTATTATAAAGTAAATGATTAATTTATTATATCCAAAGTTTGTAAATGGCTTATGTGACATGGACGACGGCGTTTGAAGCGAACTACTATATCCAAACTTAGGAGAAGGTGTTTTAGTCAGGAAAATGACGAATTAATTATATCCTAAGTTTTATTATAAAGTAAATGATTAATTTATTATATCCTAAGTTTGTAAATGGCTTATGTGACATTGACGACGGCTTTGGAAGCGAACTACTATATCCAAACTTAGGATAAGGTGTTTTAGTCAGGAAAATGACGAATTAATTATATCCTAAGTTTTATTATAAAGTAAATGATTAATTTATTATATCCTAAGTTTGTAAATGGCTTATGTGACATGGACGACGGCGTTTGAAGCGAACTGCTATATTCAAACTTAGGATAAGGTGTTTTAGTCTGGAAAATGACGAATTAATTATATCCTAAGTTTTATTATAAAGTAAATGATTAATTTATTATATCCAAAGTTTGTAAATGGCTTATGTGACATGGACGACGGTGTTTGAAGCGAACTACTATATCCAAACTTAGGATAAGGTGTTTTAGTCAGGAAAATGACGAATTAATTATATCCTAAGTTATATTATATAGTAAATGATTAATTTATTATATCCTAAGTTTGTAAATGGCTTATGTGACATGGACGATGGCGTTTGAAGCGAACTACTATATTCAAAGTTAGGATAAGGTGTTTTGGGTCAGGAAAATGACGAATTAATTATATCCTAAGTTTTATTTTAAAGTAAATGATTAATTTATTATATTCTAAGTTTGTAAATGGCTTATGTGACATGGACGATGGCGTTTGAAGCAAACTACTATATTCAAACTTAGGATAAGGTGTTTTTGTCAGGAAAATGACGAATTAATTATATCCTAAGTTTTATTATAAAGTAAATGATTAATTTATTATATCCAAAGTTTGTAAATGGCTTATGTGACATGGACGACGGTGTTTGAAGCGAACTACTATATCCAAACTTAGGATAAGGTGTTTTAGTCAGGAAAATGACGAATTAATTCTATCCTAAGTTATATTATATAGTAAAAGATTAATTTATTATATCCTAAGTTTGTAAATGGCTTATGTGACATGGACGATGGCGTTTGAAGCGAACTACTATATTCAAACTTAGGATAAGGTGTTTTGGGTCAGGAAAATGACGAATTAATTATATCCTAAGTTTTATTTTAAAGTAAATGATTAATTTATTATATTCTAAGTTTGTAAATGGCTTATGTGACATGGACGATGGCGTTTGAAGCAAACTACTATATTCAAACTTAGGATAAGGTGTTTTAGTCAGGAAAATGACGAATTAATTCTATCCTAAGTTATATTATATAGTAAATGATTAATTTATTATATCCTAAGTTTGTAAATGGCTTATGTGACATGGACGATGGCGTTTGAAGCGAACTACTATATTCAAACTTAGGATAAGGTGTTTTGGGTCAGGAAAATGACGAATTAATTATATCCTAAGTTTTATTTTAAAGTAAATGATTAATTTATTATATTCTAAGTTTGTAAATGGCTTATGTGACATGGACGATGGCGTTTGAAGCAAACTACTATATTCAAACTTAGGATAAGGTGTTTTTGTCAGGAAAATGACGAATTAATTATATCCTAAGTTTTATTATAAAGTAAATGATTAATTTATTATATCCTAAGTTTGATATTGGCTTATGTGACATGGACGACGGCGTTTGAAGCGAACTACTATATTCAAACTTAGGATAAGGTGTTTTAGTCAGGAAAATGATGAATTAAATGTATCCTAAGTTTTATTATATAATAAATGATTAATTTATTATATCCTAAGTTTGTAATTGGCTTATGTGACATGGACGACGGCGTTTGAAGCGAACTACTATATTCAAACTTAGGATAAGGTGTTTTAGTCAGGAAAATGATGATTTAATTATATCGTAAGTTTTATTATAAAGTAAATGATTAATTTATTATATCCTAAGTTTGTAAATGGCTTATGTGACATGGACGACGGCGTTTGGAGCGAACTACTATATCCAAACTTAGGATAAGGTGTTTTAGTCAGGAAAATGACGAATTAATTATATCCTAAGTTTTATTATAAAGTAAATGATTAATTTATTATATCCTAAGTTTGTAAATGGCTTATGTGACATGGACGACGGCGTTTGAAGCGAACTACTATATTCAAACTTAGGATAAGGTGTTATTGTCAGTAAAATGACGAATTAATTATATCCTAAGTTTTATTATAAAGTAAATGATTAATTTATTATATCCTAAGTTTGTAAATGGCTTATGTGACATGGACGACGGCGTTTGAAGCGAACTACTATATTCAAACTTAGGATAAGGTGTTATTGTCAGTAAAATGACGAATTAATTATATCCTAAGTTTTATTATAAAGTAAATGATTAATTTATTATATCCTAAGTTTGTAAATGGCTTATGTGACATGGACGACGGCGTTTGAAGCGAACTACTATATTCAAACTTAGGATAAGGTGTTTTAGTCAGGAAAATGACGAATTAATTATATCCTAAGTTTTATTATAAAGTAAATGATTAATTTATTATATCCAAAGTTTGTAAATGGCTTATGTGACATGGACGATGGCGTTTGAAGAGAACTACTATATCCAAACTTAGGATAAGGTGTTTTAGTCAGGAAAATGACGAATTAATTATATCCTAAGTTTTATTATAAAGTAAATGGTTAATTTATTATATCCTAAGTTTGTAAATGGCTTATGTGACATGGACGACGGCGTTTGAAGCGAACTACTATATCCAAACTTAGGATAAGGTGTTTTAGTCAGGAAAATGACGAATTAATTATATCCTAAGTTTTATTATAAAGTAAATGATTAATTTATTATATCCTAAGTTTGTAAATGGCTTATGTGACATGGACGACGGCGTTTGAAGCGAACTACTATATCCAAACTTAGGATAAGGTGTTTTAGTTAGGAAAATGACGAATTAATTATATCCTAAGTTTTATTATAAAGTAAATGATTAATTTATTATATCCAAAGTTTGTAAATGGCTTATGTGACATGGACGACAGCGTTTGAAGCGAACTACTATGTCCAAACTTAGGAGAAGGTGTTTTAGTCAGGAAAATGACGAATTAATTATATCCTAAGTTTTATTATAAAGTAAATGATTAATTTATTATATCCTAAGTTTGTAAATGGCTTATGTGACATGGACGACGGCTTTGGAAGCGAACTACTATATCCAAACTTAGGATAAGGTGTTTTAGTCAGGAAAATGACGAATTAATTATATCCTAAGTTTTATTATAAAGTAAATGATTAATTTATTATATCCTAAGTTTATAAATGGCTTATGTGACATGGACGACGGCGTTTTAAGCGAACTACTATATCCAAACTTAGGATAAGGTGTTTTAGTCAGGAAAATGACGAATTAATTATATCCTTAGTTTTATTATAAAGTAAATGATTAATTTATTATATCCAAAGTTTGTAAATGGCTTATGTGACATGGACGACGGCGTTTGAAGCGAACTACTATATCCAAACTTAGGAGAAGGTGTTTTAGTCAGGAAAATGACGAATTAATTATATCCTAAGTTTTATTATAAAGTAAATGATTAATTTATTATATCCTAAGTTTGTAAATGGCTTATGTGACATTGACGACGGCTTTGGAAGCGAACTACTATATCCAAACTTAGGATAAGGTGTTTTAGTCAGGAAAATGACGAATTAATTATATCCTAAGTTTTATTATAAAGTAAATGATTAATTTATTATATCCTAAGTTTGTAAATGGCTTATGTGACATGGACGACGGCGTTTGAAGCGAACTGCTATATTCAAACTTAGGATAAGGTGTTTTAGTCTGGAAAATGACGAATTAATTATATCCTAAGTTTTATTATAAAGTAAATGATTAATTTATTATATCCAAAGTTTGTAAATGGCTTATGTGACATGGACGACGGTGTTTGAAGCGAACTACTATATCCAAACTTAGGATAAGTTGTTTTAGTCAGGAAAATGACGAATTAATTATATCCTAAGTTATATTATATAGTAAATGATTAATTTATTATATCCTAAGTTTGTAAATGGCTTATGTGACATGGACGATGGCGTTTGAAGCGAACTACTATATTCAAAGTTAGGATAAGGTGTTTTGGGTCAGGAAAATGACGAATTAATTATATCCTAAGTTTTATTTTAAAGTAAATGATTAATTTATTATATTCTAAGTTTGTAAATGGCTTATGTGACATGGACGATGGCGTTTGAAGCAAACTACTATATTCAAACTTAGGATAAGGTGTTTTTGTCAGGAAAATGACGAATTAATTATATCCTAAGTTTTATTATAAAGTAAATGATTAATTTATTATATCCAAAGTTTGTAAATGGCTTATGTGACATGGACGACGGTGTTCGAAGCGAACTACTATATCCAAACTTAGGATAAGGTGTTTTAGTCAGGAAAATGACGAATTAATTCTATCCTAAGTTATATTATATAGTAAAAGATTAATTTATTATATCCTAAGTTTGTAAATGGCTTATGTGACATGGACGATGGCGTTTGAAGCGAACTACTATATTCAAACTTAGGATAAGGTGTTTTGGGTCAGGAAAATGACGAATTAATTATATCCTAAGTTTTATTTTAAAGTAAATGATTAATTTATTATATTCTAAGTTTGTAAATGGCTTATGTGACATGGACGATGGCGTTTGAAGCAAACTACTATATTCAAACTTAGGATAAGGTGTTTTAGTCAGGAAAATGACGAATTAATTCTATCCTAAGTTATATTATATAGTAAATGATTAATTTATTATATCCTAAGTTTGTAAATGGCTTATGTGACATGGACGATGGCGTTTGAAGCGAACTACTATATTCAAACTTAGGATAAGGTGTTTTGGGTCAGGAAAATGACGAATTAATTATATCCTAAGTTTTATTTTAAAGTAAATGATTAATTTATTATATTCTAAGTTTGTAAATGGCTTATGTGACATGGACGATGGCGTTTGAAGCAAACTACTATATTCAAACTTAGGATAAGGTGTTTTTGTCAGGAAAATGACGAATTAATTATATCCTAAGTTTTATTATAAAGTAAATGATTAATTTATTATATCCTAAGTTTGTTATTGGCTTATGTGACATGGACGACGGCGTTTGAAGCGAACTACTATATTCAAACTTAGGATAAGGTGTTTTAGTCAGGAAAATGACGAATTAAATGTATCCTAAGTTTTATTATATAATAAATGATTAATTTATTATATCCTAAGTTTGTAATTGGCTTATGTGACATGGACGACGGCGTTTGAAGCGAACTACTATATTCAAACTTAGGATAAGGTGTTTTAGTCAGGAAAATGATGATTTAATTATATCCTAAGTTTTATTATAAAGTAAATGATTAATTTATTATATCCTAAGTTTGTAAATGGCTTATGTGACATGGACGACGGCGTTTGGAGCGAACTACTATATCCAAACTTAGGATAAGGTGTTTTAGTCAGGAAAATGACGAATTAATTATATCCTAAGTTTTATTATAAAGTAAATGATTAATTTATTATATCCTAAGTTTGTAAATGGCTTATGTGACATGGACGACGGCGTTTGAAGCGAACTACTATATTCAAACTTAGGATAAGGTGTTATTGTCAGTAAAATGACGAATTAATTATATCCTAAGTTTTATTATAAAGTAAATGATTAATTTATTATATCCTAAGTTTGTAAATGGCTTATGTGACATGGACGACGGCGTTTGAAGCGAACTACTATATTCAAACTTAGGATAAGGTGTTATTGTCAGTAAAATGACGAATTAATTATATCCTAAGTTTTATTATAAAGTAAATGATTAATTTATTATATCCTAAGTTTGTAAATGGCTTATGTGACATGGACGACGGCGTTTGAAGCGAACTACTATATTCAAACTTAGGATAAGGTGTTTTAGTCAGGAAAATGACGAATTAATTATATCCTAAGTTTTATTATAAAGTAAATGATTAATTTATTATATCCAAAGTTTGTAAATGGCTTATGTGACATGGACGATGGCGTTTGAAGAGAACTACTATATCCAAACTTAGGATAAGGTGTTTTAGTCAGGAAAATGACGAATTAATTATATCCTAAGTTTTATTATAAAGTAAATGGTTAATTTATTATATCCTAAGTTTGTAAATGGCTTATGTGACATGGACGACGGCGTTTGAAGCGAACTACTATATCCAAACTTAGGATAAGGTGTTTTAGTCAGGAAAATGACGAATTAATTATATCCTAAGTTTTATTATAAAGTAAATGATTAATTTATTATATCCTAAGTTTGTAAATGGCTTATGTGACATGGACGACGGCGTTTGAAGCGAACTACTATATCCAAACTTAGGATAAGGTGTTTTAGTTAGGAAAATGACGAATTAATTATATCCTAAGTTTTATTATAAAGTAAATGATTAATTTATTATATCCAAAGTTTGTAAATGGCTTATGTGACATGGACGACAGCGTTTGAAGCGAACTACTATATCCAAACTTAGGAGAAGGTGTTTTAGTCAGGAAAATGACGAATTAATTATATCCTAAGTTTTATTATAAAGTAAATGATTAATTTATTATATCCTAAGTTTGTAAATGGCTTATGTGACATGGACGACGGCTTTGGAAGCGAACTACTATATCCAAACTTAGGATAAGGTGTTTTAGTCAGGAAAATGACGAATTAATTATATCCTAAGTTTTATTATAAAGTAAATGATTAATTTATTATATCCTAAGTTTATAAATGGCTTATGTGACATGGACGACGGCGTTTTAAGCGAACTACTATATCCAAACTTAGGATAAGGTGTTTTAGTCAGGAAAATGACGAATTAATTATATCCTTAGTTTTATTATAAAGTAAATGATTAATTTATTATATCCAAAGTTTGTAAATGGCTTATGTGACATGGACGACGGCGTTTGAAGCGAACTACTATATCCAAACTTAGGAGAAGGTGTTTTAGTCAGGAAAATGACGAATTAATTATATCCTAAGTTTTATTATAAAGTAAATGATTAATTTATTATATCCTAAGTTTGTAAATGGCTTATGTGACATTGACGACGGCTTTGGAAGCGAACTACTATATCCAAACTTAGGATAAGGTGTTTTAGTCAGGAAAATGACGAATTAATTATATCCTAAGTTTTATTATAAAGTAAATGATTAATTTATTATATCCTAAGTTTGTAAATGGCTTATGTGACATGGACGACGGCGTTTGAAGCGAACTGCTATATTCAAACTTAGGATAAGGTGTTTTAGTCTGGAAAATGACGAATTAATTATATCCTAAGTTTTATTATAAAGTAAATGATTAATTTATTATATCCAAAGTTTGTAAATGGCTTATGTGACATGGACGACGGTGTTTGAAGCGAACTACTATATCCAAACTTAGGATAAGGTGTTTTAGTCAGGAAAATGACGAATTAATTATATCCTAAGTTATATTATATAGTAAATGATTAATTTATTATATCCTAAGTTTGTAAATGGCTTATGTGACATGGACGATGGCGTTTGAAGCGAACTACTATATTCAAAGTTAGGATAAGGTGTTTTGGGTCAGGAAAATGACGAATTAATTATATCCTAAGTTTTATTTTAAAGTAAATGATTAATTTATTATATTCTAAGTTTGTAAATGGCTTATGTGACATGGACGATGGCGTTTGAAGCAAACTACTATATTCAAACTTAGGATAAGGTGTTTTTGTCAGGAAAATGACGAATTAATTATATCCTAAGTTTTATTATAAAGTAAATGATTAATTTATTATATCCAAAGTTTGTAAATGGCTTATGTGACATGGACGACGGTGTTTGAAGCGAACTACTATATCCAAACTTAGGATAAGGTGTTTTAGTCAGGAAAATGACGAATTAATTCTATCCTAAGTTATATTATATAGTAAAAGATTAATTTATTATATCCTAAGTTTGTAAATGGCTTATGTGACATGGACGATGGCGTTTGAAGCGAACTACTATATTCAAACTTAGGATAAGGTGTTTTGGGTCAGGAAAATGACGAATTAATTATATCCTAAGTTTTATTTTAAAGTAAATGATTAATTTATTATATTCTAAGTTTGTAAATGGCTTATGTGACATGGACGATGGCGTTTGAAGCAAACTACTATATTCAAACTTAGGATAAGGTGTTTTAGTCAGGAAAATGACGAATTAATTCTATCCTAAGTTATATTATATAGTAAATGATTAATTTATTATATCCTAAGTTTGTAAATGGCTTATGTGACATGGACGATGGCGTTTGAAGCGAACTACTATATTCAAACTTAGGATAAGGTGTTTTGGGTCAGGAAAATGACGAATTAATTATATCCTAAGTTTTATTTTAAAGTAAATGATTAATTTATTATATTCTAAGTTTGTAAATGGCTTATGTGACATGGACGATGGCGTTTGAAGCAAACTACTATATTCAAACTTAGGATAAGGTGTTTTTGTCAGGAAAATGACGAATTAATTATATCCTAAGTTTTATTATAAAGTAAATAATTAATTTATTATATCCTAAGTTTGTTATTGGCTTATGTGACATGGACGACGGCGTTTGAAGCGAACTACTATATTCAAACTTAGGATAAGGTTATTTAGTCAGGAAAATGACGAATTAAATGTATCCTAAGTTTTATTATATAATAAATGATTAATTTATTATATCCTAAGTTTGTAATTGGCTTATGTGACATGGACGACGGCGTTTGAAGCGAACTACTATATTCAAACTTAGGATAAGGTGTTTTAGTCAGGAAAATGATGATTTAATTATATCCTAAGTTTTATTATAAAGTAAATGATTAATTTATTATATCCTAAGTTTGTAAATGGCTTATGTGACATGGACGACGGCGTTTGGAGCGAACTACTATATCCAAACTTAGGATAAGGTGTTTTAGTCAGGAAAATGACGAATTAATTATATCCTAAGTTTTATTATAAAGTAAATGATTAATTTATTATATCCTAAGTTTGTAAATGGCTTATGTGACATGGACGACGGCGTTTGAAGCGAACTACTATATTCAAACTTAGGATAAGGTGTTATTGTCAGTAAAATGACGAATTAATTATATCCTAAGTTTTATTATAAAGTAAATGATTAATTTATTATATCCTAAGTTTGTAAATGGCTTATGTGACATGGACGACGGCGTTTGAAGCGAACTACTATATTCAAACTTAGGATAAGGTGTTATTGTCAGTAAAATGACGAATTAATTATATCCTAAGTTTTATTATAAAGTAAATGATTAATTTATTATATCCAAAGTTTGTAAATGGCTTATGTGACATGGACGACGGTGTTTGAAGCGAACTACTATATCCAAACTTAGGATAAGGTGTTTTAGTCAGGAAAATGATGAATTAATTCTATCCTAAGTTATATTATATAGTAAATGATTAATTTATTATATCCTAAGTTTGTAAATGGCTTATGTGACATGGACGATGGCTTTTGAAGCGAACTACTATATTCAAACTTAGGATAAGGTGTTTTGGGTCAGGAAAATGACGAATTAATTATATCCTAAGTTTTATTTTAAAGTAAATGATTAATTTATTATATTCTAAGTTTGTAAATGGCTTATGTGACATGGACGATGGCGTTTGAAGCAAACTACTATATTCAAACTTAGGATAAGGTGTTTTTGTCAGGAAAATGACGAATTAATTATATCCTAAGTTTTATTATAAAGTAAATGATTAATTTATTATATCCTAAGTTTGTTATTGGCTTATGTGACATGGACGACGGCGTTTGAAGCGAACTACTATATTCAAACTTAGGATAAGGTGTTTTAGTCAGGAAAATGACGAATTAAATGTATCCTAAGTTTTATTATATAATAAATGATTAATTTATTATATCCTAAGTTTGTAATTGGCTTATGTGACATGGACGACGGCGTTTGAAGCGAACTACTATATTCAAACTTAGGATAAGGTGTTTTAGTCAGGAAAATGATGATTTAATTATATCCTAAGTTTTATTATAAAGTAAATGATTAATTTATTATATCCTAAGTTTGTAAATGGCTTATGTGACATGGACGACGGCGTTTGGAGCGAACTACTATATCCAAACTTAGGATAAGGTGTTTTAGTCAGGAAAATGACGAATTAATTATATCCTAAGTTTTATTATAAAGTAAATGATTAATTTATTATATCCTAAGTTTGTAAATGGCTTATGTGACATGGACGACGGCGTTTGAAGCGAACTACTATATTCAAACTTAGGATAAGGTGTTATTGTCAGTAAAATGACGAATTAATTATATCCTAAGTTTTATTATAAAGTAAATGATTAATTTATTATATCCTAAGTTTGTAAATGGCTTATGTGACATGGACGACGGCGTTTGAAGCGAACTACTATATTCAAACTTAGGATAAGGTGTTATTGTCAGTAAAATGACGAATTAATTATATCCTAAGTTTTATTATAAAGTAAATGATTAATTTATTATATCCTAAGTTTGTAAATGGCTTATGTGACATGGACGACGGCGTTTGAAGCGAACTACTATATTCAAACTTAGGATAAGGTGTTTTAGTCAGGAAAATGACGAATTAATTATATCCTAAGTTTTATTATAAAGTAAATGATTAATTTATTATATCCAAAGTTTGTAAATGGCTTATGTGACATGGACGATGGCGTTTGAAGAGAACTACTATATCCAAACTTAGGATAAGGTGTTTTAGTCAGGAAAATGACGAATTAATTATATCCTAAGTTTTATTATAAAGTAAATGGTTAATTTATTATATCCTAAGTTTGTAAATGGCTTATGTGACATGGACGACGGCGTTTGAAGCGAACTACTATATCCAAACTTAGGATAAGGTGTTTTAGTCAGGAAAATGACGAATTAATTATATCCTAAGTTTTATTATAAAGTAAATGATTAATTTATTATATCCTAAGTTTGTAAATGGCTTATGTGACATGGACGACGGCGTTTGAAGCGAACTACTATATCCAAACTTAGGATAAGGTGTTTTAGTTAGGAAAATGACGAATTAATTATATCCTAAGTTTTATTATAAAGTAAATGATTAATTTATTATATCCAAAGTTTGTAAATGGCTTATGTGACATGGACGACGGCGTTTGAAGCGAACTACTATATCCAAACTTAGGAGAAGGTGTTTTAGTCAGGAAAATGACGAATTAATTATATCCTAAGTTTTATTATAAAGTAAATGATTAATTTATTATATCCTAAGTTTGTAAATGGCTTATGTGACATGGACGACGGCTTTGGAAGCGAACTACTATATCCAAACTTAGGATAAGGTGTTTTAGTCAGGAAAATGACGAATTAATTATATCCTAAGTTTTATTATAAAGTAAATGATTAATTTATTATATCCTAAGTTTATAAATGGCTTATGTGACATGGACGACGGCGTTTTAAGCGAACTACTATATCCAAACTTAGGATAAGGTGTTTTAGTCAGGAAAATGACGAATTAATTATATCCTTAGTTTTATTATAAAGTAAATGATTAATTTATTATATCCAAAGTTTGTAAATGGCTTATGTGACATGGACGACGGCGTTTGAAGCGAACTACTATATCCAAACTTAGGAGAAGGTGTTTTAGTCAGGAAAATGACGAATTAATTATATCCTAAGTTTTATTATAAAGTAAATGATTAATTTATTATATCCTAAGTTTGTAAATGGCTTATGTGACATTGACGACGGCTTTGGAAGCGAACTACTATATCCAAACTTAGGATAAGGTGTTTTAGTCAGGAAAATGACGAATTAATTATATCCTAAGTTTTATTATAAAGTAAATGATTAATTTATTATATCCTAAGTTTGTAAATGGCTTATGTGACATGGACGACGGCGTTTGAAGCGAACTGCTATATTCAAACTTAGGATAAGGTGTTTTAGTCTGGAAAATGACGAATTAATTATATCCTAAGTTTTATTATAAAGTAAATGATTAATTTATTATATCCAAAGTTTGTAAATGGCTTATGTGACATGGACGACGGTGTTTGAAGCGAACTACTATATCCAAACTTAGGATAAGGTGTTTTAGTCAGGAAAATGACGAATTAATTATATCCTAAGTTATATTATATAGTAAATGATTAATTTATTATATCCTAAGTTTGTAAATGGCTTATGTGACATGGACGATGGCGTTTGAAGCGAACTACTATATTCAAAGTTAGGATAAGGTGTTTTGGGTCAGGAAAATGACGAATTAATTATATCCTAAGTTTTATTTTAAAGTAAATGATTAATTTATTATATTCTAAGTTTGTAAATGGCTTATGTGACATGGACGATGGCGTTTGAAGCAAACTACTATATTCAAACTTAGGATAAGGTGTTTTTGTCAGGAAAATGACGAATTAATTATATCCTAAGTTTTATTATAAAGTAAATGATTAATTTATTATATCCAAAGTTTGTAAATGGCTTATGTGACATGGACGACGGTGTTTGAAGCGAACTACTATATCCAAACTTAGGATAAGGTGTTTTAGTCAGGAAAATGACGAATTAATTCTATCCTAAGTTATATTATATAGTAAAAGATTAATTTATTATATCCTAAGTTTGTAAATGGCTTATGTGACATGGACGATGGCGTTTGAAGCGAACTACTATATTCAAACTTAGGATAAGGTGTTTTGGGTCAGGAAAATGACGAATTAATTATATCCTAAGTTTTATTTTAAAGTAAATGATTAATTTATTATATTCTAAGTTTGTAAATGGCTTATGTGACATGGACGATGGCGTTTGAAGCAAACTACTATATTCAAACTTAGGATAAGGTGTTTTAGTCAGGAAAATGACGAATTAATTCTATCCTAAGTTATATTATATAGTAAATGATTAATTTATTATATCCTAAGTTTGTAAATGGCTTATGTGACATGGACGATGGCGTTTGAAGCGAACTACTATATTCAAACTTAGGATAAGGTGTTTTGGGTCAGGAAAATGACGAATTAATTATATCCTAAGTTTTATTTTAAAGTAAATGATTAATTTATTATATTCTAAGTTTGTAAATGGCTTATGTGACATGGACGATGGCGTTTGAAGCAAACTACTATATTCAAACTTAGGATAAGGTGTTTTTGTCAGGAAAATGACGAATTAATTATATCCTAAGTTTTATTATAAAGTAAATGATTAATTTATTATATCCTAAGTTTGTTATTGGCTTATGTGACATGGACGACGGCGTTTGAAGCGAACTACTATATTCAAACTTAGGATAAGGTGTTTTAGTCAGGAAAATGACGAATTAAATGTATCCTAAGTTTTATTATATAATAAATGATTAATTTATTATATCCTAAGTTTGTAATTGGCTTATGTGACATGGACG
The DNA here is from genome assembly GCA_949592205.1 of Helichrysum umbraculigerum. Lineage (NCBI taxonomy): Eukaryota > Viridiplantae > Streptophyta > Magnoliopsida > Asterales > Asteraceae > Helichrysum > Helichrysum umbraculigerum. The sequence goes on from CATIUR010000008.1 coordinate 8,471,706, forward strand.
ACGGCGTTTGAAGCGAACTACTATATTCAAACTTAGGATAAGGTGTTTTAGTCAGGAAAATGATGATTTAATTATATCCTAAGTTTTATTATAAAGTAAATGATTAATTTATTATATCCTAAGTTTGTAAAGGCTTTTGTGACATGGACGACGGCGTTTGGAGCGAACTACTATATCCAAACTTAGGATAAGGTGTTTTAGTCAGGAAAATGACGAATTAATTATATCCTAAGTTTTATTATAAAGTAAATGATTAATTTATTATATCCTAAGTTTGTAAATGGCTTATGTGACATGGACGACGGCGTTTGAAGCGAACTACTATATCCAAACTTAGGATAAGGTGTTTTAGTCAGGAAAATGACGAATTAATTATATCCTAAGTTTTATTATAAAGTAAATGATTAATTTATTATATCCAAAGTTTGTAAATGGCTTATGTGATATGGACGACGTCGTTTGAAGCGAACTACTTTATCCAAACTTAGGATAAGGTGTTTTAGTCAGGAAAATGACGAATTAATTATATCCTAAGTTTTATTATAAAGTAAATGATTAATTTATTATATCCTAAGTTTGTAAATGGCTTATGTGACATGGACGACGGTGTTTGAAGCGAACTACTATATTCAAACTTAGGATAAGGTGTTATTGTCAGTAAAATGACGAATTAATTATATCCTAAGTTTTATTATAAAGTAAATGATTAATTTATTATATCCTAAGTTTGTAAATGGCTTATGTGACATGGACGACGGCGTTTGAAGCGAACTACTATATTCAAACTTAGGATAAGGTGTTTTAGTCAGGAAAATGACTAATTAATTATATCCTAAGTTTTATAATAAAGTAAATGATTAATTTATTATATCCAAAGTTTGTAAATGGCTTATGTGACATGGACGATGGCGTTTGAAGAGAACTACTATATCCAAACTTAGGATAAGGTGTTTTAGTCAGGAAAATGACGAATTAATTATATCCTAAGTTTTATTATAAAGTAAATGGTTAATTTATTATATCCTAAGTTTGTAAATGGCTTATGTGACATGGACGACGGCGTTTGAAGCGAACTACTATATCCAAACTTAGGATAAGGTGTTTTAGTCAGGAAAATGACGAATTAATTATATCCTAAGTTTTATTATAAAGTAAATGATAAATTTATTATATCCTAAGTTTGTAAATGGCTTATGTGACATGGACGACGGCGTTTGAAGCGAACTACTATATCCAAACTTAGGATAAGGTGTTTTAGTTAGGAAAATGACGAATTAATTATATCCTAAGTTTTATTATAAAGTAAATGATTAATTTATTATATCCAAAGTTTGTAAATGGCTTATGTGACATGGACGACGGCGTTTGAAGCGAACTACTATATCCAAACTTAGGAGAAGGTGTTTTAGTCAGGAAAATGACGACTTAATTATATCCTAAGTTTTATTATAAAGTAAATGATTAATTTATTATATCCTAAGTTTGTAAATGGCTTATGTGACATGGACGACGGCTTTGGAAGCGAACTACTATATCCAAACTTAGGATAAGGTGTTTTAGTCAGGAAAATGACGAATTAATTATATCCTAAGTTTTATTATAAAGTAAATGATTAATTTATTATATCCTAAGTTTGTAAATGGCTTATGTGACATGGACGACGGCGTTTTAAGCGAACTACTATATCCAAACTTAGGATAAGGTGTTTTAGTCAGGAAAATGACGAATTAATTATATCCTTAGTTTTATTATAAAGTAAATGATTAATTTATTATATCCAAAGTTTGTAAATGGCTTATGTGACATGGACGACGGCGTTTGAAGCGAACTACTATATCCAAACTTAGGAGAAGGTGTTTTAGTCAGGAAAATGACGAATTAATTATATCCTAAGTTTTATTATAAAGTAAATGATTAATTTATTATATCCTAAGTTTGTAAATGGCTTATGTGACATTGACGACGGCTTTGGAAGCGAACTACTATATCCAAACTTAGGATAAGGTGTTTTAGTCAGGAAAATGACGAATTAATTATATCCTAAGTTTTATTATAAAGTAAATGATTAATTTATTATATCCTAAGTTTGTAAATGGCTTATGTGACATGGACGACGGCGTTTGAAGCGAACTGCTATATTCAAACTTAGGATAAGGTGTTTTAGTCAGGAAAATGACGAATTAATTATATCCTAAGTTTTATTATAAAGTAAATGATTAATTTATTATATCCAAAGTTTGTAAATGGCTTATGTGACATGGACGACGGTGTTTGAAGCGAACTACTATATCCAAACTTAGGATAAGGTGTTTTAGTCAGGAAAATGACGAATTAATTATATCCTAAGTTATATTATATAGTAAATGATTAATTTATTATATCCTAAGTTTGTAAATGGCTTATGTGACATGGACGATGGCGTTTGAAGCGAACTACTATATTCAAAGTTAGGATAAGGTGTTTTGGGTCAGTAAAATGACGAATTAATTATATCCTAAGTTTTATTATAAAGTAAATGATTAATTTATTATATCCTAAGTTTGTAAATGGCTTATGTGACATGGACGACGGCGTTTGAAGCGAACTACTATATTCAAACTTAGGATAAGGTGTTTTAGTCAGGAAAATGACGAATTAATTATATCCTAAGTTTTATAATAAAGTAAATGATTAATTTATTATATCCAAAGTTTGTAAATGGCTTATGTGACATGGACGATGGCGTTTGAAGAGAACTACTATATCCAAACTTAGGATAAGGTGTTTTAGTCAGGAAAATGACGAATTAATTATATCCTAAGTTTTATTATAAAGTAAATGGTTAATTTATTATATCCTAAGTTTGTAAATGGCTTATGTGACATGGACGACGGCGTTTGAAGCGAACTACTATATCCAAACTTAGGATAAGGTGTTTTGGTCAGGAAAATGACGAATTAATTATATCCTAAGTTTTATTATAAAGTAAATGATTAATTTATTATATCCTAAGTTTGTAAATGGCTTATGTGACATGGACGACGGCGTTTGAAGCGAACTACTATATCCAAACTTAGGATAAGGTGTTTTTGTCAGGAAAATGACGAATTAATTATATCCTAAGTTTTATTATAAAGTAAATGATTAATTTATTATATCCAAAGTTTGTAAATGGCTTATGTGACATGGACGACGGCGTTTGAAGCGAACTACTATATCCAAACTTAGGAGAAGGTGTTTTAGTCAGGAAAATGACGACTTAATTATATCCTAAGTTTTATTATAAAGTAAATGATTAATTTATTATATCCTAAGTTTGTAAATGGCTTATGTGACATGGACGACGGCTTTGGAAGCGAACTACTATATCCAAACTTAGGATAAGGTGTTTTAGTCAGGAAAATGACGAATTAATTATATCCTAAGTTTTATTATAAAGTAAATGATTAATTTATTATATCCTAAGTTTGTAAATGGCTTATGTGACATGGACGACGGCGTTTTAAGCGAACTACTATATCCAAACTTAGGATAAGGTGTTTTAGTCAGGAAAATGACGAATTAATTATATCCTTAGTTTTATTATAAAGTAAATGATTAATTTATTATATCCAAAGTTTGTAAATGGCTTATGTGACATGGACGACGGCGTTTGAAGCGAACTACTATATCCAAACTTAGGAGAAGGTGTTTTAGTCAGGAAAATGACGAATTAATTATATCCTAAGTTTTATTATAAAGTAAATGATTAATTTATTATATCCTAAGTTTGTAAATGGCTTATGTGACATTGACGACGGCTTTGGAAGCGAACTACTATATCCAAACTTAGGATAAGGTGTTTTAGTCAGGAAAATGACGAATTAATTATATCCTAAGTTTTATTATAAAGTAAATGATTAATTTATTATATCCTAAGTTTGTAAATGGCTTATGTGACATGGACGACGGCGTTTGAAGCGAACTGCTATATTCAAACTTAGGATAAGGTGTTTTAGTCAGGAAAATGACGAATTAATTATATCCTAAGTTTTATTATAAAGTAAATGATTAATTTATTATATCCAAAGTTTGTAAATGGCTTATGTGACATGGACGACGGTGTTTGAAGCGAACTACTATATCCAAACTTAGGATAAGGTGTTTTAGTCAGGAAAATGACGAATTAATTATATCCTAAGTTATATTATATAGTAAATGATTAATTTATTATATCCTAAGTTTGTAAATGGCTTATGTGACATGGACGATGGCGTTTGAAGCGAACTACTATATTCAAAGTTAGGATAAGGTGTTTTGGGTCAGGAAAATGACGAATTAATTATATCCTAAGTTTTATTTTAAAGTAAATGATTAATTTATTATATTCTAAGTTTGTAAATGGCTTATGTGACATGGACGATGGCGTTTGAAGCAAACTACTATATTCAAACTTAGGATAAGGTGTTTTTGTCAGGAAAATGACGAATTAATTATATCCTAAGTTTTATTATAAAGTAAATGATTAATTTATTATATCCAAAGTTTGTAAATGGCTTATGTGACATGGACGACGGTGTTTGAAGCGAACTACTATATCCAAACTTAGGATAAGGTGTTTTAGTCAGGAAAATGACGAATTAATTCTATCCTAAGTTATATTATATAGTAAATGATTAATTTATTATATCCTAAGTTTGTAAATGGCTTATGTGACATGGACGATGGCGTTTGAAGCGAACTACTATATTCAAACTTAGGATAAGGTGTTTTGGGTCAGGAAAATGACGAATTAATTATATCCTAAGTTTTATTTTAAAGTAAATGATTAATTTATTATATTCTAAGTTTGTAAATGGCTTATGTGACATGGACGATGGCGTTTGAAGCAAACTACTATATTCAAACTTACGATAAGGTGTTTTTGTCAGGAAAATGACGAATTAATTATATCCTAAGTTTTATTATAAAGTAAATGATTAATTTATTATATCCTAAGTTTGTAATTGGCTTATGTGACATGGACGACGGCGTTTGAAGCGAACTACTATATTCAAACTTAGGATAAGGTGTTTTAGTCAGGAAAATGACGAATTAAATGTATCCTAAGTTTTATTATATAATAAATGATTAATTTATTATATCCTAAGTTTGTAATTGGCTTATGTGACATGGACGACGGCGTTTGAAGCGAACTACTATATTCAAACTTAGGATAAGGTGTTTTAGTCAGGAAAATGATGAATTAATTATATCCTAAGTTTTATTATAAAGTAAATGATTAATTTATTATATCCTAAGTTTGTAAATGGCTTATGTGACATGGACGACGGCGTTTGGAGCGAACTACTATATCCAAACTTAGGATAAGGTGTTTTAGTCAGGAAAATGACGAATTAATTATATCCTAAGTTTTATTATAAAGTAAATGATTAATTTATTATATCCTAAGTTTGTAAATGGCTTATGTGACATGGACGACGGCGTTTGAAGCGAACTACTATATTCAAACTTAGGATAAGGTGTTTTAGTCAGGAAAATGACGAATTAATTATATCCTAAGTTTTATTATAAAGTAAATGATTAATTTATTATATCCAAAGTTTGTAAATGGCTTATGTGATATGGACGACGGCGTTTGAAGCGAACTACTTTATCCAAACTTAGGATAAGGTGTTTGAGTCAGGAAAATGACGAATTAATTATATCCTAAGTTTAATTATAAAGTAAATGATTAATTTATTATATCCTAAGTTTGTAAATGGCTTATGTGACATGGACGACGGCGTTTGAAGCGAACTACTATATTCAAACTTAGGATAAGGTGTTATTGTCAGTAAAATGACGAATTAATTATATCCTAAGTTTTATTATAAAGTAAATGATTAATTTATTATATCCTAAGTTTGTAAATGGCTTATGTGACATGGACGACGGCGTTTGAACCGAACTACTATATTCAAACTTTGGATAAGGTGTTTTAGTCAGGAAAATGACGAATTAATTATATCCTAAGTTTTATTATAAAGTAAATGATTAATTTATTATATCCAAAGTTTGTAAATGGCTTATGTGACATGGACGATGGCGTTTGAAGAGAACTACTATATCCAAACTTAGGATAAGGTGTTTTAGTAAGGAAAATGACGAATTAATTATATCCTAAGTTTTATTATAAAGTAAATGGTTAATTTATTATATCCTAAGTTTGTAAATGGCTTATGTGACATGGACGACGGCGTTTGAAGCGAACTACTATATCCAAACTTAGGATAAGGTGTTTTAGTCAGGAAAATGACGAATTAATTATATCCTAAGTTTTATTATAAAGTAAATGATTAATTTATTATATCCTAAGTTTGTAAATGGCTTATGTGACATGGACGACGGCGTTTGAAGCGAACTACTATATCCAAACTTAGGATAAGGTGTTTTAGTTAGGAAAATGACGAATTAATTATATCCTAAGTTTTATTATAAAGTAAATGATTAATTTATTATATCCAAAGTTTGTAAATGGCTTATGTGACATGGACGACGGCGTTTGAAGCGAACTACTATATCCAAACTTAGGATAAGGTGTTTTAGTCAGGAAAATGACGAATTAATTATATCCTAAGTTTTATTATAAAGTAAATGGTTAATTTATTATATCCTAAGTTTGTGACATGGACGACGGCGTTTGAAGCGAACTACTATATTCAAACTTAGGATAAGGTGTTTTAGTCAGTAAAATGACGAATTAATTATATCCTAAGTTTTATTATAAAGTAAATGATTAATTTATTATATCCAAAGTTTGTAAATGGCTTATGTGACATGGACGATGGCGTTTGAAGCGAACTACTATATCCAAACTTAGGATAAGGTGTTTTAGTCAGGAAAATGACGAATTAATTATATCCTAAGTTTTATTATAAAGTAAATGGTTAATTTATTATATCCTAAGTTTGTAAATGGCTTATGTGACATGGACGACGGCGTTTGAAGCGAACTACTATATCCAAACTTAGGATAAGGTGTTTTAGTCAGGAAAATGACGAATTAATTATATCCTAAGTTTTATTATAAAGTAAATGATTAATTTATTATATCCTAAGTTTGTAAATGGCTTATGTGACATGGACGACGGCGTTTGAAGCGAACTACTATATCCAAACTTAGGATAAGGTGTTTTAGTTAGGAAAATGATGAATTAATTATATCCTAAGTTTTATTATAAAGTAAATGATTAATTTATTATATCCTAAGTTTGTAAATGGTTTATGTGACATGGACGACGGCGTTTGAAGCGAACTACTATATTCAAACTTAGGATAAGGTGTTTTAGTCAGGAAAATGACGAATTAATTATATCCTAAGTTTTATTATAAAGTAAATGATTAATTTATTATATCCAAAGTTTGAAAATGGCTTATGTGACATGGACGACGGTGTTTGAAGCGAACTACTATATACAAACTTAGGATAAGGTGTTTTAGTCAGGAAAATGACGAATTAATTATATCCTAAGTTTTATTATAAAGTAAATGATTAATTTATTATATCCAAAGTTTGAAAATGGCTTATGTGACATGGACGACGGCGTTTGAAGCGAACTACTATATCCAAACTTAGGATAAGGTGTTTTAGTCAGGAAAATGACGAATTAATTATATCCTAAGTTTTATTATAAAGTAAATGATTAATTTATTATATCCTAAGTTTGTAAATGGCTTATGTGACATGGACGACGGCGTTAGAAGCGAACTACTATATCCAAACTTAGGATAAGGTTTTTTAGTCAGGAAAATGAAGAATTAATTATATCCTAAGTTTTATTAAAAAGTAAATGATTAATTTATTATATCATAAGTTTGTAAATGGCTTATGTGACATGGACGAATGCGTTTGAAGCGAACTACTATATTCAAACTTAGGATAAGGTGTTTTAGTCAGGAAAATGACGAATTAATTATATCCTAAGTTTTATTATAAAGTAAATGATTAATTTATTATATCCTAAGTTTGTAAATGGCTTATGTGACATGGACGACGGCGTTTGAAGCGAACTACTATATTCAAACTTAGGATAAGGTGTTTTAGTCAGTAAAATGACGAATTAATTATATCCTAAGTTTTATTATAAAGTAAATGACTAATTTATTATATCCTAAGTTTGTAAATGGCTTATGTGACATGGACGACGGCGTTTGAAGCGAACTACTTTATCCAAACTTAGGATAAGGTGTTTTAGTCAGGAAAATGACGAATTAATTATATCCTAAGTTTTATTATAAAGTAAATGATTAATTTATTATATCCTAAGTTTGTAAATGGCTTATGTGACATGGACGACGGCGTTTGAAGCGAACTACTATATCCAAACTTAGGATAAGGTGTTTTAGTCAGTAAAATGACGAATTAATTATATCCTAAGTTTTATTACAAAGTAAATGATTAATTTATTATATCCTAAGTTTGTAAATGGCTTATGTGACATGGACGACGGCGTTTGAAGCGAACTACTATATTCAAACTTAGGATAAGGTGTTTAATCAGTAAAATGACGAATTAATTATATCCTAAGTTTTATTATAAAGTAAATGACTAATTTATTATATCCTAAGTTTGTAAATGGCTTATGTGACATGGACGACGGCGTTTGAAGCGAACTACTATATTCAAACTTAGGATAAGGTGTTTTAGTCAGGAAAATGACGAATTAATTATATCCTAAGTTTTATTATAAAGTAAATGATTAATTTATTATAACCTAAGTTTGTAAATGGCTTATGTGACATGGACGACGGCGTTTGAAGCGAACTACTATATCAAAACTTAGGATAAGGTGTTTTAGTCAGGAAAATGACGAATTAATTATATCCTAAGTTTTATTATAAAGTAAATGATTAATTTATTATATCCAAAGTTTGAAAATGGCTTATGCGACATGGACGACGGCGTTTGAAGCGAACTACTATATCCAAACTTAGGATAAGGTGTTTTATTCAGGAAAATGACGAATTAATTATATCCTAAGTTTTATTATAAAGTAAATGATTAATTTATTATATCCTAAGTTTGTAAATGGCTTATGTGACATGGACGACGGCGTTAGAAGCGAACTACTATATCCAAACTTAGGATAAGGTTTTTTAGTCAGGAAAATGACGAATTAATTATATCCTAAGTTTTATTAAAAAGTAAATGATTAATTTATTATATCATAAGTTTGTAAATGGCTTATGTGACATGGACGAATGCGTTTGAAGCGAACTACTATATTCAAACTTAGGATAAGGTGTTTTAGTCAGGAAAATGACGAATTAAATGTATCCTAAGTTTTATTATATAATAAATGATTAATTTATTATATCCTAAGTTTGTAATTGGCTTATGTGACATGGACGACGGCGTTTGAAGTGAACTACTATATTCAAACTTAGGATAAGGTGTTTTAGTCAGGAAAATGATGAATTAATTATATCCTAAGTTTTATTATAAAGTAAATGATTAATTTATTATATCCTAAGTTTGTAAATGGCTTATGTGACATGGACGACGGCGTTTGAAGCGAACTACTATATCCAAACTTAGGATAAGGTGTTTTAGTCAGGAAAATGACGAATTAATTATATCCTAAGTTTTATTATAAAGTAAATGATTAATTTATTATATCCTAAGTTTGTAAATGGCTTATGTGACATGGACGACGGCGTTTGAAGCGAACTACTATATCCAAACTTAGGATAAGGTGTTTTAGTCAGGAAAATGACGAATTAATTATATCCTAAGTTTTATTATAAAGTAAATGATTAATTTATTATATCCTAAGTTTGTAAATGGCTTATGTGACATGGACGACGGCGTTTGAAGCGAACTACTATATCCAAACTTAGGATAAGGTGTTTTAGTCAGGAAAATGACGAATTAATTATATCCTAAGTTTTATTTTAAAGTAAATGATTAATTTATTATAACCTAAGTTTGTAAATGGCTTATGTGACATGGACGACGGCGTTTGAAGCGAACTACTATATCCAAACTTAGGATAAGGTGTTTTAGTCAGGAAAATGACGAATTAATTATATCCTAGGTTTTATTATAAAGTAAATGATTAATTTATTATATCCAAAGTTTGTAAATGGCTTATGTGACATGGACGACAGCGTTTGAAGCGAACTACTATATCCAAACTTAGGATAAGGTGTTTTAGTCAGGAAAATGACGAATTAATTATATCCTAAGTTTTATTATAAAGTAAATGACTAATTTATTATATCCTAAGTTTGTAAATGGCTTATGTGACATGGACGACGGCGTTTGAAGCGAACTACTTTATCCAAACTTAGGATAAGGTGTTTTAGTCAGGAAAATGACGAATTAATTATATCCTAAGTTTTATTATAAAGTAAATGATTAATTTATTATATCCTAAGTTTGTAAATGGCTTATGTGACATGGACGACGGCGTTTGAAGCGAACTACTATATCCAAACTTAGGATAAGGTGTTTTAGTCAGTAAAATGACGAATTAATTATATCCTAAGTTTTATTACAAAGTAAATGATTAATTTATTATATCCTAAGTTTGTAAATGGCTTATGTGACATGGACGACGGCGTTTGAAGCGAACTACTATATTCAAACTTAGGATAAGGTGTTTAATCAGTAAAATGACGAATTAATTATATCCTAAGTTTTATTATAAAGTAAATGACTAATTTATTATATCCTAAGTTTGTAAATGGCTTATGTGACATGGACGACGGCGTTTGAAGCGAACTACTATATTCAAACTTAGGATAAGGTGTTTTAGTCAGGAAAATGACGAATTAATTATATCCTAAGTTTTATTATAAAGTAAATGATTAATTTATTATATCCTAAGTTTGTAAATGGCTTATGTGACATGGACGACGGCGTTTGAAGCGAACTACTATATCCAAACTTAGGATAAGGTGTTTTAGTTAGGAAAATGACGAATTAATTATATCCTAAGTTTTATTATAAAGTAAATGATTAATTTATTATATCCTAAGTTTGTAAATGGTTTATGTGACATGGACGACGGCGTTTGAAGCGAACTACTATATTCAAACTTAGGATAAGGTGTTTTAGTCAGGAAAATGACGAATTAATTATATCCTAAGTTTTATTATAAAGTAAATGATTAATTTATTATCTCCAAAGTTTGAAAATGGCTTATGTGACATGGACGACGGCGTTTGAAGCGAACTACTATATCCAAACTTAGGATAAGGTGTTTTAGTCAGGAAAATGACGAATTAATTATATCCTAAGTTTTATTATAAAGTAAATGATTAATTTATTATATCCAAAGTTTGAAAATGGCTTATGCGACATGGACGACGGCGTTTGAAGCGAACTACTATATCCAAACTTAGGATAAGGTGTTTTATTCAGGAAAATGACGAATTAATTATATCCTAAGTTTTATTATAAAGTAAATGATTAATTTATTATATCCTAAGTTTGTAAATGGCTTATGTGACATGGACGACGGCGTTAGAAGCGAACTACTATATCCAAACTTAGGATAAGGTTTTTTAGTCAGGAAAATGACGAATTAATTATATCCTAAGTTTTATTAAAAAGTAAATGATTAATTTATTATATCATAAGTTTGTAAATGGCTTATGTGACATGGACGAATGCGTTTGAAGCGAACTACTATATTCAAACTTAGGATAAGGTGTTTTAGTCAGGAAAATGACGAATTAAATGTATCCTAAGTTTTATTATATAATAAATGATTAATTTATTATATCCTAAGTTTGTAATTGGCTTATGTGACATGGACGACGGCGTTTGAAGTGAACTACTATATTCAAACTTAGGATAAGGTGTTTTAGTCAGGAAAATGATGAATTAATTATATCCTAAGTTTTATTATAAAGTAAATGATTAATTTATTATATCCTAAGTTTGTAAATGGCTTATGTGACATGGACGACGGCGTTTGAAGCGAACTACTATATCCAAACTTAGGATAAGGTGTTTTAGTCAGGAAAATGACGAATTAATTATATCCTAAGTTTTATTATAAAGTAAATGATTAATTTATTATATCCTAAGTTTGTAAATGGCTTATGTGACATGGACGACGGCGTTTGAAGCGAACTACTATATCCAAACTTAGGATAAGGTGTTTTAGTCAGGAAAATGACGAATTAATTATATCCTAAGTTTTATTATAAAGTAAATGATTAATTTATTATATCCTAAGTTTGTAAATGGCTTATGTGACATGGACGACGGCGTTTGAAGCGAACTACTATATCCAAACTTAGGATAAGGTGTTTTAGTCAGGAAAATGACGAATTAATTATATCCTAAGTTTTATTTTAAAGTAAATGATTAATTTATTATAACCTAAGTTTGTAAATGGCTTATGTGACATGGACGACGGCGTTTGAAGCGAACTACTATATCCAAACTTAGGATAAGGTGTTTTAGTCAGGAAAATGACGAATTAATTATATCCTAGGTTTTATTATAAAGTAAATGATTAATTTATTATATCCAAAGTTTGTAAATGGCTTATGTGACATGGACGACAGCGTTTGAAGCGAACTACTATATCCAAACTTAGGATAAGGTGTTTTAGTCAGGAAAATGACGAATTAAATGTATCCTAAGTTTTATTATAAAGTAAATGATTAATTTATTATATCCTAAGTTTGTAAATGGCTTATGTGACATGGACGACGACGTTTGAAGCGAACTACTATATTCAAACTTAGGATAAGGTGTTTTAGTCAGTAAAATGACGAATTAATTATATCCTAAGTTTTATTATAAAGTAAATGACTAATTTATTATATCCTAAGTTTGTAAATGGCTTATGTGACATGGACGACGGCGTTTGAAGCGAACTACTTTATCCAAACTTAGGATAAGGTGTTTTAGTCAGGAAAATGACGAATTAATTATATCCTAAGTTTTATTATAAAGTAAATGATTAATTTATTATATCCTAAGTTTGTAAATGGCTTATGTGACATGGACGACGGCGTTTGAAGCGAACTACTATATCCAAACTTAGGATAAGGTGTTTTAGTCAGTAAAATGACGAATTAATTATATCCTAAGTTTTATTACAAAGTAAATGATTAATTTACTATATCCTAAGTTTGTAAATGGCTTATGTGACATGGACGACGGCGTTTGAAGCGAACTACTATATTCAAACTTAGGATAAGGTGTTTTAGTCAGTAAAATGACGAATTAATTATATCCTAAGTTTTATTATAAAGTAAATGACTAATTTATTATATCCTAAGTTTGTAAATGGCTTATGTGACATGGACGACGGCGTTTGAAGCGAACTACTATATTCAAACTTAGGATAAGGTGTTTTAGTCAGGAAAATGACGAATTAATTATATCCTAAGTTTTATTATAAAGTAAATGATTAATTTATTATATCCTAAGTTTGTGAATGGCTTATGTGACATGGACGACGGCGTTTGAAGCGAACTACTATATCCAAACTTAGGATAAGGTGTTTTAGTCAGGAAAATGACGAATTAATTATATCCTAAGTTTTATTTTAAAGTAAATGATTAATTTATTATAACCTAAGTTTGTAAATGGCTTATGTGACATGGACGACGGCGTTTGAAGTGAACTACTATATCCAAACTTAGGATAAGATGTTTTAGTCAGGAAAATGACGAATTAATTATATCCTAGGTTTTATTATAAAGTAAATGATTAATTTATTATATCCAAAGTTTGTAAATGGCTTATGTGACATGGACGACAGCGTTTGAAGCGAACTACTATATCCAAACTTAGGATAAGGTGTTTTAGTCAGGAAAATGACGAATTAAATGTATCCTAAGTTTTATTATATAATAAATGATTAATTTATTATATCCTAAGTTTGTAATTGGCTTATGTGACATGGACGACGGCGTTTGAAGTGAACTACTATATTCAAACTTAGGATAAGGTGTTTTAGTCAGGAAAATGATGAATTAATTATATCCTAAGTTTTATTATAAAGTAAATGATTAATTTATTATATCCTAAGTTTGTAAATGGCTTATGTGACATGGACGACGGCGTTTGAAGCGAACTACTATATCCAAACTTAGGATAAGGTGTTTTAGTCAGGAAAATGACGAATTAATTATATCCTAAGTTTTATTATAAAGTAAATGGTTAATTTATTATATCCTAAGTTTGTGACATGGACGACGGCGTTTGAAGCGAACTACTATATTCAAACTTAGGATAAGGTGTTTTAGTCTGGAAAATGACGAATTAATTATATCCTAAGTTTTATTATAAAGTAAATGATTAATTTATTATATCCAAAGTTTGTAAATGGCTTATGTGACATGGACGATGGCGTTTGAAGCGAACTCCTATATCCAAACTTAGGATAAGGTGTTTTAGTCAGGAAAATGACGAATTAATTATATCCTAAGTTTTATTATAAAGTAATTGGTTAATTTATTATATCCTAAGTTTGTAAATGGCTTATGTGACATGGACGACGGCGTTTGAAGCGAACTACTATATTCAAATTTAGGATAAGGTGTTTTAGTCAGGAAAATGAAAATTTAATTATATCCTAAGTTTTATTATAAAGTAAATGGTTAATTTATTATATCCTAAGTTTGTGACATGGACGACGGCGTTTGAAGCGAACTACGATATTCAAACTTAGGATAAGATGTTTTAGTCAGGAAAATGACGAATTAATTATATCCTAAGTTTTATTATAAAGTAAATGGTTAATTTATTATATCCTAAGTTTGTGACATGGACGACGGCGTTTGAAGCGAACTACTATATTCAAACTTAGGATAAGGTGTTTTAGTCAGGAAAATGACGAATTAATTATATCCTAAGTTTTATTATAAAGTAAATGATTAATTTATTATATCCAAAGTTTGTAAATGGCTTATGTGACATGGACGATGGCGTTTGAAGCGAACTCCTATATCCAAACTTAGGATAAGGTGTTTTAGTCAGGAAAATGACGAATTAATTATATCCTAAGTTTTATTATAGTAAATGGTTAATTTATTATATCCAAAGTTTGTAAATGGCTTATGTGACATGGACGACGCCGTTTGAAGCGAACTACTATATCCAAACTTAGGATAAGGTGTTTTAGTCAGGAAAATGACGAATTAATTATATCCTAAGTTTTATTATAAAGTAAATGGTTAATTTATTATATCCTAAGTTTGTGACATGGACGACGGCGTTTGAAGCGAACTACTATATTCAAACTTAGGATAAGGTGTTTTAGTCAGGAAAATGACGAATTAATTATATCCTAAGTTTTATTATAAAGTAAATGATTAATTTATTATATCCAAAGTTTGTAAATGGCTTATGTGACATGGACGATGGCGTTTGAAGCGAACTCCTATATCCAAACTTAGGATAAGGTGTTTTAGTCAGGAAAATGACGAATTAATTATATCCTAAGTTTTATTATAGTAAATGGTTAATTTATTATATCCTAAGTTTGTAAATGGCTTATGTGACATGGACGACGGCGTTTGAAACGAACTACTATATCCAAACTTAGGATAAGGTGTTTTAGTCAGGAAAATGACGAATTAATTATATCCTAAGTTTTATTATAAAGTAAATGATTAATTTATTATATCCTAAGTTTGTAAATGGCTTATGTGACATGGACGACGGCGTTTGAAGCGAACTACTATATCCAAACTTAGGATAAGGTGTTTTAGTCAGGAAAATGACGAATTAATTATATCCTAAGTTTTATTATAAAGTAAATGGTTAATTTATTATATCCTAAGTTTGTAACATGGATGACGGCGTTTGAAGCGAACAACTATATCCAAACTTAGGATAAGGTGTTTTAGTCAGGAAAATGACGAATTAATTATATCCTAAGTTTTATTATAAAGTAAATGATTAATTTATTATATCCTAAGTTTGTAAATGGCTTATGTGACATGGACGACGGCGTTTGAAGCGAACTACTATATCCAAACTTAGGATAAGGTGTTTTAGTCAGGAAAATGACGAATTAATTATATCCTAAGTTTTTTTATTAAGTAAATGATTAATTTATTATATCCAAAGTTTGAAAATGGCTTATGTGACATGGACGACGGCGTTTGAAGCGAACTATTATATCCAAACTTAGGATAAGGTGTTTTAGTCAGGAAAATGACGAGTTAATTATATCCTAAGTTTTATTATAAAGTAAATGATTAATTTATTATATCCAAAGTTTGAAAATGGCTTATGTGACATGGACGACGGCGTTTGAAGCGAACTACTATATCCAAACTTAGGATAAGGTGTTTTAGTCAGGAAAATGACGAATTAATTATATCCTAGGTTTTATTATAAAGTAAATGATTAATTTATTATATCCTAAGTTTGAAAATGGCTTATGTGACATGGACGACGACGTTTGAAACGAACTACTATATCCAAACTTAGGATAAGGTGTTTTAGTCAGGAAAATGACGAATTAATTATATCCTAAGTTTTATTATAAAGTAAATGATTAATTTATTATATCCTAAGTTTGTAAATGGCTTATGTGACATGGACGACGGCGTTTGAAGCGTACTACTATATCCAAACTTAGGATAAAGTTTTTTAGTCAGGAAAATGACGAATTAATTATATCCTAAGTTTTATTATAAAGTAAATGATTAATTTATTATATCCTAAGTTTGTAAATGGCTTATGTGACATGGACGAATGCGTTTGAAGCGAACTACTATATTCAAACTTAGGATAAGGCGTTTTAGTCAGGAAAATGACGAATTAATTATATCCTAAGTTTTATTATAAAGTAAATGATTAATTTATTATATCCTAAGTTTGTAAATGGCTTATGTGACATGGACGACGGCGTTTGAAGCGAACTACTATATCCAAACTTAGGATAAGGTGTTTTAGTCAGTAAAATGACGAATTAATTATATCCTAAGTTTTATTATAAAGTAAATGATTAATTTATTATATCCTAAGTTTGTAAATGGCTTATGTGACATGGACGACGTCGTTTGAAGCGAACTACTATATTCAAATTTAGGATAAGGTGTTTTAGTGAGTAAAATGACGAATTAATTATATCCTAAGTTTTATTATAAAGTAAATGACTAATTTATTATACCCTAAGTTTGTAAATGGCTTATGTGACATGGACGACGGCGTTTGAAGCGAACTACTATATTCAAACTTAGGATAAGGTGTTTTAGTCAGGAAAATGACGAATTAATTATATCCTAAGTTTTATTATAAAGTAAATGATTACTTTATTATATCCTAAGTTTGTAAATGGCTTATGTGACATGGACGACGGCGTTTGAAGCGAACTACTATATCCAAACTTAGGATAAGGTGTTTTAGTCAGGAAAATGACGAATTAATTATATCCTAAGTTTTATTATAAAGTAAATGGTTAATTTATTATATCCTAAGTTTGTAACATGGACGACGATGTTTGAAGCGAACTACTATATTCAAACTTAGGATAAGGTGTTTTAGTCAGGAAAATGACGAATTAATTATATCCTAAGTTTTATTATAAAGTAAATGATTAATTTATTATATCCAAAGTTTGTAAATGGCTTATGTGACATGGACGATGGCGTTTGAAGCGAACTCCTATATCCAAACTTAGGATAAGGTGTTTTAGTCAGGAAAATGACGAATTAATTATATCCTAAGTTTTATTATAAAGTAAATGGTTAATTTATTATATCCTAAGTTTGTAAATGGCTTATGTGACATGGACGACGGCGTTTGAAGCGAACTACTATATTCAAATTTAGGATAAGGTGTTTTAGTCAGGAAAATGACGAATTAATTATATCCTAAGTTTTATTATAAAGTAAATGATTAATTTATTATATCCTAAGTTTGTAAATGGCTTATGTGACATGGACGACGGCGTTTGAAGCGAACTACTATATCCAAACTTAGGATAAGGTGTTTTAGTCAGGAAAATGACGAATTAATTATATCCTAAGTTTTATTATAAAGTAAATGATTAATTTATTATATCCTAAGTTTGTAAATGGCTTATGTGACATGGACGACGGCGTTTGAAGCGAACTACTATATCCAAACTTAGGATAAGGTGTTTTAGTCAGGAAAATGACGAATTAATTATATCCTAAGTTTTTTTATTAAGTAAATGATTAATTTATTATATCCAAAGTTTGAAAATGGCTTATGTGACATGGACGACGGCGTTTGAAGCGAACTATTATATCCAAACTTAGGATAAGGTGTTTTAGTCAGGAAAATGACGAATTAATTATATCCTAAGTTTTATTATAAAGTAAATGATTAATTTATTATATCCAAAGTTTGAAAATGGCTTATGTGACATGGACGACGGCGTTTGAAGCGAACTACTATATCCAAACTTAGGATAAGGTGTTTTAGTCAGGAAAATGACGAATTAATTATATCCTAGGTTTTATTATAAAGTAAATGATTAATTTATTATATCCTAAGTTTGAAAATGGCTTATGTGACATGGACGACGACGTTTGAAACGAACTACTATATCCAAACTTAGGATAAGGTGTTTTAGTCAGGAAAATGACGAATTAATTATATCCTAAGTTTTATTATAAAGTAAATGATTAATTTATTATATCCTAAGTTTGTAAATGGCTTATGTGACATGGACGACGGCGTTTGAAGCGTACTACTATATCCAAACTTAGGATAAAGTTTTTTAGTCAGGAAAATGACGAATTAATTATATCCTAAGTTTTATTATAAAGTAAATGATTAATTTATTATATCCTAAGTTTGTAAATGGCTTATGTGACATGGACGAATGCGTTTGAAGCGAACTACTATATTCAAACTTAGGATAAGGCGTTTTAGTCAGGAAAATGACGAATTAATTATATCCTAAGTTTTATTATAAAGTAAATGATTAATTTATTATATCCTAAGTTTGTAAATGGCTTATGTGACATGGACGACGGCGTTTGAAGCGAACTACTATATCCAAACTTAGGATAAGGTGTTTTAGTCAGTAAAATGACGAATTAATTATATCCTAAGTTTTTTTATTAAGTAAATGATTAATTTATTATATCCAAAGTTTGAAAATGGCTTATGTGACATGGACGACGTCGTTTGAAGCGAACTACTATATCCAAACTTAGGATAAGGTGTTTTAGTCAGGAAAATGACGAATTAATTATATCCTAAGTTTTATTATAAAGTAAATGACTAATTTATTATACCCTAAGTTTGTAAATGGCTTATGTGACATGGACGACGGCGTTTGAAGCGAACTACTATATTCAAACTTAGGATAAGGTATTTTAGTCAGGAAAATGACGAATTAATTATATCCTAAGTTTTATTATAAAGTAAATGATTACTTTATTATATCCTAAGTTTGTAAATGGCTTATGTGACATGGACGACGGCGTTTGAAGCGAACTACTATATCCAAACTTAGGATAAGGTGTTTTAGTCAGGAAAATGACGAATTAATTATATCCTAAGTTTTATTTTAAAGTAAATGATTAATTTATTATATCCTAAGTTTGTAAATGGCTTATGTGTCATGGACGACGGCGTTTGAAGCGAACTACTATATCCAAACTTAGGATAAGGTGTTTTAGTCATGAAAATGACGAATTAATTATATCCTAGGTTTTATTATAAAGTAAATGATTAATTTATTATATCCAAAGTTTGTAAATGGCTTATGTGACATGGATGACGGCGTTTGAAGCGAACAACTATATCCAAACTTAGGATAAGGTGTTTTAGTCAGGAAAATGACGAATTAATTATATCCTAAGTTTTATTATAAAGTAAATGATTAATTTATTATATCCTAAGTTTGTAAATGGCTTATGTGACATGGACGACGGCGTTTGAAGCGAACTACTATATCCAAACTTAGGATAAGGTGTTTTAGTCAGTAAAATGACGAATTAATTATATCCTAAGTTTTATTATAAAGTAAATGATTAATTTATTATATCATAAGTTTGTAAATGGCTTATGTGACATGGACGACGGCGTTTGAAGCGAACTACTATATTCAAATTTAGGATAAGGTGTTTTAGTCAGTAAAATGACGAATTAATTATATCCTAAGTTTTATTATTAAGTAAATGACTAATTTATTATATCCTAAGTTTGTAAATGGCTTATGTGACATGGACGACGGCGTTTGAAGCGAACTACTTTATTCAAACTTAGGATAAGGTGTTTTAGTCAGGAAAATGACGAATTAATTATATCCTAAGTTTTATTATAAAGTAAATGATTAATTTATTATATCCTAAGTTTGTAAATCGCTTATGTGACATGGACGACGGCGTTTGAAGCGAACTACTATATCCAAACTTAGGATAAGGTGTTTTAGTCAGGAAAATGACGAATTAATTATATCCTAAGTTTTATTTTAGAGTAAATGATTAATTTATTATATCCTAAGTTTGTAAATGGCTTATGTGACATGGACGACGGCGTTTGAATCGAACTACTATATCCAAACTTAGGATAAGGAGTTTTAGTCAGGAAAATGACGAATTAATTATATCCTAGGTTTTATTATAAAGTAAATGATTAATTTATTATATCCAAAGTTTGTAAATGGCTTATGTGACATGGATGACGGCGTTTGAAGCGAACTACTATATCCAAACTTAGGATAAGATGTTTTAGTCAGGAAAATGACGAATTAATTATATCCTAAGTTTTATTATAAAGTAAATGATTAATTTATTATATCCTAAGTTTGAAAATGGTTTATGTGACATGGACGACGGCGTTTGAAGCGAACTACTATATTCAAACATAGGATAAGGTGTTTTAGTCAGGAAAATGACGAATTAATTATATCCTAAGTTTTATTATAAAGTAAATGATTAATTTATTATATCCAAAGTTTGTAAATGGCTTATGTGACATGGACGACGGTGTTTGAAGCGAACTACTATATCCAAACTTAGGATAAGGTGTTTTAGTCAGGAAAATGACGAATTAATTATATCCTAAGTTTTATTAAGAAGTAAATGATTAATTTATTATATCCTAAGTTTGTAAATGGCTTATGTGACATGGACGACGGCGTTTGAAGCGAACTACTATATCCAAACTTAGTATAAGGTGTTTTAGTCAGGAAAATGACGAATTAATTATATCCTAAGTTTTATTATAAAGTAAATGATTAATTTATTATATCCTAAGTTTGTAAATGGCTTATGTGACATGGACGACAGCGTTTGAAGCGAACTACTATATCCAAACTTAGGATAAGGTGTTTTAGTCAGGAAAATGATGAATTAATTATATCCTAAGTTTTATTATAAAGTAAATGATTAATTTATTATATCCTAAGTTTGTAAATGGCTTATGTGACATGGACGACGGCGTTTGAAGCGAACTACTATATTCAAACTTAGGATAAGGTGTTTTAGTCAGTAAAATGACGAATTAATTATATCCTAAGTTTTATTATAAAGTAAATGATTAATTTATTATATCCAAAGTTTGTAAATGTGTAACACCCCCAAATTTGTTTAGCGGAAGCAGTTAGTTTAAGTACTGGGGTGTCACAATAATAAAGTATGCATACGTATCAGAGCTTATGATTACAACAGAACAATATATATTAAGATGCCAAAAGAGTTAATTACAAAGTTTACGATTCATCGAATCGTATTAGTTAATAGTAGTAAGTTTACAAAAGTAGATTTCTGAAATATGACTAAAACATTTCAGTTATACTAAAGAAATCCATATGTTTCCAAAAGTTGGCATCCTAAGCTTCAAGGGTCGCCTAATTCTCCATGTGTTGGCGATTCTTACATGCGCAGCTAATTCCCTGAAAAACATAGTAAAAGTCAACAACTAGGTTGAGTGAATTCACAGGTTTTATGTTTACACAAGTTATATCAAGTTTGTAGTACAGTTGTTATCCAAATCCGTTCGCAAATAGTATTGCCATAATAGTCGAGAATAAGTTTAGTGGAATGTTATCCAAATGCAAGTTTAGTGGGTTGTTCGCCCAAAGTATAAGTTTAGTGGGTTGTTCGCCCAAAATGTCAGGTTAAACATGTGCTGGTCGTTCTCCAGCGATTTACAAACAGTACCGGTCGTTCTCCGGTTAATACGCACGGGTCGTTCTCCCGTCCAAACACTGCTGGTCGTTCTCCAGCGAAATACAGTACCGGTCGTTCACCGGTTAATACGCATGGGTCGTTCTCCCATCCAAAGACGCACGGGTCGTTCTCCCGTCCAGTGGCCAGTCGTTCTCTGGCACTAAAATACGTAGCTGGTCGTTCTCCAGCATTTACACAAAAGTACCGGTCGTTCTCCGGTATACCAAACAAGTTTAAGAGTTTTCAGTCGTTTGCAAAACAGTTTACCGGTCGTTCTCCGGTCTAGTTAAAACAGTTTGTCGAATAAGTTATCCCATTTGTTCAGTGTATCAGTATGAAAATGTTATTTCATAAACAAAGTTCGAACAATAGTTCAGTAGTTCAAAGTACTCTAACAGTTTGAGTAAAACACGTATGATAAACAATCATATAAGTAAAAGCAATTATGGCAATAAGTAAAACAGTTGACTATGTTTTCCACCCCTGTTCAAAAGCAGTTAAATCAATAAAAGTAGGGGCTGTGAACTCACCTGTTGAGTTTAAGTAGTTGTGCGAGTGCTAGCAAACCTAAGCCCAAGTACGGTCTGAAATCTCCTAACGTCCTAAACGTACGAGATTTAATAAGTATGTGGATGTCTAAACTAATCATCCATGCTAGTGTTTGTACATCCAAGTCACGTCCAAATCGTTTGTTTAATGTTTATGTTTGTATTTCGTTGTTTATGAAAATGTATACGACTCGTTGGTGAAAGTTTGAAATCAACATTTCGATAAAACAAGTATGTTTAAATTGTTTGTAAGGCTCGTGAATCGAATTTGTATAAAGATATGCGTTTCCGGTTAGTTCGACACTTAGTGAAAACAAGTTTTTAAACTTCCTGTTTTTAGCGACGTAAGGTGCGACGCTGGGTGGTTATGCGACGTAGGGTGCGACGTACGGGTCTACGTCGCATTCTGGTTTTGCGACGTCATGGGTTGCGTCGCATAGGCGACGCTCGCAATTTAATGCGACGTAGTGGTCTGCGTCGCTATGTGCGACGTAAGGAAGGGTAATGCGACGTAAAGGCCTACGTCGCAGTACTGTTTTCGGTCCTAATGCGACGTAGTCGCCTGTTCGACGAACAGCGAGAAAAAGTCGGATTTTTGGTTGATTTGGAACGTTTTCGGTTGTATAAAACACTAAAACATGTTATTCTAAGTATGTTAAACACTAAGTAGCAATTATAACTTGGAAATCTAAAGATTTGCGGGATTTGTCGGAAACTTACGAGTGTCGGATTTGAAATTCGAAAAGATGGAAAGATAGATCGTAGTCTCGTGGTCGTTTTTCTCTATTTTGTTTGTTGATTCGGCGTCGTTTGATGGTAGTTTTGTGGTGATTTGTGTGGTGGTTTTTGGTAGGTGGTGGTGAAAGTAGAGAGAAAAAGAGAAAGATAGAGAAAGAGGATGAAAGGGAAATGAAAGAAAATGAGGAGGTGGGAGGTGGTTTTGTTCCACTTTCTGCCTCCGTGGTTACACTCCGTGTTTGTTTGCCCGATCGCTAAATGTTATTTTATTTTAACTAATATGTTTTTAATTACATTTTTCATTATATTTTAATTGGGCTCTTTTTATGAAACTAAATTAATAAATTTTATAAGTCTCAAATCTTGTTTTATTTTAATTTATACAAGTTAAAGTTCCGCGTTCTAAAATAATATGTAAATATTATCGACATAATATTAAATTGTTAACTACGTTATTTAATAAATTTCGTTTTGTTAAAAAAATTTTGTTCATCAACAGTCGTATATTTTTGTCGCGTTTGTTTTCAAATTGTTCTGTACGTAATTACAACTAATTACGAATACGTAATACTGCGCGTACTAACTAGTTGGGCTATGCTAGACTTACCTCAAAAATGTGTTGTGAATTCACTCAAGTAGGGAATTAGCCTAATAATGCAAGTGATTAATATAATTAATCGCGTTAAATTTTGCGAGGTGTTACATTCTCCCCATGTTAGAGAAATCTCGTCCCGAGATTTGAATCAAGTCGGATCGCCCGCGGCGTATGTTCTCCGATAAGTCATGTCGTTACAATAATAGTAATAGTTTGTGTAGTGATCTATGTTTGCCAATATAGTTTTAACTGTTTAGTATACTCGCGGTATAGTTTGATAGTTCAAGTTCGTTTCGTGGTTAGCGTTTACCAAGTGGTGTGTTCGAATTGACATTCGAATGAAAGAAACATTAAATCGTAGCAAGAGTTGGTAAGACATACCGTGTTTGCCATAGTCCGCAACAGTTTCCGGTGCACGGAGGATGTATGCGCGGCCACGAGCCGGTGGGATGGTTGCGATGTGGTTGTTGTTGTTTTGATTGTTGTTTCCGGGGTTGTTCTGGTTGTTGTTCAGTTTCGGACATTGGTTTCGAAAATGTCCGGATTCACCGCACTCGTAACACGCGTTTGATCGAGGAGGAGGGTTGGTTTTACAGTTTTGGGCCAAATGACCCCAGTTTTTGCAATCTTGGCAGAAAGCACAGTTGCCATTATGATGCATCCCGCACTTGTCGCATTTTGGTTTGTTGCCAAGATAGGTTTTGGGTCCAGAGTTGGTGATTGCGGCAAAGGCTCGGGTGTTTCCCGGGTTTCTGTTTTGTTGACCCTGACGGTCATTACCATCATTGTTCCATTTACGTTTGTGGGTTCCAGAGTCGCCCGTATCAGTACGGGTAAGTTCAGTTTTCCCTGCGATAGCTTTCAGGGTTCCAATCTCGACCGCGTCGTCGGTTAAGCTGTGAGCCAGATCCACTGCGCTCCTAAAAGTGGCGGGTTTGGAGGACATAACCATGCCTCGGATTTGTGGTGCCAAACCCCTGTTGTAACGCTCAATGCGTTTGCTCTCGGGGGTTACCATATGAGGCACTAGACGTGCAAGCTCCTGGAATCTAGTTGTATAACCGGAAATGTCAGCGCCGATCATTTGTATGTTCCAGAATTCAGTTTCAAGTTTCTGCATCTCGTTGGGAGGGCAAAATTCCTCCATCATCATCTGCTTCAGAGTTACCCAGGTCATGGAATGAGCAGCTGGGCGTCCCATAATCTGGACTTGAGCGTTCCACCAGGTTAGCGCTTTGTCGGCTAAAGTGCAGGTGGCGTATTTCACGATCTTGTCGTTGGCGCAGTCGCTGATGTCGATGACTGATTCCATCTTTTCAATCCAGTGGACCAGGCCAATGGCCCCTTCGGTCCCGGTGAAGGTGCTGGGTTTACAAGACTGAAAGGTTTTGTAGGAACACCCCTGTTGGGTATTAGTTGGAGTTTCGCTGTTGACGGGGGTAGCTCCACTGTTGTTGGTTGGGTTTTCACGATTTCTGCTAGCCTCGTACTGAGCAATAGCCTCAGCCACGCGGCGTTCGATGATTTGTTCGGTTGTTTCTGGAGGTACAGGTGGAGAATTTCGTCGACTGTTTCGAGTCTTTCTTTGTTTAGGCGGCATGCTGACGTTCTGCGATGAAAAGATGCAGAAGTCAATGCCAATGAAAAATATGTGAGGAATAAAGTTTCACATATTTCAAGTTTTCGAGTGTCAAGCAAAATTTGTCGAATCCCCATCACGTATCTTACGACTATGAGACACCCATATGTACTTAGTATGATATAATCACGTTGGCCAGGCGTCATTATATGATGCCAAATACATACTTCTTTTCATCAACCGTTTAATCACGATCAGGTTCATATGAGATCAGAGTACAATGAACGAGTCGGATGTGGTGAACAGTTCACGCGTATCGAGGTATCGTGACGATAGTTTAGATGTATGCAAATGTATGTATGCATGTACGTTCTAGCCAAGGCTATAGTCTAGGTCTCTAGGTTTCTAAGTCACCTAAAGTTTCCTAGTTCGCTATAACCATTGGCTCTGATACCAATCTGTAACACCCCCAAATTTGTTTAGCGGAAGCAGTTAGTTTAAGTACTGGGGTGTCACAATAATAAAGCATGCATACGTATCAGAGCTTATGATTACAACAGAACAATATATATTAAGATGCCAAAAGAGTTAATTACAAAGTTTACGATTCATCGAATCGTATTAGTTAATAGTAGTAAGTTTACAAAAGTAGATTTCTGAAATATGACTAAAACATTTCAGTTATACTAAAGAAATCCATATGTTTCCAAAAGTTGGCATCCTAAGCTTCAAGGGTCGCCTAATTCTCCATGTGTTGGCGATTCTTACATGCGCAGCTAATTCCCTGAAAAACATAGTAAAAGTCAACAACTAGGTTGAGTGAATTCACAGGTTTTATGTTTACACAAGTTATATCAAGTTTGTAGTACAGTTGTTATCCAAATCCGTTCGCAAATAGTATTGCCATAATAGTCGAGAATAAGTTTAGTGGAATGTTATCCAAATGCAAGTTTAGTGGGTTGTTCGCCCAAAGTATAAGTTTAGTGGGTTGTTCGCCCAAAATGTCAGGTTAAACATGTGCTGGTCGTTCTCCAGCGATTTACAAACAGTACCGGTCGTTCTCCGGTTAATACGCACGGGTCGTTCTCCCGTCCAAACACTGCTGGTCGTTCTCCAGCGAAATACAGTACCGGTCGTTCTCCGGTTAATACGCATGGGTCGTTCTCCCATCCAAAGACGCACGGGTCGTTCTCCCGTCCAGTGGCCAGTCGTTCTCTGGCACTAAAATACGTAGCTGGTCGTTCTCCAGCATTTACACAAAAGTACCGGTCGTTCTCCGGTATACCAAACAAGTTTAAGAGTTTTCAGTCGTTTGCAAAACAGTTTACCGGTCGTTCTCCGGTCTAGTTAAAACAGTTTGTCGAATAAGTTATCCCATTTGTTCAGTGTATCAGTATGAAAATGTTATTTCATAAACAAAGTTCGAACAATAGTTCAGTAGTTCAAAGTACTCTAACAGTTTGAGTAAAACACGTATGATAAACAATCATATAAGTAAAAGAAATTATGGCAATAAGTAAAACAGTTGACTATGTTTTCCACCCCTGTTCAAAAGCAGTTAAATCAATAAAAGTAGGGGCTGTGAACTCACCTGTTGAGTTTAAGTAGTTGTGCGAGTGCTAGCAAACCTAAGCCCAAGTACGGTCTGAAATCTCCTAACGTCCTAAACGTACGAGATTTAATAAGTATGTGGATGTCTAAACTAATCATCCATGCTAGTGTTTGTACATCCAAGTCACGTCCAAATCGTTTGTTTAATGTTTATGTTTGTATTTCGTTGTTTATGAAAATGTATACGACTCGTTGGTGAAAGTTTGAAATCAACATTTCGATAAAACAAGTATGTTTAAATTGTTTGTAAGGCTCGTGAATCGAATTTGTATAAAGATATGCGTTTCCGGTTAGTTCGACACTTAGTGAAAACAAGTTTTTAAACTTCCTGTTTTTAGCGACGTAAGGTGCGACGCTGGGTGGTTATGCGACGTAGGGTGCGACGTACGGGTCTACGTCGCATTCTGGTTTTGCGACGTCATGGGTTGCGTCGCATAGGCGACGCTCGCAATTTAATGCGACGTAGTGGTCTGCGTCGCTATGTGCGACGTAAGGAAGGGTAATGCGACGTAAAGGCCTACGTCGCAGTACTGTTTTCGGTCCTAATGCGACGTAGTCGCCTGTTCGACGAACAGCGAGAAAAAGTCGGATTTTTGGTTGATTTGGAACGTTTTCGGTTGTATAAAACACTAAAACATGTTATTCTAAGTATGTTAAACACTAAGTAGCAATTATAACTTGGAAATCTAAAGATTTGCGGGATTTGTCGGAAACTTACGAGTGTCGGATTTGAAATTCGAAAAGATGGAAAGATAGATCGTAGTCTCGTGGTCGTTTTTCTCTATTTTGTTTGTTGATTCGGCGTCGTTTGATGGTAGTTTTGTGGTGATTTGTGTGGTGGTTTTTGGTAGGTGGTGGTGAAAGTAGAGAGAAAAAGAGAAAGATAGAGAAAGAGGATGAAAGGGAAATGAAAGAAAATGAGGAGGTGGGAGGTGGTTTTGTTCCACTTTCTGCCTCCGTGGTTACACTCCGTGTTTGTTTGCCCGATCGCTAAATGTTATTTTATTTTAACTAATATGTTTTTAATTACATTTTTCATTATATTTTAATTGGGCTCTTTTTATGAAACTAAATTAATAAATTTTATAAGTCTCAAATCTTGTTTTATTTTAATTTATACAAGTTAAAGTTCCGCGTTCTAAAATAATATGTAAATATTATCGACATAATATTAAATTGTTAACTACGTTATTTAATAAATTTCGTTTTGTTAAAAATTTTTTGTTCATCAACAGTCGTATATTTTTGTCGCGTTTGTTTTCAAATTGTTCTGTACGTAATTACAACTAATTACGAATACGTAATACTGCGCGTACTAACTAGTTGGGCTATGCTAGACTTACCTCAAAAATGTGTTGTGAATTCACTCAAGTAGGGAATTAGCCTAATAATGCAAGTGATTAATATAATTAATCGCGTTAAATTTTGCGAGGTGTTACAAAATGGCTTATGTGACATGGACGACGGCGTTTGAAGCGAACTACTATATCCAAACTTAGGATAAGGTGTTTTAGTCAGGAAAATGATGAATTAATTATATCCTAAGTTTTATTATAAAGTAAATGATTAATTTATTATATCCTAAGTTTGTAAATGGCTTATGTGACATGGACGACGGCGTTTGAAGCGAACTACTATATCCAAACTTAGGATAAGGTGTTTTAGTCAGGAAAATGATGAATTAATTATATCCTAAGTTTTATTATAAAGTAAATGATTAATTTATTATATCCTAAGTTTGTAAATGGCTTATGTGACATGGACGAATGCGTTTGAAGCGAACTACTATATTCAAACTTGGGATAAGGTGTTTTAGTCAGGAAAATGACGAATTAATTATATCCTAAGTTTTATTATAAAGTAAATGATTAATTTATTATATCCTAAGTTTGTAAATGGCTTATGTGACATGGACGACGGCGTTTGAAGCGAACTACTATATTCAAACTTAGGATAAGGTGTTTTAGTCAGTAAAATGACGAATTAATTATATCCTAAGTTTTATTATAAAGTAAATGATTAATTTATTATATCCTAAGTTTGTAAATGGCTTATGTGACATGGACGACGGCGTTTGAAGCGAACTACTATATTCAAACTTAGGATAAGGTGTTTTAGTCAGTAAAATGACGAATTAATTATATCCTAAGTTTTATTATAAAGTAAATGACTAATTTATTATATCCTAAGTTTGTAAATGGCTTATGTGACATGGACGACGGCGTTTGAAGCGAACTACTATATTCAAACTTAGGATAAGGTGTTTTAGTCAAGAAAATGACGAATTAATTATATCCTAAGTTTTATTATAAGGTAAATGATTAATTTATTATATCCTAAGTTTGTAAATGGCTTATGTGACATGGACGACGGCGTTTGAAGCGAACTACTATATCCAAACTTAGGATAAGGTGTTTTAGTCAGGAAAATGACGAATTAATTATATCCTAAGTTTTATTTTAAAGTAAATGATTAATTTATTATATCCTAAGTTTGTAAATGGCTTATGTGACATGGACGACGGCGTTTGAAGCGAACTACTATATCCAAACTTAGGATAAGGTGTTTTAGTCAGGAAAATGACGAATTAATTATATCCTAGGTTTTATTATAAAGTAAATGATTAATTTATTATATCCAAAGTTTGTAAATGGCTTATGTGACATGGACGACGGCGTTTGAAGGGAACTACTATATCCAAACTTAGGATAAGGTGTTTTAGTCAGGAAAATGACGAATTAATTATATCCTAAGTTTTATTATAAAGTAAATGATTAATTTATTATATCCTAAGTTTGTAAATGGCTTATGTGACATGGACGACGGCGTTTAAAGCGAACTACTATATCCAAACTTAGGATAAGGTGTTTTAGTCAGGAAAATGACGAATTAATACTTTGTTGACTGTAACTACACTACGAGAATTTTCATTGAGCTCCCACAATCGATTCGTGAGCACAGACGATTTGATAACAGGATTAATTTATTATATCCTAAGTTTGTAAATGGCTTATGTGACATGGACGACGGCGTTTGAAGTGAACTACTATATCCAAACTTAGGATAAGGTGTTTTAGTCAGGAAAATGACGAATTAATTATATCCTAAGTTTTATTATAAAGTAAATGATTAATTTATTATATCCAAAGTTTGTAAATGGCTTATGTGACATGGACGACGGCGTTTGAAGCGAACTACTATATCTAAACTTAGGATAAGGTGTTTTAGTCAGTAAAATGACGAATTAATTATATCCTAGGTTTTATTATAAAGTAAATGATTAATTTATTATATCCAAAGTTTGTAAATGGCTTATGTGACATGGACGACGGCGTTTGAAGGGAACTACTATATCCAAACTTAGGATAAGGTGTTTTAGTCAGGAAAATGACGAATTAATTATATCCTAAGTTTTATTATAAAGTAAATGATTAATTTATTATATCCAAAGTTTGTAAATGGCTTATGTGACATGGACGACGGCGTTTGAAGCGAACTACTATATTCAAACTTAGGATAAGGTGTTTTAGTCAGTAAAATGACGAATTAATTATATCCTAAGTTTTATTATAAAGTAAATGATTAATTTATTATATCCTAAGTTTGTAAATGGCTTATTTGACATGGACGACGGCGTTTGAAGCGAACTACTATATTCAAACTTAGGATAAGGTGTTTTAGTCAGTAAAATGACGAATTAATTATATCCTAAGTTTTATTATAAAGTAAATGACTAATTTATTATATCCTAAGTTTGTAAATGGCTTATGTGACATGGACGACGGCGTTTGAAGCGAATTACTATATTCAAACTTAGGATAAGGTGTTTTAGTCAGGAAAATGACGAATTAATTATATCCTAAGTTTTATTATAAAGTAAATGATTAATTTATTATATCCTAAGTTTGTAAATGGCTTATGTGACATGGACGACGGCGTTTGAAGCGAACTACTATATTCAAACTTAGGATAAGGTGTTTTATTCAGTAAAATGACGAATTAATTATATCTTAAGTTTTTTTATAAAGTAAATGATTAATTTATTATATCCTAAGTTTGTAAATGGCTTATGTGACATGGACGAATGCGTTTGAAGCGAACTACTATATTCAAACTTAGGATAAGGTGTTTTAGTCAGGAAAATGATGAATTAATTATATCCTAAGTTTTATTATAAAGTAAATGATTAATTTATTATATCCTAAGTTTGTAAATGGCTTATGTGACATGGACGACGCCGTTTGAAGCGAACTACTATATTCAAACTTAGGATAAGGTGTTTTAGTCAGTAAAATGACGAATTAATTATATCATAAGTTTTATTATAAAGTAAATGATTAATTTATTATATCCTAAGTTTGTAAATGGCTTATGTGACATGGACGACGGCGTTTGAAGCGAACTACTATATTCAAACTTAGGATAAGGTGTTTTAGTCAGTAAAATGACGAATTAATTATATCCTAAGTTTTATTATAAAGTAAATGACTAATTTATTATATCCTAAGTTTGTAAATGGCTTATGTGACATGGACGACGGCGTTTGAAGCGAACTACTATATTCAAACTTAGGATAAGGTGTTTTAGTCAGTAAAATGACGAATTAATTATATCCTAAGTTTTATTATAAAGTAAATGATTAATTTATTATATCCTAAGTTTGTAAATGGCTTATGTGACATGGACGACGGCGTTTGAAGCGAACTACTATATTTGTAACAACTCGCAAATTTGAACACGATTAATTACATTAATCACTTGCATTATTAGGCTAATTCCCTACTTGAGTGAATTCACAACACAATTTAGAGGTAAGTCTAGCATAGCCCAACTAGATAATACGCGTAGTATTACGTATTCGTAATTAGTTGTAATTACGTACAGAACCATTTGAAAACAAACGCGACAAAAACGTACGACTATTGGTGAACAAAATTATTTAATAAAACGAAATTATTAAATAACGTAGTAACTAATAAATATTTTGTCAAAAATATTTACCAATTTATTTTATAACGCAAAACGTCGAAACGTATAATTAAAAATCAAACAAGGTTTTAAAATTATAAAATTTATAAATTTGGTTCCATAAAAAGAGCCTAATTAAATATAATTAAATATGTAATTTAAAAATACATTAGTTGAAAAACCGTAACATTTAACGATCGGGTAAACAAACACGGAGCGCAAACACGGAGGCGAAAAAGGGGACAAAACCCCCTCCCCACCTCACTTTTCTTTCATTCTCATCTCATCTCTCTCTCTCCTCTTTTCTTTTCTCCTCCTCCTCTCTAAAAACTCATCCAAAAATCATACAAATCACACCAAAACTACGCTAAAACGACGCCGAATCACATAGCTCCTTTGGAATAAAACGACCACGGCATCCCGATCTACACTTCTACCATTTCGGATTTCAAATCCGACACTCGTAAGTTTCCGACAAATCCCGCAAATCTTTAGATTTCCAAGTTATAATTGCTACTTAGTGTTTAACATACTTAGAATAACATGTTTTAGTGTTTTATACAACCGAAAACGTCCGAAATCGACCCAAAACTCGTTATTTTCTCGCTGTTCGTCGAACAGGCGACTACGTCGCATTGGGACCGAGAACAGTACTGCGACGTAGGCCTCTACGTCGCATTACCCTTCCTTACGTCGCACATAGCGACGCAGACCACTACGTCGCATTAAATTGCGAACGTCGCCTATGCGACGTAACCCATGACGTCGCAAAACCTGAATGCGACGTAGACCCGTACGTCGCACCCTACGTCGCATAACAATCCAGCGTCGCACCTTGCGTCGCTAAAAACAGAAACTTCACAAACTAATTTTTCCACTAAGTGTCGAACTTAACCGGCAACGAATACTCACATATTATACGATACACGAACTGTACAAACAATTCAAACATACTTGTTTTATCGAAATGTTGATTTCAAACTTTCACCAACGAGTCGTATACATTTTCACAAACAACGAAATACAAACATAAACATTAAACAAACGTTTTGGACGTGACTTGGTTGTACAAACACTAGCATGGATGATTAGTTTAGACATCCACATACTTATTAAATCTCGTACGTTTAGGACGTTAGGAGATTTCAGACCGTACTTGGGCTTAGGTTTGCTAGCACTCGCACAACTACTTAAACTCAACAGGTGAGTTCACAGCCCCTACTTTTACTGATTTAACTACTTTTGAACAGGGGTGGAAAACATAGACAACTGTTTTACTGCTTTGCCATAACTACTTTTACTATATGATTATTTATCATACTGTTTACTCGAATGACTAGAGTACTTGAACTGTTAAACTGTTATACGAACTGCCACTTAACTGCCTTTGGCACAATTATACAAACTGTTTATGACTGCGGTCAACTACTTCAATTGTCTGAACTTAATGGTATTTCATACGAAAACTGAACTGAGAACATGCTGGAGAACGACCAGCTACATACTTTTATTACTAGCTTTTATGAGACAACATTCTCACGCACGCACAGAAAGTCCCTACGTCTTGGGCAAACAGAAAGTCCCTACTTCTTGGGCAAAGTGCCATCCTACGTCTTGGATGAAGGCTCTACTTCTTGAGCAGATGGGTCCTACGTCTTGGATGCCAGTCCTACTTCTTGGACACAACTATACAAGTCCCTACGTCTTGGGCACATACATAGAAGTCCCTACTTCTTGGGCAACACTATAGGTCCTACTTCTTGGACAAACGATTTAAATCCCTACTCCTTGGGTAAACTAATAGGATACTGCTTTCCTACGAAACTTAAACTGTGTTTTGGGCGAACGACCCACTAAACTTATACTTTTGGGCAACATCCCAACGAAACATATCTACTACTAGGATACGTACAATCCTACAGAACATACTTGAAAATAGGATACTGCTTTCCTACAATTTATAGGATACGAATATTCCTACAAACGACTATTTAAGAACGTAACGGATTTCAGAAACTATACTTTTGGGTGACATCCCAACGATACAATATAAACAACAGTGGTTTATCACAACTGAACTTGTAAACATAAAACCTGTGAATTCACTCAACCTCGTTGTTGACTTTTACTATGTTTTTCAGGGAATTAGCTGCGCATGTAAGATCGCCAACACACATGGAGAACTAGGCGACCCTTGAAGATTAGGATGCCAACTTTTTGGGAAAACATATGGATTTCTCTAGTATAACTGAAACTGTTTTGTCATATTCTAGAAATCCTCTTTTGTAAACTCACTACTTTTAACTTATACGATTCGATGAATCGTAAACTTTGTAATTAACACTTTTGGCATCTTAATATATATTGTTCTGTTGTAATCATAAGCTCTGATACGTATGCATGCTTTGTTGTTGTGACACCCCAACACTTTAACTAAAACGCTTCCGCTAAACGAATTCTGGGGGTGTTACAGATTGGTATCAGAGCCATTGGTTATAGCGAACTAGGAAACTTTAGGTGACTTAAAAACCTAGAGACCTAGACTATAGCCTTGGCTAGAACGCACATGCATACATACATTTGCATACATCTAAACTATCGTTACGATACCTCGATACGCGTGAACTGTTCACCACATCCGACTCGTTCATTGTACTCTGACCTCATATGAACCTGATCGTGATTAAACGGTTGATGAAAAGAAGTATGTATTTGGCATCATATAATGACGCCTGGCCAACGTGATTATATCATACTAAGTACATATGGGTGTTTCATAGTCGTAAGATACGTGATGGGGATTCGACAAATTTTGCTTGATACTCGAAAACTTGAAATATGTGAAACTTTATTCCTCACATATTTTTCATTGGCATTGACTTCTGCATCTTTTCATCGCAGAACGTCAGCATGCCGCCTAAACAAAGAAATACTCGAAACAGTCGACGAAATTCTCCACCTGTACCTCCAGAAACAACCGAACAAATCATCGAACGCCGCGTGGCTGAGGCTATTGCTCAGTACGAGGCTAGCAGAAATCGTGAAAACCCAACCAACAACAGTGGAGCTACCCCCGTCAACAGCGAAACTCCAACTAATATCCAGCAGGGGTGTTCCTACAAAACCTTTCAGTCTTGTAAACCTAGCACCTTCACCGGGACCGAAGGGGCCATTGGCCTGGTCCACTGGATTGAGAAAATGGAATCGGTGATCGACATTAGCGACTGTGCCACCGACAAAATTGTGAAATACGCCACCTGCACTTTAGCCGACAAAGCGCTAACCTGGTGGAACTCTCAAGTCCAGATTATGGGACGCCCAGCTGCTCATTCCATGACCTGGGTAACTCTGAAGCAGATGATGATGGAGGAATTTTGCCCTCCCAACGAGATGCAGAAACTCGAAACCGAGTTTTGGAACATTCAGATGATCGGAGCTGACATTTCCGGTTACACAACTAGATTTCAGGAGCTTGCACGTCTGGTGCCTCAT
Source organism: Helichrysum umbraculigerum (assembly GCA_949592205.1). Taxonomy (NCBI): domain Eukaryota; kingdom Viridiplantae; phylum Streptophyta; class Magnoliopsida; order Asterales; family Asteraceae; genus Helichrysum; species Helichrysum umbraculigerum. Next base: position 8,507,319 of record CATIUR010000008.1, read on the forward strand.
ATGGTAACCCCCGAGAGCAAACGCATTGAGCGTTACAACAGGGGTTTGGCACCACAAATTCGAGGCATGGTTATGTCCTCCAAACCCGCCACCTTTAGGAGCGCAGTTGATCTGGCTCACAGCTTAACCGACGACGCGGTCGAGATTGGAACCCTGAAAGCTACTACAGGGAAAGCTGAACTTATCCGTACTGATGCGAGCGACTCTGGAACCCTCAAACGCAAATGGAACAGTGAGGGTAACGACCGACAGGGTCAACAAAACAGGAACGTGGGAAACACTCGAGCCTACATCGCCATCACCAACACTGAACCGAAACCATACCTAGGCAAAAGGCCTAAATGCGGAAAATGCGAAAGGCATCATGAGGGTAACTGTACTCTCTGCGACAGATGCAACCAATGGGGACATCGAGCTCAAACCTGCAAAGCCAACCTCTCCGCTCGAACAAACAATGGGTGTTTCGAGTGCGGTGAGCCCGGACACTATCGAAACCAATGTCCAAAACTGAACAACACCCAGAACAACCCCGGAAACAACAACCACATCGCAACCATTCCACCGGCTCGTGGCCGCGCATACATCCTCCGTGCACCGGAAACTGTTGCGGACTATGGCAAGAACGGTATGTCTTACCAACTATTGCTACGATTTAACGTTTCTTTCATTCGAATGTCGATTCGAACACAACATTTGGTAAACTCTTAACACGAAACGAAACACACAACATATTGAACTATGCCGCGAGCATACTTAAACCAATTGAACTTCTATGGCAACAATTGAACGCCACGCAAACTATGGTTAACGACATGATTTATCGGAGAACATACGCCGCGGGCGATCCGACTTGATTTAAATCTCGGGACGAGATTTCTCTAACATGGGGAGAATGTAACAACTCGCAAATTTGAACACGATTAATTACATTAATCACTTGCATTATTAGGCTAATTCCCTACTTGAGTGAATTCACAACACAATTTAGAGGTAAGTCTAGCATAGCCCAACTAGATAATACGCGTAGTATTACGTATTCGTAATTAGTTGTAATTACGTACAGAACCATTTGAAAACAAACGCGACAAAAACGTACGACTATTGGTGAACAAAATTATTTAATAAAACGAAATTATTAAATAACGTAGTAACTAATAAATATTTTGTCAAAAATATTTACCAATTTATTTTATAACGCAAAACGTCGAAACGTATAATTAAAAATCAAACAAGGTTTTAAAATTATAAAATTTATAAATTTGGTTCCATAAAAAGAGCCTAATTAAATATAATTAAATATGTAATTTAAAAATACATTAGTTGAAAAACCGTAACATTTAACGATCGGGTAAACAAACACGGAGCGCAAACACGGAGGCGAAAAAGGGGACAAAACCCCCTCCCCACCTCACTTTTCTTTCATTCTCATCTCATCTCTCTCTCTCCTCTTTTCTTTTCTCCTCCTCCTCTCTAAAAACTCATCCAAAAATCATACAAATCACACCAAAACTACGCTAAAACGACGCCGAATCACATAGCTCCTTTGGAATAAAACGACCACGGCATCCCGATCTACACTTCTACCATTTCGGATTTCAAATCCGACACTCGTAAGTTTCCGACAAATCCCGCAAATCTTTAGATTTCCAAGTTATAATTGCTACTTAGTGTTTAACATACTTAGAATAACATGTTTTAGTGTTTTATACAACCGAAAACGTCCGAAATCGACCCAAAACTCGTTATTTTCTCGCTGTTCGTCGAACAGGCGACTACGTCGCATTGGGACCGAGAACAGTACTGCGACGTAGGCCTCTACGTCGCATTACCCTTCCTTACGTCGCACATAGCGACGCAGACCACTACGTCGCATTAAATTGCGAACGTCGCCTATGCGACGTAACCCATGACGTCGCAAAACCTGAATGCGACGTAGACCCGTACGTCGCACCCTACGTCGCATAACAATCCAGCGTCGCACCTTGCGTCGCTAAAAACAGAAACTTCACAAACTAATTTTTCCACTAAGTGTCGAACTTAACCGGCAACGAATACTCACATATTATACGATACACGAACTGTACAAACAATTCAAACATACTTGTTTTATCGAAATGTTGATTTCAAACTTTCACCAACGAGTCGTATACATTTTCACAAACAACGAAATACAAACATAAACATTAAACAAACGTTTTGGACGTGACTTGGTTGTACAAACACTAGCATGGATGATTAGTTTAGACATCCACATACTTATTAAATCTCGTACGTTTAGGACGTTAGGAGATTTCAGACCGTACTTGGGCTTAGGTTTGCTAGCACTCGCACAACTACTTAAACTCAACAGGTGAGTTCACAGCCCCTACTTTTACTGATTTAACTACTTTTGAACAGGGGTGGAAAACATAGACAACTGTTTTACTGCTTTGCCATAACTACTTTTACTATATGATTATTTATCATACTGTTTACTCGAATGACTAGAGTACTTGAACTGTTAAACTGTTATACGAACTGCCACTTAACTGCCTTTGGCACAATTATACAAACTGTTTATGACTGCGGTCAACTACTTCAATTGTCTGAACTTAATGGTATTTCATACGAAAACTGAACTGAGAACATGCTGGAGAACGACCAGCTACATACTTTTATTACTAGCTTTTATGAGACAACATTCTCACGCACGCACAGAAAGTCCCTACGTCTTGGGCAAACAGAAAGTCCCTACTTCTTGGGCAAAGTGCCATCCTACGTCTTGGATGAAGGCTCTACTTCTTGAGCAGATGGGTCCTACGTCTTGGATGCCAGTCCTACTTCTTGGACACAACTATACAAGTCCCTACGTCTTGGGCACATACATAGAAGTCCCTACTTCTTGGGCAACACTATAGGTCCTACTTCTTGGACAAACGATTTAAATCCCTACTCCTTGGGTAAACTAATAGGATACTGCTTTCCTACGAAACTTAAACTGTGTTTTGGGCGAACGACCCACTAAACTTATACTTTTGGGCAACATCCCAACGAAACATATCTACTACTAGGATACGTACAATCCTACAGAACATACTTGAAAATAGGATACTGCTTTCCTACAATTTATAGGATACGAATATTCCTACAAACGACTATTTAAGAACGTAACGGATTTCAGAAACTATACTTTTGGGTGACATCCCAACGATACAATATAAACAACAGTGGTTTATCACAACTGAACTTGTAAACATAAAACCTGTGAATTCACTCAACCTCGTTGTTGACTTTTACTATGTTTTTCAGGGAATTAGCTGCGCATGTAAGATCGCCAACACACATGGAGAACTAGGCGACCCTTGAAGATTAGGATGCCAACTTTTTGGGAAAACATATGGATTTCTCTAGTATAACTGAAACTGTTTTGTCATATTCTAGAAATCCTCTTTTGTAAACTCACTACTTTTAACTTATACGATTCGATGAATCGTAAACTTTGTAATTAACACTTTTGGCATCTTAATATATATTGTTCTGTTGTAATCATAAGCTCTGATACGTATGCATGCTTTGTTGTTGTGACACCCCAACACTTTAACTAAAACGCTTCCGCTAAACGAATTCTGGGGGTGTTACAATATTCAAACTTAGGATAAGGTGTTTTAGTCAGGAAAATGACGAATTAATTATATCCTAAGTTTTATTATAAAGTAAATGATTAATTTATTATATCCTAAGTTTGTAAATGGCTTATGTGACATGGACGACGGCGTTTGAAGCGAACTACTATATTCAAACTTAGGATAAGGTGTTTTAGTCAGTAAAATGACGAATTAATTATATCTTAAGTTTTATTATAAAGTAAATGATTAATTTATTATATCTTAAGTTTGTAAATGGCTTATGTGACATGGACGACGGCGTTTGAAGCGAACTACTATATCCAAACTTAGGATAAGGTGTTTTAGTCAGGAAAATGACGAATTAATTATATACTAAGTTTTATTATAAAGTAAATGATTAATTTATTATATCCTAAGTTTGTAAATGGCTTATGTGACATGGACGACGGCGTTTGAAGCGAACTACTATATTCAAACTTAGGATAAGGTGTTTTAGTCAGGAAAATGACGAATTAATTATATCCTAAGTTTTATTATAAAGTAAATGATTAATTTATTATCTCCAAAGTTTGTAAATGGCTTATGTGACATGGACGATGGCGTTTGAAGCGAACTACTATATCTAAACTTAGGATAAGGTGTTTTAGTCAGTAAAATGACGAATTAAATGTATCCTAAGTTTTATTATAAAGTAAATGATTAATTTATTATATCCTAAGTTTGTAAATGGCTTATGTGACATGGACGACGGCGTTTGAAGCGAACTACTATATTCAAACTTAGGATAAGGTGTTTTAGTCAGTAAAATGACGAATTAATTATATCCTTAGTTTTATTATAAATTAAATGATTTATTTATTATATCCTAAGTTTGTAAATGGCTTATTTGACATGGACGACGGTGTTTGAAGCGAACTACTATATTCAAACTTAGGATAAGGTGTTTTAGTCAGTAAAATGACGAATTAATTATATCCTAAGTTTTATTATAAAGTAAATGACTAATTTATTATATCCTAAGTTTGTAAATGGCTTATGTGACATGGACGACGGCGTTTGAAGCGAATTACTATATTCAAACTTAGGATAGGGTGTTTTAGTCAGGAAAATGACGAATTAATTATATCCTAAGTTTTATTATAAAGTAAATGATTAATTTATTATATCCTAAGTTTGTAAATGGCTTATGTGACATGGACGACGGCGTTTGAAGCGAACTACTATATCCAAACTTAGGATAAGGTGTTTTAGTCAGGAAAATGACGAATTAATTATATCCTAAGTTTTATTTTAAAGTAAATGATTAATTTATTATATCCTAAGTTTGTAAATGGCTTATGTGACATGGACGACGGCGTTTGAAGCGAACTACTATATTCAAACTTAGGATAAGGTGTTTTAGTCAGTAAAATGACGAATTAATTATATCCTAAGTTTTATTATAAAGTAAATGATTAATTTATTATATCCTAAGTTTGTAAATGGCTTATTGGACATGGACGACGGCGTTTGAAGCGAACTACTATATTCAAACTTAGGATAAGGTGTTTTAGTCAGTAAAATGACGAATTAATTATATCCTAAGTTTTATTATAAAGTAAATGACTAATTTATTATATCCTAAGTTTGTAAATGGCTTATGTGACATGGACGACGGCGTTTGAAGCGAATTACTATATTCAAACTTAGGATAAGGTGTTTTAGTCAGGAAAATGACGAATTAATTATATCCTAAATTTTATTATAAAGTAAATGATTAATTTATTATATCCTAAGTTTGTAAATGGCTTATGTGACATGGACGATGGCGTTTGAAGCGAACTACTATATTCAAACTTAGGATAAGGTGTTTTATTCAGTAAAATGACGAATTAATTATATCTTAAGTTTTATTATAAAGTAAATGATTAATTTATTATATCCTAAGTTTGTAAATGGCTTATGTGACATGGAATACGGCGTTTGAAGCGAACTACTATATTCAAACTTAGGATAAGGTGTTTTAGTCAGGAAAATGACGAATTAATTATATCCTAGGTTTTATTATAAAGTAAATGATTAATTTATTATATCCAAAGTTTGTAAATGGCTTATGTGACATGGACGACGGCGTTTGAAGCGAACTACTATATTCAAACTTAGGATAAGGTGTTTTAGTCAGGAAAATGATGAATTAATTATATCGTAAGTTTTATTATAAAGTAAATGATTAATTTATTATATCCTAAGTTTGTAAATGGCTTATGTGACATGGACGACGGCGTTTGAAGCGAACTACTATATCCAAACTTAGGATAAGGTGTTTTAGTCAGGAAAATGACGAATTAATTATATCCTAGGTTTTATTATAAAGTAAATGATTAATTTATTATATCCTAAGTTTGTAAATGGCTTATGTGACATGGACGACGGCGTTTGAAGCGAACTACTATATCCAAACTTAGGATAAGGTGTTTTAGTCAGGAAAATGACGAATTAATTATATCCTAGGTTTTATTATAAAGTAAATGATTAATTTATTATATCCAAAGTTTGTAAATGGCTTATGTGACATGGAATACGGCGTTTGAAGCGAACTACTATATCCAAACTTAGGATATGGTGTTTTAGTCAGGAAAATGACGAATTAATTATATCCTAGGTTTTATTATAAAGTAAATGATTAATTTATTATATCCAAAGTTTGTAAATGGCTTATGTGACATGGACGACGGCGTTTGAAGCGAACTACTATATTCAAACTTAGGATAAGGTGTTTTAGTCAGTAAAATGACGAATTAATTATATCCTAAGTTTTATTATAAAGTAAATGATTAATTTATTATATCCTAAGTTTGTAAATGGCTTATTTGACATGGACGACGGCGTTTGAAGCGAACTACTATATTCAAACTTAGGATAAGGTGTTTTAGTCAGTAAAATGACGAATTAATTATATCCTAAGTTTTATTATAAAGTAAATGACTAATTTATTATATCCTAAGTTTGTAAATGGCTTATGTGACATGGACGACGGCGTTTGAAGCGAATTACTATATTCAAACTTAGGATAAGGTGTTTTAGTCAGGAAAATGACGAATTAATTATATCCTAAGTTTTATTATAAAGTAAATGATTAATTTATTATATCCTAAGTTTGTAAATGGCTTATGTGACATGGACGATGGCGTTTGAAGCGAACTACTATATTCAAACTTAGGATAAGGTGTTTTATTCAGTAAAATGACGAATTAATTATATCTTAAGTTTTATTATAAAGTAAATGATTAATTTATTATATCCTAAGTTTGTAAATGGCTTATGTTACATGGAATACGGCGTTTGAAGCGAACTACTATATTCAAACTTAGGATAAGGTGTTTTAGTCAGGAAAATGACGAATTAATTATATCCTAGGTTTTATTATAAAGTAAATGATTAATTTATTATATCCAAAGTTTGTAAATGGCTTATGTGACATGGACGACGGCGTTTGAAGCGAACTACTATATTCAAACTTAGGATAAGGTGTTTTAGTCAGGAAAATGATGAATTAATTATCTCGTAAGTTTTATTATAAAGTAAATGATTAATTTATTATATCCTAAGTTTGTAAATGGCTTATGTGACATGGACGACGGCGTTTGAAGCGAACTACTATATCCAAACTTAGGATAAGGTGTTTTAGTCAGGAAAATGACGAATTAATTATATCCTAGGTTTTATTATAAAGTAAATGATTAATTTATTATATCCAAAGTTTGTAAATGGCTTATGTGACATGGACGACGGCGTTTGAAGCGAACTACTATATCCAAACTTAGGATAAGGTGTTTTAGTCAGGAAAATGACGAATTAATTATATCCTAAGTTTTATTATAAAGTAAATGATTAATTTATTATATCCTAAGTTTGTAAATGGCTTATGTGACATGGAATACGGCGTTTGAAGCGAACTACTATATTCAAACTTAGGATAAGGTGTTTTAGTCAGGAAATTGATGAATTAATTATATCCTAAGTTTTATTATAAAGTAAATGATTAATTTATTATATCCAAAGTTTGTAAATGGCTTATGTGACATGGACGATGGCGTTTGAAGCGAACTACTATATCTAAACTTAGGATAAGGTGTTTTAGTCAGTAAAATGACGAATTAAATGTATCCTAAGTTTTATTATAAAGTAAATGATTATTTATTATATCCTAAGTTTGTAAATGGCTTATGTGACATGGACGACGGCGTTTGAAGCGAACTACTATATTCAAACTTAGGATAAGGTGTTTTAGTTAGTAAAATGACGAATTAATTATATCCTAAGTTTTATTATAAAGTAAATGATTAATTTATTATATCCTAAGTTTGTAAATGGCTTATTTGACATGGACGACGGCGTTTGAAGCGAACTACTATATTCAAACTTAGGATAAGGTGTTTTATTCAGTAAAATGACGAATTAATTATATCCTAAGTTTTATTATAAAGTAAATGACTAATTTATTATATCCTAAGTTTGTAAATGGCTTATGTGACATGGACGACGGTGTTTGAAGCGAATTACTATATTCAAACTTAGGATAAGGTGTTTTAGTCAGGAAAATGACGAATTAATTATATCCTAAGTTTTATTATAAAGTAAATGATTAATTTATTATATCCTAAGTTTGTAAATGGCTTATGTGACATGGACGACGGCGTTTGAAGCGAACTACTATATCCAAACTTAGGATAAGGTGTTTTAGTCAGGAAAATGACGAATTAATTATATCCTAAGTTTTATTTTAAAGTAAATGATTAATTTATTATATCCTAAGTTTGTAAATGGCTTATGTGACATGGACGACGGCGTTTGAAGCGAACTACTATATCCAAACTTAGGATAAGGTGTTTTAGTCAGGAAAATGACGAATTAATTATATCCTAGGTTTTATTATAAAGTAAATGATTAATTTATTATATCCAAAGTTTGTAAATGGCTTATGTGACATGGACGACGGCGTTTGAAGCGAACTACTATATTCAAACTTAGGATAAGGTGTTTTAGTCAGGAAAATGACGAATTAATTATATCGTAAGTTTTATTATAAAGTAAATGATTAATTTATTATATCCTAAGTTTGTAAATGGCTTATGTGACATGGACGACGGCGTTTGAAGCGAACTACTATATCCAAACTTAGGATAAGGTGTTTTAGTCAGGAAAATGACGAATTAATTATATCCTAGGTTTTATTATAAAGTAAATGATTAATTTATTATATCCTAAGTTTGTAAATGGCTTATGTGACATGGACGACGGCGTTTGAAGCGAACTACTATATCCAAACTTAGGATAATGTGTTTTAGTCAGGAAAATGACGAATTAATTATATCCTAGGTTTTATTATAAAGTAAATGATTAATTTATTATATCCAAAGTTTGTAAATGGCTTATGTGACATGGACGACGGCGTTTGAAGCGAACTACTATATCCAAACTTAGGATAAGGTGTTTTAGTCAGGAAAATGACGAATTAATTATATCCTAAGTTTTATTTTAAAGTAAATGATTAATTTATTATATCCTAAGTTTGTAAATGGCTTATGTGACATGGAATACGGCGTTTGAAGCGAACTACTATATTCAAACTTAGGATAAGGTGTTTTAGTCAGGAAAATGACGAATTAATTATATCCTAGGTTTTATTATAAAGTAAATGATTAATTTATTATATCCAAAGTTTGTAAATGGCTTATGTGACATGGACGACGGCGTTTGAAGCGAACTACTATATCCAAACTTAGGATAAGGCGTTTTAGTCAGGAAAATGACGAATTAATTATATCCGAAGTTTTATTATAAAGTAAATGATTAATTTATTATATCCTAAGTTTGTAAATGGCTTATGTGACATGGACGACGGCGTTTGAAGCGAACTACTATATCCAAACTTAGGATAAGGTGTTTTAGTCAGGAAAATGACGAAATAATTATATCCTAAGTTTTATTATAAAGTAAATGATTAATTTATTATATCCTAAGTTTGTAAATGGCTTATGTGACATGGACGAATGCGTTTGAAGCGAACTACTATATTCAAACTTAGGATAAGGTGTTTTAGTCAGTAAAATGACGAATTAATTATATCCTAAGTTTTATTATAAAGTAAATGATTAATTTATTATATCCTAAGTTTGTAAATGGCTTATTTGACATGGACGACGGCGTTTGAAGCGAACTACTATATTCAAACTTAGGATAAGGTGTTTTAGTCAGGAAAATGACGAATTAATTATATCCTAAGTTTTATTATAAAGTAAATGACTAATTTATTATATCCTAAGTTTGTAAATGGCTTATGTGACATGGACGACGGTGTTTGAAGCGAATTACTATATTCAAACTTAGGATAAGGTGTTTTAGTCAGGAAAATGACGAATTAATTATATCCTAAGTTTTATTATAAAGTAAATGATTAATTTATTATATCCTAAGTTTGTAAATGGCTTATGTGACATGGACGACGGCGTTTGAAGCGAACTACTATATCCAAACTTAGGATAAGGTGTTTTAGTCAGGAAAATGACGAATTAATTATATCCTAAGTTTTATTTTAAAGTAAATGATTAATTTATTATATCCTAAGTTTGTAAATGGCTTATGTGACATGGACGACGGCGTTTGAAGCGAACTACTATATCCAAACTTAGGATAAGGTGTTTTAGTCAGGAAAATGACGAATTAATTATATCCTAGGTTTTATTATAAAGTAAATGATTAATTTATTATATCCAAAGTTTGTAAATGGCTTATGTGACATGGACGACGGCGTTTGAAGCGAACTACTATATTCAAACTTAGGATAAGGTGTTTTAGTCAGGAAAATGACGAATTAATTATATCGTAAGTTTTATTATAAAGTAAATGATTAATTTATTATATCCAAAGTTTGTAAATGGCTTATGTGACATGGACGACGGCGTTTGAAGCGAACTACTATATTCAAACTTAGGATAAGGTGTTTTAGTCAGGAAAATGACGAATTAATTATATCGTAAGTTTTATTATAAAGTAAATGATTAATTTATTATATCCTAAGTTTGTAAATGGCTTATGTGACATGGACGACGGCGTTTGAAGCGAACTACTATATCCAAACTTAGGATAAGGTGTTTTAGTCAGGAAAATGACGAATTAATTATATCCTAGGTTTTATTATAAAGTAAATGATTAATTTATTATATCCAAAGTTTGTAAATGGCTTATGTGACATGGACGACGGCGTTTGAAGCGAACTACTATATCCAAACTTAGGATAAGGTGTTTTAGTCAGGAAAATGACGAATTAATTATATCCTAGGTTTTATTATAAAGTAAATGATTAATTTATTATATCCAAAGTTTGTAAATGGCTTATGTGACATGGACGACGGCGTTTGAAGCGAACTACTATATCCAAACTTAGGATAAGGTGTTTTAGTCAGGAAAATGACGAATTAATTATATCCTAAGTTTTATTTTAAAGTAAATGATTAATTTATTATATCCTAAGTTTGTAAATGGCTTATGTGACATGGAATACGGCGTTTGAAGCGAACTACTATATTCAAACTTAGGATAAGGTGTTTTAGTCAGGAAAATGACGAATTAATTATATCCTAGGTTTTATTATAAAGTAAATGATTAATTTATTATATCCAAAGTTTGTAAATGGCTTATGTGACATGGACGACGGCGTTTGAAGCGAACTACTATATCCAAACTTAGGATAAGGCGTTTTAGTCAGGAAAATGACGAATTAATTATATCCGAAGTTTTATTATAAAGTAAATGATTAATTTATTATATCCTAAGTTTGTAAATGGCTTATGTGACATGGACGACGGCGTTTGAAGCGAACTACTATATCCAAACTTAGGATAAGGTGTTTTAGTCAGGAAAATGACGAATTAATTATATCCTAAGTTTTATTATAAAGTAAATGATTAATTTATTATATCCTAAGTTTGTAAATGGCTTATGTGACATGGACGAATGCGTTTGAAGCGAACTACTATATTCAAACTTAGGATAAGGTGTTTTAGTCAGTAAAATGACGAATTAATTATATCCTAAGTTTTATTATAAAGTAAATGATTAATTTATTATATCCTAAGTTTGTAAATGGCTTATTTGACATGGACGACGGCGTTTGAAGCGAACTACTATATTCAAACTTAGGATAAGGTGTTTTAGTCAGGAAAATGACGAATTAATTATATCCTAAGTTTTATTATAAAGTAAATGACTAATTTATTATATCCTAAGTTTGTAAATGGCTTATGTGACATGGACGACGGTGTTTGAAGCGAATTACTATATTCAAACTTAGGATAAGGTGTTTTAGTCAGGAAAATGACGAATTAATTATATCCTAAGTTTTATTATAAAGTAAATGATTAATTTATTATATCCTAAGTTTGTAAATGGCTTATGTGACATGGACGACGGCGTTTGAAGCGAACTACTATATCCAAACTTAGGATAAGGTGTTTTAGTCAGGAAAATGACGAATTAATTATATCCTAAGTTTTATTTTAAAGTAAATGATTAATTTATTATATCCTAAGTTTGTAAATGGCTTATGTGACATGGACGACGGCGTTTGAAGCGAACTACTATATCCAAACTTAGGATAAGGTGTTTTAGTCAGGAAAATGACGAATTAATTATATCCTAGGTTTTATTATAAAGTAAATGATTAATTTATTATATCCAAAGTTTGTAAATGGCTTATGTGACATGGACGACGGCGTTTGAAGCGAACTACTATATTCAAACTTAGGATAAGGTGTTTTAGTCAGGAAAATGACGAATTAATTATATCGTAAGTTTTATTATAAAGTAAATGATTAATTTATTATATCCAAAGTTTGTAAATGGCTTATGTGACATGGACGACGGCGTTTGAAGCGAACTACTATATTCAAACTTAGGATAAGGTGTTTTAGTCAGGAAAATGACGAATTAATTATATCGTAAGTTTTATTATAAAGTAAATGATTAATTTATTATATCCTAAGTTTGTAAATGGCTTATGTGACATGGACGACGGCGTTTGAAGCGAACTACTATATCCAAACTTAGGATAAGGTGTTTTAGTCAGGAAAATGACGAATTAATTATATCCTAAGTTTTATTATAAAGTAAATGATTAATTTATTATATCCTAAGTTTGTAAATGGCTTATGTGACATGGACGAATGCGTTTGAAGCGAACTACTATATTCAAACTTAGGATAAGGTGTTTTAGTCAGTAAAATGACGAATTAATTATATCCTAAGTTTTATTATAAAGTAAATGATTAATTTATTATATCCTAAGTTTGTAAATGGCTTATTTGACATGGACGACGGCGTTTGAAGCGAACTACTATATTCAAACTTAGGATAAGGTGTTTTAGTCAGGAAAATGACGAATTAATTATATCCTAAGTTTTATTATAAAGTAAATGACTAATTTATTATATCCTAAGTTTGTAAATGGCTTATGTGACATGGACGACGGTGTTTGAAGCGAATTACTATATTCAAACTTAGGATAAGGTGTTTTAGTCAGGAAAATGACGAATTAATTATATCCTAAGTTTTATTATAAAGTAAATGATTAATTTATTATATCCTAAGTTTGTAAATGGCTTATGTGACATGGACGACGGCGTTTGAAGCGAACTACTATATCCAAACTTAGGATAAGGTGTTTTAGTCAGGAAAATGACGAATTAATTATATCCTAAGTTTTATTTTAAAGTAAATGATTAATTTATTATATCCTAAGTTTGTAAATGGCTTATGTGACATGGACGACGGCGTTTGAAGCGAACTACTATATCCAAACTTAGGATAAGGTGTTTTAGTCAGGAAAATGACGAATTAATTATATCCTAGGTTTTATTATAAAGTAAATGATTAATTTATTATATCCAAAGTTTGTAAATGGCTTATGTGACATGGACGACGGCGTTTGAAGCGAACTACTATATTCAAACTTAGGATAAGGTGTTTTAGTCAGGAAAATGACGAATTAATTATATCGTAAGTTTTATTATAAAGTAAATGATTAATTTATTATATCCAAAGTTTGTAAATGGCTTATGTGACATGGACGACGGCGTTTGAAGCGAACTACTATATTCAAACTTAGGATAAGGTGTTTTAGTCAGGAAAATGACGAATTAATTATATCGTAAGTTTTATTATAAAGTAAATGATTAATTTATTATATCCTAAGTTTGTAAATGGCTTATGTGACATGGACGACGGCGTTTGAAGCGAACTACTATATCCAAACTTAGGATAAGGTGTTTTAGTCAGGAAAATGACGAATTAATTATATCCTAGGTTTTATTATAAAGTAAATGATTAATTTATTATATCCAAAGTTTGTAAATGGCTTATGTGACATGGACGACGGCGTTTGAAGCGAACTACTATATCCAAACTTAGGATAAGGTGTTTTAGTCAGGAAAATGACGAATTAATTATATCCTAAGTTTTATTATAAAGTAAATGATTAATTTATTATATCCTAAGTTTGTAAATGGCTTATGTGACATGGAATACGGCGTTTGAAGCGAACTACTATATTCAAACTTAGGATAAGGTGTTTTAGTCAGGAAAATGACGAATTAATTATATCCTAGGTTTTATTATAAAGTAAATGATTAATTTATTATATCCAAAGTTTGTAAATGGCTTATGTGACATGGACGACGGCGTTTGAAGCGAACTACTATATCCAAACTTAGGATAAGGTGTTTTAGTCAGGAAAATAACGAATTAATTATATCCTAAGTTTTATTATAAAGTAAATGATTAATTTATTATATCCTAAGTTTGTAAATGGCTTATGTGACATGGACGACGGCGTTTGAAGCGAACTACTATATCACTTAGGATAAGGTGTTTTAGTCAGGAAAATGACGAATTAATTATATCCTAAGTTTTATTATAAAGTAAATGATTAATTTATTATATCCTAAGTTTGTAAATGGCTTATGTGACATGGACGAATGCGTTTGAAGCGAACTACTATATTCAAACTTAGGATAAGGTGTTTTAGTCAGTAAAATGACGAATTAATTATATCCTAAGTTTTATTATAAAGTAAATGATTAATTTATTATATCCTAAGTTTGTAAATGGCTTATTTGACATGGACGACGGCGTTTGTGTAAGACCCCACTTTTAAAACAAATATATTATATAATTTATACGTTAGAAGCGCGTCCCAAAACATATACATATCCATTATTTACAACACGAACCATAATAAACTTTTATCAACTTCTATTGTTACAAACCATACTACTAAATTCGGTTGTTATATTCAACTTTCCAAAACATTCTATTGTCAAAAGTCAGAGTTTGCGCCATTTTAGTCAAACACCCAGTCAACTTCTACTATCCGATCTACTTCATCAACTAACCAAAATCTGCAAAACATACAACAACGAGGGGATTAGCCTTTGCTAAGTGAATGGAACCGTAACCGACGGTTCAATCCATTTATAACAAATCTTACAACTGATAACTACAATGATTTAAACACATAAGCACATAACTACATGAGGATCGGCGGCTCCTGTATGCGATTCTCAGTATGCCACAACCACTGGGCGCCATGCCATTCCCAGTGATCTACCGATAGCCTGATTACTACTTTCACTGAATAGGCTAATCTTCAACTATGTGTATTCAAGTAACCTAGACAGCTACACAGTAGTAATCAAACCCAACCCGCACGCTGACCTCACTCCAATTCATCACAACAACTTGTCACATAAAGGCATATCATATGCAGTTATGTAAACCAACTGAATAACTTTACAACTTGATCAATCAAATTCTATCAATATAATCAACAACTGAATAATTGAAAGTAACATGGCAATAACTACAACTGAAACTATCCTGATTTACCCGTTGTAACCAAACCCGTTACAACTGGGTTGAACCGAGGACTACAATTCCACTCACCAAATATTATCGTCTGATCACCAACTCAGAGGTCTAACTTTACTGAGTGGTCGTCCGCTTATCTGATAATACAACAATAACAACAAGTTAGTATCTTATTCCGTATTCCACTTCAATTCTTCAAATTCTAACATAATCCAAAACATAACACTATTTATCATATCATTCAACTAATTCATATTATAACATACAACAATTAAACACTTATCAATTAATCATACAATCAAAACTTAATTTGCTGAAAACACCCAAAAGCCGCCGGCTTGGGTAGGGAAGCCGCCGGCTTGGCACCCTGACCCGCCGGGTACCCATGTTCAACCGCCGGGTGATTTAACTTTTACCACATCAGAACTTATTTTGAGTAATAAAGCTTTTACGAGCCGCCGGCTAGGTGTTTTCACCCGCCGGCTCACCTACACACAAACACAACCCGCCGGCTGAGTCTAATGACCCGCCGGCTGGATCATCATTTACAGCATCAGCAGAAACAGCAAACAAGTTACGAACTTTTAACACCCAACTCCTAATTTTTTAAGTCTTAGCTCCGATTACAAGTAATGAAAATGAACTAGAAACATACCATTACAGCAAACATCATCTAATAAACTATCTAACTTAATTTCTAACATATATCATCATCAATTTACAAAATCATCAAAACCTAACTTATAATTTGAAGAACACTACCAACAATCACAAATCATTATATAATCAATCTATAATCTTCATACAACAATTTCTAAGCTTCAATTCATATCAATCATTTATATTCATTCTATACCCAAATTCTATGAAATAGGTTCAAGAACACTTACAATCAAAAGATACACAAGATAGTGATGATGATGGTGAATCTGATTCTATGAATTAATCTCACAACTTGTTAATCTTTCTTTCTTTTTGATTTCTTTACTTTAGTGAACTTTGAGAGAATGAGTTTGAAGGTTCAAGAAGAAAAGAGAAGTGATGAGAATAAAATGAGTCGGTATATCCCCACCGCCCCATCTTATTATGTTTAAAATTATACCCCTTCTAAGCCTATTGTCTGGAACCTGAAAATACCCGCAAGTCAAAATATTTTATTTTACCGTCAACTTTAACTTTTTAAAACAAGTAACATTTTACTTGTCACAATAAAAACTGGGGCTCTTTTACTTGTTTATTTTCAAATAAACCAACCAAACTTAATAAAATACAATTTATTTTCGGGTCCAGAAACGGGATGTTACAAATCTTCCCCCCTTATAGGATTTCGTCCCCGAAATCCAACCACACCCAATTAAACTAAACATACTCAATTTTCCTATTAACATACAACTCTAATCACATTACTGTATGTTAGAAGAAAATAAACATAAGATATACCTGTCGCATCACTATCAAGTCCAAAAACATTCTCCGCCGTCATTTGAAAAGCCCTTCCTGTAGCCGGTGGAATCTTTCTCTTCTGTCCAACAGATGACGCAGAACCCGAGGCCACACTCCCAACCAAACCCGAACCTTGCATTGTCTTCTCCGGGCAGTTCAGTGATCTATGTCCTTCCTTTTTACAATTCCAACAAACAAACTGTGGAAAAGTACAATCCCGCATACCATGACCAAATACCCCACACTTAACACATCTCATAGTCTCTGAAGTACACGGACCAGAATGTTTCGACTTACAATTTACACACCATGGATTACTTCCCACCGAATCATCATTATAAACTACTCTTCTAGTCTGTCCTTTGTTTCCCGAAGAACTACTTTTAACCTGTGAGAAACTCTTTTCCTTGGTCGTTTTACCAGAAGCTCGCATGTCACCATCTACAGATCGGGCTAAAGTAAAAGCCTGTGTAAGAGTACCTGCCAATCTCACACTAGTTCGGTACTCCGGTGGTAAAGTTCCTACAAAATGATTTATCCTCATCCTGTCATCTGGGACCCATTGTTGAACAAAACGTAACTTCTCAGTGAATTTATTAATGAGGTCATCCATCGACATTTGTTCAGTTAACTTCAAATCCATAAACTCTTGTCTAATTCTAAGCATATCAAACTCTGAACAAAACTGTCTACAAACCTCATTATGAAACTCTGCCCAGGTAATTCTCGATCTCTGCTCCTTTGTTAATTGCTCAGTTATAGAATCCCACCAATTCATCGCCTGTCCCTTCAGTAATTGCACAGCATAACCAACCTTTAATTCTTCTTCACACCGACACACTTCAAACTTTTTCTCCGTATCTCTCAACCAATTCAATGTTACTGAAGGATCATTGCCTCCTTCAAATTCTTTCGGACCACTAGCTTTAAATGTCTTAAACGAACACAACTTATTCTGCTGTGGTGGTGAAGGAAACTGATAAGCTTGCTGAGCTAACCTAGCTTGTTGTTCCAAGTACAACTGTTCTATCTTTTTAAGTCTTATCACATCATCCTCTAGTTGCAACATATAATCCTCTTGACTAGTTTCTTCCTGATTAACCTGTGTAGTACCAGCCTGCCTCTGATTATCATTCTGAGTATCCGAAGGTGGAACAACATTGTTGATCGGGTTTTCGTTATCTGCCATGCCTGTACTCACAATCAAAACACAACTTGCAACTTGTTAATCGTTAGCATTCACTATACTAACCAATCCCCAATCCCAAAGCTAATCCCACGTACCGAAATGTTTGACTAACACCGACTAGATTTGGGATTGAACATTTACAAATGCCCAATTCACCCAAACCTATGCTCTGATACCAACTTGTAAGACCCCACTTTTAAAACAAATATATTATATAATTTATACGTTAGAAGCGCGTCCCAAAACATATACATATCCATTATTTACAACACGAACCATAATAAACTTTTATCAACTTCTATTGTTACAAACCATACTACTAAATTCGGTTGTTATATTCAACTTTCCAAAACATTCTATTGTCAAAAGTCAGAGTTTGCGCCATTTTAGTCAAACACCCAGTCAACTTCTACTATCCGATCTACTTCATCAACTAACCAAAATCTGCAAAACATGCAACAACGAGGGGATTAGCCTTTGCTAAGTGAATGGAACCGTAACCGACGGTTCAATCCATTTATAACAAATCTTACAACTGATAACTACAACGATTTAAACACATAAGCACATAACTACATGAGGATCGGCGGCTCCTGTATGCGATTCTCAGTATGCCACAACCACTGGGCGCCATGCCATTCCCAGTGATCTACCGATAGCCTGATTACTACTTTCACTGAATAGGCTAATCTTCAACTATGTGTATTCAAGTAACCTAGACAGCTACACAGTAGTAATCAAACCCAACCCGCACGCTGACCTCACTCCAATTCATCACAACAACTTGTCACATAAAGGCATATCATATGCAGTTATGTAAACCAACTGAATAACTTTACAACTTGATCAATCAAATTCTATCAATATAATCAACAACTGAATAATTGAAAGTAACATGGCAATAACTACAACTGAAACTATCCTGATTTACCCGTTGTAACCAAACCCGTTACAACTGGGTTGAACCGAGGACTACAATTCCACTCACCAAATATTATCGTCTGATCACCAACTCAGAGGTCTAACTTTACTGAGTGGTCGTCCGCTTATCTGATAATACAACAATAACAACAAGTTAGTATCTTATTCCGTATTCCACTTCAATTCTTCAAATTCTAACATAATCCAAAACATAACACTATTTATCATATCATTCAACTAATTCATATTATAACATACAACAATTAAACACTTATCAATTAATCATACAATCAAAACTTAATTTGCTGAAAACACCCAAAAGCCGCCGGCTTGGGTAGGGAAGCCGCCGGTTTGGCACCCTGACCCGCCGGGTACCCATGTTCAACCGCCGGGTGATTTAACTTTTACCACATCAGAACTTATTTTGAGTAATAAAGCTTTTACGAGCCGCCGGCTAGGTGTTTTCACCCGCCGGCTCACCTACACACAAACACAACCCGCCGGCTGAGTCTAATGACCCGCCGGCGGGATCATCATTTACAGCATCAGCAGAAACAGCAAACAAGTTACGAACTTTTAACACCCAACTCCTAATTTTTTAAGTCTTAGCTCCGATTACAAGTAATGAAAATGAACTAGAAACATACCATTACAGCAAACATCATCTAATAAACTATCTAACTTAATTTCTAACATATATCATCATCAATTTACAAAATCATCAAAACCTAACTTATAATTTGAAGAACACTACCAACAATCACAAATCATTATATAATCAATCTATAATCTTCATACAACAATTTCTAAGCTTCAATTCATATCAATCATTTATATTCATTCTATACCCAAATTCTATGAAATAGGTTCAAGAACACTTACAATCAAAAGATACACAAGATAGTGATGATGATGGTGAATCTGATTCTATGAATTAATCTCACAACTTGTTAATCTTTCTTTCTTTTTGATTTCTTTACTTTAGTGAACTTTGAGAGAATGAGTTTGAAGGTTCAAGAAGAAAAGAGAAGTGATGAGAATAAAATGAGTCGGTATATCCCCACCGCCCCATCTTATTATGTTTAAAATTATACCCCTTCTAAGCCTATTGTCTGGAACCTGAAAATACCCGCAAGTCAAAATATTTTATTTTACCGTCAACTTTAACTTTTTAAAACAAGTAACATTTTACTTGTCACAATAAAAACTGGGGCTCTTTTACTTGTTTATTTTCAAATAAACCAACCAAACTTAATAAAATACAATTTATTTTCGGGTCCAGAAACGGGATGTTACAAATCTTCCCCCCTTATAGGATTTCGTCCCCGAAATCCAACCACACCCAATTAAACTAAACATACTCAATTTTCCTATTAACATACAACTCTAATCACATTACTGTATGTTAAAAGAAAATAAACATAAGATATACCTGTCGCATCACTATCAAGTCCAAAAACATTCTCCGCCGTCATTTGAAAAGCCCTTCCTGTAGCCGGTGGAATCTTTCTCTTCTGTCTAACAGATGACGCAGAACCCGAGGCCACACTCCCAACCAAACCCGAACCTTGCATTGTCTTCTCCGGGCAGTTCAGTGATCTATGTCCTTCCTTTTTACAATTCCAACAAACAAACTGTGGAAAAGTACAATCCCGCATACCATGACCAAATACCCCACACTTAACACATCTCATAGTCTCTGAAGTACACGGACCAGAATGTTTCGACTTACAATTTACACACCATGGATTACTTCCCACCGAATCATCATTATAAACTACTCTTCTAGTCTGTCCTTTGTTTCCCGAAGAACTACTTTTAACCTGTGAGAAACTCTTTTCCTTGGTCGTTTTACCAGAAGCTCGCATGTCACCATCTACAGATCGGGCTAAAGTAAAAGCCTGTGTAAGAGTACCTGCCAATCTCACACTAGTTCGGTACTCCGGTGGTAAAGTTCCTACAAAATGATTTATCCTCATCCTGTCATCTGGGACCCATTGTTGAACAAAACGTAACTTCTCAGTGAATTTATTAATGAGGTCATCCATCGACATTTGTTCAGTTAACTTCAAATCCATAAACTCTTGTCTAATTCTAAGCATATCAAACTCTGAACAAAACTGTCTACAAACCTCATTATGAAACTCTGCCCAGGTAATTCTCGATCTCTGCTCCTTTGTTAATTGCTCAGTTATAGAATCCCACCAATTCATCGCCTGTCCCTTCAGTAATTGCACAGCATAACCAACCTTTAATTCTTCTTCACACCGACACACTTCAAACTTTTTCTCCGTATCTCTCAACCAATTCAATGTTACTGAAGGATCATTGCCTCCTTCAAATTCTTTCGGACCACTAGCTTTAAATGTCTTAAACGAACACAACTTATTCTGCTGTGGTGGTGAAGGAAACTGATAAGCTTGCTGAGCTAACCTAGCTTGTTGTTCCAAGTACAACTGTTCTATCTTTTTAAGTCTTATCACATCATCCTCTAGTTGCAACATATAATCCTCTTGACTAGTTTCTTCCTGATTAACCTGTGTAGTACCAGCCTGCCTCTGATTATCATTCTGAGTATCCGAAGGTGGAACAACATTGTTGATCGGGTTTTCGTTATCTGCCATGCCTGTACTCACAATCAAAACACAACTTGCAACTTGTTAATCGTTAGCATTCACTATACTAACCAATCCCCAATCCCAAAGCTAATCCCACGTACCGAAATGTTTGACTAACACCGACTAGATTTGGGATTGAACATTTACAAATGCCCAATTCACCCAAACCTATGCTCTGATACCAACTTGTAAGACCCCACTTTTAAAACAA
Organism: Helichrysum umbraculigerum; assembly: GCA_949592205.1. Lineage (NCBI taxonomy): Eukaryota > Viridiplantae > Streptophyta > Magnoliopsida > Asterales > Asteraceae > Helichrysum > Helichrysum umbraculigerum. The sequence continues at coordinate 8,529,210 of CATIUR010000008.1, forward strand.
ATATATTATATAATTTATACGTTAGAAGCGCGTCCCAAAACATATACATATCCATTATTTACAACACGAACCATAATAAACTTTTATCAACTTCTATTGTTACAAACCATACTACTAAATTCGGTTGTTATATTCAACTTTCCAAAACATTCTATTGTCAAAAGTCAGAGTTTGCGCCATTTTAGTCAAACACCCAGTCAACTTCTACTATCCGATCTACTTCATCAACTAACCAAAATCTGCAAAACATACAACAACGAGGGGATTAGCCTTTGCTAAGTGAATGGAACCGTAACCGACGGTTCAATCCATTTATAACAAATCTTACAACTGATAACTACAACGATTTAAACACATAAGCACATAACTACATGAGGATCGGCGGCTCCTGTATGCGATTCTCAGTATGCCACAACCACTGGGCGCCATGCCATTCCCAGTGATCTACCGATAGCCTGATTACTACTTTCACTGAATAGGCTAATCTTCAACTATGTATATTCAAGTAACCTAGACAGCTACACAGTAGTAATCAAACCCAACCCGCACGCTGACCTCACTCCAATTCATCACAACAACTTGTCACATAAAGGCATATCATATGCAGTTATGTAAACCAACTGAATAACTTTACAACTTGATCAATCAAATTCTATCAATATAATCAACAACTGAATAATTGAAAGTAACATGGCAATAACTACAACTGAAACTATCCTGATTTACCCGTTGTAACCAAACCCGTTACAACTGGGTTGAACCGAGGACTACAATTCCACTCACCAAATATTATTGTCTGATCACCAACTCAGAGGTCTAACTTTACTGAGTGGTCTTCCGCTTATCTGATAATACAACAATAACAACAAGTTAGTATCTTATTCCGTATTCCACTTCAATTCTTCAAATTCTAACATAATCCAAAACATAACACTATTTATCATATCATTCAACTAATTCATATTATAACATACAACAATTAAACACTTATCAATTAATCATACAATCAAAACTTAATTTGCTGAAAACACCCAAAAGCCGCCGGCTTGGGTAGGGAAGCCGCCGGCTTGGCACCCTGACCCGCCGGGTACCCATGTTCAACCGCCGGGTGATTTAACTTTTACCACATCAGAACTTATTTTGAGTAATAAAGCTTTTACGAGCCGCCGGCTAGGTGTTTTCACCCGCCGGCTCACCTACACACAAACACAACCCGCCGGCTGAGTCTAATGACCCGCCGGCTGGATCATCATTTACAGCATCAGCAGAAACATCAAACAAGTTACGAACTTTTAACACCCAACTCCTAATTTTTTAAGTCTTAGCTCCGATTACAAGTAATGAAAATGAACTAGAAACATACCATTACAGCAAACATCATCTAATAAACTATCTAACTTAATTTCTAACATATATCATCATCAATTTACAAAATCATCAAAACCTAACTTATAATTTGAAGAACACTACCAACAATCACAAATCATTATATAATCAATCTATAATCTTCATACAACAATTTCTAAGCTTCAATTCATATCAATCATTTATATTCATTCTATACCCAAATTCTATGAAATAGGTTCAAGAACACTTACAATCAAAAGATACACAAGATAGTGATGATGATGGTGAATCTGATTCTATGAATTAATCTCACAACTTGTTAATCTTTCTTTCTTTTTGATTTCTTTACTTTAGTGAACTTTGAGAGAATGAGTTTGAAGGTTCAAGAAGAAAAGAGAAGTGATGAGAATAAAATGAGTCGGTATATCCCCACCGCCCCATCTTATTATGTTTAAAATTATACCCCTTCTAAGCCTATTGTCTGGAACCTGAAAATACCCGCAAGTCAAAATATTTTATTTTACCGTCAACTTTAACTTTTTAAAACAAGTAACATTTTACTTGTCACAATAAAAACTGGGGCTCTTTTACTTGTTTATTTTCAAATAAACCAACCAAACTTAATAAAATACAATTTATTTTCGGGTCCAGAAACGAATTAATTATATCCTAAGTTTTATTATAAAGTAAATGATTAATTTATTATATCCTAAGTTTGTAAATGGCTTATGTGACATGGACGACGGCGTTTGAAGCGAACTACTATATCCAAACTTAGGATAAGGTGTTTTAGTCAGTAAAATGACGAATTAATTATATCCTAAGTTTTATTTTAAAGTAAATGATTAATTTATTATATCCTAAGTTTGTAAATGGCTTATGTGACATGGACGACGGCGTTTGAAGCGAACTACTATATCCAAACTTAGGATAAGGTGTTTTAGTCAGGAAAATGACGAATTAATTATATCCTAGGTTTTATTATAAAGTAAATGATTAATTTATTATATCCAAAGTTTGTAAATGGCTTATGTGACATGGACGATGGCGTTTGAAGCGAACTACTATATTCAAACTTAGGATAAGGTGTTTTATTCAGTAAAATGACGAATTAATTATATCTTAAGTTTTATTATAAAGTAAATGATTAATTTATTATATCCTAAGTTTGTAAATGGCTTATGTGACATGGAATACGGCGTTTGAAGCGAACTACTATATTCAAACTTAGGATAAGGTGTTTTAGTCAGGAAAATGACGAATTAATTATATCCTAGGTTTTATTATAAAGTAAATGATTAATTTATTATATCCAAAGTTTGTAAATGGCTTATGTGACATGGACGACGGCGTTTGAAGCGAACTACTATATTCAAACTTAGGATAAGGTGTTTTAGTCAGGAAAATGACGAATTAATTATATCGTAAGTTTTATTATAAAGTAAATGATTAATTTATTATATCCTAAGTTTGTAAATGGCTTATGTGACATGGACGACGGCGTTTGAAGCGAACTACTATATCCAAACTTAGGATAAGGTGTTTTAGTCAGGAAAATGACGAATTAATTATATCCTAGGTTTTATTATAAAGTAAATGATTAATTTATTATATCCTAAGTTTGTAAATGGCTTATGTGACATGGACGACGGCGTTTGAAGCGAACTACTATATCCAAACTTAGGATAAGGTGTTTTAGTCAGGAAAATGACGAATTAATTATATCCTAGGTTTTATTATAAAGTAAATGATTAATTTATTATATCCAAAGTTTGTAAATGGCTTATGTGACATGGACGACGGCGTTTGAAGCGAACTACTATATCCAAACTTAGGATAAGGTGTTTTAGTCAGGAAAATGACGAATTAATTATATCCTAAGTTTTATTATAAAGTAAATGATTAATTTATTATATCCTAAGTTTGTAAATGGCTTATGTGACATGGAATACGGCGTTTGAAGCGAACTACTATATTCAAACTTAGGATAAGGTGTTTTAGTCAGGAAATTGACGAATTAATTATATCCTAAGTTTTATTATAAAGTAAATGATTAATTTATTATATCCAAAGTTTGTAAATGGCTTATGTGACATGGACGACGGCGTTTGAAGCGAACTACTATATCTAAACTTAGGATAAGGTGTTTTAGTCAGTAAAATGACGAATTAAATGTATCCTAAGTTTTATTATAAAGTAAATGATTATTTATTATATCCTAAGTTTGTAAATGGCTTATGTGACATGGACGACGGCGTTTGAAGCGAACTACTATATTCAAACTTAGGATAAGGTGTTTTAGTCAGTAAAATGACGAATTAATTATATCCTAAGTTTTATTATAAAGTAAATGATTAATTTATTATATCCTAAGTTTGTAAATGGCTTATTTGACATGGACGACGGCGTTTGAAGCGAACTACTATATTCAAACTTAGGATAAGGTGTTTTAGTCAGTAAAATGACGAATTAATTATATCCTAAGTTTTATTATAAAGTAAATGACTAATTTATTATATCCTAAGTTTGTAAATGGCTTATGTGACATGGACGACGGTGTTTGAAGCGAATTACTATATTCAAACTTAGGATAAGGTGTTTTAGTCAGGAAAATGACGAATTAATTATATCCTAAGTTTTATTATAAAGTAAATGATTAATTTATTATATCCTAAGTTTGTAAATGGATTATGTGACATGGACGACGGCGTTTGAAGCGAACTACTATATCCAAACTTAGGATAAGGTGTTTTAGTCAGTAAAATGACGAATTAATTATATCCTAAGTTTTATTTTAAAGTAAATGATTAATTTATTATATCCTAAGTTTGTAAATGGCTTATGTGACATGGACGACGGCGTTTGAAGCGAACTACTATATCCAAACTTAGGATAAGGTGTTTTAGTCAGGAAAATGACGAATTAATTATATCCTAGGTTTTATTATAAAGTAAATGATTAATTTATTATATCCAAAGTTTGTAAATGGCTTATGTGACATGGACGACGGCGTTTGAAGCGAACTACTATATTCAAACTTAGGATAAGGTGTTTTAGTCAGGAAAATGACGAATTAATTATATCGTAAGTTTTATTATAAAGTAAATGATTAATTTATTATATCCTAAGTTCGTAAATGGCTTATGTGACATGGACGACGGCGTTTGAAGCGAACTACTATATCCAAACTTAGGATAAGGTGTTTTAGTCAGGAAAATGACGAATTAATTATATCCTAGGTTTTATTATAAAGTAAATGATTAATTTATTATATCCTAAGTTTGTAAATGGCTTATGTGACATGGACGACGGCGTTTGAAGCGAACTACTATATCCAAACTTAGGATAAGGTGTTTTAGTCAGGAAAATGACGAATTAATTATATCCTAGGTTTTATTATAAAGTAAATGATTAATTTATTATATCCAAAGTTTGTAAATGGCTTATGTGACATGGACGACGGCGTTTGAAGCAAACTACTATATCCAAACTTAGGATAAGGTGTTTTAGTCAGGAAAATGACGAATTAATTATATCCTAAGTTTTATTATAAAGTAAATGATTAATTTATTATATCCTAAGTTTATAAATGGCTTATGTGACATGGAATACGGCGTTTGAAGCGAACTACTATATTCAAACTTAGGATAAGGTGTTTTAGTCAGGAAAATGACGAATTAATTATATCCTAGGTTTTATTATAAAGTAAATGATTTATTTATTATATCCAAAGTTTGTAAATGGCTTATGTGACATGGACGACGGCGTTTGAAGCGAACTACTATATCCAAACTTAGGATAAGGTGTTTTAGTCAGGAAAATGACGAATTAATTATATCCTAAGTTTTATTATAAAGTAAATGATTAATTTATTATATCCTAAGTTTGTAAATGGCTTATGTGACATGGACGACGGCGTTTGAAGCGAACTACTATATCCAAACTTAGGATAAGGTGTTTTAGTCAGGAAAATGACGAATTAATTATATCCTAAGTTTTATTATAAAGTAAATGATTAATTTATTATATCCTAAGTTTGTAAATGGCTTATGTGACATGGACGAATGCGTTTGAAGCGAACTACTATATTCAAACTTAGGATAAGGTGTTTTAGTCAGTAAAATGACGAATTAATTATATCCTAAGTTTTATTATAAAGTAAATGATTAATTTATTATATCCTAAGTTTGTAAATGGCTTATTTGACATGGACGACGGCGTTTGAAGCGAACTACTATATTCAAACTTAGGATAAGGTGTTTTAGTCAGTAAAATGACGAATTAATTATATCCTAAGTTTTATTATAAAGTAAATGACTAATTTATTATATCCTAAGTTTGTAAATGGCTTATGTGACATGGACGACGGTGTTTGAAGCGAATTACTATATTCAAACTTAGGATAAGGTGTTTTAGTCAGGAAAATGACGAATTAATTATATCCTAAGTTTTATTATAAAGTAAATGATTAATTTATTATATCCTAAGTTTGTAAATGGCTTATGTGACATGGACGACGGCGTTTGAAGCGAACTACTATATCCAAACTTAGGATAAGGTGTTTTAGTCAGGAAAATGACGAATTAATTATATCCTAAGTTTTATTTTAAAGTAAATGATTAATTTATTATATCCTAAGTTTGTAAATGGCTTATGTGACATGGACGACGGCGTTTGAAGCGAACTACTATATATCCAAACTTAGGATAAGGTGTTTTAGTCAGGAAAATGACGAATTAATTATATCCTAGGTTTTATTATAAAGTAAATGATTAATTTATTATATCCAAAGTTTGTAAATGGCTTATGTGACATGGACGACGGCGTTTGAAGCGAACTACTATATTCAAACTTAGGATAAGGTGTTTTAGTCAGGAAAATGACGAATTAATTATATCGTAAGTTTTATTATAAAGTAAATGATTAATTTATTATATCCTAAGTTTGTAAATGGCTTATGTGACATGGACGACGGCGTTTGAAGCGAACTACTATATCCAAACTTAGGATAAGGTGTTTTAGTCAGGAAAATGACGAATTAATTATATCCTAGGTTTTATTATAAAGTAAATGATTAATTTATTATATCCTAAGTTTGTAAATGGCTTATGTGACATGGACGACGGCGTTTGAAGCGAACTACTATATCCAAACTTAGGATAAGGTGTTTTAGTCAGGAAAATGACGAATTAATTATATCCTAGGTTTTATTATTAAGTAAATGATTAATTTATTATATCCAAAGTTTGTAAATGGCTTATGTGACATGGACGACGGCGTTTGAAGTGAACTACTATATCCAAACTTAGGATAAGGTGTTTTAGTCAGGAAAATGACGAATTAATTATATCCTAAGTTTTATTATAAAGTAAATGATTAATTTATTATATCCTAAGTTTGTAAATGGCTTATGTGACATGGAATACGGCGTTTGAAGCGAACTACTATATTCAAACTTAGGATAAGGTGTTTTAGTCAGGAAATTGACGAATTAATTATATCCTAGGTTTTATTATAAAGTAAATGATTAATTTATTATATCCAAAGTTTGTAAATGGCTTATGTGACATGGACGATGGCGTTTGAAGCGAACTACTATATCCAAACTTAGGATAAGGTGTTTTAGTCAGGAAAATGACGAATTAATTATATCCTAAGTTTTATTATAAAGTAAATGATTAATTTATTATATCCTAAGTTTGTAAATGGCTTATGTGACATGGACGACGGCGTTTGAAGCGAACTACTATATCCAAACTTAGGATAAGGTGTTTTAGTCAGGAAAATGACGAATTAATTATATCCTAAGTTTTATTATAAAGTAAATGATTAATTTATTATATCCTAAGTTTGTAAATGGCTTATTTGACATGGACGACGGCGTTTGAAGCGAACTACTATATTCAAACTTAGGATAAGGTGTTTTAGTCAGTAAAATGACGAATTAATTATATCCTAAGTTTTATTATAAAGTAAATGACTAATTTATTATATCCTAAGTTTGTAAATGGCTTATGTGACATGGACGACGGTGTTTGAAGCGAATTACTATATTCAAACTTAGGATAAGGTGTTTTAGTCAGGAAAATGACGAATTAATTATATCCTAAGTTTTATTATAAAGTAAATGATTAATTTATTATATCCTAAGTTTGTAAATGGCTTATGTGACATGGACGACGGCGTTTGAAGCGAACTACTATATCCAAACTTAGGATAAGGTGTTTTAGTCAGGAAAATGACGAATTAATTATATCCTAAGTTTTATTTTAAAGTAAATGATTAATTTATTATATCCTAAGTTTGTAAATGGCTTATGTGACATGGACGACGGCGTTTGAAGCGAACTACTATATCCAAACTTAGGATAAGGTGTTTTAGTAAGGAAAATGACGAATTAATTATATCCTAGGTTTTATTATAAAGTAAATGATTAATTTATTATATCCAAAGTTTGTAAATGGCTTATGTGACATGGACGACGGCGTTTGAAGCGAACTACTATATTCAAACTTAGGATAAGGTGTTTTAGTCAGGAAAATGACGAATTAATTATATCGTAAGTTTTATTATAAAGTAAATGATTAATTTATTATATCCTAAGTTTGTAAATGGCTTATGTGACATGGACGACGACGTTTGAAGCGAACTACTATATCCAAACTTAGGATAAGGTGTTTTAGTCAGGAAAATGACGAATTAATTATATCCTAGGTTTTATTATAAAGTAAATGATTAATTTATTATATTCTAAGTTTGTAAATGGCTTATGTGACATGGACGACGGCGTTTGAAGCGAACTACTATATCCAAACTTAGGATAAGGTGTTTTAGTCAGGAAAATGACGAATTAATTATATCCTAGGTTTTATTATAAAGTAAATGATTAATTTATTATATCCAAAGTTTGTAAATGGCTTATGTGACATGGACGACGGCGTTTGAAGCGAACTACTATATCCAAACTTAGGATAAGGTGTTTTAGTCAGGAAAATGACGAATTAATTATATCCTAGGTTTTATTATAAAGTAAATGATTAATTTATTATATCCTAAGTTTGTAAATGGCTTATGTGACATGGAATACGGCGTTTGAAGCGAACTACTATATTCAAACTTAGGATAAGGTGTTTTAGTCAGGAAAATGACGAATTAATTATATCCTAGGTTTTATTATAAAGTAAATGATTAATTTATTATATCCAAAGTTTGTAAATGGCTTATGTGACATGGACGACGGCGTTTGAAGCGAACTACTATATCCAAACTTAGGATAAGGTGTTTTAGTCAGGAAAATGACGAATTAATTATATCCTAAGTTTTATTATAAAGTAAATGATTAATTTATTATATCCTAAGTTTGTAAATGGCTTATGTGACATGGACGACGGCGTTTGAAGCGAACTACTATATCCAAACTTAGGATAAGGTGTTTTAGTCAGGAAAATGACGAATTAATTATATCCTAAGTTTTATTATAAAGTAAATGATTAATTTATTATATCCTAAGTTTGTAAATGGCTTATGTGACATGGACGAATGCGTTTGAAGCGAACTACTATATTCAAACTTAGGATAAGGTGTTTTAGTCAGGAAAATGACGAATTAATTATATCCTAAGTTTTATTATAAAGTAAATGATTAATTTATTATATCCTAAATTTGTAAATGGCTTATGTGACATGGACGACGGCGTTTGAAGCGAACTACTAAATTCAAACTTAGGATAAGGTGTTTTAGTCAGGAAAATGACGAATTAATTATATCCTAAGTTTTATTATAAAGTAAATGATTAATTTATTATATCCTAAGTTTGTAAATGGCTTATGTGACATGGACGAATGCGTTTGAAGCGAACTACTATATTCAAACTTAGGATAAGGTGTTTTAGTCAGGAAAATGACGAATTAATTATATCCTAAGTTTTATTATAAAGTAAATGATTAATTTATTATATCCAAAGTTTGTAAATGACTTATGTGACATGGACGACGGCGTTTGAAGCGAACTACTATATTCAAACTTAGGATAAGGTGTTTTAGTCAGTAAAATGACGAATTAATTATATCCTAAGTTTTATTATAAAGTAAATGATTAATTTATTATATCCTAAGTTTGTAAATGGCTTATGTGACATGGACGACGACGTTTGAAGAGAACTACTATATTCAAACTTAGGATAAGGTGTTTTAGTCAGGAAAATGACGAATTAATTATATCCTAAGTTTTATTATAAAGTCAATGACTAATTTATTATATCCTAAGTTTGTAAATGGCTTATGTGACATGGACGACGGCGTTTGAAGCGAACTACTATATTCAAATTTAGGATAAGGTGTTTTAGTCAGGAAAATGACGAATTAATTATATCCTAAGTTTTATTATAAAGTAAATGATTAATTTATTATATCCTAAGTTTGTAAATGGCTTATGTGACATGGACGACGGCGTTTGAAGCGAACTACTATATCCAAACTTAGGATAAGGTGTTTTAGTCAGGAAAATGACGAATTAATTATACCCTAAGTTTTATTTTAATGTAAATGATTAATTTATTATATCCTAAGTTTGTAAATGGCTTATGTGATATGGACGACGACGTTTGAAGCGAACTACTATATCCAAACTTAGGATAAGGTGTTTTAGTCAGGAAAATGACGAATTAATTATATCCTAAGTTTTATTATAAAGTAAATGATTAATTTATTATATCCTAAGTTTGTAAATGGCTTATGTGACATGGACGACGGCGTTTGAAGTGAACTACTATATCCAAACTTAGGATAAGGTGTTTTAGTCAGGAAAATGACGAATTATTTATATCCTAAGTTTTATTATAAAGTAAATGATTAATTTATTATATCCTAAGTTTGTAAATGGCTTATGTGACATGGACGACGGCGTTTGAAGCGAACTACTATATTCAAACTTAGGATAAGGTGTTTTAGTCAGGAAAATGACGAATTAATTATATCCTAGGTTTTATTATAAAGTAAATGATTAATTTATTATATCCAAAGTTTGTAAATGGCTTATGTGACATGGACGACGGCGTTTGAAGCGAACTACTATATTCAAACTTAGGATAAGGTGTTTTAGTCAGGAAAATGACGAATTAATTATATCGTAAGTTTTATTATAAAGTAAATGATTAATTTATTATATCCTAAGTTTGTAAATGGCTTATGTGACATGGACGACGGCGTTTGAAGCGAACTACTATATCCAAACTTAGGATAAGGTGTTTTAGTCAGGAAAATGACGAATTAATTATATCCTAGGTTTTATTATAAAGTAAATGATTAATTTATTATATCCTAAGTTTGTAAATGGCTTATGTGACATGGACGACGGCGTTTGAAGCGAACTACTATATCCAAACTTAGGATAAGGTGTTTTAGTCAGGAAAATGACGAATTAATTATATCCTAGGTTTTATTATAAAGTAAATGATTAATTTATTATATCCAAAGTTTGTAAATGGCTTATGTGACATGGACGACGGCGTTTGAAGCGAACTACTATATCCAAACTTAGGATAAGGTGTTTTAGTCAGGAAAATGACGAATTAATTATATCCTAGGTTTTATTATAAAGTAAATGATTAATTTATTATATCCTAAGTTTGTAAATGGCTTATGTGACATGGAATACGGCGTTTGAAGCGAACTACTATATTCAAACTTAGGATAAGGTGTTTTAGTCAGGAAAATGACGAATTAATTATATCCTAGGTTTTATTATAAAGTAAATGATTAATTTATTATATCCAAAGTTTGTAAATGGCTTATGTGACATGGACGACGGCGTTTGAAGCGAACTACTATATCCAAACTTAGGATAAGGTGTTTTAGTCAGGAAAATGACGAATTAATTATATCCTAAGTTTTATTATAAAGTAAATGATTAATTTATTATTTCCTAAGTTTGTAAATGGCTTATGTGACATGGACGACGGCGTTTGAAGCGAACTACTATATCCAAACTTAGGATAAGGTGTTTTAGTCAGGAAAATGACGAATTAATTATATCCTAAGTTTTATTATAAAGTAAATGATTAATTTATTATATCCTAAGTTTGTAAATGGCTTATGTGACATGGACGAATGCGTTTGAAGCGAACTACTATATTCAAACTTAGGATAAGGTGTTTTAGTCAGGAAAATGACGAATTAATTATATCCTAAGTTTTATTATAAAGTAAATGATTAATTTATTATATCCTAAGTTTGTAAATGGCTTATGTGACATGGACGACGGCGTTTGAAGCGAACTACTATATCCAAACTTAGGATAAGGTGTTTTAGTCAGGAAAATGACGAATTAATTATATCCTAAGTTTTATTATAAAGTAAATGATTAATTTATTATATCCTAAGTTTGTAAATGGCTTATGTGACATGGACGACGGCGTTTGAAGCGAACTACTATATCCAAACTTAGGATAAGGTGTTTTAGTCAGGAAAATGACGAATTATTTATATCCTAAGTTTTATTATAAAGTAAATGATTAATTTATTATATCCTAAGTTTGTAAATGGCTTATGTGACATGGACGACGGCGTTTGAAGCGAACTACTATATTCAAACTTAGGATAAGGTGTTTTAGTCAGGAAAATGACGAATTAATTATATCCTAGGTTTTATTATAAAGTAAATGATTAATTTATTATATCCAAAGTTTGTAAATGGCTTATGTGACATGGACGACGGCGTTTGAAGCGAACTACTATATTCAAACTTAGGATAAGGTGTTTTAGTCAGGAAAATGACGAATTAATTATATCGTAAGTTTTATTATAAAGTAAATGATTAATTTATTATATCCTAAGTTTGTAAATGGCTTATGTGACATGGACGACGGCGTTTGAAGCGAACTACTATATCCAAACTTAGGATAAGGTGTTTTAGTCAGGAAAATGACGAATTAATTATATCCTAGGTTTTATTATAAAGTAAATGATTAATTTATTATATCCTAAGTTTGTAAATGGCTTATGTGACATGGACGACGGCGTTTGAAGCGAACTACTATATCCAAACTTAGGATAAGGTGTTTTAGTCAGGAAAATGACGAATTAATTATATCCTAGGTTTTATTATAAAGTAAATGATTAATTTATTATATCCAAAGTTTGTAAATGGCTTATGTGACATGGACGACGGCGTTTGAAGCGAACTACTATATCCAAACTTAGGATAAGGTGTTTTAGTCAGGAAAATGACGAATTACTTATATCCTAGGTTTTATTATAAAGTAAATGATTAATTTATTATATCCTAAGTTTGTAAATGGCTTATGTGACATGGAATACGGCGTTTGAAGCGAACTACTATATTCAAACTTAGGATAAGGTGTTTTAGTCAGGAAAATGACGAATTAATTATATCCTAGGTTTTATTATAAAGTAAATGATTAATTTATTATATCCAAAGTTTGTAAATGGCTTATGTGACATGGACGACGGCGTTTGAAGCGAACTACTATATCCAAACTTAGGATAAGGTGTTTTAGTCAGGAAAATGACGAATTAATTATATCCTAAGTTTTATTATAAAGTAAATGATTAATTTATTATATCCTAAGTTTGTAAATGGCTTATGTGACATGGACGACGGCGTTTAAAGCGAACTACTATATCCAAACTTAGGATAAGGTGTTTTAGTCAGGAAAATGACGAATTAATTATATCCTAAGTTTTATTATAAAGTAAATGATTAATTTATTATATCCTAAGTTTGTAAATGGCTTATGTGACATGGACGAATGCGTTTGAAGCGAACTACTATATTCAAACTTAGGATAAGGTGTTTTAGTCAGGAAAATGACGAATTAATTATATCCTAAGTTTTATTATAAAGTAAATGATTAATTTATTATATCCTAAGTTTGTAAATGGCTTATGTGACATGGACGAATGCGTTTGAAGCGAACTACTATATTCAAACTTAGGATAAGGTGTTTTAGTCAGGAAAATGACGAATTAATTATATCCTAAGTTTTATTATAAAGTAAATGATTAATTTATTATATCCTAAGTTTGTAAATGACTTATGTGACATGGACGACGGCGTTTGAAGCGAACTACTATATTCAAACTTAGGATAAGGTGTTTTAGTCAGTAAAATGACGAATTAATTATATCCTAAGTTTTATTATAAAGTAAATGATTAATTTATTATATCCTAAGTTTGTAAATGGCTTATGTGACATGGACGACGACGTTTGAAGCGAACTACTATATTCAAACTTAGGATAAGGTGTTTTAGTCAGGAAAATGACGAATTAATTATATCCTAAGTTTTATTATAAAGTCAATGACTAATTTATTATATCCTAAGTTTGTAAATGGCTTATGTGACATGGACGACGGCGTTTGAAGCGAACTACTATATTCAAATTTAGGATAAGGTGTTTTAGTCAGGAAAATGACGAATTAATTATATCCTAAGTTTTATTATAAAGTAAATGATTAATTTATTATATCCTAAGTTTGTAAATGGCTTATGTGACATGGACGACGGCGTTTGAAGCGAACTACTATATCCAAACTTAGGATAAGGTGTTTTAGTCAGGAAAATGACGAATTAATTATATCCTAAGTTTTATTTTAATGTAAATGATTAATTTATTATATCCTAAGTTTGTAAATGGCTTATGTGATATGGACGACGACGTTTGAAGCGAACTACTATATCCAAACTTAGGATAAGGTGTTTTAGTCAGGAAAATGATGAATTAATTATATCCTAAGTTTTATTATAAAGTAAATGATTAATTTATTATATCCTAAGTTTGTAAATGGCTTATGTGACATGGACGACGGCGTTTGAAGCGAACTACTATATCCAAACTTAGGATAAGGTGTTTTAGTCAGGAAAATGACGAATTATTTATATCCTAAGTTTTTTTATAAAGTAAATGATTAATTTATTATATCCTAAGTTTGTAAATGGCTTATGTGACATGGACGACGGCGTTTGAAGCGAACTACTATATTCAAACTTAGGATAAGGTGTTTTAGTCAGGAAAATGACGAATTAATTATATCCTAGGTTTTATTATAAAGTAAATGATTAATTTATTATATCCAAAGTTTTTAAATGGCTTATGTGACATCGACGACGGCGTTTGAAGCGAACTACTATATCCAAACTTAGGATAAGGTGTTTTAGTCAGGAAAATGACGAATTATTTATATCCTAAGTTTTATTATAAAGTAAATGATTAATTTATTATATCCTAAGTTTGTAAATGGTTTATGTGACATGGACGACGGCGTTTGAAGCGAACTACTATATTCAAACTTAGGATAAGGTGTTTTAGTCAGGAAAATGACGAATTAATTATATCCTAAGTTTTATTATAAAGTAAATGATTAATTTATTATATCCAAAGTTTGTAAATGGCTTATGTGACATGGACGACGGCGTTTGAAGCGAACTACTATATCCAAACTTAGGATAAGGTGTTTTAGTCAGGAAAATGACGAATTAATTATATCCTAAGTTTTATTATAAAGTAAATGATTAATTTATTATATCCTAAGTTTGTAAATGGCTTATGTGACATGGACGACGGCGTTTGAAGCGAACTACTATATCCAAACTTAGGATAAGGTGTTTTAGTCAGGAAAATGACGAATTAATTATATCCTAAGTTTTATTATAAAGTAAATGATTAATTTATTATATCCTAAGTTTGTAAATGGCTTATGTGACATGGACGAAGACGTTTGAAGCGAACTACTATATCCAAACTTAGGATAAGGTGTTTTAGTCAGGAAAATGATGAATTAATTATATCCTAAGTTTTATTATAAAGTAAATGATTAATTTATTATATCCAAAGTTTGTAAATGGTTTATGTGACATGGACGACGGCGTTTGAAGAGAACTACTATATTCAAACTTAGGATAAGGTGTTTTAGTCAGGAAAATGACGAATTAATTATATCCTAAGTTTTATTATAAAGTAAATGATTAATTTATTATATCCTAAGTTTGTAAATGGCTTATGTGACATGGACGACGGCGTTTGAAGCGAACTACTAAATTCAAACTTAGGATAAGGTGTTTTAGTCAGGAAAATGACGAATTAATTATATCCTAAGTTTTATTATAAAGTAAATGATTAATTTATTATATCCTAAGTTTGTAAATGGCTTATGTGACATGGACGACGACGTTTGAAGCGAACTACTAAATTCAAACTTAGGATAAGGTGTTTTAGTCAGGAAAATGACGAATTAATTATATCCTAAGTTTTATTATAAAGTAAATGATTAATTTATTATATCCTAAGTTTGTAAATGGCTTATGTGACATGGACGACGACGTTTGAAGCGAACTACTATATCCAAACTTAGGATAAGGTGTTTTAGTCAGGAAAATGACGAATTAATTATATCCTAAGTTTTATTATAAAGTAAATGATTAATTTATTATATCCTAAGTTTGTAAATGGCTTATGTGACATGGACGACGGCGTTTGAAGCGAACTACTATATCCAAACTTAGGATAAGGTGTTTTAGTCAGGAAAATGACGAATTACTTATATCCTAGGTTTTATTATAAAGTAAATGATTAATTTATTATATCCTAAGTTTGTAAATGGCTTATGTGACATGGAATACGGCGTTTGAAGCGAACTACTATATTCAAACTTAGGATAAGGTGTTTTAGTCAGGAAAATGACGAATTAATTATATCCTAGGTTTTATTATAAAGTAAATGATTAATTTATTATATCCAAAGTTTGTAAATGGCTTATGTGACATGGACGACGGCGTTTGAAGCGAACTACTATATCCAAACTTAGGATAAGGTGTTTTAGTCAGGAAAATGACGAATTAATTATATCCTAAGATTTATTATAAAGTAAATGATTAATTTATTATATCCTAAGTTTGTAAATGGCTTATGTGACATGGACGACGGCGTTTGAAGCGAACTACTATATCCAAACTTAGGATAAGGTGTTTTAGTCAGGAAAATGACGAATTAATTATATCCTAAGTTTTATTATAAAGTAAATGATTAATTTATTATATCCTAAGTTTGTAAATGGCTTATGTGACATGGACGAATGCGTTTGAAGCGAACTACTATATTCAAACTTAGGATAAGGTGTTTTAGTCAGGAAAATGACGAATTAATTATATCCTAAGTTTTATTATAAAGTAAATGATTAATTTATTATATCCTAAGTTTGTAAATGGCTTATGTGACATGGACGAATGCGTTTGAAGCGAACTACTATATTCAAACTTAGGATAAGGTGTTTTAGTCAGGAAAATGACGAATTAATTATATCCTAAGTTTTATTATAAAGTAAATGATTAATTTATTATATCCTAAGTTTGTAAATGACTTATGTGACATGGACGACGGCGTTTGAAGCGAACTACTATATTCAAACTTAGGATAAGGTGTTTTAGTCAGTAAAATGACGAATTAATTATATCCTAAGTTTTATTATAAAGTAAATGATTAATTTATTATATCCTAAGTTTGTAAATGGCTTATGTGACATGGACGACGACGTTTGAAGCGAACTACTATATTCAAACTTAGGATAAGGTGTTTTAGTCAGGAAAATGACGAATTAATTATATCCTAAGTTTTATTATAAAGTCAATGACTAATTTATTATATCCTAAGTTTGTAAATGGCTTATGTGACATGGACGACGGCGTTTGAAGCGAACTACTATATTCAAATTTAGGATAAGGTGTTTTAGTCAGGAAAATGACGAATTAATTATATCCTAAGTTTTATTATAAAGTAAATGATTAATTTATTATATCCTAAGTTTGTAAATGGCTTATGTGACATGGACGACGGCGTTTGAAGCGAACTACTATATCCAAACTTAGGATAAGGTGTTTTAGTCAGGAAAATGACGAATTAATTATATCCTAAGTTTTATTTTAATGTAAATGATTAATTTATTATATCCTAAGTTTGTAAATGGCTTATGTGATATGGACGACGACGTTTGAAGCGAACTACTATATCCAAACTTAGGATAAGGTGTTTTAGTCAGGAAAATGATGAATTAATTATATCCTAAGTTTTATTATAAAGTAAATGATTAATTTATTATATCCTAAGTTTGTAAATGGCTTATGTGACATGGACGACGGCGTTTGAAGCGAACTACTATATCCAAACTTAGGATAAGGTGTTTTAGTCAGGAAAATGACGAATTATTTATATCCTAAGTTTTTTTATAAAGTAAATGATTAATTTATTATATCCTAAGTTTGTAAATGGCTTATGTGACATGGACGACGGCGTTTGAAGCGAACTACTATATTCAAACTTAGGATAAGGTGTTTTAGTCAGGAAAATGACGAATTAATTATATCCTAGGTTTTATTATAAAGTAAATGATTAATTTATTATATCCAAAGTTTTTAAATGGCTTATGTGACATCGACGACGGCGTTTGAAGCGAACTACTATATCCAAACTTAGGATAAGGTGTTTTAGTCAGGAAAATGACGAATTATTTATATCCTAAGTTTTATTATAAAGTAAATGATTAATTTATTATATCCTAAGTTTGTAAATGGTTTATGTGACATGGACGACGGCGTTTGAAGCGAACTACTATATTCAAACTTAGGATAAGGTGTTTTAGTCAGGAAAATGACGAATTAATTATATCCTAAGTTTTATTATAAAGTAAATGATTAATTTATTATATCCAAAGTTTGTAAATGGCTTATGTGACATGGACGACGGCGTTTGAAGCGAACTACTATATCCAAACTTAGGATAAGGTGTTTTAGTCAGGAAAATGACGAATTAATTATATCCTAAGTTTTATTATAAAGTAAATGATTAATTTATTATATCCTAAGTTTGTAAATGGCTTATGTGACATGGACGACGGCGTTTGAAGCGAACTACTATATCCAAACTTAGGATAAGGTGTTTTAGTCAGGAAAATGACGAATTAATTATATCCTAAGTTTTATTATAAAGTAAATGATTAATTTATTATATCCTAAGTTTGTAAATGGCTTATGTGACATGGACGAAGACGTTTGAAGCGAACTACTATATCCAAACTTAGGATAAGGTGTTTTAGTCAGGAAAATGATGAATTAATTATATCCTAAGTTTTATTATAAAGTAAATGATTAATTTATTATATCCAAAGTTTGTAAATGGTTTATGTGACATGGACGACGGCGTTTGAAGAGAACTACTATATTCAAACTTAGGATAAGGTGTTTTAGTCAGGAAAATGACGAATTAATTATATCCTAAGTTTTATTATAAAGTAAATGATTAATTTATTATATCCTAAGTTTGTAAATGGCTTATGTGACATGGACGACGGCGTTTGAAGCGAACTACTAAATTCAAACTTAGGATAAGGTGTTTTAGTCAGGAAAATGACGAATTAATTATATCCTAAGTTTTATTATAAAGTAAATGATTAATTTATTATATCCTAAGTTTGTAAATGGCTTATGTGACATGGACGACGACGTTTGAAGCGAACTACTATATCCAAACTTAGGATAAGGTGTTTTAGTCAGGAAAATGACGAATTAATTATATCCTAAGTTTTATTATAAAGTAAATGATTAATTTATTATATCCTAAGTTTGTAAATGGCTTATGTGACATGGACGACGGCGTTTGAAGCGAACTACTATATCCAAACTTAGGATAAGGTGTTTTAGTCAGGAAAATGACGAATTAATTATATCCTAAGTTTTATTTTAATGTAAATGATTAATTTATTATATCCTAAGTTTGTAAATGGCTTATGTGATATGGACGACGACGTTTGAAGCGAACTACTATATCCAAACTTAGGATAAGGTGTTTTAGTCAGGAAAATGATGAATTAATTATATCCTAAGTTTTATTATAAAGTAAATGATTAATTTATTATATCCTAAGTTTGTAAATGGCTTATGTGACATGGACGACGGCGTTTGAAGCGAACTACTATATCCAAACTTAGGATAAGGTGTTTTAGTCAGGAAAATGACGAATTATTTATATCCTAAGTTTTTTTATAAAGTAAATGATTAATTTATTATATCCTAAGTTTGTAAATGGCTTATGTGACATGGACGACGGCGTTTGAAGCGAACTACTATATTCAAACTTAGGATAAGGTGTTTTAGTCATGAAAATGACGAATTAATTATATCCTAGGTTTTATTATAAAGTAAATGATTAATTTATTATATCCAAAGTTTTTAAATGGCTTATGTGACATCGACGACGGCGTTTGAAGCGAACTACTATATCCAAACTTAGGATAAGGTGTTTTAGTCAGGAAAATGACGAATTATTTATATCCTAAGTTTTATTATAAAGTAAATGATTAATTTATTATATCCTAAGTTTGTAAATGGTTTATGTGACATGGACGACGGCGTTTGAAGCGAACTACTATATTCAAACTTAGGATAAGGTGTTTTAGTCAGGAAAATGACGAATTAATTATATCCTAAGTTTTATTATAAAGTAAATGATTAATTTATTATATCCAAAGTTTGTAAATGGTTTATGTGACATGGAGGACGGCGTTTGAAGAGAACTACTATATTCAAACTTAGGATAAGGTGTTTTAGTCAGGAAAATGACGAATTAATTATATCCTAAGTTTTATTATAAAGTAAATGATTAATTTATTATATCCTAAGTTTGTAAATGGCTTATGTGACATGGACGACGGCGTTTGAAGCGAACTACTAAATTCAAACTTAGGATAAGGTGTTTTAGTCAGGAAAATGACGAATTAATTATATCCTAAGTTTTATTATAAAGTAAATGATTAATTTATTATATCCTAAGTTTGTAAATGGCTTATGTGACATGGACGACGACGTTTGAAGCGAACTACTATATCCAAACTTAGGATAAGGTGTTTTAGTCAGGAAAATGACGAATTAATTATATCCTAAGTTTTATTATAAAGTAAATGATTAATTTATTATATCCTAAGTTTGTAAATGGCTTATGTGACATGGACGACGGCGTTTGAAGCGAACTACTATATCCAAACTTAGGATAAGGTGTTTTAGTCAGGAAAATGACGAATTATTTATATCCTAAGTTTTATTATAAAGTAAATGATTAATTTATTATATCCTAAGTTTGTAAATGGCTTATGTGACATGGACGACGGCGTTTGAAGCGAACTACTATATTCAAACTTAGGATAAGGTGTTTTAGTCAGGAAAATGACGAATTAATTATATCCTAGGTTTTATTATAAAGTAAATGATTAATTTAATATATCCAAAGCTTTTAAATGGCTTATGTGACATCGACGACGGCGTTTGAAGCGAACTACTATATCCAAACTTAGGATAAGGTGTTTTAGTCAGGAAAATGACGAATTATTTATATCCTAAGTTTTATTATAAAGTAAATGATTAATTTATTATATCCTAAGTTTGTAAATGGTTTATGTGACATGGACGACGGCGTTTGAAGCGAACTACTATATTCAAACTTAGGATAAGGTGTTTTAGTCAGGAAAATGACGAATTAATTATATCCTAAGTTTTATTATAAAGTAAATGATTAATTTATTATATCCAAAGTTTGTAAATGGCTTATGTGACATGGACGACGGCGTTTGAAGCGAACTACTATATCCAAACTTAGGATAAGGTGTTTTAGTCAGGAAAATGACGAATTAATTATATCCTAAGTTTTATTATAAAGTAAATGATTAATTTATTATATCCTAAGTTTGTAAATGGCTTATGTGACATGGACGACGGCGTTTGAAGCGAACTACTATATCCAAACTTAGGATAAGGTGTTTTAGTCAGGAAAATGACGAATTAATTATATCCTAAGTTTTATTATAAAGTAAATGATTAATTTATTATATCCTAAGTTTGTAAATGGCTTATGTGACATGGACGAATGCGTTTGAAGCGAACTACTATATTCAAACTTAGGATAAGGTGTTTTAGTCAGGAAAATGACGAATTAATTATATCCTAAGTTTTATTATAAAGTAAATGATTAATTTATTATATCCTAAGTTTGTAAATGGCTTATGTGACATGGACGACGGCGTTTGAAGCGAACTACTAAATTCAAACTTAGGATAAGGTGTTTTAGTCAGGAAAATGACGAATTAATTATATCCTAAGTTTTATTATAAAGTAAATGATTAATTTATTATATCCTAAGTTTGTAAATGGCTTATGTGACATGGACGAATGCGTTTGAAGCGAACTACTATATTCAAACTTAGGATAAGGTGTTTTAGTCAGGAAAATGACGAATTAATTATATCCTAGGTTTTATTATAAAGTAAATGATTAATTTAATATATCCAAAGCTTTTAAATGGCTTATGTGACATCGACGACGGCGTTTGAAGCGAACTACTATATCCAAACTTAGGATAAGGTGTTTTAGTCAGGAAAATGACGAATTATTTATATCCTAAGTTTTATTATAAAGTAAATGATTAATTTATTATATCCTAAGTTTGTAAATGGTTTATGTGACATGGACGACGGCGTTTGAAGCGAACTACTATATTCAAACTTAGGATAAGGTGTTTTAGTCAGGAAAATGACGAATTAATTATATCCTAAGTTTTATTATAAAGTAAATGATTAATTTATTATATCCAAAGTTTGTAAATGGCTTATGTGACATGGACGACGGCGTTTGAAGCGAACTACTATATCCAAACTTAGGATAAGGTGTTTTAGTCAGGAAAATGACGAATTAATTATATCCTAAGTTTTATTATAAAGTAAATGATTAATTTATTATATCCTAAGTTTGTAAATGGCTTATGTGACATGGACGACGGCGTTTGAAGCGAACTACTATATCCAAACTTAGGATAAGGTGTTTTAGTCAGGAAAATGACGAATTAATTATATCCTAAGTTTTATTATAAAGTAAATGATTAATTTATTATATCCTAAGTTTGTAAATGGCTTATGTGACATGGACGAATGCGTTTGAAGCGAACTACTATATTCAAACTTAGGATAAGGTGTTTTAGTCAGGAAAATGACGAATTAATTATATCCTAAGTTTTATTATAAAGTAAATGATTAATTTATTATATCCTAAGTTTGTAAATGGCTTATGTGACATGGACGACGGCGTTTGAAGCGAACTACTAAATTCAAACTTAGGATAAGGTGTTTTAGTCAGGAAAATGACGAATTAATTATATCCTAAGTTTTATTATAAAGTAAATGATTAATTTATTATATCCTAAGTTTGTAAATGGCTTATGTGACATGGACGAATGCGTTTGAAGCGAACTACTATATTCAAACTTAGGATAAGGTGTTTTAGTCAGGAAAATGACGAATTAATTATATCCTAAGTTTTATTATAAAGTAAAGGATTAATTTATTATATCCTAAGTTTGTAAATGACTTATGTGACATGGACGACGGCGTTTGAAGCGAACTACTATATTCAAACTTAGGATAAGGTGTTTTAGTCAGTAAAATGACGAATTAATTATATCCTAAGTTTTATTATAAAGTAAATGATTAATTTATTATATCCTAAGTTTGTAAATGGCTTATGTGACATGGACGACGACGTTTGAAGCGAACTACTATATTCAAACTTAGGATAAGGTGTTTTAGTCAGGAAAATGACGAATTAATTATATCCTAAGTTTTATTATAAAGTCAATGACTAATTTATTATATCCTAAGTTTGTAAATGGCTTATGTGACATGGACGACGGCGTTTGAAGCGAACTACTATATTCAAATTTAGGATAAGGTGTTTTAGTTAGGAAAATGACGAATTAATTATATCCTAAGTTTTATTATAAAGTAAATGATTAATTTATTATATCCTAAGTTTGTAAATGGCTTATGTGACATGGACGACGGCGTTTGAAGCGAACTACTATATCCAAACTTAGGATAAGGTGTTTTAGTCAGGAAAATGACGAATTAATTATATCCTAAGTTTTATTTTAATGTAAATGATTAATTTATTATATCCTAAGTTTGTAAATGGCTTATGTGACATGGACGACGACGTTTGAAGTGAACTACTATATCCAAACTTAGGATAAGGTGTTTTAGTCAGGAAAATGACGAATTAATTATATCCTAAGTTTTATTATAAAGTAAATGATTAATTTATTATATCCTAAGTTCGTAAATGGCTTATGTGACATGGACGACGGCGTTTGAAGCGAACTACTATATCCAAACTTAGGATAAGGTGTTTTAGTCAGGAAAATGACGAATTATTTATATCCTAAGTTTTATTATAAAGTAAATAATTAATTTATTATATCCTAAGTTTGTAAATGGTTTATGTGACATGGACGACGGCGTTTGAAGCGAACTACTATATTCAAACTTAGGATAAGGTGTTTTAGTCAGGAAAATGACGAATTAATTATATCCTAGGTTTTATTATAAAGTAAATGATTAATTTATTATATCCAAAGTTTTTAAATGGCTTATGTGACATCGACGACGGCGTTTGAAGCGAACTACTATATCCAAACTTAGGATAAGGTGTTTTAGTCAGGAAAATGACGAATTATTTATATCCTAAGTTTTATTATAAAGTAAATGATTAATTTATTATATCCTAAGTTTGTAAATGGTTTATGTGACATGGACGACGGCGTTTGAAGCGAACTACTATATTCAAACTTAGGATAAGGTGTTTTAGTCAGGAAAATGACGAATTAATTATATCCTAAGTTTTATTATAAAGTAAATGATTAATTTATTATATCCAAAGTTTGTAAATGGCTTATGTGACATGGACGACGGCGTTTGAAGCGAACTACTATATCCAAACTTAGGATAAGGTGTTTTAGTCAGGAAAATGACGAATTAATTATATCATAAGTTTTATTATAAAGTAAATGATTAATTTATTATATCCTAAGTTTGTAAATGGCTTATGTGACATGTACGACGGCGTTTGAAGCGAACAACTATATCCAAACTTAGGATAAGGTGTTTTAGTCAGGAAAATGACGAATTAATTATATCCTAGGTTTTATTATAAAGTAAATGATTAATTTATTATATCCAAAGTTTTTAAATGGCTTATGTGACATCGACGACGGCGTTTGAAGCGAACTACTATATCCAAACTTAGGATAAGGTGTTTTAGTCAGGAAAATGACGAATTATTTATATCCTAAGTTTTATTATAAAGTAAATGATTAATTTATTATATCCTAAGTTTGTAAATGGTTTATGTACATGGACGACGGCGTTTGAAGCGAACTACTATATTCAAACTTAGGATAAGGTGTTTTAGTCAGGAAAATGACGAATTAATTATATCCTAAGTTTTATTATAAAGTAAATGATTAATTTATTATATCCAAAGTTTGTAAATGGCTTATGTGACATGGACGACGGTGTTTGAAGCGAACTACTATATTCAAACTTAGGATAAGGTGTTTTAGTAAGGAAAATGACGAATTAATTATATCCTAAGTTTTATTATAAAGTAAATGATTAATTTATTATATTCTAAGTTTGTAAATGGCTTATGTGACATGGACAACGGCGTTTGAAGCGAACTACTATATTCAAACTTAGGATAAGGTGTTTTAGTCAGGAAAATGACGAATTAATTATATCCTAAGTTTTATTATAAAGTAAATGATTAATTTATTATATCCTAAGTTTGTAAATGGCTTATGTGACATGGACGACGGCGTTTAAAGCGAACTACTATATTCAAACTTAGGATAAGGTGTTTTAGTCAGTAAAATGACGAATTAATTATATCCTAAGTTTTATTATAAAGTAAATGATTAATTTATTATATCCTAAGTTTGTAAATGGCTTATGTGACATGGACGACGACGTTTGAAGCGAACTACTATATTCAAACTTAGGATAAGGTGTTTTAGTCAGGAAAATGACGAATTAATTATATCCTAAGTTTTATTATAAAGTCAATGACTAATTTATTATATGCTAAGTTTGTAAATGGCTTATGTGACATGGACGACGGCGTTTGAAGCGAACTACTATATTCAAACTTAGGATAAGGTGTTTTAGTCAGGAAAATGACGAATTAATTATATCCTAAGTTTTATTATAAAGTAAATGATTAATTTATTATATCATAAGTTTGTAAATGGCTTATGTGACATGGACGACGGCGTTTGAAGCGAACTACTATATCCAAACTTAGGATAAGGTGTTTTAGTCAGGAAAATGACGAATTAGTTATATCCTAAGTTTTATTTTAATGTAAATGATTAATTTATTATATCCTAAGTTTGTAAATGGCTTATGTGACATGGACGACAACGTTTGAAGCGAACTACTATATCCAAACTTAGGATAAGGTGTTTTAGTCAGGAAAATGACGAATTAATTATATCCAAAGTTTTATTATAAAGTAAATGATTAATTTATTATATCCTAAGTTTGTAAATGGCTTATGTGACATGGACGAATGCGTTTGAAGCGAACTACTATATTCAAACTTAGGATAAGGTGTTTTAGTCAGGAAAATGACGAATTAATTATATCCTAAGTTTTATTATAAAGTAAATGATTAATTTATTATATCCTAAGTTTGTAAATGGCTTATGTGACATGGACGACGGCGTTTGAAGCGAACTACTAAATTCAAACTTAGGATAAGGTGTTTTAGTCAGGAAAATGACGAATTAATTATATCCTAAGTTTTATTATAAAGTAAATGATTAATTTATTATATCCTAAGTTTGTAAATGGCTTATGTGACATGGACGAATGCGTTTGAAGCGAACTACTATATTCAAACTTAGGATAAGGTGTTTTAGTCAGGAAAATGACGAATTAATTATATCCTAAGTTTTATTATAAAGTAAATGATTAATTTATTATATCCTAAGTTTGTAAATGACTTATGTGACATGGACGACGGCGTTTGAAGCGAACTACTATATTCAAACTTAGGATAAGGTGTTTTAGTCAGTAAAATGACGAATTAATTATATCCTAAGTTTTATTATAAAGTAAATGATTAATTTATTATATCCTAAGTTTGTAAATGGCTTACGTGACATGGACGACGACGTTTGAAGCGAACTACTATATTCAAACTTAGGATAAGGTGTTTTAGTAAGGAAAATGACGAATTAATTATATCCTAAGTTTTATTATAAAGTCAATGACTAATTTATTATATCCTAAGTTTGTAAATGGCTTATGTGACATGGACGACGGCGTTTGAAGCGAACTACTATATTCAAATTTAGGATAAGGTGTTTTAGTCAGGAAAATGACGAATTAATTATATCCTAAGTTTTATTATAAAGTAAATGATTAATTTATTATATCCTAAGTTTGTAAATGGCTTATGTGACATGGACGACGGCGTTTGAAGCGAACTACTATATCCAAACTTAGGATAAGGTGTTTTAGTCAGGAAAATGACGAATTAATTATATCCTAAATTTTATTTTAATGTAAATGATTAATTTATTATATCCTAAGTTTGTAAATGGCTTATGTGACATGGACGACGACGTTTGAAGCGAACTACTATATCCAAACTTAGGATAAGGTGTTTTAGTCAGGAAAATGACGAATTAATTATATCCTAAGTTTTATTATAAAGTAAATGATTAATTTATTATATCCTAAGTTTGTAAATGGCTTATGTGACATGGACGACGGCGTTTGAAGCGAACTACTATATCCAAACTTAGGATAAGGTGTTTTAGTCAGGAAAATGACGAATTATTTATATCCTAAGTTTTATTATAAAGTAAATGATTAATTTATTATATCCTAAGTTTGTAAATGGTTTATGTGACATGGACGACGGCGTTTGAAGCGAACTACTATATTCAAACTTAGGATAAGGTGTTTTAGTCAGGAAAATGACGAATTAATTATATCCTAGGTTTTATTATAAAGTAAATGATTAATTTATTATATCCAAAGTTTTTAAATGGCTTATGTGACATCGACGACGGCGTTTGAAGCGAACTACTATATCCAAACTTAGGATAAGGTGTTTTAGTCAGGAAAATGACGAATTATTTATATCCTAAGTTTTATTATAAAGTAAATGATTAATTTATTATATCCTAAGTTTGTAAATGGTTTATGTGACATGGACGACGGCGTTTGAAGCGAACTACTATATTCAAACTTAGGATAAGGTGTTTTAGTCAGGAAAATGACGAATTAATTATATCCTAAGTTTTATTATAAAGTAAATGATTAATTTATTATATCCAAAGTTTGTAAATGGCTTATGTGACATGGACGACGGCGTTTGAAGCGAACTACTATATCCAAACTTAGGATAAGGTGTTTTAGTCAGGAAAATGACGAATTAATTATATCATAAGTTTTATTATAAAGTAAATGATTAATTTTTTATATCCTAAGTTTGTAAATGGCTTATGTGACATGTACGACGGCGTTTGAAGCGAACTACTATATCCAAACTTAGGATAAGGTGTTTTAGTCAGGAAAATGACGAATTAATTATATCCTAGGTTTTATTATAAAGTAAATGATTAATTTATTATATCCAAAGTTTTTAAATGGCTTATGTGACATCGACGACGGCGTTTGAAGCGAACTACTATATCCAAACTTAGGATAAGGTGTTTTAGTCAGGAAAATGACGAATTATTTATATCCTAAGTTTTATTATAAAGTAAATGATTAATTTATTATATCCTAAGTTTGTAAATGGTTTATGTGACATGGACGACGGCGTTTGAAGCGAACTACTATATTCAAACTTAGGATAAGGTGTTTTAGTCAGGAAAATGACGAATTAATTATATCCTAAGTTTTATTATAAAGTAAATGATTAATTTATTATATCCAAAGTTTGTAAATGGCTTATGTGACATGGACGACGGTGTTTGAAGCGAACTACTATATTCAAACTTAGGATAAGGTGTTTTAGTAAGGAAAATGACGAATTAATTATATCCTAAGTTTTATTATAAAGTAAATGATTAATTTATTATATCCTAAGTTTGTAAATGGCTTATGTGACATGGACAACGGCGTTTGAAGCGAACTACTATATTCAAACTTAGGATAAGGTGTTTTAGTCAGGAAAATGACGAATTAATTATATCCTAGGTTTTATTATAAAGTAAATGATTAATTTATTATATCCTAAGTTTGTAAATGGCTTATGTGACATGGACGACGGCGTTTGAAGCGAACTACTATATCCAAACTTAGGATAAGGTGTTTTAGTCAGGAAAATGACGAATTAATTATATCCTAGGTTTTATTATAAAGTAAATGATTAATTTATTATATCCAAAGTTTTTAAATGGCTTATGTGACATCGACGACGGCGTTTGAAGCGAACTACTATATCCAAACTTAGGATAAGGTGTTTTAGTCAGGAAAATGACGAATTATTTATATCCTAAGTTTTATTATAAAGTAAATGATTAATTTATTATATCCTAAGTTTGTAAATGGTTTATGTGACATGGACGACGGCGTTTGAAGCGAACTACTATATTCAAACTTAGGATAAGGTGTTTTAGTCAGGAAAATGACGAATTAATTATATCCTAAGTTTTATTATAAAGTAAATGATTAATTTATTATATCCAAAGTTTGTAAATGGCTTATGTGACATGGACGACGGCGTTTGAAGCGAACTACTATATTCAAACTTAGGATAAGGTGTTTTAGTCAGGAAAATGACGAATTAATTATATCATAAGTTTTATTATAAAGTAAATGATTAATTTATTATATCATCAGTTTGTAAATGGCTTATGTGACATGTACGACGGCGTTTGAAGCGAACTACTATATCCAAACTTAGGATAAGGTGTTTTAGTCAGGAAAATGACGAATTAATTATATCCTAAGTTTTATTATAAAGTAAATGATTAATTTATTATATCCTAAGTTTGTAAATGGCTTATGTGACATGGACGACGGCGTTTGAAGCGAACTACTATATCCAAACTTAGGATAAGGTGTTTTAGTCAGGAAAATGACGAATTAATTATATCCTAAGTTTTATTATAAAGTAAATGATTAATTTATTATATCCTAAGTTTGTAAATGGCTTATGTGACATGGACGAATGCGTTTGAAGCGAACTACTATATTCAAACTTAGGATAAGGTGTTTTAGTCAGGAAAATGACGAATTAATTATATCCTAAGTTTTATTATAAAGTAAATGATTAATTTATTATATCCTAAGTTTGTAAATGGCTTATGTGACATGGACGACGGCGTTTGAAGCGAACTACTATATTCAAACTTAGGATAAGGTGTTTTAGTCAGGAAAATGACGAATTAATTATATCCTAAGTTTTATTATAAAGTAAATGATTAATTTATTATATCCTAAGTTTGTAAATGGCTTATGTGACATGGACAACGGCGTTTGAAGCGAACTACTATATTCAAACTTAGGATAAGGTGTTTTAGTCAGGAAAATGACGAATTAATTATATCCTAAGTTTTATTATAAAGTCAATGACTAATTTATTATATGCTAAGTTTGTAAATGGCTTATGTGACATGGACGACGGCGTTTGAAGCGAACTACTATATTCAAATTTAGGATAAGGTGTTTTAGTCAGGAAAATGACGAATTAATTATATCCTAAGTGTTATTATAAAGTAAATGATTAATTTATTATATCCTAAGTTTGTAAATGGCTTATGTGACATGGACGACGGCGTTTGAAGCGAACTACTATATCCAAACTTAGGATAAGGTGTTTTAGTCAGGAAAATGACGAATTAATTATATCCTAAGTTTTATTTTAATGTAAATGATTAATTTATTATATCCTAAGTTTGTAAATGGCTTATGTGACATGGACGACGACGTTTGAAGCGAACTACTATATCCAAACTTAGGATAAGGTGTTTTAGTCAGGAAAATGACGAATTAATTATATCCTAGGTTTTATTATAAAGTAAATGATTAATTTATTATATCCAAAGTTTTTAAATGGCTTATGTGACATCGACGACGGCGTTTGAAGCGAACTACTATATCCAAACTTAGGATAAGGTGTTTTAGTCAGGAAAATGACGAATTATTTATATCCTAAGTTTTATTATAAAGTAAATGATTAATTTATTATATCCTAAGTTTGTAAATGGTTTATGTGACATGGACGACGGCGTTTGAAGCGAACTACTATATTCAAACTTAGGATAAGGTGTTTTAGTCAGGAAAATGACGAATTAATTATATCCTAAGTTTTATTATAAAGTAAATGATTAATTTATTATATCCAAAGTTTGTAAATGGCTTATGTGACATGGACGACGGTGTTTGAAGCGAACTACTATATTCAAACTTAGGATAAGGTGTTTTAGTCAGGAAAATGACGAATTAATTATATCATAAGTTTTATTATAAAGTAAATGATTAATTTATTATATCATCAGTTTGTAAATGGCTTATGTGACATGTACGACGGCGTTTGAAGCGAACTACTATATCCAAACTTAGGATAAGGTGTTTTAGTCAGGAAAATGACGAATTAATTATATCCTAAGTTTTATTATAAAGTAAATGATTAATTTATTATATCCTAAGTTTGTAAATGGCTTATGTGACATGGACGACGGCGTTTGAAGCGAACTACTATATCCAAACTTAGGATAAGGTGTTTTAGTCAGGAAAATGACGAATTAATTATATCCTAAGTTTTATTATAAAGTAAATGATTAATTTATTATATCCTAAGTTTGTAAATGGCTTATGTGACATGGACGAATGCGTTTGAAGCGAACTACTATATTCAAACTTAGGATAAGGTGTTTTAGTCAGGAAAATGACGAATTAATTATATCCTAAGTTTTATTATAAAGTAAATGATTAATTTATTATATCCTAAGTTTGTAAATGGCTTATGTGACATGGACGACGGCGTTTGAAGCGAACTACTATATTCAAACTTAGGATAAGGTGTTTTAGTCAGGAAAATGACGAATTAATTATATCCTAAGTTTTATTATAAAGTAAATGATTAATTTATTATATCCTAAGTTTGTAAATGGCTTATGTGACATGGACGACGGCGTTTGAAGCGAACTACTATATTCAAACTTAGGATAAGGTGTTTTAGTCAGGAAAATGACGAATTAATTATATCCTAAGTTTTATTATAAAGTAAATGATTAATTTATTATATCCTAAGTTTGTAAATGGCTTATGTGACATGGACGACGGCGTTTGAAGCGAACTACTATATTCAAACTTTGGATAAGGTGTTTTAGTCAGTAAAATGAGGAATTAATTATATCCTAAGTTTTATTATAAAGTAAATGATTAATTTATTATATCCTAAATTTGTAAATGGCTTATGTGACATGGACGACGGCGTTTGAAGCGAACTACTATATTCAAACTTAGGATAAGGTGTTTTAGTCAGGAAAATGACGAATTAATTATATCCTAAGTTTTATTATAAAGTAAATGACTAATTTATTATATCCTAAGTTTGTAAATGGCTTATGTGACATGGACGACGGCGTTTGAAGCGAACTACTATATTCAAATTTAGGATAAGGTGTTTTAGTCAGGAAAATGACGAATTAATTATATCCTAAGTTTTATTATAAAGTAAATGATTAATTTATTATATCCTAAGTTTGTAAATGGCTTATGTGACATGGACGACGGCGTTTGAAGCGAACTAGTATATCCAAACTTAGGATAAGGTGTTTTAGTCAGGAAAATGACGAATTAATTATATCCTAAGTTTTATTATAAAGTAAATGATTAATTTATTATATCCTAAGTTTGTAAATGGCTTATGTGACATGGACGAATGCGTTTGAAGCGAACTACTATATCCAAACTTAGGATAAGGTGTTTTAGTCAGGAAAATGACGAATTAATTATATCCTAAGTTTTATTATAAAGTAAATGATTAATTTATTATATCCTAAGTTTGTAAATGGCTTATGTGACATGGACGACGGCGTTTGAAGCGAACTACTAAATTCAAACTTAGGATAAGGTGTTTTAGTAAGGAAAATGACGAATTAATTATATCCTAAGTTTTATTATAAAGTAAATGATTAATTTATTATATCCTAAGTTTGTAAATGGCTTATGTGACATGGACGACGGCGTTTGAAGCGAACTACTATATTCAAACTTAGGATAAGGTGTTTTAGTCAGGAAAATGACGAATTAATTATATCCTAAGTTTTATTATAAAGTAAATGATTAATTTATTATATCCTAAGTTTGTAAATGGCTTATGTGACATGGACGACGGCGTTTGAAGCGAACTACTATATTCAAACTTAGGATAAGGTGTTTTAGTCAGTAAAATGACGAATTAATTATATCCTAAGTTTTATTATAAAGTAAATGATTAATTTATTATATCCTAAGTTTGTAAATGGCTTATGTGACATGGACGACGACGTTTGAAGTGAACTACTATATTCAAACTTAGGATAAGGTGTTTTAGTCAGGAAAATGACGAATTAATTATATCCTAAGTTTTATTATAAAGTCAATGACTAATTTATTATATCCTAAGTTTGTAAATGGCTTATGTGACATGGACGACGGCGTTTGAAGCGAACTACTATATTCAAATTTAGGATAAGGTGTTTTAGTCAGGAAAATGACGAATTAATTATATCCTAAGTTTTATTATAAAGTAAATGATTAATTTATTATATCCTAAGTTTGTAAATGGCTTGTGTGACATGGACGACGGCGTTTGAAGCGAACTACTATATCCAAACTTAGGATAAGGTGTTTTAGTCAGGAAAATGACGAATTAATTATATCCTAAGTTTTATTTTAATGTAAATGATTAATTTATTATATCCTAAGTTTGTAAATGGCTTATGTGACATGGACGACGACGTTTGAAGCGAACTACTATATCCAAACTTAGGATAAGGTGTTTTAGTCAGGAAAATGACGAATTAATTATATCCTAGGTTTTATTATAAAGTAAATGATTAATTTATTATATCCTAAGTTTTTAAATGGCTTATGTGACATGGACGACGGCGTTTGAAGCGAACTACTATATCCAAACTTAGGATAAGGTGTTTTAGTCAGGAAAATGACGAATTATTTATATCCTAAGTTTTATTATAAAGTAAATGATTAATTTATTATATCCTAAGTTTGTAAATGGTTTATGTGACATGGACGACGGCGTTTGAAGCGAACTACTATATTCAAACTTAGGATAAGGTGTTTTAGTCAGGAAAATGACGAATTAATTATATCCTAAGTTTTATTATAAAGTAAATGATTAATTTATTATATCCAAAGTTTGTAAATGGCTTATGTGACATGGACGACGGTGTTTGAAGCGAACTACTATATTCAAACTTAGGATAAGGTGTTTTAGTCAGGAAAATGACGAATTAATTATATCATAAGTTTTATTATAAAGTAAATGATTAATTTATTATATCATCAGTTTGTAAATGGCTTATGTGACATGTACGACGGCGTTTGAAGCGAACTACTATATCCAAACTTAGGATAAGGTGTTTTAGTCAGGAAAATGACGAATTAATTATATCCTAAGTTTTATTATAAAGTAAATGATTAATTTATTATATCCTAAGTTTGTAAATGGCTTATGTGACATGGACGACGGCGTTTGAAGCGAACTACTATATCCAAACTTAGGATAAGGTGTTTTAGTCAGGAAAATGACGAATTAATTATATCCTAAGTTTTATTATAAAGTAAATGATTAATTTATTATATCCTAAGTTTGTAAATGGCTTATGTGACATGGACGACGGCGTTTGAAGCGAACTACTATATCCAAACTTAGGATAAGGTGTTTTAGTCAGGAAAATGACGAATTAATTATATCCTAAGTTTTATTATAAAGTAAATGATTAATTTATTATATCCTAAGTTTGTAAATGGCTTATGTGACATGGACGAATGCGTTTGAAGCGAACTACTATATTCAAACTTAGGATAAGGTGTTTTAGTCAGGAAAATAACGAATTAATTATATCCTAAGTTTTATTATAAAGTAAATGATTAATTTATTATATCCTAAGTTTGTAAATGGCTTATGTGACATGGACGACGGCGTTTGAAGTGAACTACTATATTCAAACTTAGGATAAGGTGTTTTAGTCAGGAAAATGACGAATTAATTATATCCTAAGTTTTATTATAAAGTAAATGATTAATTTATTATATCCTAAGTTTGTAAATGGCTTATGTGACATGGACAACGGCGTTTGAAGCGAACTACTATATTCAAACTTAGGATAAGGTGTTTTAGTCAGGAAAATGACGAATTAATTATATCCTAAGTTTTATTATAAAGTAAATGATTAATTTATTATATCCTAAGTTTGTAAATGGCTTATGTGACATGGACGACGGCGTTTGAAGCGAACTACTATATTCAAACTTAGGATAAGGTGTTTTAGTCAGTAAAATGACGAATTAATTATATCCTAAGTTTTATTATAAAGTAAATGATTAATTTATTATATCCTAAGTTTGTAAATGGCTTATGTGACATGGACGACGGCGTTTGAAGCGAACTTCTATATTCAAACTTAGGATAAGGTGTTTTAGTCAGGAAAATGACGAATTAATTATATCCTAAGTTTTATTATAAAGTAAATGACTAATTTATTATATCCTAAGTTTGTAAATGGCTTATGTGACATGGACGACGGCGTTTGAAGCGAACTACTATATTCAAACTTAGGATAAGGTGTTTTAGTCAGTAAATTGACGAATTAATTATATCCTAAGTTTTATTATAAAGTAAATGATTAATTTATTATATCCTAAGTTTGTAAATGGCTTATGTGACATGGACGACGGCGTTTGAAGCGAACTACTATATCCAAACTTAGGATAAGGTGTTTTAGTCAGGAAAATGACGAATTAATTATATCCTAAGTTTTATTATAAAGTAAATGATTAATTTATTATATCCTAAGTTTGTAAATGGCTTATGTGACATGGACGACGGCGTTTGAAGCGAACTACTATATCCAAACTTAGGATAAGGTGTTTTAGTCAGGAAAATGACGAATTAATTATATCCTAAGTTTTATTATAAAGTAAATGATTAATTTATTATATCCTAAGTTTGTAAATGGCTTATGTGACATGGACGAATGCGTTTGAAGCGAACTACTATATTCAAACTTAGGATAAGGTGTTTTAGTCAGGAAAATGACGAATTAATTATATCCTAAGTTTTATTATAAAGTAAATGATTAATTTATTATATCCTAAGTTTGTAAATGGCTTATGTGACATGGACGACGGCGTTTGAAGCGAACTACTATATTCAAACTTAGGATAAGGTGTTTTAGTCAGGAAAATGACGAATTAATTATATCCTAAGTTTTATTCTAAAGTAAATGATTAATTTATTATATCCTAAGTTTGTAAATGGCTTATGTGACATGGACGACGGCGTTTGAAGCGAACTACTATATTCAAACTTAAGATAAGGTGTTTTAGTCAGTAAAATGACGAATTAATTATATCCTAAGTTTTATTATAAAGTAAATGATTAATTTATTATATCCTAAGTTTGTAAATGGCTTATGTGACATGGACGACGGCGTTTGAAGCGAACTACTATATTCAAACTTAGGATAAGGTGTTTTAGTCAGGAAAATGACGAATTAATTATATCCTAAGTTTTATTATAAAGTAAATGACTAATTTATTATATCCTAAGTTTGTAAATGGCTTATGTGACATGGACGACGGCGTTTGAAGCGAACTACTATATTTAAATTTAGGATAAGGTGTTTTAGTCAGGAAAATGACGAATTAATTATATCCTAAGTTTTATTATAAAGTAAATGATTAATTTATTATATCCTAAGTTTGTAAATGGCTTATGTGACATGGACGACGGCGTTTGAAGCGAACTACTATATTCAAACTTAGGATAAGGTGTTTTAGTCAGGAAAATGACGAATTAATTATATCCTAAGTTTTATTTTAAAGTAAATGATTAATTTATTATATCATAAGTTTGTAAATGGCTTATGTGACATGGACGACGGCGTTTGAAGCGAACTACTATATCCAAACTTAGGATAAGGTGTTTTAGTCAGGAAAATGACGAATTAATTATATCCTAGGTTTTATTATAAAGTAAATGATTAATTTATTATATCCAAAGTTTTTAAATGGCTTATGTGACATGGACGACGGCGTTTGAAGCGAACTACTATATTCAAACTTAGGATAAGGTGTTTTAGTCAGGAAAATGACGAATTAATTATATCCTAAGTTTTATTATAAAGTAAATGACTAATTTATTATATCCTAAGTTTGTAAATGGCTTATGTGACATGGACGACGGCGTTTGAAGCGAACTACTATATTCTAATTTAGGATAAGGTGTTTTAGTCAGGAAAATGACGAATTAATTATATCCTAAGTTTTATTATAAAGTAAATGATTAATTTATTATATCCTAAGTTTGTAAATGGCTTATGTGACATGGACGACGGCGTTTGAAGCGAACTACTATATCCAAACTTAGGATAAGGTGTTTTAGTCAGGAAAATGACGAATTAATTATATCCTAAGTTTTATTTTAAAGTAAATGATTAATTTATTATATCCTAAGTTTGTAAATGGCTTATGTGACATGGACGACGGCGTTTGAAGCGAACTACTATATCCAAACTTAGGATAAGGTGTTTTAGTCAGGAAAATGACGAATTAATTATATCCTAGGTTTTATTATAAAGTAAATGATTAATTTATTATATCCAAAGTTTTTAAATGGCTTATGTGACATGGACGACGGCGTTTGAAGCGAACTACTATATCCAAACTTAGGATAAGGTGTTTTAGTCAGGAAAACGACGAATTAATTATATCCTAAGTTTTATTATAAAGTAAATGATTAATTTATTATATCCTAAGTTTGTAAATGGTTTATGTGACATGGACGACGGCGTTTGAAGCGAACTACTATATTCAAACTTAGGATAAGGTGTTTTAGTCAGGAAAATGACGAATTAATTATATCCTGAGTTTTATTATAAAGTAAATGATTAATTTATTATATCCAAAGTTTGTATATGGCTTATGTGACATGGACGACGATGTTTGAAGCGAACTACTATATTCAAACTTAGGATAAGGTGTTTTAGTCAGGAAAATGACGAATTAATTATATCATAAGTTTTATTATAAAGTAAATGATTAATTTATTATATCATCAGTTTGTAAATGGCTTATGTGACATGTACGACGGCGTTTGAAGCGAACTACTATATCCAAACTTAAGATAAGGTGTTTTAGTCAGGAAAATGACGAATTAATTATATCCTAAGTTTTATTTTAAAGTAAATGATTAATTTATTATATCCTAAGTTTGTAAATGGCTTATGTGACATGGACGACGGCGTTTGAAGCGAACTACTATATCCAAACTTAGGATAAGGTGTTTTAGTCAGCAAAATGACGAATTAATTATATCCTAAGTTTTATTATAAAGTAAATGATTAATTTATTATATCCTAAGTTTGTAAATGGCTTATGTGATATGGACGACGGCGTTTGAAGCGAACTACTATATCCAAACTTAGGATAAGGTGTTTTAGTCAGGAAAATGACGAATTAATTATATCCTAAGTTTTATTATAAAGTAAATGATTAATTTATTATATCCTAAGTTTGTAAATGGCTTATGTGACATGGACGAATGCGTTTGAAGCGAACTACTATATTCAAACTTAGGATAAGGTGTTTTAGTTAGGAAAATGACGAATTAATTATATCCTAAGTTTTATTATAAAGTAAATGATTAATTTATTATATCCTAAGTTTGTAAATGGCTTATGTGACATGGACGACGGCGTTTGAAGCGAACTACTATATTCAAACTTAGGATAAGGTGTTTTAGTCAGGAAAATGATGAATTAACTATATCCTAAGTTTTATTATAAAGTAAATGATAAATTTATTATATCCAAAGTTTGTAAATGGCTTATGTGACATGGACGACGGCGTTTGAAGCGAACTACTTTATCCAAATTTAGGATAAGGTGTTTTAGTCAGGAAAATGACGAATTAATTATATCATAAGTTTTATTATAAAGTAAATGATTAATTTATTATATCCTAAGTTTGTAAATGGCTTATGTGACATGGACGACGGCGTTTGAAGCGAACTACTATATTCAAACTTAGGATAAGGTGTTTTAATCAGTAAAATGACGAATTAATTATATCCTAAGTTTTATTATAAAGTAAATGATTAATTTATTATATCCTAAGTTTGTAAATGGCTTATGTGACATGGACGAATGCGTTTGAAGCGAACTACTATATTCAAACTTAGGATAAGGTGTTTTAGTTAGGAAAATGACGAATTAATTATATCCTAAGTTTTATTATAAAGTAAATGATTAATTTATTATATCCTAAGTTTGTAAATGGCTTATGTGACATGGACGACGGCGTTTGAAGCGAACTACTATATTCAAACTTAGGATAAGGTGTTTTAGTCAGGAAAATGATGAATTAACTATATCCTAAGTTTTATTATAAAGTAAATGATAAATTTATTATATCCAAAGTTTGTAAATGGCTTATGTGACATGGACGACGGCGTTTGAAGCGAACTACTTTATCCAAATTTAGGATAAGGTGTTTTAGTCAGGAAAATGACGAATTAATTATATCATAAGTTTTATTATAAAGTAAATGATTAATTTATTATATCCTAAGTTTGTAAATGGCTTATGTGACATGGACGACGGCGTTTGAAGCGAACTACTATATTCAAACTTAGGATAAGGTGTTTTAATCAGTAAAATGACGAATTAATTATATCCTAAGTTTTATTATAAAGTAAATGATTAATTTATTATATCCTAAGTTTGTAAATGGCTTATGTGACATGGACGACGGCGTTTGAAGCGAATTACTATATTCAAACTTAGGATAAGGTGTTTTAGTCAGGAAAATGACGAATTAATTATATCCTAAGTTTTATTATAAAGTAAATGACTAATTTATTATATCCTAAGTTTGTAAATGGCTTATGTGACATGGACGACGGCGTTTGAAGCGAACTACTATATTCAAATTTAGGATAAGGTGTTTTAGTCAGGAAAATGACGAATTAATTATATCCTAGGTTTTATTATAAAGTAAATGATTAATTTATTATATCCTAAGTTTGTAAATGGCTTATGTGACATGGACGACGGCATTTGAAGCGAACTACTATATCCAAACTTAGGATAAGGTGTTTTAGTCAGGAAAATGACAAATTAATTATATCCTAAGTTTTATTATAAAGTAAATGACTAATTTATTATATCCTAAGTTTGTAAATGGCTTATGTGACATGGACAACGGCGTTTGATGCGAACTACTATATTCAAACTTAGGATAAGGTGTTTTAGTCAGGAAAATGACGAATTAATTATATCCTAAGTTTTATTATAAAGTAAATGATCAATTTATTATATCCAAAGTTTGTAAATGGCTTATGTGACATGGACGATGGCGTTTGAAGCGAAATACTATATCCAAACTTAGGATAAGGTGTTTTAGTCAGGAAAATGACGAATTAATTATATCCTAAGTTTTATTATAAAGTAAATGATTAATTTATTATATCCTAAGTTTGTAAATGGCTTATGTGACATGGACGAATGCGTTTGAAGCGAACTACTATATTCAAACTTAGGATAAGGTGTTTTAGTCAGGAAAATGACGAATTAATTATATCCTAAGTTTTATTATAAAGTAAATGATTAATTTATTATATCCTAAGTTTGTAAATGGCTTATGTGACATGGACGACGGCGTTTGAAGCGAACTACTATATTCAAACTTAGGATAAGGTGTTTTAGTCAGGAAAATGATGAATTAACTATATCCTAAGTTTTATTATAAAGTAAATGATTAATTTATTATATCCAAAGTTTGTAAATGGCTTATGTGACATGGACGACGGCGTTTGAAGCGAACTACTTTATCCAAATTTAGGATAAGGTGTTTTAGTCAGGAAAATGACGAATTAATTATATCCTAAGTTTTATTATAAAGTTAATGATTAATTTATTATATCCTAAGTTTGTAAATGGCTTATGTGACATGGACGACGGCGTTTGAAGCGAACTACTATATTCAAACTTAGGATAAGGTGTTTTAGTCAGTAAATTGACGAATTAATTATATCCTAAGTTTTATTATAAAGTAAATGATTAATTTATTATATCCTAAGTTTGTAAATGGCTTATGTGACATGGACGACGGCGTTTGAAGCGAACTACTATATTCAAACTTAGGATAAGGTGTTTTAGTCAGGAAAATGACGAATTAATTATATTCTAAGTTTTATTATAAAGTAAATGACTAATTTATTATATCCTAAGTTTGTAAATGGCTTATGTGACATGGACGACGGCTTTTGAAGCGAACTACTATATCCAAACTTAGGATAAGGTGTTTTAGTCAGCAAAATGACGAATTAATTATATCCTAGGTTTTATTATAAAGTAAATGATTAATTTATTATATCCAAAGTTTGTAAATGGCTTATGTGACATGGACGACGGCATTTGAAGCGAACTACTATATCCAAACTTAGGATAAGGTGTTTTAGTCAGGAAAATGACGAATTAATTATATCCTAAGTTTTATTATAAAGTAAATGACTAATTAATTATATCCTAAGTTTGTAAATGGCTTATGTGACATGGACGACGGCGTTTGAAGCGAACTATTATATTCAAACTTAGGATAAGGTGTTTTAGTCAGGAAAATGACGAATTAATTATATCCTAAGTTTTATTATAAAGTAAATGATCAATTTATTATATCCAAAGTTTGTAAATGGCTTATGTGACATGGACGATGGCGTTTGAAGCGAACTACTATATCCAAACTTAGGATAAGGTGTTTTAGTCAGGAAAATGACGAATTAATTATATCCTAAGTTTTATTATAAAGTAAATGATTAATTTATTATATCCTAAGTTTGTAAATGGCTTATGTGACATGGACGAATGCGTTTGAAGCGAACTACTATATTCAAACTTAGGATAAGGTGTTTTAGTCAGGAAAATGACGAATTAATTATATCCTAAGTTTTATTATAAAGTAAATGATTAATTTATTATATCCTAAGTTTGTAAATGGCTTATGTGACATGGACGACGGCGTTTGAAGCGAACTACTATATTCAAACTTAGGATAAGGTGTTTTAGTCAGGAAAATGATGAATTAACTATATCCTAAGTTTTATTATAAAGTAAATGATTAATTTATTATATCCAAAGTTTGTAAATGGCTTATGTGACATGGACGACGGCGTTTGAAGCGAACTACTTTATCCAAATTTAGGATAAGGTGTTTTAGTCAGGAAAATGACGAATTAATTATATCCTAAGTTTTATTATAAAGTAAATGATTAATTTATTATATCCTAAGTTTGTAAATGGCTTATGTGACATGGACGACGGCGTTTGAAGCGAACTACTATATTCAAACTTAGGATAAGGTGTTTTAGTCAGTAAAATGACGAATTAATTATATCCTAAGTTTTATTATAAAGTAAATGATTAATTTATTATATCCTAAGTTTGTAAATGGCTTATGTGACATGGACGACGGCGTTTGAAGCGAACTACTATATTCAAACTTAGGATAAGGTGTTTTAGTCAGGAAAATGACGAATTAATTATATCCTAAGTTTTATTATAAAGTAAATGACTAATTTATTATATCCTAAGTTTGTAAATGGCTTATGTGACATGGACGACGGCGTTTGAAGCGAACTACTATATCCAAACTTAGGATAAGGTGTTTTAGTCAGGAAAATGACGAATTAATTATATCCTAAGTTTTATTTTAAAGTAAATGATTAATTTATTATATCCTAAGTTTGTAAATGGCTTATGTGACATGGACGACGGCGTTTGAAGCGAACTACTATATCCAAACTTAGGATAAGGTGTTTTAGTCAGGAAAATGACGAATTAATTATATCCTAAGTTTTATTATAAAGTAAATGATTAATTTATTATATCCTAAGTTTGTAAATGGCTTATGTGACATGGACGAATGCGTTTGAAGCGAACTACTATATTCAAACTTAGGATAAGGTGTTTTAGTAAGGAAAATGACGAATTAATTATATCCTAAGTTTTATTATAAAGTAAATGATTAATTTATTATATCCTAAGTTTGTAAATGGCTTATGTGACATGGACGACGGCGTTTGAAGCGAACTACTATATTCAAACTTAGGATAAGGTGTTTTAGTCAGGAAAATGATGAATTAACTATATCTAAGTTTTATTATAAAGTAAATGATTAATTTATTATATCCAAAGTTTGTAAATGGCTTATGTGACATGGACGACGGCGTTTGAAGCGAACTACTATATCCAAACTTAGGATAAGGTGTTTTAGTCAGGAAAATGACGAATTAATTATATCCTATGTTTTATTTTAAAGTAAATGATTAATTTATTATATCCTAAGTTTGTAAATGGCTTATGTGACATGGACGACGGCGTTTGAAGCGAACTACTATATCCAAACTTAGGATAAGGTGTTTTAGTCAGCAAAATGATGAATTAATTATATCCTAGGTTTTATTATAAAGTAAATGATTAATTTATTATATCCAAAGTTTGTAAATGGCTTATGTGACATGGACGACGGCGTTTGAAGCGAACTACTTTATCCAAATTTAGGATAAGGTGTTTTAGTCAGGAAAATGACGAATTAATTAAATCCTAAGTTTTATTATAAAGTAATTGATTAATTTATTATATCCTAAGTTTGTAAATGGCTTATGTGACATGGACGACGGCGTTTGAAGCGAACTACTATATTCAAACTTAGGATAAGGTGTTTTAGTCAGGAAAATGACGAATTAATTATATCCTAAGTTTTATTATAAAGTAAATGATCAATTTATTATATCCAAAGTTTGTAAATGGCTTATGTGACATGGACGATGGCGTTTGAAGCGAACTACTATATCCAAACTTAGGATAAGGTGTTTTAGTCAGGAAAATGACGAATTAATTATATCCTAAGTTTTATTATAA
This sequence comes from Helichrysum umbraculigerum, assembly GCA_949592205.1. Classification (NCBI taxonomy): domain Eukaryota; kingdom Viridiplantae; phylum Streptophyta; class Magnoliopsida; order Asterales; family Asteraceae; genus Helichrysum; species Helichrysum umbraculigerum. The sequence goes on from CATIUR010000008.1 coordinate 8,572,615, forward strand.
AGTAAATGATTAATTTATTATATCCTAAGTTTGTAAATGGCTTATGTGACATGGACGACGGCGTTTGAAGCGAACTACTATATCCAAACTTTGGATAAGGTGTTTTAGTCAGGAAAATGACGAATTAATTATATCCTAAGTTTTATTATAAAGTAAATGATTAATTTATTATATCCAAAGTTTGTAAATGGCTTATGTGACATGGACGACGGCGTTTGAAGCGAACTACTATATCCAAACTTATGATAAGGTGTTTTAGTTAGGAAAATGACGAATTAATTATATCCTAAGTTTTATTATAAAGTAAATAATTAATTTATTATATCCTAAGTTTGTAAATGGCTTATGTGACATGGACGACGGCGTTTGAAGCGAACTACTATATCCAAACTTAGGATAAGTTGTTTTAGTTAGGAAAATGACGAATTAATTATATCCTAAGTTTTATTATAAAGTAAATGATTAATTTATTATATCCTAAGTTTGTAAATGGCTTATGTGACATGGACGGCGGCGTTTGAAGCGAACTACTATATCCAAACTTAGGATAAGGTGTTTTAGTCAGGAAAATGACGAATTAATTATATCCTATGTTTTATTTTAAAGTAAATGACTAATTTATTATATCCTAAGTTTGTAAATGGCTTATGTGACATGGACGACGGCGTTTGAAGCGAACTACTATATTCAAACTTAGGATAAGGTGTTTTAGTCAGGAAAATGACGAATTAATTATATCCTAAGTTTTATTATAAAGTAAATGACTAATTTATTATATCCTAAGTTTGTAAATGGCTTATGTGACATGGACGACGGCGTTTGAAGCGAACTACTATATCCAAACTTAGGATAAGGTGTTTTAGTCAGGAAAATGACGAATTAATTATATCCTAAGTTTTATTTTAAAGTAAATGATTAATTTATTATATCCTAAGTTTGTAAATGGCTTATGTGACATGGACGACGGCGTTTGAAGCGAACTACTATATCCAAACTTAGGATAAGGTGTTTTAGTCAGGAAAATGACGAATTAATTATATCCTAAGTTTTATTATAAAGTAAATGATTAATTTATTATATCCTAAGTTTGTAAATGGCTTATGTGACATGGACGAATGCGTTTGAAGCGAACTACTATATTCAAACTTAGGATAAGGTGTTTTAGTAAGGAAAATGACGAATTAATTATATCCTAAGTTTTATTATAAAGTAAATGATTAATTTATTATATCCTAAGTTTGTAAATGGCTTATGTGACATGGACGACGGCGTTTGAAGCGAACTACTATATTCAAACTTAGGATAAGGTGTTTTAGTCAGGAAAATGATGAATTAACTATATCTAAGTTTTATTATAAAGTAAATGATTAATTTATTATATCCAAAGTTTGTAAATGGCTTATGTGACATGGACGACGGCGTTTGAAGCGAACTACTATATCCAAACTTAGGATAAGGTGTTTTAGTCAGGAAAATGACGAATTAATTATATCCTATGTTTTATTTTAAAGTAAATGATTAATTTATTATATCCTAAGTTTGTAAATGGCTTATGTGACATGGACGACGGCGTTTGAAGCGAACTACTATATCCAAACTTAGGATAAGGTGTTTTAGTCAGCAAAATGATGAATTAATTATATCCTAGGTTTTATTATAAAGTAAATGATTAATTTATTATATCCAAAGTTTGTAAATGGCTTATGTGACATGGACGACGGCGTTTGAAGCGAACTACTTTATCCAAATTTAGGATAAGGTGTTTTAGTCAGGAAAATGACGAATTAATTAAATCCTAAGTTTTATTATAAAGTAATTGATTAATTTATTATATCCTAAGTTTGTAAATGGCTTATGTGACATGGACGACGGCGTTTGAAGCGAACTACTATATTCAAACTTAGGATAAGGTGTTTTAGTCAGGAAAATGACGAATTAATTATATCCTAAGTTTTATTATAAAGTAAATGATCAATTTATTATATCCAAAGTTTGTAAATGGCTTATGTGACATGGACGATGGCGTTTGAAGCGAACTACTATATCCAAACTTAGGATAAGGTGTTTTAGTCAGGAAAATGACGAATTAATTATATCCTAAGTTTTATTATAAAGTAAATGATTAATTTATTATATCCTAAGTTTGTAAATGGCTTATGTGACATGGACGACGGCGTTTGAAGCGAACTACTATATCCAAACTTTGGATAAGGTGTTTTAGTCAGGAAAATGACGAATTAATTATATCCTAAGTTTTATTATAAAGTAAATGATTAATTTATTATATCCAAAGTTTGTAAATGGCTTATGTGACATGGACGACGGCGTTTGAAGCGAACTACTATATCCAAACTTATGATAAGGTGTTTTAGTTAGGAAAATGACGAATTAATTATATCCTAAGTTTTATTATAAAGTAAATAATTAATTTATTATATCCTAAGTTTGTAAATGGCTTATGTGACATGGACGACGGCGTTTGAAGCGAACTACTATATCCAAACTTAGGATAAGTTGTTTTAGTTAGGAAAATGACGAATTAATTATATCCTAAGTTTTATTATAAAGTAAATGATTAATTTATTATATCCTAAGTTTGTAAATGGCTTATGTGACATGGACGGCGGCGTTTGAAGCGAACTACTATATCCAAACTTAGGATAAGGTGTTTTAGTCAGGAAAATGACGAATTAATTATATCCTAAGTTTTATTATAAAGTAAATGATTAATTTATTATATCCTAAGTTTGTAAATGGCTTATGTGACATGGACGACGGCGTTTGAAGCGAACTACTATATCCAAACTTAGGATAAGGTGTTTTAGTCAGGAAAATGACGAATTAATTATATCCTAAGTTTTATTATAAAGTAAATGATTAATTTATTATATCCTAAGTTTGTAAATGGCTTATGTGACATGGACGACGGCGTTTGAAGCGAACTACTATATCCAAACTTAGGATAAGGTGTTTTAGTCAGGAAAATGACAAATTAATTATATCCTAAGTTTTATTATAAAGTAAATGATTAATTTATTATATCCTAAGTTTGTAAATGGCTTATGTGACATGGACGACGGCGTTTGAAGCGAACTACTATATTCAAACTTAGGATAAGGTGTTTTAGTCAGGAAAATGACGAATTAATTATATCCTAATTTTTATTATAAAGTAAATGATTAATTTTTTATATCCTAAGTTTGTAAATGGCTTATGTGACATGGACGACGGCGTTTGAAGCGAACTACTATATCCAAACTTAGGATAAGGTGTTTTAGTCAGGAAAATGACGAATTAATTATATCCTAAGTTTTATTATAAAGTAAATGATTAATTTATTATATCCTAAGTTTGTAAATGGCTTATGTGACATGGACGACGGCGTTTGAAGCGAACTACTATATTCAAACTTAGGATAAGGTGTTTTAGTCAGGAAAATGATGAATTAATTATATCCTAATTTTTATTATAAAGTAAATGATTAATTTTTTATATCCTAAGTTTGTAAATGGCTTATGTGACATGGACGACGACGTTTGAAGCGAACTACTATATTCAAACTTAGGATAAGGTGTTTTAGTCAGGAAAATGACGAATTAATTATATCATAAGTTTTATTATAAACTAAATGCTTAATTTATTATATCCTAAGTTTGTAAATGGCTTATGTGACATGGACGACGGCGTTTGAAGCGAACTACTATATTCAAACTTAGGATAAGGTGTTTTAGTCAGGAAAATGACGAATTAATTATATCCTAAGTTTTATTATAAAGTAAATGATTAATTTATTATATCCTAAGTTTTTAAATGGCTTATGTGACATGGACGACGGCGTTTGAAGCGAACTACTATATTCAAACTTAGGATAAGGTGTTTTAGTCAGGAAAATGACGAATTAATTATATCATAAGTTTTATTATAAAGTAAATGATTAATTTATTATATCCAAAGTTTGTAAATGGCTTATGTGACATGGACGACGGCGTTTGAAGCGAACTACTATATTCAAACTTTGGATAAGGTGTTTTAGTCAGGAAAATGACGAATTAATTATATCCTAAGTTTTATTATAAAGTAAATGATTAATTTATTATATCCTAAGTTTGTAAATGGCTTATGTGACATGGACGACGGCGTTTGAAGCGAACTACTATATCCAAACTTTGGATAAGGTGTTTTAGTCAGGAAAATGACGAATTAATTATATCCTAAGTTTTATTATAAAGTAAATGATTAATTTATTATATCCAAAGTTTGTAAATGGCTTATGTGACATGGACGACGGCGTTTGAAGCGAACTACTATATCCAAACTTATGATAAGGTGTTTTAGTTAGGAAAATGACGAATTAATTATATCCTAAGTTTTATTATAAAGTAAATAATTAATTTATTATATCCTAAGTTTGTAAATGGCTTATGTGACATGGACGACGGCGTTTGAAGCGAACTACTATATCCAAACTTAGGATAAGTTGTTTTAGTTAGGAAAATGACGAATTAATTATATCCTAAGTTTTATTATAAAGTAAATGATTAATTTATTATATCCTAAGTTTGTAAATGGCTTATGTGACATGGACGGCGGCGTTTGAAGCGAACTACTATATCCAAACTTAGGATAAGGTGTTTTAGTCAGGAAAATGACGAATTAATTATATCCTAAGTTTTATTATAAAGTAAATGATTAATTTATTATATCCTAAGTTTGTAAATGGCTTATGTGACATGGACGACGGCGTTTGAAGCGAACTACTATATCCAAACTTAGGATAAGGTGTTTTAGTCAGGAAAATGACGAATTAATTATATCCTAAGTTTTATTATAAAGTAAATGATTAATTTATTATATCCTAAGTTTGTAAATGGCTTATGTGACATGGACGACGGCGTTTGAAGCGAACTACTATATTCAAACTTAGGATAAGGTGTTTTAGTCAGGAAAATGACGAATTAATTATATCCTAATTTTTATTATAAAGTAAATGATTAATTTTTTATATCCTAAGTTTGTAAATGGCTTATGTGACATGGACGACGGCGTTTGAAGCGAACTACTATATTCAAACTTAGGATAAGGTGTTTTAGTCAGGAAAATGACGAATTAATTATATCATAAGTTTTATTATAAACTAAATGCTTAATTTATTATATCCTAAGTTTGTAAATGGCTTATGTGACATGGACGACGGCGTTTGAAGCGAACTACTATATTCAAACTTAGGATAAGGTGTTTTAGTCAGGAAAATGACGAATTAATTATATCCTAAGTTTTATTATAAAGTAAATGATTAATTTATTATATCCTAAGTTTTTAAATGGCTTATGTGACATGGACGACGGCGTTTGAAGCGAACTACTATATTCAAACTTAGGATAAGGTGTTTTAGTCAGGAAAATGACGAATTAATTATATCCTAAGTTTTATTATAAAGTAAATGATTAATGTATTATATCCTAAGTTTGTAAATGGCTTATGTGACATGGAAGACGGCGTTTGAAGCGAACTACTATATTCAAACTTAGGATAAGGTGTTTTAGTCAGGAAAATGATGAATTAATTATATCCTAAGTTTTATTATAAAATAAATGATTAATTTATTATATCCAAAGTTTGTAAATGGCTTATGTGACATGGACGACTGCGGTTGAAGCGAACTACTTTATCCAAACTTAGGATAAGGTGTTTTAGTCAGGAAAATGAAGAATTAATTATATCCTAAGTTTTATTATAAAGTAAATGATTAAAACACCTTATCCTAAGTTTGTAAATGGCTTATGTGACATGGACGACGGCGTTTGAAGCGAACTACTATATCCAAACTTAGGATAAGGTGTTTTAGTCAGAAAAATGACGAATTAATTAAATCCAAAGTTTTATTATAAAGTAAATGATTAATTTATTATATCCTAAGTTTGTAAATGGCTTATGTGACATGGACGACGGCGTTTGAAGCAAACTACTATATTCAAACTTAGGATAAGGTGTTTTAGTCAGGAAAATGACGAATTAATTATATCCTAAGTTTTATTATAAAGTAAATGATTAATTTATTATATCCTAAGTTTGTAAATGGCTTATGTGACATGGACGACGGCGTTTGAAGCGAACTACTATATTCAAACTTAGGATAAGGTGTTTTAGTCAGGAAAATGATGAATTAATTATATCCTAAGTTTTATTATAAAATAAATGATTAATTTATTATATCCAAAGTTTGTAAATGGCTTATGTGACATGGACGACGGCGTTTGAAGCGAACTACTTTATCCAAACTTAGGATAAGGTGTTTAATCAGGAAAATGAAGAATTAATTATATTCTAAGTTTTATTATAAAGTAAATGATTAATTTATTATATCCTAAGTTTGTAAATGGCTTATGTGACATGGACGACGGCGTTTGAAGCGAACTACTATATTCAAACTTAGGATAAGGTGTTTTAGTCAGTAAAATGACGAATTAATTATATCATAAGTTTTATTATAAAGTAAATGATTAATTTATTATATCCTAAGTTTGTAAATGGCTTATGTGACATGGACGACGGCGTTTGAAGCAAACTACTATATTCAAACTTAGGATAAGGTGTTTTAGTAGGGAAAATGACGAATTAATTATATCCTAAGTTTTATTATAAAGTAAATGACTAATTTATTATATCCTAAGTTTGTAAATGGCTTATGTGACATGGACGACGGCGTTTGAAGCGAACTACTATATTCAAACTTAGGATAAGGTGTTTTAGTCAGGAAAATGACGAATTAATTATATCCTAAGTTTTATTATAAAGTAAATGATTAATTTATTATATCCAAAGTTTGTAAATGGCTTATGTGACATGGACGATGGCGTTTGAAGCGAACTACTATATCCAAACTTCGGATAAGGTGTTTTAGTCAGGAAAATGACGAATTAATTATATCCTAAGTTTTATTATGGGTTAATTAACAAAATCGGCTACGAACTGCCAACTTTCGTTGAAGATACGCAATCAACCCAAAGTATTTTTTATGTACGCAACAAACTGGTTGGTTTTGTATTTATGTAAGCAACATGGTAACCTGTTACCGGCTCAGCCGGTAAACTTATATATTAACGTATTTTTAGTTTTTTTAAAAACGTGACATGGTTAATATATTAACCAGTTTGTTGCGAACATGAACAATACTTGGGGTTTTGGTTGCGTATCTGCAACGAAAGGTGGCAGTTCAATGCCGATTTTGTTGATTAAGCAAAAAAAAATATACGTGGTTTGTTCCGATCATCTTCTCCGGTGTGCTCCGACGAAAAATCCGACGAAGAGCAACCATCAACATACGACGGATGGGGAGGGAGAAACGAAAATGAAAACGAAAATGAAAATGAAAGCGTAGATTCAGAGTATGTAAATGAAAATGAAAATGCGGATCTGGAATATGAAAGAAAAACTATGAATCAGAAACCCTAGATCGGATCCTGTGACACCGGAATTTACGGCGGTTGCTGGTTCGATTTTTTGAAACAGAATGAGAAACCAAAGCGGAGAGAGAGACGAAGAGATGTCTGTTACATTGATCAACCAAGACAAATCTAGTAACGGAGAGAGAGACAAAGAGATTGGTCCCGTATCTGCCACCGCCGGAATATGTTGGTGGTCGGAAATTGAAAAGTAGATTCAGATTGTGTGTACACGTTCAATTAAAAATGACGTGTCTACCAATCAGTTTGTTGCGTACATTAAAAGGTAAAATCTCACTTTGGAGGATCGCAGTACGAAACCAACCAGTTTGTTGCATACATGAACAATACTTTGGGTTGGTTGCTTAGCTGCAACAAAAGGAGGCAGTTCATAGTCGATTTTCTTGATTAACCCTTTTATTATAAAGTAAATGATTAATTTATTAAATCCTAAGTTTGTAAATGGCTTATGTGACATGGACGACGGCGTTTGAAGCGAACTACTATATTCAAACTTAGGATAAGGTGTTTTAATCAGTAAAATGACGAATTAATTATATCCTAAGTTTTATTATAAAGTAAATGATTAATTTATTATATCCTAAGTTTGTAAATGGCTTATGTGACATGGACGACGGCTTTTGAAGCGAACTACTATATTCAAACTTAGGATAAGGTGTTTTAGTCAGGAAAATGACGAATTAATTATATCCTAAGTTTTATTATAAAGTAAATGACTAATTTATTATATCCTAAGTTTGTAAATGGCTTATGTGACATGGACGACGGCGTTTGAAGCGAACTACTATATTCAAACTTAGGATAAGGTGTTTTAGTCAGGAAAATGACGAATTAATTATATCCTAAGTTTTATTATAAAGTAAATGATCAATTTATTATATCCAAAGTTTGTAAATGGCCTATGTGACATGGACGATGGCGTTTGAAGAGAACTACTATATCCAAACTTTGGATAAGGTGTTTTAGTCAGGAAAATGACGAATTAATTATATCCTAAGTTTTATTATAAAGTAAATGATTAATTTATTATATCCTAAGTTTGTAAATGGCTTATGTGACATGGACTACTATATCCAAACTTAGGATAAGGTGTTTTAGTCAGGAAAATGACGAATTAATTATATCCTAAGTTTTATTATAAAGTAAATGATCAATTTATTATATCCTAAGTTTGTAAATGGCTTATGTGACATGGACGACGGCGTTTGAAGCGAACTACTATATTCAAACTTAGGATAAGGTGTTTTAGTTAGGAAAATGACGAATTAATTATATCCTAAGTTTTATTATAAAGTAAATGATTAATTTATTATTTCCAAAGTTTGTAAATGGCTTATGTGACATGGACGACGTCGTTTGAAGCGAACTACTATATCCAAACTTAGGATAAGGTGTTTTAGTCAGGAAAATGACGAATTAATTATATCCTAAGTTTTATTATAAAGTAAATGATCAATTTATTATATTCAAAGTTTGTAAATGGCTTATGTGACATGGACGATGGCGTTTGAAGAGAACTACTATATCCAAACTTTGGATAAGGTGTTTTAGTCAGGAAAATGACGAATTAATTATATCCTAAGTTTTATTATAAAGTAAATGATTAATTTATTATATCCTAAGTTTGTAAATGGCTTATGTGACATGGACTACTATATCCAAACTTAGGATAAGGTGTTTTAGTCAGGAAAATGACGAATTAATTATATCCTAAGTTTTATTATAAAGTAAATGATCAATTTATTATATCCTAAGTTTGTAAATGGTTTATGTGACATGGACGACGGCGTTTGAAGCGAACTACTATATCCAAACTTAGGATAAGGTGTTTTAGTCAGGAAAATGACGAATTAATTATATCCTAAGTTTTATTATAAAGTAAATGATCAATTTATTATATCCTAAGTTTGTAAATGGTTTATGTGACATGGACGACGGTGTTTGAAGCGAACTACTATATTCAAACTTAGGATAAGGTGTTTTAGTCAGGAAAATGACGAATTAATTATATCCTAAGTTTTATTATAAAGTAAATGATTAATTTATTATATCCAAAGTTTGTAAATGGCTTATGTGACATGGACGACGGCGTTTGAAGCGAACTACTATATCCAAACTTAGGATAAGGTGTTTTAGTCAGGAAAATGACGAATTAATTATATCCTAAGTTTTATTATAAAGTAAATGATTAATTTATTATATCCTAAGTTTGTAAATGGTTTATGTGACATGGACGACGGCGTTTGAAGCGAACTACTATATTCAAACTTAGGATAAGGTGTTTTAGTCAGGAAAATGACGAATTAATTATATCCTAAGTTTTATTATAAAGTAAATGATTAATTTATTATATCCAAAGTTTGTAAATGGCTTATGTGACATGGACGACGGCGTTTGAAGCGAACTACTATATCCAAACTTAGGATAAGGTGTTTTAGTCAGGAAAATGACGAATTAATTATATCCTAAGTTTTATTATAAAGTAAATGATTAATTTATTATATCCTAAGTTTGTAAATGGCTTTTGTGACATGGACGACGGTGTTTGAAGCGAACTACTATATCCAAACTTAGGATAAGGTGTTTTAGTCAGGAAAATGATGAATTAATTATATCCTAAGTTTTATTATAAAGTAAATGATTAATTTATTATATCCTAAGTTTGTAAATGGCTTATGTGACATGGACGACGGCGTTTGAAGCGAACTACTATATCCAAACTTAGGATAAGGTGTTTTAGCCGCAATATTATTTTCCACAACCAAAGGACACCACTAAGGCACGTACTGTTTTTGTTTAATTTTTTATAACATATTAATTTTAACGTATTCATTTTAGTTTACTTAATTAATCGGGTCTTTTAATTTTCTAACCCTAACTAGTTACAAACAAGGCCGTACACCTCTAATCAAAGATTCAAACCCTACAATGGACAAGTCTTGGATGGGAACAAACAGAATGAACAAACCTTATAGAGATGGAGTAACATCATTTATTGATTACGCATTAGACAACTTGAAGAAAATGACTGACATCGACCCACAAGGTAATAAACAAAATGTTGAAATCCCCTGTCCATGTACCAAATGTTTAAACCATGTAGTGCATAAAGTGGAGGAAGTGCATTTCCATATATTCTGTAACACCCCCAAATTTACTGTTTAGCGGAAGCACGAATTGGGTGTTACTAATCAATATACAAAGCACATAAGATATAATGAACGACCACTATATGCGTCGTTTTACATTGTACTGATAAAACAAAAGTTTACTTCAAAATATTGTTTAACATTAGCTCGGTTTGAAGTTGATAGATTTAAGTATAATAATGCAGCTAAATCTCTGATTGTTTGTATGCTGACTCGAACTAATTCGCCTTGATTGAGCAGTCCAACCTACTGCTGGTTTCCTGTGATACATGCTAAAATGGGTCAGCTAAAAGCTGGTGAGCTCACAGGTTTGTATGTCAACACATATTTGTATGAACCGTAAGATTTATAATTGAATTTAAAATGCAATTAAGCAAAATAAAAGTTATACAGCCATGAGCACATAGTCTGAGCTTAACTTGAGTGTCAGGTCCAATTAAGGAAACCCAACTTGAATGCCTCCTACGAGTGCCTAATCTACACTCGTCTTCCCAAATGCTAATACGTCCGTTTGACCAGTTAGTGCGTGCTAACCCGGACGAGGATTTTCAATCCTATATGATATCATATACTAACATTCACGCTACTACGTATTACCAGACTATGCTATGGAGGGCTTTAAATTGATTAGCTTGAAACTCATGTAGTATTTGATTTGATTTGTACTTGCGTTTAACTTGTAAAACAAAACGAGCAATAATATCACACCCCTGATTGAAAAGCAGTAAAATAGGGGCCATGAGACTCACCTGAATCTTGAAGCGTTTAAACAAATAAACTTGATTTGGCTTGACTTGTATTGATGTCCGAAGACTTGTAACCTGAGGGTGCCCATGACACGCGATGGTTATTGATTAATTAGGCATCCCGAAAGAATACCTTTGCAGTTGTTTGTCCAAATTACCCCGATTTGGTTGATTGTCTTGTCCAAATTACTAAGATTTGGTTGATTAACTTGAGTTTTGGAAAGCGTGTACGGCCCGTTGGTGACGGATTTGTAATAGTAATCTCAACTATTATTATTTTGATTTCGTTGGGTTATACTTGAAAAGTGTGTTTTGATGTGTTTTAGAAGTCGTTACCAACTCTAAGTGACGGGGGTCGGGGGCAGCGCCCCTGGTTAGCGGGGTTCAAGGGGCGGCAGCACCTGGCGGGGTCCAAGGGGCAGAGCCCCTGGTTGGGGTCGAGCTGCCAAGTTAGCTTGGAAAATTTTTATTTCTACTATATTGCTTCGGTGAAAAACGCATCTGGACTTGAAATTGGGTGAAATCAAGTGATAAAATTTAGGGTCTCGACACTTAGTGAAAATATGTGTTTTCTGGTTTGTGCGACGTTGGGTGCGACGTCGCAGGTCCTGACTGCGACGTTGAGCATGGCGTCGCTATGTGCGACTTTCGCAATTTAATGCGACGTTGTGCGTGGCGTCGCTATATGCGACGTTGTTGATTTCTACGACGTAAGGGCTTGCGTCGGTAAGTGCGACGTCGGTCAATTAGGGCGACGTAGTGGCTGATGTCGCTATGTGCGACGTCGTGATGTTTTGCGACGTCGCAGCTGACGTCGCACAAGGTCTGGGCCGAAAGCGACGTTACGGTCTGATGACCGGAATTTGTGTCGAAAACGAGTTTTCCGGCGACCATTCGGTCCAAATCTTTTACCCAACCCATATTTGGACATTATCAACCCAAATAACCCATAAATATGTAAAAGTAAGCGAAAATGGAGGGTTTCGGGTTTTTTCGGAAAACTTACAAGGTGTCGGATCGAAAATCCGAAAAGATGAGGTTGTAGATCGTTGCGTGGTGATCGTTTTTCTCCAAAGAGGTGGTATGATCCGTCGTCGTTTAGTGGAAGTATTTGAGGGATTTAAGTGGATGGGGGTTTTGCTGTTTGAAAGAAAAAGAAGAAGAAGAAAGAGATGTTGATGTGAGAATGAGGAAAAAGGGGTGGGTTCCCCACCCTTTTTGGCTGATTTCGGTGGGGGCCCACCGAAGTGTGGGTCTCCACTGCTTAATTCCGTGTTCGCGCTCCGTGCGGTGTTCCTTTTCCCGATTGTTTAAACGTTAAATAATTATTTTGTATGTTTAAATATACGTTTTAAAATACGAATAACTATTCTCTATTTTTGTTGAAGTATTTTACTAAATACTTAATAAGTATGTTATAAAAGGTAATTCGTCTCTGTTGGTTGCGCGTTTTTATTTTAATTGTGTATATGTTATTTATACGACACGAAATGACTACGAAATATTATAGAAATAATATCTTTGAATATAGTAGTGTTATTAAATAATATTTATATTACTTAATAAAATCGTTCACCAACGTCCGTATTAATTGTGTCGAAATCCATTCGATTTGAGATTCGTACGATTTAATTAAATCGTCATTTCTTGTATATATATTCAACAATATATAATATTTGATACACAAATTAGTCTAACACAAAACTAATTACATGTATTAAAAATTGATTAGGCCCTAAATAAAAGTCCTAATTTGACGGGTGTCACATTCTCCCCATGGCATTGATCTAAACTACACAAAGTGGACTAAACATGGAGAAAAGGAAGGGCCACCATTAAGTGCCGTGGAACATCAGAATGGAACAACAGATTTTCTAATTTACACACAGCTGCTGGATTTTGATTCAGACATTCCAACAGATGGCCCAGAAACAGTGGAAATGGTGAATGCAGCAAAAGATAATTTTGATGATGATGATCCGGATGACCATGCCAAGTTTCTAGAACTACTATCAGACGCAGAAAAGCCAATTTACAAAGGATGTCCTGACTTCACAAAGTTGTCCGCAACTGTTCAACTACTCAACTTGAAGAGTAAGTATGGCTGTTCTGATAAGTTCTTTACTGAATTACTAGTTTTGTTGAAGAAGATGCTACCTGATGGTAACGAACTGCCGGAAAAAACTTATCAGGCAAAAAAAATTATGAAATTGATGGGGTCAGGATACAAGAAAATAGATGTATGTATAAACAACTGCCTTCTTTATCGGAAGGAGGATGAGGAATCGACTATGTGTCGAACTTGTGGGGCATCAAGATGGAAGCTGGATAAGAAGACGAATAAAGTGTATGATAAAATTCCAGCAAAGGTAATGTGGTATTTTCCAATCATACCAAGAATGCAACGTCTCTTTAGGATAGAAAGTATTTCAGAAGATTTAAGATGGCACGCGATAAGGAGGAAAATAGATGGTGTGTTACGCCATCCCGCAGATTCACAGGCATGGCGTACCATAGATACAAAGTTTCCCGAAATTGCTAACGATCCAAGAAATCTAAGGCAAGGAATATCAGCTGATGGTGTTGACGTCAACAGAGGAAATAGGCATCACAGTGTATGGCTAGTTTTAACGGTCGTTTACAACCTTCCTCCATGGTTGTGTATGAAAAGAAAGTTTATAATGCTTTCTGTGTTGATACCTGGATACCCGGGAAATGACATCGATGCTTTTTTAGAACCGTTGGTTGATGATCTGCAAACCTTATTCGATACAGGGGTCGATACATATGATGCTTTGACAAAACAAATCTTTAGGCTACGGGCGGTTGTGTTATGGACAATAAGTGATTACCCTGCACTCGGTACTTTATGTGGCTGCCCAACCAGTGGATACAAAGGTTGTGTAGTATGTGGGAAAAATACGGATTGTGTTAGACTTCCTGCGTCATCCAATCAGAGTTATGTGGGTCACAGAAGATATCTACCATATACCCACGCGTTCAGGAAGCAAAAGAAGGCGTTTAATGGAAAACAAGAACTCCGCCCGTCTCCAATTCCAAAGACTGGGGAAGAAATATACAATGAGGTCAAACATATTGAAAATAAGTGGGGAAGGGTAAAACGACCAATTAAAAAAAAGGCATCAGAAAACCTGAAAGATGCGAGAGGCATAGGTGGGAAGATCCAAAAGCACAAAAGGAAAAGGGGAGATGAAGATGGTAGTTCCAGTCAAGTAAATGAACAAGATGGTGCGTACTGGAAGAAATTCAACATTTGGTATCGAAAGCTTAAATATTGGAGGCATAATGAAGTTCAACATTGTATTGATTTCATGCATATAGAGAAGAATGTTAGTGAGAGTCTAGTCGGAACTTTGCTAAATGTTCCGGGAAAGATGAAAGATGGAGAGAATGCGCGATTGGATCTGGTAGAATTGGGGATAGATAAACCAGAGTTGTTTGCTAGGAAAGACGAAGACAAAACAGTACTACCTCCAGTAGGTTACACATTAACGAATGCCGAAAAATACATCTTTTGTCAAATGTTATACAACATCAGGGTACCTCAAGGATACTGTTCAAATTTCTCGTCTTTAGTCAGCCTAAAAGATAGGAAGCTCATCGGGCTTAAATCACATGACTATCACATGCTAATGCAAGAGTTTTTGCCCATTGCAATATGGTCAATCATGCACCAACCCACACGATATGCTATCATCAGGTTTTGCTTTTTTTTTTTTTAAATCAATATGTAGCAAGGAAGTTGTATTAGATAAAGTAGATAAGATGCAAGAAGAACTTTGTGTCACGCTCTGCCTACTCGAAAAGTTCTTTCCTCCCTCGTTTTTTGATATTATGGTCCATTTGACTATGCACCTAACTAGGGAGGTAAAATTATGTGGTCCGGTATGCTTTCGTTGGATGTATCCCTTCGAACGCTGTATGAAGGTTATTAAAGGACATGTGCGAAACAGAAGTAAACCAGAGGGATGCATTGCTGAGCAAACTATTGCAGAAGAAACAATAGAGTTTTTCGACGAATATAAAAAGTCAATGAAAACTATTGGTATCCCACGAGATAAACATGAAACTGATGAAAAAAATGAGGACGGCAAGCCACTGTCGGCCGGCAAATCAAGTGACGTTTCAGCAGAACTCCTTCGGAAAGCACATTTGAATGTAATACAAAATACATATGAAATTGTACCGTATATCGAGTAAGTATTACTAACACATGTATATTTCGTTACTTAAACTGATGCAACAAACATAATAACCAAACACCTTATTTCAGGAAACACAAGCAGGTTTTGGAAACACAAATCCCGGGCAAGCGAAAAGCATGGCTGGAGAATGAGCACAGTATATCTTTTGTTACCTGATTACGCGAAGAGGTAATTACTTATTTTTTGTATCTGTTTGTTTGTTGTTCCTTCGATTTGAAGCTCATATATATACTTGTAATGAGATTCAGGTTGAGAGAGAATTAGCAATCTCCACAGAAAGTGTATCAGAAACCGTAAGGTGGATTTCATTTGGACCACGCGCCACCATAGTCAAATACAGTGCATATAACATCAATGGGTATACATTTCTTACTAAATGTAGTGAAGGCAGCGTTTACCAAAACAGTGGTGTTAGTGGTGTGACAGAAGATATGCACATAGTAAAAGGAGTAGCAACCACAAGATGCAAGGTGTATTATGGGGTTTTGCAAGAGATATGGGTACTAGATTACCGTTTCAGGCAACTGCCTCTTTTCAAATGTGATTGGGTTAACCATCAGAATGGTGTGGTCAGACGCGATACTACGCTTGGTTATAAACTGGTTGACCTGAATAGTTTAGGCCACAAGGATGATCCGTTCATATTAGCCTCACAAGCACGACAAGTGTTTTATGTGGAAGACCAGCTAAACAGAAAGTTGTCTATTGTCTTCAACACACCTCCCAAGAATTACAGATATACCTATGATGACATCGATGAGGAATTTAGTACTGTCATTCACCCGCACAATGATAACAGTTTGCCACATGTGGATCCACGTGACTTGGGTAATGAATCAAGAGATGATTACTATCGAACCAACTGTGGAGGTATTGGTATACCAAAATCCAAGTGATCGGGTCATGCTGGAACACTGTTGTAATACATTAATTAGCCTTGTAAATTAGCCTTGTAACTTACCTTTTAATTATTTTATGGAATTATTATTTGTATCTTAATTTATATGACTTCCACTTTTTATTTTATAGTGCAGTGCCATTTATTGTAGTACATTAACCTTGTAAATTAGAACATAAATAGTTAGCATATATAAATAATTGTCATATATGACAACAGTTATACATTAATGAATTAAATATGAAAAAACAAGTTGAGCATGGGATTCGAACTAGGATACCCACCACTACAGGTACAAAGAAACCTATTAACCAAGTGAGCTAAATGTTACTTCTGCTAGGAAACCAACAACTTATTACATATCTATGAATGCTAGCTTTTGGCTACATTGAATGTTAGTTCTTCTAGGAAACGTGACTCAACTTATTACATTGTTCAAGTGTGTGACCATACATTGACAATATGTACCTGTTTTTGGCTACATTGAAATTATGTGTGAAAAACTCGACTTCATGATTTAGTCACATTAACAAATACTTCATGCGACCATATACTGGCATTTGGCCACAGTGTTCAAGTGTGTGACCATATAGAGGCATTTGGTCACAGTGTTCAAATGTGTGACCATATAGTTACCATATCTACCTGTTTTAGGCTACGCTGAAATTATGTGTGACAAACTCAACTTCATGACTTAGTCACATAAACAATTACTTTATGTGACCATATAGTGGCATTTGGTCACAGTGTTCAAGTGTGTGACCTTATAGTGGCATTTGGTCACAGTGTTCAAATGTGTGACCATATAGTTACCATATCTACCTCTTTTTGGCTACATTGAAACTATGTGTGACAAACTCAACTTCATGACTTAGTCACATTAACAATTACTTCATGTGACCATATAGTGGCATTTGGTCACATTGTTCAAGTGTGTGACCATATAGTGACAATATGTACCTATTTTTGGCTACATTGAAATTATGTGTGAAAAAACTCGACTTCATGATTTAGTCACATCAACAATTACTTCATGTGACCATATACGGGCATTTGGTCATAGTGTTCAAGTGTGTGACCATATAGTGGCATTTGGTCACAGTGTTCAAATGTGTGACCATAGAGTTACCATATCTACCTGTTTTTGGCTACACTGAAATTATGTGTGACAAACTCAACTCCATGACTTAGTCACATAAACAATAACTTCATGTGACCATATAGTGGCATTTGGTCACATTCTTCAAGTGTGTGACCATATAGTGACCATATGTACCTGTTTTTGGCTACACTGAAATTATGTGTGACAAACTCGACTTCATGATTTAGTCACATAAACAATAACTTCATGTGACCATATAGTGGCATTTGGTCACAGTGATCAAGTGTGTGACCATATAGTGGCATTTGGTCACAGTGTTCAAGTGTGTGACCATATAGTGACCATATGTACCTGTTTTTGGCTACACTAATATTATGTGTGACAAACTCGACTTCATGATTTAGTCACATAAACAATTACTTCATGTGACCATAAATTGGCATTTGGTCACACTGTTCAAGTGTGTGGCGCGGTTTTTGTCACACTTAATGTGTCTAACGTGACTAATGCTTCAAACTTACTCTTCATTGGTCACGTGTTCCAAATCATGTGTGACTAAATAATCATCAAAAAAACATCAGTTCCCTTTAGCCACATAAATGTATGAAGGTGTGGCGAATACATTTCAGAATGGTCACATGATTGGAGTGCATGTGTGACCAACTAATGACGTGAATTCTATTTTTATATCTTCAGTCACATAAATATTCTAATGTGTGACGAATTGGATTTCGAGCATGTGTGACCAAAGCCCTTTTTTGGCGTAGTGTCTGATACCAGTTGAAAGTCCCTTTTCTTGCCTTGGATCTGATCGGATCGTTTGATTGAATATATAAACGTATTAATCGAATCAAACACACAATTCTCTATAATCTTTTGTATATATTCACAATTGAATAATAAAGATTACAAGATACAAACTCAAACTCGTTTTTCTCAAACACGCTATTCTCTATAATCTTTTGTATATATTCACAATTGAATAATAATGTGACAACCGTCAAACCTCAGGTCATTATCACACTAGAATCGTAAATTACATTTACCGCATTCCTTAAATCCGAGTGAAATTCCTAGGTTACGACTTCGCAAGCTTATTAAGCCATAGAACGACTTAGAGATTGCTTAGTGAACCATAAGTTCTTTTAGAGATGTTATAATAGGTTACTAAGTGCCAAAATAATCAAAGAAAAGTTCATCCCTTGATGCTTTAATAAAACCCTTAACGGTTCACAAAACTGAAATTTTCGTAACTCGACAACGCAAACTTAATCGGATGAATAATACATGGACATTAAAATTAGACAAATTAAGTGTATCATAACTTAAGTCAAGAACTTAAAATTTCTCACTTTTCAAAACTCAAATTTTAATCACCAAAACATCACAAAATAAACCTCATAAAATACATATATTTATACCAAATTAATACAAATTAATTAGATAACTTTTATACACTTTATTTAACAAAAAAATATATATATAATGACCAAAATACCCTCCAAAAACCGGCCCGCCCCCTCTTTGATTTCAAATTCATTTCATTTTCCAAAAACCTCATTATTTCTTTCATTTTTCCCAAAACCCATTTACTTACACTTCCTCATCTCTCTCTAAAAACACACACACATCTCCTCCATCTTCTCTCTAAAATTCCAGCAAACATTCAAGAGAAATCCAAGAATTTAAAGGTGTTCATCACCAAATATTAACAAGAAAGGTAAACTACAACATTTAATCTTGCTATCTATCATTTCTTCTTATGTTTCCTTCAAAAATTTCGGATTTTATGCTTTTTCCATGGCTAAAATCCCCATATAAACTCTTTATGTTTGTAGGTTACACCTTAAAACACCTTTTAGGTGTTAATAGAAAGGATAACCCATGATCAAACCGAAAATCAAGTAAAAATCGATTATTGTTTGTAAACTTGTTGATATATTGTTCTTAGTATGTAGAAATCTTGTTTTTATGATAATAATCACCTCTAGCACATCATGGATGTATTTTAATACCATGCATGTGTTAGAACATAGATTTAAAGGTCAAAGGATCAAAAACTTCTTTTATTTCATGATTGGTGTTCTTCACTATGAACAAAACACCCATTATGAGTCTGGAATGCTTCTGTCCAGAAACTTTCATCTACTTCCACGATTTTTCTAAAAATCATTTCTTCATGAAAATGGACGTTTTTATAGTCTAAATTCAAGTTCTGGAAGTTAGCTTTCCAACCACGTAAACCTAATATTGATTTGAGTTTGTTTGATATTTTTAATAATTTGTGGGACAAAAGATATACAAACTGTTGAAAAGGGTCAGAAACTTTTATCTTGGTATTTTAATCATATCTAGAGCCTCACACCTCCAAATAACTTGAAACCAACGCCAAAAGTTTACAAATTTTGTTGGTTACAACGTTTCTGTTGATCACTTTTTCTGGAACCCAATGTATTTTACTCAGATGTAATGATTGCATGCATGTGTCCCTAATTGGACACAGAAAATAAAAGAAAATATTAAAAATATTTGCACTAATTTTTAAATATTGGAAAAATTACAGTAACTAGATAACATATTGGGGATAATCTGTGATTTTTTCTATATTTGATTTCAAATCAGAAGTATTTTTAATAAATACAACAAACAGAAATAAAATTCTGAAAATAAGAATGTTGACTGATTTTGGTAAAATTGAAAAACCGACACTTGCGGACTTGTTATTTAGGGAAAGAATAACTTTTTATGACTTATGAACATGTTTAAGGGTTGGGAATAAGTCTCGGGTCAAATCGAGGAGTTTTGACCGAGTCAACAAAAAAATGAGTCTCGGTTTCAGAGACGGAAAACTTACTATTTTCGGAAATAATGCTAACAAGAAGGTTATGGGGTGTCTTATGTGACATAATCGGGTTATGGGTTTAATAAACATAAAATTGTAAGGAACCAATGTTCCAACACTCAAAACAATATGAAATATGAACATTACAATCACGTGACATTATACGACTTGTATGAGACGTTCGACAATTTTTTTTTTCTTTTTGTTTTTTGTGTAATATATTAGTATTCATTATTGTACACAAACGCGATAATCGGACATTAACAAACTTCAAACCAATCAAACCAAAAAGGCACTTTGTAATCTAGATATTTAACTAAGCAATCTTAACAAACCAATTTACCAAGAATCTAACTAGAGACCTCGTGTTCATAGGACTTGGATAGGAGTCATACTCGTCAAGCACACGTGTTACATCCGTCGATTCACGCTTACGCTCAACAGTGAGTTCTCACAGCCCCTTTTTCACTTGTTTAATATTTTGGGGTGAAAAGCATGATTCTAAATTTTTACTAAATTGGTTGTACATTCATGAACTTGTTAAATCTTTGCCATGCCACTTATGCGAATTGGTGTGTATACTATTGTTATGCTTGAGTACTATCGTGCTAAAGTCCCCGGATATACCTTTACACTACTTATTAACTCGTCCGAGAGCCAGACGAGCCGTTAATATTTATGAATAGCGCTATTTAGGGTAGACCATCCCTTACTCACACTGTAACGTGGGTGCATAGTATTACTTTTACTCATGTTACCGATAGAACATGGAGCTTGGGGCATGTGTCGGTCTAATCAGTTTAGTAGTGGCCTCATTGCATTAACATTCGTATATACTACTTTCCTATTCACAACAATTACAACCAATCATTTATATTTATATACTTGATGAACAAAGCTTTTGATTCATTTATCTATAACATTAAACCTGTGAACTCACCAACTATGACCATAGTTGACCGTTTGTTTATCATGCTTTTCAGGAGATCGACAGTAAGACGCATTCTAGGAGTACTTTTGTGTGGATGCATTCTCGCATGCGTTTGCTTTAATTTGGATTATGACTAACTTTTAGAAACTTTTATGAACTTGTTGTAATCACCTTTGGAATTATGTTTTGAACTTGTGGTAACTTGTAATACTTTTGCTAAATTATGTATGGTATTACTTCTATATCTTGTGCATTTGTTACCCGGTACTGTTACACCTCGTGTTTCCGCTTTAGCGGGGTGTGACAGATTTGGTATCAGAGCCTAAGGTTATAGAGAATGCCGGTTTTTCCAAACAAAAACCCCAACTATAACCAACATTTTTCTTTAAAATCTTTTCTTAAAACTCCAAAGGTATTACCAATTAAACTAAACCGAGCATAGTACTAGTATAGCTAAACCATGTGTTGCATTATTGGACCTCAATTAGGCATAGCCTGATCACCTATGTTTAATTTAGGTAAGATTATGCGAGACACGGAATATGTATACTACGATTATGTTGATTTTTCTTTCCTGTTTAAACCTTTGGAAAGCAAACGTTGTGTGTGTGCATTGCATATCGTAGGCATCCATAGTAGCACTATTAGTAACTAAGTATATCTTTAGGAACTAAGTTCTCCTTTTTATACAGACTTACCATGTCACACTCATCACTTCACGCTCTTGGATCGGCTGACGATTCTGGCTACTACACTGGTCGCCCTCGCGACAACACCTTGAGTTCCGAGCCAGAGGAGGCCCCCTATGAGGATTCTGAGCCAGAGGAAGCCCCCTATGAGGACCATGAGTCAGAAAACGAAGTTAGTAGCCGAGAGGTCACCCGAGAGAATACGAGGGTGACTCCGACACCCATCTCACCTCAGCCACCTCAAAATGGTGTGCGCTTGAGGGCCACTGCTCGTATGAGCGTTGCCCCACCTGTCAGATTTGCAGTACGAGACTTCCCTCCAGGGACTGGACCTTCAGGAACTGTACCTCCTGAGACTGTTTCTGGGATCCCAATTTCACGAGATCCCAACATGACTTATTGGATTGCACGTAGAGTAGATGAAATAAGTCATGAACTTCATGCTCATAGGACTGGCCTTGCCCAACATGGACAGATGTTGGGTAACATAGCAGACCTAACAGACCGGTTAATTTATCGTGCAAATGATGCCAGGGACACAGCAAGTACAGCGATATTTTGGTGCAGAGTGTTGGCAGGGCTCACGTTTCTTTTGGCTGCGATGCTTATTTGGGTAGTTTGGTTTAGGATGTAGTGCTTGTAGTATGTGTCAACTTTTCAATCCTAGTGAATGTCTTTTGTTTCAGTGAATTATGAAAAAATTGTAATGTAATGGTTGATCCAAATTTTCAAATCCTGGTTTATTAATGGAAAAACATTACCTTGTTCATTTTATATGACTATGGCAATTACTTACACACTTACTTGAACGTAAAACTTTTACTGCAGTTTAGTTTCAATTGATTTCTAACATATTAAAGTTTTAATGATACAAATATAAAATACAAGCACTAACCAATAGCTTTTACCTGACTTAGAATCATGCCTCCGAGGAGAAACACAGACAACGTAGCTGAACGAGTAGCACAAGAACTTAACGCGGCACTACCTAACCTCGTTGCTCAAATCACCGCGGGTATCAATGCAGCACAAGGGAACCTGGGAGGACAACCTACTAACAACAATCAAGGATGCAGCTACAAAACCTTCATGTCATGCCGTCCCAAGGAGTTCTTCGGGATAGAAGGTGCTGTTGGGCTGTTATCCTAGATTGAAAGCATGGAGTCAGTGCTCCACATCAGCAAATGCTCACCTGAAAGCCAAGTTGAATATGCGTCATGCATGTTTCAGGGAAG
The DNA here is from genome assembly GCA_949592205.1 of Helichrysum umbraculigerum. Classification (NCBI taxonomy): domain Eukaryota; kingdom Viridiplantae; phylum Streptophyta; class Magnoliopsida; order Asterales; family Asteraceae; genus Helichrysum; species Helichrysum umbraculigerum. The sequence goes on from CATIUR010000008.1 coordinate 8,595,896, forward strand.
AGCATTGACTTGGTGGAATAACCAAATTCAAACCAGAGGTCGCGAAGCTGCATATAACCTTTCATGGGAGGAATTGAAGAGGATGTTGATCGAAGAGTACTGTCCAAAAGATGCACTTCAGAAATTGGAATCTGAATTCTGGAATCACGCCATGACTGGAACTGACATCGATAAGTACACTGCCCGATTTCATGAGCTTGCAAGGCTAGTACCCCACATGGTTACCCCAGAGGAGAAAAGAGTGGACAGGTACATATGGGTTTAGCTCCAGAAATACGAGGGATGGTTACCTCGGCAAACCCATCAACCATTCAGGCGGCTGTAGTCTTGGCTAACCGCCTGACAAATGATGTGATTAGATCAGGTGGATCATCGAAAGGGAAAGATAATGGAAAGAGGAAGCAGGAGAACCAACCAAGGAACAGGGGTGGTGGTAACCCAGATAAGAAACAGATGGTGGCGAAAAATTTTGGTGTGGTTGCCCAAGGACCGAAGCAATACACCGGGCAGCATCCAAAGTGTAACAAGTGCAACTATCACCATTCTGGAAATTGTCCGGTGTGCGACAAGTGTAAACGGACGGGCCACTATTCCAAGTACTGCAAGAGTGGTAATGGGAACAATGGGCAAAAAGCAGCATGCTTCGAGTGTGGAAGCCTGGACCATCTCAAGAACACTTGCCCTAGGCTGAATAGAGCCCCTAATAACAATGCTGGAAATCAAAGGGGCCCAGCACAAGGACGGGCGTTTGTCATTGGAACTGAGGAAGCAAGGCAGGATCCGAACGCTGTGACAGGTACATTCCTCTTAAACAATCACTACGCGTCTGTACTGTTTGACTCTGGAGCAGAAAGAAGTTTTGTCTCACTAGAGTTTAGGCCACTGATTAATTTAAAGCCAGACAAACTAAAGGAGATCTATATTATCGAGTATGCTAATGGTCATGAATTTTAGGCTAGGGACATAATTCTAGGTTGTACCTTGAACCTAGCTGATAAGTCATTTAATATCGACCTAATTCCAATCGAACTGAAAAGTTTCGATGTAGTGGTGGGTATGGACTGGCTCACCAAGGTCCGAGCGGAGATTGTCTGTTTTGAAAAAGTTATCCGAATACCTCTCAAAGACGGAGAAACGCTTGCTGTGCAAGGAGATAAACCCGATCGAGAGCTCAAAATTGTGTATCTGGAAAAAGAGTGCCGTGCATTTCTGGCTCACGTGGTGGAAAAGAAACCGAAGGAGAAGCGTATCCAAGATATACCTGTAGTTAGAGATCACCCCGAAGTTTTCCCGGAAGATTTACCTGGACTTCCCCCGCCAAGGCAAGTCGAATTTCGAATTGATCTAGTTCCCGGGGCAGCACCTGTAGCTAAAGCACCATATCGCTTGGCACCGGCTGAGATGCAGGAGCTATCAGAACAATTACAAGAACTTCTGAGCAAAGGTTTGATTCGGCCAAGCTCATCGCCCTGGGGAGCTCCCGTTCTCTTCGTCAAAAAGAAAGATGGGTCATTCCGGATGTGTATTGATTATAGAGAACTAAACAAGTTGACTATTAAGAATCGTTACCCTCTTCCCCGAATAGATGATCTATTTGATCAGCTACAAGGCGCATCCTACTTTTCAAAAATTGATCTACGATCTGGATACCATCAAGTGGGTGTGCGCGAGGAAGACGTTCCTAAGACAGCCTTTAGAACTCGATATGGACACTACGAGTTCTTGGTAATGCCCTTCGGACTAACAAACGCACCTGCAGTTTTCATGGATTTGATGAATAGGGTATGCAGACCATACCTAGATAAGTTCGTGATAGTGTTCATCGACGACATATTGATTTACTCACGGAATAAGGAAGATCACGAACATCATTTGAAGTTGATACTAGAACTACTCAAGGACCAAAAATTGTATGCTAAGTTCTCAAAGTGCGAATTTTGGCTCCGAGAGGTACACTTCCTTGGTCACGTAGTCAACGAAAAAGGAATCCAAGTGGACCCAGCTAAGATTGAAACAATTAAAAAGTGGGAGGCTCCGAGAACCCCTACAGAAATTCGTCAATTTCTGGGATTGGCTGGTTACTACCGGAGATTCATTGAGAACTTTTCAAAAATCGCTAAGCCTTTAACAGAATTGACCCAAAAGGCGAAGGAGTTTGTTTGGGGGAAAATGCAGGAGGAAGCATTCCAAACACTGAAGCATAGGCTATGCGATGCACCAATCTTGGCATTACCCGAGGGAACAGAGGATTTTGTCGTATACTGTGATGCGTCACACCAGGGATTGGGATGTGTGCTGATGCAAAAGAATAAGGTCATCGCTTATGCATCGAGGCAGCTCAAGGAGCATGAGAAGAACTATACAACACACGACTTGGAGCTAGGAGCTGTAGTCTTTGCCCTTAAGATCTGGAGACACTATCTGTATGGTACAAAGTGCACTGTGTTTACTGACCATAAGAGTCTTCAACATATCTTTGACCAGAAAATGCTCAACATGAGGCAAAGGAGATGGGTAGAATTGCTTAGTGACTACGATTGTGAGATCAAGTATCATCCAGGCAAAGCGAATGTAGTAGCAGATGCTTTAAGTAGGAAGGAAAGGTTAAGACCCTCACGAGTACGAGCATTGGGAATGATGGTTCAAACAAGTTTAAAAACTCGAATCCTTGACGCTCAAAGAGAAGCAATGAGACCTGAAAATATAAAGAACGAGACTCTACACAACCTAGACCAGAAATTTGAAATTAAGACTGATGGAGTTCGTTACTTCAAGGAGAGGGCATGGATTCCGAGAACCGACAATCTAAGGGATGTCATCATGGATGAAGCCCATAGATCCAGGTATTCAATCCACCCAGGAGCTGATAAGATGTACAGGGATTTAATGGAATACTATTGGTGGCCGGGGATGAAGAAAGATATTGCCCTGTATGTTGGGAAATGTTTAACATGTTCTAAGGTCAAAGCAGAGTACCAGAAACCATCCGGTTTGTTACAACAGCCGGAAATTCCCCAATGGAAGTGGGAGCAAATATCAATGGATTTTATAACCAAGTTGCCCAGGACGGCAAGGGGACATGACTCGATTTGGGTTATAGTGGATCGGTTGACAAAATCCGCACATTTTCTTCCGATCCGAGAAGACTACAAGATGGAAAAGCTCGCACAGGTCTATATTAATGAAATTGTTGCACGTCACGGAATACCTCTTTCCATAATTTCTGATAGGGATAGTCGATTCACGTCGCGCTTTTGGCAATTACTCCAGAAAACCCTAGGTACTCAACTGAACTTAAGTACTGCCTATCACCCCCAAACTGACGGGCAAAGTGAGCGAACCATACAAACTTTGGAAGACATGTTACGAGCCTGCGTGATTGACTTTGGAGGAAGCTGGGATACTCACTTACCTTTAGTGGAGTTTTCCTATAACAACAGTTATCACACTAGCATTGAGTGTGCTCCATTTGAAGCCTTGTATGGGCGTAAATGTCGTTCACCGCTTTGTTGGTTGGAGGCAGGTGACAGACAGTTGACGAGACTCGACATCATACAAGAAACAACTGACAAGATCACGGCTATCAGGGAAAGACTGAAGACAGCCAGAAGTCGTCAGAAAAGCTACGCAGATAACCGTAGGAAACCTCTAGAATTTCAAATCGGTGATAAAGTACTCCTAAAGGTGTCACCGTGGAAAGGCGTTATCCGCTTTGGAAAGCGAGGAAAACTAAGCCCGAGATATATTGGACCTTTCGAGGTACTGCAATGGATTGGTCCGGTAGCTTACCGACTCAAACTGCCGCAAGAGCTCAGTGGCATCCACGACACATTCCATGTTTCTAACCTAAAGAAATGCTTATCTGATGAAACACTCGTTGTCCCTCTCGAGGAAGTTCGAATTGATGATAAACTCCACTTCATAGAAGAACCACTCGAAATCATAGACCGCGAAGTCAAGAGATTGAAGCGAAGCCGAATTCCCATAGTTAAAGTCCGATGGAATTCGCGACGGGGTCCTGAATTCACTTGGGAGCGCGAGGATCAATTCCGACGCAAGTATCCGCATCTATTCTCGAGTGCTTCGTAGCACAATGGGACGAGTTGAATTTCGGGACGAAATTCATTTCAACGGTGGGATATTGTGACAACCGTCAAACCTCAGGTCATTATCACACTAGAATCGTAAATTACATTTACCGCATTCCTTAAATCCGAGTGAAATTCCTAGGTTACGACTTCGCAAGCTTATTAAGCCATAGAACGACTTAGAGATTGCTTAGTGAACCATAAGTTCTTTTAGAGATGTTATAATAGGTTACTAAGTGCCAAAATAATCAAAGAAAAGTTCATCCCTTGATGCTTTAATAAAACCCTTAACGGTTCGCAAAACTGAAATTTTCGTAACTCGACAACGCAAACTTAATCGGATGAATAATACATGGACATTAAAATTAGACAAATTAAGTGTATCATAACTTAAGTCAAGAACTTAAAATTTCTCACTTTTCAAAACTCAAATTTTAATCACCAAAACATCACAAAATAAACCTCATAAAATACATATATTTATACCAAATTAATACAAATTAATTAGATAACTTTTATACACTTTATTTAACAAAAAAATATATATATAATGACCAAAATACCCTCCAAAAACAGGCCCCCCCCCCTCTTTGATTTCAAATTCATTTCATTTTCCAAAAACCTCATTATTTCTTTCATTTTTCCCAAAACCCATTTACTTACACTTCCTCATCTCTCTCTAAAAACACACACACATCTCCTCCGTCTTCTCTCTAAAATTCCAGCAAACATTCAAGAGAAATCCAAGAATTTAAAGGTGTTCATCACCAAATATTAACAAGAAAGGTAAACTACAACATTTAATCTTGCTATCTATCATTTCTTCTTATGTTTCCTTCAAAAATTTCGGATTTTATGCTTTTTCCATGGCTAAAATCCCCATATAAACTCTTGATGTTTGTAGGTTACACCTTAAAACACCTTTTAGGTGTTAATAGAAAGGATAACCCATGATCAAACCGAAAATCAAGTAAAAATCGATTATTGTTTGTAAACTTGTTGATATATTGTTCTTAGTATGTAGAAATCTTGTTTTTATGATAATAATCACCTCTAGCACATCATGGATGTATTTTAATACCATGCATGTGTTAGAACATAGATTTAAAGGTCAAAGGATCAAAAACTTCTTTTATTTCATGATTGGTGTTCTTCACTATGAACAAAACACCCATTATGAGTCTGGAATGCTTCTGTCCAGAAACTTTCATCTACTTCCACGATTTTTCTAAAAATCATTTCTTCATAAAAATGGACGTTTTTATAGTCTAAATTCAAGTTCTGGAAGTTATCTTTCCAACCCCGTAAACTTCATATTGATTTGAGTTTGTTTGATATTTTTAATAATTTGTGGGACAAAAGATATACAAACTGTTGAAAAGGGTCAGAAACTTTTATCTTGGTATTTTAATCATATCTAGAGCCTCACACCTCCAAATAACTTGAAACCAACGCCAAAAGTTTACAAATTTTGTTGGTTACAACGTTTCTGTTGATCACTTTTTCTGGAACCAAATGTATTTTACTCAGATGTAATGATTGCATGCATGTGTCCCTAATTGGACACAGAAAATAAAAGAAAATATTAAAAATATTTGCACTAATTTTTAAATATTGGAAAAATTACAGTAACTAGATAACATATTGGGGATAATCTGTGATTTTTTCTATATTTGATTTCAAATCAGAAGTATTTTTAATAAATACAACAAACAGAAATAAAATTCTGAAAATAAGAATGTTGACTGATTTTGGTAAAATTGAAAAACCGACACTTGCGGACTTGTTATTTAGGGAAAGAATAACTTTTTATGACTTATGAACATGTTTAAGGGTTGGGAATAAGTCTCGGGTCAAATCGAGGAGTTTTGACCGAGTCAACAAAAAAATGAGTCTCGGTTTCAGAGACGGAAAACTTACTATTTTCGGAAATAATGCTAACAAGAAGGTTATGGGGTGTCTTATGTGGCATAATCGGGTTATGGGTTTAATAAACATAAAATTGTAAGGAACCAATGTTCCAACACTCAAAACAATATGAAATATGAACATTACAATCACGTGACATTATACGACTTGTATGAGACGTTCGACAATTTTTTTTTTCTTTTTGTTTTTTGTGTAATATATTAGTATTCATTATTGTACACAAACGCGATAATCGGACATTAACAAACTTCAAACCAATCAAACCAAAAAGGCACTTTGTAATCTAGATATTTAACTAAGCAATCTTAACAAACCAATTTACCAAGAATCTAACTAGAGACCTCGTGTTCATAGGACTTGGATAGGAGTCATACTCGTCAAGCACACGTGTTACATCCGTCGATTCACGCTTACGCTCAACAGTGAGTTCTCACAGCCCCTTTTTCACTTGTTTAATATTTTGGGGTGAAAAGCATGATTCTAAATTTTTACTAAATTGGTTGTACATTCATGAACTTGTTAAATCTTTGCCATGCCACTTATGCGAATTGGTGTGTATACTATTGTTATGCTTGAGTACTATCGTGCTAAAGTCCCCGGATATACCTTTACACTACTTATTAACTCGTCCGAGAGCCAGACGAGCCGTTAATATTTATGAATAGCGCTATTTAGGGTAGACCATCCCTCACTCACACTGTAACGTGGGTGCATAGTATTACTTTTACTCATGTTACCGATAGAACATGGAGCTTGGGGCATGTGTCGGTCTAATCGGTTTAGTAGTGGCCTCATTGCATTAACATTCGTATATACTACTTTCCTATTCACAACAATTACAACCAATCATTTATATTTATATACTTGATGAACAAAGCTTTTGATTCATTTATCTATAACATTAAACCTGTGAACTCACCAACTATGACCATAGTTGACCGTTTGTTTATCATGCTTTTCAGGAGATCGACAGTAAGACGCATTCTAGGAGTACTTTTGTGTGGATGCATTCTCGCATGCGTTTGCTTTAATTTGGATTATGACTAACTTTTGGAAACTTTTATGAACTTGTTGTAATCACCTTTGGAATTATGTTTTGAACTTGTGGTAACTTGTAATACTTTTGCTAAATTATGTATGGTATTACTTCTATATCTTGTGCATTTGTTACCCGGTACTGTTACACCTCGTGTTTCCGCTTTAGCGGGGTGTGACAAATAAAGATTACAAGATACAAACTCAAACTCGTTTTTCTCCTCTCCTCTCTCACAAAAACGGCCTCACCTAACCTCAAATGTCTAACCCTAATTCTGTCCATAACTCATCTATTTATAGTCCCTGCGACACTCGTTAAGTGTCGCAGGTTAAAACCCTATTGCGACACTAGCCAAGTGTCGCTAATAGCGACACTGACCAAGTGTCGCCTAAACACTAATTTGTGTATATTCTCTATTTCACTATTTATTACAGACTCGCATATACACACTAACCACTATACATACGCAGACTAATTGACTTTTACAATTACAATAGTTTGACCAACTGACTGACACACAAAATGCACCAACAATTTCCTAAACATAAAATAAACAGAGTAAAACCCATGAATCGTCCTTGTGGTTTTTCGATGGAATAGGAAACAAGAGGAAATCAGATTAAACTTCAAATTCAAGCTTGGAAATCTTCCTAATTTCATTGTAAGTTGAATTCTTGTTCTTATTTAACCCAAAGATTTGATTATGGTAACTTGATATGAGTTAGTGATATTTTTATGAAATTAAGCTTAGAAAGATGTATAATTGATGTTATTGATATGATAAATGATAATCACCAACTCAGAAATCAAATTAGTTAAAAGAAATCAGAATAGGCATGCTGGAAAACCTAGTTTGCAGGTTTGGGGACGACAAAGGTCGCGACGCGACCATATAGGATCGCGACGCGAGATACATAGGATCGCGACGCAATTTCTGGTAATCGCGACGCGATTGCCTGCATATCAGAATCAGTTTTACTTTCTATGTAATATGATTATGTTATTAGTGATAAATATAAACAGAAATGATAGTATATGGTGGTAGTGGTTTAATATCAGATTTTAAGTTGAGATTCGAATGATTAATCACTCAAGTCATTTATGTTATTAAGGAGTTTGGTTTGATCAATTAGTTAGAGATTAAAGTAATGTGGGAATGTATTCAAGTTAGTAATCATGTTATGATCAGATTGTAGACATGTAAATTCATGTCAAAGTAATAGTTAAAGTAATATAAGATTAAAAGCTAATAACAATACAAGAAGTCTAGTTATGTGATTGTGATTATTATGAGAGACTAAATGTATTGTTATGATTATGTGTTATATAATAGGTAACCCGAGATTCAAGATGTGGCACCTTCAAACATTATAATTGTTTGCTTATTCGTCTAAAAAGCAAAGGTGAGTATTATGGGGGTTTTATGGGTAACGGTTATGTAATCCATATTGCTTACGAGCAAGAGGCTTACATAATCTGATGAATGATTAATTGTGTATAATTGGGTTACAGATGGGAGTAAGATTTTATATAAATACATTGTTTATTATGGTGTGGCATACAGAAAAATGGTAAGTGTGGATATGAATGAATTCCATTATTTATATAATATAAATAGATGGATATGATGTGTTGTGCTATGATATAGCAGGTGGATAATTGATAAATCTGTTGAGATATAAATTGTGTTGTGATTGTGGGTTTGCAAGCAATGGTTGCGGCCATTGGCTTGTGTTAATTGCTAATTATATAAAAGTTAGCATGAGATAATAATAAGGATCCTTAACAGTAAATGAAAATGATCATGTGAATACGTGAATTGTTGTGTTATTACGTGAATTATGTGAATTGGGAATTGTAGACACTTCTAATGGACTTGTGTCGGGATTTGTTTCCATCACTTCCGCGCGGTGATTGGATAGTTCATAATTAATGATATATGATACGCGGTCATTAATTCGTGAACAAACTGTAAGACTAATTGGTAGTAATTAGCATGGTATGGGGCAGAGTCCAGAAAGAGTTTCTACGATTTCTCAATAATTATGTGTAGTTGATATTTATAATATGGGAATATATAATTATGGTGTCCAGGATTGGCTGCGGTCATGAGTTTGTAACACCCGGTCAAAAAGTCAAATTTCGCGCCGATTTTAAACTTTGAATAATGACATTTTATAGTTCAAGTGAAATATTTTATTAAAAATATTTACAAAATGATATAAACAAAATTATGGATTTAAATAATAAATCTACATTTTAAACGGGTACGAAATCACGGACATTTTGTACTGTGGTTGGAGACCACAGTACACGAGTTAGGGATCTGAGTTTTAACAAAAACCCAAACTCCCACCTCATTTCTTCATTTTCTTCTTCTTTTTCACCTACCTTTTCTCTCATCTCTCTCTCTACAACCTACCACCACCACCACCATAATCCGCCAAAAACCACCGTCAAACGACCTCCAATCTCAAAGCTCCTTTAGGGAAAAACGATCACCACGCAACGATCTACAATCCTATCTTTTCGGATTCTCCTCGCGCGGATTTGTAAGTTTCCGACAATTCTCGAAATCTCTGAAAACCTTGTTATTTTGCTTGTTTGCGGTTTAGATAAGCTTAAAATACTTAGTTACGGGTTGGGTAAAAGAATCAGACTTAACGGAGGCCGGAAAACTCGTTTTCGGCTCAAACTCCGGCGATCAGATCGCTACGTCGCAGAGACCAAAAACAGTGCTGCGACGTCGCAGCCAACGTCGCAAAAACATCCCGATGTCGCATAATGCGACGTAAGCCCCTACGTCGCCATCAAATTCTACGTCGCACATTGCGACGCAGGACACAACGTCGCATTGGATTGCGAACGTCGCACATAGCTACGTAACACCCTACGTCGCATCTGACGTCGCATCTGACGTCGCAGAACCTTAAAAACCTATGTTTTTCACTAAGTATTGATAACCAAATTTTACCACTCGATTTTACCCGAATTTGGATTTCGAATGCATTTTCTTTAAAGCAACGTAGTGGAAATAAAATTTTTCCAAGCTGACCTGGCAGCTCAACCCCAGCCAGGGGCTCTGCCCCTTGGACCCCGCTACCAGGGGCGCTGCCCCCGGACCCCCGTACACCATTCCCAGACTACAGCAACAAATGTACACATGAACAACTCGCTTAGACAAACTGATTTGTCTCATACTTATATAACCTCACGTGTTTAGGACACTAGAAGGTTGCCATTTGGACGACGCGCGTATCATCGTATCGCTAACAATTCACAGGTGAGTTTCATAGCCCCACTCTTTCAACTGTTTTACTGTTTTTGGGGTGAAACACATGCACAACAACTGTTTTCGAATTATATTAATAATCTTTTATAATTCACAATCAATCTTATTACTGTATGTAATACAAATGTGTAATACTTAGGAATTACACCCAACACATTGTTTTGGAACAATATCAAGACCTAACCTAGATAGGTCACAATCGTACACTATCAGATTGTTGGAAAACAATTACTTAGGTATAACTGGATATAGTTATTACTATTCATTGGCCATATTGTCGCGGGACAATATTATCAAATACATTAGAACTGGTTAGTTCTACCTACACTAGACGACATACATACATTTACAGGATCAGTTTCTCTTTTAGGAACTAATATTGCCAATACAATTCAGAACCCAAATATACTTGCTAGGCTTTAGGCTAGAAGTATACGATAGCATCATATGTTAGTATAGATCATTTATACTAATACAATTCAACTGGGTGATGAGTATTCATACCTAGGACCAACGTATTACTTAATATCTAAATATTTGCTTATACGTATTTAGATACAATCAATTATTTTCATGCGTGTCACGATTGTTACTTACGTTTGCTCATTTGACAAATATATGTATCTATATATATATATATATCTACATGTTTATATATTATCATGAGCACTTGGTGCTAACTTCAATAATATTTATGTATATTAGTATACATACAATCATACAAACACAATCATTCAAGTCGGACGCGTCGTTGTACGGTCGACACTTATTTGCAATAGCTAGTATGTCGTAGTACTACTAGCTCTACATTTCAACTATGCTCTCGAGCACTTCAGAAACGATGCCGCGGTATTGCAGCGGGCACAAAACGATACCACGGTAAAGTGGGTACAAAACGATGCCACGGTATTGCAGTGGGCACAACTTCAATCAGACAAGTCGTTGTACTTGTATTATTTTCAAGCAGACAAGTCGTTGTACTTGTATCATTTTCAATCAGACAAGTCGTTGTACTTGTATCATTTTCAAGCAGACAAGTCGTTGTACTTGTATCATTTTCAATCAGACAAGTCGTTGTACTTGTAGCATTTTCAAACAAACAAGTCGTTGTAACTTGTATCAATTTAAGACAAACAAGTCTAAGTAACTTGTAACAATGCAACCAACCATATCGGGGTAATTGAACATTAAGTTAGACAAACAATTTCAATGGTAGACTTACAATTCAAACTAGTTAGGTATGAAATACCTAGATTAGACCTTTACACATTGGCGTTACAAACTTCAACGTATTACATATCAAAAATCACTGATTTTGGAAACAACTTTACAAAACATAAATTGTTTTATTACTTTATGTTTTCAACTAACCATCCTATGAACTCACCAGCTTTATAGCTGACCTGTTTTAGCATGTGTTCTCAGGTTGCCCAGCAGGATTAGGATCGCTACAAGATCTTATTAGTTCGAGTCGCATATTTTCAACAATTGGGACAACTCTGCATCTACTTTAGTATTTTCAAATTATGTATTTGGAAATTATTATTAAACTCATAACGTTGTAAACGTTCTATTTTGGGAAATGTATAATTATTTTCAAACGTCTCATTTAGAGTCGTTCATTATGTATCTTATGCGGTGATATTTGATTTAGTGACACCCGACCCGACAGCTTCCGCAAACCGAAATTTGAGGGTGTCACAGATTGGTATCAGAGCCTAAGGTTATAGTGAACTAGGTTGCATTTAGAGGGCCTAGACTATGACCGTTAGGCAGTATTCCTCATTAGGTATGACTGGTTCAGGGATTACATCATACGAACTTAATTTAACATAGCGTAGCTAACTATGTACAATTAAGCAAAGATGATGTAAGATCTGAAAGGGGTTATACTGAAACAGGAATGCGTAGTTGACTCTGATTGTTATGTGCTAGACACCCTAGGCTATTATATGTACTGTAGGTATATATGAATAGGCCTTACATGTGTACTACTATTACATACCTATATATATATCGAGTATATATATACAATCAAATCCGTTGTACCAACATAAATCCGTGAAGAGGCATATCGCCGTCTTCCTCACCATCGCGACTCGACACATTTATCACTGAACCTCGGGAAGGAGGTACAAACGCCATCAATGGGAATGGAAACCCGCACATGCTAAACCTTCACGAAACTTAAAACAAACTGACAACTTTTCAACTTTGACCATATGGATCACAATCGGATTAGTGTTGACTAAGTCCACAACAAAAATTATTTCGAATCACAATTTGATCATGTAGATCAATCAATTCAACACTTTAGTGCCTTGGCACTCACACTTTAGCCTTTGTGTTACAACTGAGGAATTCGAACTTCAAACACATTTTGGCCTTGGGGCTACAAATCAAACAACACATGGCACGTAGTGCTACAATTTCAAGGTATGTTAATACCACAACTTGAGCACGTTAGTGCAACCTTCACAGTACGTCGATACTACAATCATGGCATGTTGATGCCACACTCATAGTACATGGGTACTACAATTTCAATGCCGCGGGCACTTCATTACAGCACGTGGTGCTGCGTTTCATGGTACTTTGGTACTACAATTATAAAACATTAGTATTTCAATCACTGTGTTGATAGTACTGCATTATAGCACTAGGTGCTACTTCAATTATGTACGTATACTTGTATAGTTACGTGTACACCATATATGTATATACTACCAATTAAGCATGTAATGCTTTAATCAATAAATACACAATGATGTCACCACACACATGGGTTGTGTTGGTGGACCCTGCTTCAACACCACCGAGGACACTGTAGTTGTCACATACACAGGCATGAATGGCCGTACTATATTCTAGTACTACGATATAGTCCATTGGACTACTCACAACAACATAGTCTTGGATTGACTACATAGAAAATACAACTCGGTCATGGTACGACCGCACCTAGAAACTACAACTCAACTGGTCACAACACTCGAAAAACATGAGATTCATGATAACTTAACTAAAGAAAATTAAACAACGGTTACTTAAACTGTTGTACCAACAATGCAAAAGGGCAGTGATACGCCTGCCACCTACAATATCAAAAACTTCAACGTCAAGGATCGTAGGATCCCGTGTATCATAAATTCCAACTCAAGTTAACTACTTATGTCATTGTAATAATCATCATCTTTGATTAAAGATCTCACACTTTGTCATTTCATTCTTGTTCAAGAATCATGCCTCCTAAACGACCAACTTTCACTCGAGCTGAGCAAGATCAAATCATTAATCAAGCAGTGACTGCAACCCTAGCTGCTCAGAACCAAGTAAAGCCTTACACTTTTAGGGATTTCCTGAGGTGCGAACCCCCAAACTTCGTCGGGACTGAAGGAGCTGTCGGATTAATTCGATGGTTCGAGAGAATGGAATCTATTTTCCACATGTGCAACTGCCCCGACGACTGCAAAGTCATGTATGCCACATCCACCCTACAGGATGATGCCTCTACCTGGTGGAATTTTCACGCCCGAAATATAGGAATCGACACTGCTCACGAACTTCCGTGGGAAGACCTGAAACAAATCATGAAGGACAAGTATTGCCCCATCGAAGTACTTCACAAACTTGAGGACGAACTTTGGTATCTCACCGTAAAGGATAACGACATCGAAACATATACCAATCGCTTCCAACAACTAGCATCCCTTTGTCCAAACATAGTAAACCCTGAAAACAAACGAATCGGGAGGTACATTGGTGGACTCCCGTTGCTAATTGAGGGAATGGTCACCGCCTCTAAACCCACTACTATTGAAGAGGCTATTCGCATGGCCCACAGACTCATGGCACAGGTGGTTCGACGCGGGCCACCTACGACAGAAAACAATCAAGAAAAAGGGAATGGAAGTTCCAGCTCTAGCCAAAACCCAACGAATCAACCTGAACCCTTGAGGTCCTACGCTGCTGAACCCAACGAAAGACAAGGCTATGCGGGTAACAAACCATTTTGTCACGGCTGCAAACGTCATCATGACGGATTTTGCGGATTACCCTGCGAAAGATGCCAACGATATGGTCACGTAATCCGGGACTGCAGAGTTCCCGCCAATCCCGACTCTCGAAGGATATGCTTCAAATGTAAGGAACCTGGTCATTACAAGAAGGACTGCCCAAAAAGACGCAAAATTCACCTTATCGACTCCGATTAAATCAAATAAATCTCCAACAATAATGTAAGTACAACCTCTCCTCGAAAACATAACTCTTCAATTTTAGATTCGCTAAACGTGTACTTATTGTCCCCACCATCATTTTAACGACTTAATGTCGATCACATCTTAGGGCTAGTTGACCTAGGCTCACATAAAACCCAAAGTTTGCTTTCAGCAGACCAATCGATAGAACACTCACCAACCAAACTCAATGTTTACTTTCAGTAGACTAATCGAATCAACGATAAATCGCTCAGCCCTGATATAACCAATTACAAAACAGTCAGAATGTGACCACAACGATTAAACATGATGCGGTCATGGAGTGACTGCTATTCAACCTCGTTATAGACATCATGTGTCTGCAATCTATTCGACAAATACCTCGTACGTGCATTGCTCCCCAGACCAGGCGCAACCCTGACATCACTTTAAATTTCGGGACGAAATTTTCTTAACAGGGGGAGAATGTAACACCCGGTCAAAAAGTCAAATTTCGCGCCGATTTTAAACTTTGAATAATGACATTTTATAGTTCAAGTGAAATATTTTATTAAAAATATTTACAAAATGATATAAACAAAATTATGGATTTAAATAATAAATCTACATTTTAAACGGGTACGAAATCACGGACATTTTGTACTGTGGTTGGAGACCACAGTACACGAGTTAGGGATCTGAGTTTTAACAAAAACCCAAACTCCCACCTCATTTCTTCATTTTCTTCTTCTTTTTCACCTACCTTTTCTCTCATCTCTCTCTCTACAACCTACCACCACCACCACCATAATCCGCCAAAAACCACCGTCAAACGACCTCCAATCTCAAAGCTCCTTTAGGGAAAAACGATCACCACGCAACGATCTACAATCCTATCTTTTCAGATTCTCCTCGCGCGGATTTGTAAGTTTCCGACAATTCTCGAAATCTCTGAAAACCTTGTTATTTTGCTTGTTTGCGGTTTAGATAAGCTTAAAATACTTAGTTACGGGTTGGGTAAAAGAATCAGACTTAACGGAGGCCGGAAAACTCGTTTTCGGCTCAAACTCCGGCGATCAGATCGCTACGTCGCAGAGACCAAAAACAGTGCTGCGACGTCGCAGCCGACGTCGCAGCCAACGTCGCAAAAACATCCCGACGTCGCATAATGCGACGTAAGCCCCTACGTCGCCATCAAATTCTACGTCGCACATTGCGACGCAGGACACAACGTCGCATTGGATTGCGAACGTCGCACATAGCTACGTAACACCCTACGTCGCATCTGACGTCGCAGAACCTTAAAAACCTATGTTTTTCACTAAGTATTGATAACCAAATTTTACCACTCGATTTTACCCGAATTTGGATTTCGAATGCATTTTCTTTAAAGCAACGTAGTGGAAATAAAATTTTTCCAAGCTGACCTGGCAGCTCGACCCCAGCCAGGGGCTCTGCCCCTTGGACCCCGCTACCAGGGCGCTGCCCCCGGACCCCCGTACACCATTCCCAGACTACAGCAACAAATGCACACATGAACAACTCGCTTAGACAAACTGATTTGTCTCATACTTATATAACCTCACGTGTTTAGGACACTAGAAGGTTGCCATTTGGACGACGCGCGTATCATCGTATCGCTAACAATTCACAGGTGAGTTTCATAGCCCCACTCTTTCAACTGTTTTACTGTTTTTGGGGTGAAACACATGCACAACAACTGTTTTCGAATTATATTAATAATCTTTTATAATTCACAATCAATCTTATTACTGTATGTAATAGAAATGTGTAATACTTAGGAATTACACCCAACACATTGTTTTGGAACAATATCAAGACCTAACCTAGATAGGTCACAATCGTACACTATCAGATTGTTGGAAAACAATTACTTAGGTATAACTGGATATAGTTATTACTATTCATTGGCCATATTGTCGCGGGACAATGTTATCAAATACATTAGAACTGGTTAGTTCTACCTACACTAGACGACATACATACATTTACAGGATCAGTTTCTCTTTTAGGAACTAATATTGCCAATACAATTCAGAACCCAAATATACTTGCTAGGCTTTAGGCTAGAAGTATACGATAGCATCATATGTTAGTATAGATCATTTATACTAATACAATTCAACTGGGTGATGAGTATTCATACCTAGGACCAACGTATTACTTAATATCTAAATATTTACTTATACGTATTTAGATACAATCAATTATTTTCATGCGTGTCACGATTGTTACTTACGTTTGCTCATTTGACAAATATATGTATCTATATATATATATATCTACATGTTTATATATTATCATGAGCACTTGGTGCTAACTTCAATAATATTTATGTATATTAGTATACATACAATCATACAAACACAATCATTCAAGTCGGACGCGTCGTTGTACGGTCGACACTTATTTGCAATAGCTAGTATGTCGTAGTACTACTAGCTCTACATTTCAACTATGCTCTCGAGCACTTCAGAAACGATGCCGCGGTATTGCAGCGGGCACAAAACGATACCACGGTAAAGTGGGTACAAAACGATGCCACGGTATTGCAGTGGGCACAACTTCAATCAGACAAGTCGTTGTACTTGTATTATTTTCAAGCAGACAAGTCGTTGTACTTGTATCATTTTCAATCAGACAAGTCGTTGTACTTGTATCATTTTCAAGCAGACAAGTCGTTGTACTTGTATCATTTTCAATCAGACAAGTCGTTGTACTTGTAGCATTTTCAAACAAACAAGTCGTTGTAACTTGTATCAATTTAAGACAAACAAGTCTAAGTAACTTGTAACAATGCAACCAACCATATCGGGGTAATTGAACATTAAGTTAGACAAACAATTTCAATGGTAGACTTACAATTCAAACTAGTTAGGTATGAAATACCTAGATTAGACCTTTACACATTGGCGTTACAAACTTCAACGTATTACATATCAAAAATCACTGATTTTGGAAACAACTTTACAAAACATAAATTGTTTTATTACTTTATGTTTTCAACTAACCATCCTATGAACTCACCAGCTTTATAGCTGACCTGTTTTAGCATGTGTTCTCAGGTTGCCCAGCAGGATTAGGATCGCTACAAGATCTTATTAGTTCGAGTCGCATATTTTCAACAATTGGGACAACTCTGCATCTACTTTAGTATTTTCAAATTATGTATTTGGAAATTATTATTAAACTCATAACGTTGTAAACGTTCTATTTTGGGAAATGTATAATTATTTTCAAACGTCTCATTTAGAGTCGTTCATTATGTATCTTATGCGGTGATATTTGATTTAGTGACACCCGACCCGACAGCTTCCGCAAACCGAAATTTGAGGGTGTCACAGAGTTGGATGGTAATAATTGGGTGCGGGTAATGGTTGCGGCCATAGGCTCGTGTGATAGCTAATATGATAATATTAGCACATAATAAAGTTAAGGATCTATGGCATATAAGAAAAGAATGAAATAATATTAAATTATAATATTGTGTGATAAATTATTCACTTAGCTGCTCATATGCTCACTAAGCGTTAGCTTATTCCTTTCAGTTGTTTATTTTGTAGGTTGGGTTCGGTTGAACAAATATGCTTGAGGTTATGATTGTGGTTGTCAGAAGTTAACGTGGACTGGAGCTTGCTGTATGGTTGGACAAGCTTCTCTTTCTTTTAAACTGTTGTAGTGATGGCACTTGTATAAGTCGCCCATTTTATGTTATTTAGTTAAATGTTTTGATAAGAAAAGAAGTTTGTAATTTGTGGTAAATTGTATGTGGTGGACTTTTAAAGTTGTGAAAATATGGCAAATATTATAATATTACAATGGGACTAGAACGAAATTGAATAAAATATGTTTTAAAGTAAAGTAATAAATTGGGGCGTTTCAAGTTGGTATCAGAGCAATGGTTTGAGAGAATTAGGTGATCCACGATAGGATTGCCTAATCTTAAACCGATGTGAATAGCATAAATTATTATGCTGATTATGTGTAGTAAAGTATAGTAGATTGAACTAATATGATTCCCTGTAGTGAACTATGTGATAAATTTTACTTGTTGAATAGGTAACAATGTTAATTTAGATGCTAGTATATTGACTAGTTCTAGTTGAACGTTAGTATGCCTGAAATGATAAAGAAAGTGTGAAAGTAGTAGTGTCGGATTTAATAAATTACTGCAAGGCATTGTTAATATTCCTTGCTAATATTTATATAATGTGGGCATACTTGTGGTATTTTCATTACTCATGTATTTGGGTGGATGGATATGGTATATTGGAGTAGTGCTATTGACACTAGCTCGATGATGATTAAATAGGCTAATTTATGTTAGCCATATGTTGAGATGTATTGATAACTGCTAATGTATATATTGGCGGTATATATAAAAGATTTGAATAATGAAATAGCTGACAAATGTTAGCTACAGTGGTGTGTTGGTAAATGTACATGTAAATAGAATTCCAATAATCAGGAATATTAACTTATGTCAATGATTATATCAAGTATATTATGTGAAAAAGATAAAGTTGTTAGAAGCATTAATAAATGCCTTATAAAAAGATGTTGACTGATTATGTGGAATTAATTGATTATGTGAAACCGATTATGTGGACAACAATTCTAAATTTTAAATTTTGATTGTTGTAGAAGTTTGTTTTATGTGATTAAGTGTGTAATGATAAGTCTTAATAAATCTTAATGATATGAAGTAGCCTGAGGGTGGAAGTGTGAATTACATAATCTAGTTACGTCTGGCCAACGTAATTATATTATGCTATGTCACATGAAAATTGTTGAGGCTGCTAAGTATCAGATAGATTTAATGTGACTGTGTTGTAATTAAGAGTAAGAAGTGTAATGAACTCTTTATTGACTAAAACAGAATGTAAGTTTGAATACATACATGTACATGATTATGTGAACGTGTCTACCTTGGGTTCACGTTTATAGGAAATTGGATAGAATTATGGTGTAATGCCTAAGTGAAGTTTGGTTTGATTTTTACTATTTAGAAATGTTAGTTATGTCAATATTGACCTGAGAACTGTGGTTCATACCCTAAACGAGTTAGTTGGTACTCTAATTGGATTACCAATGTATTGATATGTTTAAGTGTTTCATATTGTCGTTTGTTAATAATATAAAGTTTATGTAAGTGGTTAAGTGATAAGTTGAGAATTGGTTCAAAAGTGTGACAACAAGTAGTTGTTACCTTGGAATTGTTAATGTTGTATAGAAGCATGAATTAAAGTATTAAGTGGTGTTAATTATGGTGATTATGGTAAATGGGTCAAAAGTGCCCAAACGGGTCACTATTGTATCCATAGTCTAAGATGAGTTATCATATGCATAAGTAGCTACTTGATAATAAGCTAAGGGTCAATGGTGTTGTTTATAATAATGATTTGTGCAGATTTGGTAGGCAGGTGTTGCATATTGCTTTGATCACAAAAATGACCCAAAATGACCCATAAGTGGTTATAGGTCCAAGTTTTCCGTTAATGCAAAATTTGGAAATGTGTAAAAAGTGAAACCTCTATTATGATATAATCGAAGTGTTTGTGAAATTTCAGGTTCTGAAGGTTACTGAGGTAATAGTTATGCGCATGCAAAGTTAGTGGTTAGAAGCTGATTGTGCAGGTCTGTACGGGTAAGGATCACGGCGCTATCTGTATGAGGTCGCTACGCGATTAAAGATAAATCGCGGCGCGATTATGGGTAATTGCGACGCGATCTGAGTCTGGTCAGAATAAAGATTTCAGTTTCTGTTTAGAATTGTTGGTGGATGGTTATAAATCCAAACATTTAAAAGGTTAGGACATTGTTGTTAGTTTCATGTAGCCTCGCTCATGTTTCATTATGTCCATATCTATATTAAAGCTGAATTGTACACAAGTCGTGTTCAAGTTTCAGTATTAAACTAATGTTAATGGGAGGCGAGTTATGAAAAGAAAGATATAACATTAATTTGGTTGGGGGATGAAACTGAAAACTTATAAAAAGATAGTTATGATATAACTAGACATATGAAGTTACTAGACTAGTAGTTGTTTCCATTACTTATTGGTATGGATAATGGTTCATTGACTTATAATTATAAAGGCTTTAACAGCCTGAATAACTAGTTTTAAGAAATGATGTCGTCAATGAAAATGTAAGAAATTTTAAGTGAAATTAGATAAGTAAAAGTGATAAAAATTTTAGATTTGATGAGAGTTAGAAGTTTCATATGTTTTAGACACGTGTATGATTAAAATTGTTAACTAAGTTGAAACAGTAAAGATATGTGAATGATATAAGGATTCTAGCACATTGCTAGTTTCCAATTTAAAAGTTGCCTAAGTGATTGTGTTTTATGGTGTTTAAGGGTTTAAGTATAATCAACCCTTGTAAATAATAGTTGACCCAAACGGGTCAAGGATAGAATCAATATATATGCGCGAGTGAAAGCAAATAAAATGCACACTTTAAATGTGCATGGAGAAAGAATTGAAATCATGTACTTAAGTTTATAAGTTGATCATGTGGTATAGTGTACGTTATATATATATATTAGTTATTTAAACTGAAAATCTATTTTAGATGAAATGAGTAGTTCTTGATACTGCACTTGTGCTGGATATTGCCCATAGTGCCAGTGAGAAAGTTTAAGGCATATTAGCGTGTAAGTGAATAGGGCATAATGTATATTATGTGCCTACGTTGATAAAATTATATGTTTACCTGTCATAAGCGATTTCGGTTATATGTTATACTTGTATAAATTAATACAGGGCGATGCACATATGTGCATTGGATTATTGGTTGATAGGTGTACAGGTTGTGTATAAGCTATATAAGCTGTATATGTATCTAGCTAAAAGGTTGATAAGATCAATGAGACAGGTTAATATAATGGCAATGCACGTATTGTTATGTAGAAATTGAGGTAGAAATTACAGACTCTCAGTGATTGTTGGTAATAGTATATGTTTTATGTCCATATGAACTAGTGAATTAAGTAATGAATTCAATATGAATAAAGGCATTTGCCTGAATAGAATTGTTAAGGTTGTTTAGATACAAGCGACATTCGTGAGGACACGAATGAAATGATTGGGGGATAGTTGTAACACCCCAAAAATCTGGAATTTGTGAAAAGTAGTGGGTCTGTTCGGATAAAGATCACGACGCGATCTGTATGAAATCGCCACGCTTTTTAAGTTCCAGGAACGGGTTTTAAGTTCCAAAGGTTTCCAATTGTATTTCCTAAACATAAAATAAACAGAGTAAAACCCATGAATCGTCCTTGTGGTTTTTCGATGGAATAGGAAACAAGAGGAAATCATATTAAACTTCAAATTCAAGCTTGGAAATCTTCCTAATTTCATTGTAAGTTGAATTCTTGTTCTTATTTAACCCAAAGATTTGATTATGGTAACTTGATATGAGTTAGTGATATTGTTATGAAATTAAGCTTTGAAAGATGTATAGTTGATGTTATTGATATGATAAATGATAATCACCAACTCAGAAATTAAATTAGTTAAAAGAAATCAGAATAGGCATGCTGGAAAACCTAGTTTGCAGGTTTGGGGACGACAATGGTCGCGACGCGACCATATAGGATCGCGACGCGAGATACATAGGATCGCGACGCGATTTCTGGTAATCGCGACACGATTGTCTGCATATCAGAATATGATTTACTTTCTATGTAATACGATTATGTTATTAGTGATAAATATAAACAGAAATGATAGTATATGGTGGTAGTGGTTTAATATCAGATTTTAAGTTGAGATTCGAATGATTAATCACTCAAGTCATTTATGTTATTAAGGAGTTTGGTTTGATCAATTAGTTAGAGATTAAAGTAATGTGGGAATGCATTAAAGTTAGTAATCATGTTATGATCAGATTGTAGACATGTAAATTCATGTCAAAGTAATAGTTAAAGTAATATAAGATTAAAAGCTAATAACAATACAAGAAGTCTAGTTATGTGATTGTGATTATTATGAGAGACTAAATGTATTGTTATGATTATGTGTTATATAATAGGTAACCCGAGATTCAAGATGTGGCACCTTCAAACATTATAATTGTTTGCTTATTCGTCTAAAAAGCAAAGGTGAGTATTATGGGGGTTAAATGGGTAATGGTTATGTAATCCATATTGCTTACGAGCAAGAGGCTTACATAATTTGATGAATGATTAATTGTGTATAATTGGGTTACAGATGGGAGTAAGATTTTATATAAATACATTGTTTTTTATGGTGTGGCATACAGAAAAACGGCAAGTGTGGATATGAATGAATTCCATTATTTATATAATATAAATAGATGGATATGATGTGTTGTGCTATGATATAGCAGGTGGATAATTGATAAAACTGTTGAGATATAAATTGTGTTGTGATTGTGGGTTTGCAAACAATGGTTGCGGCCATTGGCTTGTGTTAATTGCTAATTATATAAAAGTTAGCATGAGATAATAATAAGGATCCTTAACAGTAAATGAAAATGATCATGTGAATACGTGAATTGTTGTGTTATTACGTGAATTGTGTGAATTGGGAATTGTAGACACTTCTAATGGACTTGTGTCGAGATTTGTTTCCATCACTTCCGCGCGGTGATTGGATAGTTCCTAATTAATGATATATGATAAGCGGTCATTAATTGGTGAACAAACTGTAAGACTAATTGGTAGTAATTAGCATGGTATGGGGCAGAGTCCAAAAAGAGTTTCTACGATTTCTCAATAATTATGTGTAATTGATATTTATAATATGGGAATATATAATTATGGTGTCCAGGATTGGCTGCGGTCATGAGCTGGATGGTAATAATTGGGTGCGGGTAATGGTTGCGGCCATATGCTCGTGTGATAGCTAATATGATAATATTAGCACAGAATAAAGTTAAGGATCTATGGCATATAAGAAAAGAATGAAATAATATTAAATTATAATATTGTGCATGATAAATTATTCACTTAGCTGCTCATATGCTCACTAAGCGTTAGCTTATTCCTTTCAGTTGTTTATTTTGTAGGTTGGGTTCGGTTGAACCAATATGCTTGAGGTTATGATTGTGGTTTTCAGAAGTTAACATGGACTGGAGCTTGCTGTATGGTTAGACGAGCTTCTCTTTCTTTTAAACTGTTGTAATGATGGCACTTGTATAAGTCGCCCATTTTATGTTATTTAGTCAAATGTTTTGATAAGAAAAGAAGTTTGAAATTTGTGGTAAATTGTATGTGGTGGACTTTTAAAGTTGTCAAAATATGGCAAATATTATAATATTACAATGGGACTAGAACGAAATTGAATAAACTATGTTTTAAAGTAAAGTAATAAATTGGGGCATTTCACTTAGTTATTTAGCGATCCTTTCGGAAGATCAATATCATCCAGAAGTTACAGTTTCTATCCTTAGGTTAGTTAGTTTTTAATTTCTCGTACTTTGTTAAACCTTTTCTTTTCAAACCTTACTTTCTTCTAAACAAGTTATGGCGAACCGTATCACTCTCGCCTCATCAACCCGACCACTGCTAGAGGGACGAGGAGGACCAATCGTATCACCAACCGACGAAACCCTTGAAATTAAGCCACACTTCATTAAATTGATTAAATCTCAATGTCAGTTTCATGGTCTTTCGGTTGAAAATCCTAACGCCTATCTTAACAAATTCATCAACCTTTCGGACTCTTTCGAACAAACCGGATCCAGTATTGAAGTCACCCGATTTCACCTGTTTCCTTATTCTTTGTCTTTCCGAGCCCAAACATGGTTTTATGAACTCGAACCCAATTCGATTCATACTTGGGAGGAGATGGCTACTAAGTTCTTAGCTAAGTACTTCCCTCCTTCCCTGCAAACCAAGCTGAAAAATGAAATCATGAACTTTCATCAAGGAACTACTGAATCATTGAGCTCAGCTTAGGAACGATTTAAGAATCTGCTTGGAAGATGTCCCAATCATCAGTTGGCTGAAACGAATCTGGTTTGCACATTCTACAACAGTCTGAATCCTCATCACCAACAAACCCTTGATGCTTCTTCATCCGGAAAGTTCATGCTACATACTTCAGATGAAGCTTGGAAGTTGATTGAGACGATAACGATGCACCAACATGACTTGGAGTTAGATGAATGAACCTCAGAAATCAGGAATACTTCTAATCAATCCTTAGACACTTTAAGAACTCAACTCGAATCCATCTTTAAAGTTGTTAAGGATATGCAAGACTCTTCCAAACCCAAGAAGAAACCCCAAAGGCTCTTCTCAAGCTCAAAGTCCAAGGAAGATGTTCTCGCCACAAACAGAACCACTTATCCAATCATTCATTCAAAACCTTTCACTCAGTGGTTATCCAAACAACCTATCCCTCAATCGTTAGTTCTCTCTAGACCCTCTACTTCTTTACAATTGTCTTCTCGTCTAAACAATACGATTTTCAATAACTTCATGGTCGAGCAAAACAATACAAATAAACAAATTGTTGATTTTCAAAACCAAATTGATTATTTACTTAGAATTTCAAACGATTTAATTAAGAACATGGAGGATAATCTTAAAAGATTGTTTTTAAAAGTTGAGGAGAAGCAAATGGAAGAAGTAATCTACAATTCTGTCTTCCATGATGACATCCTTATAGTCACTAGAGGAGAGAAAGAGACTAAGAATGAGAGATCGGTAGATATTCCTTCAAACGAACCTTCTAGTTCTTCTCTACCCATTGATTCAGTACCTGTTGACACTCCTGTCACTTCTTCTGAACCAGAACCAACATGTATACCTTTTCCTGGTAGGCTTTAGAAAGAGAAACAAGAGGCCCAGTTTGGAAAATATCTAGAAATGTTCAAAAGCCTACACTTAAATGTCAGATTATTAGATGCTTTAGTTGAAATGACTAGTTGCGCTAAATTCTTTAAGGAACTCATATCCAACAAAGAAAAACTTAGACAAATAGTTAACTTGCCCTTAGATGCAGAATGCTATTTAATTATGCAATAAGGACTAACGCCAAATCTAGGAGATACTGGCAGTTTTACTATTCCTTGTTATCTTCAGGATGTTCAAATAAGTAACGCCTTAGCTAACTTATGAGCTAGTGTGAACCTTATGCCATACTCGCTTTATAGGAAACTAGGATTAAGTGAACTTTTGCCAACCCGTATGACCATCCAATTAGCAGATAGATCAGTTAAACTCCCTCGTGGAATTGCTGAAGATATTATGGTCCGTGTTGATAAATTCGTCTTTCCTGTTGATTTTTTTGTTATGGATATTGAGGAAGATACCCAGGTACCACTCATCCTTGGCAGACCTTTCCTAAACACTGACAAGGCCGTCATTGACGTAAACGAAAAATCTCTAAAACTTAGAGTGGGAACTGAGGAGGTCACCTTTAATGTCGATAAACTAATGAAACTTCGTATGGGAGAAGACCTTGGTCTTGTAGATTCTATGCAAGAAATAATTGAAGAACATTTGGAAGAAATCCTCGTAGTAAGCAGCATTAATCCCCTTCCGAATACTATCATCACTACAAGAAAAATCTGTGAAGAAGGTGCGGGTCTATGCTTGGCTATCTCGGATCCTTCCACTGCATCAAGAGAAGTACTATTTCCCTTGAAGAATTCCAGCTTGCACCCCAACAAATCTATCATTGCTGCACCGCTTGGGCATGGCACTCCAGTCACTCTCTTAAGAAGAAACCCTATTCCTAAAGTTCCTGATTCATCTCTCTCAAAAGAAGAAATTCTGAAGACTCTCAAAGAAATGGAGTCAATGCTTAAACTATCCGATTCACAACTATCTGAAAGTTGTGAAAACTTGAATCCAGAGATTACTTTTAGCACGTCTTCATCAGCTCAATTCCAGAGATTCGCATTTACTAACGACAACAATGAAATAATCATTGAAGATAATGCAGTCTCTCAATCTTCTCAAGTAAAATACGAGCTGAAAAAAGATGAGCTTTCCAACAGTACATAATGGGTTGAAATAGAATCAGCCGACATTCCAGAATCACCTGCAGTTGAGTCAGATTATCAGATGAAATACGACGAACTTAAAAGAGACGAGATTGCAAGGATGAAACCTTCTACTGAAGAACCAACCGAATTGGAACTAAAGGAACTACCCTCACACCTTGAATATGTTTTTCTCGAAGGAACTTCACATTTACCAGTTATCATATCAAAAGATCTGAAGCCTGAGGAGAAAGCACCACTCATTGAGGTCCTAAAGTCACACAAGAAAACGATTGCATGGAAAATCTCTGACATACAAGGGATCAGTCCAAATTACTGCACTCACAAGATCTTAATGGAAAACGACTTCAGACCTTCTATTCAAAGGCAAATGAGAGTTAACCCGAAGATTCAAGATGTGGTTAAAAAGGAGGTTATCAAACTCATGGATGCTGGTTTGATTTACCCTATTTCATATTCCCCATGGGTTAGTCCAGTTCAAGTCGTCCCGAAGAAAGGAGGCATGACGATCATTTCTAACGAAGACAATGAGTTGATTCCAACACGAACCGTCACCGGATGGAGGGTGTGTATCAACTATCGGAAACTCAATGAAGCTACACGCAAAGATCACTTCCCTCTACCATTCATTGATTAGATGCTTGAAAGATTGTCAGGGAACGAATTCTACTATTTCCTTAATGGTTTCTCCGGCTATTTTCAGATACCTCTCGATCCAAAGGACCAAGAAAAGACGACGTTCACTTGTCCATACGGAACCTTTTCCTACTGACGTATGCCTTTTGGCTTATGTAATGCACGGGCAACATTTCAAAGATGCATGGTGGCAATCTTCCACGACATGATTGAACAATGCATGGAAGTGTTCATGGATGATTTTTCGGTTCTCGGAGATTCGTTCACCACTTGTCTTTCTAACTTATATAGGATGCTTGCCCGATGTGAAGAATCAAACCAATTTCGGAATTGGGAAAAATGTCATTTCATGGTAAAAGAAGGCATAGTTTTAGGACACCGTATATCTAAAGCTGGAATCGAAGTCGACAAAGCAAAAGTCGAGACTATCTCAAAACTTCCACCACCCACCTCTGTCAAGGCCATTCGCAGTTTCCTAGGTCACATCGGATTCTACAGTCGCTTTATCAAGGATTTCTCTAAGATATCTCGACCTATGAATCATCTTCTCGAAAAAGATACTCCGTTTGTCTTTACAGATGAATGTCTCAAAGCCTTTAACTATTTGAAAGATCTGCTCGTTCATGCATCGATCATGGTTGCTCCAGATTGGAGTCTCCCATTTGAGATCATGTGCGACGCCAATGATTTCGCAGTTGGAGCAGTTCTGGGACGGCGAAAGGAGAAACAGTTTCAACCAATATACTACACCAGCAAAACGCTCACCGATGCTCAAGAGAACTACACGACAACAGAAAAGGAGCTGCTTGCGGTAGTATTTTCTTTTGATGAATTCCGTTCCTATCTAATCTTGTCCAAAACTATTGTCTATACAGATCACTCCGCTTTGAAGTACCTCTTCAAGAAGCAAGATGCTAAACCTCGCTGATATCGCGTAAAAAGTCATGTTTTTACTACCGATATCTCTCTCATTTGAGACTAATACTTGGCATACCAGCTCAATTATCCCTTAAATCAGTGATATTGTGCCAAGAAAGTGAAAACATGGAAGCTCGAGAAAAATCACTAAAAATGGACGAGAAACGAAGATTCCACACGCTGTTAAAGATTTAAGGCATCCGAAACAATATTTAGAGACAAAGTTCCCACCACCAAGATTTCCCTTATCCAAAATGTTCGTTTTCAAAATACGAATCTAACAGAAGAAGAATCAACAAAAACGGATGAAGAACGAAGATTCTACGTGCACCGGAAGATTCAAACGATTCGCACGAGACATCTAAAGATCAGGGACACATTTTTGGGATTTCTTTTCATCAAAGTCTTCGATTTTGAAAAATGAATCCAACGGAAAAAGAATCGACGAAAACGGACGTATAACGAAGAAGATACGCGCGAATCAAGAAACGAGGCAAAAGACAGTGAACGGGACGGCAGCACGCCGGCCGCCGCCGGCCACAATGGTGGCGGCGCCGGCTGCACCTCCCCCGTCCCCCGGCCGCTTTTTCGTCCTTTCTCATACTCGCCTGGTACACGTGCTAGACCTTTTCGCAACTTTAGGGTACGCGTGCTAGACCTTTACGCGCTTTAGGGTACATGTGCTAGCAACTTTTCCACCTTTTGCTAACATGTGCCCCAAGTTGCTAACTCGCACCGGATTTCAACTATAAATAAGAGCACCAAGGCTTCATTTGAACACACACCCTTCCACACTCACACACTATTTGAATCACAAAATTCCACTTTATCACTCTAGAAATTCTCTTGTATTTTATAGTTTTTCTCATTCTAGGATTATTGTAATTAATCTACAGATTAATATAGAGGCTAGAACAAACACTAGGGATTTGGAGATTAATCTTTGTACGTGCGAAAGAGTAGTCAATCATAATAATACGCTGCTACGCATTTATTTCCGGGTGATATCTAAACCTTTATCATACTTGTTTTATTTCATATTTTAAATATGCATTATTGTCTTGTATGTGATTTACTTATTGCCATGAATTGCGAGTAGTTTATTATTATGATTGTTGATGATGTAGATAATTATAAGTAGGGATGACATTATATAATTAGTGTACGACAATATGAAGTCCTTGGTTGTTGTTTACTTGGGTACTATTCCAGTTTGGAAGTCCTGGACTGTATGAGCAGTCGTAGTCCCGAAAGGGAAACTAATCCTGTAAAAGTCTAGTCGTTGTCCAGTGTAGGTAGAACTAACCAGTTCTAGTATAAGTGATAGTATTGTCCCGTGACAATATGGTCAATGGATAATGATAACTTGATCAAGTCATGTAGTGGTAATTATTTTCCAACAATCTAACAGTGTACGGTTGTAACCTATCTAGGTTAAGTATTGATACTATCCCAAAACAGTATTGTAACACCCCCAAATTTAACAGTTTGCGGAAGCGACGTTTTGGGTGTTACTAATCAATAATCACAAGTACAAAGGATACAGTGAACGACTCTAAATGAGACGTTCGAAAAGTTATTACATTAATACATAAATAGTTTCAAAATACAAGCTCGAGTTCAAGTAAATTCCTAGAGATTCTAATACATAACAACTAGTACAAAAGTAATGTAATAAAATCTCCAAGCTTGTAAATGCATGCGACTCGAGCTAAGTAAGCTTATCCTGCTGGGCATCCCTACTGATGCTGTGTACCTGAGAAGCATTACTAAAACGGTCAACCAAAAAGGTTGGTGAATCTCACAGGTTTGTAAGTAAGTAAACAGTTTGAACACACAAGTAGTATTTGTAAATCATAGCCAGCCAGTAAGTAACGATCACAGGTTATGCTCATCGTTAACTTAAGTTTTAATAAGTGGTGGTTGCTGGTTATGCTAACCGTTTGATACAATTGCCATGAGCCACCATAGTTGAAGCTTAACGTACAGTAAATATAGGTACCCCCTCATGAATGTAATCCAAAACATTCATACGGAACGAGTAAGAAACGCCCGTTTCTACAGGAACGGTTCGTGGTAGTGCTTGCTACCCCGGGCGGGGATTGTCAGTCCCATATGGATCCATATACTAAAACTCGCGCTTATCACATAACTAACAACTATGGTTCAGGAGGATTTCATTGGATTAGTCGTAAACTCATGCAGTTGGCGTATTCGTAATCTCATACAGTAAGTAAATCATGGCAGCAAGTAAATTTTGTGTGTTCATGTAAAACAGTAATGCATCTCACCCCTGAGTATAAAACAGTAAAGTAGGGGCTGTAAGACTCACCTGAGTCTGGCAGATAATGCAGTAGGTAAGCAAGTAGTATCCCGAACTAGCAACCCTTAGCGTCCTAATACGCATAAGGTTTAGTAAGTAAATGGAATACTTGTAAAGTATCCATGCTAGTTGTTCCCAAACTAGTTAATGTCCGTTAGTTTGTTTGTACGTTTGTATTCGTTTGTAAATCGTAGTTTGTATAAAAGTTGTACGGTCTGTTTGTTAATCAGTGTATAATAATAATTCCATCCATTATTATTATGTATTCATAGTAGTTGTACAGTTGTAAAGTATACTCGTAAGATCGTTTGTTTGTATTACAACATGTATCGTTTGCGTAAGTTCCAATGGGCTTAAACCCCAAAGGGTACGAGTGAAACCTCGTAAGTATTCGAGTGTAAGTTCGTATCAGTTAACGTGTAATCCAGCACGTAACTAGTGAGTGAACTTGTAAGTTCGTATCGGATGTAATCCCGTGTAATGTACAAGTGTAAGTTCGTTGGAGTGTAATCTCCTAAGTATTTCGAGTGTAAACTCGTGTGCGTGTGTGAGTGAAATCTCACGTTAGTTTTGTACAGTCTTGTACATATTCAAGTGTTGTTGTATACTTTCAAAAGTATAGTATTTTCAGGTATAAGTAGCATCGTATTTGATTTAGTAGTTGAAAAGTGATTCCAACACTTAGAGTATATTTTGTTTTCTGATCTGGGCTTTCTGCGACACAAGGCTTGTGTCGCAGACCGTATGCGACATAAGGTCTGTGTCGTATGGATTGATTTCGATTTGGTGTTTATGCGACACAATGGTTGTGTCGCAGACAAGGGTACGACACAACGATACGACATAGTCGTTGTGTCGCAATCAAGCGATAGGTGAACTTTGTGTCGTAGATGATACGACATATAGTGCGACATAAGCGTTGTGTCGCATACATTGCGACATAACGTGCGACATAAAATGCGACATAGTATTGTGTCGCATGAAATTTTGGTCCGATGCGACACAAGAGGTCTGTTCGGAAATTTAGTTTCCGAAAACGTATTTTCCGGTTTCCGTTGGGTCTAGAACTTTTATACTAGTTTTAATATGTTATAATGAGTTCATAGTAACTATTGGTGGTCGTTTTTAAGGTTTGTGGTGTCGTTTTCTTTAAAATGACCAAAACCGACATTTCTGTTAACGTGTTCAAAAACGAGTTTAAATTATATATTCGGACATCATTTAGCTAGGGGAACAACATGCATGTAAAATAAATGTAATCGGAAAAGTTTCGAGTCGCCGGAAAACTTACAAAGTTGTCGAAATGAAAAACCGAAAAGATGAAGTTGTAGCCCTCGTTCTCGTGATCACTTTTCTCCAAACGGGTATAGACCTCCGAGGTGTTTTAATGGTGTTTTTAGGGTGTTTAAGTGACGGTTTTAGAGAGAGAGGGAGAAACCGATGGAGAGAGAGAGAGAGAGAGAATGATTGAGGGTGTGGGTTGTGTTTGAGTGTGTAAGTGAGAAAGAGAGTGAGGGAGGGGTTGAGGGGTTTGTCCCCTTGACCCTTGGGCCGGTTTTTGGGTGGGGCCACATGATGTGGTCTCACCAATTTTTGCTTCCTCGTGTTTGTGCTCCGTGCGGTGTTCGTTTCCCCGGTCGTTTAAACGTTAAAATCATTTTATACGCGATTAAATGTACGTTTTAAAATACGAAATATTACTCGATAATTAAGTTGAAGCATTTAATAAAATACTAGTTTTCAAGTTATAAAACATAACTTAGTTTTGTTTTGTCGGTTGGTCGAGTTTTCAGAGAGTTCGGTAACGTTTTAATCAAAACGTGCGTTTTCCGTTATATTATAAACATAATATAAAGTAATAGTCAAAGTAATTAAATAATTTCACATTATTTAATAAGTGTTTTACCAATGTCCGCAAGTTTGTACACTTGTTGTTTTATACGATATGTACGGATCGTATACGCGTATATATATATATATTCCATCCATATATACATATAGTAATTAACGTATATAATCCTATTTCATATTATATACAAGTAATAAACACGTAATTAGGAAAATTTTAAATTGATCCTAATTTTGGGGTTGTTACATTCTCCCCTTGTTAATAAAATTTCGTCCCGAAATTTGTTCGAAGTAGTAATCGGTAGTTCTATACTAGTCAGGTAGCTATAATGTGTACTAGCAGCCTACAGTTGTAGGGTAGGTCCTACAGCGTTTGAGATCAAGTAGTTGTCAGGTGGTAACGTACCCTAAATTTTGTTGTCTGGAGGTAGTGGACATTTGGCCTTGAGATGGCCAGCACTCCCGCAGTTGAAGCACAGCTTCGTCTTAGGGGAGTTAGTACTCTTAGGGTAGGACTTGCATCGACCGATGGGTATGGTACACGGTCCTTCATGATGCCGAGTGCACTTAGAACAGTATGGTTTCTTTCCCAAGTAGTTTCCTGAAGAGTTGGAGGGAGTAATCTTCACCCTTTTTGCTGGAGGTGACGTACAGTCAGTGTCGGTATCCCCTTCAGTAGGAGTACCATGTGAAGTTGATGGTGAAATAGGGTTTTCTAAGGCTAACAAACGTAGCTCGTACTCACGCATACGTATGTCATTTTGGAAAGCAATTCGTCGTAGGTCATCAATGTCTTCCCGTGCTTCAGTAAGTTGTTTTCGCAGCGAATCAATAGTTTGGTTAAGGTGGCTGACTGATTCAGCAGTCAAGGTTTCATCAACTGATGCTTTTGCAGCAGTTAGAGCAGCAGGAGAGGCAGGTGCTGCTGCTGATTCAGCGGAGTGTTCTGTATCACACTCGAGTTCGAGGAGGTAAGGAAACATCTTCGGTTCCTCACTGAGCAGTTCATTTTGCAAAGTAGGGTTGTTGACGGAGTGAGTTGTCATTTCCTACGAAATAAGTGTTCTATTTAAGAATTTGCCTCAAGTAAGTGAAGTTATATTAATTTATCTGTTCAAAGTAACGAATAGTATACGAGTTCCCGGTCTCAACCAGTGTGAGATAATTGGGAAGGGAGTTTGGGTTACCGTATCTAAAGTGTAAGGTAAATTGTGTTATCGGGGTTTAAGTAGTCGGTCGTTTCCTAATCCTATTGTGTACTTAGGATCAAAGAAAACACACAGAATAAATACAGTTATACACAAGTCATTAAGCGAGAGATTTATGAGAAAACAGATTCGGGTAGTCAAAGAATGAGTGTACCCGGGTTGAGTAAATCACAGAGTCTCGGATTTGGGTCATCCTCTCTGGCGTTAATTACGTAAGCTCTACTCCTTGTATTGTTGGTGTGGGGTTTCAGCTTTGGGCAATCCTTCCTGAAATGCCCGGTACCATTGCACTCGTAGCAGGTTTTGGGTGCAGAAGTATCAGTACCAGTGGGGTTGGTTCGGCAGTCTTGGGCCAGGTGCCCGAATTTCTTGCACTTAGAACAGGGACAGGAGCCGTTATGATGGCGACTACATTTGGAGCAGTAAGGCTTGCTCCCCTTGTAAGCCTTTGAGTCATTGGCATTGACTGTTGCAGGCTTTTTGTCGGAGGTAGTGTTGGATGAGTGGGGGTTTACTTCCCATTTGCGTTTGTTATTCGCGGGTGGGGTTGAAGTCGAGCCACGGCGGACAGAATTGGCCGTTAACTCGTGTGCCATACGAATGGCGCTCTGAATAGTTCCCGGTTTAGATGAAGTCACTAAATCTTGTAGTCGCTTGGGAAGTCCATCAACGTACTTTTCGATCCTTTTGTATTCAGGATCAACCATGGATGGGCACAAAAGTGCCAGCTGGTGAAAGCGGTTGGTGTATCCGGTGATGTCGTCACCCTGCATCTTGTGATTCCAGAATTCTAACTCTAGTTGCTTCAGCTCATCTCTTGGGCAGTACTCGCCCCTCAGCATATTCTTTAGTTCATCCCACTGTAGTTTGTAAGCATCGGCAATGCTCACCGTTTGCGCATAAGTGTTCCACCAAGTAAGGGCGGTGTCAGAAAAGGTGCTGGCGGCGAATTTAACTTTATCCTCTTCCTTGCAGTTGCAGATGAGGAACACTGATTCGATTTTCTCGGTCCATCGAATCAGACCGATTGCTCCTTCAGTTCCTGCAAAGTTCAGCGGCTTGCAGTTATGGAAATCCTTGTAGGTGCAGGTTTTGGGTTGTGGTCCATTAGTAGCTGTATCTTCGCTACCAGGGGTTGATGTTCGGGTAGCTAGGGCTTGAGCCACGCTACTGGCAATTATACCCGCTACTTCGGCTTCAGTAAGCATGATTTGACGTCGATGAGGCATGTTCCTTGAAACAATAATAAAGAACATGTGAGGATTTGAATAAGAATTATGGCGGTGATGATTTAGTACGTTTAAAGAAATTTCTTCAACGGTTGAAATTGGTTCAAAGTTTGTGGGTTATAAATAAGTTTATACAGTTTCGAAATTTTTGAAAATTTTATAAAAACATTTTGTAAGAAATTTTGTAACATGTTTGACAAAAATACATTTGTTATAAAATTTTGATGTTAAAAATCGGTTGTATAATTTGAAGTCTGACGGAGACTTGAGTTGAAAATGATTTTATTGGGATACATATAACGGTACGGTGGGGTACGTTGTAGAATGGTATAAACGTCGAATTAGGTAGGAATAGCAAATGAAAACAAGGTCTCGATCTTCATATCGAAGGATGTTCGAGTAACTATGGTTGTCGGTTATAACGGTGTGGAAGTCTTCGGACGTAAGCCGGTAGTCGTGAGTTTATAAAAATCGAATAAGGATGGAACGACGAGAGTCGGGTTGTCGTTTGTTTGATAAAATTTGAAAGTGAATTTCGTAGTAGTCGAGAGAAAGTATCGTATCGGGGAAAGAGGCCTATGTATATATATATATATATAACACATAACCGCCTAGTGTGTGTCTAGCACAATCACGTAAAAGTCCCGGTTCTCTCGAGGTCAGAGTCAGCTAATGCATTCCGGTTCAACATAACCCCTTTCAGAACTCACATCATCTTCATTTAATTGTACATAGTTGATCAGGCTATGTTAAATTAAACTCGTATGCTGTAATTCCTGAACCAGTTATACCTAATGAGGAATACTGCCTATCGGTCATAGTCTAGGCCCACTAAATGCAACCTAGTTCACTATAACCTTAGGCTCTGATACCAATCTGTAACACCCCCAAATTTAACAGTTTGCGGAAGCGACGTTTTGGGTGTTACTAATCAATAATCACAAGTACAAAGGATACAGTGAACGACTCTAAATGAGACGTTCGAAAAGTTATTACATTAATACGTAAATAGTTTCAAAATACAAGCTCGAGTTCAAGTAAATTCCTAGAGATTCTAATACATAACAACTAGTACAAAAGTAATGTAATAAAATCTCCAAGCTTGTAAATGCATGCGACTCGAGCTAAGTAAGCTTATCCTGCTGGGCATCCCTACTGATGCTGTGTACCTGAGAAGCATTACTAAAACGGTCAACCAAAAAGGTTGGTGAATCTCACAGGTTTGTAAGTAAGTAAACAGTTTGAACACACAAGTAGTATTTGTAAATCATAGCCAGCCAGTAAGTAACGATCACAGGTTATGCTCATCGTTAACTTAAGTTTTAATAAGTGGTGGTTGCAGGTTATGCTAACGTACAGTAAATATAGGTACCCCCTCATGAATGTAATCCAAAACATTCATACGGAACGAGTAAGAAACGCCCGTTTCTACAGGAACGGTTCGTGGTAGTGCTTGCTACCCCGGGCGGGGATTGTCAGTCCCATATGGATCCATATACTAAAACTCGAGCTTATCACATAACTAACAACTATGGTTCAGGAGGATTTCATTGGATTAGTCGTAAACTCATGCAGTTGGCGTATTCGTAATCTCATACAGTAAGTAAATCATGGCAGCAAGTAAATTTTGTGTGTTCATGTAAAACAGTAATGCATCTCACCCCTGAGTATAAAACAGTAAAGTAGGGGCTGTAAGACTCACCTGAGTCTGGCAGATAATGCAGTAGGTAAGCAAGTAGTATCCCGAACTAGCAACCCTTAGCGTCCTAATACGCATAAGGTTTAGTAAGTAAATGGAATACTTGTAAAGTATCCATGCTAGTTGTTCCCAAACTAGTTAATGTCCGTTAGTTTGTTTGTACGTTTGTATTCGTTTGTAAATCGTAGTTTGTATAAAAGTTGTACGGTCTGTTTGTTAATCAGTGTATAATAATAATTCCATCCATTATTATTATGTATTCATAGTAGTTGTACAGTTGTAAAGTATACTCGTAAGATCGTTTGTTTGTATTACAACATGTATCGTTTGCGTAAGTTCCAATGGGCTTAAACCCCAAAGGGTACGAGTGAAACCTCGTAAGTATTCGAGTGTATGTTCGTATCAGTTAACGTGTAATCCAGCACGTAACTAGTGAGTGAACTTGTAAGTTCGTATCGGATGTAATCCCGTGTAATGTACAAGTGTAAGTTCGTTGGAGTGTAATCTCCTAAGTATTTCGAGTGTAAACTCGTGTGCGTGTGTGAGTGAAATCTCACGTTAGTTTTGTACAGTCTTGTACGTATTCAAGTGTTGTTGTATACTTTCAAAAGTATAGTATTTTCAGGTATAAGTAGCATCGTATTTGATTTAGTAGTTGAAAAGTGATTCCAACACTTAGAGTATATTTTGTTTTCTGATCTGGGCTTTCTGCGACACAAGGCTTGTGTCGCAGACCGTATGCGACATAAGGTCTGTGTCGTATGGATTGATTTCGATTTGGTGTTTATGCGACACAATGGTTGTGTCGCAGACAAGGGTACGACACAACGATACGACATAGTCGTTGTGTCGCAATCAAGCGATAGGTGAACTTTGTGTCGTAGATGATACGACATATAGTGCGACATAAGCGTTGTGTCGCATACATTGCGACATAACGTGCGACATAAAATGCGACATAGTATTGTGTCGCATGAAATTTTGGTCCGATGCGACACAAGAGGTCTGTTCGGAAATTTAGTTTCCGAAAACGTATTTTCCGGTTTCCGTTGGGTCTAGAACTTTTATACTAGTTTTAATATGTTATAATGAGTTCATAGTAACTATTGGTGGTCGTTTTTAAGGTTTGTGGTGTCGTTTTCTTTAAAATGACCAAAACCGACATTTCCGTTAACGTGTTCAAAAACGAGTTTAAATTATATATTCGGACATCATTTAGCTAGGGGAACAACATGGATGTAAAATAAATGTAATCGGAAAAGTTTCGAGTCGCCGGAAAACTTACAAAGTTGTCGAAACGAAAAAACCGAAAAGATGAAGTTGTAGCCCTCGTTCTCGTGATCACTTTTCTCCAAACGGGTATAGACCTCCGAGGTGTTTTAATGGTGTTTTTAGGGTGTTTAAGTGACGGTTTTAGAGAGAGAGGGAGAAACCGATGGAGAGAGAGAGAGAGAGAGAGAATGATTGAGGGTGTGGGTTGTGTTTGAGTCTGTAAGTGAGAAAGAGAGTGAGGGAGGGGTTGAGGGGTTTGTCCCCTTGACCCTTGGGCCGGTTTTTGGGTGGGGCCACATGATGTGGTCTCACCAATTTTTGCTTCCTCGTGTTTGTGCTCCGTGCGGTGTTCGTTTCCCCGGTCGTTTAAACGTTAAAATCATTTTATACGCGATTAAATGTACGTTTTAAAATACGAAATATTACTCGATAATTAAGTTGAAGCATTTTAATAAAATACTAGTTTTCAAGTTATAAAACATAACTTAGTTTTGTTTTGTCGGTTGGTCGAGTTTTCGGAGAGTTCGGTAACGTTTTAATCAAAACGTGCGTTTTCCGTTATATTATAAACATAATATAAAGTAATAGTCAAAGTAATTAAATAATTTCACATTATTTAATAAGTGTTTTACCAATGTCCGCAAGTTTGTACACTTGTTGTTTTATACGATATGTACGGATCGTATACGCGTATATATATATATTCCATCCATATATACATATAGTAATTAACGTATATAATCCTATTTCATATTATATACAAGTAATAAACACGTAATTAGGAAAATTTTAAATTGATCCTAATTTTGGGGTTGTTACAAGTATGGTGGGTGTAATTTCTAGGTATTACATATTCGTATTACATGGCAGTAATAAAGATAATTGTGAATTACAAAAGTTTATTAATATCATTCGAAACAGTGGTTGAGCATGTGTTTCACCCCGAAAACAGTAAAACAGTTGAAAGAATGGGGCTATGAAACTCACCTGTGAGTTGTCAGCGATCCTACGATACATGTGTTGTCTGGATGATAACCTCCTAGTGTCCTAAACACGTGAGGTTATATAAGTACGAGATCAAATAGTCGGACCAAGTAAGTCGTTCGAATGTTTGTTTGTCGCTTGGTTTTAAAGACCGTGTACGGGGGTTCGGGGGCAGCGCCCCTGATAGCGGGGTCCAAGGGGTGGCAACCCCTGGCGGGGTCCAAGGGGCAGAGCCCCTGGTTGGGGTCGAGCTACATTGCTTTAATGAAAACGCATCCGAAATCCAAATTCGTAGTAAAATCAAGTGGTAAAATTTGGTTCCGACCCTTAGTGAAAATCATATATTTTTAAGGTTCTGTGACCTGCGACGTTGGGTGCGATGTTGGGCTTCTGTCACAGTGCGATTGTACTGCGACGTTGTAGTCTACGTCGCTATATGCGATGTGACAACTCTCCAAATTAGGTATTAGTTTAACTTTAAGCATGTGCATTCTTACGCTAATTTCCTGATTAAGTTTTAACAAAACTTCTTGATGTGATGTAAGTCTAGCAAGCCCGGTACTTTTAAACAAAAAGTAATACGTAATAAGCAAGTATTAAAAGTTACGTACAAATATATCGGAACGAACCCGACAAAAATAAATGACAAAAGTTTCGTGATACAAAAATACTTAATAATGTAATTATTAATTACGAGTATTTATATATCTATAACATATAGATACAACGGTCTAAATATACGTTTAACATAAAACGTATTATAAACGAACAGAAACAATTCTAAAACGTACATAAAAGGTCCAAATATGAAAAGTGTTAATTTTCTAACTCGTTGTAAAGTATTTAGAACAATACTTCAAAATATGAAATCCTAAATTAACTGAAATTTGGCGCTCAATTACGTACGCGCAGTAAAATGTACAAAATTGTACATCTATTTAAAATAATGAAAACATCATTATTCAAATTATAAATAACGAACCAGGAGAACACCTACTAAATAAAAATATAAAATGTTTACATTTATATTGCTATAATTATACCCGTACTCGAAATTGATGTACCAAAAATGGTCACCAACCTCCAATAATACAGAGACATCTTCTGCTTCAATCCCATACCCGTTTGATTTTTATACTCCCTCCATTCCTTCTCTGTGATTTCACAAACACACACACATCTCAATAATTCACACTTCAAAAAATTTCATCTTCTTTGATCTTCATAACAACAACATCAGGAGCAAGAAACAGAGGCAACAGCAACATCATCATCATCGTTCATCATTTTCATCATCATTCTCACAAATCTCTTTGTAAGGAAACTTCAAATCTTTAATTTCTTTGTTTTGATTTTTGTAATATAACAAGTTTACATATCATAATCTGTACATATAACATCATAAACTTGAAGAATTATGGTTTGATCATGAAAATGTTTTTATAACTCAAAACTTCAAATACAAAATCGTTATATGAAAATATGTTAAAATGACGTAATAACTTATAAAAACGATATATAAACTTGTGGTAACCATTTAGTATTGATGTATAATGGTTTGGAGCCAAGATGATCTGTGTATATAGTTCATCAGACCCGAACAGGGGCTGAAACGAGCCACGAATACGGCGGATTCCATTTAATCCGGCGTATTCATAAACTGAAAACCAACGAATCCGGCGGATTCAAGGGAATCCGGCGGATTCTCGTGTCCGACCCGCACACAAATCTTCGGCTAAAACGATGAACGAGTAAAAGACACGGATGAATACGGCGGATTCAAATGAATCCGGCGTATTCCCAAACCTTCACACGAACTATCTGATGAACACAAACGAATCCGGCGTATTCGATTGAATACGGCGGATTCCCCCGAACTTGATTGAATACGGCGGATTCACTTTAATACGGCGTATTCCGATCTTTAACATGAATCCGGCGGATTCATATAGAATCCGGCGGATTCCCCACCTGGTCAACACTTTGACTTTAATTTTTCAACAAACGATTTCGTTAACGAATACAATTGTTAGGAGACATTTACGAGACAATGTGAACTATTAATAAAACATTATTGTGATATATCCGAGACACGGATTTTGGACTATTTAAACTCGTACGAACGAACGAACGATATATATATAAACATATATATGAATACGAACTTTGTAAATTATACGTTTTGGGAAAACGATTACAATCGGGACATTTAAACTTCTTAACATATATTAAACAAATGTAATGATATTAAAAACAAATAATATTTATTTTATAAACGAAATAAATATATTATCAAGTTTTATATAACAAATAAAACTCGGCATGTTTTAAATACGAAACAACGTATTACAATATATATACATATATTCGAGGACACACGATATATATAGACACAAACGTATACGTTTTCTTAAACAAATGAAAACTTACATATATTTTAATATACGAGAACAACGTATTGATTAAATAAATATATACGACATTTAAGAAATATATATTCACAAATATATATACACAATGAAGTTCACGTTTAACAAACGTACAACTTAATAATATACAACAAGTATATTTACATACGAATACATATATAAAACAAATATATATACAAACAATGATATTTGAATAACGTTCAAATTATACGAACAACTATATACAAAGTATATGTACAAATGGAAACAAAACGACCTTCCGTTAAATAGACAATGACATATTGATTTGTACACTTAACAAGTATACGATGTGAGAAATAATAACAA
The DNA here is from genome assembly GCA_949592205.1 of Helichrysum umbraculigerum. NCBI lineage: Eukaryota > Viridiplantae > Streptophyta > Magnoliopsida > Asterales > Asteraceae > Helichrysum > Helichrysum umbraculigerum. The sequence goes on from CATIUR010000008.1 coordinate 8,637,322, forward strand.
TATTTCAACGAAATGTCACTAACAAAGTTAACAACTTATATTATAAAGAAATCAACCATTTCTTCAAACAAACAAACTGTTAACATAAGTGATTAAAACAAATCAAACGTACTTATGTTAATATATTTATTGTATAGGTTAACATACCTTGGGCAAATATCTGTTTGGCTGCTAGCTTTCCTACCGAGCAAAACTACTGTGAGTTCACAGCCCCTACTTTACAAATGTTTTATGCTTTTAAACATAGGGGTGTAAACATAGAAACTGCATGCAAACACATGCAGCAAATTTATATAAATGCTTTATTGCTTTATATAACTGTTTGACATGAAATATTATTTCACAACTGTTTTGGGAATTAGACAACAAATCCTAGTACAGACCAGACTTGAGATGTGTGCATGAAAGACCTTATGTCATGCAGACTATAACCATTAGCTAGGTGACTCTAGCCACTGAGTATACGAATAGTACTATTGCCGTGACGACCCTCCTATGGATGGAGCGTATACTTAACTGTCCTTCAGGCAAGAAACTTAAGATTTGGTTGTGGTTTGGTTATAGGGTTAGGTAGCGTTACTTTAACCTGCGAGGTTTAGCTCACCTTTCAGGGGATTATAGTCTAAGCATTCCCACACTTATTATTTAGGATAAACATATCCTACAACTGTGTTATGTCAGTATACTTACTGATTATATTTATATACTGGTAAACAACCAGACATACATTTTGGGTAACAACCCACATAAAACTATATTTTAGGGTAACTATCCCTAACATCTTATAAATTGCAAAACCTGCAAACATTTATTTATTGAATAACATTTCAATAACTTTAACATAAATGGTTTAATATACCACATATTTATACAAACCTGTGAATTCACTCAACATATTTGTTGACGACTTTCTTTCTATGTTTTACAGGAAATTAGCTATGTAAGTAAGGATCGCATGCATTCAGGATGACAACCCTGGACTACTTAGGATGCCATACTTTATGGGACAGCTTTTGAGGATTTCCTCTGTATTACTGCAGACATTGCAGTTATACTCATGAAATCTTATTTTAACATATGTATTGTAAAACTTAAATGTTTTAAACTTTATTACTACTGTACGACTTACACAGTCGTACTACTTTTGTAATAACTATTTAACTGGCATCCTTAATATATTATGTTCTGTATGATCATATGCTCTGATACGATGAATGCACAATTGTAACGTCATCACCCCCGTTGTTAAACTGTTTACACATAATGCTTCAGCCAATTATAACTTGCTTCCGCTAAACATTAAATAAACGAAATTACCGATTTTGGGGGTGTGACAGACTTGGTATCAGAGCCATTGGTTATAGCGAACTAGAAGTCTTTAGGTGACTGAAAACCTTAGAGACCTAGACTATAGCCTTGGCTAGAACATTCATGCATTCATACATACATACGTTTGCATACATCTAACAAACGACTGACACGTCACACACAATTTCCTTTGTCACAGTATGTCTAGTCAATCAGTTTACCATGTTTATGCTTCGGACGAAGAGCCGACTGAGGCTCCTTTTGAGGGTCCCGCGATCACTGTAGGGGATGAGTCATCTGTTCATTTGAGAGACATGTCAGACGACACTAGTGACGCTTACATCGAGCCACCACCGACAGCACATGAGGTTACCCCTATCATTACAGGTATTCACCATCAGGCCGGTGAGACTTCTCGCAGGCCTGTATATAGGAGGACACCGAGGATGTGTGTCCGAGATCTTCCTATTGGTCCGTTAGCACCAGCGGACGAGTCTGTTGAGTCTCCACAGAGGGCACCCAGGTTTGCTCATCTAGAGTGGATGACTCCTATGTTGAGGCACTGGAGGTCATTAGAGGGTTTTCCCTCCACCTTTGAGACAGGAGAGTCCTCACGACCCCCAGCACCACTGTTTACCACTGGAGAGCCGATAGAGCAGACTCTCCCTACATTAGTTGCTGTTATGCGTACATTGTTCTGTATTACTTCTAGCAGGGGTTCTCACCTTGGACAGGTACAGGATGAGATCTCCCGTCTGTATTGGGACATGGCTGGTATGCATGAGCATCATCACTTTTTGTTGAACCATGTGTTTACTGCCCAGGAGATAGCTGAGTCCGCACGTGCTCGTGTAAGGACACTTGAGAGACGTGTTAGGTTTGCAGGACTTGTGGTTGGTGTTTGTGTGGTGATGGCTGTGTTGAGGACAGCCGTGGGATCGTTTCTACCGTACTTCCGTTAGACCTATGTATGGCGAGATGTGCCTACTTAGGATTGTATATATACTATGTATTAAACTTGGAACTTTGGTTCGACGGGTATAGACAGACCTGTCATGTTTTGTATATCATTTGGATCGACGGTGTGTAGACAGACCCGTCATGCTTTGATTAGTCTTTGGATCGATGGATATCTAGGATAGATCCATCATGTTTTGTATAAAAACTTGTGAACTAACTATGATCAGTTATATGATATGACATATGTATTTGGTTTATTATTATTGTTTATGTTACTGTGCGTTGTGATTGGATTATATATTGACAATAGATACTACATAATTGTGGATACTGAAATATGTCTTTGTAACCTATAGATCTCTTGAAACTGGAAAAATGACAGAACCTGTCATAAGTGAGTACTCATCAGATGATGACATAACCATCGACGAGCAGATACAATATGTATATGTCGATATCGAAACAATTCCGATAGTGGAACTGGTGGAAGAAGAAATTGAAAACCACCACTTTGGATTGATTGACATAGAGGAATATGAGAGAGTTAGAGACCAAGTTGAAGAGCTAGATGGTCAAAACTGGGAACTTGCATCTAAATGCAAGAACTATGAAACTGAGTTGAGAATCCTAAAGAGGCCTATGTCTGTCCGAGTTAGGGATAGAATTCGCTTCTGGAAGAAAGTAGCTATTGATCACAAGAAGAGAGTCAAGAATTGGATTAAACGTCTGAGCAAGTGCTCAACTGAGAATGAGGTGATCTGTCATACGACTCTGCGATATAAGACTATGCTAGAAACGCATTACTCCTCTCCTAACCTGGACCAGGAGTGAAAGGAAAAGAACTGCACTACGACAGAGAACATAGCTAAAGATAGCTTAATAAAGAACTGATGAAGAACTGTCGTAGGAATATAATTGTTTTGTTAGGATCTAAGTATAGCTAAGTTTAGTTTAATTAGTACTGTAACAACTCGTGTTGTATTGGAAATCACTCTTGATGGATATAGAAGATATCATCAAGTTTTGCAATGAAACGATGTAAGAACGTTCTAGTTAATGTATAATATAACTTAGGTTCGATTCGAAATTTCGTACGAATTATATTCATCTCTATATACAGGTGATAGAAAAGTTATCACGTAATAATTGTTGAAGCCATTTCTTGCAAACTTTGAAAACCTACCATACTATGAATTATTTATCTTATCTTGAATTCCATAAAACATTGATTGCACTTAAACGATGATGAAAAGAAATATGTATTTGGCATTATATAATGACGCCTGGCCAACGTGATTATATTGTACAAAGTACATATGGGTGTTTCAAAGTCGTGCGATATACAATGTGAAACATTATTCTCTCAGATTCTCCATACTATTCATTTGATAGACAATGTGAAATCTTGTTCATCACATTCATTATTTTGGCATTGACTTCTGCATTTTATTCATCGCAGAACTGAACTATGCCGCCAAAACGACGAATTACTAGGAACAGTCAGAAAACAACTGTACCTCCTACATCTGAAACCATTCCACCACCTAACACCGAGGAAACTACTGAGCAGTTAATAGCTAGACGCATAGCTGAAGGTATTGCCGAGTATGAGGCAAGCCGAAACCGTGAGACTGGGATTAATAACAGTGGATCGACCCCTGTTATTGCTGAGACTGTGGTGAATAACCGCAAAGGGTGTTCATATAAGACATTTCAGGCTTGTAAACCACCACCTTTCTGTGGCACTGAAGGTGCTATTGGTATTATACACTGGATAGAAAAGATGGATTCTGTGTTGGACATCAGTGATTGTCTACCAGACACTGCAGTGAAGTATGTTGCCTGCACACTAGCTGATAAAGCTTTGACTTGGTGGAACAGTCAAGTTCAGTCGATGGGACGACCAGCTGCTTATTCCATGACATGGGAAACATTGAAGAGTATGATGATGGAAGAATTCTGCCCTCGCAGTGAGATGCAGAAAATTGAGACTGAGCTGTGGAACATTGCTATGATTGGTGCTGATATCACTAGTTATACAACCAGGTTCCAAGAACTAGCTCGTCTTGTGCCACATATGGTAACACCTGAATACAAGCGTATTGAACGCTATGTGTATGGACTGGCACCACAGATCAGGAGTTTAGTTACGTCCTCCAAACCTGACACTTTCAGGAGCGCTGTTACCTTAGCGCAGAGTTTGACTGATGAAGCAGTTAGAATGGGGACACTGACCAAGAAGACTGTGTCGGTTAAGGTTGAGCAGAGCAGTGCTGAAGCTGGTAGTTCTGGAGGTAAGAAGCGTAAGTGAAATGACCGTCAGGGTCAATCCAACAAGAAAGGATCTGGAAATCCAAAGTCTTACGCTGCCACCATTGTGGAACCAAAGCCATACTTGGGTAACAAACCTAAGTGTGATAAGTGTAGCAAACACCACGAGGGTGAGTGCTGGTTTTGCGACAGCTGTAAGGGATGGGGTCACAAAACCCAAAACTGTAAGGTAAACCCTACCCCTAAGGGAAACACTGTTCGCCAAAATCAAGGATGTTTTGAGTGTGGCGACATGAGGCACTATCGAAACCGATGCCCTCGACTCAATAACCAAAACCGTAACGCCAACAACACTCGCAACCGCAACAACAATGGAAACAACCGTGGAAACAACAACAACCGAGCCAACAACAACAATCAGCCAGCTCGTGGACGCGTGTTCATGTTAGGAGCACCAGAGGCACGTCAGGATCCTAACACAGTCACTGGTACGTTTCTTGTAAACAACCACTTTGCTTCTGTGTTATTTGATTCTGGTGCTGATTTAAGCTTTGTGTCCACTGAGTTTAGACCACTAATAGAGATCGAATCCCTTAAGCTAGATAACAAATATACTGTAGAGCTAGCCGATGGTAAGTTGATTGAATCAGGAGAAATAGTACCAGGATGTTCCTTAACATTAGAAGGTCATTCTTTCAAAATAGACTTACTACTGGTAGAACTAGGGAGCTTCGATATAGTGGTTGGCATGGATTGGTTGTCACTGAACCGTGCAGAGATCATCTGTCATAAGAAGATTGTACGGTTACCTTTACCGTCAGGAGAAATGTTGATGGTTCAAGGAGAAAAGAGTAATCGTGTGGTGAAAACGATTACATGCATGAAGGCAAATAAGTATCTACGAAAAGGGTACCAAGCATTTTTGGTACATGTTGTGGATAAGAAAACCGAGGAGCGACGCATAGACGACGTGGCCGTAGTACGCGAATACCCAGGAGTATTTCCTGACGAGCTACCAGGGTTACCACCTCCACGGCAGGTTGAATTTCATATCGACCTAGTGCCGGGAGCTGCACCGATTGCTCGTGCGCCTTACCGTTTAGCTCCATCAGAAATGCAAGAACTGTCTGCACAGTTGCAAGAACTGTTGGATTTAGGATTCATCCGACCGAGCTTTTCACCGTGGGGAGCTCCGGCGTTGTTCGTCAAAAAGAAGGATGGATCAATGCGGATGTGTATCGATTATAGAGAACTAAACAAAGTGACGATTAAGAACCGATACCCATTACCCCGCATCGATGATTTGTTTGACCAGCTGCAAGGGTCAAGCTATTACTCAAAGATCGACTTGAGATCGGGTTACCATCAACTGAAGGTACGGGATGAAGATATCCCTAAGACTGCGTTTAGGACTCTATATGGTCATTACGAGTTCCTGGTTATGCCATTCGGGCTAACGAATGCGCCAGCAGTGTTCATGGATCTAATGAATAGAGTATGTAAACCTTACTTGGATAAGTTCGTCATTGTGTTCATTGACGATATCTTGATATACTCGCGAACGAAGGAAGACCATGAACGACATCTGAGGCAGATTCTTGAATTACTAGAGAAAGAGAAGCTTTATGCAAAGTTCTCTAAATGCGAGTTTTGGATGCGTGAGGTTCATTTCCTTGGTCATGTGATTAATAACAAAGGAATTCACGTAGACCCATCCAAAATTGAGGCGATTAAGAATTGGGAAGCCCCAAAGACTCAAACAGAGATACGACAATTTCTTGGGCTAGCCGGTTACTACCGAAGATTCATTGAGAATTTCTCGAAAATAGCTCAACCGATTACCGCCCTAACGCAAAAAGACAAGAAGTTTGATTGGGGCGAGAAGCAAGAGAATGCTTTCCAACTGTTGAAAAAGAAATTAAGCACCGCACCTATCCTGTCCTTACCAGAAGGAGTAGAAAACTTTGTTGTCTACTGTGATGCTTCACATCAAGGATTAGGTTGCGTGTTAATGCAAAACGACAAAGTCATTGCTTACGCGTCTCGTCAATTGAAGATTCACGAGAAGAATTATACGACGCATGACTTGGAGCTAGGAGCAGTCGTTTTTGCCCTTAAGATTTGAAGACACTACCTATACGGTACGAAGTGTACGATCTTTACTGATCACAAAAGTCTCCAACATATATTTGATCAGAAGGAACTCAACATGAGACAGAGACGTTGGGTTGAACTATTGAATGATTACGACTGTGAAATCAAGTACCATCCAGGCAAAGCTAATGTAGTAGCGGATGCCTTGAGTCGTAAAGAAAGATTGAAACCTCGGAGAGTTCGAGCCTTAGGACTGACAATCCACTTGGATCTGATTACTAAAATTCGTAATGCTCAACAAGCGGCCTTTACTCCAGAACGTATGAAGGACGAATCCCTCAAGGGGATAGAGAAGCAACTGGAGTCTAAGGAAAATGGAGTACTGTACTTCATGAATCGAATTTGGATTCCTTGTGTTGATGAGCTACGTAGCCTAGTATTGGACGAAGCTCATAAGTCCAATTATTCGATACATCCTGGTGCAGATAAGATGTATCACGATCTGAAAGGATTTTACTGGTGGCCTGGCATGAAAAGAGACATTGCCACCTATGTTAGTAGATGTCTGACTTGTGCAAAAGTTAAGACTGAGTACCAAAAGCCATCCGGACTTTTGCAACAACCAGAGTTGCCCAAATGGAAATGGGAACACATCACGATGGATTTCATCACGAAACTACCGAAAACATCATCTGGAATGGACTCCATATGGGTGATTGTCGACCGACTGACAAAGTCAGCTCACTTTCTTGCCATTAAGGAAACGGATAAGATGGAAAAGCTATCTAGAATTTACATAAAAGAAGTTGTTTCTAGACATGGAGTTCCATTATCCATCATCTCTGATAGAGATGCACGTTTCACCTCTCGCTTCTGGCAAACACTGCAACAAGCTTTAGGCACTAGACTCGACATGAGTACCGCCTACCATCCACAAACCGATGGTCAAAGCGAGCGAACGATACAAACGCTTGAGGACTTGCTACGAGCATGCGTGATTGATTTTGGAGGGAACTGGGATGTTCATCTCCCTTTAGCTGAATTCTCGTACAACAATAGTTATCATACGAGCATACAAATGGCACCTTTCGAGGCGTTGTACGGACGCAAGTGTCGATCCCCACTCTGTTGGGCAGATATGGATGACAGACAGTTATCAGGTCCTGAGATAGTCCAAGAGACAACGGACAAAATATCTCAAGTGATTAATCGATTAAAAACGGCACGAGACCGACAAAAGAGTTATGCAGACAATAGACGAAAACCTTTAGAGTTTCAAGTAGGTGACAGAGTCCTACTCAAGGTATCTCCTTGGAAAGGAGTTGTGCGATTTGGAAAACGCGGCAAACTGAACCCACGTTACATTGGACCTTTTGAGATCCTATAAAGGATTGGTCCTGTAGCTTATAAGCTTAAAATGCCGCAAGAACTTAGTAATATTCACGACACGTTTCACGTGAGTAATCTTAAGAAGTGTCTATCTGACGAAGCGTTAATCATACCTCCTGACGAAATCTACGTCGACGCAAAACTCAACTTCGTGGAGGAACCGCTTGAAGTAATGGATACGAAAACGCAGAAACTCCGAAACAGTCGGATCAAACTTGTCAAAATTCGATGGAACTCGAAAAGAGGCCCAGAGTTCACCTGGGAACGTGAAGACGAGATGCGCAAGAAGTATCCCCACCTATTTGAACCCGTGACCACGAATCACGACACAAATTAAATCTCGGGATGAGATTTCCCTAACGGGGGGAGAATGTGACAACTCTCCAAATTAGGTATTAGTTTAACTTTAAGCATGTGCATTTTTACGCTAATTTCCTGATTAAGTTTTAACAAAACTTCTTGATGTGATGTAAGTCTAGCAAGCCCGGTACTTTTAAACAAAAAGTAATACGTAATAAGCAAGTATTAAAAGTTACGTACAAATATATCGGAACGAACCCGACAAAAATAAATGACAAAAGTTTCGTGATACAAAAATACTTAATAATGTAATTATTAATTACGAGTATTTATATATCTATAACATATAGATACAACGGTCTAAATATACGTTTAACATAAAACGTATTATAAACGAACAGAAACAATTCTAAAACGTACATAAAAGGTCCAAATATGAAAAGTGTTAATTTTCTAACTCGTTGTAAAGTATTTAGAACAATACTTCAAAATATGAAATCCTAAATTAACTGAAATTTGGCGCTCAATTACGTACGCGCAGTAAAATGTACAAAATTGTACATCTATTTAAAATAATGAAAACATCATTATTCAAATTATAAATAACGAACCAGGAGAACACCTACTAAATAAAAATATAAAATGTTTACATTTATATTGCTATAATTATACCCGTACTCGAAATTGATGTACCAAAAATGGTCACCAACCTCCAATAATACAGAGACATCTTCTGCTTCAATCCCATACCCGTTTGATTTTTATACTCCCTCCATTCCTTCTCTGTGATTTCACAAACACACACACATCTCAATAATTCACACTTCAAAAATTTTCATCTTCTTTGATCTTCATAACAACAACATCAGGAGCAAGAAACAGAGGCAACAGCAACATCATCATCATCGTTCATCATTTTCATCATCATTCTCACAAATCTCTTTGTAAGGAAACTTCAAATCTTTAATTTCTTTGTTTTGATTTTTGTAATATAACAAGTTTACATATCATAATCTGTACATATAACATCACAAACTTGAAGAATTATGGTTTGATCATGAAAATGTTTTTATAACTCAAAACTTCAAATACAAAATCGTTATATGAAAATATGTTAAAATGACGTAATAACTTATAAAAACGATATATAAACTTGTGGTAACCATTTAGTATTGATGTATAATGGTTTGGAGCCAAGATGATCTGTGTATATAGTTCATCAGACCCGAACAGGGGCTGAAACGAGCCACGAATACGGCGGATTCCATTGAATCCGGCGTATTCACAAACTGAAAACCAACGAATCCGGCGGATTCAAGGGAATCCGGCGGATTCTCGTGTCCGACCCGCACACAAATCTTCGGCTAAAACGATGAACGAGTAAAAGACACGGATGAATACGGCGGATTCAAATGAATCCGGCGTATTCCCAAACCTTCACACGAACTATCTGATGAACACAAACGAATCCGGCGTATTCGATTGAATACGGCGGATTCCCCCGAACTTGATTGAATACGGCGGATTCACTTTAATACGGCGTATTCCGATCTTTAACATGAATCCGGCGGATTCATATAGAATCCGGCGGATTCCCCACCTGGTCAACACTTTGACTTTAATTTTTCAACAAACGATTTCGTTAACGAATACAATTGTTAGGAGACATTTACGAGACAATGTGAACTATTAATAAAACATTATTGTGATATATCCGAGACACGGATTTTGGACTATTTAAACTCGTACGAACGAACGAACGATATATATATAAACATATATATGAATACGAACTTTGTAAATTATACGTTTTGGGAAAACGATTACAATCGGGACATTTAAACTTCTTAACATATATTAAACAAATGTAATGATATTAAAAACAAATAATATTTATTTTATAAACAAAATAAATATATTATCAAGTTTTATATAACAAATAAAACTCGGCATGTTTTAAATACGAAACAACGTATTACAATATATATACATATATTCGAGGACACACGATATATATAGACACAAACGTATACGTTTTCTTAAACAAATGAAAACTTACATATATTTTAATATACGAGAATAACGTATTGATTAAATAAATATATACGACATTTAAGAAATATATATTCACAAATATATATACACAATGAAGTTCACGTTTAACAAACGTACAACTTAATAATATACAACAAGTATATTTACATACGAATACATATATAAAACAAATATATATACAAACAATGATATTTGAATAACGTTCAAATTATACGAACAACTATATACAAAGTATATGTACAAATGGAAACAAAACGACCTTCCGTTAAATAGACAATGACATATTGATTTGTACACTTAACAAGTATACGATGTGAGAAATAATAACAATATTTCAACGAAATGTCACTAACAAAGTTAACAACTTATATTATAAAGAAATCAACCATTTCTTCAAACAAACAAACTGTTAACATAAGTGATTAAAACAAATCAAACGTACTTATGTTAATATATTTATTGTATAGGTTAACATACCTTGGGCAAATATCTGTTTGGCTGCTAGCTTTCCTACCGAGCAAAACTACTGTGAGTTCACAGCCCCTACTTTACAAATGTTTTATGCTTTTAAACATAGGGGTGTAAACATAGAAACTGCATGCAAACACATGCAGCAAATTTATATAAATGCTTTATTGCTTTATACAACTGTTTGACATGAAATATTATTTCACAACTGTTTTGGGAATTAGACAACAAATCCTAGTACAGACCAGACTTGAGATGTGTGCATGAAAGACCTTATGTCATGCAGACTATAACCATTAGCTAGGTGACTCTAGCCACTGAGTATACGAATAGTACTATTGCCGTGACGACCCTCCTATGGATGGAGCGTATACTTAACTGTCCTTCAGGCAAGAAACTTAAGATTTGGTTGTGGTTTGGTTATAGGGTTAGGTCGCGTTACTTTAACCTGCGAGGTTTAGCTCACCTTTCAGGGGATTATAGTCTAAGCATTCCCACACTTATTATTTAGGATAAACATATCCTACAACTGTGTTATGTCAGTATACTTACTGATTATATTTATATACTGGTAAACAACCAGACATACATTTTGGGTAACAACCCACATAAAACTATATTTTAGGGTAACTATCCCTAACATCTTATAAATTGCAAAACCTGCAAACATTTATTTATTGAATAACATTTCAATAACTTTAACATAAATGGTTTAACATACCACATATTTATACAAACCTGTGAATTCACTCAACATATTTGTTGACGACTTTCTTTCTATGTTTTACAGGAAATTAGCTATGTAAGTAAGGATCGCATGCATTCAGGATGACAACCCTGGACTACTTAGGATGCCATACTTTATGGGACAGCTTTTGAGGATTTCCTCTGTATTACTGCAGACATTGCAGTTATACTCATGAAATCTTATTTTAACATATGTATTGTAAAACTTAAATGTTTTAAACTTTATTACTACTGTACGACTTACACAGTCGTACTACTTTTGTAATAACTATTTAACTGGCATCCTTAATATATTATGTTCTGTATGATCATATGCTCTGATACGATGAATGCACAATTGTAACGTCATCACTCCCGTTGTTAAACTGTTTACACATAATGCTTCCGCCAATTATAACTTGCTTCCGCTAAACATTAAATAAACGAAATTACCGATTTTGGGGGTGTTACATGCGACATCAGGGTCTAGTGCGACATAGGGGTCGACGTCGCTATGTGCGACGTTCGCAATTTCATGCGACATTGTGGCTAACGTCGCACCAGGAGACATCGTGGTATTTTTGCGACGTTGAGCTGCGACGTTGGCTACGACGTCACAGCACTGTTTTTGGTCCCTTCGACATAACGGACTGATCGCCGGAGTTTGAACCGAAAACGAGTTTTCCGGCCTCCGTTGAGTCCGATTCTTTTACCCAACCCATATTTTTGAGTATTTTAAGCTTATCTAAACCGCAAACAAGCAAAATAACAAGGATTTGAGAGATTTCGAGAATTGTCGGAAACTTACAAATCCGCGCGAGGAGAATCTGAAAAGATAGGATTGTAGATCGTTGCGTGGTGATCGTTTTTCCCTAAATGAGCTTGAAGATTGGAGGTCGTTTGACGGTGTAAATTGGCGGTTTAAGGTGGCGGTGGTGGTGAGTTGAGAGAGAGAGAGAGAGAGAGAGAGAGAGAAAGAGAGAGATGAGAGAAAAGGGATAAAGAGAGAGAAGGAGAAGTAGTGGAATGAGGAAGAAGGGAGAGGAGGTGGGGGGTTTAAGCCTCCCACTTTCGTTCTCCGTAATTGCGCTCCGTGTTTTTGTACCCGATCGTAAAATAAATTTAATATTTTAAATTTATAATTTTTGTTTTATATAATTTTCATAAATATTTTAAATAAAAATATTTTACTTGCATTACAAAAATGTAACTTGGTTATAATTGTTTACAAAAATGCAATTAATCGAAGTTTAAATCTGGCGCGAAAATTAACTTTTTGACCAGGTGTTACAGTACATGACTGGGCGATACGTCACTCAATTCACTCAAAGTGTATCGGGTTACCTATAATCTATAGAAACGAAATCGGTCATTGCCAGTCATGCAGTGCTTATCGTCATAGGCTTGGTCGAGAATCGAATCTCCACCACTCCTTTGAGAACGGTGCTAATTATCCCAAGGCATTTTAGTGGGTTGTGTGAGTAAGGGGAAAGTGGGTAAGGATAGGGGTAGTTTGTTCAATGGTTTTAGGGTTTATGAACTTCAGACTCCGAGCTTTTAAAGATCAAAGTAAGTTTCACTTGAGATAACTTCTAGAGTAGACTGATCTCCCAGAGGGATAATTTCTTCTCTTGATGTTTCTTTTGAGTTCTGATAGATTTTCCTTTTTTGGAGAGTAGTTTCTTCTTCTAGGAGCTCTCCAAGGTCTGCTTTTCTTTTCTTTTTTTCTTTTTTTTTTATTTTTATGACCCTGGAGATCCTTCGTATAGTGAGACATCTTTTGACTTCTCTTTCGACAAGTACCAATTTTTCGTACTGTCTTTGGCGGATAATATCTTCGTGATGAGTACTAACTTCGCTTTTGTACCGTATCTTCATTTTGGATTTCTTTCTTTAAACTCTTGATAGGTACGGAGAGATGTTTGAAGATGAGACACCAATAGAAAGATATCTCAAGCAGTCCTTTACTTATGATCTATGAAGATTCACGAGCTGGAATGGTGTTTGGTGGGAAAGTGTTTGTGTTGTGGGGAAGTGTTTTAGGGTTTAGAGAAATGAAATGGCTAAGGCGCAAAGGGTTTTCTAATCGGATCATCAACAATCTTAGAAAGAAAGTTGGAAGGGTTTGCTTGAAAAGATATGAAAGAAATGGGTTAATCCTAATAAATGCCAAGATCATCTAACTGCACCTATACCTCGTACGGCACTCATTGGTATGGTCTCGAAACGCATTACAGGAGCAAGTTCTAATTCAAAGACACATGCATCGGCGCACACTCAGAAACGAAAGTGAAGCATTAAAAGTGAATGCCTATTAAAGGCTCAAGTACCTCACAATCAAAGGGTCATATGCACTAAGCCATGCGATGCCTAGAGGATTTCTCAATTTTAGTTTAAGATACGTTCTTATCTTTGCCTTTTCTTATTTTCCAAAGCAATTTATTTATTTTGATAGAAGGTTTATCTCATTAAAAGAATTTTCTAAGACTAAAATCTTTTTGAAAATATTCGAAATCAACCGAATGGATGTCAAACACCATCGAGGTTGGGTTTTCGAATGTTTTGGTGTTTTAAAATCTCAACCTTTTGGGTTGGTTTTGCGAAATTTTTTTTGAAAAAGTTTGAATTAAAACGGAGGTGTTACTTTGGACAGGCAAATACAAACTTGCGGTATATTATACTGTGTATCCCACACTTAAAACAACATTGTTCTCAATGTTCATTGCTAAGACATAGGATTTTCTTCGGGAAAAATCCCACACTTAGGGTTTTAAAATAGTGGAACAATTTTTAAGTGTTTTTTAAAAGATGGTGGGATGGAATCCCACACTTAGAATTTAGGCATATTAGGATGTATTGTAATGGAGAAAATCATAAGGAAAAGGAACTTCCCTACGATAGAGGCAAGAGATGTTTTGAAGAAAGAATCCGCAGTCTGCTAAAAGTTGGAATTTCTTTAGCTGGCTCCTTGCAGAATGTGGTTTCTTCATGAACGTCCATCATCTCTTTGTGCAATATTTCATTCGCAACCTCACACATTTACCGGCATATTGGTGAGCTGAGGATCTGAAAAATAGACTGTGTTGGCACCAGTGTTTGCTGGATCAAAGTCAGTCTTCATGAAGTGCACTCGAGCTCATAATGGCATACTCTTCATCTGTGACAATCCTCCAATTAGGGTATTTATTTAACCTAATTTCATGTATTACCTAGAGTAATTCCCTGACTAAGTGAATTCAAACTATTTTGTGTATAAGTTCTGTGTAACTTACTATGTGTTATGTGATATATTTGATTGTAGTTATATGTGTATATATATATATAATTTCGTACGAAATAAATATATAAAACTATTTGAATTGAACACGATAATATTGGTGATACAAAATAATTAATAATTCGAAAATTATTAATTACAACTATTATATAATTATATTATTGAAATAATATAATAAATTATACGTTTTATAATAAACGTATTAATCGCGAATAATTAAGTTCCGAAATGAACTTCGAAAATAATTTTGAGTAATTTTTATATTGAAATTATTATATAAAAGTATTACAACGAAAAGAAAACGAAAGATTTAGACGATTTTGGTTACGCGTTACACGAACAGAAACAATTTTAAAACGCGCTTAGAGGTTCAAAATAATAAAAGTATTATTTCGTAAGTTACTGTTTTAATGTATAGAACATTACCTCAAAATATGATTTCCAAATTTGACTGAAATCTGGCACGCGTTTTAACTATACAGTACTTTTACTGTAAACAATTTTATTATACTTTTGCCAAAGTATTTCGAGTATATGATTATCAATTACTAAGTTCGATATATAAAGAAAACTAACGCAAAATTTTATTATACATAAAGTACCACAAATTATACCCGTACACGAAATTAACGGGCTAAAAACTACCAATATCACACCACCAAAATATCTGCTCGACATATTTGTACGCACACCTTACCTCCCTTTTGATTTAAAAATCTTATATATGCTCCCTCTCTCACAAACTTATTCACCAAACTTTTCATCACCAATAATTCACACACTACACCTTCACTTGTTCTCTTTGGTTCTTTGTGATCTTCAACAACAAGAACAGAGGGAGTAACATCAGCAGGAAGAAAGCAACATCAATATCACCTTCATCTTCTTCATCATCTCAAAACACAAACATCAAACACTTCACAAAAATGATCACATAATTATCATCATCATCATCAACGATCGTCATTATCATCACCATCATCTCAGAATCATCATCAATCTCCATCTTTACCATCATTGTGAGGAAATTCTCCATTTTATTTCATTTCTATAATTTCTTCAAATTATGATAATTGTTGATGATTGTTGTTATAAGTTGTTAAAAACATGTTACAAAGAGTTTATACAACATATTAAGGTGTTTGATCATGTTAAAATCGGTTATATATAAAAACCCGTACGTATTTGTCATAACAGAAAACGACCAGAACCTGCAAAACCATTGAATCCGGCGGATTCAAGCGAATCCGGCGGATTCCCAGCCGAAACTCAGATGAATACGGCGTATTCCCACCTTCGACCGCATACAAACCTCGGCTAAAACGATGAACTAGTAAAAGACATACTTGAATCCGGCGGATTCATGTGAATCCGGCGGATTCCCCACATTTGAAACGAATACGGCGGATTCATGTGAATCCGGCGTATTCCCCTATTTTGGCCCGAATCCGGCGGATTCACCGGAATCCGGCGGATTCCCCCACTGGTCCAGCTGTTGACTTTTGCATTTTTAAATAATGTACGAACTAAAAATCGTTATATGAACCGAGACTTATTACTTGACTATATTGCTACAACGAGACCTTGTATTAATATGGAGACGACTATGAGACATAATTATATCCGCGACATAAATTAATACGGACATTTAGAACGCGACAAAACTTCGAAATAATTACAAAACATATATATGCAAACGAACGGACAATATATATATAACGAGACGTATAAAATGGAACGATTTAAATTATCTAGTACAACTATATACGACAAACGAAAAACAGGTTATATTTTGTATAACTAACCAAGTTATGTTTTTGAAAATATAAACAATGACTAAGTTTTATTCGCGACAATTAACAAACGACATATGTGAACAATATAACAAAGCTATTTTGATAACTAATATAATTATGCTTTGAAAACGTAATCGATAACAACGACAACTACATTTATATCTATATACATACACTCGACATTTATGATATATGTATATATGGATATTAATAATGACAACAACTAATATATATATTAGAATATATATATTCAACTAATATGTATATAAATATACATACTTGAACTCAACGACTAATTGAAACGCAAACCTCACCAGCAACTGAAATATTATAAACATTTTAACTTAACAAATAATCCGTATACTTATACAAGTATTATTATTTGCGTCTAGGTATTTGATCGACGCTGTGGGATTATTTGCTAGCTATATATTTTGCTGAAGATTGCAAAACCGTGAGTTCACAGCCCCTAACTTTTATTGTTTTAAATGCTTTTAAAACCAGGGGTGGAAAACATAGTACAATGTGATAACATGCTATATGCTTTATTGTATTGCGCTGCATGCTAAGTTGTGAACTGATTAACATGATCGTTTTCATGCTATTAAACTTGAATTGTTAATATGAAAGGTGTTCATATTATAGTGTTGAACTTGAACTATTTCGATAAAATGTTTTCATATTGATTTAACTCGAACTAATTATATGAAACGTTTTCACAACATTTTGGGAATAAGACAACAGATCTTGGTACGATCCTAGGTTTACGCGAGGTAGTTGTAGTGCACATAAGTCCCAGTGCTTGCAACCTATAACCATTAGCTAGGTGACTCTAGCCACTGAGTATACAGATAGTACTATCGATTTGACAACCCTCCCAGGATATTACTCGTTGGTCATTCCAACCCCATCGACGATAGTCGTAACGAGGAGTGTATACTTACCGTGTTACTGAGGCAACAACAAAACAACTAGTCGTGGTTTGGTTATAGTACTAGTGTCGTTACTTTAACTCTAAAGGTTTAGCTCACCTTGGAGGGATTATAGTCTAAATTTCCCACACAACTAAACAACTACACAATTTGATTTGGGAAGGGTATTCCCTGTGATGACTAATAGGACAGGTGTTCCTTTGAGATACTATTTTTAGGAAACGTTTACCTTAAATGGTTAAACTGGGTTTCCCACAAAAATAACTATTTATTGGAAAATGTTTGCTTGACTGCTAAACTTGATTTTCCTTAACTATTGAAATGGATATGTTTACTTATTTGATAAACCTGTATATCCTGCAACTACTTATTAGGGAATGTTTATGATTAAACTTGTGTTTCCTACACAGATATTATTGTAGTAAGAATGACATTCTTACTAATCATAGGAATTGTTTTCTTTAAATAGAATTCTTGTGTTTCCTACCTTACACATAAATATTATGTTTGTGTACATGAATGATTTATATACAATTGATTTATTTCATTCACACTAAACCTGTGAATTCACTCAACATTCAATGTTGACGGTTTACTATGTTTTTCAGGGAATTAGGACTCAGGTACTCCTGCATGCATAAAGGACGTAGGCAACCTGACTATTTATGATGCCACTTTTGGGACACATGGATTTCCTTTGTATTATCAATTTCATTGGTTATACTTATGAAATCCCTCTTTTATAAATATGTATTTTCAAATACTTAAGTTGTCTTTGACAACCCTACTTATGTACGACTTTATAAGTCGTATCTTTTGTAATAACTGTAAACTTATGGCATCTTAAATATTTGTATGTTCTGTATGATCATATACTCTGATACAATGAATGCATTATTGAATCTGTCCGCCCCCGATGCTTAACATTTATTAAAATGCTTCCGCTAATTAACTAAAAGCTTCCGCTAAACACTTAATAAACACGATTACCGATTTGGGGGTGTGACAGAGATTGGTATCAGAGCTATTGGTTATAGAGAACTAGAAGTCTTTAAGCGACTGAAAACCTTAGAGACCTAGACTATAGCCTTGGCTAACACATTTCAGCATTCATACTGTTGCATACGTCTGACACGTCACACACGATTCTTTGACTAGGTATGTCGAGACACGCACCTATTCACATCACTGATTCTGATACTGAGGAGGATCCAATGGAGGGACCATACGACGGGATTCCTATAGCTGTATCTGAGGAGGTTTACCCGCCTACATTTCCTAGAGATACTTCAGATGGTTCGATAGCCACTCCACCATTGCCATCCACTGATCCTGCTACCCATATGTTAGGATCTATGTCTATGTCTAGACGCCATCTTATTGGAGAGCTAGATTTTAGGCCTACACCTAGGAGGACACCGCGGTCGTGTGTCAGAGATTTGCCCATAGGACCCTCATCATCTCGCGGAAAGGAGCCGATGACTGAGGAGCGAGAGATCCGCTGTGATCAGCAGACACTGAGAGCTAGAGTTCCGCATCTGGACTGGATGCCACGCATTTTACGCCATTGGAGGATCATTGAGAGGATTCCTTCCACCTATGAGACTGGGGAGTCATCTCACACATCTACATCTCTACATTTGACCGAGGAGCCTCTGGAGCTTACGGTCCCTACTGTGGTCGCCGTTATTCGTACCTTGCTGGGATTTCATTTTGGTACGCAGTCTGCCCTCCGAGTTATGCGCAGTGACGCCTCTCGTCTTGATGATGATGTGCTGGCGATATATGGACGCCTTGCGACTTCTGAGTTGCACATCGAGGTAGACAGGGAGTCTGCCGATGCTACTAGAGCACGTCTGATCCGACTGGAGAGTCGTCTGGAGACTATAGGTGCTGCAGTTTGTTTATGTGTGTTGATGGTTGCTGTTAGGATGTTTGTGGGTTGGAGTCTACCGTATTTCTTTTAGACCGTATGTATGATGTATTAGGACCATAGTTATGATGTATTTGGGTTGACTTTTGACTAGATGGATGTATAGGTTAAATCCGTCACATTTTGTAGATCATGTTTGATCCAATGGGTATCTTTTGTAGTAAATCCCATCTTTGTACAAAACTTATGAAACAACGCTTAACCCATGTTATTATATACATCAATTATGCAATGACTTTTAATTATGATATGTAAACCAAACATAAGCTAGTTTTACATTATTACATACATTGTGAATGATATCAATTGGTGATTGACTTCATACTATATTTACATTTATCACTTACTTTATGAGTGATGACTTGATTAGATATCTTACGAGTGTTTCTTGTGTGTGATTAGGGCTGAATCATGCCGCCTAAACGTAGAAATACCAGGAACAGCCAATGAAACCCCACACCACCTCCTGCTGTTGAGGAGACTACTGAACAAATGGTTAACCGAAGAATTTCTGAAGCACTTGCTCAGTATGATACTGACCGAAACCGTAGCGGTAGTAGAGAAACCGAACCAAACGCTTCAGGTAGTAATCCTGAGAGCACTCATAAGGGATGTTCATATAAAACATTTCTAGCCTGTAAACCGAGTCATTTCCGTGGTACTGAGGGTGCCATTGGAATCATCCATTGGATAGAGAAAATGGAGTCTGTGACAGAAATTAGCAAGTGTGCCCGTGAAGATATGGTCATGTATGCTACATGCACGTTTAGTGATAAGGCTTTGACTTGGTGGAACGCCCAAAAGCAAGCAATGGGTCGTCCAGCTGCTCATTCAATGTCTTGGGAAACTTTGAAAACTATGGTCATGGAAGAGTTTTGTCCCCGCAGTGAGCTGCAGAAGATTGAGTCCGAACTCTGGAACATTGCTATGGTTGGTGCTGATATCACAGGATATACCACCAGATTTCAAGAACTGGCACGCCTTGTACCTCACATGGTCACTCCTGAGTACAAGCGCACTGAAAGGTATATCTGGGGTCTAGTGCCGCAAATTCGAAGTTTGGTAACATCAACGAATCCTGCTACTTTTAAGATTGCTGTGGAACTAGCACAGCGTTTGACTGATGAAGCAGTAAGGATGGGGAATCTTACTAAGAAAGCTGATACTGGAAAGGTTGAATCCAGCAATGCTGATGCTGGGAAAGGAAAACGCAAGTGGAATGACCGTCAGGGTCACAAGAATAAGAAGCAAGCTAGTACCACGAAAGCCTACGTTGCCACTACTGCTTAACAAAAGACTTACATGGGGAGTAAGCCCAAGTGTGGCAAGTGTGAACGTCACCATGATGGTGACTGTACTTTCTGTGGGAATTGCAAACGCTGGGGGCATTTGGCCCAATACTGTAGAGCGAACCCTACCACTCAAGCAAATAGGGATCGACCAGCAAATTGATGTTTCGAATGTGGCGAGCAAGGTCATTTCCGAAACAAGTGCCCTAAACTGAACCGTGGTAACCAAATCAATCAGAACCGCCCTGCAAACCCGAACAACAACAATAATCGTGGGAACGCCAACAACCAGCCAGCTAGGGGTCGTGCATTTGTCGTTGGAGCGCAAGAGGCACGCCAGGACCCTAACACTGTCACTGGTACGTTTCTAGTTAACGATCATTATGCATCCGTATTATTTGATTCTGGAGCCGATTTGAGTTTTGTGTCTAAGGACTTTAGACCACTATTAGACGTTAGATCTCGTAAGCTAGACAACAAGTACACCTTAGAACTAGCCGATGGTAGGTTGATTGAATCAGGAGAAATAGTACCAGGATGTACCCTAGCATTGGAGGGTCATCTTTTCAAAATAGACTTACTACCGGTTGAGTTGGGAAGTTTTGACATCGTAGTCGGTATGGACTGGTTGTCGAAAATTCGTGCAGAGATACTTTGCTTTGATAAAATGATACGTATACCATTGTCAACTGGAGAAACTTTGGTGATACAAGGAGATAAGAGAACGAGCACCGTCAAAACAATAAGTTGTTTGAAAGCTTGTAAATATCTCCGCAAGGGATATCCAGCATTTTTGGCGCATGTTGTGGAAAAGAAACCTGTAGAGAGAAGCTTAGACGATATACCTGTAGTACGAGACTATCCGGGAGTGTTTCCTGATGATCTTCCAGGATTACCACCTCCGCGACAAGTCGAATTTCGCATCGATCTGGTGTCTGGAGCCGCACCAATCGCTCGCACACCTTATCGTCTAGCTCCATCAGAAATGCAAGAACTGTCTACACAGTTAGAAGAGCTTTTAGACTTAGGATTCATCCGACCGAGCTTTTCACCTTGGGGAGCTCCGGTTTTGTTTGTCAAAAAGAAAGATGGATCTATGCGCATGTGCATTGACTATCGAGAGTTGAATAAAGTAACTATCAAGAACCGATATCCGTTACCTCGCATTGATGATCTATTTGATCAGCTACAAGGATCAAGTTACTACTCGAAGATCGACCTTCGTTCTGGTTACCATCAACTGAAGGTTCGAGAAGAGGATGTGCCGAAGACAGCGTTTAGGACTCGTTATGGTCATTATGAGTTCCTAGTTATGCCGTTTGGATTGACTAACGCGCCGGCAGTATTCATGGATCTCATGAACCGAGTGTGCAAACCTTACTTAGATAAGTTTGTCATTGTGTTCATTGATGATATTTTGATTTACTCAAAGATGAAAGAGGATCACGAACAACATTTGAAACTTATCCTCCAACTACTTGAGAACGAGAAGCTATATGCTAAATTCTCCAAATGCGAATTTTGGATTAGAGAGGTTCATTTCCTAGGTCACGTGATCAACGACAAGGGAATTCATGTGGACCCATCTAAAATAGAGGCGATTAAGAACTGGAAAGCACCGGAAACTCCCACAGAAATTCGACAATTTCTTGGTTTGGCTGGCTATTATCGACGATTTATAGAGAACTTTTCAAAGATAGCCCAGTCACTCACCACCTTAACTCAGAAGGATAAGAAATTCGAATGGGGAGAGAAACAAGAGAACGCTTTCCAACTATTGAAACAAAAGTTGAGCACCGCACCGATTCTATCCTTGCCTGAGGCAACAGAGAACTTCATTGTTTATTGTGACGCCTCACATCAAGGATTAGGTTGTGTTCTCATGCAAAACGACAAAGTTATTGCTTATGCATCTCGTCAATTGAAGATTCACGAGAAGAACTATACGACTCATGACTTAGAGTTGGGAGCCGTCGTTTTTGCATTGAAAATTTGGAGACACTACTTATATGGCACAAAGTGTACAATTTTCACTGACCACAAGAGTCTACAACACATATTCGACCAGAAAGAACTCAACATGAGACAGAGACGTTGGGTCGAATTACTGAATGATTACGACTGTGAGATTAAATACCATCCGGGCAAGGCTAATGTAGTAGCAGATGCCTTGAGTCGTAAAGAGAACATTAAGCCTCGCAGAGTTCGAGCCTTAGTGTTAACAATTCACTCTAATCTCATTACTCAAATTCGCGAAGCGCAACAATTAGCTTTCACCGCCGAACGCATGAAAAATGAATCCCTGAGGGGAATGGAGAAACAGCTTGAAACAAAAGAGAATGGAGTTTTATACTTCATGAATCGAATTTGGGTACCGTGCGACGATGAACTCCGTAAGCTGATATTGGACGAAGCTCACAAGTCCAACTACTCGATTCATCCTGGTGCAGACAAGATGTACCAAGATGTGAAAGGTTTCTATTGGTGGCCTAATATGAAGAGAGACATCGCTACTTATGTCAGCAAATGTCTAACTTGTTCAAAGGTCAAGGTTGAGTATCAAAAACCTTCAGGACTTTTGCAACAACCAGAGATGCCACAATGGAAATGGGAGCACATAACAATGGATTTTATCACAAAGCTACCAAAGACATCAACTGGTGTTGATTCAATTTGGGTGATTGTCGATAGACTGACGAAATCAGCCCACTTCATTGCTTTCAAAGAGACTGACAAACTCGAGAAACTGGCAAAGATCTATATCAAAGAAGTCATTTCTCGGCACGGTGTGCCACTATCAATTATATCTGATACAGATAGCAGATTCACATCTCGTTTCTGGCAAACGCTACAACTGGCTTTAGGTACTCGACTCGATATGAGTACGGCCTATCATCCGCAAACCGATGGCCAGAGTGAACGAACGATTCAGACGCTCGAAGATTTGCTACGAGCATGTGTGATTGACTTTGGAGGAAATTGGGATACTCATCTCCCATTAGCTGAGTTCTCCTACAATAATAGTTATCACACCAGCATACATATGGCACCGTTTGAAGCGCTGTATGGACGCAAGTGCAGATCTCCACTCTGTTGGGCAGAGTTGGATGACAGACAACTATCCGGACCCGAACTTGTCCAAGAAACTACAGACAAAATATCTCAAGTGCTGAACCGATTGAAAGCTGCAAGAGATAGACAAAAGAGTTACGCCGATAACCGCCGTAAACCTCTTGAGTTTCAAGTAGGAGACAAGGTTCTACTCAAAGTATCGCCTTGGAAAGGGATAGCACGATTTGGCAAACGAGGAAAACTGAACCCACGATATGTTGGACCTTTTGAAATCCTTGCTAGGATTGGTCCTGTCGCTTATAAACTCAAACTACCACAAGAGCTTAGTAGTATTCACGACACTTTTCATGTTTGTAATTTGAAGAAGTGTCTGTCCGACGAAACATTAATCATACCTCCTGACGAAGTTTTCATTAACTCAAAGCTTAACTTTGTGGAGGAACCAATCGAAATAGCTGATAGGAAAACGCAAAGACTGCGAAACAAACGAATCAAACTCGTCAAAGTTCGATGGAATTCGAAGCATGGCCCAGAGTTTACTTGGGAACGTGAGGATGAGATAAGAAAGAAGTACCCTCACTTATTTGAACAAGCGACCCGCACGAATAACTCTAATTAAATCTCGGGACGAGATTTCGCTAACGGGGGGAGAATGTGACAATCCTCCAATTAGGGTATTTGTTTAACCTAATTTCATGTATTACCTAGAGTAATTCCCTGACTAAGTGAATTCAAACTATTTTGTGTATAAGTTCTGTGTAACTTACTATGTGTTATGTGATATATTTGATTGTAGTTATATGTGTATATATATATAATTTCGTACGAAATAAATATATCAAACTCTTTGAATTGAACACGATAATATTGGTGATACAAAATAATTAATAATTCGAAAATTATTAATTACAACTATTATATAATTATATTATTGAAATAATATAATAAATTATACGTTTTATAATAAACGTATTAATCGCGAATAATTAAGTTCCGAAATGAACTTCGAAAATACTTTTGAGTAATTTTTATATTGAAATTATTATATAAAAGTATTACAACGAAAAGAAAACGAAAGATTTAGACGATTTTGGTTACGCGTTACACGAACAGAAACAATTTTAAAACGCGCTTAGAGGTTCAAAATAATAAAAGTATTATTTCGTAAGTTACTGTTTTAATGTATAGAACATTACCTCAAAATATGATTTCCAAAATTGACTGAAATCTGGCACGCGTTTTAACTATACAGTACTTTTACTGTAAACAATTTTATTATACTTTTGCCAAAGTATTTCGAGTATATGATTATCAATTACTAAGTTCGATATATAAAGAAAACTAACGCAAAATTTTATTATACATAAAGTACCACAAATTATACCCGTACACGAAATTAACGGGCTAAAAACTACCAATATCACACCACCAAAATATCTGCTCGACATATTTGTACGCACACCTTACCTCCCTTTTGATTTAAAAATCTGATATATGCTCCCTCTCTCACAAACTTATTCACCAAACTTTTCATCACCAATAATTCACACACTACACCTTCACTTGTTCTCTTTGGTTCTTTGTGATATTCAACAACAAGAACAGAGGGAGTAACATCAGCAGGAAGAAAGCAACATCAATATCACCTTCATCTTCTTCATCATCTCAAAACACAAACATCAAACACTTCACAAAAATGATCACATAATCATCATCATCATCATCAACGATCGTCATTATCATCACCATCATCTCAGAATCATCATCAATCTCCATCTTTAACATCATTGTGAGGAAATTCTCCATTTTATTTCATTTCTATAATTTCTTCAAATTATGATAATTGTTGATGATTGTTGTTATAAGTTGTTAAAAACATGTTACAAAGAGTTTATACAACATATTAAGGTGTTTGATCATGTTAAAATCGGTTATATATAAAAACCCGTACGTATTTGTCATAACAGAAAACGACCAGAACCTGCAAAACCATTGAATCCGGCGGATTCAAGCGAATCCGGCGGATTCCCAGCTGAAACTCAGATGAATACGGCGTATTCCCACCTTCGACCGCATACAAACCTCGGCTAAAACGATGAACGAGTAAAAGACATACTTGAATCCGGCGGATTCATGTGAATCCGGCGGATTCCCCACATTTGAAACGAATACGGCGGATTCATGTGAATCCGGCGTATTCCCCTATTTTGGCCCGAATCCGGCGGATTCACCGGAATCCGGCGGATTCCCCCACTGGTCCAGCTGTTGACTTTTGCATTTTTAAATAATGTACGAACTAAAAATCGTTATATGAACCGAGACTTATTACTTGACTATATTGCTACAACGAGACCTTGTATTAATATGGAGACGACTATGAGACATAATTATATCCGCGACATAAATTAATACGGACATTTAGAACGCAACAAAACTTCGAAATAATTACAAAACATATATATGCAAACGAACGGACAATATATATATAACGTGTAACACCTGCTAAATTAGGATAATTATTTATGCCTAATTGATTGTAACTAGTTGTAATTAGTATGTAATAGGACTAATTACAGGCTCTATTTGTATATATATAAGTTGATTTATATATATATGTGTGTTTTTACGCGATTTGGATAAATCGTACTAATTAACCGGACGGAGTCCGACACAATTATTTTGACGTTGGTGACAGAAACTTACCTAAATAATGAGAACGTATTTTATTATATAAAATACACAGCGAACAAACACTAATTATAATATCGCGACGACATTTTAAATAATTTAACGAATACGTATTAAACGCGAGTTAAGAATTTTAATACTTCGATGAATGTTTTTATAATTAATTTCAAGGTATTTCATTAAAATATTCCCGTCACCTTTTAAAAATATAACTGCTTGAATTAACGTTTAAACGACGGATTAAACGAACACCGCGCGAGGCGCAGTGCGCAGACTGGAAATGGTGGAGGATATTACCTCCCACCAATTCCCTTTTCTTTCTTTATTTCATTTTCTCTCTCTCTCCTCTCTTCTCTTTTCTCTCAAATTTCATCACCAAAAATCTTACAAAACCGCAAAATAAACATACTAAACGACGCCGGATCATACCACCTCTTTAGAGAAAAACGTTCACCACTTCGCGATCTACAATCCTATCTTTCCGGAATTTCATTTCGGCAAATCGTAAGTTCCCGACAAAACCCGAAACTCTCCGTTTTTACTCATTTTTACGTTTTTATGGTTTATATATGCTTAAAATGTCCAAAAATGGGTTGGGTAAAAGATTTTGGACCTAACGGAAGTTTTTCGACCGATTTTCCGGCCACCAAATTCCGATCAGACCGCTACGTCGCAGAGACGCTGGACTATCTGCGACGTAGCTCAAAACGTCGCATTATGTGGCCAACGTCGCACTTAGCGACGTCGCGGCCTACGTCGCACAAAAATCCCAACGTCGCACTAGCGACGCAGCCTATTACGTCGCATTAACTTGCGGACGTCGCACATAGCGACGTAGACTTTTACGTCGCAAACCGAACCTACGTCGCATTGATTTTGCGAAGGTCGCATCATGCGACGTACCTCCCTACGTCGCACCCTACGTCGCATGCTACGTCGCATGCTACGTCGCACAAACCAGAACCTTGAAAAGTCAGATTTTACTAAGTGTCGAACTTACACAACTTCAAATACTTATGTCATACGACTGAACAAACGTCATAGAACATACTTTCTATTACAATCACACTAAATTGCGTTATAAATGATAACACTTTGAATCATTTTTACAAACCGTCACCAACGGGCCATATTTGTTTTCAAACTACAAACGGATTACTAAACAAACACTTGGATATAATGAGTTGTGTAAACAACTAGCCTAGATGGTCTTGCGAGACATCTACTTACTTAACTTTATATGTTTAGGCATTTGAAGGTTACGGGTTCGGAGAACCTACGGTTGATATTACTTACTCGTTTATTGATATAAACGTACTTGCAAAGACTCAGGTGAGTCTTACGGCCCCACTTTTACTGTTTTATCTTATTGGGGGAGATACATGCTACTACTTTTTCTTGAACACAAGTACTAAACTGTTTACTATACCAAACGGAATTGCATGAGTTGTTACTATTTACAGAAGTCTCTCCATCATTTATCGTTAGTTATGGACTTAAGCGCGAACAGTAGTTAATGGATCCATTAGGGAAATGACCCTCCCCACCCGGGGCAGTAGCGCTGCCACGTACCGATTTACACGTATAAACGGGTGACAACTTATTCGTTACGGATGCTTGCTCACTTACGAGCATGTCACGGGAGCAAACATATTATTTACGGGTTAAGCTTCGATTATGAGCCTCATGGCAACGGTATAAACTTATTTATTTACATTTGCTGGATTGCAAATACTGATTTTACGATTGCTGGATTGCAATGGCTGATTTTACGCCTACGGGCACTACTAATGAAATCTCGTGTTCAAAGCCGATATTAATTACAAACCTGTGAGATTCACCAACCTTTTGGTTGACACTTTTTAGCATGTTTTCTCAGGTACCCGGATGGAGTAGGATTACTCCAGGATTTTAGCTAGAGTCGCATGATTTCAACACAACTGCATTAACGGAGATTCTTAGCATTATCTTTTGTATATTTTGATTATGTAATAGAATCTCCCGCTATACGCGTGGACTCTAGGGGAAACTACATTTTGTATACGAAAACACTAAGTTTTCAAACATTATATCTATGGAATGTAACTAATTTACAAAACGTCTCATTTAGAGGTCGTTTGCTTTATCTTTGTGCTGTGATATTTAATTAGTAACACCCCAAACTATGCTTCCGCAAAACAGTGAATTTCGGGGGTGTTACAGATTGGTATCAGAGCCTAAGGTTATAGTGAACTAGGTTGCATTAGTGGGCCTAGACTATGACCATTAGGCAGTATTTCCTTATTAGGCATGATTGGTTCAGGAATTTCATCATACGACTTTAATTTAACATAGCTTGATCAACTATGTACAATTAAGGGAAGATGATGTGAGGTCTGAAATGGCTATGTCGAACAGGAATGCGTTAGTTGACTCTGACCACGAGGGAACCGAGACTCTTACTTGTTATGTGCTAGACATACACTAGGCTATTATATATTGAATATATATATGAATAGGCCACGCACGTAAACACACTCGCTATAGAGATAGCCGACGTTTCTCTGGTGACACTTACGAATTCCTCTCAGCGGTTTGCACCGACCATAACAGACTTGGTTTCCGTCACACCACCTTGTGGCGCACTCTAATGATTTTATGAAAATCACATCTAACACCCGGAAGCAACGTACTTCCAAGGACTAAAATCCTCTCTCTGTCATTTCTATAGAACTCAAAGCCACGAACTCCCAAATGGACGACTACATGTCTGATAGTGACCAAGTCCACGGGGAACAAATCCAGTACACGTATCTCGATGAGGACATCGTACCAGAAGAAGAAATCATGCTGGAGGGAAACGAAAATCAGAATTTCGGAATGACTGGCATCGACATAGAAGAATATGAAAGAGTGCGAGATCAGGCCGTGGGACTTGACGGCCGAAATTGGGCACTTAAGCGTAAGTGCATAGACTATGAACAAAGATTGAGAATCTCAAACCGATCTGTCCCTACACGAATCAAAGATAAGATCCGTTACTGGAAGAAAGTAGCCACCAACCTAACCCGTAGGACCAAAACATGGATCAAACGTTTGGGCAAGAAATCAACGGAGGAGACTAGGTACCGCTCCACGACTCAAAGATACAGGGACATGCTCGAGGCACGCTACCACCCACACGACCTGAACCTGGAGTCGGAAGACGAATCCGAAAGCCAGGAACCTTAACTAAGAATGAACCAACCGACTAGCAGAAACTGTGGACCGCCTTGGCACGCTATGGAACAAATTAATCTACATTAAGATTAGTGTAGCTTTCGTCTTGTAATCTATCGCGTAATCTAGGGACTATCTAGCACTACTCTATAAACTAGTCGGATGTAACCATTCCCGACACCTTTTGTAATATCTCTGTAAGATGTAACTTTTAAACTCACTTTATCTATCAGATATCCTTTGTTATCTCAACTCACATTAATTGTCATTTTCCATGTTGATGTTATGTATTACTGCTTTTATACATGTACATCTGTGACAATTACCAGCTCATACAAAATCTCATGTATCTTCATTTCTTTTATTGAAGAATCATGCCGCCAAAGACACGACCATACACCGATGCCCAGATTACCTCCCTTATAACCCAGGCTGTTACTGAAGCCTTGGCTCGGAATACTCCACCAAATTCCTCGAGGAACAGCGATGCCGCTGAAACCACTACTGCTAAACCCTGTTCATACAAAGACTTTCAGAACTGCAAACCTCTAAACTTTGCAGGTACCGAGGGAGCTATCGGTCTAGTACGCTGGATCGAGAAAGTTGAGTCTGTATTTCTTATCTGCAACTGTGCGGAGGGAGATAAGGTTAAGTTCTCCGTTAGTACTTTTACTGACACCGCACTCACCTGGTGGAACACTTATGCCCAGACTGTGAGTGTTGCTACTGCTTACCAACTCCCGTGGGAGGAGTTGAAGAAGATGTTGAGGGGCGAGTATTGCCCCAGGGATGAATTGAAACAACTAGAAGTGGAATTTTGGAACCATAAGATGCAAGGTAATGATATCACCGGCTACACCAACCGTTTCCACCAACTGGCATTTCTGTGCCCAACCATGGTCGATCCTGAGTACAAGAGGATCGAGAAATTCGTTGATGGTCTTCCTGAGAGACTCCAAGACCTGGTTACTTCTTCCAAACCGGGTACTATTCAGAGCGCCATCCGTATGGCCCATGAGTTAACGGCAAATTCTGTCCGCCGCGGCACAACTTCAACCCCATCTGCAAACAACAAACGCAAGTGGGAAGGAAACCCCAACTCATCCAACCAAACCTTCAACAAAAAGCCTGAGTACATTAAGGCTTATACATCTGGAACTTCGGAGAAGAAAGGGTACAGCGGGAGCAGACCCTACTGTCCCAAATGCAACCGCCACCACGACGGTTCTTGCCCTTGCTCCAACTGCAAACGGTTCGGGCATCTAGCCAAGGATTGCCGAATCAACATTTCTACCCCCAACACTAATGCACCAAAGGCCTGCTTTGGGTGCGGAAATACAGGGCATTTCAAGAAAGATTGCCCAAAACTGAAAAGCAACAACAACCCTGCTCGCGGCAGATCATTCGTTATCAAGGCTGGGGAAGCCAGACAAGACCCGAACGTCGTGACGGGTACGTTCCTTCTCAACGACCTTACTGCTTCTGTGTTATTTGATACCGGTGCCGATAGAAGCTTCATATCTGAGAAATTTAGCCCTTTACTTGATATTACTCCCACTGCCTTAGATGCTAAATACATTGTAGAATTAGCTAACGGCAAACTGATTGAGACTGATAGCATCATACACAACTGTACACTTAACCTCACGAACGAAACGTTTTCCATTGATTTAATCCCTGTCGAGATCGGCAGCTTCGATATTATTGTCGGTATGGATTGGTTATCCAAGCACCGAGCTGAAATCATCTGTCATGACAAACTCGTTCGTATACCTCTTGTCTCCGGTGGAACCTTAGTCCTACAAGGGGAGACCGGCAGACGGAATCTAAATATCGTATCTTGTCTGAAAACTAGAAAATATCTACGAAAAGGGTATCAAGCCATCCTCGCACATGTAACGGAGAAGAAGTCGGAGGAGAAGCGACTTGAGGATGTTCCGATCGTGCGGGATTTCCCGGAAGTCTTTCCTGAAGACTTGCCCGGACTGCCGCCACCTAGACAAGTTGAATTTCAAATCGAACTTGTGCCCGGAGCTGCACCCGTGGCACGAGCCCCTTACCGTTTAGCACCATCCGAAATGCAGGAGTTGTCTAACCAACTACAGGAACTCCTGGACAGAGGATTCATTCGACCAAGTTCCTCACCTTGGGGAGCTCCGGTCTTATTCGTGAAAAAGAAAGATGGATCTTTCCGCATGTGTATTGACTACCGAGAGCTGAATAAGCTAACCATAAAGAATCGGTACCCTCTTCCTAGAATCGATGACCTGTTCGACCAACTCCAGGGATCGAGTGTTTACTCAAAGATTGATCTACGGTCGGGTTATCATCAACTCCGAGTCCGTGACAATGATATCCCAAAGACAGCTTTCCGAACTCGTTATGGGCATTATGAATTCCAAGTGATGCCATTCGGATTGACCAACGCTCCGGCCGTATTCATGGACCTTATGAATCGGGTGTGCAAACCATATCTTGACAAATTCGTCATTGTGTTCATCGATGATATCCTGATTTACTCTCGAAACGAACAGGAACATGCTCAACATCTGAAAACCATTCTAGGACTTCTGAAACACGAAGAGTTATATGCCAAATTCTCTAAGTGTGAGTTCTGGATTCGAACCGTTCAATTCCTCGGGCACGTGATTGACAGCCAAGGAATTCATGTTGATCCCGCCAAGATTGAAGCAATCAAGGGCTAGGAGTCACCGACCACTCCAACCGAAGTGAGACAATTCTTAGGTCTTGCTGGTTATTACCGCCGATTCATCGAAAACTTTTCAAGAATAGCTGTTCCCCTAACCACACTAACTCAGAAGGATAAGAAGTTCGATTGGACGGATAAACAGGAGTCAGCCTTCCAGCTATTGAAAAACAAACTTTGCAGTGCACCAATCTTGTCCTTACCCGAGGGCACCGCCGATTTTGTAGTTTACTGCGACGCCTCACACCAAGGACTTGGTTGTGTGTTGATGCAACGGGAAAAAGTCATTGCCTATGCCTCACGACAACTGAAAATCCACGAGAAAAACTATACGACCCACGACCTCGAGTTAGGTGCTGTGGTCTTCGCATTGAAAATCTGGAGACATTATCTCTACGGTACGAAAAGCACTATCTTTACCGATCACAAAAGTCTCCAACACATATTCGATCAGAAAGATCTAAACATGAGGCAACGTCGCTGGGTTGAGTTACTTAGTGACTACGACTGCGAGATCAAATACCATCCGGGCAAGGCGAACGTAGTTGCCGATGCCTTAAGCCGAAAAGAACGAGTGAAACCCCTTCGAGTTCGAGCACTTTCTATGACAATTCATAACGAGCTTCCTGCTCAAATCCTTACCGCTCAACTTGAAGCACTCAACGATGAAAACTTGAAAAATGAAGACTTGCGAGGCTTGGATAAACAATTCGAAATCAAACCCGATGGAACTCGATACTTCTCTAACCGGGTGTGGTTACCCAAATTCGGAAACTTTCGAGATTTGGTGATGGCTGAAGCTCACAAATCTCGATACTCAATACATCCTGGATCTGACAAGATGTATCATGACGTCAAAGGGTTGTATTGGTGGCCTAACATGAAAGCTGACATCGCCTTGTACGTCAGTAAATGCCTAACCTGTTCCAAAGTAAAGACCGAACACCAAAGACCCTCTGGGTTGCTTCAACAACCTGAAATTCCTCAATGGAAATGGGAACAGATTTCCATGGACTTCATTACCAAACTACCGAAAACTTCGAGTGGTTGCGATACCATTTGGGTGATCGTGGACCGTCTCACGAAATCTGCTCATTTTCTGGCCATCAAGGAAACCGACAAGATGGAGCGTCTGACTCGCATCTATGTCAAAGAAATCATCTCACGACACGGGGTACCTATCTCGATCATCTCGGATAGGG
Source organism: Helichrysum umbraculigerum (assembly GCA_949592205.1). Taxonomy (NCBI): domain Eukaryota; kingdom Viridiplantae; phylum Streptophyta; class Magnoliopsida; order Asterales; family Asteraceae; genus Helichrysum; species Helichrysum umbraculigerum. The sequence continues at coordinate 8,670,987 of CATIUR010000008.1, forward strand.
ACAGCCGTTTTACTTCTAACTTTTGGCAATCGCTACAGAAATCTCTTGGTACTCGTCTGGATATGAGTACTGCTTATCACCCGCAAACCGATGGCCAAAGCGAGCGAACTATTCAAACACTGGAGGATATGCTACGAGCCTGCGTAGTCGACTTCGGTACTTCTTGGGAAAATCATTTACCGTTGTGCGAGTTCTCGTACAACAACAGTTATCATACCAGCATAAAGGCTGCACCCTTCGAGGCACTTTACGGACGTAAGTGCCGATCACCTGTCTGTTGGACTGAGTTAGGAGAATCCCAACTCACGGGTCCAGAAATCATTCAAGAAACTACTGAGAAAATCGTTGGTATTCAAAACCGGCTGAAAGCCGCACGTGATCGTCAGAAAAGCTATGCTGACGTGAGACGCAAACACCTTGAGTTCCAGGTAGGAGACAAGGTACTTCTCAAAGTGGCACCGTGGAAAGGTGTTATTCGATTCGGGAAACGAGGCAAACTAAATCCTAGATATATCGGACCATTCGAAATCCTTGAAAGGATTGGTCCAGTGGCATATCGCCTGCAACTTCCTGCTGAACTTAGCAGCGTACACAACACATTCCACATTTCTAACTTGAAGAAATGTCTGTCTGACGAGACGCTGATTATACCGCTCGACGAAATTCAAATCGATGATAAACTTCATTTCGTCGAGAAACCTTTGGAAATCATGGACCGAGAGGTCAAGCAATTGAAACAGAGTCGTATTCCCATAGTAAAAGTCAGGTGGAATTCTAGGCGCGGCCCTGAGTTCACCTGGGAACGGGAAGACCAAATGCGACAGAAATACCCACATCTCTTCCCAGACAACGCACCGTCCGTGCACTCAAGCTAATTTCGGGACGAAATTTCTTTAACAAGGGGAGAATGTAACACCTGCTAAATTAGGATAATTATTTATGCCTAATTGATTGTAACTAGTTGTAATTAGTATGTAATAGGACTAATTACAGGCTCTATTTGTATATATATAAGTTGATTTATATATATATGTGTGTTTTTACGCGATTTGGATAAATCGTACTAATTAACCGGACGGAGTCCGACACAATTATTTTGACGTTGGTGACAGAAACTTACCTAAATAATGAGAACGTATTTTATTATATAAAATACACAGCGAACAAACACTAATTATAATATCGCGACGACATTTTAAATAATTTAACGAATACGTATTAAACGCGAGTTAAGAATTTTAATACTTCGATGAATGTTTTTATAATTAATTTCAAGGTATTTCATTAAAATATTCCCGTCACCTTTTAAAAATATAACTGCTTGAATTAACGTTTAAACGACGGATTAAACGAACACCGCGCGAGGCGCAGTGCGCAGACTGGAAATGGTGGAGGATATTACCTCCCACCAATTCCCTTTTCTTTCTTTATTTCATTTTCTCTCTCTCTCCTCTCTTCTCTTTTCTCTCAAATTTCATCACCAAAAATCTTACAAAACCGCAAAATAAACATACTAAACGACGCCGGATCATACCACCTCTTTAGAGAAAAACGTTCACCACTTCGCGATCTACAATCCTATCTTTCCGGAATTTCATTTCGGCAAATCGTAAGTTCCCGACAAAACCCGAAACTCTCCGTTTTTACTCATTTTTACGTTTTTATGGTTTATATATGCTTAAAATGTCCAAAAATGGGTTGGGTAAAAGATTTGGACCTAACGGAAGTTTTTCGACCGATTTTCCGGCCACCAAATTCCGATCAGACCGCTACGTCGCAGAGACGCTGGACTATCTGCGACGTAGCTCAAAACGTCGCATTATGTGGCCAACGTCGCACTTAGCGACGTCGCGGCCTACGTCGCACAAAAATCCCAACGTCGCACTAGCGACGCAGCCTATTACGTCGCATTAACTTGCGGACGTCGCACATAGCGACGTAGACTTTTACGTCGCAAACCGAACCTACGTCGCATTGATTTTGCGAAGGTCGCATCATGCGACGTACCTCCCTACGTCGCACCCTACGTCGCATGCTACGTCGCACAAACCAGAACCTTGAAAAGTCAGATTTTACTAAGTGTCGAACTTACACAACTTCAAATACTTATGTCATACGGCTGAACAAACGTCATAGAACATACTTTCTATTACAATCACACTAAATTGCGTTATAAATGATAACACTTTGAATCATTTTTACAAACCGTCACCAACGGGCCATATTTGTTTTCAAACTACAAACGGATTACTAAACAAACACTTGGATATAATGAGTTGTGTAAACAACTAGCCTAGATGGTCTTGCGAGACATCTACTTACTTAACTTTATATGTTTAGGCATTTGAAGGTTACGGGTTCGGAGAACCTACGGTTGATATTACTTACTCGTTTATTGATATAAACGTACTTGCAAAGACTCAGGTGAGTCTTACAGCCCCACTTTTACTGTTTTATCTTATTGGGGGAGATACATGCTACTACTTTTTCTTGAACACAAGTACTAAACTGTTTACTATACCAAACGGAATTGCATGAGTTGTTACTATTTACAGAAGTCTCTCCATCATTTATCGTTAGTTATGGACTTAAGCGCGAACAGTAGTTAATGGATCCATTAGGGAAATGACCCTCCCCACCCGGGGCAGTAGCGCTGCCACGTACCGATTTACACGTATAAACGGGTGACAACTTATTCGTTACGGATGCTTGCTCACTTACGAGCATGTCACGGGAGCAAACATATTATTTACGGGTTAAGCTTCGATTATGAGCCTCATGGCAACGGTATAAACTTATTTATTTACATTTGCTGGATTGCAAATACTGATTTTACGATTGCTGGATTGCAATGGCTGATTTTACGCCTACGGGCACTACTAATGAAATCTCGTGTTCAAAGCCGATATTAATTACAAACCTGTGAGATTCACCAACCTTTTGGTTGACACTTTTTAGCATGTTTTCTCAGGTACCCGGATGGAGTAGGATTACTCCAGGATTTTAGCTAGAGTCGCATGATTTCAACACAACTGCATTAACGGAGATTCTTAGCATTATCTTTTGTATATTTTGATTATGTAATAGAATCTCCCGCTATACGCGTGGACTCTAGGGGAAACTACATTTTGTATACGAAAACACTAAGTTTTCAAACATTATATCTATGGAATGTAACTAATTTACAAAACGTCTCATTTAGAGGTCGTTTGCTTTATCTTTGTGCTGTGATATTTAATTAGTAACACCCCAAACTATGCTTCCGCAAAACAGTGAATTTCGGGGGTGTTACATAACGAGACGTATAAAATGGAACGATTTAAATTATCTAGTACAACTATATACGACAAACGAAAAACATGTTATATTTTGTATAACTAACCAAGTTATGTTTTTGAAAATATAAACAATGACTAAGTTTTATTCGCGACAATTAACAAACGACATATGTGAACAATATAACAAAGCTATATTGATAAATAATATAATTATGCTTTGAAAACGTAATTGATAACAACGACAACTACATTTATATCTATATACATACACTCGACATTTATGATATATGTATATATGGATATTAATAATTGTAACACCCGCCAAATTAGGACTAGTAATTAGTGCCTAATCATATGTTAATACATGTAATTAGTTCCTTGTTAGGCTAATTAATGTATCGAATTATATATATATTGTTGAATATATACGAAAATGCGATTTGGTTAAATCGTACACAATTTAAATCGAATGTATTTCGATCAATTTTTATACGGACGTTGGTGACTAATTTTATTAAATAACGTTGTTACGTCAAAAATATTATTATAATAATATTTCGTATCTATTCGTATCGTACAAACAAACCTTATACAATTCAAATATTAAAACGCGCAAATTAAATAAACTAACTTACCATTTTATAACTCAAATATAAATTAAATTGAAAAATATTTAAATAAACGTTCGCGTAAAAATTTGTATTTTAAAACGTACATTTAATATTTAAAATAATTATTTAACGTTTAAACGACGGAGCAAACGAACACCGCACGGAGAACGGGGACTGAAAGTTGGAGGTTAAACCCCCAACTCCCATCTTTTTCTTTCATTTCACTTTCTCTCTCTATCTCTTTCTTCTCTCTTTTCTCTCAACTCCACCAACCACCACCATCTCCCAAAAACGCACTAAATCGCAAAATAAACATATCAAACGACTTCGGATCTTCAAGATTTTTAGAGATTCACGACCACCGCGACACGATCTATCATCCTATCTTTTCGGATTTCTCATCCGATACTTTGTAAGTTTCCGACAAATCCCGAAATCTCTCGTTTTTAAGTGTTTTCACTTTCTTGTAGTTTGTAACAACTTAAAATGTCCCTATATGGGTTGGGTAAAAGAATCGGACCAAACTATGGCCGGAAAACTCGTTTTTGGCTCAAAAACCCGTCAACAGCTTTAAGTGTCGCAACGAAGCATGCAGTATAGCGTCACTTCGTGCGTCACTTAAGTGACGCATTGAGTGTCGCTAAAAGTCCAAATTTTGCGTCACTTGCCTAAGTGCCGCATAAAACCCTCTTTTTCCGTCACTACCTAAGTGACGCATTTTCAATACCCGTCACTAATGACCGACACTTATAGCGTCACTTGCCTAAGTGACGCCTATCATCAAACTTGATTTCACCCGTCACTCACCTTAGTGACTCATGACCTTTATACCGACACTTACAACCGACACTTCCTCAAGTGTCGCACTCTATGCGTCACTTGCACAAGTGACGCTATTATTCTGAATCAGTCATTTCATGCGACACTTCCTAAGTGTCGCCTAAACCCATGAGTGACGCATATAGTGTCGCATAAAACAGCAGGTTTTCTAACTAAAATTTCACTAAGTGTCGAACTTTTACAACTCCGATTCCTTATATGATACGACTTATAAAACACTTTGGGACACTTTTGTAAGTGCAAAACATCAATAACTTGATAATAATACTTGAAGTTTATTATTTCAAACTCGTCACCAACGGGTCGTACACTTTTCAAATACTTAAACATATCAACCAAATAGTGGATATTTGGACATTATAGTTGGACGAACAACTACCGGGGTGATCTTTTGAGATACCCAATCATATTTATAACCATCACGTGTCGTGGACACCCTCAGGTTACAAGTCTTTGGACTTCATTTCGGCTAATCAACTTACGTTTGTTTAAACGCATTCAGACTCAGGTGAGTCTCATAGCCCCTCTTTTTACTGTTTTACTCAGGGGTGTGATATACTGCTCAAACTTTTAACATGTGAACGCAAGTACCAACTTTTCATATACTACATGAGTTTTTCGAAACTAATCATTTGAAAGTCCTCCGTCAGCATAGTTGTTAATACATTGTAGCGTGAATATTAGTATATGGTACCATATAGGATTGACCCTCCTCGTCCGGGTTAGCAAGCACTAACCGGGTAAACGGACGTACTAATATTTGGGAAGACGAATGTTGATTAGGCATTCGTGGAGGCACCTCGCCCGGAATTCTCTATAGGGGACCCGGCCCTCGAGTTAAGCTCAACTATGTGCTCATGGCTGTATACACGATGATTATCATTTAATTGCTGGATGCAATTCACTATTTAAATCTTGCGGTTCATACGATATTACTTGATTTCAAACCTGTGAGCTCACCAGCTTTATAGCTGACCTTTTAGCATATATCGCAGGTACCCAGCAGTAGGATGTTTCTGCTTCAGGATTTAGCTCGAGTCAGCATACAGACGATTGAGATTTTCTTGCATTAGTATATTTTGTATAAGTACTTATGTACTGAAATCTCATTATATTTAACTCGAGCTATGTAAAGCTTTAAATGTTGTAAACATTTCAATTATCAATATATTTTGTTAAAACGACGCATATAGAGTCGTTTGCTATTTATCTTTGTGCTTTGTTATTGATTAGTAACACCCAAATCAAGCTTCCGCAAATCATTAAATTTGGGGGTGTTACAGATTGGTATCAGAGCCTAAGGTTATAGTGAACTAGGTTGCATTTAGTGAGCCTAGACTATGACCATTAGGCAGTATTCCTTATTAGGTATGACTGGTTCAGGGATTACAGCATACGAGTTTAATTTAACATAGCCTGATCAACTATGTGCAATTAAACAAAGATGATGTAAGATCTGAAAGTAGTTATGGCTGAACAGGGTACAATAGAAGACTCTGACCTCGAGAGAACCGAGACTTGAACATGTTTATGCTAGACACTCAATAGGCTATATTATATAGGAGCTATATGAATATAGGCCTCAATCTTACTAACGCTTTGTCTCAGAAATGGCAAACATTCCATCAGATTCATCTCGTTCTCAATCCGGGTCGCAGAACCCAAGGGTAGCAAGGAGGAACAACAGGTTACCTCGAGCTGGCCCGTATCCCACTCACACCGCCTTGCCGGCCTTAGCCGCTAGGGTAAACCAACACGAGCAGCGACTTCGCACCATGGATGTCGTGTTGCAAGAAACGAACGAAAACTGGAGACTTACATCCCTTGAACGCATCGAACAGGTCTCCGACGACCTTGAAACCACAAACAACAACATGGATGTCCTTCGCAACCAAATTATAGAAATAAGGGTGGAAAATGCCCTTCTACAACAAAGGATGGAAGAATGTGAGCAACGCTCACATGAAGCAGAAGAGTATGCGCGCGGAATAACACAACGACTTGCGCTAGCAGAAGACAACGCCCGACAAACTAGCAGGCTTGCAAACACTGTGGACCGTCTTGTCACGATGATGGAACAAATTAATCTACGTCAAGACTAGTGTAGTCTTTGTCTTGTAATCTATCCTGTAATCTAGTAACTATCTACGCGCTACTCTATAATTCAGTCGGATGTAACAATTCCCGACATCTTTTGTAATACATCTGTAGGATGTAACCTTTGAACTCGTATTAGCTATCAAATATTTCTTGTTGTTCAACTCATATTAATTGCCATAATTCTTTTTCATATTGATGTTATGTATTACCACCTTCATACATGTACATCTGAAATAAATACAATTTTCTTACAAAATCTCATGTATCTTCATTTCTTTTATTGAAGAATCATGCCGCCAAAGACACGACCTTACACAGATGCTCAGATCACGTCACTCATAACCCAGGCTGTTACTGAAGCCTTGGCTCGGAATACCCCACCCAACTCCACAAGAAACAGCGATACCGCTGGAACCTCTGCCGTCAAACCTTGTTCTTACAAGGACTTCCAAAGCTGCAAACCCTCGAGCTTCAAGGGTTCTGAAGGAGCCATCGGACTGATCAGATGGTTCGAGAAAATGGAAACTATTTTCCGTGTTAGTAAATGCGCGGAGAACGACAAAGTAAACTTCGCCACCTGCTCTCTTGAAGATGATGCCCACTCTTGGTGGAATTCATATACCCAATCAGTGGGTGCTGACATTGCCTACCAACTCACTTGGGAGGAATTGAAGGCAAAACTCACTGCCAAATACTGCTCTATCGCCAAACTCCAAAAGCTAGATGAGGAGTTCTGGAACTTAAAGGTTCAGGGTGGTGATATCGATGGTTATACCACCAGGTTTCAACAACTAGCTGCCCTCCGCCCAGCTATGGTTAGCACTGAACCTGATAAAATTAGGAAGTACACCCTTGGTCTCCCTGATCCTGTTCGGGGACATGTCATCTCTTCAAAACCAACCACCATTGACGGTGCGATCCTATTGGCCCAAGACCTAATGTCCATGAGCCAAGATTCTGAACCACCCACTTCATCCTCCCATAACAACAAACGCAAGTGGTCTGACTACCACAACAACCCCTCCAACCAACAAAACAAGAAACCCGACACCATCAAAGCTTACAACACCACCACTGACATCATCCGGGGCTACACTGGGAGCAAACCCTATTGTCCCAAGTGCAGTCGCCACCACGAAGGTTCCTGTGGTCCCTTTTGCAACAACTGCAAGAGGTACGGCCACCTCACAAAAGATTGCCGCTCTCCTACCAACAACAATTCCAACAACAACACCAGACCACCCAAAGTATGCTTTGAGTGTGGGAAACCTGGGCATTTCAGGGACTCGTGCCCAAAACTGAAGAACAACAACAACAACAACAACCGCAACAACAGCAACAACAACAACACTCGCAGCAGAGCTTTTGTCATCAAATCTGGGGACGCCCGCCAAGACCCGAATGTGGTCTCGGGTATGTTCCTCCTCAACAACTTAACTGCTTCCGTTCTATTTGATACTGGTGCTGATAGAAGCTTTATCTCCGATGATTTTTGCCCATTACTTGACATCACTCCTGTTGCCTTAGATGTTAAGTACACTGTAGAGCTAGCAAATGGAAAACTTGTAGAAACCACCAGTGTGATACCTAATTGCACTTTAAACCTAGCTGACGAAACCTTTTCGATCGACCTTATACCCATTGAAATCGGAAGTTTCGACGTCATTATTGGAATGAACTGGTTGTCCAAACATCGAGCTGAAATCGTTTGTCACGATAAAATCGTCCGTATCCCACTCGCCGTTGGTGGAACCTTGATCATACAGGGGGAGACCGGTGGGACGGGACTCAATATAATCTCCTGCTTAAAAACCCGAAAATTCTGAGAAAGGGTTACCCTGCCATACTCGCACACATCACAGAGAAGAAGTCGGAGGAGAAGCGACTTGAGGATGTGCCAATTGTTAGAGACTTTCCCGAAGTCTTTCCGGAAGAATTACCTGGTCTACCTCCGCTTAGACAGGTTGAGTTCTCGATTGATCTTGTGCCGGGTGCCGCACCGGTGGCCCGCGCACCGTACCGTTTAGCCCCATCTGAACTTCAGGAGTTGTCCTCTCAGTTACAGGAACTTCTGGATCGAGGATTCATCAGACCGAGTTCTTCACCTTGGGGAGCTCCGGTCTTATTTGTCAAAAAGAAGGACGGTTCATTCCGAATGTGCATCGACTACCGAGAATTGAACAAATTGACCGTCAAGAACTGTTATCCACTTCCTCGCATTGATGATCTATTCGACCAACTTCAGGGTTCAAGTTTCTACTCAAAAATCGACCTGCGATCAGGCTATCATCAGTTACGAGTTCGCGACGCCGATATTCCAAAAACTGCTTTCAGAACTCGTTACGGGCACTACGAATTTCAAGTGATGCCCTTTGGTCTAACCAACGCACCGGCTGTATTCATGGACCTCATGAACCGGGTGTGCAAACCTTACCTCGATAAGTTTGTCATTGTCTTTATTGATGACATACTCATTTACTCGCGCAACGAGCAAGAACATGCGCAACACCTTAAGACCATCCTTGAACTACTTAGACACGAGGAGCTTTACGCTAAATTCTCTAAGTGTGAGTTCTGGATTCAAACCGTTCAATTTCTTGGTCACGTGATCGACAGTCAGGGAATTCACGTGGACCCATCAAAGATCGAGGCTATCAAAGACTGGCAAGCACCCACCTCTGCAACTGAAGTACGACAATTCTTGGGTCTTGCTGGGTACTATCGGCGATTTATCGAAAATTTCTCCAAAATAGCTCAACCACTCACGGTACTGACTCAGAAGGACAAAAGGTTCGATTGGACCGATAAACAAGAGTCAGCGTTCCAACTTCTGAAACAAAAGCTTTGCAGTGCTCCAATTATATCCTTACCCGAAGGCACCGATGACTTCGTGGTATACTGCGATGCTTCTCACCAAGGTCTTGGTTGCGTGCTGATGCAACGAGACAAAGTTATTGCCTATGCCTCACGACAGCTGAAAATTCATGAAAAGAACTACACCACTCACGATCTCGAACTTGGAGCTGTCGTTTTTGCTCTCAAAATCTGGAGACATTATCTCTACGGCACTAAGTGCACCATCTTTACCGATCACAAAAGTCTCCAACATATCTTCGATCAGAAGGATCTCAATATGAGGCAACGTCGATGGGTCGAGTTGCTTACCGATTACGATTGCGAGATCAAGTACCATCCAGGGAAGGCTAATGTTGTAGCCGATGCCCTCAGTCGAAAGGAACGACCAAAACCCCTTCGAGTCCGAGCCCTCAGTATGACCATTCATAACGATCTTACCATTCGAATTCATACCGCTCAGATCGAAGCTCTGAAATCTGAAAACATCAAAAATGAAGCCTTGCGGGGCATCGACAAACAATTTGAAATCAAACCTAACGGGATTAGGTATTACTCAAACCGAATCTGGTTGCCTAGTTTTGGGAACCTAAGAGACTTGGTGATGGACGAGGCTCACAAGTCTAAATATTCTATTCATCCGGGATCCGATAAGATGTACCACGGTATCAAGGAATTTTATTGGTGGCCAAACATGAAAGCCGAAATCGCCACTTATGTCAGCAAATGTCTTACTTGCTCGAAAGTTAAAACCGAACATCAGAAACCTCCTGGTTTACTCCAACAACCTGAAATCCCTGAATGGAAATGGGATCAAATTGCCATGGATTTCATAACCAAACTACCCAAGTCGTCGAGCGGTTGCGATACCATTTGGGTGATCGTCGATCGTCTCACCAAATCTGCTCATTTCCTGGCAATCAAAGAAAACGATAAAATGGAACGCCTTACACAAATCTACATCAAGGAAATCGTTTCTCATCACGGTGTTCCAGTCTCAATCATCTCTGACAGAGATGCCCGTTTCACTTCTCACTTTTGGCAATCACTACAGAAAGCTATGGGTACCCGTCTCGATATGAGTACCGCGTACCATCCTCAAACCGATGGCCAAAGTGAACGAACCATTCAAACACTGGAAGACATGCTACGAGCCTGCGTAGTTGATTTCGGTACAAACTGGGAAAAACATCTACCGTTGTGCGAATTTTCGTACAATAACAGTTATCACGCCAGCATTAAGGCTGCACCTTTTGAGGCACTGTACGGTCGTAAGTGCCGATCACCGATCTGTTGGACTGAGGTGGGAGATAGTCAACTCACTGGTCCTGAAATCATACACTCCACCACCGAGAAAATTGTGGAAATCCAAAACAGACTCAAAGCCGCACGTGATCGTCAGAAAAGTTATGCTGACGTGAGACGCAAACCACTCGAGTTCCAAGTTGGGGATCGAGTTCTCTTGAAAGTATCGCCTTGGAAAGGCGTCATCCGTTTTGGCAAACGCGGGAAGTTGAATCCCAGGTACATCGGGCCTTTTGAGATCCTTGAACGGATTGGCCCCGTAGCTTATCGATTGCAGCTGCCATCCGGACTCAGCAGCGTGCACCCTACTTTTCATATCTCAAATCTGAAGAAGTGTCTGTCTGATGAGACACTTATTATTCCATTAGATGAAATTCGTGTTGACGATAAACTTCATTTCGTTGAGGAACCCGCTGAAATTATGGACCGTGAGGTCAAACAACTGAAACAAAGTCGTATTCCCATCGTCAAGGTCAGATGGAATTCGCGGCGTGGTCCGGAATTCACCTAGGAACGGGAAGACCAAATGCGACTCAAATATCCTCAACTTTTCACTGATTCCACATCAAACACGACTTCGAACTAAATTTCGGGACGAAATTCTTCTAACAGGGGGAGAATGTAACACCCGCCAAATTAGGACTAGTAATTAGTGCCTAATCATATGTTAATACATGTAATTAGTTCCTTGTTAGGCTAATTAATGTATCGAATTATATATATATTGTTGAATATATACGAAAATGCGATTTGGTTAAATCGTACACAATTTAAATCGAATGTATTTCGATCAATTTTTATACGGACGTTGGTGACTAATTTTATTAAATAACGTTGTTACGTCAAAAATATTATTATAATAATATTTCGTATCTATTCGTATCGTACAAACAAACCTTATACAATTCAAATATTAAAACGCGCAAATTAAATAAACTAACTTACCATTTTATAACTCAAATATAAATTAAATTGAAAAATATTTAAATAAACGTTCGCGTAAAAATTTGTATTTTAAAACGTACATTTAATATTTAAAATAATTATTTAACGTTTAAACGACGGAGCAAACGAACACCGCACGGAGAACGGGGACTGAAAGTTGGAGGTTAAACCCCCAACTCCCATCTTTTTCTTTCATTTCACTTTCTCTCTCTATCTCTTTCTTCTCTCTTTTCTCTCAACTCCACCAACCACCACCATCTCCCAAAAACGCACTAAATCGCAAAATAAACATATCAAACGACTTCGGATCTTCAAGATTTTTAGAGATTCACGACCACCGCGACACGATCTATCATCCTATCTTTTCGGATTTCTCATCCGATACTTTGTAAGTTTCCGACAAATCCCGAAATCTCTCGTTTTTAAGTGTTTTCACTTTCTTGTAGTTTGTAACAACTTAAAATGTCCCTATATGGGTTGGGTAAAAGAATCGGACCAAACTATGGCCGGAAAACTCGTTTTTGGCTCAAAAACCCGTCAACAGCTTTAAGTGTCGCAACGAAGCATGTAGTATAGCGTCACTTCGTGCGTCACTTAAGTGACGCATTGAGTGTCGCTAAAAGTCCAAATTTTGCGTCACTTGCCTAAGTGCAGCATAAAACCCTCTTTTTCCGTCACTACCTAAGTGACGCATTTTCAATACCCGTCACTAATGACCGACACTTATAGCGTCACTTGCCTAAGTGACGCCTATCATCAAACTTGATTTCACCCGTCACTCACCTTAGTGACTCATGACCTTTATACCGACACTTACAACCGACACTTCCTCAAGTGTCGCACTCTATGCGTCACTTGCACAAGTGACGCTATTATTCTGAATCAGTCATTTCATGCGACACTTCCTAAGTGTCGCCTAAACCCATGAGTGACGCATATAGTGTCGCATAAAACAGCAGGTTTTCTAACTAAAATTTCACTAAGTGTCGAACTTTTACAACTCCGATTCCTTATATGATACGACTTATAAAACACTTTGGGAAACTTTTGTAAGTGCAAAACATCAATAACTTGATAATAATACTTGAAGTTTATTATTTCAAACTCGTCACCAACGGGTCGTACACTTTTCAAATACTTAAACATATCAACCAAATAGTGGATATTTGGACATTATAGTTGGACGAACAACTACCGGGGTGATCTTTTGAGATACCCAATCATATTTATAACCATCGCGTGTCGTGGACACCCTCAGGTTACAAGTCTTTGGACTTCATTTCGGCTAATCAACTTACGTTTGTTTAAACGCATTCAGACTCAGGTGAGTCTCATAGCCCCTCTTTTTACTGTTTTACTCAGGGGTGTGATATACTGCTCAAACTTTTAACATGTGAACGCAAGTACCAACTTTTCATATACTACATGAGTTTTTCGAAACTAATCATTTGAAAGTCCTCCGTCAGCATAGTTGTTAATACATTGTAGCGTGAATATTAGTATATGGTACCATATAGGATTGACCCTCCTCGTCCGGGTTAGCAAGCACTAACCGGGTAAACGGACGTACTAATATTTGGGAAGACGAATGTTGATTAGGCATTCGTGGAGGCACCTCGCCCGGAATTCTCTATAGGGGACCCGGCCCTCGAGTTAAGCTCAACTATGTGCTCATGGCTGTATACACGATGATTATCATTTAATTGCTGGATGCAATTCACTATTTAAATCTTGCGGTTCATACGATATTACTTGATTTCAAACCTGTGAGCTCACCAGCTTTATAGCTGACCTTTTAGCATATATCGCAGGTACCCAGCAGTAGGATGTTTCTGCTTCAGGATTTAGCTCGAGTCAGCATACAGACGATTGAGATTTTCTTGCATTAGTATATTTTGTATAAGTACTTATGTACTGAAATCTCATTATATTTAACTCGAGCTATGTAAAGCTTTAAATGTTGTAAACATTTCAATTATCAATATATTTTGTTAAAACGACGCATATAGAGTCGTTTGCTATTTATCTTTGTGCTTTGTTATTGATTAGTAACACCCAAATCAAGCTTCCGCAAATCATTAAATTTGGGGGTGTTACAATAATAACAACAACTAATATATATATTAGAATATATATATATTCAACTAATATGTATATAAATATACATACTTGAACTCAACGACTAATTGAAACGCAAACCTCACCAGCAACTGAAATATTATAAACATTTTAACTTAACAAATAATCCGTATACTTATACAAGTATTATTATTTGCGTCTAGGTATTTGATCGACGCTGTGGGATTATTTGCTAGCTATATATTTTGCTGAAGATTGCAAAACCGTGAGTTTACAGCCCCTAACTTTTATTGTTTTAAATGCTTTTAAAACCAGGGATGGAAAACATAGTACAATGTGATAACATGCTATATGCTTTATTGTATTGCGCTGCATGCTAATTTGTGAACTGATTAACATGATCGTTTTCATGCTATTAAACTTGAATTGTTAATATGAAAGGTGTTCATATTATAGTGTTGAACTTGAACTATTTCGATAAAATGTTTTCATATTGATTTAACTCGAACTAATTATATGAAACGTTTTCACAACATTTTGGGAATAAGACAACAGATCTTGGTACGATCCTAGGTTTACGCGAGGTAGTTGTAGTGCACATAAGTCCCAGTGCTTACAACCTATAACCATTAGCTAGGTGACTCTAGCCACTGAGTATACAGATAGTACTATCGATTTGACAACCCTCCCAGGATATTACTCGTTGGTCATTCCAACCCCATCGACGATAGTCGTAACGAGGAGTGTATACTTACCGTGTTACTGAGGCAACAACAAAACAACTAGTCGTGGTTTGGTTATAGTACTAGTGTCGTTACTTTAACTCTAAAGGTTTAGCTCACCTTAGAGGGATTATAGTCTAAATTTCCCACACAACTAAACAACTACACAATTTGATTTGGGAAGGGTATTCCCTGTGATGACTAATAGGACAGGTGTTCCTTTGAGATACTATTTTTAGGAAACGTTTACCTTAAATGGTTAAACTGGGTTTCCCACAAAAATAACTATTTATTGGAAAATGTTTGCTTGACTGCTAAACTTGATTTTCCTTAACTATTGAAATGGATATGTTTACTTATTTGATAAACCTGTATATCCTGCAACTACTTATTATGGAATGTTTATGATTAAACTTGTGTTTCCTACACAGATATTATTGTAGTAAGAATGACATTCTTACTAATCATAGGAATTGTTTTCTTTAAATAGAATTCTTGTGTTTCCTACCTTACACATAAATATTATGTTTGTGTACATGAATGATTTATATACAATTGATTTATTTCATTCACACTAAACCTGTGAATTCACTCAACATTCAATGTTGACGATTTACTATGTTTTTCAGGGAATTAGGACTCAGGTACTCCTGCATGCATAAAGGACGTAGGCAACCTGACTATTTATGATGCCACTTTTGGGACACATGGATTTCCTTTGTATTATCAATTTCATTGGTTATACTTATGAAATCCCTCTTTTATAAATATGTATTTTCAAATACTTAAGTTGTCTTTGACAACCCTACTTATGTACGACTTTATAAGTCGTATCTTTTGTAATAACTGTAAACTTATGGCATCTTAAATATTTGTATGTTCTGTATGATCATATACTCTGATACAATGAATGCACTATTGAATCTGTCCACCCCCGATGCTTAACATTTATTAAAATGCTTCCGCTAATTAACTAAAAGCTTCCGCTAAACACTTAATAAACACGATTACCGATTTGGGGGTGTGACATCATCCAATCTATTCACTAACTTTCCCATGAAAATAACTAAGACCAAAAGGATAGATTGTAGAAAGTGAACTGAAGTGATGTCTTCCTCCGGACACAGGCAGAATCAACCAAGCTACACCATATGTTGGGTGGAGATAATGGATGAGAATCCTAATCATCAAGAGCTGCTGATGTAGTTTAACTGCTCAAGATGATCCGAAAGTGCTGAATCAGACGACCATAAATCTTTATCACCCGATATTTTCTCTGACAAACTGATGAAATAAATTTGAAGTTGTTCTTATCGGCAGATATCTCTAGTTTCCATCTCATATATTCTGTATTCAAGGAAATTGTAAAGTATGGTTCTGGGATGTGGTGAATTTTGATGTGATCTACTCGATGAACTAGTCATAGACAACTAGAATGTGACCATCTATGTGCCAGAAAGAGCCATCTCTTCTCCTGAAAAGCAATGATCAAAAGTTTCCCAAATTTAATGAACTTGTAAGCTCCCCTTGTCGTCTTTCCACCATACTCAATAGCTCTTCATCCATAGGCTTCAGTCCCTGTTTAATAGAACAAACAAGATCTAACAAACTAGTGATCATTCTCCAGATCATAGATTCACTGGTTTGCTAAGGAACTAACAAAGTGAGTGCTTTGAAGAAACAAACCAGTGTATGACTTAGAGTTTGATCTTACACATAAAAGTGTTAGTTGCCTATAATTTCACTATAGCACAAACAACATTACTAGTATGAGCAATTAAATTAGGCAACCAAGTATAAAGATGTCCACAACACATATTTTTAAACGAGTTCGAGCATAATACACATATTGACATACCAATCATGTTTATCAGATAAACCATTTAAAGATCTTTGTATGTATGTTCAAAGAATTATATGTAAGTACCTCAAATGCTCGAAATATGTGAGTTGGAGTGTAAGATTACTAAGGCTGCTAATTCCCAGTTTGTGAGTGAAAGAATATTTAAGAACTTAAGATAATGGTAAAATGGATGTTGTAATAAAGTTCAAACAAGTGGGAGAAGGAAGTTTTGAAGGTTTTAATAAAAGTTTGAAGTTCATTTTGAAAATCATCCTTCTTAGTTCATAAAATGAAGAAAACTTTGATTATGCAATTTAGGGTTTCATTTTCCACTTATTCAGGTTAGCATACTACTTATTCTATTATTACGACTACTACTATTAAAACTATGTTAGACACGGGTTGCCTCCCGAGAAGTGCTTGTTTTTGTTCGAGTCTCTAGCTTGACTCTAACACTATATGTCAGGAGATCCTAGTGGCTTCCTTGCATCCATCAGTAGACACAAGTGGTAATATTGGTACATACCTAAGAAATTAAGGCAGGTTAAGGCTTGGGTATGTCCAATATGAGGAGATGATTCAAAGTGAGGGACTTGTTCTGCTAGAGGTATTACAAATCTCTCAACTTTTATTACCTCCGTGAGTTGGATGGGCAGAATGGGTTGGTCAAAGGTGTCCTTACCACTCCATGACGTATACGTCATTATGTTGTGGAGAGATGGTTTGTAAGGCAACCATGATGCAAAACCCACCTTACTTCTTATGGTCTTTGAGTTGGTGTGAATGTTGTACTCTGGGCATGGAGGTGGGACAGAGTCCATTAACGTCTCCAATCTTATAGCAACATTCTCATCAACTACTTGGGCAACTGGCTGGTCTAAGGTAGCAGGTTCAACTAGATCAATGGGTGATTCATCGAGAAATATATGTGGGATATCATCCACCAGAACTGGTTGTGCGATAGTATCAACCACTTCGGTTTGAATTGGGATGAGATCACTACTCGGAGTTGGCGTGCATTCCTCCGGTCCTTCTGAAGCTAAGTCTTATGGGTAAACATCCTCCTCCGGGTTCTCCATTTCTATCTCTTCGTCTACCTTGTCATACTCGTCACCCCGGCAGGAAGTTTCAAGTAGCAGTGGTTTGGAGAGTTCCTCTAGAATGAACTCCTCGTCGGCCTCCGACGTAGATAGGTTAAGAACGGGTGGAAGTGAGGATTTAGAAGATTGGGTAGGTGTAGGATTTGAAGAAGTTTTGCAACCAGTCTCATGAGAATGAAAGTCTGTGTCAAATGGAGTAGATGTGGTGTGTGGGTGCCTCTCGTCTTCCTGTAGCCTATGGTCAGTTGTAACTTGATCCTTAATTCCCTTACTTCTCACTTGGACTAGTGTTTGTATTTTAGACAGCCTATCATTGCATCTTCTAAGCATGTCGTCTTGTTCTTTAAGTAATTGTTCAAGTGGGTCGTAAGAGGGTGAGAAAGTAGCATTACTGCTGAGATAAGCTATGGGCATATCTCTCAAGTCAGAACTTTCATACGGTTGTAGTTCATGTACAGGGTAAGATGAGTGTGGGTAGACATTGAATGGTTCAGGATAGTAAGTTTGATGTTGTTGGACAGCATAAGGGTCATACTGGTATTGTGGTTGAGGATCTAAGCACCCTATGTTATCCGCACAATTCATACTATACCTTTGACATTCATTATCTAAGTTGGCATCACTCCTACGTCTATCTTGGATTGAATTAACAAGACTATCTAATTGATCTTTTAGTTGTTGTAAAGTTGCCATTGCCAAGTTATTAGTGAAGACAGCACAAGAAGAAGGTTTTTAGAATTAAAGTTGTAGTATGGAGGGAAGTTATTCTAAGCTAATCTAAGCTAATTATGCTAATCTACGGGCGGAAAGTAACTTCTGACAAGGACGGTGAATCCAAGTCAAAAAGGATCGCTTAAAAACTAATCTATCTAAACAGGCTCCGAATCGTACTACCGTCCCTGGTAGCGGCGCCAAAAACTTGTTACGCCCGAAATGGTCGTTCACGCAACGGACGCAACGGTGGGAGTTTTAAATTTATAAAAGTCGGGGGGAGCCTAATCCTCCGAACTACCTACTAATACTAGGTACGAATACCTGATATAAGTATGTGGTAAGGATGATCCAGGGTCGTTCCTCACAACGGCAGAATTGAAATAGAGCTAGTTCTGACAAATCGGTAATTAAGCTAGGGTTGGACAGATTTAAAGGTGATTGTTTTGGTTTTTATCTATTTATCTATTTAAACTACTAAAACTAAAAGAACATAAAAGTAAAAATGGAGGGTAGTGCTTGCTATGACTTCATTAGCTTATGTATGGGGTGATGTCTAAGGTTTAAGTATGAAAATGTCTTTTAAAGATTTGTGACTTGCTTTCGTCTAAGCATTCACAGTGTAAACACTAACACCCTACAGTTTGATTTCACAGACAGTATGTCACTGGGTTGCTAGGCTATGGTGATTCTGATCAGAGGAAGCTGCTCAACTCTTCAACACTTTCCATATGGTGGATTAGTGACCCTTCTTGGAATAGGATTCCTGGGCGCATGAGATAGAGTAACAGACCCACTAATGTTCTGATCGTTCTTAACACTGTGAGGATACTAAGACTAGACAAGGCATTTAAGATTAAGACTTGGTTTGGTGATTGCTAACTCTACATTAATGGTCTTTGTTTAGTCCAGAGCTGTGTGGTTCAACCAGGATGTGACACAGTCTTCAACCGACGACAGTTCCTTAGCTTTTCCCACATATTTAAACGCTATACGAAGTACTGTGCCGTTTTATGGTCTTTCCGGTGCCACATACTTTATGGTCACTCTGGACTTGTTTAACTAAGTTTGTATTAACGTTTAACCATCTATGATATAAACCAACCCTCACTACATTCCCAATAATTCCCTGATTGATTCACGGTGTACTATACAAAGGTTTAAACAGTATTTCCACAGCTACACAATTCAGACCATGTTGGTTTATTTGATTTGAAAACATAGATAGGTAGTGACCGGTTGATCAAGGTACATGACTCCTTGTCATACAGGTTCTAACCGCGTTTATTGGAGGAAAGGCGTTTAGGTTTAGAAATTCATAAATGTAAAGTTAATAGTACACCTATTTTCATTATGTAACAATTGGGAACATTATTTCCACAACGGATTGTGCCCACGACTTTCATAGCTTCCACGTTCCGTACTCCACATATTAGTGACGTTTCCGGCGCTATACAAATGAAAGCCGTATAACGTTACCTCCGTTGTTTCATATCGATATTATCCCAATTGTAAATTTAAAGTAACATCACCCACAATACACAAACTAACTACATCATAACAAGCACAAGGTAACAACTCCCTACGCATGACAAACAATCCTAAATCGAGCATAGCAACAATAATAATAATCATCATTATGAAAGATAAGGAAAAAGATAACCGAATGTAACGCGTAGTTTGAATAATATTGAAAGAATACACGAGTGTAACCTCCGCAATATCTTGGACAATATTACAAACAAGACCCTCGAAATATCCCTAACACTATTACAAGAGTAGCCCCTCCGTTAGTCTTGGTTAAATATTAACCAAGAGCTAACTAACTTAAAACCCTACTATTTCTCCTCTAACTCCTAAGAGTAGTGCTAGAGATAGAAACTAGAGAGAGAAACTAGAGAGATAAACTAGAGAGAGAGTGAAGTGTGTGACTTGATTCTTTTGCGTCCGTTTGACTTGATTCTTTTGCCTACGGCTTCATAATTCCGTTACGCTTCTAATGATGCCAATTTGGTAGGAATTGGATGTGTGGGGCCCAGGCGTGTGCAGAATACGTTTCGTAGTCTTCGGCTGCATTGTTCGGCTTGTAACTTTCTCGTCCTTGATCCAAATTGAGCTTTCTTTATATCCACGCTCTCGTAATCTCCATAGCTACAAAATATGATAAGAATTGGTTTGGTATGGAGTTTACAGTAGATTTGAAGTATTGCTCAATTCGGTGCCTATTTCGGTTAGTTTTCCGACCTTTTTGCATGATTTTCGAAAGACCGACAAGTTTATACCATTCTAACAAAAGTTACTTGATAATGATGATTTTAGGATGTATTTGTTAAAAAAGAGCTAAATATGGGATAAATAATGCAGGTAAAAACGTGACTTTTTGTGCTACATCACTATCACTTTACTTTTCTTATTAACAGCTATTATTTGATTATTGAGTGGCATGTTTGTTTGATCCAAACACTATTTATCGAAGACCATAACGTAGAAAAGCTGTCGATAATGCCACGAAGGATGCCGAAAGCCACAAAAAGCAAACCAGCAATCTTCTGACGAGTAGCTGATAGTACGTATAACGTATCACGAAGCGGTAACCCGTTCCAAACCTTATATCCATTTAAAGCACCGATTATCTCTTCCGATATTCCAAAAACTAAGTGTGGGATTCCAAAACCATATTACACTTACGTAACAATCCAACAATAAGTAGAATCTCTAAGTGTGGGATACTTCGACAAGAGGTATTCAATACATTGATTCGAACATTAGGGACAATGTTCCTCTAAGTGTGAGATATTCGGTATATAACCGCAAGTTTCACCTCTTGCCCGTAACATAAACAATATTTTCATTAAAAGGCTAAAAATAGAGAAATTTTCAAAAATTTTGGGATTCAAAAGCAACATTCTTTAGAACCTCTATTTTTCAAAAATATAAATTACAGCAAGAAACGAGTTTTTATAAAGAAACAAATCTGTTTTAGAATGAGATACGGATGAAAAGGGCAACACATGACTAGGCACACATAGACCAAAACATTCGATTCGTGAAGTTTGAGCCCTGATTAGCATTCATCCTTAAAATGATTCACTTTTTGTTTCATGTGTGTGCCGATGTATGCATTTGAATTAGAACTTGCTCTTGCAATGCATTTCGAGATCACACCAATGAGTGCCATACGTGGCATAGGTACAACCTATCTCAGTACTTTCTAAGGAATCCCAACACCCACTTACCACCAAACATCCACTCACTCTTCACACCCACTATCCAAACAAAAATTCCCTTTATATCTTCATCCCGAACCTATGGAAGCCACGTCTTCTAGTATTTTTAGAAGACACTCTCAATTTCCCAAATTTTCCACAAGAAAAGCCAACACAACCTCACAACCCAATACCATACGAAACTTTTCGGACAAAATATCCATCACTAAGGCCGGCATAATAAAAAGAAAGAAAAGAAAAATTAGAAAAAGAAAGGGAACAAGAAATATATATGCCGGCAATACCCAGAAAAAGTACAGAAAAGAAAAGATTCAAATCTACAAAAGTGTTGCACAAGTCTTTTCAAATCTGAGAAATTCCAAAAGAGACTTTCTCGGAAAAACACCCAAGTTTCAAGAAAGATACGAGGAAAGAAAAACCCATAATCTTCCTTTTCACACACCTTCTTCACTTCTCCCAAATCAAAAACCCGATTCCTTTCTAAGATATCTTGAAAGATTAGTACCGTTCTCATCCGAAGTGATGGAGATTTGATTCTTGATCAAGCCTATGACGAGAGTGCTGCATGACTGACTATCTGAGTGATTGACACTAGCAAGTAGGAAACCCTAAACACCTGAATGATTTGAGTGACCCACTACAAGGATTGCCTAGTCATGATTACCATCTAAGTTGATTGAAGGAAGTATCAAATTCTATAAACCCTTAGTTTCTCATAAGAATTCTTTCATAACTGGAGCTTTATATTCTTTGGGAATAGTATCTCTAAAAGATATGTGACTAGAATCTTTCTAAAGGCCTTTTATGAATGACTTTGCTTGAGGACAAGCAAAAGTCTAAGTGTGGGATACTGATATCGCGTAAAAAGTCATGTTTTTACTATCGATATCTCTCTCATTTAAGACTAATACTTGGCATACAAGCTCAATTATCACTTAAATAAGTGATATTGTGCCAAGAAGGTGAAAACACGGAAGCTCGAGAAAAATCATACATATACTCTCACTCTTCCATTTCCACTTTCTCATTTGAACACACACTGTCCCAATCATTCTTAACAAATAGGCACCGAGTGTAAGTATTACGAAAGAAGATCTTACTAGAATGCCTATTTGGGTCAAGCTACACGATGTTCCAATGGTTGCTTATACAGGTGATGGGTTAAGCATGATTGCTTCAATCCTTGGTAATCCTATGATGCTTGATTCTTACACAAGTACCATGTGTGTAGAATCATGGGGAAGGAATAGCTACGCTAGAGCTTTAATTGGTATTGGTTCTGATAAGGAATTATCGGAAAAAGTTGTTGCTATTCCTACTTTGGATGGAAAGGATTATACTATGGAGACTATTCGGATTGAATATGAGTGGAAGCCTCCTAGATGTAATGAGTGCAAAATCTTTGGTCATTCTAATGATCAATGTCCTAAGCAAGTACAAAAGCAGAATATGAAGTCTATGGATGATGGGTTCGTTGAAGTCATTAGAAAGGGTGGAAATGGAAACAATGTGGGGCAGAATACACGGAAGGTTCAAGGAGTCTCTTTAGGTAAGCAAAAATCAAAATTTGTGTATCGTCCTAAAGTGGTCACTAATAAAGAAAAACCAAATGCAAAGGTGGATACACATGTAAGTACCTCTAATTCTTTTTCTGCTTTAAGTGAGAATGAGGATGGTAATGCTTGTTGTGGAAAGGATGAGGAAAAAGCTAAAAAGGATGATTCTCTTCGACAAGGTAATATTAACAAGGGGGATAAAAAGACTGTTCTAGGAAACAAGGTAACGGGTTCAAATGTGGGTAATATATTGGAAGACTCGGAAAGTGATGTTGAAGAGGTCTATAATGAGACCTCCTATTATATGGCTTCTGGATTAGGATCTGGAAGTGGTGGTGGTGGTGGTGGTACTAGTAATCTGGAATACTATGATGATGATAATGTTTATGATGACTATTTTGATCAAGTATACTATTTGACTGAAGAACAAGAGAATTTTTGCAAGGCTTTTGATATCAACCTTATTGGGAAGATTAGGAAAAAATAACTTTTTCTTGTTATGTTTGAGTCAATTTTCTGGTTGTCTTATGGTTTTGTTTTGGTTTTCATTTGGTTCTTGTGTTGGGTCAAATGTAGGTAGAGGTTGTGTCCTTGTTATGTAGTTTGCCTATGTAACGGGCTGTGATATGAGATTCACTCATATCCTTTGTACTTAAACGTTTTTGGAGTAATATATTTACCGGGTAAATTTTACCCTTTACCCAAAAAAAAAAAATCACAGTAAACACTCGCGTATCCTCTATCGTCCGTGTCTCCGTACAAACCTCTTTTATTTTATTTGCTTTTTCTTAGATTAATATTTAGTTATAAAAACCAAACATATCCAAAGCTTTTAAAACCCTAGCTAGATTACCAAAGATAATTAAACTTCCTAGACTCCCATGCCCGTTGTAGTTTGAATAACGACACCTGAGTCATACGTACCGCTTACTGCCCCTTTAGGTTCATTAAGTAGTATACAGCTTAGGATTCCCCAGCTTTATAAATTTTAAAGCTTACTCTGCCGCGCGTCCTAGTTGGGCCGGAACAACAACCGGTGTAAAAACCGACCGACCGCTGGGATCGCGACACAAGTCTACATCTGAATTCGGAGGAAATCCACACACTGAAGAGTTTGAAGATCTAAAGATGAAATTACTGGAATTTATGGACTCCTTCAGACTTAAGCATCCAACTAGATAAAATATCACGACAAGCACAACCACTATGATTGACCCTAACGGGCCAATCACTAAGGCGGTTGACTACATTACCAACGGATTGCTAGGTCTTTCCAGAGCAGCCTCAGAACAACTTCGAAACTTCAAAATAGATACCATTGAACCATCATACCTAATCTCAACCATGGTCTGCCACTTCCAAAGGATCTATCCTCCGCGTTAAACATTTCCACAACCCAGGGCACATAATGTCACCAACACTCGCCCAGGGAGCTCCTTCCCCAGCATCTGATCTCAGAGAAGTAAAGTCGAGCTCTCGACTATAAAAGCAGCGCTTCTCAGGAGGCAACCCATGGAATAAAAGAGAAAGTTGTGTGTCAATAAGTGAAGCAGAATCTCCGACTATCCTTCACACTTGGTTATGCTTAAAATATTGTCAAAAAGGTTTCTCAAAAACAACTCATTTTGCAAACAAACCACTTGTCCCGGTTAAAACAAGAAATAAAAACAAATAATTCATATGTTTCGAGCATTTGAGGTACTTGCATAAAACTTTTATGCATTATGCTCGAACTCGTTTAAAAACACATGTTTTATAAATGATTGGTCGTAGAAAACATCTCTTCAAAATATGAGACAGTGATTTCACTTTCATTTGCAAAAATATATGAGTTTATAGGCATATCCAATGTGTTCACACCTACGAGATCATTTCACAAGACCGAAAGAGTCTGAATAAAAGATATGCAAAGAAAACCCTAGCAAGAGTCTCGAAGATAAACAACCGAAGAAAAATGCAGAAATGGATCCTGGCAATTCCTATTTCAGCATTTTTTAAATCATCAGCATCCGAGCATCTCGCTATCCGGGGAGTTTCTGATCGAGTCCCAGCGGTCGGTCAAGGAATCGCTTCCTTATCGTTGCGGACCTTCCCGTCGGGACCGTGCGATCAGCGTGTGCTTTAAATTTATATTTTGCTAGGAAGCCTAAGCTTTATTACTACCTACTGCTCTAAGGGTATTAGGGTAGTAAGCGGTAACTCTGACTCAGGTGTCATTCTTAAAATCGGAGCGAATCGAAATGAATTGAATACCTCAGAGGATAGTAGCTAATAGGATGGGTTTAATAGAGCAGGTAGGGTTTGGTTTTGGTATTTTCTAATTTAACTAAGATGCAGGAAAGTAAATACTACACTACGGATAGGGTAAGCAGATCGATAGAGTTGTGATTGCTGAAGTTTCAATATTCAGGTTTTGGGATGATGTTCATTATAAAAGGTGATTGGAGACTTGCTTTAATTATAATCAACAGCGGTTCGGTGTAAACACTAGCACCCTACGATTTAAGTGGAAACCCTAAGTTGTATGTCACTGAGTACTAGGTTATCATGAGTCTAATCAGATCAGGCTGCTCAGCCCCCAACACTGTCCGATGAGGACAAGTGACCCTTCTTGGAGTTAGCTCCTGGGCTTATGAATAAGGCAACAGACCGATATTTAATTTCTGACCTTTCTTAACACCTAATTCTAGTTGATTTTATTAAGGTTTGTACTAATTACTTGCTAATATATGTTAAACTATCAGTTATGTTGGATCAAGGGGTTTAAGCATCCTACACTACAGCTGAATGTTTGCTTTCTTTTCAAGATCCCTTAAATTTAATTGAGGAGCACAAATACTTCTGTCAAGGGGTAGACCCTCCTTTATGATCAAACGTTCATCGCTAGGTTTTTTTCACGGTGTATACTACGTTTTTCAGTAGTTCCATAACTTTAATATATACCTAGACCATGTTCAGGAAGGATAACTTCCAGGTATCCACGGTGTCATATGCTTACAACCGATCCGTAGCTTCCACGCATTTGTACTCCACCAGCGGTGTTTCCAGCGCTATACTAAGTACTGGGCCGTTTTACAGCATGTCCACAGTTTCATACAAAAACACAGATAACTATCTACCAATACTAGGGTTGATCAAGTCCTAATACTAAAGTAATAGTCACGTGAAAGCTTGGAAAGGGTGAAATGGGTGGTTTAGATCTACAACTTGAGAAATTTAACCCGATACATAACATAGCAATTTCCAATCACATATTTAATTAAAGATTAATTTAACATCATCCCTACTCCTAAAAATCACAATATTACAATACTCAATAAACATGGCAATAAATAAAGCACATACCATAAAATGCATGGATAATTCAGACATAATAACAGTATGAGAGAATAGATATCCCCGGATAATAGAGCAGCGTAACAGAGAGAAAATAATTGCAATTCTTGAATACCAGCTTGAATAGCAATACTCCTTTATTACAACGATTATCTCACCTCTAATCTACTAGCTACCCTCTAATTACTCTCTAACTCTCTAGAGAGAGAAGTTAGAGAGAGAAACTAACTAAGAAAATGAAATAGAAGAGAGAATGTGTGTGAAAATGTAAGAAAGAATTGTGTTGTGAAGGATGATGAATGAGGAGGTTAGGCCTAGTATTTATAGGCTCACAAGTTACAATTTTACACTCAATACCCTCGCTCCCGATTTAACACTGAAATACACCCCCGAGTTATGAAATACGACACCAAAAGGGGCGTATTCGACACCAAAAGAGGCATATTCGACACCAAAAGGGGCGTATTCAATACCAAAAGGGGCGTATCTGGCACCATAGAGGGGGTATACCACCCCTAGAAGGGGGTATTCCACCCCAAAAAGGGGGTATACGGCCCTTTTAAGGGTGTATACGGCTCCTGTAGGGGGTATACGGCCCTTAAAGGGGTGGACGCCTTTGGTCGTGGTCTTGTATGCTGGATCGTAAGTCTTATGTGCTGGATCGTAACTCGTTTGGTCCTATCTTCTTCGTTCTTGATCCGTTTTCAACATTCTTTATGTCCACGCGTTCGTATTCTCCAGACCTACATTATAAGATAATTATTAAGTCCTAGATCGGAGTTTGATGATAAAATAGCGTGTCGAACGAATTATGCCTATTTAAGTGTGTTTTTTTGTCCTTTTACTGTTGTTTTCGAAATACTTATAAGGTTTAGACCTTTTTAACAAAATGTGGTAACTGTGAGCTTTATTGGCATGATTTTGTTAATTTAGTGCCAAATGTGAGGTAAAAGATGTGCGTAAAACATGACTTTCTACGTCAAATCAAGTTTTGAGAAGATGAACTGTTTGATGAGAACATATATTTCCTAAGGACATCAACTCCTCAAAGTAAGTAAATTATTTCAAAAAGTAAGCATCAGTAAAATAAGAAATCTTAAAACTGAATTGGTTGTCCCTTTAGCATACTTTTGCAACTCTCGAGATGTAGAAGTACATGACTGGGCGATCCTCACAGGTGGTCACTCAATTCACTCAAGAAGTGTATCGGGTTTCCTATTCTATTTAAGAAATGAAATCGCTCAAAGCCAGTCATGCAGCGCTTATCGCCATAGGCTTGGTCGAGAATCGCATCTCCACCACTCTAAATGAGGACGGTGCTAATTATCCCAAGGCATTTTTGTTGGGTTGTAACTTTAGGTGAGGGTTAATGGGTATGGAAAAGGGTAGTTTTAATGTTTAAAGGGTATGCTTATCTTAGAAATTTTAAGCTTATGAAAAACTTAATTTAGATATGCTCTTTTAATGAAAACGGAAACGGATAACGGAAAGGAGGAAGATAGCTATTTTGACTTCTATCCTTTTGAAAACACATGGAAGATTTATATTTTTCAGAGATCATAGTTTTCGGGAGATTTTGAAGCACTTAGCTTTATTTAGATGATATATTTTTGGTTTAGAATTTCTTTGCCAAGGAATTTCTAAGGAATTTTTATTTTCTTACTGCCTTTTGAGATCCTTTCGTACTTTCATTTTTCAATCTTTTTTGATATTTTGAATTTTACATGGTGCCAATTTTTCGCACCGCAAGATTCTCGATCTTTTGAGATTTGATTTTGGAAACGCACACGAGAAGTTTTGAGTAAAACACGAAATTTATGATTTTTGGAGTGAAAGCAAAAAGAATATCTAGATAGCATTTTTCAAAAATTTAAAAATTATAAGATAAGGTTTTGGTGGGTATGGAAAGGAATGGGTTTTAAAATATTTGGGTTTTTAAAAAATGAAAAGGTTAAGGCTCAACAGGGTTTACTAAGCGGATCATCGATACTAAAATTGAGTATCGACAGGGTTAGGCTTGAAGAGATATGAGAAAAATGGGTTTAATCCTAATAAATGCCAAGATCCTCTAATTGCACCTATACCGCGTACGGTACTCTTTGGTATGGTCTCAAAGCGTATACCATGAACAAGTTCTAATTCTAAGACGCATGCATCGACACACACACAGAAATGAATGGTGTATGCGCCTAGTCATGCACCTAGTCATGTGATGCTTCGAAGATGACCATTTCATTTTTAAGGGATCCTTATTCTGCCTTATCGTACCTTCCAAAGTAATTTATTTACCCCAAAAAATGATTATCCTTAAAAAGTATTTTTATCTCACAAAAAGATCAAAGGATTTTCAAAAGCTAACTGATAAATCAGTTGAGTTTGGAAGAAAGAAAAGAGAAAAAAAATTTAAAAAAATTGGAGCAAGAAATGAGTTTAAAAATTTACTTTAGAGGACAAGAGGTCAGAACATTTCGGTATGACATACCGTGTATCCCACACTTAAAGAAACATTGTCCCTAATGTTCACTACTAAGGCGGAGATCTTTTGGGGGATCCCACACTTAGAGTTTGATTATAGGATATGGTCACTTTATTGTGTTTTTAAGATGGTGGAATAAAAATCCCACACTTAGAGATTAGGCATAAAGGATATGGTATGAATATTTTGGGAAGACAACGAAAAAGAACGAAAAACTCCCCTCATGGATTCACGAGATGAAAAATGATTTGGCTGAAGAAGATGTTTTGGCTTGCTAGAGATTCCAGCTTTCTTTTGTCTAAGAACAGCCTTCCGTTTTAGTGCGCATCATCTAGTCGTGAATCATTCCCATCATTCTCAACAATCAATTCAACCACATTTTATTCTACTAAAATAAACAAAGAAAACGTAAGTATAATAATAAAGATAGATAGATAGATCATCCAGCTAAGTGGTAAGCTGGGTAAAAAGTATCAAAAGATCAAAACAAGTTCACAAATCATCCCACCATAATAGTTAGTGTTAAGACCAATCATAATAATAATAGTTTGATATCGCGTAAAAAGTCACGTTTTTTACTGCCGATATCTATCTCATTCTGGAACAATACTTGGCATTTGAACTCAAACAATGCACAAATTAGTGATAATATGCCAAGTAGGTCAAAAAAAAGTTGCACAAGCAAAATCAAGCAAAACGAACGAAAAACGAAGATTCCACGCACAGTTAAAGATTCGAGACATCAACACAAGATTTAGAGACAAAGTACCCACCACTGAGATTTCTCTTATCCAAGATGTTCGTTTTCAAAATACGAATCCAACAGAAGAAGAATCGGCAAAAACGGACGAAGAATGAAGATTCTACGTACGCCGGAAGATTCAAACGATTCGTATGACACATCTAAAGTTCAGAGACATATTTTTGGGATTTCTTTTCATCAAAGTCTTCGTTTTTGAAAAACGAATCCAACAAAAAAAGAATCGATGCAAACGGATGCATAACGAAGAAAACACGCACGAATCAAGAAACGAAGCAAAAGACGGCGAACTGGGGCAGTAGCCTGGCCACCGCCGCCGGCCACCAGCACACCGCCGCTGGTCTTCTGGCCGGTGCCGCCGGCCTGCTGCCTACCATCCATCCGTCACTTTTTGGTCCTTGCCCGTACTCGCGTGGTACATGTGCTAGACCTTTACTCAACTTTAGGGTACATGTGCTATACCTTTACGCGCTTTAGGGTACATGTGCTATGACTTTCCCACCTTTTTCTAACATGCACCATGAGTTGCTAACGTGAGCCGAAATTCACCTATAAATAGGCACCCTTGGTTCATTTGTAACACACACCACACACCTTTCATATCTTTCTACTTCACTAGCTTCTAGCTTTTCTTTCTTTCTTTATTTTCTTACTTTAAATTAGTATTAGGCTAAGTTTAAGAAGCTTGTTAGAATAGAACGAAAGCAAGGAACGTGCTTGTAATCTTTGGTGTAAGCTTGGAGCAACTCTTATTAATTCAAGTATATTCCTTCTCGCATATTAATCTCGGTTATTTCTATCCTTATCTATCTTAATTAAATATGTATGCTTTAATTATGCTAGAGATAGCTTATGCCATGCTTAGCGAGTAGATTACTATTGTATTTGTTGTGATGTAGTTAGCATAAATAAATATGGGATGACCTTAAATATATCGTGAAATAATATGACGACCCTTATTCGACTGTTTACTTGATATAGTACTGGAAACGCTTTAGAGCGGAGTACAAATGTATGGAAGTCAGTAAACGGCCGAAGGTAGTTGTATTATGGATCGACATTATAAAAATGGAAACTTTATGAATGGACTCGTCTTCTCCTTATGATTTTAAACATAAAACTTATATCCGCCTTTTGATTAACAAACGTGATTGTAACCTTGTAAAGAGGAGTTGCGAACCTTGATACTTGGTCAATAGTTATCTGTGTCAAAACTATGGTTTAATTGTAATGTCATGCAATCATCATAAATTGCAATGTGATTACGTGGAATTGCCATGAGTATAGTACACTTCCAATCACAATGTACTTATCATGAAAACATCGCGAAGCAATTAAATTTACAACGGAAACATCGGTTGATGATTAAATACATTGTGAACTACCATAGTATTTTCCGATATGGTCTGGGTTTAACTTTATGCAAAAGCCGCCAGCATTTTAATTAGATTAGTTAGTTTAGATTAGATTAGAGTAGGTAGGCTATAGGCTAAATAACCATTCACGAAAACCTAGGGATTTGATAATTGTATTAAGAAAGGCAAGTTTAAAATCCGATTTAAAATGATCTTTTTCCCTAACTTATGAAACCTAAAGTAAGGTACGCAAGTAACCTAAACGTTTTCCCTCGTTTATCATGCTTGAGTTTCATTAATGAGAATTGATCAAATAAGTCCGAACATATTTGCTAAGTTAGTTGTTTGCTGAATTTGTAGTCTTTATGGTATTAAGAACGGTTAGACTTGTTGTGGACTTGCTACTCTGTTCCTTCGCCCACGAGCGAATGCGTTCAATAATATGGGCCACTGACTCCCTCACAGGAGAGTGTAGAGAGTTGAGCATTGTCTGTCTAATCAGAATCATGACACCTTAGTTCCTCGTGACATATTAGTTGATAACCGACTAATAAGGAATCTATTGGTTATACCATAAACTATCAAGTCCAGTGAACATTCCAAATTTAGTTAAATGTTTTCCCTAAAAGTCATCATCCCATATTACGCGCTAATGAAATCACAACAAATACTACTTTCCATTATCTGATTTATCATTATCTTTTATTCGCTTTATTTAATTTACTTAGTTAACTGAACCAAAACCCCCAACGCACTCTTTAAAAACCTGTTACTAGAAAAGAAAGATTGATTGGATCACCTCCATTTCAATTCAGTTTCTCTTTAAGAACGATTCTAGGTCATACTTACCATCAACTAGCCTTTGGTTCAGTATTAGTAAGTTACACTTAGACCCCAACAATTACAAATTTAAAACATACACCGATCGGCATTACGAACCGCTCGCGACGCGCGCATCAAGTTTTTGAGGCCGTTGCCGGGGAGACTAACTGTCCGATACAAAGGCCCAACCGATCCTGTTTTCTAGTACACTGATGTGACCCAAAAAGTCATGTTTTTAAGGACATATTTCCACACTTTTTGGACTATTCTTTGGTGAAAACATTTCAAAACCCTCCTTATCTACCAAGAATCACCAAGGTAGTCTAAATATAGACTATGCTACAAAAATCGGTTAAAATGTCCAAATTACACGCAAACCGAGGCAAAAACAATTACCTTAAAATGTCCGTTCTTAATATTCTTATAGAAATAGAGTTTAATTCATATTTTATGATTCTATAGGAAAATCCAAGACCGAAGGTGAAAGAATCAGAAGAAACGGACGAAAGACGGAGAAGATACACAGTCTAAAAGCTCGCCGATCGTCATCCGGAACATGCAAAAGTCAAACATTTCCAAATTTGGCAAACTTAGTGTCACTAGAAGCGTAACGGAAAAAAGAATCCAACGGCACAAGAATCAAGCCAAACGGACTCCAAACGAAGAAGATACGGACGAACCAAGCAACCGAGAAGTCAACGGAGGCCAAATGGAGAACCAACCCCCCCCCCCCTTTGGCACTAGGTACCGTATACGGTACCCTAGGTGCCGTATACGGCCCTTTGGGTGCCGTATACGGAGGTGTTTGCCTTGTGAGGTGCCGTTTGACCCCCTTGGTCCGCTTGCCCCGTATGGTGCTTTGATGCTTGTACTTGGTGCTTCAAGACTTGTACCTCTTGCCTAAGGCTTCTCCTATAAATACCCCATCCATTTCTCATTTCAAAACAACACCTCATTCTCTCATTTTTTCTTTCTCTCTCTAGAATAATCTTTCTTTCTCTCTCTAGTTTATTTCTCTCTCTAGAAATAAGCTAGTAGGTTATAGTTTAGGGTAGAAGATTTTAATAGCTTTTGTACGGAGATACTCCGAGACTTCAGATACGTGAAGATTTGTCTATATTACTCTCTTATTCAGGTTTAATACAAGCTCTCGTATTTATTCATTTAATTATGCTTTCTTATTACGCATGCTTAGGAATTAATGTTAGAATTATGCTAGGCTAGACAAATCATTGTTTGTTGTGATGTATGCAATGTTAGGATAGTTATGATATAATTTGCCATGCTGTTACTATGTCTGTATGGGTTTAAACTGTTTGTGAACTTATAAGCTGAACCTCTGCCCATTTATCTATCCAACTTATGCTGTGGTTTTTATCCTCCTCCCTAGAACCTGGCCAATTGCTAGAAGTAGGATTGCCAACTATTCTGTGTATGATGATCAATGAACTCAACATGGTCGTTGTTCCCTTGATTGAAACATATGAAACAACGGAGGTAAAGTTATACGGCTTTCATTTGTATAGTGCCGAAACATCATGAATGTGTGTAGTACGGAACGTGGAAGCTATGAAAGTCGTGGGCACAATCCGTTGTGGAATAATTATCTCAATTGAAACATATCTGAGGGACACGAAGCATAGGATTAGAGATAGATTAGGTTCCTGTTTGTTTGTTGTGTATCTTTGGGACAACTTCCAGGATACCCATGATTTAATTATTAGGTCAGTTAATGTGATGACTAGTGTTCCGTCCTATTGCATGTTCTTGTTTGATTGTTGCTTAGGTACTGCATGCTAGACATACGTAAACACTATCACTGCCCTGTTAATTAGATTTTCATAAACATAATAAACATAATACAGATAGGTTAACATGCATGTAATAGTTGTGATGATTGTATGATTAATGATGAACAATTCAGCTGACCACTACACAGATTATCATAAGCGGTTCCGCAGGTTAAACCCTGTTCATGTTTTTGTTCACTAAACAATTCATGCTACGATACGGACGTCCTCCGGATGTCTGAGACTGGGGACCTGGATTAGAGGATAGTTGTCAGTTGAATTGGTCTGTGCATTTGGGAGAACTTCTGGTGTACTGGATATTCTATAGCTGCTATCCCTGTGACATATTATATATCTAATTGCGGACAACTCTACGTTAGGTACATAATATGATCGTAACTATAGCCCATTAAGAAATATAGGAATATCTAGTGAGTAATCTGGAATCCTAATTGGTATAACGGAAAAGCTGTAAAACGTCCAAGTATCCGGTATAGCGTTTGAACCACCACTGGTGTAGTACAAATACGTGGAAGCCGAGTAAAGGCCGTAGGCGTAATACTTTACTACCAATTAAGCTTCTATGACCTCACCGGATTAGTCATCACACCTAATATCCATATCCCTCATAACTATCCATCCAAATAACATTGCCGAAATCACAGCAAACATAATCCTTATCTTGATTTCTCTGCGTTCTCCGTACAAATCCTTGTCTTTAATTTAGTTTTTAGTTTTAGTAATTAACTTAGAAAACCAACCAACCTATCAAAAGTTTTAAAAATCCCAGCTAAATTACAAAAGATAATTAATCCTCCTAGATTCCCATGCCCGTTGTAGTTTGAAGAACGACACCTGAGTCATACATACAGCTTACTGCCCTTTAGGTCTTTAGGTTGTATTAAAACTTAGGATACCCTGCATTATAAATATAAAACACACTGCCATGAGCCCTTGCCAGACGGTTCAACGACCGGAGTAAAATCCGAGTGACCGCTTGGGTGCACGTCAAGCTCTTTGGCGCCGCTGCCGGGGACTACAACGACCGACTTTAGTAATTTAGTTATCTTAGTTATTTAGCGACCCTTTCGGGAGATCAATATCATCCGGAAGTTACCTGCTTTATCCTTAGGTTAATTAGATTAATTAGGTTCATTAGTTTAGATTAGCTTTCCTTTCCGTAACCCTAATTTCTACCTTTCGAGTTATGACGACCGTATCACGCTCGCCTCATCAATCAAGCCACTGCTAGAGGGACGAGGAGGACCGATCGTAGCACCAACCGACAAAACCCTTGAAATTAAGCCTCACTACATAAAAATGATTAAATCTGAGTGTCAGTTTCATGGTCTTTCGGTTGAAAACTCAAACGCCCATCTCAACAAGTTCATCAACCTTACCGACTCATTCGATATAGTAGGAACCAATAGAGACCTTCTTTGACTACATATGTTTCCTTATTCTCTATCTTCTCGAGCCTTAACATGGTTTTATGATTTTGAACCCAATTCGATTCATACATGGGAGGAGATGGCTACTAAGTTTCTAGCTTAGTACTTTCCTCCTTCCATGCAAACCAAGCTTAAGACCGACATTGCTAACTTCCATCAGGAAACTAACAAATCATTAAGCAAGGCTTGGGAACGATTTAATAATCTTATCGGAAGATGTCAAAACCATCAGTT
Organism: Helichrysum umbraculigerum; assembly: GCA_949592205.1. Lineage (NCBI taxonomy): Eukaryota > Viridiplantae > Streptophyta > Magnoliopsida > Asterales > Asteraceae > Helichrysum > Helichrysum umbraculigerum. The sequence goes on from CATIUR010000008.1 coordinate 8,706,381, forward strand.
GGCTGAAATGAATCTGGTCTACACATTCTATAACAGCTTAAATCCTCAGCACCAACAAACCCTCGATGCTGTTTCATCCGGAAACTTCATGCAACATACTTCAGACGAAGCTTGGAAATTGATTGAGATGATAACGATGCACCATCATGACTTGGAGCCGGATGAATCCACTTCAGTAGAAAGGAATACTTCAGATCAAGCCTTGGACACCTTGAAAACTCAAATCGAATCCATCTCTAAAGTTGTCAAGGACTTGCAAGAATCTTCTAAACCCATGCAAAAGAAGAAACCCCCAAAGTTCTTCCCAAACATACGGGCCAATGAAGAAATTCTTGACACCACTGGTAGAAACCCTCACCAATCCTTTCACTCTAAACCATTCGTTCAGCGGTTAACCACACTACCCCCGTCTCAATCTTTAGTTCTCTCTACTCCTACCCAATTGACTTCTCGTCTAAACAATACGATTTTCAATAACTTCATGGTTGAGCAAAATAATACAAACAAACGAATTCTTGATTTTCAAAATCAAAATGACTATTTGCTCAGAATTTCAAATGATTTAATTAAAAACATGGAGGATAATGTTAAAAGATTGTTTTTAAAAGTTGAGGAGAAGCAAAGGGAAGAAGCGATCTACAATTCTGTCTTTCACTCATCCTATGAGCACGATGACATGCTTGTGGTCACTAGAGGAGGAAAAGAGACTAAGAACGAGAAAACCATAGACATTCCTTCAAATAAACCTTCTACTTCTCTACCTACTGATTCGGTACAAGCTGACACCCCTGTCACTTCTCCTAAGCCAGAACCTTCTAAAGCCCCAGAAGTCTCTAAACCTGTTCGAATACCTTTTCCTGGTAGGCTTAAGAAAGAGAAACAAGAAGCTCAATTTGGAAAATATCTAGAAATGTTCAAAAGCCTACACTTAAACGTTAGATTATTAGATGCTTTAGTAGAAATGCCCAGTTGTGCTAAATTCTTTAAGGAACTGATATCCAACAAAGAAAAACTTAGACAGACAGTTAACTTGCCCCTAGATGCCGAGTGCTCTCTAATTATGCAACAAGGACTACCCCCTAAGCTTGGAGATACCATCCGTTTCACTATTCCTTGTTATCTTCAGGATGTTCAAATAAGTAACGCCTTAGCTTACCTAGGAGCTAGTGTAAACCTCATGCCATTATCGCTTTATAGGAAACTAGGATTAAACGAACTATTGCCTACCCGTATGACCATCCAATTAGCAGATAGATCCGTTAAACTCCCCCGAGGAATTGCTGAAGATATCATGGTCCGTGTCGACAAATTCGTCTTTCCAGTAGATTTCGTTGTTATGGATATTGAAGAGGACACCCAGGTTCCACTCATCCTTGACAGACCTTTCCTAAACACTGCCAAGGCCGTCATTGATGTAAATGAAAAATCTTTAAAACTCCGAGCTGGAACTGAAGAGGTCACCTTCAATGTTGATAAACTAATGAAACAACCTATGGGAGAAGATCTTGGTCTTGTAGATTCTATGCAGGAAATAATTGAAGAACACCTGGAAGAGATCCTCACAGTAAGCAGCATTAACCCCCTTCCTAATACTATCATCACTTCAAGAATACTCTGTGAAGAAGGTGCGGGTCTATGCTCTGCTATCTCGGATTCTTCCAACGCATCTGGAGAGTTACTATTTCTTTTAAAGAATTCCGAGCCGCAGCTCAACTCCATCTTGACTGCTCCACTTGGATATGGCACTCATGTCACTCTACTACGAAGAAACCCGACTTCTGAAGTAGATCATTCATCTCTCTCAAGGGAAGAAATTATGAAGACTCTTAAAGACATGGAGTCAATGCTTAAAACACTTGCTTCGCAACTATCTGAAGGTTGTGAAAATCTTAATCCAAAAATCACCATCAGCGAGTCTTCATCAACTCAATTCCAAAGATTTGCAACAACTGACAAAGGAAAAGAAATAATCACTGAAGAAAATGAAATCTCTCAATCTTCCCAAGTAAAAGATGAGCTGAGAAAAGATGAGCTGTCCAACAATACAGAATGGGTTGAGAATCACCTGCAATGGAGTCAGATTTTCAAATAACGTACGACGAGCTTAAAAGAGACGAGATTGCTAGGATGAAACCATCTACTGAAGAACCACCCGAATTAGAACTAAAGGAACTTCCCCCACACCTTGAATATGCTCTTCTTGAAGGAACTTCGCACTTACCGGTTATCATATCTAAAGAATTGAATCCCGAAGAGAAAGCAAGGCTGGTACAGGTTCTAAAGTCACACAAGAAGGCGATTGCTTGGAAGATCTCTGACATCCAAGGGATTAGTCCAAACTACTGCACGCATAAAATCTTAATGGAAAACGACTTCAAACCATCAGTTCAAAGGCAAAGGAGAGTCAACCCGAAGATTCAAGACGTGGGGAAAAAGGAGGTTATCAAACTCCTGGATGCTGGTCTGATCTACCCTATCTCAGATTCCCCATGGGTTAGCCCAGTTCAAGTCGTCCCAAAGAAAGGAGGCATGACGGTCATCGCTAACGAAAACAATGAATTGATTCCAACATGAACCGTCAATGGTTGGAGGGTATGTATCGACTATCGGAAACTGAATGAAGCTACACGCAAATATCATTTCCCTCTACCATTCATTGATCAGATGCTCGAAAGATTGTCAGGGAATGAATTCTATTGCTTCCTTGATGGCTTATCAGGCTATTTTCAGATACCTCTCGGTCCGAAGGACCAAGAAAAGATGACGTTCACTTGTCCCTATGGAACATTTGCTTACCGATGTATGTCTTTTGGTTTATGTAATGCACCTGCGACTTTTCAAAGACGCATGGTAGCAATCTTCCACGACATGATTGAACAATGCATGGAAGTGTTCATGGACGATTTCTCAGTTTTTGGGGATTCATTCACCACTTATCTTTCTAACTTGGATAGGATGCTTGCTCGATGTGAAGAATCAAACCTAGTTCTGAATTGGAGAAATGTCATTTCATGGTGAAAGAAGGCATAGTTCTTGGACACCGCATTTCAAAATCTGGAATTGAAGTTGACAAAGCAAAAGTTGAGACTATCTCGAAGCTTCCACCCCTACTTCTGTGAAAGCCATCCGAAGTTTTCTAGGTCACGCCGGATTCTACCGTCGCTTTATTAAGGATTTCTCTAAGATCTCTCGACCTATGACTCATCTTCTCGAAAAAGATACTCCGTTTGACTTTACAGATGAATGTCTCAAAGCTTTTAACTACCTGAAGGATCAGCTAGTACATGCACCGATCATGGTTGCCCCTGATTGGAGTCTTCCATTTGAAATCATGTGCGACGCCAGTGATTTCACTGTTGGAGCTGTACTGGGACAGCGGAAGGAGAAACATTTTCAACCAATATACTAAGCCAGCAAAACGCTCACAGATGCTCAAGAAAACTACACCACTACAGAAAAGGAGCTGCTTGCGGTAGTATTTGCTTTTGATAAATTTCGTTCTTATCTAATCTTGTCCAAAACTATTGTTTATACAGATCACTCCGCTTTGAAATACCTTTTCAAGAAGTAAGATGCTAAACCGCGCCTTCTACGATGGATTCTACTCCTACAAGAATTTGATATTGAGATTAAAGATAAGAAAGGAGCAGAAAACGTCGCGGCCGATCATCTTAGCCGATTATAAAATCCGTCAATGGAGAAGTTGCACGAGAAAGATATTCAAGATCAGTTCCATGAAGAACAACTCATGACTGTAGGAGGTTACCAACAAGGATCACAATTCACACACAACCCTTGGTATGCCGACTTCGCTAATTATCTGGTAGGAAACATCGTACCAAAAGGAATGCCAACCTCTCAGAAACGAAAATTCTTCCGCGATGTCAAGAACTATTTTTGGAACGATCCTTATCTCTTTAAGGTTTGTCCCGATCAACTTATTCGAAGATGCGTCGATGGGAAGGAGGCAGAACAAATTCTACACCAGAGCCACCACGGACCTACTGGAGGACACCATGGCAACAAAATGACTGCACGAAAGGTTTACGATGCCGGCTTTTATTGGCCAACCATATTCCGAGATGCTTGCGACCTGGTGAAGCGCTGTGATATTTGCCAAAGGCAAGGCAATATCTCAGCCAGAAATGAAATGCCACTTACTAATATCCAGGCCGTGGAGATCTTTGATATCTGGGGATTAGATTTTATGGGACCATTCCCTAAGTCTAACGGTAAAGAGTAATCTTAGTCGCAGCTGACTACATCTCTAGGTGGGCCGAAGCTCAAGCTTTTCTGACCAACGATTCAAAAGTAGTAACCCAGTTCCTCAAAAAGATGTTCAGTCGATTTGGAACTCCTAGAGCTATAATTAGTGATCGTGGCACGCAGTTCTGCAATACTCGATTCATGCGAGTGCTGCAGCAGTATGGTGTCACTCACAAAACTTCGACGTCTTACCATCCACAAACAAATGGGCAAGCTGAAGCGACAAATCGGGCTTTGAAAAGGATATTGGAACGAACTGTCAGAAATCACGGGCATAAGTGGGCTGAAAAATTAGACGATGCGTTGTGGGCATTCAGAACTGCCTACAAAACACCATTAGGAACCACACCGTATCGGCTAGTCTACGGAAAGGCATGTCACCTACCAATTGAGTTGGAATATCGGGCGTACTGGGCATTAAAACACTGCAACTTGGAAAATTCAGCAGCTGGAGAACAACGGAGAATGCAATTGAATGAGTTAGCAGAGCTAAGATACCAAGCGTACGACAGTTCGTTAAGCTTTAAGGAAAGAACTAACAGGATCCACGACGCTAAATTGAAGCCCTCTAGGTTCAAACAAGGAGATAAAATGCTGCTCTTCAATTCGCGATTCAAGAAATTCTCCGGTAAATTCAAAAGTAGGTGGAGCGGACCATTCATAATCTCAAAGGTATTTTCCTATGGCGCAATTGAACTCGAAGCTCCAGAAGGTAATTTTAAGGTTAATGGTTATCACTTAAAGCATTATGTTGAAGACTTTCCCATCAGGGAAGACGTCTTCATCTTTGAACCTCCATGAGTCTTCAAGAAAGGTACAAAGAGTCAAGCTAGAGACTCGTAAAACAAGCGCTCTTGGGAGGCACCCCAAGCTTATCTTTACTTTTCTGTCAAATTTTTACTTCTTAGTTCATTTTTGTTAAGTATGATTATCTCTAACAAAATTTCAGGATTTGCTACTTATCAGACTACAAACTTCAAATTTTTACAAAATCAGAGATAAGTTTTAAAAATGCAAATACCAGAGCTCTGATAACAGAAATCTTTATAAAACATCTTCACACTGTCATCAGATCTCTGTGCATTTGTATTCATCATTTTATGCATTACCTGTTTATTTTGTTTGCTTCAGGAAGGATAGCCCCAGTGACACCAGAGAGATCATAGCTGAGATACCACCTAGACGTCGCAGAGATCGTAGACGAGGACGTAGAGCATGTAGGACCATGCCCACTATTCGCGAGGAGGACCTTACTGATGTCCCGATCACTCATGAGGAGCCATCCGCTGAGAGACCCCCATCACCTGTTCACCAGTCAGCCCCCATACCCACTCTTGAGTACGGGATTACACTAGGTGACCCGGTTGCAGCCCCCATACCCACTCTTGAGTACGGGATTACACTAGTTTCCGACAAATTACGAAATCTCCCGATTTTACTTACTTTTCATATATTATTGTTTGGATAAGCTTAATATGTCCCTATGAGGGTTGGGTAAAAGAATCAGACCAAACGGAAACCCGAAAACACGTTTTTGGCTCGAAATCCGTCAAACAGGTGATAGTGTCGCATGGACGAACCCAGATATGCGACACTACTAGCGTCTCTCCTTAAGTGCCGCTATACCTCCGATACCGACACTTCTTAAGTGTCGCATAAGCTCAAATGTTGGCCTCTGACCGTCACTACTGAAGTGACGCCTATATATACCTAGCGACACTTGTTAAGTGCCGCCATATCCTCTTAGCCGACACTACATACCGTCACTAGATAAGTGACGCTCTCTATTCTATACCGACACTTCATAAGTGTCGCACATAATTTCCATTGTGATCTATACCCGTCACTCTACAAGTGACGCCATACTATTTTACCCGACACTTCGTTAGTGCCGCTATGATACACGTCACTTCTTAAGTGACGCCCAAATGTCCGAAATTATTATTTTATACGACACTCCATAAGTGCCGCTGTTATGATGAACCCGTCACTCCTGAAGTGACGCATACTATTACACACGACACTAGCTCAGTGACGCTATACCTTCAAATCTGACATTGAACCCGACACTTCGGTAGTGTCGCGTAAACACCCTTAGTGACGCTATTAAGTGACGCATAAAACAGCAGGTTTTCCAACTATTTTTACACCAAGTGTCGTGATTGTACAACTTCAAATGATTATTCAATACGACTTTTAGAACATAATGAGACTTGTATTTCAAGTGTAACACTTCAAAAACAAGACGATAACAACAACACATTTATTTCAACTAATCACCAACGGTCCGTACGCGCTTTCAAAACATACTTCAAAATCAAACAAGTCGTTGTAACTTGTATCAACTTATTCAAACAAGTCGTTGTAACTTGTATCAATTTAATCAAACAAGTCGTAGTAACTTGTAACAACACAATCAACCAAATCGGGGTAATTTGGACATTAAGTTAGACAAACAATTCCAATGGTAGTCTTTCGAGATACCAATACAAATAATGACAATTTAAGTGTCGTGGACACATTCAGGTTTCAAGTCTTTGGACACCAACACACTACTAATTACTTCAAGTTTAATTGCTTAACATTTCAAGACTCAGGTGAGTTTCATAGCCCCATTTTCACTGCTTTACAACTAGGGATGTGATATTACTACTCGATTTTGTTTTACAAGTAGAACGCAAGTGCCAAACTTCAAATACTACATGAGTTTCAAGCTAATCAATTTAAAGTCCTCCATAAGCATAGTCTCTAGTATTTATAGCGTGAATGTTAGTATATGATATCATATGGGATTGACAATCCTCATCCGGGTTAGCACGCACTAACCGGTCAAACGGATGTATTAGCATTTGGGAAGACGAGTGTTGATTAGGCACTCGTAGGAGGCATTTCAAGTTAGGTTTCCTTAATTGGGCCTGACAAATCAAGTTAAGCTCAGACTATGTGCTCATGGACAGTATAACTTTTATTTTGCTTAATTGCATTTTAAATTCAATATAAATCTTGCGGTTCTGACAACTATACATTGACATACAAACCTGTGAGCTCACCAGCATTTTCGCTGACCCATTTTAGTATTTATCACAGGTACCCAGCAGTAGTTTGGCTGCACAAGCAGGAATCATTAGCTCGAGTCAGCATACATACAACTAGAGATTGGACTGCATTATTATATTTTGTAAAAGTAATTATGCTATGTAATCTCTCAATTTCAGGAACCGAGCTAATGTAACAATATTTTGATGTAAACATTTACTTTATCTATACAAGTTTAAAACGACGCATATAGTGGTCGTTCATTATATCTTATGTGCTTTGTATATTGATTAGTGACACCCAAATCAAGCTTCCGCAAATCATTAAATTTGGGGGTGTCACAGATTGGTATCAGAGCCTAAGGTTATAGTGAACTAGGTTGCATTTAGTGGGCCTAGACTATGACCGTTAGGCAGTATTCCTTATTAGTTATGACTAGTTCAGGGATTATATCATACGACTTTAATTTAACATAGCCTGATCAACTATGTACAATTAGAGAAAGATGATGTGAAATCTGAAAGAGTTATGTTGAACAGGAATGCATTAGTTGACTCTGACCTCGAGAGAAACGGGACTCAAAACACGTATGTGCTAGACACTCAATAGGTTATTATGTGATATATATAAATATATTTACATAAGTAGACCTCATTACAACTTTAGGCTATATTATATTATATGAATATAGGCCTCTTTCTCTCTAACGCTTTGTCTCGAAATGACAAACACACCACTAGTTCATCATACTCGGACTAGTATCTTATTTCATTTCCTTGTTCTTTCTTACTCAGCATCATGCCTCCTCGTCGTCAAATTACCCTTAGCGAAGCTGAGATCGCGGGAATAATTGCCCGCAGTGTGACCGAAGCCTTGGCTACCCGAACACCACTCGGTAGCGAGGACACAGCAACCAATACTCCACCACCCAAACCCTGCTCCTACAAGGACTTTCTTAGCTATAAACCGCTGTACTTCAAGGGCACGGAAGGTGCCATTGGCTTGATCCGTTGGATTGAGCGTATGGAATCTGTTTTCAGTCTCTGCGACTGCACTGAGAACAACAAGGTCAAATTCGCTGCTTACACCTTTCAGGAAGGTGCACTCACGTGGTGGAAAACCCACGCAAACTCTGTAGGTCTTGAGGTTGCAAATCGGCTCCCTTGGACCGAGCTGAAGAAGAAACTAACAGAAAAGTACTGTCCTGAAGAGGAATTACACAGGCTGGAGGAAGAATTCTGGCACCTGGAGGTGCAGGGAAGTGATGTTGCTGAATATACCACCAAGTTTCAGCAGTTTGCCTTATTATGCCCGGGTTTGGTCGAACCAGAAAGTAAGGGCATTAAGAAATACATTCGTGGACTTCCCGAGAACATTCAGGGAAACGTCGCCTCATCCAAACCAACTACTACTGAAAGTGTCATTCGATTGGCCCACGAACTCATGGCTTTAGTTGTCAGCCGTGAGACCTCCAACACCTCATCCTCCAACAACAACAAACGCAAATCCACTGAACACCACTCAAACAAGAAAAACAACGCCATCCAAGTCTACAACGCCAACTCTGAATCCAACCGCAGCTACACCGGGGACAGACCTTATTGTCCCAAGTGCAACTACCACCACTTTGGTTAGTGCAGTACTCCTTGCAACAACAGCAGGAAGTGCGGGCATTTGACTAAGGATTGCCGAGCCCCCAAATCCAACAACAACCCCTCTGACAGAAATACCCGACAACCTAAGTCCTGTTATGAATGTGGAAACCCAGGACACTTTAGGGATTCTTGCCCAAAATTGAAGAACAAGGGCAACCACAACAACCACCGCAACAACAACAACACCAAAAGTAACGCCTTCGTGATCAACTCAGGGGACGCCCGTCAGGACCCGAATGTGGTCACGGGTATGTTCCTCCTCAACAATTTAACTGCTTCTATTCTGTTTGATACTGGTGCCGATAGGAGTTTTATTTCCGATGAATTTTGCCCTCTACTTGACATTACACCTGTTGCTTTAGACGTTAAGTACACCGTAGAGATAGCAAATGGTAAATTGATAGAAACCAATAGTGTGATACCTAATTGCACCTTAAATCTAGCCGACGAAACCTTCTCCATAGATCTTATGCCTATTGAGATAGGGAGTTTCGATGTCATCGTAGGCATGGACTGGTTATCCAAACATCGCGCCGAAATCATCTGCTATGACAAAATTGTTCGCATACCTCTCACTGTCGGTAGAACCCTAGTCATACAGGGGGAGACCGGAGGGACGAGGCTTAACATCATATCTTGTCTTAAAACCCGGAAATTTCTGAGAAAGGGTTATCCATCAATCCTCGCGCACATCATGGAGAAAAAGTCGGGGGAGAAGCGACTTGAGGATGTTCCAATTGTTCGAGACTTTCCAGAAGTCTTTCCTGAAGAACTACCTGGTCTACCACCACCAAGACAGGTTGAGTTCTCAATCGATCTTGTACCAGGTGCGGCGCCTGTGGCCCGAGCACCATACCGTTTAGCTCCATCCGAACTTCAGGAGTTGTCCACCCAGTTACAGGAACTCCTGGAACGAGGGTTTATCAGGCCGAGTTCTTCACCTTGGGGAGCTCCGGTCCTATTTGTCAAGAAGAAAGACGGTTCTTTCCGAATGTGTATCGACTATCGAGAGTTGAACAAGTTAACTGTCAAGAACCGGTATCCACTCCCTCGAATCGATGACCTGTTCGACCAACTTCAAGGGTCGAGTTGTTATTCAAAGATTGATCTTCGATCCGGTTATCACCAATTGCGTGTTCGCGATGCCGATATTCCAAAAACCGCTTTCAGAACTCGTTACGGGCATTACGAATTTCAAGTGATGCCATTCGGCCTAACCAATGCACCGGCTGTATTCATGGACCTTATGAATCGGGTGTGTAAACCTTACCTTGATAAGTTTGTCATTGTCTTCATCGATGACATCCTCATATATTCGCGAAGCAAAGAAGAGCATGCGCAACACCTCAGGACCATCCTTGAACTACTTAAACACGAGGAGCTCTACGCCAAGTTCTCTAAGTGTGAGTTCTGGATCAAAACCGTTCAATTCCTTGGTCACGTGATTGACAGTCAGGGGATTCACGTTGACCCATCAAAAATCGAGGCTATCAAAGATTGGCAATCGCCAACCAACTCCGACCGAAGTACGGCAGTTTTTAGGACTGGCCGGATACTATCGACGATTCATTGAAAATTTCTCCAAGATAGCCATACCACTCACGACGCTGACCCAGAAAGACAAAAAGTTTGACTGGACTGATAAACAAGAAGCGGCATTCCAACTCTTAAAACAAAAGCTTTGCAGTGCTCCTATCCTATCTTTACCCGAAGGCACTGATGACTTCGTGGTATACTGCGATGCTTCTCATCAAGGTCTCGGTTGTGTGCTCATGCAACGAGACAAAGTCACAGCTTATGCTTCTCGACAGCTTAAGATTCATGAAAAGAATTACACCACCCACGACCTCGAGCTAGGAGCTGTCGTTTTTGCCCTCAAAATCTGGAGACATTACCTTTATGGTACCAGATGTACAATCTTTACCGACCATAAAAGCCTTCAACACATATTCGATCAGAAGGATCTCAACATGAGGCAACGTCGATGGGTCGAGTTGCTTACCGATTACGACTGCGAACTCAAATATCATCCAGGCAAAGCAAATGTTGTTGCTGACGCCCTCAGTCGAAAAGAGCGAGTGAAACCACTTCGAGTTCGAGCCCTCAGTATGACCATTCACAACAATTTAAACATTCAAATCCTCACTGCTCAACTCGAAGCCTTAAAACCCGAAAATGTCAAAGATGAAGCCTTGCGAGACATGGATAAACAATTCGAAATCAGGCCTAACGGGATTAGGTATTTCTCAAACCGAATCTGGTTGCCTAAATTTGGGAACCTACGAGACTTGGTGATGGATGAAGCTCACAAGTCAAAATACTCTATCCATCCGGGATCCGATAAAATGTACCACGGCATCAAGGACTTCTACTGGTGGCCGAACATGAAAGCTGAAATCGCCACCTATGTCAGCAAGTGCCTTACTTGCTCCAAAGTCAAAATCGAATATCAAAAACCTTCTGGTTTACTTCAACAACCCAGTCTTCCTGAATGGAAATGGGAATAAATTGCCATGGACTTCATAACCAAACTACCCAGATCCTCGAACGGTTGCGATTCCATTTGGGTGATCGTGGATCGTCTCACAAAATCTGCTCACTTCCTGGCAATCAAGGAATCCGACAAAATGGAACGCCTCACCAACATTTATCTGAAGGAAATCGTGACCAAACACGGTGTTCCAATTTCAATCATCTCCGATAGAGATAGTCATTTCACTTCACAATTTTGGCAATCACTTCAAAAATCCCTGGGTACTCGACTTGATGTGAGTACCGCATACCATCCTCAAACAGACGGTCAAAGTGAACGAACCATTCAAACACTGGAAGATATGCTACGGGCCTGCGTAGTAGACTTCGGTGTAAACTGGGAAAAGCATCTACCATTGTGCGAGTTCTCGTACAACAACAGTTATCATACCAGCATCAATGCTGCACCCTTTGAGGCACTGTACGGTCGTAAGTGCCGGTCACCTATCTGTTGGACTGAAGTTGGGGATAGCCAACTCACAGGTCCAGAAATCATTCATGAGACGACCGAGAGAATCGTTGAAATCCAAAACAAGCTTAAGGCTGCGCGTGATCGTCAGAAAAGTTATGCTGACGTGAGATGCAAACCACTCGAGTTCCAAGTTGGGGATCGAGTTCTACTCAAAGTATCGCCTTGGAAAGGCGTAATCCGATTTGGCAAACGAGGGAAGTTGAATCCCAGATACATTGGACCATTCGAGATCCTCGAAAAGATTGGTCCAGTGGCTTATCGATTGCAGCTGCCATCTGAACTCAGCAGCGTGCATCCCACATTTCATGTTTCAAATCTGAAGAAGTGTCTGTCTGATGAGACACTTATCATTCCACTCGATGAAATTCGAGTTGACGAAAAACTTCACTTTGTTGAGGAACCCGCTGAAATCATGGACCGTGAGGTCAAACAACTTAAACAAAGTCGTATTCCTATCGTCAAGGTTAGGTGGAATTCGCGGCGTGGTCCGGAATTCACCTGGGAACGGGAGGATCAAATGCGACTCAAGTATCCTCAACTCTTCACTGATTCAACGTCAAACACGACTTCAACATAAATTTCGGGACGAAATTCTTCTAACAGGGGGAGAATGTGACAACCGTCAATTTAGGACTATAATTTAGTGCCTAATCAAGTGTAATACATGTAATTAGTTTTGTGTTAGGCTAATTAATGTATCAATTATTATATATATTGTTGAATATATATCTATAATTATGCGATTTGTTTAAATCGTACGAGTTTCAAATCGAATGAATTTCGATACAATAAATACGGACGTTGGTAAAAAATTTTATTAAGTAATACAAGGATTTTTAATAACGTTTTTATACTTAAAAATATTATTTCAATAATATTTAGTATTCAAGTTTTATCACACAATTTATATAAACGTAGATAAAATGTAATTACGCAAACAAAACGAGACAATTCACCTTTTATAATGTAATTATTAAAAGGTTAGTAAAATACTTCAACAAAAATACTGAATAATTATTCGCATTTTAAAACGTATATTAAAACATAGAAAATAAATATTTAACGTTTAAACGTCGGAGCAAACGAACACCGCACGGGGCACTTCGCGGAGACTGAAAAAGGTGGGGATTCCACCTTAATCACCTCCCTTTCTTCTTTTCTTTCATTTCTTACCTCATCTTTCTCTCTCTTTCTTCTTTTCTCTCTCAAACTTCAAACCTCCACAATCCACGAAAATCGCAAAATAAACATACTAAACGACCTCGGATCTTCAAGCCCCTTTGGAAATAAACGACCACCTCGCGACGATCTACACTTCTACCTTTCCGGATTTTCATTTCATCACTTTGTAAGTTTCCGACAAATTACGAAATCTCTCGATTTTACTTACTTTTCATATATTATTGTTTGGATAAGCTTAATATGTCCCTATGAGGGTTGGGTAAAAGAATCAGACCAAACGGAAACCCGAAAACACGTTTTTGGCTCGAAATCCGTCAAACAGGTGATAGTGTCGCATGGACGAACCCAGATATGCGACACTACTAGCGTCACTCCTTAAGTGCCGCTATACCTCCGATACCGACACTTCTTAAGTGTCGCATAAGCTCAAATGTTGGCCTCTGACCGTCACTACTGACGTGACGCCTATATATACCTAGCGACACTTGTTAAGTGCCGCCATATCCTCTTAGCCGACACTACATACCGTCACTAGATAAGTGACGCTCTCTATTCTATACCGACACTTCATAAGTGTCGCACATAATTTCCATTGTGATCTATACCCGTCACTCTACAAGTGACGCCATACTATTTTACCCGACACTTCGTTAGTGCCGCTATGATACACGTCACTTCTTAAGTGACGCCCAAATGTCCGAAATTATTATTTTATACGACACTCCATAAGTGCCGCTGTTATGATGAACCCGTCACTCCTGAAGTGACGCATACTATTACACACGACACTAGCTCAGTGACGCTATACCTTCAAATCTGACATTGAACCCGACACTTCGGTAGTGTCGCGTAAACACCCTTAGTGACGCTATTAAGTGACGCATAAAACAGCAGGTTTTCCAACTATTTTTACACCAAGTGTCGTGATTGTACAACTTCAAATGATTATTCAATACGACTTTTAGAACATAATGAGACTTGTATTTCAAGTGTAACACTTCAAAAACAAGACGATAACAACAACACATTTATTTCAACTAATCACCAACGGTCCGTACGCGCTTTCAAAACATACTTCAAAATCAAACAAGTCGTTGTAACTTGTATCAACTTATTCAAACAAGTCGTTGTAACTTGTATCAATTTAATCAAACAAGTCGTAGTAACTTGTAACAACACAATCAACCAAATCGGGGTAATTTGGACATTAAGTTAGACAAACAATTCCAATGGTAGTCTTTCGAGATACCAATACAAATAATGACAATTTAAGTGTCGTGGACACATTCAGGTTTCAAGTCTTTGGACACCAACACACTGCTAATTACTTCAAGTTTAATTGCTTAACATTTCAAGACTCAGGTGAGTTTCATAGCCCCATTTTCACTGCTTTACAACTAGGGGTGTGATATTACTACTCGATTTTGTTTTACAAGTAGAACGCAAGTGCCAAACTTCAAATACTACATGAGTTTCAAGCTAATCAATTTAAAGTCCTCCATAAGCATAGTCTCTAGTATTTATAGCGTGAATGTTAGTATATGATATCATATGGGATTGACAATCCTCATCCGGGTTAGCACGCACTAACCGGTCAAACGGATGTATTAGCATTTGGGAAGACGAGTGTTGATTAGGCACTCGTAGGAGGCATTTCAAGTTAGGTTTCCTTAATTGGGCCTGATAAATCAAGTTAAGCTCAGACTATGTGCTCATGGACAGTATAACTTTTATTTTGCTTAATTGCATTTTAAATTCAATATAAATCTTGCGGTTCTGACAACTATACATTGACATACAAACCTGTGAGCTCACCAGCGTTTTCGCTGACCCATTTTAGTATTTATCACAGGTACCCAGCAGTAGTTTGGCTGCACAAGCAGGAATCATTAGCTCGAGTCAGCATACATACAACTAGAGATTGGACTGCATTATTATATTTTGTAAAAGTAATTATGCTATGTAATCTCTCAATTTCAGGAACCGAGCTAATGTAACAATATTTTGATGTAAACATTTACTTTATCTATACAAGTTTAAAACGACGCATATAGTGGTCGTTCATTATATCTTATGTGCTTTGTATATTGATTAGTGACACCCAAATCAAGCTTCCGCAAATCATTAAATTTGGGGGTGTCACAAATATCAAGAAGTAGAGGAAGACGAAGAATCTGAGGAGGAAGAATCAGAACCTGAAGAAGAAGAAGAAGAAGAAGAAGAAGAAGAACCCGCTGATGAAGAGGAAGAAACTGAAGAAGAAGAGGAAGAAATGGAAGAAGAAACCGAAGAAGAAGAGGAAAGATATGAAGAAATGGAGGAAGATGAGGATTCACCACAAATGTGTGACACCCCCAAATTTGATTGATTTGCGGAAGCTCGATTTGGGTGTCACTAATCAATATACAAAGCACATAAGATATAATGAACGACCACTATATGCGTCGTTTTAAACTTGTATAGATAAAGTAAATGTTTACATCAAAATATTGTTACATTAGCTCGATTCCTGAAATTGAGAGATTACATAGCATAATTACTTTTACAAAATATAATAATGCAATCCAATCTCTAGTTGTATGAATGCTGACTCTGCTTGTGCAGCCAACCTACTGCTGGGTACCTGTGATAAATACTAAAATGGGTCAGCGAAAACGCTGGTGAGCTCACAGGTTTGTATGTCAATGTATAGTTGTAAGAACCGCAAGATTTATATTGAATTTAAAATGCAATTAAGCAAAATAAAAGTTATACTGTCCATGAGCACATAGTCTGTGCTTAACTTGATTTGTCAGGCCCAATTAAGGAAACCTAACTTGAAATGCCTCCTACGAGTGCCTAATCAACACTCGTCTTCCCAAATGCTAATACATCCGTTTGACCAGTTAGTGCGTGCTAACCCGGATGAGGATTGTCAATCCCATATGATATCATATACTAACATTCACGCTATAAATACTAGAGACTATGCTATGGAGGACTTTAAATTGATTAGCTTGAAACTCATGTAGTATTTGAAGTTTGGCACTTGCGTTCTACTTGTAAAACAAAATGAAGTAGTAATATCACACCCCTAGTAAAAGTAGTGAAAATGGGGCCATGAAACTCACCTGAGTCTTGAAGTGTTTAATTTAATAAACTTGAAGTAATTAGCGGTGAATTGATGTCCAAAGACTTGAAACCTGAATGTGTTCACGACACTTGATTGTTATTAATTGTACCGGTATCTCGAAAGACTACCTTTGTAGTTGTTATACAACTTTATATATATGTCCAAATTACTACGATTTGGTTGATTGAATTGATACAAGTTACAACGACTTGTTTGATTGAATTGATACAAGTTACAACGACTTGTTTGATTCTGAAATATGTTTGAAAACATGTACGGCCCGTTGGTGATTAATTGTAACAATAGTCTTGATGTTACCACATTGATTTAGAAGCGTTATACTTAAAAAAACAAATTCCATTATGTTTGAAAAGTTGTATCGTATAAGTGTTTTGAAGTTGTACAAGTTTGACACTTGGTGAAAAATGTGCTTACGGAATCTAATTACGGGGGTCCGGGGGCAGCGCCCTTGGTAGCGGGGTCCAAGGGGCAGAGCCCCTGGCTGGGGTCGAGCTGCCAGGTCAGCTTGGAAAATTTTTATTCCTACTATATTGCTTTGACGAAAAACGCATCTGGGATCTGAATTCGGGTAAAATCGAGTGATAATTTTCGAGTCTCGACACTTAGTAAAAATTTGAGTTTTCTGTGTTTTGCGACACAATATGCGACACAAAAGTGTTTATGCGACACAAGGGTTGTGTCACATAGGAATGCGACACATTGTCTATGCGACACAATGGTTGTGTCGCATAGATGCGAGATGCTGATTCAACAGCGACATAGTGATTGTGTCGTATGGGGTATGCGACATAGTGGTTGTGTCGCAGGACTTGCGACACTAATTCTCGGGTACGACACAAAATACGACACAAGGGAGTTTATGCGACACAAAGGCCGAAATACGACACAACATGCGACACAAGGCTTGTGTCGCATGGATGAACACCAGCCCAGAAATCCGGCTGTCACGATAATTCCGACCAAAAATCCGTTTTAAACTCGGTTTTAAGCTATGAAATCGTGTTATATACTTAGTAAGGGACATATATATGTTATATAAACAATCACAAGTGGGAAATACTAGGAATCGAGAGATTTCGGGATTTTGTCGAAAACTTACAATTTGCCGAAATGAAAACCCGGAAAGGTAGCGTTGTAGATCGTCACGAGGTGGTCGTGAATCTCTAAAAATATTGATGATACGGTTGCGTTTCGTGGTGTTATTTGCGATTTTTAATGGTTTGGTGGTTTTGTTTGTTTAGAGAGAAAAGAAAAGAGAGAGAGAGAGAAGAAAGTGATGAAATGAAGAAAAAGATGGGAGGTGGGGGTTTATCCCCACTTTTCAGTTTTTGCCCCGCGTTCCGTGTAGTGTTCGTTTGCTCCGTCATTTAAACGTTAAATAATTATTCAATATTTTTGTTGAAGTATTTTATAAAGTACTTAATAATTGTGTTATAAAACGTTATCTCGATTTTGTTTGTTTGCGCGTTCACATTTAATCGCGTTGTTCTCGCTTGTACGATATGGGATGAATACGACATATTATAAAAATTATATTATTGAGATATGATAGTTTCATTAAATAATCTTTATGTTATTTAATTAAATTGTTCACCAACGTCCGTATTAAGTTGAACCGAATTACATTCGATTTGAAACTTGTACGATTTAAACAAACCGCATAATTGTGTAGATATATATTCAACAATATATATAATAATTGATACATTAATTAGCCTAACACAGAACTAATTACATGTATTAAAATTGATTAGACACTAAATTCTAGTCCTAAATTGACGGGTGTCACATTCTCCCACTGTTAGAAGAATTTCGTCCCGAAATTTATGTTGTAGTCGTGTTTGATGTTGAGTCAGTGAAGAGTTGAGGATACTTGAGTCGCATTTGATCTTCCCTTTCCCAGGTGAATTCCGGACCGCGCCGCGAATTCCACCTAACCTTGACAATGGGAATACGACTTTGTTTAAGTTGTTTGACTCACGGTCCATAATTTCGGCGGGTTCCTCAACAAAGTGAAGTTTCTCGTCAACTCGAATTTCATTGAGTGGAATGATAAGTGTCTCATCAGACAGACACCTCTTCAGATTCGAAACATGAAATGTGGGATGCACGCTGCTGAGCTCGGATGGCAGCTGCAATCGATATGCTACTGGACCAATTCTCTCGAGAATCTCGAATGGTCCAATGTATCTGGGATTTAACTTCCCTCGTTTGCCAAATCGAATTACGCCTTTCCAAGGCGATGCTTTGAGTAGTACTCGATCTCCATCTTGGAACTCGAGTGGTTTACGTCTCACGTCAGCATAACTTTTCTGACGATCACGCGCGACTTTGAGTTTGTTTTGAATTTCGACGATTCTCTCGGTCGTCTCGTGAATGATTTCTGGACCTGTGAGTTGGCTATCCCCAACTTCGGTCCAACAGATAGGTGACCGGCACTTACGACCGTACAGTGCCTCGAATGGTGCAGCTTTAATGCTGGTATGATAACTGTTGTTGTACGAGAACTCGCACAATGGTAGGTGTTTTTCCCAGTTTACACCGAAGTCTACTACGCAGGCCCGTAGCATGTCTTCTAGTGTTTGAATTGTTCGTTCACTTTGGCCGTCGGTTTGAGGATGGTATGCGGTACCCAGTGATCTTTGAAGTGATTGCCAAAATTGTGAAGTGAAACGACTATCTCTATCGGAGATAATTGAAATTGGAACACCGTGTTTAGTCACGATTTCCTTCAGATAGATTCTGGTGAGGCGTTCCATTTTGTCGGATTCCTTGATTGCCAGGAAGTGAGCAGTCTTTGTGAGACGATCCACGATCACCCAAATGGTATCGCAACCGTTCGCTGACTTGGGTAGTTTGGTTATGAAGTCCATGGCAATTTGTTCCCATTTCCATTCAGGAAGATCGGGTTGTTGAAGTAAACCAGAAGGTTTTTGATATTCGATTTTGACCTTGGAGCAAGTAAGGCACTTGCTGACATAGGTGGCGATTTCAGCTTTCATGTTCGGCCACCAATAGAAGTCCTTGATACCGTGGTACATCTTGTCGGATCCCGGATGGATAGAATATTTGGACTTGTGAGCTTCATCCATCACCAAGTCTCGTAGATTCCCGAATTTAGGCAACCAGATTCGGTGTGAGAAATACCTAATCCCGTTAGGTTTGACTTCGAATTGTTTATCCATGCCCCGCAAGGCTTCATCTTTGACGTTTTCGTGTTTCAAGGCTTCGAGTTGAGCAGTGAGAATTTGAATGTTTAAATTGTTGTGAATGGTCATACTGAGGGCTCGAACCCGAAGTGGTTTCACTCGCTCTTTCCGACTGAGGGCATCAGCAACGACATTTGCTTTGCCTGGATGATATTTGAGTTCGCAGTCGTAATCGGTAAGCAACTCGACCCATCGACGTTGCCTCATGTTGAGATCCTTCTGATCGAATATGTGTTGGAGACTTTTGTGTTCTGTAAAGATTGTGCACCTAGTGCCGTAGAGGTAATGTCTCCAAATTTTGAGGGCGAAAACGACGGCTCCTAATTCGAGGGCGTGGGTAGTGTAATTCTTTTCATGAATCTTGAGCTGTCGTGAAGCATAAGCTATGACTTTGTCTCGTTGCATAAGCACGCAACCGAGACCTTGATGAGAAGCATCGCAGTATACCACGAAGTCATCGGTGCCCTCGGGTAATGATTGAATAGGAGCACTGCAAAGCTTTTGTTTTAATAGTTGGAATGCCGACTCTTGTTTATCAGTCCAGTCAAACTTTTTGTCTTTCTGGGTCAGAGTCGTGAGTGGTAAGGCTATCTTGGAGAAATTTTCAATGAATCGTCGGTAATACCCGGCAAGACCCAAAAATTGGCGTACTTCGGTCGGAGTGGCGGGTGCTTGCCAGTCTTTGATGGCCTCGATTTTTGATGGGTCAACGTGAATCCCCTGACTGTCAATCACGTGACCAAGGAATTGGACTGTTTGGATTCAGAACTCACACTTAGAGAATTTTGCATATAGCTCCTCGTGTTTAAGTAGTTCAAGGATGGTTTTGAGGTGTTGCGCATGTTCTTGCTCGTTGCGCGAATAAATGAGTATGTCATCGATAAAGACAATGACAAACTTGTCAAGATAAGGTTTACACACCCGATTCATAAGGTCCATGAATACAGCCGGTGCGTTGGTTAGGCCGAATGGCATCACTTGAAATTCGTAATGCCCGTAACGGGTTCTGAAAGCGGTTTTTGGAATATCGGCATCGCGGACACGCAGTTGGTGATAACCGGATCGGAGATCTATCTTTGAATAACAACTCGACCCTTGAAGTTGGTCGAACAAATCATCGATTCGAGGAAGTAGATACCGGTTCTTGACAGTTAACTTGTTCAACTCTAGATAGTCGATACACATTCGAAAAGAACCATCTTTCTTCTAAACAAATAGGACCGGAGCTCCCCAAGGTGAAGAACTCGGCCTGATAAACCCTCGTTCCAGGAGTTCCTGTAACTGGGTGGACAGCTCCTGAAGTTCGGATAGAGCTAAGCGGTATGGCGCTCGGGCCACCGGCGCAGCACCTGGTACAAGATCGATTGAGAACTCAACCTGTCTTGGTGGTGGTAGACCAGGTAGTTCTTCAGGAAAGACTTCTGAAAAGTCTCGAACAATTGGAACATCCTCAAGTCGCTTCTCCTCCGACTTTTTCTCCATGATGTGCGCGAGGATTGATGGAAAACCCTTTCTCAGAAATTTCCGGGTTTTTAGGCAAGATATAATGTTAAGCCTCGTCCCACCGGTCTCCCCCTGTACGACCAAGGTTCTACCGACGGCGAGAGGTATGCGAACAATTTTGTCATGGCAAATGATTTCGGCGCGATGTTTGGACAACCAGTCCATGCCTACGATGACATCGAAACTTCCTATCTCAACAGGCATAAGATCTATGGAGAAGATTTCGTCGGCTAGATTTAAAGTGCAATTAGGTATCACACTATTGGTTTCTATCAATTTGCCATTTGCTAGCTCTACGGTGTACTTAACGTCTAAAGCAACATGTGTGATGTCAAGTAGAGGGCAAAATTCATCGGAAATAAAACTTCTATCGGCACCAGTATCAAACAGAATAGAAGCAGTTAAATTGTTGAGGAGAAACATACCCGTGACCACATTCGGGTCCTGACGGGCGTCCCCTGAGTTGATCACGAAGGCGCTACTTTTGACGTTGTTATTGTTGCGGCCGTTGTTGTTGTTGTTGTTGTTGTTGTTGCCCTTATTCTTCAATTTCGGGCACGTATCCCTAAAGTGTCCTGGATTTCCACATTCATAGCAGGACTTAGGTTGTCGGGCATTTTTGTCCGAGGAGTTGTTGTTGGATCTGGGGGCTCGGCAATCCTTAGTCGAATGCCCGTACCTCCTGCAGTTGTTGCAAGGGGTATTGCACTGACCAAAGTGGTGATAGTTACACTTGGGACAATAAGGCCTGTCCCCGGTGTAGCTGCGGTTGGATTCAGAGTTGGTGGTGTAGACTTGGATGGCGTTGTTTTTCTTGTTTGAGTGGTGGTGGTGTTCAGTGGATTTGCGTTTGTTGTTGTTGGAGGATGAGGTGTTGGAGGTCTCACGGCTGACAACTAGGGCCATGAGTTCGTGGGCCAATCGAATGGCACTCTCAGTGGTGGTTGGTTTGGATGAGGCGACGTTTCCCTGGATGTTCTCGGGGAGTCCACGAATGTATCTCTTAATGCCCTTACTTTTTGGTTCGACCAAACTCGGGCATAATAAAGCAAACTGCTGAAATTTGGTGGTATATTCAGCAACATCATTTCCCTGTACTGCCAGATGCCAGAATTCTTCCTCCAGCCTGTGCAATTCTTCTTCAGGACAGTACTTTTCTGTCAGCTTCTTTTTCAGTTCGGCCCAAGGAAGTCGATTTGCAACCTCAAGGCCTACAGAGTTTGCGTGGGTTTTCCACCACG
Organism: Helichrysum umbraculigerum; assembly: GCA_949592205.1. NCBI lineage: Eukaryota > Viridiplantae > Streptophyta > Magnoliopsida > Asterales > Asteraceae > Helichrysum > Helichrysum umbraculigerum. Next base: position 8,728,610 of record CATIUR010000008.1, read on the forward strand.
TGAGTGCACCTTCTTGAAAGGTGTAAGCAGCGAATTTGACCTTGTTGTTCTCAGTGCAGTCGCAGAGACTGAAAACAGATTCCATATGCTCAATCCAACGGATCAAGCCAATGGCACCTTCCGTGCCCTTGAGGTATAGTGGTTTACAGCTAAGAAAGTCCTTATAGGAGCAGGGTTTGGGTGGTGGAGTATTGGTTGCTGTGTCCTCGCTACCGGGTGGTGTTCAGGTAGCCAAGGCTTCGGTCACACTGCGGGCAATTATTCCCGCGATCTCAGCTTCGCTAAGGGTAATTTAACGACGAGGAGGCATGATACTGAGTAAGAAAGAACAAAGAAAGGAAGTGAGATACTCGTCCGAGTGCGATGAATTTGGTGGTGTGTTTGTCATTCCGAGATAATACGTTAGAGAGAAAGAGGCCAATATTCATATAATATAATATAGCCTAAAGTTGTAATGAGGTATATTCATGTAAATATATGTATATCACATAATAACCTGTTGAGTGTCTAGCACAGACATGTTTTGAGTCCCGTTTCTCTCGAGGTCAGAGTCAACTAATGTATTCCTGTTCAACATAACTCTTTCAGGTCTCACATCATCTTTCTTTAATTGTACATAGTTGATCAGGCTATGTTAAATTAAAGTCGTATGATGTAATCCCTGAACTAGTCATAACTAATAAGGAATACTGCCTAACGGTCATAGTCTAGGCCCACTAAATGCAACCTAGTTCACTATAACCTTAGGCTCTGATACCAATCTGTGACACCCCCAAATTTGATTGATTTGCGGAAGCTCGATTTGGGTGTCACTAATCAATATACAAAGCACATAAGATATAATGAACGACCACTATATGCGTCGTTTTAAACTTGTATAGATAAAGTAAATGTTTACATCAAAATATTGTTACATTAGCTCGATTCCTGAAATTGAGAGATTACATAGCATAATTACTTTTACAAAATATAATAATGCAATCCAATCTCTAGTTGTATGAATGCTGACTCGAGCTAATAGTTCCTGCTTGTGCAGCCAACCTACTGCTGGGTACCTGTGATAAATACTAAAATGGGTCAGCGAAAACGCTGGTGAGCTCACAGGTTTGTATGTCAATGTATAGTTGTAAGAACCGCAAGATTTATATTGAATTTAAAATGCAATTAAGCAAAATAAAAGTTATACTGTCCATGAGCACATAGTCTGAGCTTAACTTGATTTGTCAGGCCCAATTAAGGAAACCTAACTTGAAATGCCTCCTACGAGTGCCTAATCAACACTCGTCTTCCCAAATGCTAATACATCCGTTTGACCGGTTAGTGCGTGCTAACCCGGATGAGGATTGTCAATCCCATATGATATCATATACTAATATTCACGCTATAAATACTAGAGACTATGCTATGGAGGACTTTAAATTGATTAGCTTGAAACTCATGTAGTATTTGAAGTTTGGCACTTGCGTTCTACTTGTAAAACAAAATGATTGTAAAAGTAGTGAAAATGGGGCCATGAAACTCACCTGAGTCTTGAAGTGTTTAATTTAATAAACTTGAAGTAATTAGCGGTGAATTGATGTCCAAAGACTTGAAACCTGAATGTGTTCACGACACTTGATTGTTATTAATTGTACCGGTATCTTGAAAGACTACCTTTGTAGTTGTTATACAACTTTATATATATGTCCAAATTACTACGATTTGGTTGATTGAATTGATACAAGTTACAACGACTTGTTTGATTGAATTGATACAAGTTACAACGACTTGTTTGATTCTGAAATATGTTTGAAAACATGTACGGCCCGTTGGTGATTAATTGTAACAATAGTCTTGATGTTACCACATTGATTTAGAAGCGTTATACTTAAAAAAACAAATTCCATTATGTTTGAAAAGTTGTATCGTATAAGTGTTTTGAAGTTGTACAAGTTTGACACTTGGTGAAAAATGTGCTTACGGAATCTAATTACGGGGGTCCGGGGGCAGCGCCCCTGGTAGCGGGGTCCAAGGGGCAGAGCCCCTGGCTGGGGTCGAGCTGCCAGGTCAGCTTGGAAAATTTTTATTCCTACTATATTGCTTTGACGAAAAACGCATCTGGGATCTGAATTCGGGTAAAATCGAGTGATAATTTTCGAGTCTCGACACTTAGTAAAAATCTGAGTTTTCTGTGTTTTGCGACACAATATGCGACACAAAAGTGTTTATGCGACACAAGGGTTGTGTCGCATAGGAATGCGACACAATGTCTATGCGACACAATGGTTGTGTCGCATAGATGCGAGATGCTGATTCAACAGCGACATAGTGATTGTGTCGTATGGGGTATGCGACATAGTGGTTGTGTCGCAGGACTTGCGACACTAATTCTCGGGTACGACACAAAATACGACACAAGGGAGTTTATGCGACACAAAGGCCGAAATACGACACAACATGCGACACAAGGCTTGTGTCGCATGGATGAACACCAGCCCAGAAATCCGGCTGTCACGATAATTCCGACCAAAAATCCGTTTTAAACTCTTTTTTAAGCTATGAAATCGTGTTATATACTTAGTAAGGGACATATATATGTTATATAAACAATCACAAGTGGGAAATACTAGGAATCGAGAGATTTCGGGATTTTGTCGGAAACTTACAGTTTGCCGAAATGAAAACCCGGAAAGGTAGCGTTGTAGATCGTCGCGAGGTGGTCTTGAATCTCTAAAAATATTGATGATACGGTTGCGTTTCGTGGTGTTATTTGCGATTTTTAATGGTTTGGTGGTTTTGCTTGTTTAGAGAGAAAAGAAAAGAGAGAGAGAGAGAGAAGAAAGTGATGAAATGAAGAAAAAGATGGGAGGTGGGGGTTTATCCCCACTTTTCAGTTTTTGCCCCGCGTTCCGTGTGGTGTTCGTTTGCTCCGTCGTTTAAACGTTAAATAATTATTCAATATTTTTGTTGAAGTATTTTATAAAGTACTTAATAATTGTGTTATAAAACGTTATCTCGATTTTGTTTGTTTGCGCGTTCACATTTAATCGCGTTGTTCTCGCTTGTACGATATGGGATGAATACGACATATTATAAAAATAATATTATTGAGATATGATAGTTTCATTAAATAATCTTTATGTTATTTAATTAAATTGTTCACCAACGTCCGTATTAAGTTGAACCGAATTACATTCGATTTGAAACTTGTACGATTTAAACAAACCGCATAATTGTGTAGATATATATTCAACAATATATATAATAATTGATACATTAATTAGCCTAACACAGAACTAATTACATGTATTAAAATTGATTAGGCACTAAATTCTAGTCCTAAATTGACGGGTGTCACAAAATGGCTGAATTCAAAAGGATACAATGCTCCGAAGATAACAACTTGTCAGACGAATCCGTTCGTCAACACTTCAGATCCACTCATCTCAAGAGAATAGAGACCATGCTTGACTCTCATCTCGACCCTTCAAAACCTTTCACCCGATCTCGACTCCGAGATATAGATATCTTTGAAGAAGAACTCCGATCATCAAGCGCCCCAAACATATACGCTAAACTACTACAAAAAATCACTGCATATAAGGCAAGTCAAACGGGCGGCTTTGTTGAGGAAAACCTTGAAGAATCCATCACGAAAGTCAGGACCATCGAAGTCGACAGTTCCCAACCTTTCAATAACGCACCCTCATATGAAGAATTCCACCAATTTCCCGATTCGCGTGATGAAGATTCTGACAGCGAAAACGATAATGACGACGATTGTATCGACGTCATTGTTGATAAACGCTCTATTCCAACAACTTCCCCTGCTCCAGCAAATTCTCCTACCTCCTCAACTGAGATAATACGAGTCCCCCTCATAGATACCCACCAAGAGTTGATTGACTTGATTGATGAATACGACGATGTCCGCATCATCGTAGAGGCTATAAGAGAATCAACAAATGACTACACCACCGCCCAGAGACACCTGATAAGGGAAATCGAACGAGAATACGATTCATATATCGCCAGCTTTGGAGTGCAGAAATCTCGCACTCTACGCAGACATATTCAAGAACTATCCGATTCCCTTCAAGAACAGATCACCAGAGAAGCTTAACAGCCAGAAAGACCCCACTACCCGATGGGAGAAGTCGAGTACTGCAACAACCAAAAGCAAATATACCAAAGACTATATTGTGCCTTGGCAGGATCAGCTTTTCCCTATTCAGCAAGTCAGAAGGCTACACTAGCATCAATGAGAACCCATCTGGAAAGAACTATTGGAAACCCACAGAATTATGCTGATATTAGAGTGGTGGGAGATCTTAGAACCCTTCTAGATCTCATCGAGACTGGAGAACACCTCACGGCTTCAGAAAACTACAGGATAGTCATTCACTCCACCATTGGTCATCATGTTGAGCTGATAATTGATGAACTAAACCACTTAGTATATGAAGAAGAAACCCGTGAAGTACCAAGATTCATTCCGCACTTGTCACAAATCAACCTGGCAACTTATGTGACAACTCGACTTCGCGGAATGTACACTGAAGAAGATATATAGCTTAATGTTTATCGTGATGGATATCGCGAAATATTCAGCAAGTTAATCTATATATTCACATACTCGAACTTTCCCTTCAACCGTGAGCAGCATCAACTCATCCGACAAGTATGCCAAGCAACCAGATCCTTTGGAGGAGACCCTTTGGCTAGTGACTTTGAAGAAGTGAAAACTCAGTTCATGGCCCTAATTGCCTCAATAGGTCGAAACCACCCCCAGCGTGAGATTGTTCAAACTCACACCTGCACAAGAATTGATCCTAACGGACCAGTCACACGATCAGTTAAATACATCAGCTACGGGATGGCAATCCTCAACCGACTGGCCACTGATCATTTCAAAAGCTTCAGGATGGAATCCACCAACCCTAATTACTGAAATGATAGAGCAATTCCTCCGATACTTCCCTCCACGCTACAGCTTACCAAGAAAACACGGTAACCAATCCAGCACCATGAACGCATCCAGCATCATCATCTGAAGAAAGGACTAAGTTGAGCTCTCGACTTTAAAAGAGCGCTTCTAGGGAGGCAACCCGTGTTTTTACATTTCTGCAGTTTTACTTTCCAAGAAGTGATGAAATCTCCGACTATCTTTCACACTCGGACATACAGAGAATACCTCCTCCTTCAGGGAAGTATCATCACCTTATATCCGACCTGTTCACACCTACGAGACCAATCACAAGAAGACTTGATCAAGAGTGCACCCACCAAGATGAAGTCCGGCAGATGTAACTACCGGGGAGTACTTCTATACTAGTGTCTTTCCTTCGTTTTAAATATACCATATCCAATATACTTATCACTAAGTGTGGGATTCAAACCCAACACACACACACAAAAAGAATACGTCTTAGATGTTTCAAATCCTAAGTATGGGATTTTACCCCATTCAGAGCATAGAATAACATCGAGGACGATGTTCCTTTATGTGTGGGATAGCAGTAGTTACACTGCTGTAAAATGGATAATGGTATATGCTTGATTCTAAACTCGCTGCTCTTTAGACCATCCTTCTCCAAAAAGTAAACAAAATTTTCAAAATTGAGTTAAAAATATGTTGAAAATGAAAATTTTAGACAAAGAGTGATTTACTTTGGGGACGAAGGATAAATAAAATACGAATTCTTTTGAAAAATTTGGTTTAGTAATCCCGTAAAGAGCATCACATGACTAGGCACACAACAACCCAACTTTCGATTCGTGAGGTATCTTGAGCCATATAAAGCATTCACTTCTAATGCTTCACTTTTTCGATTCCTGAGTGTGCCGATGTATGCGTTTAGAATCAGAACTTGCTCTTGTTATACATTTCGAATCCAAATAGGTGAGTAAAAAGGAGATTGAATCACATCATTCTTAAACCCATCCATACACCCAAAAATGAAAATACGTTATCCATACCCTCTTAAAAGCATCCCTCAAACTTCATAGAAAGTTCCAAAGATGAATGAAGAGAAGCTACAAGGATATGACGTCGAAAAAAAAATCAAAAGAAAAGAATTCGAAGAAAAGAAAGTCAAATGGAGAAAGAGACTCCTTCCAAAAAAAAATCATGAGAAGAAGGCGTTAATCCTCCCCAAAATTCCAGCTTCCCTCTTCACAAATTTTTTTTTATGAAAAACCAACACAACCCCCTCTCATATCACCAACACTCCAAAAACCCTATATCATTTCTCCTAGAATGATTGTGGCTAGATCGACTTCACGCTCACTTAAGAGGTAACGATTTGATTCTCGATCAAGCCTATGACGATAAATGATACATTACTGGCGTTCTGAGTGATTGATATAATAGAATAGGAAATGTGAAAACGTATGATCGTTTAAGCTCAAGACTTTTTAGGTCTTTGATCTAGGATACAACGATAACAATGATAATAATTTGCAGCAGAATAATAATAAGAACAATGTTATCAACCAAATCCCTAATCTTATTAATTAATCAACAAGACGGATACCCTTTAGTATCGGGGTTACTAGAACCTTAGGGATAACAAAGAACTTTAGACGTCTACATCTTTTCTAGGTGCACACCAAAAACCTATGTCCCTATGTCTCTTTATATAATAGAGATCATTAGGGTTACAAGAAATCCTAATCGTAGGAGAAAACTAATTAAACAAAATACACTTTTAGTCCCTCAACTTTAATTATTTTGTATCATCAAATCAATAAATCCTAACAATCTTCCCCTATTTGATGATGACAAAATAAACATCTTCCCGTGCAAACTTCCCCTTAGTTCTTGATTTCTTGTAAACATGTCATGCATAATAAGCTGCATATCTTGACCTTCGAATCTTCTTCCCCTTTTTGTCATAATCCAATAGGGGTCTTCAAAAAGATAAGCAACTTGAATCCTTTCAACTTTCTCCACAATCAATGCATGAACATATCCCAATGGTTAAAAACTTGAAACAACAAGCTTCCCCTCAAATGAATGTTTTAACCATCCCTTGAATCTCGAATTCTATCAGCTCTATGTAATGATCACATATGAAGAAAACTGAATATAACAAACTTGATGAAGAAGTCGAATCTTTCAAACCTGTACCTTATATCTTGTACTAACCACGACGTCGAACTTATATTTCATATATAAGTAGATCACAACCTTTCTTTAAGATCTCATTGACAAAAATCCTTATTCTCCATAATAAGTCACCGAGCAACCCAAACTCTTTCAAGTGATAGCAAATGTGAGCATTGAGCATCATAAGTTTAATCTCACACGTTTGCTAGATTCTGTCAAGTCTTCGTCGTCCCATACAAATCAAACAAGTTATCTTCAAAGTGTAGCATCCTACTTTGAGATATGATAAGATACATAGCTGAAAAACTCAACTACAATATCAAATAAACTATAATTAACCTTCTTCGTAATCACATCTTCATATAATCTTCATGAACGAGCCATAAACGCAATAAGAATAAATTGTTTTAAAAACAATTCCAATCCGAGATCCAAAACTATCCATTGAAGTAACAGTGATAACCAATTAATACTAACAGTGTTAACCGTTTTGTATTAACAGTGGTTATATTCTCTCAAAAATCTTCAAACAGTGGTAACTTTCTTCAACTCCAAAAACAGTGGTAGTAATACCCACTAACAGTGGTAACCACTTTCGAACATTGGTAATCATCTTCTGTGTTTCAACCCTTAAACTAACTGAACTTCCACTTCTTTAATCATTAAAACCCTCGCATGTTCTTTGCTTGTAAGTATTTGTGCATGTTTTCTACCAAGCTTCTGTAATCTCAAGCAATAATAAAGAAACCATCTGTTTTGCGAGTCAAACTAAACCTTCACCATCTCTCCAGTCTGCTTGAATATTGTTTCTGCAAATAGATTAACCATGTATTTTAGTCGTGCACCTGAAATCCCTCCTTCTGTATCTTCTTCGGTTTTATTCAAAGTAAAGTTCGAAGAAAAACTCTAATCTTCAGTTCGCAGCAACAGGTGACAAATCAGTCATCTTCTTTCTTGTAAATCTCTGCCTTCGTTTGGTCAGCTGCACCTCGTGCATGACTTCTTGCAGTACATCTAGAAACCCTAACACCTGAATCGGAACATGATAAACCATCTGCATGAACATCCATAATTGCTTGCAGAACATCTCAAAGATTCTTTCATTCGAAGTAAGGTTTTAAGAAAAACCCTAATCTGACCATTCCATTAATACCACCTTCTAACCTCAAACTATGATTCAACCGAACTCAACATTAGTGCAGCCACAATTTTTAATTGATATTTAAAAAGAATACACAGTCTGCGCAAAATACTCACAACTTGAATCGATATAATATGAAAAAGAATGTGAGATATACTCATAAAGAATGTCAGCAGAGTTTGTTGTCGACTTATGCACTCAATAAACAAAGTATAATCAATTTAGCTTTGCATGTCGGCTTGAATTAAAAAGTGATCAAGTTGGAAAGAATTAATATCAACCGACTTCCACATACTCTTGAATAAACAATTCGATTGATTGTGACAGCAACAAACACACACGAATATCATAAAGAAAAGAAGATCTGTGATTTAATACCCTTGAATAAATAAATCGATCACCAACACTAGGCTGGAAAGCTACGAATGAACTTTTAGGAATTTTTAAATCTCCAAATATGCCTCGCACAGATCTTAACAACACTCGTATTCATCTTCAAACTTTTCTCCTAGATCACGAGCAACCTGCTCTGATACCAATTGTGAAAACGTATGATCGTTTAAGCTCAAGACTTTTTAGGTCTTTGATCTAGGATACAACGATAACAATGATAATAATTTGCAGCAGAATAATAATAAGAACATTGTTATCAACCAAATCCCTAATCTTATTAATTAATCAACAAGACGGATACCCTTTAGTATCGGGGTTACAAGAACCTTAGGGATAACAAAGAACTTTAGACGTCTACATCTTTTCTAGGTGCACACCAAAAACCTATGTCCCTATGTCTCTTTATATAATAGAGATCATTAGGGTTACAAGAAATCCTAATCGTAGGAGAAAACTAATTAAACAAAATACACTTTTAGTCCCTCAACTTTAATTATTTTGTATCATCAAATCAATAAATCCTAATAGGAAACCCTAAACACTTTGAGTGATTGGAGTAACCACCTTGAGAGGATCGCCTAGTCATGTATCCAAGATCAAAGATCAGAAGCATGCTCCTAAAGATTACAACCTTACTTTCTCAAAAGCACGAATATTTTATTTTTCCAAAACCCCCTAGTGAAAAAGCTTCGCCCTAAAATATTTCATTATCTACTTATCTTTAACTATGCTTGAAATTCGAGTTTGCTTGAGGACAAGCAAAGTTCTAAGTGTGGGATACTTGATATCGAGTAAAAAGTCACATTTTTTACTGCCGATATCTCTCTCATTTTGGAACAATACTTGGCATTTGAACTCAAACAATGCACAAATTAGTGATAATATGCCAAGTAGGTCAAAACAAAGTTGCACGAGCAAAATCAAGCAAAACGAACGAAAAACGAAGATTCCACGCACAGTTAAAGATTCGAGACATCAAAACAAGATTTAGAGACAAAGTACCCACCGCTGAGATTTCTCTTATCCAAGATGTTCGTTTTCAAAATACGAATCCAACAGAAGAAGAATCAGCAAAAACGGACGAAGAATGAAGATTCTACGTACGCCGGAAGATTCAAACGATTTGTACGACACATCTAAAGTTCAGAGACATATTTTTGGGATTTCTTTTCATCAAAATCTTCATTTTTTAGAAAAGAATCCAACAAAAAAAGAATCGACGTAAAAGGACGCATAACGAAGAAAACACGCACGAATCAAGAAACGAAGCAAAAGATGGCGAACCGGGGCAGTAGCCTAGCCACCGCCGCCGGCCACCAGCACACCGCCGCCGGTCTGCTGGTTGGCGCAGCGGGCCTGCTGCCCACCATCCATCCGTCACTTTTTGGTCCTTTCCCGTATTCGCGTGGTACATGTGCTAGACCTTTACGCAACTTTAGGGTACATGTGCTATACCTTTACGTGCTTTAGGGTACATGTGCTATGACTTTCCCACCTTTTTCTAACATGCACCATGAGTTGCTAACGTGAGCCAACATTCACCTATAAATAGGCACCCTTGGTTCATTTGTAACACACACCACACACCTTTCATATCTTTCTACTTCACTAGCTTCTAGCTTTTCTTTCTTTCTTTATTTTCTTACTTTAAATTAGTATTAGGCTAAGTTTAAGAAGCTTGTTAGAATAGAACGAAAGCAAGGAACGTGCTTGTAATCTTTGGTGTAAGCTTGGAGCAACTCTTATTAATTCAAGTCTATTCCTTCTCGCATATTAATCTCGGTTATTTCTATCCTTATCTATCTTAATTAAATATGTATGCTTTAATTATGCTAGAGATAGCTTATGCCATCCTTAGCGAGTAGATTACTATTATATTTGTTGTGATGTAGTTAGCATAAATAAATATGGGATGACCTTAAATATGTCGTGAAATAATATGACGGCCCCTATTCGACTGTTTACTTGATATAGTACTAGAAACGCTTTAGAGCGGAGTACAAATGTATGGAAGTCAGTAAACGGCCGAAGGTAGTTGTATTATGGATCGACATTATAAAAATGGAAACTTTATGAACAGACTTGTCTTCTCCTTATGATTTTAATCATAAAACTTATATCCGCCTTTCGATTAACAAACGTGATTGTAACCTTGTAAAGAGGAGTCGCGAACCTTGATACTTGGTCAATAGTTATCTGTGTCAAAACTACGGTTTAATTGTAACGTCATGCAATCATCATAAAATGCAATGTGATTACGTGGAATTGCCATGAGTATAGTACACTTCCAATCACAATGTACTTATCATGAAAACATTGCGAAACAATTAAATTCACAACGGAAACATCGGTTGATGATTGAATACATTGTGAACTACCATAGTATTTTCCGATATGGTCTGGGTTTAACTTTATGCAAAAGCCGCCAGCATTTTAATTAGATTAGTTAGTTTAGATTAGATTAGAGTAGGTAGGCTATACGCTAAATAACCATTCACGAAAACCTAGGGATTTGTTAATTGTATTGAGAAAGGCAAGTTTAAAATCTGATTTAAAATGATCTTTTTCCATAACTTATGAAACCTAAAGTAAGGTACGCAAGAAACCTAAACTTTTTCCCTCATTTATACTGCTTGAGTTTCATTAATGAGAATTGATCAAATAAGTCCGAACATATTTGCTAAGTTAGTTGTTTGCTAAATTTGTAGTCTTTATGGTATTAAGAACGGTTAGACTTGTTGTGGACTTGCTACTATGTTCCTTCGCCCACGAGTGAATGCGTTCAATAATATGAGCCACTGACTCCCTCATAGGAGAGTGTGGAGAATTGAGCATTGTCTGTTTGATCAGAATCATGACACCTTAGTTCCTCGTGACATATTAGTTGATAACCGACTAATAAGGAATCTATTAGTTATACCATAAACTATCAAGTCCAGTGAACATTCCAAATTTAGTTAAATGTTTTCCCTAAAAGTCATCATCCCATATTACGCGCTAATGAAATCACAACAAATACTACTTTCCATTATCTGATTTATCATTATCTTTTATTTGCTTTATTTAATTTACTTAGTTAACTGAACCAAAACCCCTAACGCACTCTTTTAAAACCTGTTACTAGAAAAGAAAGATTGATTGGATCACCTCCGTTTCAATTCAGTTTCTCTTTAAGAACGACTCTAGGTCATACTTACCATCTACTAGCCCTTGGTTCAGTATTAGTAAGTTACACTTAGACCCCAGCAATTACAAATTTAAAACATACACTGATCAGCATTGCGAACCGCTCGCGACACGCGCATCAAGTACTAATGATGAGAAAGTCTAAGGACGAGGGGACCCCTGATCAGTCACACGAGGATCAACGGCAGAAGTGGATGGATGCATGCCCGCAGCTGAATGCTCCCTGCTAGCAGCTCTCCCAGATACAGACTCTGATACAATGACTCTGTGCTGTCTGAGGATGTCTCTCATAACGCTGATAGGCAAGTTATCAGTCGTGTCGAATCCCCACTCCCGTAAACACTAATGTGTCATGTGTGTCTCCTCAAGTAATATCTGGTATCCTGTCCTGATGTCGTTCTCATCTAGGATCTCAGAATCAGGGGTAGGTTCGAGGTTGAACATCACAGACAATCCTGAGAGTGTGATGCCCTCAGCACTAGCGGTGGTCATAGCTGGGCGATAAACATGTGGGTCATCAGGTCTCGGGATCTCATGAACCGGAGATAGGGCATGTAAGGATGTGGATGGCTGATGTGAAGTAGATGGAGCAGCTGTGGTGTGTACAGAGTATACCGGCTCATAGCGAGATATGGTGGGTATGGTGTATGGTGGAACAGTGGTGGTGACTGGTGGAATGGGAAAGACTGCTGGTGATGTCTCACATCTGTACATCAGTAGCTCTGGTATCGGCAATCCAAACTTGCGTGCTACATTGATGTCATGAGCATGTCTAACCTGAAGTGCATGAAAAGTCCAATACTGAGAAAGTGGAGTCACTGGTGTAGTTCAGTCAACAATACTCTGAACCGTAGATGTAGAGCCAGATCCCAAGTTTTAACCTACGGCGCTCTAACATCGCTGTCATCATCCTGTATCTCTATCGGCTCATCATCCTCAACATCCCTGTCTCTCTTACTTCCCTTCCTCTTCAGAACACAACCAGGAATGGCCTGTTTGGTAGCTTTCCAGAATGCCTGCCCGCTCGAATCAGTAGTGATCAACCAGATAGTCCAAAAATAGTCCAAGTCGAATGGCAGGGATCTAACATGAGGTGAGCTGGTATACTCACTCATGTGATCCTCCGTGAGCAAACCCATACGGCTACAAATCCTAGTGATGAAAGCTCCCATGTAGATATACTTTGTCATCTCAAATGTCATTTCTCTCTGAATCCTCTCGGCTACTAAGAAAGCTACATTCACATTCTTCTTCTTAATAATGGCATTCATTACAAAGAGATCATCAGCTCCTACAGCTCCTCATGTTCCTTTCTTTCCATGTAGTTATACAGCTAGTAGCTTGTGCAGGAGTCGATGCTCAACCTTGAAAAATGCGGAGGCTTTTACATTTGAATGAAAACTAGTACCCGTTAGATTGTCCCAAATCAGCCCATGGTCTTCATCATATGAAACACTCCGCGAGCTATCAAAGAATAACTGAGAATGTGCCTGGTCCTCTGTGTAGAACCCAAGATATACCGTTAGCTCAGCTAATGATAGTTGTTGTTTCACCCCTCTGTAGTTGAAGCTAATAATGCGCTTATCTGTAACATTGCTAATGTAGGGGTTGAACTCATAGGTCAACATGAATTCAGTAACCAGCTCTCGGTACATGTCTTCATTGAGGGCGAACATTTTGTACCAAGTATCCATTTTCTCATTATTGTTCTTATACTTCACTAACTTCCTCAACTCACTTTTATAGCCAATTGCCTTTACATCTCTCCAAACGATAAATCTGTTCTTTCCATATGGCCGGCTTATCCAATCCCTAATCAATTTCTTCCTTTTGGCGGAAGTGGCCAAGTATTCCAAAGTAGGATGGATAACTGTAGAGTCAGACTTCATCTGTCAAGATAAAAGGTAATTAGTGTGCATCATGATCATAGGTATATGAATTCATTAAGTTATCCAAAAATTTTAACAAAAATTCGAAATGTAGGCTTTAAAAATCGAATAATCCATAACTTAGAAAGATACATTTTCAACCAAACCGCAATCATTAAACCTCAATTTTTACACCAATAAGTTTCTTAAGCTATGGTAAATGTCACAAGCACTTTTCTAGGGCAAATGATCTTACTTTGTAAATAATTCCTAGAAATGACTTTAAACATACATTTGCATTAGTAATTAGCCAAGTAAGCTTTAGGGTTTTAAAGAAACCTTGTAATTACCTTACTTTAATTAAAACTTTGCATTCGCCATAAACTTAGAAAACTAGTGATGAAACTTTGACCATATTATGTATGTAAAGATGTTAACATTAAGCGTTAGTCAAGGTCTTGAAAAAAATGGGTAATTAATGATATGAAATTGACTAACGACTTAACATTCTATCTCTAAATACCATAATTATAATATTGGTTTCTTTGGAAACATGACTTGCCATTTAAAAGTTTCATGCATTTTATTTACTAAAATGATGAGTCCCTCAAAATAAAACAAGTCATTTAAATTATTTGAAGCAAGGTTTCAAGAACTCAAGTAAGCTTTTGATGTTAATATTTGCATAAGTATCATTTGAAAGATTTTAATTAAAATAATGATACTTTACAATTATTCATAAAAAATGCTTACTTTAATTCTTGAAAGTCATCAAACCTAGCATTTAACTAATTTAAACTAGTTTACTTAAGTTTAACACATCATTATAAGCACTTTTAATCAACAAAAGTCAAACATGAGCAATCCTAGTTAAAAAGTCAACAAAAAGTCAATGTTCATCACTTTGAAAATCAAAGTTTATCAATCTCACATGAAATCACTATATTATGTTCATATATCATCATACAATTATTCATAAGCAAGTAATAACACCTAAAGCCCAAATTTTTAGCCCTAAATATCAAGTTTCAAATTGAAACCCTAACTTTTGGGGAAAATCATGAACTAGAGATTTTAAGTTAGAAATTTACCTTGAAGTGGATGCAATGATGATTAATGAAGCATACAAGTAATGAAAATGGAGACTAAGAAGCTTGAAACCTTCAACAATGGTGAAAATTTGAAAATGGCATGGTGGTGGGAGTGGGTTTCGGCCGAAGAAAAGAGGAGAGGAGGGAGAAGAGTGAAGATGATTTTAGATTTTTGCTTTTTAACCTCCTTTCCACTTTTTACTTTTACCTTTTTACCCCTAGTTGTAATTTAGTGAAAGTAAATGGTAATTAGGTTAAAAGGGTTTTATTAAAACTTTTAAAAATTATTTTTGTGTTCTTAAAATTTTAGTCACATTTAAAAGTTGTTAAATTTTGCCAATTGTTTAATTGAAGTTAAATAACTAAATAAAATTTAAACATTGAGTGATAAATGATGAGATAAAATTTCAAAGAACATTTTTAAAGATAATGTTAAAACATTAAAAATTTTAAAATTTAAAATCCTAACTTTTACGTAGAAAGTAAATAAACTGAAAATTTAAACCACTACGCGATTAACTACTTGATTTATTAAAATTGGGTTGCCTCCCAATAGGCGCTTTGTTTTAAAGTCAACGGCTCGACTTTTCAAAAAATTAATTTGGGGCCCGAGGTTGAGGGAAAGTATAACGAGGAATAAATGAAAATCGGAGCACTTTAGTGATGTGATAAATTAGGTCGGCGGAGTTTAAGAAAAAAAATTCAAATTCGTTCAGAAAACTTCTCTCCTCGTATCCTAATTCTATAAGTGCATCAACGAATTTATTAAATTCCCGTTTAACTTTCTTGGGATTTGAAATGCCATCTCGTGGTCCGTAGTCTGAAAAGTTAAGATCATGAAGAAAATTTTCCAATATTTTTAAAAACTCCTTTTCTTCTTTTGAATCAGGATTTCCGGTAGTAGCGTGAACTGCCACCGACAATTCTTTGATAAGTAATTTTTGTTGAAGCGTGAAAGGAAATTTTGATTCTTGAAATAACTGAGTTAGCTTAATGTGGATATCTTTCCGTTTGACACAGAAAGATTTCTCAATAGCTTCTTCAGTTGCTTCCGGAAAAAATTTATATCAGTTTATTGATTAAATAGACGGCAGGATCAACAAAGAATGGTATTTTCCTAGGGAGTAAGATTGGAATTATAGGGTCACGCTCTATCCAAAATTCGAGTTCACTAACCAGATAAGCAATATACCGATTAATCCGTGTTGATGAAATAGGATGATAATCGGTATTGGCAAGTAAATTCATTAATAGGTCTAGATCTGATTTTAGTAATAACTCATCTTTTCTAGTGTAATTAGCGTGGAGTCCTAAAATTCTATGTTGGATAACTACGAAGGTCTTTCTTTGGTCAACCGAAAAAGGGAAATCGGATATTTTAAGATATTTCAGAAAATTGGTACATATATCTATCCTTCTATCTGGTTTAAAAGAATTTCTGACGTGGCGCTCGATTTTAGTCTCGGGTGGAATATCTGTGATTCCAATGATGTCTGTGGGAGGTCCTTTTAGTATAGTTTTAGCTATGATGTACCTAGGTTGGACTGGACAT
Organism: Helichrysum umbraculigerum; assembly: GCA_949592205.1. Taxonomy (NCBI): domain Eukaryota; kingdom Viridiplantae; phylum Streptophyta; class Magnoliopsida; order Asterales; family Asteraceae; genus Helichrysum; species Helichrysum umbraculigerum. The sequence continues at coordinate 8,744,931 of CATIUR010000008.1, forward strand.
CTTTGAAATGGTTCATCTATGTAGGTGGCTCCTGAGTTGAATGTATGATCATCCGAACATGAGGGATTCTTATCCTGCGTAGTAGGATAGGTTCTCAAAATGTCAGGGAGATCATATTCACAGTATTCATCCAAGCAGTGAAGACGTTCATTTCTATCTAATCCTAACATAGGTGGATAAAAGTAAACCTTAGTGCCGAATGGTACTTCTTTGGGAAGGTCAGGTGGCCTAACATAGTGTGGGTATTTGGCCAGAAGTGAAGAAATATCAAGGTCAAGGGTAAGTTGACTACTTAAAGTGTGAGTAACAGAAGTTGAGATCTTCTGCTGAGATTCCTCTAATTCTAGGTCAAAGTGTTTTTGCCTGATCTCAATTTCTTGGACGTTTGAGATTTCTTTGAATTCGGGGAATGAAGAACAAAAGGAGTCATCCTCTAACTCTCTATCCAAGCAATCAAAGAATTCAGAATCATCCATCGCCATCATCTCATCTGCTGTCTTATGAGAGAACAGAGAGACTGGGCTAGAAAGAGAATCAGATGGTTTTTGATTTTTCATATTTTTATGGGTTTTTATATATTTTATAACTAAACTAAATTATTCTAAGAAAACAGTAACTTCCGAAAAAGGTAGGCTTAAACGAAAGGTTCTCCTAAGGACTTCTAAATCTAAGGTATATTTTCAAATCACAACGCTCTGTGATCCCCGACAGCGGTGCCAAAAACCTAATCGAGTCCCAGCGGTCGGTCAAGGAATCGCTTCCTTGTCGTTGTGGACCTTCCCGTCGGGACGGTGCGATCAGCGTGTGTTTTAAATTTATATGTTGCTGGGAAGCCTAAGCTTTATTACTACCTACTGATCTAAGGGTATTAGGGTAGTAAGCAGTAAGTCTGACTCAGTTGTCGTTCTTAAAATCAGAGCGAATCGAAATGAATTGAATACCTTAGAGGATAGTAGCTAATAGGATGGGTTTAATAGAGCAGGTAGGGTTTGGTTTTGGTATTTTCTAATTTAACTAAGATGCAGGAAAGTAAATACTACACTACGGATAGGGTAAGCCGATAGATAGAGTTGTGATTGCTGAAGTTTCAATATTCAGGTTTCGGGATGATGTTCATTATAAAAGGTGATTGGAGACTTGCCTTAATTATAATCAACAGAGGTTCGGTGTAAACACTAGCACCCTACGATTTAAGTGGAAACCCAAAGTTTTATGTCACTGAGTACTAGGCTATCTTGAGTCTGATCAAATCAGGCTGCTCAGCCCCCAACACTGTCCGATGAGAACAAGTGACCCTTCTTGGAGTTAGCTCCTGGGCGCATGAATAAGGCAACAGACCGATGTTTAATTTCTGACCTTTCTTAACACCTAATTCTAATTGATTTTATTAAGGTTTGTACTAATTGCTTGCTAATGTATGTTAAACTATCAGTTATGTTAGATCAAGGGGTTTAAGCATCCTACACTACAGCTGAATGTTTGCTTTCTTTTCAAAATCCGTTAAATTTAATTGAGGAGCACAAATACTTCTGTCAAGGGGTAGACCCTCCTTTGCGATCAAATGTTCATCCCTAGGTTTGTTTCACGGTGTATACTACATTTTTTAGTAGTTCCACAGCTTTAATATATACCTAGACCATGTTCAGGAAGGATAACTTCCAAGTATCCACGGTGTCATATGATTACGACCGGTCCGTAGCTTCCACGCATTTGTACTCCACCAGCGGTGTTTCCAGCGCTATACTAAGTACTGGGCCATTTTACCGCATGTCCACAGTTTCATACAAAAACACAGATAACTATCTACCGATACTAGGGTTGATCAAGTCGTAATACTAAAGTAATAGTCATGTGAAAGCTTGGAAAGGGTGAAATGGGTGGTTTAGATATACAGCTTGAGAAATTTAACCCGATACATAAGATAGCACTTTCCAATCACATATTTAAGTAAAGATTAATATAACATCATCCCTACTCCTAAATATCTACATTTCAACAATCACAATATTACACTACTCTATAAACATGGCAGTAAATAAAGCACATACCATAATACTATGCATGGATAATTAAAACATAATAACAGTATGAGAGAATAGATATCACCGGATAATAGAGTAGCGTAACAGAGAGAAAATAATTGCAATCCTTGAATACCAGCTTGAATAGCAATACTCCTTTATTACAACGATTATCTCTCCTCTAATCTACTAGCTACCCTCTAATTACTCTCTAACTCTCTAGAGAGAGAAGTTAGAGAGAGAAACTAACTAAGAAAATGAAATACAAGAGAGAATGTGTGTGAAAGTGTAAGAATGAATTGTGTTGTGAAGGATGATGAATGAGGAGGTTAGGCCTAGTATTTATAGGCTCACAAGTTACAATTTTACACTCAACACCCTCGCTCCCGATTTAACACTGAAAAACACCCCCGAGTTATGAAATTCGACACCAAAAGGGGCATATTCGACACTAAAAGGGGCGTATTCAAAATCAAAAGGGGTGTATTCGATAGCAAAAGGGGCCTATCTGGCACCATAGAGGGGGTATACCACCCCTAGAAGGGGGTATACCACCCCAAAAAGGGGGTATACGGCCCTTTTAAGGGTGTATACAGCCCCTGTAGGGGGTATACGGCCCTTAAAGGGGAGGATGCCCTTGGTCGTGGTCTTGTGTGCTGGATCATAAGTCTTGTGTGCTGGATCGTAACTCGTTTGGCCCTATCTTCTTCGTTCTTGATCCGTTTTCAATGTTCTTTATGTCCACGCGTTCGTATTCTCCAGACCTACATTATAAGATAATTATTATGTCCTGGATCGAAGTTTGACGATAAAATAGCGTGTCAAACGAATTATGCCTATTTAAGTGTGTTTTTAGGTCCTTTTACTGTTGTTTTCGAAATACTTATAAGGTTTAGACCTTTTTAACAAAATGTGGTAAATGTGAGCTTTATTGGCATGATTTTGTTAATCCAGTGCCAAATGTGAGGTAAAAGATGTGCGTAAAACATGACTTTTTACGTCAAATCAGTTTCCTTATCCTTTCTTCACTTTACAATAAATAAATAATCTGTTTCATTTAGCATGTTATCTACGCCGTATCCTAAACTTATCACTAAGTGTGGGATTCCAGCCCAAAAACAACACTTGAGAAACATTTTCTATATGTTCAAACTCTAAGTAAAATCCCTACTCAAGAGAACATTAGGGACACTGTTCCTCTAAGTGTGGGATAGCAGGTATAGATACCTTGGATAGATTTCATGCCTTTTTGTCCAAATAGTAAACTCATAAAATGTTCCTCAAATTTCAATTTTTTTCAAAATAAAATAAAAAGTACGAGTTATAAGCTCTACTGTTTTGAATTATAAAATTTCTAAAAGAGGAATCATTGTCATATATGAGTATGCTATTTTGGAATCTAAGGAAAATAAGGTATGAATCTCTCAAACAAAAATGATAATCTAAGAGGGGCATCGCATGACTAGGCATATATAACCCAAAAACTTGCGGTGAGGTATCTTGAGCCTTTATAAGCATTCATTTTTAATGCTTCACTTTTCGTTTGTTGTGTGTGCCGATGTATGCATTTCTGAATTAGAACTTTCTCCTGACATATGTTTCGAGACCATATTAGTGAGTACCGTACGCGGTATAGGTGCAATTAAATGATCTCGACATTCCCTATGATTTAAACCCCTTTTTCTCATATCTTTTCAAGCCCAAAACCCTTCCGATACTCATTTTTAGTATCGATGATCCACTTTGTAAACCTTGTTGAGCCTAAACCTTTTCATTTCATAAAACCCTAAAAAAACCCACTTTCCCAAATTTCCCAAAAGCTTATCTCATAATTTCTAAGGTTGTGAAAAACGCCTTTTAGAATATCCTTTTCGCTTGATTCAACATTCCGCTTTCTCGAAATCACCTCTCTCACAAAGTCATCAAATTTGTATATGAAGGAGAGAGAAAACCCGGTGCGAAAAATTGGCACCAAAACTCAAGATTGTCATGAATGAAGAAGTTAAGTTAGAAAGGGCCAAAAAGAAAAAAGAAAGAAAAAAAAAATGAATGAATAATCCCTTAGAAATTATGTGGCAGAGAAATTCTCAAGAAGAAAAATATTTAGCCTAAGAATAAAGCTAAGCGCTTTCAGAAAAATCCGATAAAAGCAAAATAGCTATCTAGTTTCATTTTCGTATTTGCACTATTCTAAATAAAGTTTTTCATAATTTTAGGAGTTCTAAGGTATAGCTAAACCCTTACACCCGAAACAAACCATTATCCATACCCTTTCACCCTCACCAAACATTGCAACCCTCGTGAATGTCTTGGGATAATTAGCACCGTCCTCACTTAAGTGGTGGAGATCCGATTCTCGATCAAGCCTATGACGATGAGTGCTGCATGACTGGCTTATAGAGCGATTTCATTTGTTCTAGAATGTTAGGAAACCCGATATACTTTGAGTGAATTGAGTGACCACCTTGTGAGGAATCACCCAGTCATGTATACTCCAAGATCGCGAGAGTTGGAAGTATGCTTGATGCCCGCCGAACGGTCGATTTTAGGAATCGCTTCCTTTCGTTGCGAACCTTCCGCTTGGCTTCGATCAGTGGGTTTTATATTTTATGTTTGCGGGGCCTAAGTGTTGGGATCTGAGTAGATTTGATCAAGTGTTGAATGAAATGCTAGCCACTGTTTGTGTTAATGCTTGCCGCGGTTAGAAGAGTTGAAGGCTAGCCACTGCTAGTTTGTTTGAGTAGCTGCCACTGTTTAGTATATACTTAGATTTAGTGAAGTATATTGTGTAGCCACTGTTGGTGGAAAATACATGTAGCCACTGTTAATATAATTAATGAGTCGGTTAGTTTGTTAGAGTTATTTACGGGATAAGTACGTATACCATAATGACTATAGATTGTATAGGACTCTATGATTTATAAATAGAGATCCTGGTAGCCTAAGATAGATATACAATATAGGTTACGATTAGCTTCAAGGTGAAAACCCTAATACTCAAGTGTATTCGTATTATTCTCATAATAATATTGAAGCTTTTGGTGATAATTGTTTTACGTGCATGTTACATAAACAATCTTCTTGATAGTTGTTAATTGTTATTCCGTAACATATTAACAATCTTCTTGATAGTTGTTAATTGTTAATTGTCAAGTGTTATCAGAGCAAGTTTTTGTTTTGATATTCAAGAAGGTTGAAGTTTGAAGTTTTCTGTTCAAGTTATCACAATGGCAACAGAGAATAATGAAGGTATTCAGGCAACGAAGATTCCAATGCTTAAGCCTGATGAATTTGACATGTGGAAAGTCAGAATCAAACAATATATGCTTCTGGTTGATTACCAGATGTGGGATGTTGTTGTCAATGGTCTAGCCTATCCAGTTGATGGTGATGGTGTCAGACAAAAGAGACCACCACCAACATCTGATGCAGAACGCAAAGTTAGATCTACAGAATGCAAAGCACTTAGCACTTTACTTCTTTCTATTCCCAATGAATATCAAAGAAGATTTGAAAATTGTGAAGATGCTAAGGTATTAATGGAGGCCATTCAGAAGAGATTTGGTGGTAATGCAAGCACCAAGAAGAATAAAAGATCTCTTCTTAAACAACAGTATGAGAACTTTGGTTCTGTGAAATCTGAAACCTTGACTCAGACTTTTGATAGGTTTACAAAGCTTGTTGGTGAATTAGAAAATCATGGTGTTAAGATTGATCAGGATGATCTTAACAGAAAGTTTCTAAGGTCATTAAGTGAAGAGTGGACAATCTATACGGTTGGCTTAAGGCAAAGTGCAGACTTGGACACAAAGGAGTTGGAAGATATATATAATGTCCTGAGAAATTTTGAACCAGAGATAGATAGTAAGAAGCAGACGTCTGGATATAGTCACAATGCTTCTTTCATGTCTGTGGATGGAACAAAAGTAGAGTCAAGTCATAAAAACTCTACTTATGTTTCAGGAGGAGGTGGATCATCATCAAATAGCTCTAATGATCAGATGTTAGAATATTTCTTTGTTAGTAATGTGAATTCTTCACTTACTAATGAAGACTTAGACCAATTTTGTAACACCCTCAAATTTTGGTTTGCGGAAGCGGTCGGGTCGGGTGTTACCAAATTAAATATCACAGCATAAGATACATAATGAACGACTCTAAATGAGACGTTTGAAAATAGTTATACATTTCTGAAATTAAAGTGTTTACAAGTTGCGAGTTCGCATAAAAGTAATATTACATTCTACTAGTACTGAAGTAAATGCAATAAATATCCTGAGTGTTGAAAACATGCGACTCGAGCTAGAATCATGTAGGCCAATCCTACTACAGCGGTGTACCTGAGAATGCACACTAAAAGGGTCAGCTGGAAAGCTGGTGAGTTCACAAGTAATTTGTAAAAACAAGTAGTTCGAGTAATAAGTATTTCATTCAGAAATATCAATCAAGTTTAGCAGTTTAAATAACAACAGTTACCCCTCGAGGCAGTTATAAGTAATTTATGGTAAGCAGGTGAACCTAATCAATAGGTTTCTAGTCAAGTAAAGGGGACCAACCCCCAGTATGTGTGTTATCAGGTAAGATATTGCCACCTGGCAATATGTATACGAGAGTAGCGTAAAGTGACTATCTGTCGTGCTACTGGCCGAAAGCAAACAAACAAGAAAGTCCTTAGACGGTCGGTATTGCTCCCTGGCAATACGGTACGGATAGTTTGTACGATTTTAAGTATTAGTACTATGGTTACTAATAGGTCACGATGCCACCTGGCATGAAAGGTTGCACCCCGGCAACGTGATCAAGTTATCTGTTTTGTGATCGTGTCATAGCGGTACGGTTTGTAATTACAGTCAAGTGAGCAAAAGCTCATTGTTTCCCTGAGTCTCCGACTCGTAAGTGTTTCTCATCACCTACAGTGATAGTAATAGGTATCCCCCGGAGGAAATGTTAAGTTATGTCCCGCAGGACCACGTTTAAGTAAATTAGTCAGTTATCGAGCCAACGACCCCTACTGTAATAGTTCGCAGGTCCGTTGCTGAAAGTAAGTAAAGCATAATCCATATGTTGAGTATGAGTAACCGTGCAGTTCCGCAGAACTACGATAGAGCATAAATTCATATGCTGAGCCAACGACCCCGACTGTAATAGTTCGTCGGTCTGTTGCTGAGTGTGAGCATTCAGCTCGTAAGTAAGTTGTACCACCCACCGTGGTATCGTGAGCAATCCAGCTCGCAAATAAGTTGTACCACCCACCGTGGTATCGTGAGCTCGTTTGTAAATCCGTAATACCAATCACATTGGTATCGTGTTTGTACCACCCACCGTGGCATCGTTTTGCTTCACATATAGTGACAGCGTCCGTTATTCTCCCGCAGGAGATGCAAGTAATCGTTTTGGCAGTACACGACATGCCGTAAGTAAGTTTAGCCCAAGGCTAGTAAAGTGTTACAGGCACTCAACAGTACCTCAAGTTGTTACGTAATTCACAGTAGTAAATCTTACTACGAAAAGTAGGAATGTCACCTAGGTATAGGGGCAAAATCATAATCACCTGTTAGGTACGTATCTACGTCAGCTAGTTTGTATGTAGTAATGGTAAAGTCAAGTATGTTAACACGTCACTTAACTATAAGGAAGTACTTACAGTACTTAGTCAAAGTCATCCGCTAGTTCGTAAAAGTAGTCAATGCTAACTAGCAAGTCGGTGCCTATAGTTGGTGTTCATAAGTTCACTAATCATTATTAGTACTTAGCAAGTCACTGATGTAGTGAGGCGTTTATTCCCTAGATATCATATGTAATATAATTCTAGGTGTTATTGTCACAGTCATACTTAATATCCCTAAGTATGGTCAAATGGTTCGTAGCTATCGCGGTCTAGCACCGTTACCATAAACTATAGTAAAACGTTTGTAAAGGTTTGAACAGTTGAAAGTAGTAAAACAGGAGTATGCATTCCCACCCCGAAATCAGTTGGAAAACAGTAAAAGAGTGGGGTGATGAACTCACCTGTGAGTTGTTAGCGATACGATGATACGCGCGTCGTCCGAATGGTAACCTTCTAGTGTCCTAAACACGTGAGGTTATATAAGTATGAGACAAATCAGTTTGTCTAAGCGAGTTGTTCATGTATGCATTTGTTGTTGAAGTCTGGGAATGGTGTACGGGGGTCCGGGGGCAGCGCCCCTGGTAGCGAGGTCCAAGGGGTGGCAACCCCTTGCGGGGTCCAAGGGGCAGAGCCCCTGGCTGGGGTCGAGCTGCCAGGTCAGCTTGGAAAAATTTTATTTCTACTACTTTGCTTTAAAGAAAATGTATTCGAAATCCAAATTCGGGTAAAATCGAGTGGTAAAATTTGGTTGTCAATACTTAGTGAAAAACATAGGTTTTTAAGGTTCTGCGACGTCAGATGCGACGTCAGCTGCGACGTCAGAGGCGACGTAGAGTCTTGCGTTGCTGTGTGCGACATTCGCAATCTAATGCGACGTTGTGTCCTGCGTCGCAATGTGCGACGTAGGATTTGATGGCGACGTAGGGGCTTACGTCGCATTATGCGACGTTGGGATGTTTTGCGACGTTGGCTGCTACGTTGGATGCGACGTCGCAGCACTGTTTTTGGTCCCTGCGACGTAACGGACTGATCGCCGGAGTTTGAGCCGAAAACGAGTTTTCCGGCCTCCGTTGTGTTCGATTCTTTTACCCAACCCATAATTAAGTATTTTAAGCTTATCTAAACCGCAAACAAGCAAAATAACAAAGTTTTGAGAGATTTCGAGAATTGTCGGAAACTTACAAATCCGCGCGAGGAGAATCCGAAAAGATAGGGTTGTAGATCGTTGCGCGGTGATCGTTTTTCCCTAAAGGGGCTTCGAGATTGGAGGTCGTTTAGTGGTAGTTTTTATGTGATTAGTGGGTATTTTAGAGAGAAGATTGAGAGAGAAATGGAAGTAGAGAGAGAGAGGGTGGAGTTGAAAATGAGGTGAAAATGGGGAGGGAGTTGGGTTTTGTCCAACACAGATTCCCAGTGCGCGGACTGTGGTCTCCAACCACAGTACAAAATACCCGTGTTTTATTTGTCCGGTCATAAGATAAAATAAAATCTTATTTATATTATTTTAAAATGTTTTCTAATGAAAGTATTTTATAAAAATACTAATTGGAAATAAAAGTTAAATCATTTATAAAAGTTTAAATTCGGCGCGAAAAATTAACTTTTTGACGAGGTGTTACAAATTTGATGGAGATGATCTGGAGGAGATGGATATTAAGTTGCAGATTGCTTTGATCACTCAGAGGGCAAAGAGATTCATAAAGAGAACTGGGAGAAACAACTTTGCATACAAGAGGAATGATGCAAGTTGGTTTGATAAGAGTAAAATAGAGTGCTTCAATTGTCATAAGATGGGGCACTTTGCAAGGGAATGTAGAAGTCCAAGACAATAGCAGAATGTGCAGAGGAGAAACGTACCAGTTCAAGGAGGCACATCTAATGCATTGGTGTCACAAGATGGACTAGGATTTGACTGGAGTGATCAAGAGGAACATGTGGAGAAGAATCATTGTCTTATGGCCATTGCTGAATCTGACAAGAAGTCAGATGTTCCTTATGAGGTACAAGTTAAATTATGTTCTGCTGTTTGTAAACAAACTGTTAAACATTACAGGGATCATAATTTAAGAGTGTGTGATGAACTTAAACAATGGGAAATCAAAAATAAACACACTATTGCTGTCATTGAAAATCTGGAAAATCAAATCAAGGCATATGAAGTCAATGCAACATAGTTTAAATATGACATTGAATATGCTAGGTGGGAGAGAGACACTTTTAAAGATAAAGTAGAGTTGTTGTCTAAGAAACTTACTGAGGTCACATATGAAAGAGATAGCATAAGACTTGATGTAAGTAAGTTAGAACATGCCTCTAAAAGTGTAAACGAACTTATTGATTCACAGATTCATGATAAACTTAAGACTGGAATAGGGTACAACAATGTACCTACACCTTATAATCACACCTACTTTCCTCCTAAAAGTGAAATTGATGTCAATTCACTTAAAACAGGAATGATATATGAGGTTAAAAAGGCTGATCCAATCAAAAGTTTATCTGATGATGAGATGTTTGTTGAAGGTGAAGTTAGTGATTGGACTGAAGAAGATGATCAGTGTGATAGAACATCTGAGAGTGAGAGTAGTGTAAAATCAGAATCATCTAATTCATCATGTGAGGTTAAGAAAAGAGTAACTGGCCTAGTTTCAGAGCTGAATGGTGAAAAACTAGAAGAGGGTAAGAAGATGTTTGCAGAAAAAGCTAAGCAACAGATAGAACATGTGAGCAAATCTAATAAATCTAGGAGTGGTCTAGGTTATATTAGAAAAACAGTTAAACAAGAATCTAAGATTGTGAATGATAATTGTGTTAATTGTGCTTGCAAAACTAGATTTTCTGAATCAAAACCATTTAATAGAACTGCAACAAGAGGTAATCAAAGAAACTGGAACCAAATGGTTTCACAAAGATTGGGGCAGAATTTTCAGATGGTCAAAGAAAAATCTTGTTATATCTGTGGAAAAACTAATCATCTTCAACATGATTGTCATCATAATCCTAAGAAGTTTAATAGGATTGTGAAACCATTGTGGACAGCAGCTAACATGATTAATAAACAAAATTTTAAATCAAAAGTTAATCATGTAGCCACTGTCAAGAAGATGAACAAGGCTAACAGTGGTACAACTGCAGCCACTGCTACTTATGCTGCAGTTGTAGAACCAAACAAAGCCAACAGAGGCATCAAGACTAAAACAGTGGGACGGGTTACCACTGTTAAGCATGGTGGCACTGCTAGAGTGAAAAATTCTAAAATGTTTAAACCAAGGCAGGCTACCACTGCTAGAGTAATTAACACAGGACTAAAGGTAACCACTGTTAGGCCTATAACCATTGTTAAGTCTGATATCAGTTGGATATGGAAACCAAAGAACACACATGAATCCAAAGTTTCCAAATCCAACAGTGCATCAAAATCAATTGTCTTTCAGAAAGTTGATTTTCATGATGCACGTGGGAAACCCAAAACCAAATTGGTTTGGGTTCCCAAGAGAAACTAATTCTCTTTTTGATTATTTGTGCAGGGCAAGCCAAAGAGCTTATGGCATGTGGATAGTGGCTGCTCAAGGCACATGACTGGTGAAAAGGAAAAGCTATAGGACTTCAAATCTTTTGATGGTGGATATGTAGCATTTGGAAGTAATCCAAAAGGAGGGAAGATAACAGGCAAAGGGACAGTTCAGAGTGAAAAGATAAGTTTTGATAATGTTTATTTTGTGGAACAACTGAGGTATAATTTGCTAAGTGTGAGTCAAATCACATATAAAAAGAACCCAGTTCATTTTACTGACACTGAATGCCTTATCTTGTCCAAGGAATTCAAAATACCTGAAAACATGATTTTAATGAGAATTCCAAGGCAAGATAATGTATATAAGTGTGACTTAGCAAATATGTCACCTCAACCTGATTTAAACTGTCTTATTTCAAAAGCTAGTGTGACTGAATCTGAATTGTGGCATAGAAGAATGTGTTACATGAACTACAAAACCATTAATAAACTTGCTTAAAACAAGCTTGTTAGAGGTTTACCTGAAAAGGTGTATTCATGTGATGATCATTGTGTTGCATGTCAAAAAGGCAAACAACACAAGTCTTCTTTTAAGTCCAAAAGTGTGAATACCAAATGTACACCCTTTTACTTATTGCATATGGACTTATTTGGACCAACCAACATAAGTAGCATGGGTAAAATGTCTTATTGCCTTGTAGTAATTGATGATTATACCAGGTTTACATGGGTTTTCTTTCTTAGAACAAAAGATGAGACAGGTGGAATACTTAGATCATTTATAACTAAGATGGAAAATCAATTGGATAAAAAGGTTAAAATCATCAGGAGTGATAATGGAACAGAATTTAAAAATCATGAGATGGATAAGTTCTGTGAAGTTAAAGGTATTAAGAGAGAGTTTAGTGCACCTAGAACTCCACAACAAAATGGAGTAGCTGAAAGGAGGAATATGATACTAATTGAGGCAGCTAGAACTATGCTATCTGATGCAAAATTACCTATGTCTTTTTGGGCAGAGGCAGTTAGCACAGCTTGCTATGTTCAGAACAGGGTTTTAGTAGTTAAGCCTCATAACAAGACACCATATGAACTTTTGTTTAATAGGAAACCTCTTGTTAGTTTCTTAAAATCTTTTGGGTGTCCATGTACCATCTTAAATACCAAAGATCACTTAGGAAAATTTGATAGCAAAGCAGATGAGGGTATATTTGTTGGTTACTCTATTCAAATCAAGGCTTATAGGGTATTCAATCAAAGGACCAGGATCATAGAAGAGACCATGAACATAACCTTCAATGAGAATACATCTAATCCTGATGGGAAAGGTCCTAACTCTTTGTTTGATATTGATGCACTTAACACTGATTTTAGATATCCAAATGTAGATTCAAGTGCAGGTACTAGTACAGGTACAAATGGAAGTGCAAAGGATGAACAAGTTACAGCAGCTACAGGAGTGTCATCTGGAAAGAAGAATGATTCATTGGAATACATCTTATTTCCAATATGGTCTCCTGATCCCCCAGAAGTGTTTGCAACTGATCCATCAATATCATCCAAGAGTTCAGAGGGTGATGAATCTGATGGGAATCCTTTCATAAGTATCTTTGAATCTGATGAACAGAGTGATGAACAGAGTAATGATCAGGGTAAAGAACAGTGTGATAAGAGTCCAGAACATCAACTTTTAAAGAATCTGAACAATTTCACTGAGAATACTAGACATGTTGTTGATTCTATTACAACTGATGTGTCTAAAATTCTAAGTGATGAGGTTCCTGAACAGACTCCAACTAAGCATATTGATAAAGAGGCTAGGCTGGATTATTTACAGTTCATGAGCACAACTCCATTGTCAAAAAGGATTTCAAAAGAAAGGTCAAGTGAAACTTCTGGTCATGATGAGAATTATACAAACTTGGAAACTGGATTACATGAAACATCTACATCTAATTATATTGTTCATAGAGATCATCCTCTTGAACAAGTAATTGGTGATGTTGGTTCTGCTGTACAAACTAGACAGCAAACTAAGATCAGTGAAGAGGAACTCCATACCTCTTTATATGTATGTTTTCTATCTCAAGTTGAACCAAAGAAGGCAGTGGAAGCTCTTAAAGATCCCAGTTGGATTGAAGCAATGCAGGAGGAGTTGTTGTAGTTCAAGATTCAAAATGTGTGGACTTTAGTTGATCTACCAAAAGGAAAGAGGGCAATTGGAACAAAGTGGATCTTCAAGAATAAGAAGGATGAGAGAGGAATAGTGATTAAGAACAAAGCAAGATTGGTGGCACAAGGGTATACTCAGGAGGAAGGCATTGATTATGATGATGTCTTTGCTCCTGTAGCAAGAATAGAAGCAATCAGGTTATTCTTGGCATATGCATCATACCAAGGCTTCAAAGTCTATCAAATGGATGTCAAGAGTGCATTTATGTATGGCACAATTGATGATGAAGTATATGTTTGTCAACCACCAGGCTTTGAAGACCCTAAGTATCCAGATAGAGTATGCAGATTGGATAAGGCTCTTTATGGCTTGCATCAAGCACCTAGAGTCTGGTATGAAACTTTATCTGTTTACTTATTGGAAAGTGGTTTTAAAAGAGGTACCATTGACAAGACACTGTTTACCAAAAGGATTCACAATGATATCCTATTGGTACAAGTGTATGTTGATGATATTATCTTTGGGTCTACTAAAGATTCCTTGTGTAAGGAGTTTGAGAAATTAATGCATCAGAAGTTCAAGATGAGTTCTATGGGTGAACTTACTTTCTTTTTGGGACTTCAAGTAAAGCAGAGTTCAGATGGTATCTTTATCAATCAAGGCAAATATGTTAAAGACATACTGGACAGATTTGGCTACAAAGATGCTAAAATAGCTAGCACACCCATGGAGACACACAAGGCATTACATGCAGATCTTGAGGGGGAGGATGTAGATGTACATCTTTATAGGACCATGATTGGTTCTCTCATGTATCTCACCTCTTCCAGACCAGAAATTGTGTTTGCTGTGTGTGTGTGTGCTAGATATCAAGCCAATCCCAAGCAATCACATCTATATGCTGTGAAAAGGATTTTCAGATATTTAAAGGGTCAACCACAATTGGGCCTTTGGTATCCAAAGAGTTCTTCTTTTGAACTCATGGCTTTCACAGATAGTGATTATGGTGGAGAGAATTTGGACAGAAAGTCTACCTCAGGAGGGTGTCAATTTCTAGGAGAAAGATTGGTGTCATGGCAATGCAAGAAGCAGACCACTGTATCCACTTCAACAGCAGAGGCAGAGTATGTTGCTGCATCAAGCTGTTCTGCTCAAGTACTTTGGATTCAAAATCAGATGCTGGATTATGGTGTGACTTTTCTAAATACTCCTATTTATATTGATAATAACTCTGCAATTAACAATCCTGTAAGCATTCTAAGACCAAACATATTGAAATTAGATATCACTTCATTAGAGATTGTAATGAAAAGAGATTGATCTAAATCTTTAAAATTCATACTGATAATCAATATGCAGATCTTTTCACAAAGGCTTTCGATGTGGGAAGGTTTACATTTTTGGTTACCAGTATAGAAATGATCAATCTAACTTAAACTATGTTTGATATTAGAATTGATACTAACAGTGGTTCTTTATAAAGAATAGTGCTTTATGTTCTCAGTGTCTACCACTGTTAGCTTCAATGTGCTTTCAATTGGTACCACTGTTAGAACATTTGTGCCACTGCCTTTATAAAACTGCCACTGCTTGTAAACTTGTGTTAAGTTATCGCCACTGTTTTTGTTTTTAGCTAACCACTGTGCAGGTTCCTAGCCACTGTCAGAAGACATTGCTACTGCTGGAACTAATGTTTTTATTTTTTATTATTATTATTTTATTTAAAAAAAAAAAAAAAACTTATCAAGCTAAGTGTTTGGCACTGCTAGTACTAAGTTTTGGCTACCTTGGTCGGTTGCCTCTGCTAGTTCTAGTAGCCGTTGTTAGCTTTATAAGTATTATTGTTTGAAAAATTGTTCAAGTGTCTCCCACTGTTAGGTATTTCTTATACCTTCCCACTGTCAGTTATATCGGACAGTGCCACTGTTGGTTCTATTTTCTAGGGCTTGGCACTGCTCTTATAACTAACAGTATTTAGATCTAAAACACTTCAATTTTTCATTACGTTTTCATATTTTCTCTTATAACCACTGTGATTACAATCAAATCACTTCTTCTTCGATAATCAATCTACGTACATGGCGTCTTCTTCTTCATCTGATTCAACTCTGAGTGTTTATGAGGAACACAATATGATCGCTTTTCTGATGAAACCCGCAAGTGCACAGAATTTCATACAAATTGTTGATTTTCTTCGTTCAAGTTATATCTTTCATGCACTTACCGTATCTCCAAGGGTTTCAAGGGGTCATTTAAATGAGTTTTGGAAGAATGCCAATTTGGAAGTGGTTTCTGGAAAAGATCAAATAGTTTCAAAGGTTCAAGAAACTAAGGAGGCGGTTACAGAGGACGTTTTACGAGAAGTTCTTCTTCTTGATGATGCCACAGGTATATCTTCTTTAGATGACACAGTATTGTATGATAATTTACGATTAATGGGGTATGAAGGTGATTATTCATGTTTTACATTTTTTAAATCATTTTTTAGCCCTCAATGGAAATTTCTAATTCATACAATTCTTCACTGTGTGTCATCTAAGAGAACTGCATATAATGAATTTGGAACACAAATAGCCCATGCACTTGTGTGTTTGGCTACGGGTCAAAAATATAATTTTTCCAAATACATACTTGATGGCATGATTAGAAATATAACAAAGGGAAATAAGGATATGTTTATAATGTATCCAAGATTTGTGCAACTTGTTTTGAATAAACAAGTTACTGATTTGGTTGCACAATCTTCTGTTATTGGTGTTGGTACTCTTTCTGCAAGAACCTTTACAGAAATGAGTAAAAATACCAATAAGAGATTTTCTGGGAAGGAAACAGCATTGTTTTCTACAATGCTTCCTGCTCCTTCCACCACAGATGTAGTACCACCAACTACATCTGAACCACTTGGTGACAGGCCAGTAGACCCAACTGAGCCTGAACACACACCTAGTGGGGGTACCAAATGAAAACAAGGGACCACACAGCCTATCTAATATAAATCAAAGAAAAAGAAATTGAAACAGGCAAATGAGGCTCCTACCGCTCATTTGTCTCAGTCAAATGTAACACCACAGCAGGTGACCATTGAGGAGATGATTGGTCATTCTGGAAGGGCTGCCACTACTCCTACTAGTCCACTGACAGAGGAGGGCAGTGGTAACATAAATAAGACCCAACCAGAGGCAACTTCTAATGCTGAACCTACGGGTAATGAAGCAGGTGAAGGTCCCAATACCAAGACAAAAGGGACTTCTGTTGATCATGCTAGGCATGAGACAGATGATGACTTTGTCAATGATTCATCTAGGAGGTCACACTCTAATGATGATGAGGCTAGAACTACTATTGAATTGACGAATGTACAATTGACAGAGGTTGTGGATTTGTTATGGAATAGATTGCTCAGAGAGAAAAGGATCAATAAATCTCAAGATGCAAAACTAGCAGAGCAGGCTGCTAAGATTGTGGAACAGGGGCAAGTGATTGAAGATTTAAAAGACAGAATTAGTGTTTTGGAGAATGTAGTGGTGACCTTTTTGAAGGACAATAAGGTTGATGAGAGTGTTGAAAACCCTTCCAACAAGGGGGAGAAAAATAGAGATGATGCAGATGTTTTTATGGCTGACTTGAGTGATCATGCAAATGATAACAGTGAGAAGGTTGATGAGAATGCAGAGGTGTTGAAGGATGATGTGCAGAAGGTTGATGTTGAAAGTGTTGTTCAACAACAGGAAAGGGTAGCAAGTGTGGAAATTGAAGATGAAGGTGTGATTCCAGTGGATGATGATGATGCTAAGACTGAGGGGGAGTCAATTTTTGTCAAGAAAGAGACTGAAGTTGAGAAACCAAAGGTGACTATGGGGAGGAAGAAGTCAATTCCATTGACTAGTTTGAAAGCTGCAAGTTTTGAGTCACCAAAGAAACCTAAGTCAAAGAGAGCTAAATCTGTAACTCCCACTGTTAGGCAAAGGATTCTACCCACTGCTACTGCAAAATCTACACCTGCCACTGCTGGTTGTGTTCAAAGCACTGCTAGTAGTAAACCAAAGCTTGCCACTGTTAACCCAAATCCAACCACTGTTACATCAACTACTACCACTGCTACAGAACCTACCACTGTTACTGCA
Organism: Helichrysum umbraculigerum; assembly: GCA_949592205.1. Lineage (NCBI taxonomy): Eukaryota > Viridiplantae > Streptophyta > Magnoliopsida > Asterales > Asteraceae > Helichrysum > Helichrysum umbraculigerum. The sequence goes on from CATIUR010000008.1 coordinate 8,762,371, forward strand.
AAACCTCAAGCCACTGCTACCCCTGAACCTCAAACCACTGCTACAACTCAACCAATCACAGATCAAAGACCTCCCACTGCTAGAAGGATTGAGGTACCATTCACAATCAGAGAAACTTCTGATTTGCCTAAACCTGATTCTAAACTTCCTAAGATTGATCCAAAAGATAAAGGTAAGGGTAAATTGGAAGAAAAGCCAAAGAAGAAGGAGAAGAAAGTACCACAGAGTGTTGAGTATGCTCATGAGGTGGCTTTAAGATTGAAGGCAGAACTTGATGAACAGGAAAGAGTTAAAACTGAAAAGAGAAGTGCAGCTGAGAAGGAAAGATCTGTGCCTATTCAGATATCTGTTCCAGAAATTGATGAAGTAGATGTATCGCTTACATCTGGACAGGCGGTGAAAATGACAAAAGAAGCAAGCAGAATTTATGCAGAAATGAAAACTAAAGGCTTAGAAGATGATTCTGTGTATAATGCATATATTGAAAAGAAGAAAGGTAATCCTCTGCAGGTATCATTGAAACAGATCATTGAAAGAGGTAAGAGAGAGAAGAGAGAAAAAGTAGCTGCTAAAAGAAAAGCAAAGAAACCAACAAGGGCAGAATTGAAAAATTCATTGGTATGTAAATTGAGAGGAGATAGGATTTCTACTATGAGATTAAGGAAAATGTCTTTGGAAGAGTTACAGGAAATGTATTATAATGATCCATTGGTGAATCCTAAAGCAAGAGAGAGGTTGGAAAAGAAGAGGAAAGAAGATGAAGAAATACAGAAAATGTTAAAAGAAAGATATGCTTTGATAGATGAAGAGCTAGAAAAGGAGAAAGAGGAAAAAATAAAGGCTGAAGAGTTTAGAGTGAGAGTTGAAAGTCATAGGAGAACTTTTCAAATGATTCAAAGTTCAGATGATCAAGTAATTGATTTAGATAGAGATGAGGAGATTTTGGATCAAATGTTAATGGAAAAACCTGATAGATCTGAGAACACATATATGGGTGATGAAGAGTATTCAGAAATTAATAAATGGGAAGGAATTAGTTTGAGAACTCCTGAAGTGTCATCTGAAATCAGGATTGAAAGGAGAAATGGAGTTGTAACATTTCATAAATCAATGGGAGAGATTCTGAAAAGAATAAATAACTTTGATGTGTATGATATGTACAAATTAACTTTGGAAAAGAATGTGAAGCTCATTATAGTTGATATTGAAAGAAATGTGTGGGAATGGTTGAGAATGATGTTTGAGCCTGAACTTTTTGGAGAAATATTTATGTGCTCTGAGATGATTGTCAGCTGGAGACATTATGCTAGAGCAGGGGTATACTGTATAGCAGTGAAGAATGGGAAATACTTGTATATGCTGGAAGAGAGAGACTATGTTCTAAGTTTAGTACTTTTGGAACATTTAGTCAAAAAGAAATTACAAGTGGCAGTGAAGACTGATAAGGGAAAGGACATAGTTTATAAGATTTTGAATCAGTATCACAAAAGGTGTCAATCAAACAAGAAAGGGTCCAAGTCTCCTACAAAAGATTGAAGAAAACTGAAGAAACTTAATGCAATGCAAGATTGATTAAGTTTAGGGGGAGATTGTTGGGATCTGAGCAGACTTGATCAAGTGTTGAATGAAATGCTAGCCACCGTTTGTGTTAATGCTTGCCGCGGTTAGAAGAGTTGAAGGCTAGCCACTGCTAGTTTGTTTGAGTTGCTGCCACTGTTTAGTTTATACTTAGATTTAGTGAAGTATATTGTGTAGCCACTATTAGTGGAAAATACATGTAGCAACTGTTAATATAATAAATGAGTCGGTTAGTTTGTTAGAGTTATTTATGGGATAAGTACGTATACCATAATGACTACAAATTGTATAGGACTCTATGATTTATAAATAGAGATCCTGGTAGCCTAAGATAGATATACAATATAGGTTACGATTAGCTTCAAGGTGAAAACCCTAATACTCAAGTGTATTCGTATTATTCTCATAATAATATTGAAGCTTTTGGTGATAATTGTTTTACGTGCATGTTACATAAACAATCTTCTTTATAGTTGTTAATTGTTATTCTTCAACATATTAACAATTTAATTCAAAACAATATTACAAAGATCGTTAAGGGATTGTCACTAAGTATACTAAAGCTATATATGAGTACAGCGATAGGTATGACTAGGGTCGTTCTTCAAACTACAACGGGCATGGGATCTAGGCTTTTTGATTATCTTTTGTAATTTAGCTGGTTTATCAAGAGTTGATAGGGGTTTTGGTTTGTTTTCTAATTAACTAATTAAAACTAAGGTAAAGTAAAAGAGGTGAGGTGGCTACGAGAACTACAGATTAAACGCGTGTGTTTACTATGACATTCGTATATGCTATTTAGGGGGTAGTTATTTTAGTTAAGGTGTTAGTTATGATGACGGGTACAGGATTTAACAGACGAACTTGGAACAATCAATGATATAACAAAGTAATCTACCTACAACCTTTCCATGGCTTCCACGTGTTTGTACTACACCAGAGGTGTTTCCAACGCTATACCAGGTATTCAGCTGTTTTACGAGAGGTGTTTCCAACGCTATTATCTATCTAACGTAGAGTTGTCCGCAATCAGATAAATAACACGTCACGAGGATAACAGCTATGGAATGTAAACTACACCGGAAGTTCTCCCAAATGTAGAAACCAATTTAATCAACAACCATCCTGGAATCATGTTCCCCAATCTCGGACATTTAAGATATCCAAATCATGGTATGAATTGTTGAATAAACAAAAGCATGAACAGGGGTTACCCACTGGAACAATTTGGGATGGTCTGGTCTAACGGCTGCTTAAATTGTTCATCATTATTTCATATAAATCAACATAACTATTCTACGCATGTTAAACTGGTGTATGCAGTTAATTCATATTCGAAAACCTAATCATATATCCAACAGCACAAGTGATACTAGCATGCAAACCCTAAAGCAACAATCAAACAAGAATATGCAGTAGAGTAACATACAGGGATTAGTTTATTCGTGCAGAGTAACTGGATAAATGGTTAAGTAACAAATATTCCGAAAGTTCCCTCTAAAACATTTGTTATATGAAGTGAATCTAATATATCTCTAATCCTACGCTCCGTGTCTCCCTCTGGTGTATTTCAACCAGGAGAACACCGACCATGTCGAGTTCAACGATCATCAGACACAGAATAATAAGTGGCGTACCACTAGTTGAGTTCTAGCAGTAAGTTACAAACCACAACATAAGTTGGATAGATAAACATTGGAGACTCATATCATATATTCAAATATATATCAACAGCATACAGGTAGAGTAACGACATGATTAAAGTATAACTACCCTAGCATAACGACTATCATAGCAAACACATATTTGTTTAGCTATGCATGGCAATAATTCTAGCAAGCATTTCTAAATAATCATGGCAGCAGCACGACATATTTAAAATAACAAGATAAAGATTATAATAAAACCTGATGAAGCGTTATTACAAATCTTGCGTAATTGCAGTCTCGGAGCACCTCCATTACAACTAAGCTCGAAGCTAATCTACTAGCTTAATTATACTAAACTAATCTAAATTATCTTAGAGAGAGAGTGAATAGAGAAATGAAAGATAGAATGAGAAATTGTGAAGTGATTTTTTTTGGTGATTAAAATGAGGAGGTGGTGGTGAGTATTTATAGATTTGGCTCAACCGTATTTCTCAACCGTATTCTCACCTCCAAAATCTCAACCGTATTCCTCAACCGTATAAAAATCCTCCTTTATACGGGCAATACATCAGATACGGGACGTCCAGCCGTATTTCGGGTGAGAATTGGGCGATACGGGAGAGACCCGGCCGTATACGGGCAAGACAGGCCATATACGGCTGAGACATGGCCGTATACGGTCATGCCAGGCCATATACGCCCTGTACTTGGCCGTATACGGTTGAGCTCGGCCGTATACGGCCTCGCTCTCCCGTATTATTGGTCTTCGGTTCTTCGATTCTTCGTTTGGGCGTAACTTCTTCGTCGTTTATCCGTTTTGAGTGTTCTTTATATCCACGCGTTCGTAATCTCCTAACGAAGAAAATGACATAAACTAGAGACCAAAATTCCAAGTAGAACTCAAAAAGTGCTAGAAAGCGTGAACAAGAATGCTTATGGTCGTATTCGTTAGATTTATCATGTTTTTCGACCATTTAAGTTGATTTTTAAAACATTGTCTATGTTTTAGCCCAAGTGATGAGTTTTAGTAATAAATCGTTTATTTCGGGTATATTCATCATGATTTGGGCTAAAAAAGGTGAGAATAATGCACGTAAAAACTTGACTTTTTGCGTGTCATCAAATATCCCACACTTAGACTTTTGCTTGTCCTCAAGCAAACTCACAATCTTATCAGCCAAAACTTCATATTTTAAGATTCTTATTTGAGTCTCAAAGAAGAATTTGCACAGATTGAAAACAAGTATTTCGCCTGTTAGATAAAGAATAATGAAGTATCCAAAGGTTTCTAAGATGATTCACTTAGGCAAACTTTCAATTCTCTTGATGTGGAATATACACGACTGGGCGATCTCACTGGTGGTCACTCAATTCACACAAAGTGTATCGGGGTTCCTATTATCCTAAGCCAAATGAAAAATCACTCAAATACCAGTCATGCAGCATTCGTCGTCATAGGCTTGCCTAAGGATCGTATCTCCATCACTTAGACGGGGACGGTACTAATTATTCCAGGACATTCAAGTGGGTTGTAATGTGTGGTGTGGGTTAAAGGGTATGGATAAGGGTTAGAAGGGTTAAGGGTTTTACTTATCTTAAGACCTTTAAAACTCATGAAAAATTCTATTTAGATATACTTTTTAACGAATATGGAAACGGACAACGATAAGGGAAGAAGATAGATATTTTGTCTTCTATCTTTTGAAAACACATGGAGAATTTTACGCTTTTCAAGAATCGAAGTTTTCGGGAGATTTAAGCACTTAGCTTTATTCTATTTTTGGCTTAGAATTTCTTGGCCATGGAGCTTCTAAGGGATTTTCTTATTTTGTTCGCCTTTTTGAAATCCTTTCTTTCTTTCATTTTTGTTGTTCAATCCTTTGTCACTTTCGAATTTTACTTGGTGCCAATTTTTCGCACCACAAGACTTTCGATTTCTTTTGAATATTAATCATGGAAACGCACACGAGAAACTTTAAGTAAACACGAAATTTGTGATTTAGGGGTAGAAACAAAAAGAACACCTAAATAGCGTTTTTATAAAAAGATTTTTAAAAATTCTAAGATAAGTGTTTGGTGGGTATTGGGATAAGTGGGTTTAAAATGTGGGTTGAAAGAAGTGAAAGGCTAAGACCCAACAAGGTTTTCTAGGTGGATCATCAACACTAAAAATAAGTGTTGGAAGGGTTTTGGGCTTGAAAGAGATATGTTAAAATGGGGTTTAATCCTAGGGAATGTCAAGGTCCTCTAATTGTACCTATGTGACGTATGACACCCGTCAATGTGATCTTGACACGTATAACTAGGGCAAGTTCTAATTCAGAAATGCGTGCACCGGTCACACACAACAAACGAACAGTGAAGCATTTAAAATAAATGCTTATAAGGCTCAAAATTCCTCACCGCAAAAATAGGTTATATGTGTCCAGTCGTGCGATGCCCCTCTTAGATCCTCATCTTAAATTGTTTGGAATCCGGCATGATTCGACCTCTTTTTACCAACTTTTGAATACTTGTAAAAAAATCTGTACTATTTCTTACATTTGTGACTCAAAAAGTTTAAAAAATTTTAGACAATTTTGGCAAAAATAAGGATTAAAAATCATTTTGAGGACGTGCATGTTTCTAAATCAACTTTATGGATATTTTAGACGAGAGATATACTGCTATCCCACACTTAAAAATAAGCATTGTCCCCAATGTTTCTACATTAAGTTAGGAGAATCCCACACTTAGGTTTTGTCTTTAGGAAATATGTACATTTAAAAGTTTTAAGTACGGAGGATCCCACACTTAGAGATTTAAGTGGGCATAAGCATATCTAAGTTACGTAGAAACTAGAAGAGTTTAGGAGAGGTACTTCCTTACGGGTAGAGAATACTGGATTTAGGACCAGATTCATGAAGGAGTGGTGCTAATGATCTGCTGGATTTGTGGACCAGTCTCTGTTTAAAGCTCATCCATTCCTCACGAAGCTAAGTTCTGCAATACCATAAATACAGTCACAATCACCAGTTCAACATTTCAACATCATAAAAGTCTAACATAAATAAAACATAAAGCAAATAAAATTAACTAAAAGTCGTCTAGCAAATCATCCATGTGTGGGTCAAATGCTGCGAGTGCGTCACTATCTGGAAGGGAATTAGGTGATGTGGCAACAATGGGCCCAGGCATCATGGATGCATAAGAGAGATCAGGATGTGTCTCAGCAGCAGCAGGAAGAGTAGGCTCTGTAGTAGGGGCAGCTGGGAAGAATGACCATGACGGGCGAGATAGTCCAGGACCTCGACCAAGTCTGCAGGACTGGTCGGGAAGTCTCGGGAGTCCAACCATCTCCCTGATGTCAGAGTGAGAGTCATGCTGGATGGAGAGCTCTCGGAGAATCGACCAGGTCACAGTTGGATCTGCTGTGGTGATCCCATAGTTGAAACTGGAGTGCTCGTCACCTCTGTAGTATGCTCCTCTGAAGCAGTGGTCAACTTATTCTTTCCTCTGCGGTTTTTCATCTTCTTCTGTTATTGAGCAGCGTTTCCTGAGGTCTGAGCTGAAGCGTCCATCCTGAAACATAAAGAAAAACAGGTAATGCTATAGTTTATAATGATATACAAATGCAGCAGAATCAGATGACTTTTTTAAAAGATATATATTTAAAAGGTTGAGTCATCTGAACGTTTGCATTTATATAAGTCAAATAAAACTTATCTCCGATGTATATATGTAAGAGTGCGGTGCAGTCAGGTTTCTAGCTTATCCTGCATTTATTAATTCAGGGATGATAATACTAAGTAAAAATAAATTGAGAAACGAAAAATAAGCTATTCTAAGATAAGCAATGGGATGCCTCCTGATGTGACGTAAAAAGTCATGTTTTTAGAAGCTTTATTCCTCACATTTTGAACCTTTCTTTAGTGAAAACATTCCAAAACATTAATAATTTACTAAAGTGGTTCAAAAGTAGACGTTGTGATAAAAATCACTGAAAACACTCTAAAAATGCACAAAACACGACATTTTAATACAGGCAGATTCTTCCGACCTCATTTTCCTGTCAAGACACACCTCCTAACTCTACCATCTGTTGTATAGGTAAAATCGAGACGGAAAAATCAGGAATCAAGTGAAACGGCCAAAGGACGGAGAAACCACTACGCTTTCAGAGCCATTAAAAGTCATTTCGGCTATGCCTAAGCTCTACACATCCAATTTCTGTGAGATTGGCATCATTAGAAGTGTAACGGAATTACGAAACCACAGGCGAAAGAATCGAGTCAAACGGACGCATAACGAAGGAGATACGGACGTTTTAAGCAACGAACGAAATCAGACAGAGACCGTATACGGCCTCAGGCACCGTATACGGCCCTTGTAAGACCGTATACGGCCTGTATACCACCGTATACGGCCCCTGCAAGGCCGTATATGGCCCCCTACCCCATATCGTGCTTCGTTTGCTTGTACGTGCTGCTTCGTGAGTTGTACGTGCGATTTGATGGTTTGCCTATAAATAGTGGACATCCCCAACACTTCATTCATACCATTTTTCTCATTCTCATTCTCTCCCTACACTTTCTCTCTCACACACATCACTCTCTCTCTAGTTTCTCTCTCTAGAGGATTTTCTCTCTCTAGAATTGAGCTAGTTAGAAAGATAGTTAGGTAGAGGTAGCTTTTAGCTTTTGTACGGAGTCACTCCAAGACATTGTATTTGCGAAGATCTGTCTGTAATAAATTCGTATCAGGTTCTATTTATATATCTCTTACTTTCCAGTTTTAAACATGTGTTGCTTTGTTTATGCTTGTTTAGGATTGTATGCTAGATATATAATGCTAGGCTAGACATTTCTTTGTGTTTACTACGATGTAGTTATGTTAGAATAGTCAAAATGTTTATGCCATGCTGTTACTCTGCCCGTGTTACTTTAAACTGTGTATGAACTCGTAAACTGAATCTCGAATGTTTATCTATCCAACTTATGCTGTGGTTAGAAGCTTCCTGCTAGCACTTGGCCAATTACTAGTGGTACGTTCTCTACCTATTCTATACTTGATGATCAATGAACTTGGTATGGCTGTCTTCTCTAGGTTGAAACAAATCATAAGAGACACGGAGCGTAGGATTAGAGATAGGATAAGAGAACTTTCGGGATATCTATGATCTGATTATTGGTTATCTGCTATGCTGAGGTTTATGGTGTTCTGTTATGTGTCACCCTATTGCATGTTCTTGTTTGATTGTTTCCTTAGGAATGATGCATACTAGAGTTATCCTCCTGGTTCATATCAGTAACTGTATAATTAGGTTTTCAGACACATAATATTGGTTTACACAGTAGATTAACATGCATGGAATACTTGTGATGATTTATATCTGTAATGCTGAACAATTTAACAGATCGTTAGCCCGATTATCCCAACTTGGTCCGCGGGATTACCCCCGTTCGTGTTCTTGTTCAATCAACAATTCACGCTATGATACAGACGTCTCTGATGACTGTGACTGGGGACCAGGATTCGAGGATAGTCGTCGGTTAAATTGGTCTGTACATTTGGGAGAACTTCCGGTGTATTTGACTTCTATAACTGCTATCCACGTGACATGTTATTTATCTGATTGCGGACAACTCTACGTTAGATATTTAATAGGCTCGTAGTTGTAGCTCATTAGGATTTAGTAAATCTGCGAGAGTAATGTGGAACCCTAATTAATGTAACGGAAAAACCGTAAAACGCCCTATTACTCGGTATAGTGCTGGAAACACCAATTGGTGGAGTACAAACGTATGGAAGCCGCGGAACGGTCGTAGGTACAATACTTTGCATTAATTATGTTTCTACCCTCTCCGGGTTAGTCATCACATCTAGTAGCCTTACCCTTGACTATTCATCAATAACATTTAACGAAATCATAGTAAACACTCGCTTATCCTCTGTTAACTGAGTCTCCGTACAAACCTCTTTTGTTTTATTTTCGTTATTTAAATTAGTATTTAGTTATAAAAACCAAACCTATCCAAAAACTTTTAAAAACCCTAGCTGAATCTCCAAGGATAAAAAAACTTCCTAGACTCCCATGCCCGTTGTAGTTTGAAGAACGACACCTGAGTCATACATACCACTTGCTGCCCTTTTTGGTCTGTCAGTAGTATACAACTTAGGATTCCCCTGCTCTACAAATTTAAAACTCACTGTTTGCCGCTTCTATTGCTGTTGGAACAGCGACCGGAATCAAATCCTTCCGACCGATAGAGGCAGCGACAAGTTTTTGGCGCCGCTGCCGGGGACTACAACGACCGATTTTAGGAATTTTATTATCTCAGTTATTTAGCGATCCTTACGGAAGGTTAATATCATCCGGAAGTTACAGTTTTTACCCCTAGGTTAGTTAGTTTTTAATTTTCCGTCCTTAGTTAAACCTATCCTTCCAAAACCCTATTTTCTTCTAAAAACAAGTTATGACGAATCGTATCACTCTCGCCTCATCAACCCAACCACTGCTAGAGGGACGAGGAGGACCAATCGTATCACCAACCGACGAAACCATTGAAATCAGACCACACTTCATTAAATTATTTAAATCTTAGTGTCAGTTTCATGGTCTTTCGGTTGAAAATCCAAATGCCCATCTTAACAAGTTCATCAACCTTTCCGACTCTTTCGAACAAACGGATCCAGTGTCAAAGTCACTCGACTCCACCTGTTTCCTTATTCTTTAGCTTTCCGAGCTCAGGCATGGTTTTATGAACTCGAACCCAATTCGATTCATACATGGGAGGAGATGGCTACTAAGTTCTTAGCTAAGTTTTTCCCTCCGTCCCTACAAACCAAGCTCAAAAATGAAATCATTAACTTTCGTCAAGGGACTACTGAATCATTAAGCTCAGCTTGGGAACGCTTTAAGAATATGCTTGGAAGATGTCCGAATCATCAGTTGGCTTAAACGAATCTGGTCTGCACATTCTACAACAGTCTGAATCCTCATCACCAACAAACCCTCGATGCTGCTTCATCCGGAAATTTCATGCTACATACTTCAGAGGAAGCCTGGAAGTTGATTGAGACAATAACGATGCACCAACATGACTTGGAGTTTGATGAATCAACCTCGGAAGACAAAGATACTTCTACTCAAGCGTTCGACTCTTTAAAAGCTCAACTCGAATCCATCTCTAAAGTTGTTAATGATATGCAAGACTCTTCCAAATCTAAGAAGCAACCTCAACGGCTCTTCTCACACTCGAAGCCCAAGGAAGATGTTCTCGCCACATCTGGAGCCACTGATCACATCATTCATTCAAAATCTTTCACTCAGTGGTTATCCAAACAACCTATCTCTCATTTGTTAGTTCCCTCTACACCCTCTACTTCCTCTCAATTTTCTTCTCGTCTAAACAATGCGATTTTCAATAACTTCATGGTTGAGCAAAATAATAAAAACAAACATATTGTTGATTTTCAAAACCAAATTGATTATTTGCTCAGAATTTCAAACGATTTAATTAAAAACATGGAGGATAATGTTAAAAGATTGTTTTTAAAAGTTGAGGAGAAGCAAAGAGAAGAAGCGATTAGCAAAGTTATTCGTCATTCATCTTATGATTATGATGATATCCTTGTTGTCACTAGAGGCGGAACATAGACTAAAAATGAGAAATCAGAAGATATTCCTTCAGACAAGCCTTCTAGTTCTTCTCTACCCACTGATTCAGTACCTGTTGACACTCCTGTCACCTCTCCTGAACCAGAATCTTCCAAAGCCCCAGAAGTAGTTAAACCAACACATATACCTTTCCCTGGTAGGCTTAAGAAAGAGAAACAAGAAGCCCAGTTTGGAAAATATCTAGAGATGTTCAAAAGCCTACACTTAAACGTTCGATTATTAGATGCTTTAGTTGAAATGCCTAGTTGTGCCAAATTCTTTAAAGAACTTATATCCAACAAAGAAAAACTCAGACAAATAGTTAACTTGCCCTTAGATGCAGAATGCTCTTTAATTATGCAACAAGGACTGCCCCCAAAGTTAGGAGACACTGGTCGTTTCACTATTCCTTGTTACCTTCAGGATGTTCAAAAAAGTAACGCCTTAGCTGACTTAGGAGCTAGTGTAAACCTTATCCCATACTCGCTTTATAGGAAACTAGGATTAAGCGAACTTTTACCAACCCGTATGACCATCCAATTAGCTGATAGATTAGTTAAACTCCCTCGAGGAATTGCTGAAGATATTATGGTGCGTGTTGATAAATTCGTCTTTCCTGTTGATTTTGTTGTTATGGATATTGAGGAAGACACTCAGGTACCACTCATCCTTGGTAGACCTTTCCTAAATACTGTCAAGGCCGTCATTGACGTGAATGAAAAATCTTTAAAACTTAGAGTGGGAACCGAGGAAGTCACCTTCAATGTCGGTAAACTAATGAAACTTCCTATGGGAGAAGACCTTGGTCTTGTAGATTCTATGCAGGAAATAATTGAAGAACACTTGGAAGAAATCCTCGCAGTACGCAGCATTAATCCCCTTCCAAACACTGTCATCACAACAAGGAAAATCTGTGATGAATGTGCGGGTTTATGCTCAGCTATCTCGGATCCATCCATTGCATCAAAGGAAGTGCTATTACCTTTAAAGAATTCCAACTTACAGCCCAACAGATTTATCACTGCTGTACCACTTGGACAAGGCACTCCGGTCACTCTCTTGAGAAGAAGCCCTAATTCTGAAGTTCCTGATTCATCTCTCTCAAAAGAAGAAATTCTGAAGACTCTCAAGGAAATGGAGTCAATGCTTAAACCATCCGATCCGCAACTTTCTGAAAGTTGTGAAAACTTGAAACCATAGATTACTTTTACCACATCTTCTTCAGCTCAGTTTCAGAGATTTGCATTCACAAAAAACAAGGAAATAATCACTGAAGATAATGCAATCTCTCAAACTTCCTAAGTAAAATATGAGCTGAGAAAAGATGAGCTTTACAACAATACAGAATGGGTTGAAATAGCATCAGCCAACATTTCAGAGGCACCGGCAGTTGAGTCAGATTATCAGACAACATACGATGAGCTTAAAAGAGACGAGATTGCCAGGATGAAGCCTTCCGCTGAAGAACCACCCGAATTGGAGCTAAAGGAACTTCCCTCACACCTTGAATATGCTTTTCTCGAAGGAACTTCACACTTACCAGTTATCATATCCAAAGATCTGAAGCCTGAAGAGAAAGCACTACTCATTAAGGTTCTAAAGTCACATAAGAAAGCGATTGCATGGAAAATTTCTGACATACAGGGGATCAGCCCAAATTACTGCACTCACAAGATCTTAATGGAAAATGACTTCAGGCCTTCCATTCAAAGGCAAAGGAGAGTTAACCCGAAGATTCAAGACATGGTGAAAAAGGAGGTTATCAAACTCTTGGATGCTGGTTTAATTTACCCTATTTCAGATTCCCCATGGGTCAGTCCAGTTCAAGTCGTCCCAAAGAAAGGAGGCATGACGGTCATCGCTAACGAAGACAACGAGTTGATTCCAACACGAACCGTCACTGGTTGGAGGGTATGTATCGACTATCGGAAACTAAATGAAGCTACACGCAAAGATCACTTCCCTCTACCGTTCATTGATCAGATGCTTGAAAGATTGTCATGAAACGAATTCTATTGCTTCCTCGACGGTTTCTCCGGCTATTTTCAGATACCTCTCGATCCAAAGGACCAAGAAAAGACAACGTTCACCTGTCTATACGGAACCTTTGCCTACCGACGTATGCCGTTTGGCTTATGTAATGCACCGGCAACATTTCAAAGATGCATGGTAGCAATCTTCCACGACATGATTGAACAATGCATGGAAGTGTTCATGGATGATTTTTCGGTTTTTGGAGATTCGTTCACCACTTGTCTTTCTAACTTGAACAAGATGCTCACCCGATGTGAAGAATCGAACCTAGTTCTGAATTGGGAAAAATGCCATTTCATGGTAAAAGAAGGCATAGTTTTAGGACACTGTATATCCAAAGCTGGAATTGAAGTTGACAAAGCAAAAGTCGAGACCATCTCAAAACTTCCACTACCCACCTCTGTCAAAGCCATCCGCAGTTTTCTAGGACACGCCGGGTTCTACCATCGCTTTATCAAAGATTTCTCTAAGATATCCCGACCTATGACTCATCTCCTTGAAAAGGATACTCCGTTTGTCTTTACAGACGAATGTCTCAAGGCCTTCGATCATCTGAAAGATCTGCTTGTTCATGCACCGATCATGGTTGCTCCAGACTGGAGTCTCCCATTTGAAATCATGTGCGACGCCAGTGATTTCGTAGTCGGAGCAGTTCTGGGACAGCGGAAGGAGAAACAGTTTCAACCAATATACTACGCCAGCAAAACGCTCACTGACGCCCAAGAAAATTATACAACTACAGAAAAAGAGCTGCTAGCGGTAGTATTTGCTTTTGATAAATTTCGTTCTTATCTAATCTTGTCCAAAACTATTGTCGATACAGATCACTCAGCTCTGAAATATCTTTTTAAGAAGCAAGATGCTAAACCTCGCCTTCTACGATGGATTCTACTCCTTCAAGAATTCGACATCGAGATCAAAGACAAAAAAGGAGCAGAAAACGTCGCGGCAGACCATCTCATCCGATTAGAGAATCCTTCAATGGATAAGTTGCACGAAAAAGACATTCAAGACCAGTTTCCAGAAGAACAACTCATGCATATTGGTAGATACCATCAAGGGTCACGATCTACAAATGATCCCTGGTATGCTGACTACGCCAATTATTTGGTGGGAAAGGTTGTACCTAAAGGAATGCCAACCTCTCGAAGACAAAAATTCTTCCGCGATATAAAATATTACTATTGGGACAACCCTTTCCTCTTTAAGGTTTGCCCTGATCAAATCATTAGAAGATGCGTTGATGGGAAAGAGGCAGAACACATCTTACACCAAAGCCACCATGGACCTACTGGAGGACATCACGGTACCAACATGACCGCAAGAAAAGTGTACGATGCCAGCTTTTTCTGGCCAACCATATTTCGAGATGCGTACGATCTGGTAAGACGCTGCGATATCTGCCAAAGACAAGGCAATATAACATCCCGGAATGAAATGCCACTCACAAACATCCAGGCCGTGGAAATCTTCGATATCTGGGGATTAGATTTCATGGGACCATTCCCTAAATCTAACGGTAAAGAGTACATCTTGGTTGCAGTCGACTACGTCTCCAGGTGGGCCGAGGCCCAAGCTCTCCCAACAAATGACGCCAAAGTGGTAACCAAATTTCTCAAAAAGCTATTTAGTCGATTTGGAACTCCAAAAGCAATAATCAGTGATCGTGGTACACACTTTTGCAACGTTCAATTCATGAAAGTTCTGCAACTGTATGGTGTCACTCACAAGACATCAACAGCTTATCACCCCTAGACAAATGGGCAAGCTGAGGTAACAAATCGAGCTTTGAAAAGAATCTTGGAAAGAACTGTTGGTAATCATGGGTACAAATGGGCTGAAAAATTAGATGATGCATTGTGGGCATTCAGAACCGCCTATAAAACACCATTAGGAACCACACCGTATCGTCTAGTTTATGGCAAGGCATGTCACTTACCAATTGAGCTGGAATATAAAGCATACTGGGCTTTGAAGAACTGCAACTTAGATATTTCTACAGCTGGAGCAAATAGACGAATGCAGTTGAATGAGTTAGCCGAACTAAGGGATCAGGCATATGACAGTTCGTTAAGCTTCAAGGAACGAACTAAGAAAATTCACGATTCTAAGCTGAGGCCCTCACGATTCAAAACAGGAGATAAAGTGCTGCTCTTCAATTCACGATTCAAGAAATTCTCTGGCAAGTTTAAGGTCAGGTGGAGCGGACCATTCATAGTATCAATTGTATTTCCTTACAGTGTAGTCGAACTTGAGGCACCAGAAGGTAATTTTAAGGTAAATGGTCATCGCTTGAAGCATTACTTCGAAGACTTTCCCATCAGGGAAGATGTCTTTATCTTTGAACCACCGTGAGTCGACAGAAAGGTGCAAAGAGTCAAGCTAGAGACTCGTAAAACAAGCGCTCTTGGGAGGCACCCCAAGCCTATCTTTATTTCTGTCATTTTATTTCTTAGTTTATATTTATTAAGTATGGTTGTCTCTGAACTAATAAAATTGCAGGCTTGCCACTTATCTGACTTCAAATTGTAAAATTTGAGATAAGTATTGTTCATTAACTATCACTATTAGCATTACCTGTTTATTTTATCTTGTTTCAGGATAGACGCTGTTGATGCCGATCATGTAGCTACGAGACCACGCAGACGACACAGACCTCGTAGACGCAGAGCACAGAGAGCGGCTATGCTGACCATCACTGAGGAGGACCTGACTGATGTCCCGATCACTCACGAGGAGTTGCCCGATGAGAGGCCCTCATCACCTTTGCCAGCCCCCGTACCCACTTTCGAGTACGGTGTCACTACGGCTGACCCAGCTGCTTCGTGGGACCTCTTCAGGACACTCTCCATCTAGCATGACATCATGTCCTCTATCTGTGAGCAGCTCGAGATTCCGAGACCTGATGCCATTCCCTATAGGCTTGGCCCAGATCCAGGACCATCTCGACCTCCATGGTCCTTCTTTCCTCCTGCAGATCCACCTGTTGTCTCTACTGCGGGACCTTCCACTGGCCCCACTACTGCAGCTGCTGATCCTGATCCAGCATTGCCCACAGGATTTGCATCACCAGACCGCAGCCTCACAGAGCAGCTTGTGGCTGTTTTTGATGCTCACACTTCTGTCACCCACACTTCCACTGACGAGATTGTGAGTCAGACTGTGGCTACTATGGATTTCTCCATCCTATCTCCGACTTCCATCTTTGATAGGGATGTTGTGGAGGAGCTTGATCCTGACACTGATGACCTGCTTGATGATTACTAGATTTTATCTTTATTATTTACTTTCTGTATTATGACTCTGTACTTACGCTTTAGACCTGCTACCTTGAAGAGATACTGTGATATGTGTGTCGTGGTTTATTGCAGAATTCAGCTTTGTGTGGAATGGATGATCTTAAACGAGCCTGGTCCTTAAAATCTAGCAATTCACTAGCACCACTCCTGCACAAACCTGGTCTATTCCAGTAAACACAAATGGGGAGTCTCTCTGTTCCTTTCCCGCCGTTTCAATTATGTTTATCATGCCTATGTTAGTGCATTTAATTTCTGTGCCTCATCCTAAACTTATCACTAAGTGTGGGATTCCAGCCCAAATTGAACACTTGAGAAACATCTACTTACAAGTTCAAACTCTAAGTGTGGGATTTTACCAGTAAAATCTCTTCTCAAGAGAACATTAGGGACAATGTTCCTCTAAGTGTGGGATGGTAGGTATGGAATACCTTAAATAGTGATTTTTATGTCTAATGGCAATCTTTCTCTCAAAATTTTTTTCAAAAATAAGGTCAATTTTTTTCAAAATTAATGAGTCTAACTCAGTTTTTGAGTCTCAGATACTGCTGAGAGAAACCATTTTCAAAATATAAGTATGATATTTCTAAAAGCCTAAAGGAAATAAGGTAGAAATTGCTTAAGCAAGAACTAATAATCAAACGAGCATGACTAGACACATACAACCCTTTGCAGTGAGGTATCTTGAGCCTAAAAAGCATTCATCTTTAATGCTTCACTTTCATTTCTTGTGTGTGTGCCAATGTCTGTATCTCTGAATTAGAACTTGCTCTTGACATACGCTTCGAGACCATATTGGTGTGTACCGTACGCGGTATAGGTGCAATTAAATGACCTTGACATTCCTTAGGACTTAACCCATTTCTTACATATCTTTTCAAGCCCAAAACCCTTTCCGATGCTCATTTTTAGTATCGAAGATCCGCCTAGTATACCCTGTTGAGCCTAAACCTTTCGTTTCTTCAAAACCCTGATTTTCACCCACTTCCCAAAATTACCCCCCAAACTTATCTTGGAATTTCTGAGGTTATGAAGAACACCCTTTTAGAATATCTGTTTCAATTATCCTACTCGTCCGCATTCTCCAAAATCAGACTTCTCAACAAATGGTGCGGGAAAATTAGCACATAAGAGAACTGGAAGGAAGATGGTGCGGGAAAAATTTAGCACCTGGAAAAGAATCAAAATGATCAAGATAGAGGAAAAGATTTCTAAAGGATTCAAAATATAAAATTCCTTAGAAATTCTCTAAAAGAAATTCTGAAGAAAAGAAAAAGAAAAGACAAAAGAAAGAAAAGAAAAGAAAATAGCTCCGCAAATAAAGCTGAAAGTTTCAAAGCATAGCTCTTCATGGAAAATCCGACAAAAGCTGAAACAGCTACCAACTCTCCGTTCCTCTCCGTTCTAAATAAAGTTGTTCATGATCTCGGTGATTCTAGGATAAGCTAAACACCCTCACGAACCACTATCCATACCCTTCACCCTCAACAAACACTACAACCCTCTGAATGTCTTGAGATAATTAGCACCGTCCTCACCTAAGTGGTGGAGATCCGATTCTCGATCAAGCCTATGACGATGAGTGCAACATGACTGGCTATTTTGAGCGATTTCGTTTGAGCTAGATTGATAGGAAAACCGATACACTTTGAGTGAATTGAGTGACCACCTATAGTGAGATCGCCTAGTCATGTGTACTCCAAGATCATGAGACTTGGACGTACGCCTAAGAGAATCCCTTCTTGTTTATGGAAGGATCATCTTATCCTCCTCCACAATTTTAGTAACTTACTTATATGAGGAAATGCTAATCTCGGAACATATTCTCTGACTCGCCCCTAAAAACATGACCTAAAAATATTTTTCAGAGAGTTGTTGCTTGAGGACAAGCAACGTCTAAGTGTGGGATAACTTGATGTGACGTAAAAAGTCACGTTTTTAGAAGCTTTATTCCTCACATTTTGAACCTTTCTTTAGTGAAAACATTCCAAAACATTAATTATTTACTAAAATGCACTAAAGTGGTTCAAAAGTAGACGTTGTGATAAAAATCAATGAAAACACTCTAAAAATGCACAAAACACAACATTTTAATACAGGCAGATTCTTCCGACCTCATTTTCCTGTCAAGGCACACCTCCTAACTTCTACCTTCTCTTGTATAGGTAAAATCGAGACGGAAAAATCTGGAATCAAGTGAAACGGCCAAAGGACGGAGAAACCACTACGCTTTCAGAGCCATTAAAAGTCATTTCGGCTACGTCTAAGCTTTACACATCCAATTTCTGTGATATTGCGTAACGGAATTACGAAACCACAGGCGAAAGAATCGAGTCAAACGGACGCATAACGAAGGAGATACGGACGTTTTAAGCAACGAACGAAATCAGACAGAGACCGTATACGGCCTCAGGCACCGTATATGGCCCTTGTAAGACCGTATATGGCCTGTATACCACCGTATACGGCCCCTGCAAGGCCGTATATGGCCCCCTACCCCATATCGTGCTTCATTTGTTTGTACGTGCTGCTTCGTGAGTTGTACGTGCGATTTGATGGTTTGCCTATAAATAGTGGACATCCCCAACACTTCATTCATACCATTTTTCTCATTCTCATTCTCTCCCTACACTTTCTCTCTCACACACATCACTCTCTCTCTAGTTTCTCTCTCTAGAGGATTTTCTCTCTCTAGAATTGAGCTAGTTAGAGAGATAGTTAGGTAGAGGTAGCTTTTAGCTTTTGTACGGAGTCACTCCAAGACATTGTATTTGCGAAGATCTGTCTGTAATAAATTCGTATCAGGTTCTATTTATATATCTCTTACTTTCCAGTTTTAAACATGTGTTGCTTTGTTTATGCTTGTTTAGGATTGTATGCTAGATATATAATGCTAGGCTAGACATTTCTTTGTGTTTACTATGATGTAGTTATGTTAGAATAGTCAAAATGTTTATGCCATGCTGTTACTCTGCCCGTGTTACTTTAAACTGTGTATGAACTCGTAAACTGAATCTCGAATGTTTATCTATCCAACTTATGCTGTGGTTAGAAGCTTCCTGCTAGAACTTGGCCAATTACTAGTGGTACGTTCTCTACCTATTCTATACTTGATGATCAATGAACTTGGTATGGCTATGTTCTCTAGGTTGAAACAAATCATAAGAGACACGGAGCGTAGGATTAGAGATAGGATAAGAGAACTTTCGGGATATCTATGATCTGATTATTGGTTATCTGCTATGCTTAGGTTTATGGTGTTCTGTTATGTGTCACCCTATTGCATGTTCTTGTTTGATTGTTGCCTTAGGAATGATGCATACTAGAGTTATCCTCCTGGTTCATATCAGTAACTGTATAATTAGGTTTTCAGACACAGAATATTGGTTTACACAGTAGATTAACATGCATGGAATAGTTGTGATTATTTATATCTGTAATGCGGAATAATTTAACTGATCGTTAGCCCGATTATCCCAACTTGGTCCGCGGGATTACCCCCGTTCGTGTTCTTGTTCAATCAACAATTCACGCTACGATACAGACATCTCTGATGACTGTGACTGGGGACCAGGATTCGAGGATAGTCGTCGGTTAAATTGGTCTGTACATTTGGGAGAACTTCCGGTGTATTTGACTTCTATAACTGCTATCCACGTGATATGTTATTTATCTGATTGCGGACAACTCTACGTTAGATATTTAATAGGCTCGTAGTTGTAGCTCGTTAGGATTTAGTAAATCTGCGAGAGTAATGTGGAACCCTAATTAATGTAACGGAAAAACCGTAAAACGCCCTATTACTCGGTATAGTGCTGGAAACACCAATTGGTGGAGTACAAACGTATGGAAGCCGCGGAATGGTCGTAGGTACAATACTTTGCATTAATTATGTTTCAATCCTCTCCGGGTTAGTCATCACATCTAGTAGCCTTACCCTTGACTATTCATCAATAACATTTAACGAAATCATAGTAAACACTCGCTTATCCTCTGTTAACCGAGTCTCCGTACAAACCTCTTTTGTTTTATTTTCTTTATTTAAATTAGTATTTAGTTATAAAAACCAAACCTATCCAAAAACTTTTAAAAACCCTAGCTGAATCTCCAAGGATAATAAAACTTCCTAGACTCCCATGCCCGTTGTAGTTTGAAGAACGACACCTGAGTCATACATACCACTTGCTGCCCTTTTTGGTCTGTCAGTAGTATACAACTTAGGATTCCCCTGCTCTACAAATTTAAAACTCACTGTTTGCCGCTTCTATTGCAGTTGGAACAGCGACCGGAATCAAATCCGTCCGACCGATAGAGGCAGCGACACCTCCCAAGAGCGCTTGTTTAACGAGTCATTAGCTTGACTCTTTTACCTACTTGTTAGCTCAAGGGGGTTCAAAGATATAGACTTCCTCACTGGAAGGAAAGTCTTCGATGTAATGCTTTAAGCGGTGGCCATTGACTTTAAAATTACCGTCCGGTGCTTCTAGTTCGACTGCTCCGAAAGTAAAGACTTTGATATCACGAATGGTCCACTCCACCTTGATCTGAATTTACCTGAGAATTTTCTGAAACGCGAATTGTAGAGAAGAACTTTATCTCCGGATTTGAACTTAGAATACTTAAGTTTGGCATCGTGGGTATTCTTGGTTCGCTCCTTGAAATGTAGAGAACTATCATAGGCTTGGTCCCTTAATTTGGCTAGTTCGTTCAGCTGCATCTTGCGATGTAATCCTGTTGTGGAAGGGTCTAGATTGCAATCTCTCAACGCCCAGTATGCCTTGTATTCCAACTCTATCGAAAGGTGACACATTTTCCCATATACTAGTCTATAAGGCGTAGTTCCTAATGGTGACTTGTATGCGGTTCTGAACGCCCATAGAGCATCGTCTAATTTATTGGCCCATCTTTCCCTATGATTCACCACTGTTCGTTCTAAGATCCTTTTGAGCGCTCTGTTCGTCACTTCGGCTTGCCCATTCGTCTGTGGGTGATAGGCTGTAGAGATCTTATGGGTGACACCATAATATTGTAATGTCCTCATAAAGTGAGCATTACATAAGTGCATGCCCCGATCACTGATGATCGCCTTTGGAGTTCCGAAATGAGAAAAGAGTTGCTTGAGGAACTTGGTCACTACTTGTGAGTCATTGGTAGGAAATGCTTGTGCCTCGGCCCATCTAGAGACATAGTCGACAGCTACTAGAATGTATTCTTTTCCGAAGGACTTTGGGAATGGTCCCATGAAATCCAAACCCCATATATCAAAGATCTCGCAGGCTTGGATGTAAGTAGTGGCATTTCATTCCTCCGTGAGATACTTCCAAACCTTTGGCAAGCATCACAATGTTTTACCATGTCGTGAGCGTCTCTGAATATGGTCGGCCAATAAAATCCGGAATCGTACACCTTCCTTGCGGTCATATTTGTTCCATGATGTCCTCCAGTGGGTCCGTGATGACTCTGGTGGAGAATGTTTCTTGCCTCCCTTTCATCTGCGCATCTTCTGATGATTTGGTCCGGGCATACCTTGAACAAGTATGGATCATCCCAATAGTAATTTTCTAACATCTCTGAAGAATTTACGTTTTCTAGAGGTGGGCATTCCTTTTGGCATAATTCCTCCAACTAGATAATTTGCGTAGTCTGCGTACCAAGGGTCATGAGTGAATTGTGATCCATCTGATGCCCTCCGACATTCATGAGTTGCTCTTCAGGAAACTTGTCTTTATCTCTGTCATTAAGCTTTTCCATCGATGGGTTTTCCAATCGACTGAGATGATCTGCTGCGACATTTTCTGCTCCCTTCTTATCCTTAATTTCTATGTCAAATTCTTGGAGAAGCAAAATCCATCGAAGTAGTCTTGGTTTAGCGTCTTGCTTTTTGAAATGATACTTCAAGGCTGAGTGATCTGTATAGACAATAGTTTTGGACAAGATTAAGTAAGAACGAAATTTATCAAAAGCAAATACTACTGCAAGCAGCTCCTTTTCTGTAGTAGTGTAATTCTCTTGAGCATCGTTGAGTGTCTTGCTGGCGTAGTATATTGGTTGAAAATGCTTATCCTTCCTTTGCCCTAAGACAGCTCCAACAGCAAAGTCACTGGCGTCGCACATGATCTCAAATGGGAGACTCCAGTCAGAAGCAACCATGATCGGTGCATGTGTGAGCTGATCCTTCAGAATGTTGAAATCTTTCAGGCAGTCATCTGAGGAGACAAACGGAGTGTCCTTCTCGAGAAGGTGTGTCATAGGTCAAGAAATCTTAGAGAAACCCTTAATAAAGCGACGGTAGAATCCGGTGTGACCTAGAAAACTGCAAATGGCTTTAACAGAAGTAGGTGGCGGAAGTTTGGCAATAGTCTCAACTTTAGCTTTGTCAACTTCAATTCCAAACTTTGATATTCGGTGTCCTAGAACTATTCCTTCCTTCACCATAAAGTGGCACTTCTCCCAGTTTAAAACAAGGTTTGATTCTTCGCATCGGGTTAACATTCGTTCGAGGTTGGAAAGACAAGAAGTGAAGGAATCTCCAAAGACTGAGAAGTCATCCATGAATACTTCCATGCATTGTTCAATCATATCGTGGAATATCGCCACCATACACCTCTAGAATGTTGTAGGTGTATTGCATAGCCCAAAAGGCATGCGTCGATAATCAAATGTTCCATATGGACATGTGAAGGTCGTCTTTTCCTGGTCCTTAGGATCAAGAGGAATCTGAAAATAGCCAGAGAAACCATCAAGGAAACAGTAGAACTCGTTCCCAGACAATCTCTCCAACATTTGATCGATGAACGGTAGAGGGAAATGATCTTTTCGAGTGGCTTCGTTTAGCTTCCGATAGTCGATACATACCCTCCAACCGGTGATGGTTCATGTTGGAATAAGTTCATTATCTTCGTTAGCGATAACCGTCATTCCTCCTTTATTGGGGATAACCTGAACTGGGCTGACCCATGGGGTATCTGAAATAGGATAGATCAAGCCAGCATCCAAGAGTTTGATAACCTCCTTCTTGACCACATCTTGAATCTTCGGGTTGACTCTCCTCTGTCTTTGTATGGAAGGTTTGAAGTCATTTTCCATTAGTATCTTATGAGTGCAGTAGTTTGGACTGATCCCTTGAATATCGGAGATTTTCCATGCAATCGCCTTCTTATGCGACTTCAAAACTTGGATGAGTTTTACTTTCTCTTCGGGTATAATACCTTTTGCAATTATAACAGGTAAATGCGAGGTTCCTTCAAGAAAAGCATACTCCAGATGAGAGGGTAGTTCCTTGAGCTCCAATTCTGACGGTTCTTCAATAGAAGACTTCATTCGAGCGATCTCGTCTCTTTGTAACTCATCATACTCTATTTGGAATTCTGGAGATGAGTCAGCAGCAGCGGCTGATCCTATTTCTACTAACTCTGTCTCATTAGAGAGTGCATTCTTCTTCAGCTCATATTTGCTTGTAGATGATGAGGAGGTTGCATTATCTTCAGTAAAGATGATATCGTTATTGTCGGTGAATGCAAACCACTAAAATTGGGCTGTTGAAGATGTACTTATGGTGATTTCAGGATTTTGTGGCACACAACCTTCAGATAGTTTTGGCTCAGCTGAGATTCCTGATTCCATCTCCTTAAAAGTTTTGAGAATTTCAGCTACTGAAGGAGATGAATCAGTTTGACCCCTTTTTAAAAGTGGTATAGAAATGACTCCGCCTAAGGGAACAGCATCAAAAGAGTTGTTCATGAAAGGGATGTTAGGCGGTGCAAGAGGATACTTCTTTTCAGACAAGGGAAATAGCAGCTCCTCAGAGTGTACTGGTTGGTCAGAGATAGCCGAGCAGAGTCCAACATCATCCTAGTGACGACTGTGTTGGGAAGAGGGTCGTGACTGCTGACTGCTAGAATCTCCTCCAAATGCTCTTCGTATATTTCTTGCATGGAATCCACAAGACCAAGATCTTCTCCCGTAGGTTGTTTCATCAATTTATCAACATTAAAGGTGACTTCCTCCGCTCTGACCCTCAGTTTTAAAGATTTTTCGTTTACGTCAATAACAGCCTTAACAGTGTTTAGGAAAGGTCTGCCAAGGATGAGGGGAACATGGGCATCTTCCTCAATATCCATAATGAAAAAGTCAACTGGGAAGATAAATTTACCAACTTGGACCATGATGTCTTCAGCAATCCCCCGAGGGAGTTTAACTGATCTATCAGCAAATTGGATGGTCATATGAGTGGGTAGAAGTTCACCTAATCCTAGTTTCATATAGAGTGAGTAAGGGATAAGGTTGACACTAGCACCTAGGTCAGCTAAGGCATTACTAACTTGGATATTTTGAAGGTAACAGAGAATAGTGAAACGGCCGGTATCTCCTAGCTTTGATGGAAGGCCATGAAGCATGATTGCAGAGCATTCAGCATCTAAGGGTATATTGACTATTTGCCTTAATTTTTCCTTATTTGAAAGAAGTTCTTTGAAGAAATTTGCACTACTAGGCATTTCTACTAAAGAATCTAATAATCTAACGTTTAAGTGTAGGCTTTTAAACATCTCAAGATATTTCCCAAACTGTGCTTCCTGCTTCTCCTTCTTAAGCCTACCAGGAAAGGGTATTCGAGTACACGGAATGATTTCTGGAGCTTGAGAGGACACTGGATCTGGTGTAGTGACGGGGTGTCACTGGGCACTGGATCAGCAGGTGTAGAAGTAGAAGGTTTGTTTGAAGGATTATCTGAGGTTTGTTCAACTCTGGTTTCTTTACCTCCTCTAGTAACAACTAGGATGTCATTACTGATCGCGATTTCTCTTTGACTCTCCTCAACTTTTGAAAATAATTGTTTAAGACTAACTTCCAGGTTTTTGATTAAATCAGAAATTCTAAGTAAAGCATCAATTTTATCTTGAAAAGCTATTACTTGTCTGTTTACGTTCATTTGTTCAATCATGAAGTTAGTCAAAGTTTCGTTATATTGTTGTTGAGAGTTTATAGAGGAATCGGATAGAGTGGATGGTAGAGTAGACAGAGGTTGAATATGTGGGGTTTTGATTGGCCGCTGAACAAAAAATGTAAAATGAAAGTTTGGTTAAGGGCTTTTGATAATTGTGACAAACATTTCTTCCTTACCTCTACGAGGGGATGATCTTTGGGAATCATTCCTCCGTTGAGGTTTAGAAGAGTCTTGTAGACCTTCGAAGACTTTGGTAAGATCGTCGATTTGAGCTTGCAAAGCTTCTAGGGTAGGATTTGAAGTACTACTTACTTCCTTAGTAGTTACTCTAGACTCCCAGTCATGTTGATGCATCGCCATCGTTTCAACAAGCTTCCAAGCTTCTTCTGAAGTGTGTGACATGAAGTTTCCAAGCGAAGCAGCATCGAGGGTTGATTTGTGGTGAGGGTTTAGACCATTATAGAATGTACAGATAAGGTTCGTCTTAACCATCTGATGATTCGGACATCTATGATGTAATTTCTTAAATCGTTCCCATGCTGAGGATAATAATTCATCATTTCCTTGGTGGAAGTTGATGATGTCATCTTTAAGCTTGGTTTGTTTGGAAGGAGGGAAAAACTTAGCCATAAACTTAGTAGCCAACTCCTCCCAAGTATGAATCGAATTGGGTTCGAGTTCATCAAACCATGCCCGAGCACGTGAAGATAAAGAGTAGGGGAAAAGATAGAGTCGAATGACGTCTCTAGAAGTTCCTAATTGTTCATAGGAGTCAGAAAGATTGATGAATCTGTCCAAATGTAAGTTTGGATCATCAAGCGGAAAACCATGAAATTGGCATAAGGTTTTAAGTAATTTGATAATGGTCGGCTTAATTTCGAAGTTTCCTTCAGGTGGTAGTATGATAGGTCCTCCTCTTCCCTCCAATAGTGGTGTGCAGGTTGATGCGAGAGTGATACGATTCGTCATGGCTGATGGAAGTTTGGGGTTGGTAGAAAAGAGAGTTTTGGAAAGGAAAGGGTGCTGAAAAGGAAAGAACGGAAAAGGAACTTTCGGATGATGTTGATCTTCCGAAAGGGCTGCTAAATAACTAAGATAACTAAAATCCTAAAATCAGTTGTTGTAGTCCCCGGCAGCGGCGCCAAAAACCTGATGCCCATCGAACGGTCGGTTTTAGGAATCGCTAGCTGTCGTTGCGAACCTTCCGCTTAGCTTCGATCAGTGGGTTTTATATTTTATGTTTGCTGGGCCTAAGTATACTAAAGCTATATATGAGTACAGCGATAGGTATGACCTAGGGTCGTTCTTCAAACTACAAGGGCATGGGATCTAGGCTTTTTGATTATCTTTTGTAATTTATCTGGTTAATCAAGAGTTGGTAGCGGTTTTGTTTTGTTTTCTAATTAACTAATTAAAACTAAGGTAAAGTAAAAGAGGTGAGGTGGCTACGAGAACTACAGATTAAACGCGTGTGTTTACTATGACATTCGTATATGCTATTTAGGGGGTAGTTATTTTAGTTAAGGTGTTAGTTATGATGACGCGTACAGGATTTAACAGACGAACTTAGAAGAATCAATGATATAACAAAGTAATCTACCTACAACCTTTCCATGGCTTCCATGTGTTTGTACTACACCAGAGGTGTTTCCAACGCTTACCAGGTATTCAGCTGTTTTACGGTATTTTCGTTGCTTCATTAAAAGGTCCTTGTTGTCTATCCTGGACTAGTTATACTTCCTAATGAGCCACTAATATCGCGTAAAAAGTCATGTTTTTACTACCGATATCTCTCTCATTTAAGACTAATACTTGGCATACAAGCTCAATTATCACTTAAATTAGTGATATTATGCCAAGAAGGTGAAAACACGGAAGCACGAGAAAAATCACTAAAAATGGGTGAAAGACAAAGATTCCACGCACAACTGAAGATTCAAGGCATTCGAAACAAGATTTAGAGACAAAGTACCCATCACTAAGATTTATTTTATCCAAGTTCTTCGTTTTCAAATTACGAATCCAAAGAAGAAGAATCAACAAAAACGGCAGAAGAATGAAGATTCTACATATGCCGAAAGATTCAAATGATTTGTACGAGACATCTAAGGATCAGAGACACATCTCAAGGATTTCTTTTCATCAAAGTCTTCGTTTTTGAAAAACGAATCCAACGCAAAAAGAATCAAAAAAAACGGACGCATAATGAAGAAGATATGCACGAAACAAGAAACGAACAAAAGACGACGTACCAGGGCGGGTGGCAGCCACCAGCCGCCGGCTGGCAGCCAGCCGCCGCCGGCTGGACTCCAGCCGTCCCCCGGCCTCTTTTCCGTCCTTGCTCGTACTCTCCTGGTACATGTGCTAGACCTTTCCATAACTTTAGGGTACATGTGCTAGACCTTTCCGCGCTTTAGGGTACATGTGCTAGACCTTTATCACCTTTTGCTAGCATGAGCCTCAAGTTGCTAAAATGCACCGGATTTCAACTATAAATAGGTGCCTTTGGTTCATTTGAAAGACACACACTTGGAATTCTCTTGCATTTTATAGTCTTTCTCATTCTAGGATTATTGTAATTAATCTACGGATTAACATAGAGGCTAGAACGAACGCTAGGGATTCGGAGATCAATCTTTGTACGTGCGAAAGAGTTTACAATCATAATAATACGCTGCTACGCATTTATTTCCGGGTGATATCTAAACCTTTATCATACTTGTTTTATTTCGTATTTTAAATATGCATTATTACTTGGTATGTGATTTATCTATTGCCATGAATTGCGAGTAGTTTATTATTGTGATTGTTGATGACGTAGATAATTATAAGTATGGATGATATTATATAATTAGTGTACGACAATCGTAAAGTGATATGACGGCCCCTATTCGACTGTTTACTCGATATAGTATTGGAAACGCTTTTAAGCTGAGTACAAATGTATGGAAGTCGATAAACGACCGAATGTAGTTATATCAGTGGAATCAGCTCTGGTTTAACAGTTGGAATTCCGAAAGGATAATACAACTTCCCAACTAACTGGTATATCCTAGGAAAGTCAATATATTGTAAAGTAATGTTCGTAAAACACGTTCAGACAAAATAGGAATTAGTAAATGATATGTGGCAAAAAGTCATGTTTTTAGGCACATATTTCCCGAACATTTGACCTAATTCTTGGTGAAAACACTTGAAATAAACGTTTATCTACTTAATTTCACAAAGTTGGTCAAATTATAGGCATTGTTATAAAAAGTGCTTAAATCATCTAAAAGGCACGCAAATCGAGGCAGATTATTCAAACAACTGATTCTCACGTACTTTTAACCAAATTATGATACAAGTTCTTAAATAGTCTCATATGATGTATCAGGTTATTCCAAAACTGTAGAATCAAGAATCGTGCAGATCGGGTAAAGAACGAGGAAGATGGAGCTTTCTGAGCACAAACCGAGGGCATTCCGCACACGCCAAACCTAGAGACATCCAAAATTGGCTCATTTGTCATCATTATAAGCGTAACGGAATTACGAGATCACAGGAGAAAGAATCGAGTCAAACGGACGAGAAACAAAGAAGATACGCGTGAATCAAGCAACGAGAAAAGTCGAAATCAGCACACGGCCTACCACACGGCCACCCCCAAGCAATACAAGGCCTAGAGGAGGCAGTACACGGCCCTCAACTAGCCATACACGGCCTGTGTGCTTCTTGTGGTCTCTCGTTTTGCTTCGTTTGCTTGTACGTGCATGCTTGTGGACTTGTACTCTTGATCCAAGGTTTGCCTAGAAATAGAAGGCACCTCTAACTCATTTCACACACATCTCACCTTCAACATTTCTCACTTTCTCTCTCTCTCTCTCTCTAGAGTTTCTCTCTCTAGTTTCTCTCTCTAGATTAGGGTTTTAGTTAGTTAGTTCTTGGTTAATATTTAACCTAGACTAACAGAGGGACTACTTTTGTAATAGTGTAGGGAATATTCTGAGGGGCTTATTTGTAATATTGTCGAAGATATTGCGGAGGTTCTGTTCGTGTATTCTTTCAACATTATTCTATCTAGGCATTAATCTACGGTTACTTATTTCCTTTTCTATTATGATGATTGCTATTATTGTTATGATAGATTTAGGATTGTTTTCCATGTGTAGTGAGTAGTTCTCTTATGTGTTTGTTGTGATGTAGTTAGCTTACATATGTTAGGGGTGATGTTACTTTAATTACACAAATGAAAACTGGTGTACTGTTAACTTTGTATTTATGAATTTCTAAACCAAAATCGCCTTTCCTCCAATAAACGTGGTTAGAACCTGTATTACAAGGAGTCGCGAACCTTGATCAACCGGTAACTACCTATATCTATGTTTTCAAATATAAACATGGCCTGAATTGTGTAGCTGTGAAAATACTGTCAACCCTATCGTATAGTACACCGTGAATCAATCAGGGATTTATTGGGATATGTTTAAATAGTGAAGGTTGGGTTTATATCATAGATGTTCAAACTTTAATACAAACTTAGTTAAACTAGTCCAGAGTGACCGTAAAGTATATGGCACCGGAAAGACCATAAATCGGCACAGTACTTCGTATAGCGTTGGAAACACTTCAAATGGATTACAAATACGTGGAAGCTAAGGAACTGCCATCGGTTGAAAACTGTGTCACATCCTGGTTGAACCACACAGCTCTGGACAAAACAAAGACCATTAATACAAAGTTAGCAGTCACCAAACCAAGTCTTAATCTTAAATGTCTTTCCTAGCCTTAGTATCCCCGTGGTGTTAAGAACGGTCAGAACTTTTAGTGGGTCTGTTACTCTATCTCATGCGCCCAGGAATACTATTCCAAAAAGGGTCACTATTCCAGCATATGGAAAGTGTTGAAGTGTTGAGCAGCCTCCTCAGATCAGAATCATCATAACCTAGCAACCTAGTGACATACTGTCGAAGAAATCAGACAGTAGGGTGTTAGTGTTTACACTACGAATACTCAGGCAAAAGCAAGACACAAATCCTTAAAAGATGTTTTCATACATAAACCCTAGACATCACCCCATAACATAAGCTAACGAAATCATAACAAGCACTATTCTCCATTACTGATAAAACCCTATCTTTTATTTACTATTTTGTTTATTTAACGTCTTAATTAGTTTAGTTTAAACGGACCTAAAACCAAATCAAAACTCTTTTCAAAAACCCATCACTGATTTGAATAGTTTGTCTGGACAACTCTGCTTCACAATACGTTTGATTTTAAGAACGACCCTGAGTTATACTTACCTCTGTAAGTAGAATTTAGGTCCCCAGCTCTATAAATTTAAAACTCACCCACCGTTGTGCCCGTTGCACAAACGACCGTTACGGGCGCAACAAGCTTTTAGCGCCGCTGCCGGGGAATCAATCGTAAGACCCAGAGGCGTCCTGACGAACCCTTTCTTTTTAGTGATACCTTTATTTTCGTACTTTACTTTTTACTTTCTTTGTTCCAGCCAAAAATAACTTCCCACAACACACAACGATATTAGACCAGATCATCCGAATCTGAACCACTCATTTTCGTACCTGATCCTGAGTCTATTATCCATACTATCCGAAAACAAAAGCGCTTCCATCTTCCCGAAATGGTCGCTCATGTCACTCTTGCCGATAACACCAAGCCATCCATTGAAGGACGAGGAGGACCAATCACCTATCCGGAGATAGAGGGAGCATCCTTCGAGATGAAGCATCACATCGTACAACCCATCAAGGACAACTGTCAATTCCACGGACTACCACAAGAAGATCCTAACGCTCACATTGACAAGTTCATCCACATATCAAACTCCTACAAGCAGAAATGGGGTCGAGCAGAACATAGTTCGCCTATACTTGTTCCCCTATTCTCTCGCTTTACATGCACTCTCTTGGTTTGAGAGACTTGAGACCGGCTCAATCACCTCATGGACGGATATGGGTAACAAATTCCTTGCAGATACTTTCCTCCGTGCAAGCAAACCAAACTCAAGAATGACATCGCGCACTTTGAACAAGCTCACGATGAATCAATCTACTTAGCATGGGAGCGATTCAAAAGTTTGATAAGGAAATGTCCAAATCACCAGATGACGAAAACTGACAAGTTATGCACCTTCTACAACGGTCTCGATCCAAATCACCGCATTACTCTTGACGCAGCTGCTCAAGGTAACTTTATGAAGATGACCGATGATGAAGCATGGAGCTTGATCGAAGACATGACGATGCATCAACACGATTGGAAAGCTGATGGGCAATCCTCATCAACACCTCTCTCCGCTCATAACTCTATCCAAGCTGAAGCGATCAAATCTTTGACCGAACAGATCGAAACCCTAACGAAGCAGATTGGAGAACTAAAGAAGCAGCCGCAGCGAGTTCATTAAGTTCAGGCTTGCCAAAACTGTACCAACCATCCCGCTGAAGAATACGAGGTTGAGTACGAAGATCCGACTGATGGTGCTGTCTATTATGCCCAGTTTCCATCTAGGCCTCCAAATCCACCTGGTTTCGCTAGAACATCTCCACCCAGAAACCGAGGAACTCAGTATCCTCCTCGGAATAACCAGCCACCCTACCCACAGAGATTTCAGCCACGCTATCCGACATATCCACAACAACCCCAACTTCCATACAACCAACCTCTGTCATTGACTGCACCCGAAGATGTCCAGCCTACTGAGCCTGCAAAGACTACAGTACCAATCACTACTGCTGACTCGATTCCTAAATTATGTAATTCGTTCTAACGCTTTCTTTATATATGATTACTATTATAAGTTTATTTTATATTAGTAAAAAAGTTTATTATGATCTTTTCTCGGATGTTTGTTACATATATAATTAGTGTTGACTATCCTGGTCAATATTTTAGTAGAAAAATGTTTTTTCAATATCATATTTGTAACAAACTATTATAAATAAACACTATCATAAGAAAAATCAAATATATCAATAATATTCTTTTATCGAGACTTAGATATTATATTCATTTTATAAATTTATGTAAAGGACTAAAAAAAATAGATGTATCGTCAAAATAAAAAGGGCCTCATTTTTACGGTTCGCTTTTGGCCACTATGGAGCTTGAGCTGCTCCTGCCCAAAACAGACACGCAAATGACATACCCATATCATCAGTCATTTCGTCACTAGAATTTCTGGGACCAACTCGTTATTAATTTAATTTTTTAAAAACAAATTTAATTAAAGTATTTCATTAAAATTAAAAAACATTACAATAATAATAAAAACATTACGATTGCGAAAACGAAAATTAGATAAACTCTTTTTTTTATTTTGTTCCATTTGGCGATTAGTTGATTTGTAGTACGTTTCTCCTCAACTATGGAGTTGTAGTTTTGTTGTATGGTTTCCCAAAAACTTTTTTGCGTTCATGAAGTTTCAATTGGACAATTTTGGGAAGTGTTCTCCCACTCTTCGATCAAGATGTTGACCTCATTAGTGGTCCATGACATGGACGGTGGTGTTTGGATGTTTTGGAATTGATTATGGGAAGAATTATGGGATGTTGTGACATTTTTGTATGTTAATATAGATGTATAATGTGTTAATTG
This sequence comes from Helichrysum umbraculigerum, assembly GCA_949592205.1. Taxonomy (NCBI): domain Eukaryota; kingdom Viridiplantae; phylum Streptophyta; class Magnoliopsida; order Asterales; family Asteraceae; genus Helichrysum; species Helichrysum umbraculigerum. Next base: position 8,795,110 of record CATIUR010000008.1, read on the forward strand.
TGTGATATATTCTGGTAGTTATCTGAAAAAGATAATGAAAATTGTGGATGAATTGAGGTTTGGTGGTGTGTATATTTATAGTGTGATTCGGGTAGGATATAAAGATTAAAAAAAATATAAAAAATATGTTTTGAATAAACGGTTACATTACTGTTTTTATTTAGTTTTTATTTTTTGATGCCCCACGATTACATTTAAAAAAAAACATTTAATAATGATTATGGCCCTGCTTCCCGTCCCCACTTTTGTCGCCAAACCAACGGGTAGTCACCGAATAAATGGTATCAATGGTGTCTCTAAAGTGACGCACGTCGATTTCCCCACCGACGAGACCGTTGAGACCGGTCTAAGTACTCTTTTGTCACTTAAAAAGTTCTTAAACCCTGGTCACAGTGGGTAGTAGAGATAAGCAAAATAGTCTAAAGCGGAAACTATTTTTGAATTGGACTGAAACAAGTCGTCAACCGGACTGAAACCAGTTTAAAACTGGTTAAAGACTAAAACCGGTCCTAAAAAGACTGAAATCAGTCCAAAATTTATAAAAGACCGAAATCAGTCCTAAATTAACCTTGTAAAAATTTGAAGTTTTCCAATGAAATAATTATATGCATTTATGTATTTGTAGAGGTGTGAATGAGCGTAGCTACTCGTGAGTTATTCGAGCTCGACTCGTTAAAAACTCAACTTATGCCAAGCTTAAATGAGTTTGAGCTCGATCAAGCTTTTTATATTATATAATAATAAAATAAATCATATATTATTACAAACATGCCAAACTCGAGCTGAGCTTGTAAATATTAAATGAGTTAAGTTTAAACTTTATATATTTGCCTCGAAACCATTCATATATTTTCATCATCAATTTCTTCATGTTTACAAATTATCATTAAAACATTTCATGTAATATAAAAGTAGAATATGGTTTAAATGTACTCACGTGATTAAAAGACTAGACTGAACTGAAATTGGTTCTAAACTGGACTGCCAGTCCTAAAAAAACTGATAAATTTGAAGAAAGACGATTCTAAAAGCGGTCCAGTCTTTTTTAAGACTATTTTTTTTAAAAATGAACTGTTTTGAACTTGAATGAAAATTGATTTTAACTTATTTTTGCTCATCATTGAAGGGTATTTTCATATTTTTCGTGCAGGGCGCACACATTTGGGCTTTAGAAACATATACCGCATAAAATACTAGAAAATACATGTGTTATGCAGTGGAATTCGATGTTTTATTATATATAGTGAGTCAACGATAGTCGTATATTATGTCTGGTCTTCACGCATCATCCATAATGGTGACTTAATAACGATAGTTTGCTCGTATGTAGAGTTGATGATTCGAGATACGGATATTAACCTAGTAATATTAATATTAAATGAAAAATTACATAAGTTATATTTAGAAACGTTGAGTCTTATTTTTTAACAGTTTATATATATAAAACACTAATATGGTTTATATATTAGTATAGATATAGATAAATTGTTAAAATCAAGCGTAGGGCACATTTCAATATTAAGGGAGAATATCATATATCCCCAATAATTACATCAAAATTACATATATCTCCACCTAAATACCCTAATATCATATATCCCTAAACTAAACCTTAAATCTCTCATATTTGCCTAATTTTTTCAATTTAAGTTTAATTAATACTTTTAAATGCAAAAATCATAAATGTAATGACCATTATACCCTTCTTTTAGACTACATACATGCACCTACACTGTCGCGCCCCTATCCGTCGGTCGGGTTTACCCCGGTCATCGGTCCGACTGCAACAGAGGCGACGAGCAGAGAACTTTTAAAAATTTATATTTTGCTGGGCTCAAACTATGCAAGCTACCTACCTTGTGGGTAAGGTGGCAAGTATAACTCGAGTGTCATCCAAAATCATAACGAATTGAATTGAATTGGAAGCTACCAAAGATGATTTGACAATAGGATGGGTTTAGAAACAAGGTAGGTATGGGTTTTGGTTTTATCTAATCTAATCTAAAGACAGAAATTAAAATGCAGAAAAGTAAACGAGATTATAAGCAGCAGGTAGAGAGTGATTGCTGAAACTTCGACAATTAGGGTTTCGGGATGATATTATATTGATGATAGGTGATTACTCTAGCTAAAATCTTCTAAACGGTCAGTGTAAACACTAGGACCCTACGTCTAGGTGTAACCCTAAAGCATATGTCACTGAATCCTAGGCTATCATGATTCTGGTCAGATGGGACTGTCTTCAGACCCACCTCACCGTCTCTTTCGGAGACCAAGCGACCCTCTGAATGGGGTTAAGGAATAAGGTGACATTCCACAACACTGACTTTTCTTAACACCTATGTCTATCCGATTTTAACAGAGTAATAATGGTTGTATGAAGAATAAGTTAAATTATCGGTTAAATAGAGTTTAAGGGTTTTAAGCATCTGGGAACACAGCCGGCATCCTTGCTTTCATTTCCTAACTCATGTTTTATCTGTTTAAGTTCTAATAATTCCGTCATGGATTAGACCCTCCTTTGCCATCGGTCGTTCATCCCTAGGCATGCGTACAGTGTATAGTGTCCTTATTTTCCACAGTACTCTAACCCTAGGTATATCTACGGTGTTTTAAAGACCTAATGTATCTTTACACAGCTTTATAACCAGAGGTAGTTTAAAGGTGTACTATAGCATTTTCACGGCTTATCAAGACCTAGACCCGTGTCTGGAAGGGTTGCTTCTAGGTAATCCACGGTGAGATAGACCATCGGCATTTCCTTGGCTTCCACGTATTTGTACTCTACCAGTGGTATTTCCAACGCTATACCAAGTATTCTACTGTATTACGGCGATCCCACAGTTTCATACAAACATGAGATAACTGTGTATTCGTAGTTAGGTTTGATCATATCCTATCTTAAGGCAACAGTCACGTGAGAGACCAGAAAGGGTGATTAATTAAGTCTACATCCAGGATAACTCTAAACATGTATGCAGCATAACAACTACCGATCATATATAAGATATATTAATTACACATCATCCCTAATCCTAACATCTACATTTCAACAATCACATATTAATCTAGCTAATCAGCATGGCAACAATCATGGATCGTACTGAAATAATATGCAAAGTAAACATTATAACAGTAAGAAAGTAAGATAATACCACCGGATTAGAAGAGTAATACTGAGGATTACAACAGTCTGACTTGAATAACCTTGCTACAGCTTGATTACCCAATTACAAATTTCCTCTAGCTCTAACCGCTAACTTATATCTCTCTAGTTCTCCTCTAACTCCTAAGAGTAGTGCTAGAGAGAGAAACTAGAGAGAAAACTAACTACAAGAACAATTCTCCTCTAACTCCTAAGAGTAGTGCTAGAGAGAGAATTTTAGAGAGAGAAAGAGAAGTATGTGAAGAATGGTGTGTTTGAAATGTGAAACTGAAGTCACTATTTATAGGAGAAGGGTGGTAGCCTTTGTACAAGTCTTGAAGCATAAGATACAAGCATCAAAGCAGCATACGGGGCAAGCAGACCAGGGGGCAAACGGCACCCAACAAGGCAACACACCCCGTATACGGCACCCTAAGGGCCGTATACGTCACCTAGGGTACCGTATACGGTACCTAGGTGCCCGGGGGGGGGGGGGGGGGGGTTGGTGCTCCGTTTGGCCTCCGTTTGTTTCTCGGTTGCTTGGTTCGTCCGTATCTTCTTCGTTTGGAGTCTGTTTTGCTTGATTCTTGCGCCGTTGGATTCGTTTTTCCGTTACGCTTATAATGACACTAAGTTTGACAAATTTGGAGGTGTCTGACTTTTTCGTGTTCCGGATGACGATCGGCAGGTTTCCAGACTGCACATCTTCTTCGTTCTTTACCCGTTTCTCTTGATTCTTTCACCTCCGATCTTGGATTTTCCTATTGAATCATAAAATATGCATTAAGATCTAATTTGATAGGATGACCAAGAATGGAATATTTAAGGTGATTGTTTTTGCCTCGGTTTGCGTGCAAAATGGAAGTTTTAACTGATTTTTGTAGCAACGCCCGTATTTAGACTACCTTGGTGATTCTTGATAATAAATGATTGTTTTGAAATGTTTTCACAAAAGAATGGTCCAAAAAGTGCGGAAATAAGTACTTAAAAACATGACTTTTTGGGTCACATCAAGTATCCCACACTTAAGCATTGCTTGTCCTCAAGCAACACTCATTGGTGTCCCGTGAAAACTTTTTATAGATTTTAGGTGAATTAGAGCACTTCCAAAAAGTTACCACTTTGTCATATGGGAAAATTATTTAGAGAACATAGGGAAAGCTGAGATGATCCTTTCAAAAATAAGTATTGACTTTCGCAGGCGTACTTTCCAAATCTCGTGATCTTGGAGTATACATGACTAGGCGATCTCACTAATGGTAGTCTCTCAATTCACTCAGAGTGTTTCGGGTTTCCTATCAATCTAGCACAATCGAAATCACTCAAATAGCTAGTCATGCAGCACTCATCATCATAAGCTTGGTCGAGAATCGGATCTCCACCACTTAAGAAGAGGACGGTGCTAATTATCCCAAGATATTCGAGTGGGTTGTAATGTTTGTGAGGGTTAAGGGGTATGGATAGTGGTGATTTTTGGTTGTAAGGGGTCATTCTAAGAATCATGAAAAACTTATTGTAGAACGGAGAAGATAGCTACTCGTATTTCATTGGATCTTTCTTTGAAAGATTGATACTATGAAGCACTTAGCTTTATTTTCTTTTCTTTTTCTATTCTTTATTTTTTTGCTTTTTATTTTCTATTCTTTCTTCATAACTTCTTTGCCAGAGAACTTCCAAGGATATTTTTGATTTTCTTTCGGAAATCTCTTCTTTCTTATCACGGACTACTTCGAGTCTTTTCTTCTGGTGCCAATTTTTTGCACCCTTGATTTTCTAATTTTGGTGAACACGGAGGAGTAGATCAATTCAGAATGAGATTCTTCAAGATGTTTTTCATAACCTTAGAAATTCCAAGATAAGTTGTTGGGAATTTGGGAAGAGTGGTTAAAGATATAGGGTCCTTGAAGAAACGAAAGGTTTAGGCTCAAAGGGAGGCGGATCATCGATACTAAAAATGAGTATCGGAAGGGTTTGGGGCTTGAAAGGGTATGTAAGAATGGGTTAAATCCTAAGGAATGTCGAGATCATCTAATTGCACCTATACCGCGTACGGTACTCTCCAATGTGGTCTCGAAATGTATGTCAGGAACAAGTTCTAATTTAGAGATACTAGCATCGGCACACACAAGAAATGATCAATGTAGCATTTAAACTGAATGCTTTTAAGGCTCAAAACCTCACTGCATATTTGGGTTTGTATGTGCCTAGCCATGCTCCTTAGATTGTTAATACTTATTTAAGAAATTTCTACGTTAATTTCCCTAATATTCTTGAATAACTAACTCATATTAGAAATGGTTCCTCTTTGAAAGAAATCGTAACTCAAAAATAGTAGAGCAAATCGGATGATTTGGCTCATACTTTATTATTTTTGTTTAAAAAAGTGTTGAAAATTTTGAAAATTTGAGGAATATTTTCTGAGTAAAGCTATTCGGACATTAAAATCTGTAAAACATCTAATTCAAGGTATTCTATACCTGCTATCCCACACTTAGAGGAACATTGTCCCTAATGTTCTCTTGAGTTGAGATTATATTTAAAAATATAATCCCACACTTAGAGTTTGAACATATAGAAAATGTTTCTCAAGTGTTTGGTTTAGGCTGGAATCCCACACTTACTGATAAGTTTAGGATAGAGTATAGATTACTTTGCATTCCTAAGCTAACAAAATGAATCAAGTTATGAAAACGAGGTGAAAGGTAAGAAACTCCCCAGATGACGATTTAACGTTTAGAGGTGAAAGCTGAGAATTCGAAGATCTTCATTAAGAGTGATTCAGCTCCGCATGTCTTTATCTGGTGCACAGCGCTTCTCATTCATGCTTAGCTAAGAGTCGATCCATAATGTAAGTGGAAATTCTTATTAGTGAATTTCACACTTTTGTGATTTAAGATTTGGAGACGAATCTTGCTAAGATGTCTTGGAGTGTCGGTTGAGATCCCACACTTAGATCTTTGAAGAGTTTGCGGTGCATGTGCGAGTTTCAGAAGAAGATAGACCGAAGCTCCTCTCCTGAGATGTGTGTAAGTTCAGTGGTCTGCAGTTGTGAATTCCTTAGTTGTCTGCCTTTTACTCCACGGTTCTTTTTTCTTGAAAGCTCGTCATCTCATGCGGGTTCATTTCTTATTCATCACACATTCAATCACTTATTCTAAAATAAAGAAACAAACATAATAAGTAACTACGATAAACATAATAATAAAGCTCAACCATATAGGTCGAGAAATATCCCAAAAGTTCAACCAAGTGCAAGATAGAGATCACTGTAATCAATACAGTACAGAAGTCAGTGATATGAAATATAAATCACAATATAAGTAGTCTAGAATGGAGGATCCTCTGCTGGTATGTCATCTAGCTGAGCTGTGGGTCCTACGACTGACTGCTGTCCACTGGACACTCTCTGCTCATCTGGAGGTAGTAATCCTGTCACAACCCCGAATTTACTGTGCGGAAGCGGTTCGGGTCGGGGCGTGACTAATACGGTAATCACAACACATAATTATAAGCAAATGACATCTAAATGAGACGTTTGAAAAATAGTTGTTACATAACCAAAATAAAGTGTTTACAAAGTTGCGAGTTCGCAAAATGATTTCATTACATATCTAGCAATACAAAAGCAATGCAATGAAATTCCAAGTGTTGAAAGCATGCGACTCGAGCTAGGATCCTGAGGTCAATCCTACTATCTTCTTGTACCTAAGAATACATGCTAAAATGGGTCAACAATAATGTTGGTGAGTTCATAGGTTTTCATAGTAACAATCGCAGTTGAAAACAGAGTAAAGATTGTAATGAGAATGCAGTTCAAATCAAAGTTCGAATCATAGTTTAGTTCAGAGTCAAATTATAGTATAAATCAGAGTTTAAATTAGAGTTTAAGTCATAGTGGAAATCATAGTAAGAATCATAGTTTATAACGTAGTTCAAATCATAGTTTAGCTCATAGTTCGATCATAGTTTAAATCAGAGTCAAATCATAGTTTAGTTTCAAGTTTTCGAAGTTATCAAAGTTTTCAAGGTTGGCAGAGTTTTCAAAGCTGTCAGAGTTTTCAAAGTTGAATTAGTAGTTGGAATCGAAGTTAGGATCGTAGTTATTATCATAGTTATCGTAGTGGGACTCATAGTTGTTATCATAGTTTCCCCAAGTTATCATCGTAGTTGTTATCGTAGTGGGACTCGTAGTTGTTATCGTAGTTGTCCCCATAGTTGTTACCGTAGTTATCATAGTAGGGCTCGTAGTTGTTATCATAGTTATCGTAGTTGTCCAAAGATAGTTCAGAGTACAGTACAAAACAGTTCATAGAACAGAGTTCAAACAGTTCAAAACAGGGTTCACATAGTTCAAAACAAAGTTCACATAGTTCAAAACAAAGTTCAAGTAGTTAGTAAATCAGAGTTCAAGTAATTCATAAGTCAGAATTCAAAGTAGTTCGCAAAACAGAAATCAATTAGTTCAGAGTAGTTCATTAAACAGAGATCAAATAGTTTTATAAAACAGAGCATGTATCTCACCCCAAAACAGTTCAAATAAGTAAAAGTGGGGCTATGAACTCACCTACGGAGCTAGCGTTCCTAAAGTGTATGATTTGTCCAACCGGTAACCTTCTAGTGTCCTAAACACGTAAGGTTATAAGTACGTGAGTGAATGTTCTAATAGACTGATCATGTAAGTGTTCACCCGACTAAATTATACCCGAATTATTTGTTTGTCGTTTGAGTTTAAAATTAGTGTACGGCCCGTTGGTGACGGTTTGAAATTATAATTTCAAAAGTATATTTACGTTGGTTTCGTATAAGTATATTTTTACTCACAAAAGTTTCGTTTGTAGAGAAAATATTCATTTTATCAACACAAGTTCTATATATATCATTTATCGTAGTGAATGTATATATAAAATAAAAGTTGGCCGTTATATATATATATATATATATAACGTTCCACCCATACGTTATACTCAGTATTATTTATTTTGTTTATAAACGTTAATGTTCCAAAAATCGTTGAGTATATTCAGTCGTATTGTTGTGACAATTGTTAGCAAAATACTCCATATTGTAAGTATACATACATACATATATATATATATATATATATATATATATATATATATATATATATATATATATATATTAATGAGTAAGGGTAAGCCAAGGCCACCCCTCAAAAATCTACCAGTTATGTATATGCCTATATATATTTCATTACAAGATTATTTAAATTGTTAAATGGCCACCTATAATGGCTATAAATGTGATGTCCATTTGTAATTATATATATATATATATATATATAGGTTAAAATAAAGTAACAAAAGTTACTGGCCCACAGACTAAACCCAAGATGAAATTGGGTCAAAAAAATTGGTAAATGAACAAATTGTTTATTTGATTTATTTAGCCAAACACAACTTGTGTTCTATGAGGATCTGACGGAAACAAAAATCACAAGCGGCTCGCCATAACTCCAATTAATTATCAACGCAAATAAGTTTCAACCATCTATCATATTCTTCTCAAACTACATTAGGTAATTTGTCTAATTTAATAATTTATAAGGAATTGTTAAATTAAAGGAAATGAGTGCTCACTTATTTTTGAAATGGTGATCGTGAGGATGATGATAATGATGCCGAGAGGATGATGGAGACGACGATGATGATGTTGTTGTTGTTCCTTGCTTCCTTTGTTTCAAGATGATGATGTCGATGTGATGATGATGGTGGTGGTGGTGGTTTAAGTGTATGCCGAGAGAGAGGTGAAGAGATGGTGAGGATGAATATTACGATGATGACGATCGATGTTGCTAGCTGCTTGTTGTTGTTGCTTGTTGCTGCCTGTTGTTGTTTTTTGTTCTGGAAGGGAGACCGAGAAAGATATAGAGATGAGATAGATGGATGGTGATAATGAAGATGAAACTCAAATAATTGAGGGTAAGGGGTTGGTATGGGTTAGCTTATTTTAAAAGACGAAAAAAAAAAGGATATGGGTTAGTGATAATCTGTCCCCAATTCACAGTATAAAATACTCGTGTTTGTTTACACGATCGTAAAATAAATTATTATTTTCAAATACTAAAAATTCATTTATATATTTTCGAAATGTTTTTGTGTCGAAGTATTTTATAAAAACACAATATTTGTGTTAAAGTTTTATAGCTTTGTTTCGCGCGGTTTCAGTTGTAGAACACATTTTTAACTGAAACGAAATATGTTTATATTATTATCCGAATAAATAAATATTATTTTTAACAATAATACTTTATTTATAAAGTTTTGCACCAACGTCGGTATTGGTATTTTTGCGTTCTTTCAGATTTGTTTTTGAGTGATTACTGAATAACCATTTGGGTTATATATATAATTATATATATAATATTTGAATACTTTGGTATTAATGTCGTATAAAATACGAGTATTTGAATTTAAATTGGGCGCGAAAATTTGCCCTTTTTGACCGGTGTCACATTCTCCCCTTGTTAGGAGAATTTCGTCCCGAAATTTCTTTAGACGCGGTTGTGTAGGGTATGGGAAGAAGTGTATGTAAGAAAGTTTGTTACAAGTACCCCTGGTAGTAGGGTCAGCTGATTTCGGAGTGGATCTAACAATGTCTAGGTCGTGTTTAAAGGCAGTAAATCCATGACCGTTTTGTAGGTCACAAGAGTAGTTGGATATGAGGTCTATATATATATATATATATATATATATATATATATATATATATATATATATATATATACGTACCTATATAATAGTCTAACGTAGTAGTCTGTGTGTCACCTAAACATAGTTGTGACATGTGTCAGGTAGGGTGACGTTCAGTTGTGTTCGTTTTCCTCCCCTCGTTAGGCTAGTGCCCTACTGGCAGTTAAGAGAAAAGGGAGAGAAGAGTTTCGGTTTGATGACCTTCCACGTCCGAGAGACTAAGGCCTATTCGTTATTGCACTAGTGTATAGTTACGAGTTGTGCTAGTAGCTCACAGTGACTTTGTTAATCGTCCATGTTCATTGAGTGTAAGTTAGGTGACGATATCAGAGGGTAAGCTATACTCCGCAGGCATAGTAAAAGAATTAAGATAACTAAGTTATTATGGAGAAGTGTACCCGTACCATGGTCTAGTTCTTGTCATGCGTCGTTGTTAACGTTCGGACAGTCATTCATGAAATGTCCAGCGACTCCACACTCGAAGCAGACTTTTACTCTACAGTCCTTAGTCTGATGTCCATAGTTTTTGCACCTGTTACAAGGGGTGCCACATGGTCCCTCATGATGGCTGTTGCACTCGGAGCAGAAAGGCTTGCTCCCTTTGTACTGATTCCCTTCGGTTCCTCCAGCATAGGCACTGACAGTTTCTGGCCTCTTTGCCAGTTGTTTATCCTGATTTTGATCGTCGTTCCCATTCCACTTTCGTTTCTCAGCCTCAGTGCTCTTTTTCTCCGTATCATTTAGTACACCTTTTCCTAAGTCAGTTTTAGCTATCACAGTTCCCATTCTGACAGCTTCATCAGTCAAGCTTTGAGCTAACTTGACAGCACTCTTAAAGGTGGCGGGGCGGGAAGAGGTTACTAAGCTTCTAATTTGAGGTACCAATCCAAAGATGTACCTTTCAATGCGTTTGTACTCCGGCGTCACCATGTGTGGTACTAAGCGTGCTAGTTCTTGAAATCTAGTAATGTAGCCGGTAATGTCAGCACCAATCATCATAATGTTCCACAACTCAATTTCGATCTTTTGTAACTCGCTGTGAGGACAGAACTCATCCATGATCATGGCCTTCTGTTGGGCTCGAATAGGTCGGTGTCGTTAACGATAACTATCCGGTTACAACAGTGGGTTTTAAATTTATAAGGCTGGGGCTTAGGGTTACTACGATTGCTAATCTAAGGGCTAGCAAAGGATAAGTATGACCTAGAATCGTTCTTCAAAGCGCGACGAATTGAAAGTAGGGGAATTTAGAGACTTTAATGAATTTAGCTAGGGAGAAAAAAGGTTGGTTTAGGTTTTGGGTTTTCTATTCTAAGTTTAAACTAAATTGAATCAGAAATGGAGGTTACTTCGGGCGTTCAGCAGTTAAAGCGATTGTCTACTATGAAGTGGTTCAGGTGATATTAAAGCGTGAAGAGTTCTAATAAGGATAAGTTCATAAGTTAATGTGAGTTATTGCTACAATCCTACTATTGGGCTAACGCGGAGGTGTCCACAATCAAGCAAATAGAATGTCACTTGGGTTGCAGAATATATTAAAGCATACACCGAAAGTTCTTTCAAATGCATGTCCATATTATCTAACAGTTAATCTTGAATCATATTCCCCAATCTCGGTCATCATAGACGTCCGAATCATGGCACAGTTTGTTGAATAAACAATCTTGTAAACGGGTTTTACCCTCGCCGAAATAAGTTGGAAAAACTGGTCTAAGCGGTCAGATAAGATGTCATCACTTATTCGTATGAATTATCAACATCACTCAAGTATGCAACAAGACAGGGATGAATTGCATTACAAATAGAAACTTAAGTAATACATTTGTTAATCGATTCATAACACAACTACCTTCGGTTGTTCTTGACTTCCATACGTTTGTACTTCGCCATAAGCGTTTCCAGTACTATATCGAAGAACAGTCGAATAGGGGCCGTCATGTTATATCACGATAATTAAGGCTAGGTGTACTTCACTAATATGATAATCCTAAGGCAACAATCAAACAAGAACATGCAATAAGACAATCAAGATAATAGTTAAACCTAAGCATACAAATGTATTAATTAAATCGAGAATATTCTGAAAGTTGTCTCAAAAATATCGTCTGTCCGAATTAAATCTTAATCTACCTCTATTCCCATATTCCGTGTCTCTTGGATCCTAATTTGGTCTAGAGAACACCGGCCATGCCGAGCTCAATGATTCAATCAAACATAGTATAACTAAGTGACCTATACCCTATGAGTTAGCTACGTTCATTTTTGGATAAGGTTTTAGTCACAACATGAGTTGGGCAGATAAACGATAAAGATTCAATTCCTACATCTATTCAAGATACACAACACCCGCAATCTCATAGCATACAATATAATCACATGTTTAAATCTTTCCTAAACGACTATCATAGCAGACAATTGAGTTATTTAGCTAATCATGGCAATTCTAACATGCATATTTAAATTAATTAAGGAAAGAACGAACATAATTAAGTATGGAAGATAGATTAAAACCTGATAAGTACCATACAATAACTCGTAGCCACAAATACGTCCCGGAGCACCTCCGTACAAATCTTCCTTGACTAGTTAATTAGCTAGTCTAATTAACTAAGGAAGTATTACAATAAATAAAGAGTTGGTGTAATGTGTGGTGTGTGAAAAGATAGGTGTATATAGAGATGTGCTACAAATGAACCCAAGCCCTCTATTTATAGGTGAGTTTAGGCTCACATTAGAATCAAGGGATGCACATTAGCGTAATGTGGGTAAAAAGGTGCACCAGGTACTGTACAACGCGGAAAGGTGGTGCACCGGGTACTGTACAACGCGGAAAGGTGGTGCACCAGGTACGCAAATTAGCCAAAGAAGGAAAGCGAGGCGGGGGACAGCAGGCCGGCGGCACCCAGCTGGTGGCCGGCGGCGGCTGGTGGTAGGCCGGCGGCGGCTGGCTGCCACCCGCCCCATTTTGCGCCCGTTTGAGTTGATTCTTTTTTTGTTGGATTCGTAATTCAAAAATGAATATTTTGACAAAAGATAGCCTCTGAGATGAGGTCCCTAACTCCAGATATCGCGTGCGAATCATTAGGATATTCCGGCGGGCGTAGAATCTTCATTCTTTATCCGTTTTAGTTGATTCTTCTTCTGTTGGATTCGTATTTTAAAAACGAACATCTTGGATAAAATGGATGTTAGTGAAGGGTACTTTAGTCTTGAAATCTCATTTTGATGCCTTGAATCTTCAAACGTGTGTGGAATCTTTGTTCCTCGGCCGTTTTGCTTGATTTTTTGTCGTGCAACCTTCGTTTTGGTCTTCTTAACATATTATCACTGATTTGTGCGTTGTTTGAGTCTAAATGCCAAGTATTGCTCCAGAATGAGAGAGATATCGATGGTAAAAACGTGACTTTTTACACGATATCAAGTATCCCACACTTAGAGTTTTGCTTGTCCTCAAGCAAACCTTTAGCAAGTTTGTGAAAGGCTGGAAGGGTGTCTTCGTATTCCGGAGAACTTTGATTCCTGTAGGCTTGGTAAAAAGATTTCGGACGAGGTTCCATCCTTTGATGTTTCCCCAAACTTTTGGTTCTAACAAGCTCTCTTTTAAATTTTCAAAATGTAAGATATACATGACTGGGGCCCTCACAGGTGGTCACTCAATTCACTCAAGTGTATCGGGTTTCCTAACTTCTAATTTACTCAGGGGCCAGTCATGTAGCTCTTCCGTTGTCATAAGCTTGATCTAGAATCAAATCTATAATACCTAAATGAGGACGGTGCTAATTATCCCTAGACATTCGCAAGAGGGTGAAGATGGTGTATGGGATAGGGGTTTTTGTAGATTGTTTAATTTGGGAGTTTAGTATAGCCTAAGAGTGATGACTTGCCTTTGATGTTTTAGATGATACCTCTTTTTGGATTTCTCTCTTTGAGAGCCTTCTTTTCATAGCTTTTTCTTCTTTGAAGAACTTTTCCCTCGGCTTTAAATGATCCTTGGGTTTTTAGCTCTTTGATTTCTTTGGCAGCTTTGTTCGTGCTTTCTTTGGAGTCCTTTCATGGATGATATTCTTTTTCCCTTAGGGATTCCTTCTGGAAGTATGTTTCTTGCAGTGATATTGCTGACATAACAGAAACTTAGGCTATGGTCAAGAGATGTAAAGAAAGGATTGGTACTTGAAGTGAGTATTTGAAACGAAAGGGCTAAGGCTCAACAGGTTTTCTAAATGATCTTCAATGCCGAAAATGGACATTGGCAGGGTTAGGCTTGAAAACGGGAGCTTTACGAGGGGGTTTTGTCCTAGGGAATGTCAAGATCCTTGTCGCGGTCCCAGCGGTCGGTCGGGTTTTAGAATCCGAGTCGTTGCACCGATGGCCACCGAGACGCGCGAGCGGTTGAAGTTTTAAAAATTTATGTTTGCTGGGCTCAAACTATGCAAGCTACCTACCATGTGGGTAAGGCGGCAAGTATAACTCGAGTGTCGTCCAAAATCGGAACGAATTGAATTGAATTGGAACCTACCAAAGATAACCTGACAATAGGATAGGTTTAAAACAAGGTAGGTATGGGTTTTGGTTTTATCTAATCTAACCTAAAGACAGAAATTAAAGTGCAGGAAAGTAAACGAGAATATAAGCAGCAGGTAGAGAGTGATTGCTGAAACTTCGACGATTAGGGTTTCGGGATGATATTATATTGATGATAGGTGATTACTCTGGTTAAGAATCTTCTAAACAGTCGGTGTGAACACTAGGACCCTACGTCTAGGTGTAACCCTAAAGCATATGTCACTGAATCCTAGGCTATCTTGATTCTGGTCAGATGGGACTGTCTTCAGACCCACCTCACCGTCTCTTTCGGAGTCCACAACACTGACTTGCTTTCATTTCCTAACTCATGTTTTATCTGTTTTAGTTCTAATGCTTCCGTCATAGATTAGACCCTCCTTTGCCATCGGTCGTTCATCCCTAGGCATGCGTACAGTGTATAGTGACCTTATTTTCCACAGTACTCTAACCTTAGGTATATCTACGGTGTTTTAAAGACCTATTATATCTTTACACAACTTTATAACCAGAAAGTAGTTTAACGGTGTACTATAGCATTTTCACGGCTTAACAAGACCTAGACCCGTGTCTGGAAGGGTTGCTTCCAGGTAATCCACGATGAGATAGTCCACCGACATTTCCTTGGCTTCCACGTATTTGTACTCTACCAGTGGTATTTCCAACGCTATACCAAGTATTCTGACGTGTTATGGCGATCTCACAGTTTCATACAAACAGGAGATAACTGTGTATTCGTAGTTAGGGTTGATCAGATCCTATCCTAAGGCAACAGTCACGTGAGAGACTAGAAAGGGTGATTAATTAAGTCTGCATCCAGGATAAGTCTAAACATGTATGCAGCATAACAACTACCGATCGTATATAAGATATATTAATTAAACATCATCCCTTATCCTAACATCTACATTTCAACAATCACATATTAATCTAGCTAATCAGCATGGCAACAATCATAAAATGTACTGAAATAATATGCAAAGTAAACATTATAACAGTAAGAAAGTAAGATAATATCACCGGATTAGAAGAGTAATACTGAGGATTACAACAGTCTGACTTGAATAACCTTGCTACAGCTTGATTACCCAATTACAACTTTCCTCTAGCTCTAACCGCTAACTTATATCTCTCTAGTTCTCCTCTAACTCCTAAGAGTAGTGCTAGAGAGAGAAACTAGAGAGAGAACTAACTACAAGAATAATTCTCTTCTAACTCCTAAGAGTAGTGCTAGAGAGAGAATTCTAGAGAGAGAAAGAGAAGTATGTGAATTGAGAGGTGTAAGGTGTGTTTGAAATGGTGAAATGAGTGAGGTATTTATAGGAGAAGCTAGTTGGTCTTGGTACAAGTCTTGAAGCATGAAATACAAGCATCCAAGCTGCATACGGGACCATCGGACCAAGGGGGGGCAAACGGCACCTCACAAGCCACCAGGCCCCATATACGGCACCCCAAGGGCCGTATACAGCACCTAGGGTACCATATACGGTACCTAGGGCCAAGGGGGGGGGGGGGGGGGGTTGGTGCTTGGTTTGGCCTCCGCTTGTTTCTCGGTTGCTTGGTTCGTCCGTATCTTATTCGTTTGGGCTCCGATTTGCTTGATTCTTGCGCCGTTAGCTTCGTTTTTTCATTACGCTTCTAATGACACTGAGTTTTCCAAATTTGGAAGTGTTTGACTTTTGTGTGTTCCGGATGACGATCAGCGGGCTTCTAGACTGCACATATTCTTCGTTCTTCACCCGTTTCTCTTGATTCTTTCACCACCGATCTTGGATTTTCCTATTGAATCATAAAATATGCATTAAGATCTACTTTGATTGGATAATCAAGAATGGATTTTTAAGGTGATTGTTTTTGCCTCGGTTTGCGTGCAAAATGGATGTTTTTACTGATTTTTGTTGCAACGCCCGTATTTGGACTACCTTGGTGATTTTTGATGATAAATGATTGTTTTGAAATGTTTTCACCAAAGAATAGTCCAAAAAGTGCGGAAATAAGTACTTAAAAACATGACTTTTTGGGTCACATCAAGTATCCCACACTAAAGCGTTGCTTGTCCTCAAGCAACACACAGTTGTGTCCCTGTGAAAACATTTTATAGATTTTAGGTGAGTTAGAGCACCTCCAAAAGGTTACCACTTTGTCATATGGGAAAATTATTTAGAGAACATAGGGAAAGCTAAGATGATCCTTTCAGAAATAAGTATTGACTTTCCCAGGCATACTTTCCAAATCTCGTGATCTTGGAGTATACATGACTAGGCAATCTCACTAAAGGTGGTCACTCAATTCACTCTGAGTGTATCGGGTTTCCTATCAATCTAGCACAATCGAAATCGCTCAAATAGCCAGTCATGCAGCACTCATCATCATAAGCTTGGTCGAGAATCGGATCTCCACTACTTAGGAAGAGGACGGCGCTAATTATCCCAAGACATTATAGGGGTTGTAGTGTTTGTGATGGTTGAGGGGTATGGATAGTGGTGATTTTTGGTTATAAGGGGTTGCTTATCTTAGGCATTCTGAGAATCATGAAAAACTTATTGTAGAACGGAGAAGATAGCTACTCGTATTTCATTGAATCTTTCTTTGAAAGATTGATACTCTGAAGCACTTTAGCTTTATTTTCTTTTCTTTTTCATTTCTTTCTTTTTCTGCTTTTTATTTTCTTTTCTTTCTTCAGAACTTCTTTGCCAGAGAACTTCCAAGGATATTTTTGATTTTCTTTCGGAAATCTCTTCTTTCTTATCACGGATTTCTTCGAGTCTTTTCTTCTGGTGCCAATTTTTCGCACTCTTGATTTTCTAATTTTGGTGAACACGGAGGAGTAGATCAATTCAGAAAGAGATTCTTCAAGATGTTTTTCATAACCTTAGAAATTCCAAGATAAGTTGTTGGGAATTTGGGAAAAGTGGTTAAAGATATAGGGTTTTGAAGAAACGAAAGGTTTAGGCTCAAAGGGTTTTTCTAGGTGGATCATCGATACTAAAAATGAGTATCGGAAGGGTTTTGGGCTTGAAAAGGTATGTAAGAATGGGTTTGATCCTAAGGAATGTCGAGATCATCTAATTGCACCTATACCGCGTACGGTACTCTCCAATATGGTCTCAAAACGTATGTCAGGAACAAGTTCTAATTTAGAGATACTAGCATCGGCACACACAAGAAATGAACAATGTAGCATTTAAAATGAATGCTTTTAAGGCTCAAAACCTCACTGCAAATTTGGGCTTGTATGTGCCTAGCCATGCTCCTTAGATTGTTAATACTTATTTAAGAAATTTCTACCTTAATTTCCCTAATATTCTTGAATAACTAACTCATATTAGAAATGGTTTCTCTTTGAAAGAAATCATAACTCAAAAATAGTAGAGCTAATCGGATGATTTGGCTCATACTTTATTATTTTTGTTTAAAAAGTTTTGAAAATTTTGAAAATTTGAGGAACATTTTCTGAGTAAAGCTATTTGGACATTAAAATCTGTAAAACATTTAATTCAAGGTATTCTATACCTGCTATCCCACACTTAGAGGAACATTGTCCCTAATGTTCTCTTGAGTTGAGATTATATTTGAAAATATAATCCCACACTTAGAGTTTGAACATGTAGAAAATGTTTCTCAAGTGTTTGGTTTGGGCTGGAATCCCACACTTAGTGATAAGTTTAGGATAGAGTATAGATTACTTTGCATTCCTAAGCTAACAAAATGAATCAATGTAAACGAGGTGAAAGGTAAGAAACTCCCTAGATGACGATTTAACGTTTAGAGGCGAAATCTGAGAATTCAAAGATCTTCATTAAGAGTGATTCAGCTCCGCATGTCCTATTCTGGTGCACAGCGCTTTCTCATTCATGCTTAGCTAATAGTCGATCCCTAATGTAAGTGGAAATTCTTATTAGTGAATTTCACACTTTTGTGATTTAAGATTTGGAGACGATTCTGGCTAAGATGTCTTGGAGTGTGGGTTGAGATTCCACACTTAGATCTTTGAAGAGTTTGCGGTGCATGTGCAAGTTTCAGAAGAAGATAGACCAAAGCTCATCTCCTGAGATGTGTGTAAGTTCCGTGGTCTGCAGTTGTGAATTCCTTGGTTGTCTGCCTTTTGACATCATGGTTCTTTTTTTTTCTTGAACGCTCGTCATCTCGTGTGGGCTTATTTCTCATTCATCACACATTCAATCACTTATTCTAAAATAAAGAAACAAACATAATAAGTAACTACGATAAACGAAATATAAAGTTTCAACCATAAAGGTCGAAAAATATCCCAAAAGTTTAACCAAGTGCAAGATAGAGATCACTGTAATTAGAATAATACAAAAGTCAGTGATATGAAATATGAATCATAAGATAAGTAGTCTAGAATGGAGGATCCTCTGCTGGTATGTCATCAGGCTGAGTTGGAGGTCCTGCAACTGACTGCTGTCCGCTAGATACCCTCTGCTCATCTGGAGGTAGTAGTCCTCTCTGAATCAATATCTGCCTGAGAGTCATCGCTGGAAATGCCATCATATCATCATAACCCTGTGCGAGCATGTCCGCAGTGGTAACACCTACCGTCTGTAACATATCAAGGCAGAGCTGCCTGAGAGTGCTCTCAGTAGGGACCTGATCTGAGAAGATGGGGCCCAAATCCAAGTAAGGGCCGATGCTACCAGTGAACAATGCATCGATGCCAATGTAGAGCAGATCTGGTCTGTATGATGTGCTAGCCTCTGGATGCTGGTCATGGGTCAGAATGGGTACAGTCGGATGAGGCAATGATGCCTGCTGACGGGCTGGTGATGGTATGTGTACTGAGTAGACTCTGGCTATATCAGATGTGGATCTGTGAGTGGGTAATGGTGCGGAGTAGGTGGTAGGTGTGTGTGGGCGTCTATATGGATGTGGTGGCTGAGTGGAGGTATATGGATGTGGTGGAGGAAATGTGGTGTATGGGCGAGTGGTGGTATATGGGTGAGTGGCGGTATGGGTAGTGGGTGGAGGTGGTGGTCCACATCTGTATAAGAAGTGATCAGGCTCAGGGGTACCATGTGTCCTAGCTGTCAAAACCTGCTGATCACGGATAAACTGTAAAGCATGTAATAGATAGTACTGAGTAAGAGGAGTGACCGGATCCGTGTGATGCACAACGGCCTGTGTAGGCAGTACTGATGTGTCTGCATCTTGTGATGTCTCAGGTATCTCTGCTGCAACTGGTCTCTGTGGCTGGGGACCAACATGTCTATCCTCTGTAGTCACGCGCTTCCTGGTCATGAAGCATCCAGGAATGGGCTGCCGAGTATGATACCATAAGGACTGTCTCTCAGGTCCCTCATCAATCATCCTGATCAACTTGCAGTACTCTAGATCAAACGGCTGCGAACTAGCATGTTGGGTGTAATTCTCACGGTGACGGTCAGTGAGAATCCCCATGCCGACTAACAATCTCGTGATAATGGCTCCCATGAATACGTGGCGTCTATCCTCTCTCTTCTCCTTCCACAATCTATCCGCGATGATGTATGCGACATTCAGGTTCTGCTTCCTTATGATCGCATCCATGAACTTGAGCTCTTCTGATGTAGCAGGTCCAGCATCTCTCTTCCCAAAGATAGTACAGTACAGGAGCTTGTGAAGAATGTGATGAACTGGTCGGGTCATGAGTGAAGCTTTCACTCCACTCCTGAAGGTTGTCCCCGTCAATCCTCTCCATATCTCCTTGTGATCCCGTGACGGTAAACTGGAGATAGACTGGAAACTGCTGGTGAACCAATCAGAACTGGCCTGAGACTGTGTGTAAAGGCCAAGGTATACCCCGAAATCTCCAACTGTCATATGATATTTCTTCCCACGATACCGGAAAGTGATCTTCTTCTTATCAGTGATCTCCAATCTCTCTCGGAACTCGTAAGTCATCATAAACTCAGTGACGACCTCTCGGTATATAGCCTCATCAATGGAGAAAAGATGGAAAAATGCAGCATGTTCCTCGCCATCTTTATCATACTTAATCAAATCTTCCAGCTCATCCCTAATACCCAAGAGTCTCATATCCGACCACATGATGACTCTGTTTGACCCTAAGTATCGTCCCATCCATTTCTCAATATCGTCCATATTCTCGGGGGATGAAGAGAGCTTCCTTAACGAAGGGTTTGATAGATCCATTTGTTGACAAGAAAATGAGATGCATAAGTAATAACAAATTGCTAAGTACATTTCCAAATTTTAAACAAAAATTGGAAATGTAGGCTTTAAAATATGAATAAATCTGCAATTTATTTTAAACTAAACCTAGGCCTAACCAATCCTCAATCCGCAATTTTCGCAACCATGAGTGTCTAACCTATTCCAAGGGTATTAAAGCAACAATAATACTAGCGCTTAATCTAAGTAAACTCGTCATTTCAAACAACTAGCAAATATTTTTACTTTCATTCATGGCAACTTAATCTAAGTGAGCTTAACCATGTAATTACCTCAAATATATCAAGTAAACCAAAAAGAGCATAAACTAATTTATTTATGCAAATACCATATGGTTAAAGACACGTGTTAACTTGTTCGGTTAATAACTTTGCAAGATTTAAAGATTTTGATAAATGAATGACGGTAGCTTACGTGTGATGGTCATATTAAAAATATTCAACACTTTATTAATTAAGGTGGTGAATAATTAAAATATTCAAGGACCAAAAGCTAACTAATGATTTATTGAAAATCTAAGAAACTTGCCATGATTTAATTAACTCAAGTACCATTTAAAAATTGAATATTCAAAATAAAGTATGATACTTAGTTAATTTTTAATCACAACGTGCTTACTTTAACTTTCAATAATCCTAGAGATCATTCAAAATAAACTAGCAATCATGTAAACATGTTTATCAAATCATACTAAGCATGAATTAATCAAAACAAGTCAAAACAAACTACTAGTTATCAAAAGTCAACTAATCTAGCAAGTTTGACAACTTAAAGTCAACACTTGAAGATCAAAGTAACAAATTATCAAGTAATCTACTCAATCAAGCATGTAATCATGTTAAGCAACTATGCAAGAACACTTTTGAACCATAAAACACAAGTTTTCACCATGGATTTCATAGATCAAAAGTTGAAACCCTAACTTTTAAAAAGTTAATGAAATTTATAGATTTGAGTTAGGAATTACCTTGCAAGTGATGAATTGATGTTATGTATGCAAGAGAGATGATAAAATGAAGAACTTGAAGCTTTAAATCATCAAAAATGGTGGAAAAATGGAGGTTTGATGATGGTGATGGGAGGCCGACGGTTTTGGGGAAGAAGGGGGAGAAAATTTTGACCAAAATTTGACTTTTTGTTTGGTAGTGAGTCCCTTCCTCTTGGTTTAAATACGTCTCGATTTAAAACGCGAAAGATACGATACGTACGATTGGTTTTCGAAAGGTTTTAAGATTTTTAATAAAGTAACCAAAAGTAAATACGAATCTTTATAAAAAGTTTTCGCGAATTAAAATTGTATTTTAAATTGCGTGCGAAAAGTTCTTTGCGTTTAAACAGAAACGAGTTTATTTAAAAACGAAACGATATTTTTGTGTGCTTTAAACTTTAAAACAAATCATAATTAATTTACCAAAATTTTAAAATTAAAACTTTGTTAAATTTTTTCTGAAAAGTTCAAACTTATGCAAATTGCGCGAGTTTAAAGTTTAAAGGACGTTTTCTTGATTTTTAAACGAAAGCTTTAAAACGAAAAATTAATTTAAACAAAAATTAATACTAACTAATATTAATTAACCTAGATAGGCTTGGGGTGCCTCCCAAGAGCGTTTTGTTAAAGACGAAAGCTCGTCCATACCAGACTTACTGTTTTACCGGATAGTGTCCGAGATGACACTGTTGGGTACAGTTGATGCTTCGGATAGAGACAAGGTATAGCGGGAAATAAACGTACCTTGGAGAGCTCGGATGACATAGTAAACTAAATCAGCAGGATTTATGAAATACCGTTCAAATTCTGTTAAGAATTCTCGTTCTTCCTGACTGAGTTGTAACAATGCATCGACAAAACGATTAAATTCCCGTTTCACCTTTTTCTGGTTTGAAATGCCATCCCTAAATCTTGTATCTAGATAAGACAGATCATAGAGCAGTTTTGAAAGTAAATCCACAAATTCCGTTTCCTTAGAAGAATCGGGATTTCCGTAAGTAGTGTGAACTGCTTGCGAAAGCTCTTCGATATAAATCTTCTGTTGGTTAGTAAACGGGAATTTGGTTTTTTGGAATAACTGGATTAGCTGGATATGGATCTGTTTCCTTTTTGCAAAGAAAGCAGCGTCCATAGCTTCCTCAGTTGATTCGGGAAAAATAGCTCTAAGCTCATTAATTAAATAAGTAGCAGGATCAACAAAGAATGGAATATCTGCAAGAATCGTGTCAGATTTGATAGGGCTTCTTTCTATCCAAAATTCAAGCTCGTCAATCAGGAATGCATCATAACGATTAATCCTAGGTTGTGAATCAGAGGGATAATCGGTGCTGGCAAGTAAATTTAAAAGATCTAATTCTGATTTTAACAATAGCTCGTCTTTTCTACTGTGGTTAGCACGAAGAAGTCTAATAATCCTATCAATCAATGTAAATGGAAAATCATATATCTTAAGATATTTCAGAAAGTTGGCATGGATATCTATCCTTCTATTGGGCTTTTGAGAATTTCCTAAGTGATGGTCTGTTTCTGATTCGGGTAGATGATTCCTAGATTCGGTGTTTAATCGGGTTGGTGTTTCTATCCTAAGTTCATTCTCAACCTGATATTGGAGACAC
Organism: Helichrysum umbraculigerum; assembly: GCA_949592205.1. NCBI lineage: Eukaryota > Viridiplantae > Streptophyta > Magnoliopsida > Asterales > Asteraceae > Helichrysum > Helichrysum umbraculigerum. The sequence goes on from CATIUR010000008.1 coordinate 8,818,321, forward strand.
TCTTCCTCAACAACACTTGAATAAAGTGTAGTGGGGTGGGTTCGCAAAATATCTGGGAGATCGTACTCAAAGTATTCATCTAAACAATGAAGACGTTCATTCAAATCCATCCAAGGCATGGGTGGATAAAAAAACACTTCGATTCCAAATGGTTCATCATCAGGTAAAGTAGCAGGTCTAATATAGTGTGGATACCTAGACAAGATTGACAGAATCTCAGGGTCAAGTGTGGGTTGACCACTTAAAGCAACAGTAACAGAAGCTGGAATCTTCTGCTGAGATTCATCAAAACCTAAGTCTAAGCTCGATATTTTTGGATCCTCAACTTCATGGTTAACACAGATCTCTCTAACGTTAGAGGAGTTTGACTCATACTCTGGACAGTCAACGAATTCCACATCTACCAAAGCCGTCATCTCATCCGTCATCATTTGATTGAGAGGAGATATGGGGTTTGAAGGAGAATTAGGGTTTTTCATTTTTTAATTTTTATGAATTTTCTAGGGTTTAAGAACTAAGTTATCTAAATAAATAAAGCAATTAACTTCCTAAGTAATGATAATCTTAGGGAAGGATCTCCTAAAGTTAATTATATAAGGCAGAATTCAATTCTTGACGAAACCGATCCCCGGCACCGGCGCCAAAAACTTGTCGCGGTCCCAGCGGTCGGTCGGGTTTTAGAATCCGAGTCGTTGCACCGATGGCCACCGAGACGCGCGAGCGGTTGAAGTTTTAAAAATTTATGTTTGCTGGGCTCAAACTATACAAGCTACCTACCTTGTGGGTAAGGCGGCAAGTATAACTCGAGTGTCGTCCAAAATCGGAACGAATTGAATTGAATTGGAACCTACCAAAGATAACCTGACAATAGGATGGGTTTAAAACAAGGTAGGTATGGGTTTTGGTTTTATCTAATCTAACCTAAAGACAGAGATTAATGTGCAGGAAAGTAAACGAGAATATAAGCAGCAGGTAGAGAGTGATTGCTGAAACTTCGACGATTAGGATTTCGGGATGATATTATATTGATGATAGGTGATTACTCTGGTTAAGAATCTTCTAAACAGTCAGTGTGAACACTAGGACCCTACGTCTAGGTGTAACCCTAAAGCATATGTCACTGAATCCTAGGCTATCCTAATTCTGGTCAGATGGGACTGTCTTCAGACCCACCTCACCGTCTCTTTCGAAGAACAAGCGACCCTCTGAATGGGGTTAAGGAATAAGGCGACAGTCCACAACACTGAATTTTCTTAACACCTATGTCTATCCAATTTTAACAGAGTAATACTGGTTGTATGCTGAATAAGTTAAACTATCGGTTAAGTAGAGTTTAGGGGTTTTAAGCATCTGGGAACACAGCCGGCATCCTTGCTTTCATTTACTAACTCATGTTTTATCTGTTTTAGTTCTAAAGCTTACGTCATGGATTAGACCCTCCTTTGCCATCGGTCATTCATCCCTAGGCATGCGTACAGTGTATAGTGACCTTATTTTCCACAGTACTCTAACCCTAGGTATATCTACGGTGTTTTAAAGACCTATTATATCTTTACACAGCTTTATAACCAGAGGTAGTTTAACGGTGTACTATAGCAATTTCACGGCTTAACAAGACCTAGACCCGTGTCTGGAAGGGTTGCTTCCAGGTAATCCACGGTGAGATAGTCCACCGGCATTTCCTTGGCTTCCACGTATTTGTACTCTGCCAATGGTATTTCCAACGCTATACCAAGTATTCTGACGTGTTATGGCGATCTCACAGTTTCATACAAACAGGAGATAACTGTGTATTCGTAGGTAGGGTTGATCAGATCCTATCCTAAGGCAACAGTCACGTGAGAGACCAGAAAGGGTGATTAATTAAGTCTACATCCAGGATAAGTCTAGACATGTATGCAGCATAACAACTACCGATCGTATATAAGATATATTAATTAAACATCATCCCTTATCCTAACATCTACATTTCAACAATCACATATTAATCTAGCTAATCAGCATGGCAACAATCATAAATCGTACTGAAATAATATGCAAAGTAAACATTATAACAGTAATAAAGTAAGATAATATCACCGGATTAGAAGAGTAATACTGAGGATTACAACAGTCTGACTTGAATAACCTTGCTACAGCTTGATTACCCAATTACAACTTTCCTCTAGCTCTAACCGCTAACTTATATCTCTCTAGTTCTCCTCTAACTCCTAAGAATAGTGCTAGAGAGAGAACTAACTACAAGAATAATTCTCCTCTAACTCCTAAGAGTAGTGCTAGAGAGAGAATTCTAGAGAGAGAAAGAGAAGTATGTGAAATGAGAGGTGTAAGGTGTGTTTGAAATGGTGAAATGAGTGAGGTATTTATAGGAGAAGCTAGTTGGTCTTGGTACAAGTCTTGAAGCATGAAATACAAGCATCCAAGCTGCATACGGGACCATCGGACCAAGGGGGGCAAACGGCACCTCACAAGCCACCAGGTACCGTATACGGTACCTAGGGCCAAGGGGGGGGGGGGGGGGTTGGTGCTTGGTTTGGCCTCCGCTTGTTTCTCGGTTGCTTGGTTCGTCCGTATCTTCTTCGTTTGGGCTCCGATTTGCTTGATTCTTGCGCCGTTGGCTTCGTGTTTCAGTTACGCTTCTAATGACATTAAGTTTGCCAAATTTGGAAGTGTTTGACTTTTGCGTGTTCAGGATGACGATCGGCGGGCTTCTAGACTGCACATATTCTCCGTTCTTCACCCGTTTCTCTTGATTCTTTCACCACCGATCTTGGATTTTCCTATTGAATCATAAAATATGCATTAAGATCTACTTTGATAGGATAATCAAGAATGGATTTTTAAGGTGATTATTTTTGCCTCGGTTTGCGTGCAAAATGGATGTTTTTACTGATTTTTGTAGCAACGCCCGTATTTAGACTACCTTGGTGATTTTTGATGATAAATGATTGTTTTGAAATGTTTTTACCAAAGAATAGTCCAAAAAGTGCGGAAATAAGTACTTAAAAACATGACTTTTTGGGTCACATCAATCCTCTAATTGCACCTTCGTCACATATGACGCTTATTTTTGTAATTTTGAAATGCATTCTTCGAACAAGTTCTAACTTGAGAAGGCATACAACGGCACACTCACAAATGAAAAAGTGAAACATTAAAGGTGAATGCTTTTATATGGCTCAAGATTCCTCACTCATTTTTGGTGGTTTTGTGCCTAGTCATGCGATTGCTTGTTTAGAACTTAGTTTGAAATTTGTCAAAGATTTTTGCTCATCGTGGTCAATTTGCGAAGCCTTTTGAATTTTTGTTGACCGAAAATACCCTTTTTGGGCTTCCCATGATTCAAAAATTTTGAAAATTTTGCTAAAAATATGAGTTTTGCTAAAAAGCTTGATCAAAAGTTTATGTTGCAATACAGTAGTGAATACTACTGCTATCCCACACTTAAAAGAACATTGTCCTTAATGTTCTCTATCTCTAAGTTAGGTTAATCCCACACTTAGATTTTGAATACGGGTCAATATTTTAAAAGTTATTCTCTATTTGTGAGTAATAATCCCACACTTAGAGTTTTTCTTAAAATTCTTGTGTGGTTCAAGCAAAGTAAGGTTAGAAGAGATACTTCCTTGTGCTGCGTGTGATGCCACTGGATTTAATGGACCAGGTTCAAGTCTGTGAATTCGCTGGAAATGGACCAGGCTCATTAAAAATGAACTTGTTCCATAAATTCTACTTCGAATTCTGCATAGTAAACATCCTTAGAAAACACAAATGTTAACACAAGTTAATATTAAACATAAATAATAATAACTAAAAGTAGCTAATCCGTGTCAGCATAGAGCGCCTCCCAATCGGTGAAGTCATCATCCATAAAGATCGTGTTTTCCACGATCGAAGTAGGAGATGCTGACTCCTCAATGGTATAGACAGGAGATGCAGCACCATCCTCTAGATCCTGGATCCAAGCGTCCAGTGCAGCAGCCTCCTCCTCTAGTGGGGCGATAAAAGTGGGGTGGTCCTGCGCAGTCAAGCTCCAAGATGGGAATAAATCCCATGGTGGAATGTGCGGAGCGGGATCAGGTCCCATCTGAAAGGGGCACACAGGTGTAGAGGTAAGGTCCAGAGCAGTGTGGATCTCAGAGATGGCGGTGTGCTGGACCTCAAGGGCTCTCAATATAGACCAAGTGACAGCAGGGTCCGTAGTAGTGACCCCATTCTCGAGGATGGGTACTCTGGAGGTCCCTGCGGTCTGTCCCGCTGGTCGGTGAGATGAAGGTAACCTGGCCTGGATGGGACGTAACAGGAATGACTCTTGAACGTGCACCTCCACCAGGTCTGCCGAGATCTCATCCAAACTAGGAGGTGGTGACTGGGATCCTCTAACAGTCCTCATGCTACTACCCGGTGATGAACTCCGGGAGTGGTGCATGGTATGCGAGCGTCTCTGTCTGGGGGCTCGTGCTCTGTCTGACTGCATAGAAAATTGGATTAGCTTAAACACAACAGTAAAATAAAATTAATGCTGAAAACATAAGATAGGCTTGGGATGCCTCCCAAGAGCGCTTTGTTTATCGAGTCTCGTAGCTTGACTCTTAAATAACCACTATTCTATTAGGATGATTCGTAGTTGTATACTTCCTCAGTTGAGGGAAAGTCTTCAACGTAGTGTTTTAAACGGTGACCGTTTACTTTGAAATTTCCGTCTGGGGCCTCGAGTTTGATGGCACCATAGGGGAATACTTTAGAGATGGTAAAAGGACCGATCCATCGTGTTTTAAACTTACCAGAAAACTTTTTAAATCGGGAGTTAAAGAGTAGAACTTTATCACCTGGACTGAAGCGTGTGGGGCGGAGCTTGGAATCGTGGAGCAATTTGGTTCTTTCCTTAAATTTGTAGGAACTTTCATAAGCTTGATCCCTTAACTCTGCTAGTTCATTCAGTTGCATTTTCCGGTGCGTTCCCGTTATCGTAGGATCTAAACTACAGTTCTTTAGTGCCCAGTAAGCTTTGTATTCGAGTTCGATCGGAAGATGACATGCTTTTCCATAAATTAGCCTATAGGGAGTTGTTCCTAATGGCGTTTTATAAGCTGTCCGAAAGGCCCATAAAGCATCGTCTAGCTTATCTACCCATCTTTCCTTGTGTTGACCAACTGTTCATTCAAAGATCCTTTTTAGTGCTCGGTTTGTAATCTCTGCTTGCCCATTCGTCTGCGGATGGTAGGCCGTAGAGGTTTTGTGGGTAACACCATATTGTTGCAATAGTTTCATAAACTGAGTATTGCAAAAGTGCGTGCCTCGATCACTGATGATCGCTCGAGGTGTTCCAAACCGACAGAATAGCTGTTTTAAGAACTTGGTTACGACTCTTGAGTCATTTGTTGGAAAGGCTTGGGCTTCTGCCCATCTTGATACGTAATCGACAGCTAATAGAATGTATTCTTTTCCGTAAGATTTCGGAAATGGTCCCATGAAGTCTAATCCCCATAAGTCAAATATTTCACATGCTTGGATATTCGTCAATGGCATTTCATTACGCGTTGTGATATTTCCAAACCTTTGGCAAATATCGCAGCGTTTCACCAAGTCTTGTGCGTCTCTGAAAATGGTGGGCCAATAGAATCCTGAGTCGTAGACTTTCTTTGCTGTCAGATTAGCTGCATGATGTCCTTCGGTGGGTCCGTGATGGCTTTGGTGGAGTATGTGTTCGGCTTCTTTCCCATCGACACATTTCCTCACTATTTGGTCGGGACAGACTTTGAACAAGTATGGATCATCCCAAAAGTAATGCTTGACGTCACGGAAGAACTTTTGTCTTCGCGATGAAATTATACCCTTCCTTGTGATCCCTTCAACTACGAAATTGGCAATGTCTGCAAACCAAGGATCGTCAGTGAATTGCGAACCTTGCATCTGTTCTCCTAAACTCATTAACTGCTCTTCTGGAAATCGATCTTTAATATCTCTTTCTGCAAGTTGTTCCATTGATGGATTTTCAAGTCGACTTAAATGATCTGCGGCGACATTCTCTGCTCCTTTCTTATCTTTTATCTCGATGTCGAATTCTTGTAGGAGTAGGATCCACCGTAACAATCTAGGCTTTGCGTCTTGCTTCTTGAAGATGTATTTTAGAGCTGAGTGATCCGTGTATACTATTGTTTTAGACAATATTAGGTAGGATCTAAATTTGTCAAAGGCAAATACTACGGCTAGAAGCTCCTTCTCTGTAGTTGTGTAGTTTTCTTGAGCATCTGTAAGCATTTTACTAGCGTAATAAATTGGTCGAAAGTGATTATCCTTCCTTTGACCTAGAACTGCCCCAACTGCGAAGTCACTAGCGTCGGACATGATCTCAAATGGTAAGCTCCAATCTGGGGCGACCATGATTGGTGCATTTGTTAGTTCCTTCTTCAGGTAGTTGAAAGCCTTCATGCAGTTCTCGTCAAACACAAACTTGATGTCTTTTCCTAGAAGGTTGGTGATAGGTCGAGAAATCTTGGAGAAATCCTTGATAAAACGGCGGTAGAACCCAGCGTGACCTAGGAAACTTCGAATGGCTTTAACGTTGGTGGGTGGTGGAAGTTTCGCAATGGTTTCGACTTTGGCTTTGTCTACTTCGATTCCTGAATTTGATATTCTATGTCCTAAAACTATTCCTTCCTTCACCATAAAGTGACACTTTTCCCAATTCAAGACGAGATTCGATTCTTCACACTTGGCGAGCATCCTATCGAGATTGGATAGACATGATGCGAAAGAGTCTTCGAAGACCGAGAAGTCATCCATGAAGACTTCCATGCATTGTTCAATCATGTCGTGGAAGATTGCAACCATGCATCTCTGAAATGTTGTAGGTGCGTTGCATAATCCAAATGGCATTCGTCGATATGCGAATGTTCCGTAGGGACACGTGAACGTTGTCTTCTCTTGGTCCTTTGGATTGAGCGGGATCTGGAAATACCCGGAGAAACCATCAAGGAAACAGTAGAATTCGTTCCCCGATAGCCTTTCGAGCATTTGGTCAATAAACTGAAGTGGGAAGTGATCTTTGCGAGTTGCTTCGTTTAACTTCCGGTAATCGATGCAAACCCTCCAACCGGTAACTGTCCGAGTTGGTATAAGCTCATTTTCTTCGTTTATAATGACCGTCATTCTCCTTTCTTCGGTACGACTTGAACAGGGCTAACCCACGGTGAGTCGGATATTGGGTAAATCAATCCAGCATTTAAGAGTTTGATAACTTCTTGCTTAACCACGTCTTGAATCTTAGGATTTACTCGTCTCTGCCTTTGTACGGATGGTTTGAAATCGTTCTCCATAAGGATCTTGTGTGTGCAATAGTTTGGACTAATTCCTTGTATGTCGGAAATTTTCCATGCAATTGCCTTCTTGTGTGATTTCAACACATCAACTAGCTGAGCCTTCTCTTTCGGTTTCAACTCTTTTGAGATTATCACCGGGAGTTGGAAGGTTCCTTGGAGGTAAGCGTATTCAAGGTGAGGTGGTAATTCCCTTTAATTCCAAGTTTGGTGGTTCCTCAATAGACGGTTTCATTCTAGCTATCTCGTCTCTATTTAACTTTTCATATTCAGCTTGGAATGGTGCTTCATCTGTCTCGGGTTCAGATGTGGAGATTGATGCTATTTCAACCCACTCGGTTCTGTTTGAGAATTCGTCCGTCTTTAGCTCGTACTTGTTAACTGAGGATGAGGAGACTTCGTCATTTCTGGTGATGATGATCTCTCCGTCGTCGGTGAATTGGAATTCTTGAAAGTGAGCGGATGAAGATTGGCTTATGGTGATTTCAGGGTTTGGAAATGGTAATGGTTCGGGTTGGCTGGCTAATTGAAGTTCAAACGATGGTGGCTCAACACTCATTCCTTTGAATGAATCAAGGATCTCTTTAATTGAGGGAAATGGGTTTGGTTCATTGGATATGGGTTTATCTCTCTTTAGCCAAGGTATTGGGGTACCGCATCCTAATGGGACGGTGTCGCACCCCCAAAACACGTGGCAGCGGAAACATGAGGTGTCATGGGGGCGCCGACCAAATTAAATATCACAACACAACATTAAAGAAAACGACCTCTATATGAGACGTTTGAAAATATTACATACCATAAATTCAAATTGTTTACAACCGTTGTACAAAACATTGGAGTTCGCATAAAATGTGTAGATTACATAACTACAAACTATAGTAAAATGCAATCTAAATCCTTTGAGTTTGAAAGCAATGCGACTCGAGCTACGCTATCCATAAGCGTCCTACTGCTGTGGGTTACCTGAGAAATACATACTAAAAAGGTCAACATAAAGTTGGTGAGTTCATAGAGTTGTTTAACAATTGTTTAAATGTTGGTATAAAACCTAAGTGTAACACCCGCCAAATTAGGACTAGTAATTAGTGCCTAATCGTATGTTAATACATGTAATTAGTTTCTTGTTAGGCTAATTAATGTATCGAATTATATATATATTGTTGAATATATACGAAAATGCGATTTGGTTAAATCGTACGCAATTTAAATCGGATGTATTTCGATTCAATTTAATACGAACGTTGGTGACCAATCTTATTAAATAACGCTTTTATGTCAAAAATATTATTAAAATAATATTTCGTATTCATACGTATTGTACAAACAAACCTTACACAATTTAAATGTAAAACGCGCAAACTAAATAAACAAACTTACATTTTATAATTCAATATATATATTGATTAGTAAAATATTTAAATAAAATATCGCATAATAATTTGTATTTTAAAACGTACCATTTAATATTTAAAGTAATTAATTAACGTTTAAACGACGGAGCAAACGAACACCGCACGGGGAGCGGAAACTGAAAGTTGGAGGATAACCTCCAACCCACCACCTCACTTTCTCATTTCTATCTTTCTTTCCTCTCTCTTCCTCCATTTCTCTCTAAAAAGTTCATCACCACCACATCACAAAAATCGTCAAATACTACCACTAAACGACCTTGGATCTCATCATCACTTTGAAGAAAAACGTTCACCACTTCCCGATCTACAACGCTATCTTTTCGGATTTCTCATCCGACACTTTGTAAGTTTCCGACAAATCCCGAAATCTCTCGTTTTTAAGTGTTTTCACTTTCTAGTAGTTTGTAACAACTTAAAATGTCCATATATGGGTTGGGTAAAAGAATCAGACCAAACTATGGCCGGAAAACTCGTTTTTGGCTCAAAAACCCGTCAACAGCTTTAAGTGTCGCAACGAAGCATGCAGTATAGCGTCACTTCGTGCGTCACTTAAGTGACGCATTGAGTGTCGCTAAAAGCCCAAATTTTTGCGTCACTTGCCTAAGTGCCGCATAAAACCCTCTTTTTCCGTCACTACCTAAGTGACGCATTTTCAATACCCGTCACTAATGACCGACACTTATAGCGTCACTTGCCTAAGTGACGCCTACCATCAAACCTGATTTCACCCGTCACTCACCTTAGTGACTCATGACCTTTATACCGACACTTACAACCGACACTTCCTCAAGTGTCGCACTCTATGCGTCACTTGCACAAGTGACGCTATTATTCAGAATCAGTCATTTCATGCGACACTTCCTAAGTGTCGCCTAAACCCATGAGTGTCGCTATAAGTGACGCATAAAACGGAATATTTACAACTTTTTACTAAGTGTCGAGACCAAAATTTTATCACTTGATTTCACCCAAATTCAAGTCCAGATGCGTTTTTCCTTAAAGCAATATAGTAGAAATAAAAATTTTCCAAGCTGACCTGGCAGCTCGACCCCAGCCAGGGGCTCTGCCCCTTGGACCCCGCCAGGGGCTGCCGCCCCTTGGACCCCGCTAACCAGGGGTGCTGCCCCCGGACCCCCGTACTTAGATTCCGTAAACACATATTTCACCAAGTGTCAAACTTGTACAACTTCAAAACAATTATACGACACAACTTTTCAAACTTAATGGAATTTGTGTTTCTAAGTGTAACGCTTCAAAATCAATGTGATAACATCAAGACTATTATTACAATTAATCACCAACGGGCCGTACATGTTTTCAAACACTTAACAAATCAACCAAATCGTAGTAATTTGGACATATATATAGTTGTGTAACAACTACAAGGGTGATCTTTTGAGATACCCAATCATGATTATAACCATCGCGTGTCGTGGACACCCTCAGGTTACAAGTCTTTGGACTTCATTTCTCGGCTAATCAATCAAAGTTTATTAAGTTAAACTCGCTAGACTCAGGTGAGTCTCATAGCCCCTCTTTTACTGTTTTACTCAGGGGTGTGATATATTGCTCAACTTTTACATGTGAACGCAAGTACCAACTTTTCATATACTACATGAGTTTTTCGAAACTAATCATTTTAAAGTCCTCCGTCAGCATAGTTGTTAATACGTTGTAGCGTGAATATTAGTATATGGTACCATATAGGATTGACCCTCCTCGTTCGGGTTAGCAAGCACTAATCGGGTAAACGGACGTACTAATATTTGGGAAGACGAATGTGGATTAGGCATTCGTGGAGGCACCTCGCCCGGAATTCTCTATAGGGGACCCGGCCCTCGAGTTAAGCTCAACTATGTGCTCATGGCTGTATACACGATGATTATCATTTAATTGCTGGATGCAATTCTTTTTTTTTTATTGCTGGATGCAATTCACTATTTAATTGCTGGATGCAATTCACTATTTAAATCTTGCGGTTCATACGATATTACTTGATTTCAAACCTGTGAGCTCACCAGCTTTATAGCTGACCTTTTAGCATATATCGCAGGTACCCAGCAGTAGGATGTTTCTGCTTCAGGATTTAGCTCGAGTCAGCATACAGACGATTGAGATTTTCTTGCATTAGTATATTTTGTATAAGTACTTATGTACTGAAATCTCATTTTAATTAACTCGAGCTATGTAAAGCTTTAAATGTTGTAAACATTTCAGTAATCAATATATTTTGTTAAAACGACGCATATAGAGTCGTTTGCTATTTATCTTTGTGCTTTGTTATTGATTAGTAACACCCAAATCAAGCTTCCGCAAATCATCAAATTTGGGGGTGTTACAGATTGGTATCAGAGCCTAAGGTTATAGTGAACTAGGTTGCATTTAGTGAGCCTAGACTATGACCATTAGGCAGTATTCCTTATTAGGTATGACTGGTTCAGGGGTTACAGCATACGAGTTTAATTTAACATAGCCTGATCAACTATGTACAATTAAGCAAAGATGATGTAAGATCTGAAAGTAGTTATGGCTGAACAGGGTACAATAGAAGACTCTGACCTCGAGAGAACCGAGACTTGAACATGTTTATGCTAGACACTCAATAGGCTATATTATATAGGCGCTATATGAATATAGGCCTCAATCTTACTAACGCTTTGTCTCAGAAATGGCAAACATCCCATCAGATTCATCTCGTTCTCAATCCGGGTCGCAGAACCCAAGGGTAGCAAGGAGGAACAACAGGTTGCCTCGAGCTGGCCCGTATCCCACTCACATCGCCTTGCCGGCCTTAGCAGCTAGGGTAAACCAACACGAGCAGCGACTTCGCATCATGGATGTCGTGTTGCAAGAAACGAACGAAAACTGGAGACTTACATCCCTTGAACGCATCGAACAGGTCTCCGACGACCTTGAAACCACAAACAACAACATGGATGTTCTTCGCAACCAAATTATAGAAATAAGGGTGGAAAATGCCCTTCTGCAACAAAGGATGGAAGAATGGGAACAGCGCGCACTTGAAGCAGAAGAGTATGCGCGTGGACTAACACAACGACTAGCACTCGCAGAAGACAACGCCCGACAAGCTAGCAGGCTTGCAAACACTGTGGACCGTCTTGTCACGATGATGGAACAAATTAATCTACGTCAAGACTAGTGTAGTCTTTGTCTTGTAATCTATCCTGTAATCTAGTAACTATCTACGCGCTACTCTATAATTCAGTCGGATGTAACAATTCCCGACATCTTTTGTAATACATCTGTAGGATGTAACCTTTGAACTCGTATTAGCTATCAAATATTTCTTGTTGTTCAACTCATATTAATTGCCATAATTCTTTTTCATATTGATGTTATGTATTACCACCTTTATACATGTACATCTGAAATAAATACAACTTTCTTACAAAATCTCATGTATCTTCATTTCTTTTATTGAAGAATCATGCCGCCAAAGACACGACCTTACACCGATGCTCAGATTACGTCACTCATAACCCAGGCTGTTACTGAAGCCTTGGCTCGGAATACCCCACCCAACTCCACAAGAAACAGCGATACCGCTGGAACCGCTGCCGTCAAACCTTGTTCTTACAAGGACTTCCAAAGCTGCAAACCCTCGAGCTTCAAGGGTTCTGAAGGAGCCATCGGACTGATCAGATGGTTCGAGAAAATGGAAACTGTTTTCCGTGTTAGTAAATGCGCGGAGAACGACAAAGTAAACTTCGCCACCTGCTCTCTTGAAGATGATGCCCACTCTTGGTGGAATTCATATACCCAATCAGTGGGTGCTGACATTGCCTACCAACTCACTTGGGAGGAATTGAAGGCAAAACTCACTGCTAAATACTACTCTATCGCCAAACTCCAAAAGCTAGATGAGGAGTTCTGGAACTTAAAGGTTCAAGGTGGTGATATCGATGGTTATACCACCAGGTTTCAACAACTAGCTGCCCTCCGCCCAGCTATGGTTAGCACAGAACCTGATAAAATCAGGAAATTCGTCCTTGGTCTCCCTGATCCTGTTCGGGGACACGTCATCTCTTCAAAACCAGTCACCATTGACGGTGCGATCCTATTGGCCCAAGACCTGATGTCAATGAGCCAAGATTCTGAACAACCCGCTTCCTCCTCCCATAACAACAAACGCAAGTGGTCTGACTACCACAACAACTCCTCCAACCAACAAAACAAGAAACCCGACACCCTCAAAGCTTACAACACCACCACTGACATCGTCCGGGGCTACACTGGGAGCAAACCCTATTGTTCCAAGTGCAGTCGCCACCATGAAGGCTCCTGTGGTCCCTTTTGCAACAACTGCAAGAGGTACGGCCACCTCACAAAAGATTGCCGCTCTCCTACCAACAACAATTCCAACAACAACACCAGACCACCCAAAGTATGCTTTGAGTGTGGGAAACCTGGGCATTTCAGGGACTCGTGCCCAAAACTGAAGAGCAACAACAACAACAGCCGTAACAACAACAACAACACCCGCAGCAGAGCTTTCGTCATCAAATCTGGGGACGCCCGCCAAGACCCGAATGTGGTCTCGGGTATGTTCCTCCTCAACAACTTAATTGCTTCTGTTCTATTTGATACTGGTGCTGATAGAAGCTTTATCTCCGATGATTTTTGCCCATTACTTGACATCACTCCTGTTGCCTTAGATGTTAAGTACACTGTAGAGCTAGCAAATGGAAAACTTGTAGAAACCACCAGTGTGATACCTAATTGCACTTTAAACCTAGCTGACGAAACCTTTTCGATCGACCTTATACCCATTGAAATCGGAAGTTTCGACGTCATTATCGGAATGGACTGGTTGTCCAAGCATCGAGCTGAAATCGTTTGTCATGATAAAATCGTCCGTATCCCACTCGCCGTTGGTGGAACCTTGATCATACAGGGGGAGACCGGTGGGACGGGACTCAATATAATCTCCTGCTTAAAAACCCGAAAATTTCTGAGAAAGGGTTACCCCGCAATACTTGCACACATCACAGAGAAGAAGTCGGAGGAGAAGCGACTTGAGGATGTGCCAATTGTTAGAGACTTTCCCGAAGTCTTTCCGGAAGAACTACCTGGTCTACCTCCGCTTAGACAGGTTGAGTTCTCGATTGACCTCGTGCCGGGTGCCGCACCGGTGGCCTGCGCACCATACCGTTTAGCCCCATCTGAACTTCAGGAGTTGTCCTCTCAGTTACAGGAACTTCTGGATCGAGGATTCATTAGACCGAGTTCTTCACCTTGGGGAGCTCCGGTCTTATTTGTCAAGAAGAAGGACGGTTCATTCCGAATGTGCATCGACTACCGAGAATTGAACAAATTGACCGTCAAAAACCGATACCCACTTCCTCGCATTGATGATCTATTCGACCAACTTCAGGGTTCAAGTTTTTACTCGAAAGTCGACCTGCGATCAGGTTATCATCAGTTACGAGTTCGCGACGCCGATATTCCAAAAACTGCTTTCAGAACTCGTTATGGGCACTACGAATTTCAAGTGATGCCCTTTGGTCTAACCAACGCACCGGCGGTATTCATGGACCTCATGAACCGGGTGTGCAAACCATACCTCGATAAGTTTGTCATTGTCTTTATCGATGACATACTCATTTACTCGCGCAACGAACAAGAACATGCGCAACACCTTAAGACCATCCTTGAATTACTTAGACACGAGGAGCTTTACGCTAAATTCTCTAAGTGTGAGTTCTGGATTCAAACCGTTCAATTTCTTGGTCACGTGATCGACAGTCAGGGAATTCACGTGGACCCATCAAAGATCGAGGCTATCAAAGACTGGCAAGCACCCACCTCTGCAACTGAAGTACGACAATTCTTGGGTCTTGCTGGGTACTATCGGCGATTTATTGAAAATTTCTCTAAAATAGCTCAACCACTCACGGTACTGACTCAGAAGGATAAAAGGTTCGATTGGACCGAAAAACAAGAGTCAGCGTTTCAACTTTTGAAACAAAAGCTTTGCAGTGCTCCAATTCTATCCTTACCCGAAGGCACCGATGACTTCGTGGTATACTGCGATGCTTCTCACCAAGGTCTTGGTTGCGTGCTGATCCAACGAGACAAAGTTATTGCCTATGCCTCACGACAGCTGAAAATTCATGAAAAGAACTACACCACTCACGATCTCGAACTTGGAGCTGTCGTTTTTGCTCTCAAAATCTGGAGACATTATCTCTACGGCACTAAGTGCACCATCTTTACCGATCACAAAAGTCTCCAACATATCTTCGATCAGAAGGATCTCAATATGAGGCAACGTCGATGGGTCGAGTTGCTTACCGATTTCGATTGCGAGATCAAGTACCATCCAGGGAAGGTTAATGTTGTAGCCGATGCCCTCAGTCGAAAGGAACGATCAAAACCTCTTCGAGTCCGAGCCCTCAGTATGACCATTCATAACGATCTTACCATGCAAATTCATACCGCTCAGATTGAAGCTCTGAAATCTGAAAACATCAAAAATGAAGCCTTGCGGGGCATCGACAAACAATTTGAAATCAAACCTAACGGGATTAGGTATTTCTCAAACCGAATCTGGTTGCCTAGTTTTGGGAACCTAAGAGACTTGGTGATGGACGAGGCTCACAAGTCTAAATATTCTATTCATCCGGGATCCGATAAGATGTACCACGGTATCAAGGAATTTTATTGGTGGCCAAACATGAAAGCCGAAATCGCCACTTATGTCAGCAAATGTCTTACTTGCTCGAAAGTCAAAACCGAACATCAGAAACCTCCTGGTTTACTCCAACAACCTGAAATCCCTGAATGGAAATGGGATCAAATTGCCATGGATTTCATAACCAAACTACCCAAGTCGTCGAGCGGTTGCGATACCATTTGGGTGATCGTCGATCGTCTCACCAAATCTGCTCATTTCCTGGCAATCAAAGAAAACGATAAAATGGAACGCCTTACACAAATCTACATCAAGGAAATCATTTCTCATCACGGTGTTCCAGTCTCAATCATCTCTGACAGAGATGCCCGTTTCACTTCTCACTTTTGGCAATCACTTCAGAAAGCTTTGGGTACCCGTCTCGATATGAGTACCGCGTACCATCCTCAAACCGATGGCCAAAGTGAACGAACCATTCAAACACTGGAAGACATGCTACGAGCCTGCGTAGTTGATTTCGGTACAAACTGGGAAAGACACCTACCGTTGTGCGAATTTTCGTACAATAACAGTTATCACGCCAGCATTAAGGTTGCACCTTTTGAGGCACTGTACGGTCGTAAGTGCCGATCACCGATCTGTTGGACTGAGGTGGGAGATAGTCAACTCACTGGTCCTGAACTCATTCACGCCACCACTGAGAAAATTGTGGAAATTCAAAATAGACTCCAAGCCGCACGTGATCGTCAGAAAAGTTATGCTGACGTGAGACGCAAGCCACTCGAGTTCCAAGTTGGGGATCGAGTACTCTTAAAAGTATCGCCTTGGAAAGGCGTCATCCGTTTTGGCAAACGCGGGAAGTTGAATCCCAGATACATCGGGCCTTTTGAGATCCTTGAACGGATTGGCCCCGTAGCCTATCGATTGCAGCTGCCATCCGAACTCAGCAGCGTGCACCCTACTTTTCATATTTCAAACTTGAAGAAGTGTCTGTCTGATGAGACACTTATTATTCCATTAGATGAAATTCGTGTTGACGATAAACTTCATTTCGTTGAGGAACCCACTGAAATTATGGACCGTGAGGTCAAACAACTGAAACAAAGTCGTATTCCCATCGTCAAGGTCAGATGGAATTCGCGGCGTGGTCCGGAATTCACCTGGGAACGGGAAGACCAAATGCGACTCAAATATCCTCAACTCTTCACTGATTCCACATCAAACACGACTTCGAGCTAAATTTCGGGACGAAATTCTTCTAACAGGGGGAGAATGTAACACCCGCCAAATTAGGACTAGTAATTAGTGCCTAATCGTATGTTAATACATGTAATTAGTTTCTTGTTAGGCTAATTAATGTATCGAATTATATATATATTGTTGAATATATACGAAAATGCGATTTGGTTAAATCGTACGCAATTTAAATCGGATGTATTTCGATTCAATTTAATACGAACGTTGGTGACCAATCTTATTAAATAACGCTTTTATGTCAAAAATATTATTAAAATAATATTTCGTATTCATACGTATTGTACAAACAAACCTTACACAATTTAAATGTAAAACGCGCAAACTAAATAAACAAACTTACATTTTATAATTCAATATATATATTGATTAGTAAAATATTTAAATAAAATATCGCATAATAATTTGTATTTTAAAACGTACCATTTAATATTTAAAGTAATTAATTAACGTTTAAACGACGGAGCAAACGAACACCGCACGGGGAGCGGAAACTGAAAGTTGGAGGATAACCTCCAACCCACCACCTCACTTTCTCATTTCTATCTTTCTTTCCTCTCTCTTCCTCCATTTCTCTCTAAAAAGTTCATCACCACCACATCACAAAAATCGTCAAATACTACCACTAAACGACCTTGGATCTCATCATCACTTTGAAGAAAAACGTTCACCACTTCCCGATCTACAACGCTATCTTTTCGGATTTCTCATCCGACACTTTGTAAGTTTCCGACAAATCCCGAAATCTCTCGTTTTTAAGTGTTTTCACTTTCTAGTAGTTTGTAACAACTTAAAATGTCCATATATGGGTTGGGTAAAAGAATCGGACCAAACTATGGCCGGAAAACTCGTTTTTGGCTCAAAAACCCGTCAACAGCTTTAAGTGTCGCAACGAAGCATGCAGTATAGCGTCACTTCGTGCGTCACTTAAGTGACGCATTGAGTGTCGCTAAAAGCCCAAATTTTTGCGTCACTTGCCTAAGTGCCGCATAAAACCCTCTTTTTCCGTCACTACCTAAGTGACGCATTTTCAATACCCGTCACTAATGACCGACACTTATAGCGTCACTTGCCTAAGTGACGCCTACCATCAAACCTGATTTCACCCGTCACTCACCTTAGTGACTCATGACCTTTATACCGACACTTACAACCGACACTTCCTCAAGTGTCGCACTCTATGCGTCACTTGCACAAGTGACGCTATTATTCAGAATCAGTCATTTCATGCGACACTTCCTAAGTGTCGCCTAAACCCATGAGTGTCGCTATAAGTGACGCATAAAACGGAATATTTACAACTTTTTACTAAGTGTCGAGACCAAAATTTTATCACTTGATTTCACCCAAATTCAAGTCCAGATGCGTTTTTCCTTAAAGCAATATAGTAGAAATAAAAATTTTCCAAGCTGACCTGGCAGCTCGACCCCAGCCAGGGGCTCTGCCCCTTGGACCCCGCCAGGGGCTGCCGCCCCTTGGACCCCGCTAACCAGGGGTGCTGCCCCCGGACCCCCGTACTTAGATTCCGTAAACACATATTTCACCAAGTGTCAAACTTGTACAACTTCAAAACAATTATACGACACAACTTTTCAAACTTAATGGAATTTGTGTTTCTAAGTGTAACGCTTCAAAATCAATGTGATAACATCAAGACTATTATTACAATTAATCACCAACGGGCCGTACATGTTTTCAAACACTTAACAAATCAACCAAATCGTAGTAATTTGGACATATATATAGTTGTGTAACAACTAAAAGGGTGATCTTTTGAGATACCCAATCATGATTATAACCATCGCGTGTCGTGGACACCCTCAGGTTACAAGTCTTTGGACTTCATTTCTCGGCTA
Organism: Helichrysum umbraculigerum; assembly: GCA_949592205.1. Lineage (NCBI taxonomy): Eukaryota > Viridiplantae > Streptophyta > Magnoliopsida > Asterales > Asteraceae > Helichrysum > Helichrysum umbraculigerum. Next base: position 8,836,820 of record CATIUR010000008.1, read on the forward strand.
ATCAATCAAAGTTTATTAAGTTAAACTCGCTAGACTCAGGTGAGTCTCATAGCCCCTCTTTTACTGTTTTACTCAGGGGTGTGATATATTGCTCAACTTTTACATGTGAACGCAAGTACCAACTTTTCATATACTACATGAGTTTTTCGAAACTAATCATTTTAAAGTCCTCCGTCAGCATAGTTGTTAATACGTTGTAGCGTGAATATTAGTATATGGTACCATATAGGATTGACCCTCCTCGTTCGGGTTAGCAAGCACTAATCGGGTAAACGGACGTACTAATATTTGGGAAGACGAATGTGGATTAGGCATTCGTGGAGGCACCTCGCCCGGAATTCTCTATAGGGGACCCGGCCCTCGAGTTAAGCTCAACTATGTGCTCATGGCTGTATACACGATGATTATCATTTAATTGCTAGATGCAATTCTTTTTTTTTTATTGCTGGATGCAATTCACTATTTAATTGCTGGATGCAATTCACTATTTAAATCTTGCGGTTCATACGATATTACTTGATTTCAAACCTGTGAGCTCACCAGCTTTATAGCTGACCTTTTAGCATATATCGCAGGTACCCAGCAGTAGGATGTTTCTGCTTCAGGATTTAGCTCGAGTCAGCATACAGACGATTGAGATTTTCTTGCATTAGTATATTTTGTATAAGTACTTATGTACTGAAATCTCATTTTAATTAACTCGAGCTATGTAAAGCTTTAAATGTTGTAAACATTTCAGTAATCAATATATTTTGTTAAAACGACGCATATAGAGTCGTTTGCTATTTATCTTTGTGCTTTGTTATTGATTAGTAACACCCAAATCAAGCTTTCGCAAATCATCAAATTTGGGGGTGTTACACTAAGAGTATGAAACACGAGTTATGAAAAACAAGATTTTAACAGTTGTATCATTCAACAATGATAAGTAATTGTATAGTTTAGCAAACGATAAGTAAATGTGTTGAGTAAATGTATCGTTAACAAACGATAAATAAATCTGTAGTTGCACGAATGCAAAAATATGTATACCATTTGCCATGAGCTCATAGTCCGAAGCTTAACAATGTGTGTCGTGCCTCTTTCGAGTACACGTTCGTGGGTGCCCCAATGCAAGTGTCTAATCCGGTACACTCGTTATGAACAAATATTAATACGTCCGTTTGACAGGTTAGCGCGACTAACCCGGACGGGGATTGTCAGTCCTAAATAGATCTATTTACTAATATTCACGCTTTAGCAAAACTAACAAACTATGATGTGTAGGGCCTTTATGGATTAGTGTGTTAACTCATGCAATCCGTATAGCGTTGTTTATGGTACTTGTGTTCATAAAAGCAGTTGTATAAAGCAAGAGTAATAAGCAGTTGTAGTATGTATTCTCCCCCAAAATAGTTATAAAACAGTAAAAAGAGGGGCTATGAAACTCACCTTAGGTTAGCAAGTAGCAAGCAAATATCAAATAAGCAAGCAAAGTCCAAAGCGCAACCTTCTAACGTCCTAAACGTATAAGGTTGTGTAAGTAGATGTCTTATAAGACCATCTATAGCGATTGTATAAGTGGGGTCAATGTCCACTTAAGCCAATCGTGTAGGTGGAGGGTTAATGTCCCCCTAGAACTAGTTCATCAACTAGTATGTCCAAATAAGTTATTCAAGTTCGTTTCTTAAAAACGTGTACGACCCGTTGGTGAAAGTTTGAAATAATAATTCATTTAGACATTATTATCAAGTTTGTTTGTTGTATGCTATTCAGTAGTACAAATCGTGTGTTGCAAATAGATTATTTTTGCTTGTATAAGCCTTAAACCGTAGGTCAAAGTTGGTCAACTCATTGGTCAAAGCTGGTCAAACCTGGTCAACTGGTCAAACTTGGTCAAACCTGGTCAACCCGGTTAAGGTTGGTCAAACTATGAGTCACTTCTCAATTTATGAGTCACTTATAGAGTCACTTATGATTTATGAGTCACTTATAGAGTCACTTATGATTTATGAGTCACTTATAGAGTCACTTATGATTTATGAGTCACTTATAGAGTCACTTATGATTTATGAGTCACTTCTCAATTTATATGTCGGCTTCTAATTCGGGAAGCTTTCTAAGTTTAGTTTTTGGTCCAAGTTACTAACTAAGTCACCCAAAACCATTTTTGTTGCCACTTTTCAAAAATAGTAAGTTTTGTCGTTTTTAGCCACCGAGCCGTTTTTGTTGACTTGGTTAAACCTACCCGGTTTGACCCGAAACTTTTACTCAACCCAATTATCAGTTTATAGAGTCCAAATAATTTGTCGGTTCGTGTCGGAGTTCATCCAAAGTGTCGGTTTCTAACATGCAACCTAAAAATTCAAGATTTCATATTTTCGACTTTTGTCGGTTTGGTTCGCCATTTAATTTCTACCACTTCTGGTCCAAACTAGGGTCTGAGATTTTTACCAACTGATCATGTATGTATCTAGTCTAACATATAATTTTTACAGCAACCATAGTGTCCATTTACATATTTAAACAAATTCGCGTATGAACCGTACTCATTTTCCGAAAACTTCCAGACCAGGTTCAAAGATCCGGTTATAGCCAAAAATACGTAGAGATCTGGAAAAAGTGTAAAACACGAAAGTTGTAGCTCTTTTCAATACGCAACTTTTAAAAAAGAATTCGTTGTCTAACTTCTCCTAGAACTCAAGTTATGGTCATTTTCGTAGACTGTGTTTTTCTGGACAGATTACACATGTTCTTGAATAAATTATAAAAACGTATTTTGACATGGTATTTGGACATAATCTTGTTGATAGAGCTATATAACATCTAAATCAGTAGTATGAGAGTAAGAAAGGGTTTCCTTAAAAAGAGTTTGATGAAAAGAGGATGAGATGAGAGAGCTTGAAGTCTTGAGCTCCTTATTATTAAGAAAAGTCAAGTATTTTTGTTGGTGGTTGATGGTGGTCTCTTGGTGGTTTATGGTGATTAGTGGTGGTTGAATGGTGGTGAAATCCCTGGAAATAGAGAGAGAATTGGAGAGTGTTTTGAGAGAAAATGATGAAGTGAAGTGTGAGAGTTAATGTGCATGTAGGTTGTGTGGTGTAAGGAGATGAGGTGATGTTATGGTTTTGCATGTTCTTTTGTTTGGTTTGGTGGGATGGTGGCCACATGGGCCGGCCTTGGGTGGGTCCCCCACAAGGGTATTTTAGTCATTTCACATTTCCTTTTAATTTGTTACGTTTCACGTTCGTTTACCCGATTGTTTAAACGTTTATTTATACGTTAAACGTTTTATACGCGTTTTTAAGTGACGACTTTTAATTTCAATATTTTCACTTGAAATATTTTATCAAGATGCTTGAAAACATTTATAAAAATGTCTCGTTAATTCGTCGGTCTCGATTTGCGTGCCCGTTTTACGGAGGTTTAATCGCGTAACGTTTTAATTAGACGTTTTTATTAACGATATAATTTGGATAAATTTCCATTGAAGTATTATTTAAAATACTTAATTTGTGTTGTCAAATTCATTATTGACGTTTATTTGGTTGTCGAATTTAATTCGCGCGTTATCGTTGCGTTTGAGACGTTTTAATCAAAAAGTCTATGTTTTTCGAGTATTATTTTAACAAAAATAATAGATAATGATAAATAACTTCTAAAAATAGATTTAAGTTATTTATAGAAATGTTTTCACCAACGTCGTATTTTGTGTCGGAATCCGTCCGATTGTTTTGCGTAATTACAGTTAAAAACATAATCACGTAATTGTGAATTCAAATACATATGAAATTACAAATATTTAGCCTAATATAAACTAAATACAAGTAATTTAGAATTTCAAGTAGGTCTAACAATAACCCTAAATCGTCGGGTGTCACATTCTCCCCCGGTTAGAAGAATTTCGTCCCGAAATTAACTTGTTGTCGTGGTCTGTTGGGCATCTAAGAATAGATGTGGATGTTTCAGTCGCATTTGGTCTTCCCGTTCCCAAGTGAATTCAGGACCGCGCCTAGAATTCCACCGGACTTTAACGATGGGAATACGACTCTGTTTCAAGCGTTTGACCTCACGGTCCATGATTTCTATCGGCTCCTCGACGAAATGAAGTTTATCATCTATGTGGATTTCGTCGAGCGGGATTACAAGTGTCTCATCAGACAGGCATTTCTTCAGGTTAGAAATGTGGAATGTGTTGTGCACACTACTGAGTTGTGGAGGTAGCTGCAGCCGATATGCCACCGGACCAATTCTTTCAAAAATCTCAAAAGGTCCGATGTACCTAGGATTTAGTTTACCTCATTTGCCGAAACGAATGACACATTTCCAAGGTGATACTTTTAGAAGTACTTTGTCCCCGACCTAAAATTCGAGGGGTTTGCGTCTCACGTCAGCATAACTCTTTTGACGATCACGTGCGGCTTTCAGCCGGTTTTGAATGGTCACGATTTTATCGGTCGTTTCATGGATGATTTCAGGACCAGTGAGTTGGCTATCGTTGATTTCGGTCCAACAAATGGGTGATCGGCACTTTCTCCCATAAATTGCCTCAAAAGGTGCAGCATCAATGCTGGTGTGGTAACTGTTGTTGTAGGAAAACTCACACAAAGGTAGTTGGTTTTCCCATGTGTTTCCGAAGTCAATTACACATGCTCGAAGCATATCTTCAAGAGTTTGAATGGTTCGTTCACTCTGACCGTCGGTTTGCGGATGATAAGCAGTACTCAAATCAAGGCGAGTACCAAGGGCTTGTTGAAGAGTTTGCCAGAATCGAGAGGTGAAGCGGCTATCTCGATCGGAGATGATTGCAATGGGTATGCCATGACGTGCCACAACCTCTTTGATGTAGATGCGAGCCAATCGCTCCATCTTGTCGGTTTCTTTGATGGCTAGGAAATGGGCAGATTTCGTGAGACGATCAACGATCACCCAAATGGTATCGCAACCACTCGGTGTTTTCGGTAGTTTGGTGATGAAGTCCATGGTTATGTTTTCCCATTTCCATTGAGGTATTTCGGGTTGTTGCAGCAACCCGGAGGGTTTCTGGTATTCGACCTTAACCTTGGCGCAGGTTAAACATTTGCTAACATAAGTGGCGATGTCAGCTTTCATGTTGGGCCACCAATACCATTGTTTGATGTCATGATACATTTTGTCGGAACCAGGATGTATGGAGTATCGAGATTTGTGAGATTCATCCATCACCAAATCTCGTAGGTTTCCAAAGTTTGGTAACCAGATTCGGTTAGAGAAGTATCGAGTTCCGTCGGGTTTGATTTCGAATTGTTTTTCCATGCCTCGCAAGGCCTCATTTTTGATGTTTTTCTCGTTGAGTGCTTCGAGTTGAGTGGAATGAATTTGAGAAATAAGATCGTTGTGGATGGTTAAACCAAGGGCTCGAACTCGAAGGGGTTTCACTCGTTCTTTTCGGCTTAGGGCATCGGCAACAACGTTAGCCTTACCCGGGTGGTATCAAATTTCACAGTCGTAGTCACTAAGTAACTCGACCCAATGACGTTGTCTCATGTTTAGGTCCTTCTGATCAAAAATATGTTGAAGCCTTTTGTGGTCAGTGAAGATAGTACATTTTGTACCATACAGGTAGTGTCTCCAGATTTTGAGTGCAAAAACTACGGCTCCCAATTCGAGGTCATGGGTGGTGTAGTTCTTTTCGTGGATTTTTAGTTGTCGTGAGGCGTAGGCGATGACTTTTTCACGTTGCATTAATACACAACCTAGTCCTTGATGTGAGGCGTCGCAGTAAACTACGAAATCATCAGTGCCTTCGGGTAAGGACAGGATTGGTGCACTGCAGAGTTTCTGTTTAAGGAGTTGAAAAGCTGACTCCTGTTTGTCGGCCCAATCGAATTTCTTATCTTTCTGAGTCAGGGAGGTTAATGGTTGAGCGATTTGGGAAAAGTTCTCAATGAATCGCCGGTAATACCCAGCGAGACCTAAGAATTGTCGTACCTCGGTTGGAGTAGTTGGTGCTTTCCAGCACCTGATGGCCTCAATCTTGGCTGGATCAACATGTATCCCTTGACTGTTAACAACATGCCCTAGGAACTGTACTGTTCACATCCAGAACTCACACTTGGAGAACTTGGCGTATAACTCCTCGTGTCTGAGTAATTCCAATATAGTTTTCAAGGGTTGGCCATGTTCGGTTTCGTTGCGAGAGTATATCAAGATGTCGTCGATGAACACGATGACAAACTTATCTAGATAGGGTTTGCACACCCGATTCATAAGGTCCATGAATACAGCCGGTGCGTTGGTTAAGCCAAAAGGCATCACTTGGAATTCGTAATGCCCGTAGCGGGTTCGAAAGGCGGTTTTTGGGATATCGGCTTCTCGAATGCGAAGTTGGTGATAACCAGACCGAAGGTCGATCTTTGAATAGAAGCTCGAACCTTGAAGTTGGTCAAATAGGTCATCGATTCTAGGAAGTGGGTATCAGTTTTTGACGGTAAGCTTGTTTAGTTCAAGGTAATCGATACACATTCGGAAGGATCCGTCCTTCTTTTTAATGAATAGGACCGGAGCTCCCCAGGGTGAGGAACTTGGTTGAATAAATCCCTTGTCCAAGAGTTCCTGCAACTGGGTGGACAACTCCTGCAACTCGGATGGGGCTAATCTGTATGGGGCTCGTGCCACGGGTGCAGCACCGGGCACAAGGTCGATTTGGAATTTGACTTGTCTAGGCGGGGGAAGGCCTGGCAAGTCTTCGGGAAAGACTTCTGGAAAGTCTTGGACGATAGGCACATCCTCAAGTCGCTTTTCAGCAGACTTCTTTTCGGTTACAAGGGCAAGGATTGCCGGGTACCCTTTCCTCAGGTACTTTTGGGTTTTCATACAAGAGATGATGTTCAGGTTTCGCCTACCAGTCTCCCCCTGTATGATCAAGGTTCCACCGGTAGCGAGAGGTATACGCACAATCTTTTCGTAACAGACAATTTCAGCATGATGCTTGGACAACCAGTCCATGCCTACGATGACATCGAAGCTCCCGATTTCAACAGGGATAAGGTTTATGGGAAACAATTCATTGGCGAGGTTTAAAGTGCAATTAGGTATCACACTATCGGCCTCGATCAGTTTGCTGTTAGCTAACTCTACAGTGTACTTAGCATCTAGGGCAATGGGTGTTATGTTGAGAAGTGAAGTAAATTCATCAGATATGAAGCTTTTGTCAGCTCCGGTATCAAACAAAACAGTAACAGTTAAATCGTTGAGGAGAAACATACCGGTTACCACATTGGGATCCTGGCGGGCTTCTCCTGCGTTGATGACAAAAGCGCGATCGCGGGGGTTGTTGTTATTGTTGTTTCTGTTGGCGTTGTTGTTGCGCTTCGGGTAGGTGTTTCTAAAATGCCCAGTGTTTCCGCACATGAAACATGCCTTCGGTGCGTTGGGTTGGTTGATCTGGTTGACATTGGTGGGTGGAGTTCGACAATCTTTGGTTAGATGCCCGTAGCGTTTGCAGTTACCACAAGGGTTACCTCACGGACCATCGTGGTGTCGATTGCATGTGGAACAATAAGGCTTCTTTCCGATGTAAGTTTTCTTATCTCCAGATCCTGAACCAGAAGTGTAAGCCTTTACAGTCTAGGCCTTTTTGTTGGTTTGCTGCTGTTGGTTGCTGTTGTTCCCAGACCATTTTCTTTTGTTGTCCCCTGTGGTTTTCACGGTGGGTGCCCCACGGCGGACAATTTGAGCCATCAGCTCGTGTAACACCTGCTAAATTAGGATAATTATTTATGCCTAATTAATTGTAACTAGTTGTAATTAGTATGTAATAGGACTAATTGCAGACTCTATTTGTATATATATAAGGTGATTTATATATATATGAGTGTACTTACGCGATTTGGATTAATCGTACGAATTAACCGGACGGAGTCCGACACAGTTACTTGGACGTTGGTGACAGAAACTTACCTAAATAATGAGAATGTATTTTATTATATAAAATACACAGCGAACAAACATTATTTATAATATCGCGACGACATTTTAAATAATTTAACGAATACGTATTAAACGCGAGTTAAGAATTTTAATACTTCGACAAATGTTTTTATAATTAATTTCAAGGTATTTCATTAAAATATTCCCGTCACCTTTTAAAAATATAACTGCTTGATTTAACGTTTAAACGACGGAGGAAACGAACACCGCACGGAGCGCGGAGGCGCGGACTGAAAATGGGAGGCTTAACCTCCCACCTCCTTTTCTTTTCTTTTCATTTTCTCATTTCTTTCTCTTTCTTTCTCTCTTTTCTCTCTAATTTAAAACCACCACCAATACCATAAATCGCAAAATAACAACACGAAACGACACCGGATCACACCACTCCTTTGGAATAAAAGAACCACGGCATCCCGATCTACCTTTCCATCTTTTCGGATCTTCGATCCGACATTTTGTAAGTTTCCGACAAAACCCGAAACTCTCCGTTTTTACTCATTTTTACGTTTTTATGGTTTATATATGCTTAAAATGTCCAAAAATGGGTTGGGTAAAAGATTTGGACCTAACGGAAGTTTTTCGACCGATTTTCCTGCCACCAATCTCCGATCAGACCGCAACGTCGCAGAGACGCTGGGCTATCTGCGACGTAGCTCAAAACGTCGCAATACACCTCACAACGTCGCACATAGCGACGTCGTTACCAACGTCGCATTAAGTGGCCAACGTCGCACTTAGCGACATCGACCCCTACGTCGCGCAAATACTCAACGTCGCATATAGCGACGCCAGCCTTTACGTCGCATTAATTTACGAATGTCACACTTAGCGACGTCGTACTCAACGTCGCAATCCTTACCTGCGACGTTGTCACACCCCCAAAATCGGTAATTGTGTTTATTTAATGTTTAGCGGAAGCAAGTTAAGATTTAGCGGAAGCATCTTGTTTAAACAGTTTAACAGCGGGGTGATGACGTATCAATTGTACATTCATCGTATCAGAGCATATGATCATACAGAACATAATATTTTAAGGATGCCAGTTAAATAGTTATTACAAAAGTAGTACGACTGTGTAAGTCGTACAGTAGTAATAAAGTTTAAAACATTTAAGTTTTACAATACATATGTTAAAATAAGATTTCATGAGTATAACTGCAATGTCTGCAGTAATACAGAGGAAATCCTCAAAAGCTGTCCCATAAGGTATGGCATCCTAAGTAGTCCAGGGTTGTCATCCTGAATGCATGCGATCCTTACTTACATGGCTAATTTCCTGTAAAACATAGAAAGAAAGTCGTCAACAAATATGTTGAGTGAATTCACAGGTTTTGTATAAATATGTGGTATGTTAAACCATTTATGTTTAAATTATTGAAATGTTATTCAATAAATAAAGGTTTGCAGGTTTTGCAAATCATAAGATGATAGGGATAGTTACCCTAAAATATAGTTTTATGTGGGTTGTTACCCAAATCATATATCTGGTTGTTTACCAGAATATAAATATAATCAGTACGTATACTGAAATAAAGCAGTTGTAGGATTTGTTCATCCTAAATAATAATTGTGGGAATGCTTAGACTTATAATCCCCTGAAAGGTGAGCTAAACCTCGCAGGTTAAAGTAACGCGACCTAACCCTATAACCAAACCACAACCAAAACTTATGTTTCTTGCCTGAAGGACAGTTAAGTATACGCTCCATCCACAGGAGGGTCGTCACGGCAATAGTACTATTCGTATACTCAGTGGCTAGAGTCACCTAGCTAATGGTTATAGTCTGCATGACATAAGGTCTTTCATGCACACATTTCAAGTCTGGGTCCGTACTAGGATCTGTTGTCTAATTCCCAAAACAGTTGTGAAATAATATTTCATATCAAACAGTTGTATAAAGCAATTTAAAGCATTTATATAATTTGCTGCATATGTTTGCATGCAGTTTCTATGTTTACACCCCTATGTTTAAAACAGAAAACATTTGTAAAGTAGGGGCTGTGAACTCACTGTAGTTTTGCTCGGTATGAAAGCTAGCAGCCAAACAGATAATTGCCCAAGGTATGTTAACCTATATACAATAAATATATTAACATAAGTACGTTTGATTTGTTTTAAATCACTTATGTTAACAGTTTGTTTGTTAGAAGAAATGGTTGATTTCTTTATCATGTAAGTCGTTGTATTTGTAGGTGGCATTGAGTAGAAATATTGTTATTATTTCTTTCATCGTATACTTGGTTAAGTATATGAATCAATATGTAATTGTCTAGTTTAACGGAAGGTCGTTTTGTTTCCATTTGTACATATGCTTTGTATATAGTTGTTCGTATAATTTGAACGTTAATCAAATATCATTGTTTGTACATATATTTGTTTTATATATGTATTCGTATGTAAATATACTTGTTGTATATTATTAAGTTGTACGTTTGTTAAACGTGAACTTCATTGTGTATATATATATTTGTGAATATATATTTTTAATTGTCATATGTATATATGTTAAATAAATACATTGTTTATGTATATCAAAGTATATATAAGTTTTCATTTGTTTAAGAAAACGTATACGTTTGTGTCAATAACGTGTGTCCTCGTATATATTTATATATAATGTAATACGTTGTTTACGTATTTAAAAACGTTATAAGTTTTATTTGTTATAAAACTCGATAATGTATTTATTTTGTTTATAAAATAAATATTATTTGTTTTTAATATCGCCACGTTTGTTTAATAAGTTTAAGTGTCCCGATAATGTAATCGTTTTCACAAAACGTATATTTTACAAAGTCCATATTCATATGTACGTATATATATATATATCGTTCGTTTGTACGAGTTTAAATAAGTCCAAAGTTCGTGTCTCGGATATATCTCATTAATGTTTTATTAATAGTTTATAATGTCTCGTGAATGTATCGTATAATTGGAATCGTTAACGGAAACGTTTATGTTTTAAAAATAAAAGTCAAAGTTGTTGACCAGGTGTGGGAATCCGCCGGATTCCCTTGAATCCGCCGGATTCAAGTCAAAGTTCGGAATACGCCGGATTCGGGTGAATCCGCCGTATTCATCGTGGTTTTCATGTGGTTTCGTTTTAGGTTCGGGAATACGCCGTATTTAACTGAATACGCAGTATTCAATCCAGTTCGGGGGGAATCCGCCGTATTCAATCGAATACGCCGGATTCGTTTGTGTTCATCAGATAGTTCGTGTGAAGGTTCGGGAATACGCCGTATTCAACGGAATACGCCGTATTCGACTTGTTTAGAAACGGGAATCCGCCGTATTCCCGTGAATACGCCGGATTCGTTTGGTTTTCGGTTGGGAATACGCCGGATTCAAAGGAATCCGCCGTATTCGTGGCTCGTTCCAGACCCCTGTTCGCGACTGTACACATATATACACGGTTTTATTTGGCTCAAATCCTTTACACTATGTTACCAAATGTTTCTAACAAGTTTATATGTCGTTTTTATAAGTTATTACTCCATTTTAACAAGTTTTTATATAACGATTTTGGTTTTGTAGTTTTGGGTTTTATAAACCATTTTCATGAATCATCAAGTAATCATCAAGCATATATGTTATATGTATAGATTATGATGTTTAAACAAGTTATATAACGAAATTTAAGTATGAAAGTTGAAGGAAAGAAAATTCCATACAATGAGGAAGATGATGAAAATGATAGACGATGATGATGATCGATGATGATGATAATGGAGATGATATGTTCCTGGTTATGCTTCTGCTTGTTGTTGCCTCTGATCTTGTTACTACCTTTGTGTTTTCTTAGTGAAGTAGAGAAAGAGGTTGATGATGATAATTTGATGAAGTTGAAATGATCAGGAAAAAGAATGGGAGGGAGTAATAAAAATCAAACGAGTATGGAGAGCACCAGATATGGTCTGCTCAATTATTTGAGTTAGGTGCCAACTTTTGGCACCTCAATTTCGAGTACGGGTATAATTTTAGCAATATAAAAATAAACATTTTACATTTTTATTTTGTAGATGTTCTACTGGTTCGTAATTTATGATTAGAATAATGATATTATCATTATTTCAAGATGATGTACATTTTTGTACATTTTACTGCGCGTAACTATTTGAGCGTAAAATTTCAGTTGAGTTTGGATTTCATATTTTGAGGTAATGTTCAAAATACTTTACAACGTGTTAGAAAAATAACACTTTTCATATTTGGACCTCTTATGTACGTTTTAGAATTGTTTCTGTTCGTTTATAATACGTTTTATGTTAAACGTATATTTAGACCTTTATATCTATATGTTATAGATATATAAATACTCGTAATTAATAATTACATTATTAATTATTTTTGTATCACGAAACTTTTGTCATTTATTTTTGGTCGGGTTCGTTCCGATATATTTGTACGTAACTTTTAATACTTACGTATTATGTATTACTTTTTGTTTAAAAGTACCGGGCTTGCTAGACTTACATCACATCAAGAAATTTTGTTAAAACTTAATCAGGAAATTAGCGTAAGAATGCACATGCTTAAATGTTAATTAATACCTAATTTGGAGAGTTGTCACATTCTCCCCCCGTTAGGGAAATCTCGTCCCGAGATTTAATTTGTGTCGTGATTCGTGGTCACGGTTTCAAATAGGTGGGGATACTTCTTGCGCATCTCGTCCTCACGTTCCCAGGTGAACTCTGGGCCTCTTTTCGAGTTCCATCGAATTTTGACAAGTTTGATCCGACTGTTTCGGAGTTTCTGCGTTTTCGTATCCATTACTTCAAGCGGTTCCTCCACGAAGTTGAGTTTTGCATCGACGTAGATTTCGTCAGGAGGTATGATTAACGCTTCGTCAGATAGACACTTCTTAAGATTACTCACGTGAAACGTGTCGTGAATATTACTAAGTTCTTGCGGTAGTTTAAGCTTATAAGCTACAGGACCAATCCTTGCTAGGATCTCAAAAGGTCCGATGTAACGTGGGTTCAGTTTGCCGCGTTTTCCAAATCGCATAACTCCTTTCCAAGGAGATACCTTAAGTAGGACTCTGTCACCTACTTGAAATTCCAAAGGTTTACGTCTATTGTCTGCATAACTCTTTTGTCGGTCTCGTGCCATTTTTAATCGATTAAGCACTTGAGATATTTTGTCCGTTGTCTCTTGGACTATCTCAGGACCTGATAACTGTCTGTCATCCATATCTGCCCAACAGAGTGGGGATCGACACTTGCGTCCGTACAACGCCTCGAAAGGTGCCATTTGTATGCTCGTATGATAACTATTGTTGTACGAGAATTCGGCTAAAGGGAGATGAACATCCCAGTTCCCTCCAAAATCAATCACGCATGCACGTAGCAAGTCCTCAAGCGTTTGTATCGTTCGCTCGCTTTGACCATCGGTTTGTGGATGGTAGGCGGTACTCATGTCGAGTCTAGTGCCTAAAGCTTGTTGCAGTGTTTGCCAGAAGCGAGAGGTGAAACGTGCATCTCTATCAGAGATGATGGATAATGGAACTCCATGTCTAGAAACAACTTCTTTTATGTAGATTCTAGCCAACTTTTCCATCTTATCGGTCTCTTTGATGGCTAGAAAGTGAGATGATTTCGTCAGTCGGTCGACTATCACCCATATGGAGTCCATCCCAGATGATGTTTTCGGTAATTTCGTAATGAAATCCATCGTGATGTGTTCCCATTTCCATTTGGGCAACTCAGGTTGTTGCAAAAGCCCGGACGGTTTTTGGTACTCAGTCTTAACTTTTGCACATGTCAGACATCTACTAACATAGGTGGCAATGTCTCTTTTCATGCCAGGCCACCAGTAAAATCCTTTTAGATCGTGGTACATCTTATCTGCACCAGGATGTATCGAGTAATTGGACTTATGAGCTTCGTCCAATACTAGGCTACGTAGCTCATCAACACAAGGAATCCAAATTCGATTCATGAAGTACAATACTCCATTTTCCTTAGACTCCAGTTGCTTTTCCATCCCTTTGAGGGATTCGTTTTTCATACGTTCTGAAGTAAAGGCTGCTTGTTGAGCATCACGAATTTGAGTAATTAGATCCAAGTGGATTGTCAGTCCTAAGGCTCGAACTCTTCGAGGTTTTACTCTTTCCTTACGACTCAAGGCATCCGCTACTACATTAGCTTTGCCTGGATGATACTTGATTTCACAGTCGTAATCATTTAGCAGTTCAACCCAACGTCTCTGTCTCATGTTGAGTTCTTTCTGATCAAATATATGTTGGAGACTTTTGTGATCGGTAAAGATCGTACACTTTGTACCGTATAGATAGTGTCTCCAAATCTTAAGTGCAAAAACGACTGCTCCCAGCTCTAAGTCATGCGTCGTATAGTTCTTCTCGTGAATCTTCAATTGACGAGACGCATATGCAATGACCTTGTCGTTTTGCATCAACACGCAACCTAATCCTTGATGTGAAGCATCACAGTAGACAACAAAGTTTTCTACTCCTTCTGGTAAGGATAGGATAGGTGCGGTGCTCAATCTCTCTTTCAGCATTTGAAAAGCATTCTCGTGCTTCTCGCCCCAATCAAACTTCTTGTCTTTTTGCGTTAGGGCGGTAAGTGGCTGAGCTATCTTCGAGAAATTCCCAATGAACCTTCGGTAGTAACCGGCTAGCCCAAGGAATTGTCGTATTTCAGTTGGGGTTTTTGGGGCTTCCCAATTCTTAATCGCCTCAATTTTGGATGGGTCCACGTGAATTCCTTTGTTATTAATCACATGACCAAGGAAATGAACCTCACGCATCCAAAACTCACATTTAGAGAACTTTGCATAAAGCTTCTCTTTCTCCAGTAATTCAAGAATCAGCCTCAGATGTCGTTCATGGTCTTCCTTCGTTCTCGAGTATATCAAGATATCGTCAATGAACACTATGACGAACTTATCCAGATAAGGTTTACATACTCTATTCATTAGATCCATGAACACTGCTGGCGCATTCGTTAGCCCAACCGGCATAACTAGGAACTCGTAATGACCATATCGAGTCCTAAACGCAGTCTTAGGGATATCTTCCTCCCGTACCTTCAGTTGATGGTAACCCGATCTCAAATCGATCTTTGAGTAATAACTTGACCCTTGCAGCTGGTCAAACAAATCATCGATGCGTGGCAATGGGTATCGGTTCTTGATCGTCACTTTGTTTAGTTCTCTATAATCGATACACATCCGCATTGATCCATCATTCTTTTTGACAAACAACACCGGAGCTCCCCACGGTGAAAAGCTCGGTCGGATGAATCCTAAATCCAACAGTTCTTGCAACTGTGCAGACAGTTCCTGCATTTCTGATGGAGCTAGACGGTAAGGCGCACGAGCAATCGGTGCAGCTCCCGGCACTAGGTCGATATGAAATTCAACCTGCCGTGGAGGTGGTAACCCTGGTAGCTCGTCAGGAAATACTCCTGGGTATTCGCGTACTACGGCCACGTCGTCTATGCGTCGCTCCTCGGGTTTCTTATCTACAACATGTACCAAAAATGCTTGGTACCCTTTTCGTAGATATTTACTTGCCTTCATGCATGTAATTGTTTTCACCACACGATTACTCTTTTCTCCTTGAACCATCAACATTTCTCCTGACGGTAAAGGTAACCGTACGATCTTCTCATGACAGATGATCTCTGCGCGGTTCAGTGATAACCAATCCATGCCAACCACTATATCGAAGCTCCCTAGTTCTACCGGTAGTAAGTCTATTTTGAAAGAATGACCTTCTAACGTTAAGGTGCATCCTGGTACTATTTCTCCTGATTCAATCAACTTACCATCTGCTAGCTCTACAGTATATTGGTTATCTAGCTTAAGGGATTCGATCTCTATTAGTGGTCTAAACTCAGTGGACACAAAGCTTAAATCAGCACCAGAATCAAATAACACAGAAGCAAAATGGTTGTTTACAAGAAACGTACCAGTGACTGTGTTAGGATCCTGACGTGCCTCTGGTGCTCCTAACATGAACACGCGTCCACGAGCTGGCTGATTGTTGTTGTTGTTAGCATTGTTGTTGTTGGTTCGGTTGTTGTTGTTACCACGGTTGTTTCCATTGTTGTTGCGGTTACGAGCGTTGTTGGTGTTACGGTTTTGGTTATTGAGTCGAGGGCAACGGTTTCGATAATGCCTCATGTCGCCACATTCAAAACATCCTTGGTTTTGGCGAACAGTGTTTCCCTTAGGGGTAGAGTTTACCTTACAGTTTGGGTTTTGTGACCCCATCCCTTACAACTGTCGCAAAACCAGCATTCACCCTCATGGTGTTTGCTACACTTATCACACTTAGGTTTGTTACCCAAGTATGGTTTTGGTTCCACAATGGTGGCAGCGTAAGACTTAGGATTTCCAGATCCTTTCTTGTTGAGTTGACCCTGACGGTCATTCCACTTACGCTTCTTACTTCCAGAACTACCAGCTTCAGCACTGCTCGGCTCAACCTTAACCGACACAATTTTCTTGGTCAGTGTCCCCATTCTAACTGCTTCATCAGTCAAACTCTGCGCTAAAGTAACAGCGCTCCTGAAAGTGTCAGGTTTGGAGGACGTAACTAAACTCCTGATCTGTGGTGCCAGTCCATACACATAGCGTTCAATACGCTTATACTCAGGTGTTACCATATGTGGCACAAGACGAGCTAGTTCTTGGAACCTAGTTGTGTAACCAGTGATATCAGCACCAATCATAGCAATGTTCCACAGCTCAGTCTCAATTTTCTGCATCTCACTGCGAGGGCAGAATTCTTCCATCATCATACGCTTCAATGTTTCCCATGTCATAGAATAAGCAGCTGGTCGTCCCATCGACTGAACTTGACTGTTCCACCAAGTCAAAGCTTTATCAGCTAGTGTGCAGGCAACATACTTCACTGCAGTGTCTGGTAGACAATCACTGATGTCCAACACAGAATCCATCTTTTCTATCCAGTGTATAATACCAATAGCACCTTCAGTGCCACAGAAAGAAGGTGGTTTACACGCCTGAAATGTCTTATATGAACACCCTCGGCGAGTATTCACAACAGTCTCAGCATTAACAGGGGTCGATCCACTGTTATGAATCCCATTCTCACGGTTTCGACTTGCCTCATACTCGGCAATACCTTCAGCTATGCGTCTAGCTATCAACTGCTCAGTAGTTTCCTCAGTGTTAGGGGGTGGAATGGTTTCAGATGTAGGAGGTACAGTTGTCTTCTGACTGTTCCTAGTAATTCATCGTTTTGGCGGCATAGTTCAGTTCTGCGATGAATAAAATGCAGAAGTCAATGCCAAAATAATGAATGTGATGAACAAGATTTCACATTGTCTATCCAATGAATAGTATGGAGAATTTGAGAGAATAATGTTTGACATTGTATATCGCACGACTTTGAAACACCCATATGTACTTTGTACAATATAATCACGTTGGCCAGGCGTCATTATATAATGCCAAATACATATTTCTTTTCATCATCGATCAAGCGCAAACAATGTTTTAGGGAATTCAAGATAAAATCAATAATTCAAAGTGTAGTAGGTTTTCAAAGTTTGCAAGAAATGGCTTCAACAATTATTACGTGATAACTTTTCTATCACCTGTATATAGAGATGAATATAATTCGTACGAAATTTCGAATCGAACCTAAGTTATATTATACATTAACTAGAACGTTCTTACATCGTTTCATTGCAAAACTTGATGATATCTTCTATATCCATCAAGAGTGGTTTCCAATACAACACGAGTTGTTACAGTACTAATTAAACTAAACTTAGCTATACCTAGATCTTAACAAAATAGTTATATTCCTATGACAGTTCTTCCTCAGTTCATTATTAAGCTATCTTTAGCTATGTTCTCTGTCGTAGTACAGTTCTTTTCCTTTCACTCCTGATTCGGATTGGGAGAGAAGTAGCGTGTTTCCAGCATAGTCTTATATCGCAGAGTCGTATGACAGATCACCTCATTCTCAGTTGAGCACTTGCTCAGACGTTTAATCCAAGTCTTGACTCTCTTCTTGCGATCACTAGCTACTTCCTTCCAGAAGCGAATTCTATCCCTAACTCGGACAGACATAGGCCTCCTTAGAATTCTCAACTCAGTTTCATAGTTCTTGCATTTAGATGCAAGTTCCCAGTTTTGACCATCTAGCTCTTCAACTTGGTCTCTAACTCTCTCATATTTCTCTATGTCAATCAATCCAAAGTGGTGGTTCTCAATCTCTTCTTCCACCAGTTCCACTATCGGAATTGTTTCAGTATCGACATATACATATTGTATCTGCTCGTCGATGGTTATGTCATCATCTGATGAATATTCACTTATGACAGGTTCTGCCATTTTTCCAGTTTCAAGAGATCTATAGGTTACAAAGACATATTTCAGTATCCACAGTTATGTAGTCTATAATGTCAATATATAATCCAATCACAACGCACAGTAACATAAACAATAATAATAAACCAAATACATATGTCATATCATATAACTGGTCATAGTTAGTTCACAAGTTTTTTTTTTTTTTTTTTTTTTTTTTTTTTTTTTTTTTTTTTTTTTTTTACAAAACAGGATGGATCTATCCTAGATATCCATCGATCCAAAGACTAATCAAAGCATGACGGGTCTGTCTACACACCGTCGATCCGAATGATTTACAAAACATGACAGGTCTGTCTATACCCGTCGAACCAATGTTCCAAGTCTAATACATAGTATATATACAATCCTAAGTAGGCACATCTCGCCATACATAGGTCTAACGGAAGTACGGTAGAAACGATCCCACGGCTGTCCTTAACACAGCCATCACCACACAAACACCAACCACAAGTCCTGCAATCCTAACATGTCTCTCAAGTGTCCTCACACGAGCACGTGCGGACTCAGCTATCTCCTGGGCAGTAAACACATGGTTCAACAAAAAGTGATGATGCTCATGCATACCAGCCATGTCCCCATACAGACGAGAGATCTCATCCTGTACCTGTCCAAGGTGAGAACCCCTGCTAGAAGTAATACAGAACAATGTACGCATAACAGCAACTAATGTAGGGAGAGTCTGCTCTATCGGCTCTCCAGTGGTAAACAGTGGTGCTGGGGGTCGTGAGGACTCTCCTGTCTCAAAGGTGGAGGGAAAACCCTCTAATGACCTCCAGTGCCTCAACATAGGAGTCATCCACTCTAGATGAGCAAACCTGGGTGCCCTCTGTGGAGACTCAACAGACTCGTCCGCTGGTGCTAACGGACCTATAGGAAAATCTCGGACACACATCCTCGGTGTCCTCCTATATACAGGCCTGCGAGAAGTCTCACCGGCCTGATGGTGAATACCTGTAGTGATAGGGGTAACCTCATGTGCTGTCGGTGGTGGCGCGATGTAAGCGTCACTAGTGTCGTCTGACATGTCTCTCAAATGAACAGATGACTCATCCCCTACAGTGATCGCGGGACCCTCAAAAGGAGCCTCAGTCGGCTCTTCGTCCGAAGCATAAACATGGTAAACTGATTGACTAGACATACTGTGACAAAGGAAATTGTGTGTGACGTGTCAGTCGTATGTTAGATGTATGCAAACGTATGTATGTATGAATGCATGAATGTTCTAGCCAAGGCTATAGTCTAGGTCTCTAAGGTTTTCAGTCACCTAAAGACTTCTAGTTCGCTATAACCAATGGCTCTGATACCAAGTCTGTCACACCCCCAAAATCGGTAATTGTGTTTATTTAATGTTTAGCGGAAGCAAGTTAAGATTTAGCGGAAGCATCTTGTTTAAACAGTTTAACAGCGGGGTGATGACGTATCAATTGTACATTCATCGTATCAGAGCATATGATCATACAGAACATAATATTTTAAGGATGCCAGTTAAATAGTTATTACAAAAGTAGTACGACTGTGTAAGTCGTACAGTAGTAATAAAGTTTAAAACATTTAAGTTTTACAATACATATGTTAAAATAAGATTTCATGAGTATAACTGCAATGTCTGCAGTAATACAGAGGAAATCCTCAAAAGCTGTCCCATAAGGTATGGCATCCTAAGTAGTCCAGGGTTGTCATCCTGAATGCATGCGATCCTTACTTACATGGCTAATTTCCTGTAAAACATAGAAAGAAAGTCGTCAACAAATATGTTGAGTGAATTCACAGGTTTTGTATAAATATGTGGTATGTTAAACCATTTATGTTTAAATTATTGAAATGTTATTCAATAAATAAAGGTTTGCAGGTTTTGCAAATCATAAGATGATAGGGATAGTTACCCTAAAATATAGTTTTATGTGGGTTGTTACCCAAATCATATATCTGGTTGTTTACCAGAATATAAATATAATCAGTACGTATACTGAAATAAAGCAGTTGTAGGATTTGTTCATCCTAAATAATAATTGTGGGAATGCTTAGACTTATAATCCCCTGAAAGGTGAGCTAAACCTCGCAGGTTAAAGTAACGCGACCTAACCCTATAACCAAACCACAACCAAAACTTATGTTTCTTGCCTGAAGGACAGTTAAGTATACGCTCCATCCACAGGAGGGTCGTCACGGCAATAGTACTATTCGTATACTCAGTGGCTAGAGTCACCTAGCTAATGGTTATAGTCTGCATGACATAAGGTCTTTCATGCACACATTTCAAGTCTGGGTCCGTACTAGGATCTGTTGTCTAATTCCCAAAACAGTTGTGAAATAATATTTCATATCAAACAGTTGTATAAAGCAATTTAAAGCATTTATATAATTTGCTGCATATGTTTGCATGCAGTTTCTATGTTTACACCCCTATGTTTAAAACAGAAAACATTTGTAAAGTAGGGGCTGTGAACTCACTGTAGTTTTGCTCGGTATGAAAGCTAGCAGCCAAACAGATAATTGCCCAAGGTATGTTAACCTATATACAATAAATATATTAACATAAGTACGTTTGATTTGTTTTAAATCACTTATGTTAACAGTTTGTTTGTTAGAAGAAATGGTTGATTTCTTTATCATGTAAGTCGTTGTATTTGTAGGTGGCATTGAGTAGAAATATTGTTATTATTTCTTTCATCGTATACTTGGTTAAGTATATGAATCAATATGTAATTGTCTAGTTTAACGGAAGGTCGTTTTGTTTCCATTTGTACATATGCTTTGTATATAGTTGTTCGTATAATTTGAACGTTAATCAAATATCATTGTTTGTACATATATTTGTTTTATATATGTATTCGTATGTAAATATACTTGTTGTATATTATTAAGTTGTACGTTTGTTAAACGTGAACTTCATTGTGTATATATATATTTGTGAATATATATTTTTAATTGTCATATGTATATATGTTAAATAAATACATTGTTTATGTATATCAAAGTATATATAAGTTTTCATTTGTTTAAGAAAACGTATACGTTTGTGTCAATAACGTGTGTCCTCGTATATATTTATATATAATGTAATACGTTGTTTACGTATTTAAAAACGTTATAAGTTTTATTTGTTATAAAACTCGATAATGTATTTATTTTGTTTATAAAATAAATATTATTTGTTTTTAATATCGACACGTTTGTTTAATAAGTTTAAGTGTCCCGATAATGTAATCGTTTTCACAAAACGTATATTTTACAAAGTCCATATTCATATGTACGTATATATATATATATCGTTCGTTTGTACGAGTTTAAATAAGTCCAAAGTTCATGTCTCGGATATATCTCATTAATGTTTTATTAATAGTTTATAATGTCTCGTGAATGTATCGTATAATTGGAATCGTTAACGGAAACGTTTATGTTTTAAAAATAAAAGTCAAAGTTGTTGACCAGGTGTGGGAATCCGCCGGATTCCCTTGAATCCGCCGGATTCAAGTCAAAGTTCGGAATACGCCGGATTCGGGTGAATCCGCCGTATTCATCGTGGTTTTCATGTGGTTTCGTTTTAGGTTCGGGAATACGCCGTATTTAACTGAATACGCCGTATTCAATCCAGTTCGGGGGGAATCCGCCGTATTCAATCGAATACGCCGGATTCGTTTGTGTTCATCAGATAGTTCGTGTGAAGGTTCGGGAATACGCCGTATTCAACGGAATACGCCGTATTCGACTTGTTTAGAAACGGGAATCCGCCGTATTCCCGTGAATACGCCGGATTCGTTTGGTTTTCGGTTGGGAATACGCCGGATTCAAAGGAATCCGCCGTATTCGTGGCTCGTTCCAGACCCCTGTTCGCGACTGTACACATATATACACGGTTTTATTTGGCTCAAATCCTTTACACTATGTTACCAAATGTTTCTAACAAGTTTATATGTCGTTTTTATAAGTTATTACTCCATTTTAACAAGTTTTTATATAACGATTTTGGTTTTGTAGTTTTGGGTTTTATAAACCATTTTCATGAATCATCAAGTAATCATCAAGCATATATGTTATATGTATAGATTATGATGTTTAAACAAGTTATATAACGAAATTTAAGTATGAAAGTTGAAGGAAAGAAAATTCCATACAATGAGGAAGATGATGAAAATGATAGACGATGATGATGATCGATGATGATGATAATGGAGATGATATGTTCCTGGTTATGCTTCTGCTTGTTGTTGCCTCTGATCTTGTTACTACCTTTGTGTTTTCTTAGTGAAGTAGAGAAAGAGGTTGATGATGATAATTTGATGAAGTTGAAATGATCAGGAAAAAGAATGGGAGGGAGTAATAAAAATCAAACGAGTATGGAGAGCACCAGATATGGTCTGCTCAATTATTTGAGTTAGGTGCCAACTTTTGGCACCTCAATTTCGAGTACGGGTATAATTTTAGCAATATAAAAATAAACATTTTACATTTTTATTTTGTAGATGTTCTACTGGTTCGTAATTTATGATTAGAATAATGATATTATCATTATTTCAAGATGATGTACATTTTTGTACATTTTACTGCGCGTAACTATTTGAGCGTAAAATTTCAGTTGAGTTTGGATTTCATATTTTGAGGTAATGTTCAAAATACTTTACAACGTGTTAGAAAAATAACACTTTTCATATTTGGACCTCTTATGTACGTTTTAGAATTGTTTCTGTTCGTTTATAATACGTTTTATGTTAAACGTATATTTAGACCTTTATATCTATATGTTATAGATATATAAATACTCGTAATTAATAATTACATTATTAATTATTTTTGTATCACGAAACTTTTGTCATTTATTTTTGGTCGGGTTCGTTCCGATATATTTGTACGTAACTTTTAATACTTACGTATTATGTATTACTTTTTGTTTAAAAGTACCGGGCTTGCTAGACTTACATCACATCAAGAAATTTTGTTAAAACTTAATCAGGAAATTAGCGTAAGAATGCACATGCTTAAATGTTAATTAATACCTAATTTGGAGAGTTGTCACAGACGTCGCACCCAACGTCGCAGAAATCAGAATTTTTAAAGAGATTTTCACTAAAACTATGTAGAAAATGTGCATTTTTCCCTCCGAGCTGACTCGGCAGCTCGACCCCGACCAGGGGCTCTGCCCCTTGGACCCCGCCAAGGGGTTGCCACCCCTTGGAACCCCGCAACCAGGGGCGCTGCCCCCGGACCCCCGTCGTTTCAGTACAAAATGTTTCAAACGAAATGATAATACTTTGACTATTACTAATACAAACCGTCACCAATGGGCCAACCATGTTTTCTGAAAACAAACGATAACGAACCAACTTTGGACATGACGAGTTGTGTAGACAACTAGCCTAGATGGTCTTGCGAGACATCTACTTACTTAACTTTATACGTTTAGGCATTTAAAGGTTACGGGTTCGGAGAACCTACATACTACCTACCATTTGCTACTGCTTACTACTCGACTCAGGTGAGTCTTACGGCCCCACTTTTACTGTTTTATCTTATTGGGGGAGATACATGCTACTCATTTTTCCTGAACACAAGTACTAAACTGATTTCTATACCAAACGGAATTGCATGAGTTATTCACTACTTACTGAAGTCTCTCCATCATATATCGTTAGTTATGGACTTAAGCGCGAACAGTAGTTAATGGATCCATTAGGGAAATGACCCTCCCTGCCCGGGGTAGTAGCGCTACCACGTACTGATTTACACGTAGAAACGGGTGACTATTATTTCGTTACTTATGCTTGCTCAATTACGAGCATGTCACGGGAGCAACTGATTATTTACGGGTTAAGCTTCGATTATGAGCCTCATGGCAACGGTATAACTTAATTACTTTACTTTTGCTGGATTTGCAAATACTTGATATACGCCTGCGGGCACTACTGATGAAATCTTGTGTTCAAACTGATTATTTACTGATAAACCTGTGAGATTCACCAACCTTTTGGTTGACCATTTTTAGCATGTATTCTCAGGTACACTTACGGAGTAGGATCACTCCAGGATCACTAGCTAGAGTCGCATGATTTCCAAACTGCATTTAACGGAGATTCTTTGGCATTATCTTTTGTAGCTATGGTTATGTAATAGAATCTCCCGCCACATACGCGGACTCTAGGCTTACATATTTTTGTAAAGAAAACTATATGTTTTCAAACGATTAATTTATGGAATGTAACTATTTTACAAAACGTCTCATTTAGAGGTCGTTTGTTGTATATCTTGTGCTTTGTATATTGATTAGTAACACCCAAGTATGCTTCCGCAAATCACTAAATTTGGGGGTGTTACAGATTGGTATCAGAGCCTAAGGTTATAGTGAACTAGGTTGCATTTAGTGGGCCTAGACTATGACCGTTAGGCAGTATTCTTTTATTAGACATGACTGGTTCAGGAATTACAGCATACGACTTTAATTTAACATAGCCTGATCAACTATGTACAATTAAGGAAAGATAATGTAAGGTCTGAAATAATTATGTTGAACGGGGATACGTTAGTTGACTCTGACCACGAGAGAACCGGACCATTACTTGATACGTGCTAGACACTAGGCTGAATATTATATACTTACATATATTCGCCTCGTCTTACTTACACTCTGCCACAGGAATGGCAAACACACCACCTAATCCGTCACACTCTCACTCACATGGGTCACAAAACCCACGAGTAGCCAGGAGGAACATGAGGTCATCTCGAACCAGCCCCTATCCTGCTCATAACTCTCAAAACCCGGCACATCTCACGATGCCGGTATTGACTACCCAATTCCGCCGTCAGGAACAAAGGCTCGAAAGTCTTGAACGGGAACAACACCGAATGACCTACTTGCTTCGCCGAGCACTTGATCACATATCCCAACTACAGCGAGAACAAGAGGATACCAACCTCTCTGTAAGCATAATTCAGGATTCCATGACCGCCGAATTAGGTGCGGAAGAACTTGTAAGAAACCGACTAGAGGAATGTGAACAACGTTCACAGGAGACTGAGGATCACTCTCGAGCACTAACACAACGACTGGCCTTGGTGGAAGACAACGCCAGGCAAACCAACAGACTAGCAGAAACCGTGGACCGCCTTGTCACGCTGATGGAGCAAATTAATCTACAGGAAGACTAGTGTAGTCTTTGTCCTGTAATCTATCTCGTAATCTTTTGACTATCTAGCGCTACTCTATAAACTAGTCGGATGTAACAATTCCCGACACCTTTTGTAATATCTCTGTAGGATGTAACCTTTGAACTCGCATTATCCATCAAATATTCCTTGTTATTTCAACTCATATAAATTGTCATTTTCCATATGATGTTATGTATTACTGCTTTTATACATGTACATCTGTGACAATTACAAGTTCCTACAAAATCTTATGTATTTTCATTTCTTTTATTGAAGAATCATGCCGCCAAAGACAAGACCATACACAGATGCCCAGATTACCTCCCTTATAACCCAGGCTGTTACTGAAGCCTTGGCTCGGAATACTCCACCAAGTTCCACGAGGAACAGCGATGCCGCTGAAACCCCTGCTGCTAAACCTTGTTCTTACAAGGACATCCAGAACTGCAAACCCCTAAACTTTGCAGGTACTGAGGGAGCTATCGGTCTAGTACGCTGGATCGAGAAAGTTGAGTCTGTATTTCTGATCTGCAACTGTGCGGAGGGAGACAAAGTTAAGTTCTCCGTTAGTACTTTTACTGACACCGCACTCACCTGGTGGAACAAATATGCCCAGACTGTGGGTGTTGCTAATGCTTACAAACTCCCGTGGGAGGAGTTGAAGAAGATGTTGAGGGGCGAGTATTGCCCCAGGGATGAATTGAAACAACTAGAAGTGGAATTCTGGAACCACAAGATGCAGGGTGATGACATCACCGGATACACCAACCGTTTCCACCAACTGGCACTTCTGTGCCCAACCATGGTGGATCCTGAGTACAAGAGGATCGAGAAATTTGTTGATGGTCTCCCTGAGAGACTACAGGACCTGGTGACTTCATCCAAACCAGGTACTATTCAGAGCGCCATCCGTATGGCCCATGAACTAACGGCAAATTCTGTCCGCCGTGGCACAACTTCAACCCCATCTGCAAACAACAAACGCAAGTGGGAAGGAAACCCCAACTCATCCAACCAAACCTCCAACAAAAAGCCTGAGTACATTAAGGCTTATTCATCCGGAACCTCGGAGAAGAAAGGGTACAGCGGGAGCAGACCCTACTGTCCCAAATGCAACCGCCACCATGACGGTTCTTGCCCTTGCTCCAACTGCAAACGGTTCGGGCATCTAGCCAAGGATTGCCGAACGAACATTCCTACCCCCAACACCAATGCACCAAAGGCCTGTTTTGGGTGCGGAAATACAGGGCATTTCAAGAAAGATTGCCCAAAGCTGAAAAACAACAACAACAACCCTGCTCGCGGCAGATCATTCGTTATCAAGGCTGGGGAAGCCAGACAAGACCCGAACGTCGTGACGGGTACGTTCCTTCTCAACGACCTTACTGCTTCTGTGTTATTTGATACCGGTGCCGATAGAAGCTTCATTTCTGAGAAATTTAGCCCTTTACTTGATATTACTCCCACTGCCTTTGATGCTAAATACATTGTAGAATTAGCTAACGGCAAACTGATTGAGACTGATAGCATCATACACAACTGTACACTTAACCTCACGAACGAAACGTTTCCCATTGATTTAATCCCTGTCGAGATCGGCAGCTTCGATATTATTGTCGGTATGGATTGGTTATCCAAGCACCGAGCTGAAATCATCTGTCATGACAAACTCGTTCGCATACCTTTTGTCTCCGGTGGAACCCTAGTCCTACAAGGGGAGACCGGCAGACGGAATCTGAATATTGTCTCCTGTCTGAAAACCAGAAAATATCTACGAAAAGGGTATCAAGCCATCCTCGCACATGTAACGGAGAAGAAGTCGGAGGAGAAGCGACTTGAGGATGTTCCAATCGTGCGGGATTTCCCGGAAGTCTTTCCTGAAGACTTGCCCGGACTTCCGCCACCTAGACAAATCGAATTTCAAATCGAACTTGTGCCAGGAGCTGCACCCGTGGCACGAGCCCCTTACCGTTTAGCACCATCCGAAATGCAGGAGTTGTGTAACCAACTACAGGAACTCCTGGACAGAGGATTCATTCGACCAAGTTCCTCGCCTTGGGGAGCTCCAGTCTTATTCGTGAAAAAGAAAGATGGATCTTTCCGCATGTGTATCGACTATCGAGAGCTGAATAAGCTAACCATAAAGAATCGGTACCCACTTCCTAGAATCGATGACCTATTTGACCAACTCCAGGGATCGAGTGTTTACTCAAAGATTGATCTACGGTCGGGTTATCATCAACTCCGAGTCCGTGACAATGATATCCCAAAGACAGCTTTCCGAACTCGTTATGGGCATTACGAATTCCAAGTGATGCCATTCGGTTTAACCAACGCACCGGACGTATTCATGGACCTTATGAATCGGGTGTGCAAACCATATCTTGACAAATTCGTCATTGTGTTCATCGACGATATTCTGATTTACTCTCGCAACGAGCAGGAACATGCTCAACATCTGAAAACCATTCTAGGACTTCTTAAACACGAAGAGTTATATGCCAAATTCTCTAAGTGTGAGTTCTGGATTCGAACTGTTCAATTTCTAGGGCACGTGATTGACAGCCAAGGAATTCATGTTGATCCCGCCAAGATTGAAGCAATCAAGGGCTGGGAGTCACCGACCACTCCAACTGAAGTGAGACAATTCTTAGGTCTTGCTGGTTATTACCGCCGATTCATCGAAAACTTTTCAAGAATAGCTATTCCCCTAACCACACTGACTCAGAAAGATAAGAAGTTCGATTGGACTGATAAACAAGAGTCAGCTTTCCAGCTATTGAAAAACAAACTTTGCAGCGCACCAATCTTGTCCTTACCCGAGGGCACCGACGATTTCGTGGTTTACTGCGACGCCTCACACCAAGGACTTGGTTGTGTGCTAATGCAACGGGAAAAAGTCATTGCCTATGCCTCACGACAACTAAAAATTCACGAGAAAAACTATACGACCCACGACCTCGAGTTAGGTGCTGTGGTCTTCGCATTGAAAATCTGGAGACATTACCTCTACGGTACGAAAAGTACTATCTTTACCGATCACAAAAGTCTCCAACACATATTCGATCAAAAAGATCTAAACATGAGGCAACGTCGCTGGGTTGAGTTACTTAGTGACTATGACTGCGAGATCAAATACCATCCGGGCAAGGCTAACGTAGTTGCCGATGCCTTAAGCCGAAAAGAACGAGTGAAACCTCTTCGAGTCCGAGCACTTTCTATGACAATTCGTAACGAGCTTCCTGCTCAAATCCTTACCGCTCAACTTGAAGCACTCAACGATGAAAACTTGAAAAATGAAGCCTTGCGAGGCTTGGATAAACAATTCGAAATCAAACCCGATGGAACTCGATACTTCTCTAACCGGGTGTGGTTACCCAAATTCGGAAACTTGCGAGATTTGGTGATGGCTGAAGCTCACAAATCTCGATACTCTATACATCCTGGTTCTGACAAGATGTATCACGACGTCAAAGGGTTGTATTGGTGGCCTAACATGAAAGCTGACATCGTCTTGTACGTCAGTAAATGCCTAACCTATTCCAAAGTCAAGGCCGAACACCAAAGACCCTTGGGGTTGCTCCAACAACCTGAAATTCCTCAATGGAAATGGGAACAGATTTCCATGGACTTCATTACCAAACTACCAAAAACTTCGAGTGGTTGCGATACCATTTGTGTGATCGTGGACCGTCTCACGAAATCTGCTCATTTTCTGGCCATCAAGGAAACCGACAAGATGGAGCGTCTGACTCGCATCTACGTCAAAGAAATCATCTCGCGACACGGTGTACCTATCTCGATCATCTCAGATAGGGACAGCCGTTTTACTTCTAACTTTTGGCAATCACTACAGAAATCTCTTGGTACTCGTCTGGATATGAGTACTGCTTATCACCCGCAAACCGATGGCCAAAGCGAGCGAACTATTCAAACACTGGAGGATATGCTACGAGCCTGCGTAGTTGACTTCGGTACTTCTTGGGAAAATCATTTACCGTTGTGCGAGTTCTCGTACAACAACAGTTACCATACCAGCATAAAGGCTGCACCCTTCGAGGCACTTTACGGGCGTAAGTGCCGATCACCTATCTGTTGGACTGAGTTAGGAGATTCCCAACTCACGGGTCCAGATATCATTCAAGAAACTACTGAGAAAATCATCGGTATTCAAAACCGACTGAAAGCCGCACGTGATCGTCAGAAAAGTTATGCTGACGTGAGACGCAAACACCTTGAGTTCCAGGTAGGGGACAAAGTACTTCTCAAAGTGGCACCGTGGAAGGGTGTCATTCGATTCGGAAAGCGAGGCAAACTAAACCCTAGATACATCGGACCATTCGAAATCCTTGAAAGGATTGGCCCAGTGGCATACCGCCTGCAACTTCCTGCTGAACTTAGCAGCGTTCACAACACATTCCACATTTCTAACCTGAAGAAATGTCTGTCTGACGAGACACTGATTATACCGCTCGACGAAATCCAAATCGATGATAAGCTTCATTTCGTCGAGGAACCTATGGAAATCATGGACCGAGAGGTCAAGCAATTGAAACAGAGTCGTATTCCCATCGTAAAAGTCAGGTGGAATTCTAGGCGCGGCCCTGAGTTCACCTGGGAACGGGAAGACCAAATGCGACAGAAATACCCACATCTCTTCCCAGACAACGCACCGTCCGTGCACTCAAGCTAATTTCGGGACGAAATTTCTTTAACAAGGGGAGAATGTAACACATGCTAAATTAGGATAATTATTTATGCCTAATTAATTGTAACTAGTTGTAATTAGTATGTCATAGGACTAATTGCAGACTCTATTTGTATATATATAAGGTGATTTATATATATATGAGTGTACTTACGCGATTTGGATTAATCGTACGAATTAACCGGACGGAGTCCGACACAGTTACTTGGACGTTGGTGACAGAAACTTACCTAAATAATGAGAACGTATTTTATTATATAAAATACACAGCGAACAAACATTATTTATAATATCGCGACGACATTTTAAATAATTTAACGAATACGTATTAAACGCGAGTTAAGAATTTTAATACTTCGACAAATGTTTTTATAATTAATTTCAAGGTATTTCATTAAAATATTCCCGTCACCTTTTAAAAATATAACTGCTTGATTTAACGTTTAAACGACGGAGGAAACGAACACCGAACGTTTAAACCCGAAACTCTCCGTTTTTACTCATTTTTACGTTTTTATGGTTTATATATGCTTAAAATGTCCAAAAATGGGTTGGGTAAAAGATTTGGACCTAACGGAAGTTTTTCGACCGATTTTCCGGCCACCAATCTCCGATCAGACCGCAACGTCGCAGAGACGCTGGGCTATCTGCGACGTAGCTCAAAACGTCGCAATACACCTCACAACGTCGCACATAGCGACGTCGTTACCAACGTCGCATTAAGTGGCCAACGTCGCACTTAGCGACATCGACCCCTACGTCGCGCAAATACTCAACGTCGCATATAGCGACGCCAGCCTTTACGTCGCATTAATTTGCGAATGTCACACTTAGCGACGTCGTACTCAACGTCGCAATCCTTACCTGCGACGTCGCACCCAACGTCGCAGAAATCAGAATTTTTAAAGAGATTTTCACTAAAACTATGTAGAAAATGTGCATTTTTCCCTCCGAGCTGACTCGGCAGCTCGACCCCGACCAGGGGCTCTGCCCCTTGGACCCCGCCAAGGGGTAGCCACCCCTTGGAACCCCGCAACCAGGGGCGCTGCCCCCGGACCCCCGTCGTTTCAGTACAAAATGTTTCAAACGAAATGATAATACTTTGACTATTACTAATACAAACCGTCACCAATGGGCCAACCATGTTTTCTGAAAACAAACGATAACGAACCAACTTTGGACATGACGAGTTGTGTAGACAACTAGCCTAGATGGTCTTGCGAGACATCTACTTACTTAACTTTATACGTTTAGGCATTTAAAGGTTACGGGTTCGGAGAACCTACATACTACCTACCATTTGCTACTGCTTACTACTCGACTCAGGTGAGTCTTACGGCCCCACTTTTACTGTTTTATCTTATTGGGGGAGATACATGCTACTCATTTTTCCTGAACACAAGTACTAAACTGATTTCTATACCAAACGGAATTGCATGAGTTATTCACTACTTACTGAAGTCTCTCCATCATATATCGTTAGTTATGGACTTAAGCGCGAACAGTAGTTAATGGATCCATTAGGGAAATGACCCTCCCTGCCCGGGGTAGTAGCGCTACCACGTACTGATTTACACGTAGAAATGGGTGACTATTATTTCGTTACTTATGCTTGCTCAATTACGAGCATGTCACGGGAGCAACTGATTATTTACGGGTTAAGCTTCGATTATGAGCCTCATGGCAACGGTATAACTTAATTACTTTACTTTTGCTGGATTTGCAAATACTTGATATACGCCTGCGGGCACTACTGATGAAATCTTGTGTTCAAACTGATTATTTACTGATAAACCTGTGAGATTCACCAACCTTTTGGTTGACCATTTTTAGCATGTATTCTCAGGTACACTTACGGAGTAGGATCACTCCAGGATCACTAGCTAGAGTCGCATGATTTCCAAACTGCATTTAACGGAGATTCTTTGGCATTATCTTTTGTAGCTATGGTTATGTAATAGAATCTCCCGCCACATACGCGGACTCTAGGCTTACATATTTTTGTAAATAAAACTATATGTTTTCAAACGATTAATTTATGGAATGTAACTATTTTACAAAACGTCTCATTTAGAGGTCGTTTGCTGTATATCTTGTGCTTTGTATATTGATTAGTAACACCCAAGTATGCTTCCGCAAATCACTAAATTTGGGGGTGTTACAGCTCGTGTGCCATTCGGACGGCACTCTGGATAGTCCCAGGCTTGGAAGAGATGACATTGCCTTGGATGGAATCAGGTAGTCCCCAAATGTATCTTTCGACACGTTTGGATTCAGGGTCCACCATGGATGGACAAAGGAGAGCAAGCTGGTGAAATCTGGTTGTGTAACCAGTAATATCGTTTCCTTGAACTGTGAGGTTCCAGAATTCATGTTCGAGCTGTTGGAGTTGCTCGCGTGGATAGTATTCTTCCCTCAGCAAGTTTTTGAGTTCATCCTAAGACATTTGATAGGCAGCATCAATACCATGGGTTTGGGCGTATGAGTTCCAGAAGGTGAGTGCACCCTCATCTAGAGTGTAGGTAGAGAATTTGACTTTGTTCTCTTCTTGGCAGTTACTTATGCGGAAAACGGACTCCATTTTCTCAATCCATCGCATGAGACCGACGGCTCCTTCGGTTCCTTTGAAATGGAGAGGTTTACAATTCATGAAATCTTTGTCGGTGCAGGGCTTTGGCACAGGTGGGTTGTTGCCTGCCCCTCCATTGTTTCCTTGGTTTGGATTGGGATTGTTTCTGGCAGCTTCTAGGGCTGCTTGAACCCTCTGATTGACGAGTCTTTCGATATCAGCGGAGCTCATTTGACGTTTTGGTGCCATGATTCTAAAAGTAAGAAAATGAGAGGCACGTAAGATGTCGTTGAGTAGGATTTAAGGTCATTGCAGGTGTATAAAGGAAAGTAAAACAGGTGTTTATGAGACGTCGAAATAATTAAGTAAAACAAGGAAACAAATTTCTATAACCACACTGAGGTGCAAGTTCAAAATGATTACAAGGCTTGTGTCCAGAGTAGTTAAAGTCATAAACCGAGTCATAGCAAAGTCGTTGGAATCCATCCAAGTGTTGGAGATATTATTTCGAGTAGGTAGTATGAATAGGATAAGGTCTAGTTCAAGGAGGTCTGCCCTTCTAGTCGTGTGTAGCACGCGCGCTTCATGGGTCTATGATAAAAGTGGGTATGAAGAGTATGAAGTGACGAAGCATCATACGGTTGAAGTTCTTTAAGTGTTCCCGAGCGATTTGGTTGTGAGCGGAAAGAAGAGGGTGAAGTAGGCGTCACTTATTTTGGGTGGCGAATCCTTAGGTGGATTCTCCTCAAGTGAGTCCTATTCGATTATATCGTTACCTGATTCGGTTGGGCGAGCGGTACCGAGGAAGTCTCCTCAGTGGTATATAAGGGTTGAGTCTCGTTTTCTATGTCGAGTGATGTAGTTGTGGGAGTGGTTGCCGTAAAGGGTGGCAAGTAAGTTTAGTGTACGTAAGGTTATACGTATATATACATATATATATACACATAAAAGCCTAGCACATAAGCACATATAAAGGTTGGTCCCGTTTCTAACCTTGGTCAAAGTCTTCTAATGTATTCCTATTCACTATAACCATTTCAGGTCTTGCATCGAATCTCCTTTAATTGTACATAGTTGATCAGGCTATGTTAAATTAAGTTCGAATGATGCAATTGCTGAACCAGTCATACCAAATGAGGAATACTAACCTAATGGTTATAGTCTAGGTCACTAATGCAATCCTAGTTCGCTATAACTTTAGGCTCTGATACCAATCTGTCGCACCCCCAAAACACGTGGCAGCAGAAACATGAGGTTTCATAGGGGCGCAGACCAAATTAAATATCACAACACAACATTAAAGCAAACGACCTCTATATGAGACGTTTGAAAATATTACATACCATAAATTCAAATTGTTTACAACCGTTGTACAAAACATTGGAGTTCGCATAAAATGTGTAGATTACATAACTACAAACTATAGTAAAATGCAATCTAAATCCTTTGAGTTTGAAAACAATGTGACTCGAGCTACGCTATCCATAAGCGTCCTACTGCTGTGGGTTACCTGAGAAATACATACTAAAAAGGTCAACATAAAGTTGGTGAGTTCATAGAGTTGTTTAACAATTGTTTAAATGTTGGTATAAAACCTAAGAGTATGAAACACGAGTTATGAAACACAAGATTTTAACAGTTGTATCATTCAACAATGATAAGTAATTGTATCGTTTAACAAACGATAAGTAAATGTGTTGAGTAAATGTATCGTTAACAAACGATAAATAAATCTGTAGTTGCACGAATGCAAAA
This sequence comes from Helichrysum umbraculigerum, assembly GCA_949592205.1. Lineage (NCBI taxonomy): Eukaryota > Viridiplantae > Streptophyta > Magnoliopsida > Asterales > Asteraceae > Helichrysum > Helichrysum umbraculigerum. The sequence continues at coordinate 8,871,324 of CATIUR010000008.1, forward strand.
ATATGTATACCATTTGCCATGAGCTCATAGTCCGAAGCTTAACAATGTGTGTCGTGCCTCTTTCGAGTACACGATCGTGGGTGCCCCAATGCAAGTGTCTAATCCGGTACACTCGTTATGAACAAATATTAATACGTCCGTTTGACAGGTTAGCGCGACTAACCCGGACGGGGATTGTCAGTCCTAAATAGATCTTTTTACTAATATTCACGCTTTAGCAAAACTAACAAACTATGATGTGTAGGGCCTTTATGGATTAGTGTGTTAACTCTTGCAATCCGTATAGCGTTTGTAACAACCCCAAAATTTGGATCAATTTAAAATTTTCCTAATTACGTGATTATTACTTGTATATAATATGAAATAGGATTATATACGTTATTTACTTATTATATATATATGGATGGAATATATATATATATACGCGTATACGATTCGTACAGATCGTATAAAACAAAAATCGTACAACTTGCGTACATTAATAAAACAACTATTAAATAATGTGAAATTATTTAATTACTTTGATTATTACTTTATATTATGTTTATAATATAACGGAAAACGTACGTTTTAATTAAAACGTCACCGAACTCTCCGAAAACTTGACCAACCGACAAAACGAAACTAAGTTATGTTTTTATAACTTGAAAACTAGTATTTCGATAAAATACTTCAACTTAATAATCGAATATTATTTCGTATTTACAAACGTATATTTAATCGCGTATAAAATCATTTTTTTTTTCGTTTAAACGACCGGGGAAACGAACACCGCACGGAGCGCGTACACGAGGAAACAACATTTGGTGAGATCCACACATGGTGGACCCCACCATGGGCCGGTCAAGGTGAGGGGTGCCAAACCCTCACCCTTTTGAACACTCTCACACTCAAACACAAACACAAACCCACACTCTTTCCCTCTCTCTCTCTCTCTACGGTTTCTCTCTCTCTCTCTCTCTAAAACATCACTCAAAAACACCTAAAAACTACCCTTAAAACACCTCGGGAGGTAGGCTCGGTCTGGAGAAAAGTGATCACGAGAACGAGAGCTACAATCCTATCTTTTCGGATTTTCGTTTCGACAACTTTGTAAGTTTTCCGGCGACCCGAAACTTTTCCGATTATTTTTATTTTGCTAGATTAATGTTTCCCTAACTTAGTAATGTCCAAATATGTAATCTAAACCCGTTTTTGAACACTTTTACGAAAATGTCGATTTTGGTCATTTTAAAGAAAACGACACCACAAACATTAAAAACAACTACCAATAGTTATTATGGACTTATTACAACATGTTAAAGCTAGTATAAAAGTTCTAGACCCAACGGAAACCGGAAAATACGTTTTCGGAAACTAAATTTCCGAACAGACCTCTTGTGTCGCATCGGACCGAAATTTCATGCGACACAACACTATGTCGCATGTTATGTCGCACGTTATGTCGCAATGTATGCGACACAACGCTTATGTCGCATTATATGTCGTACCATCTACGACACAAAGTTTACCTATCGCTTGATTACGACACAACGCCTATGTCGTATCGTTGTGTCGTACCCTTGTCTGCGACACAACCATTGTGTCGCATAAACACTAAATCAGATACAAATCCATACGACACAGACCTTATGTCGCATACGGTCTGCGACACAAGCCTTGTGTCGCAGAAAGCCCAGATCAGAAAACAAAATATACTCTAAGTGTTAGAATCACTTTTCAACTACTAAATCAAATACGATGCTACTTATACCTGAAAATACTATACTTTTGAAAGTATACAACAACACTTGAATACGTACAAGACTATGCTAAACTAACGTGAGACTTCACTCACACACGCACACGAGTTTACACTCGAAATACTTAGGAGATTACACTCCAACGAACTTACACTTGTACATTACACGGGATTGCATCCGATACGAACTTACCAGTTCACTCACTAGTTACGTGCTGGATTACACGTTAACTGATACGATCATACACACGAATACTTACAAGGTTTCACTCGTACCCTTTGGGGTTTAAGCCATTGGAACTTACGCAAATGATACATGTTGTAATACAAACAAACGATAATACGAGTATACTTTACAACTGTACAACTACTATGAATACATAATAATAATGGATGGAATTATTATTATACAACGATAACAAACGGACCGTACAACTTTTATACAAACTACGATTTACAAACGATTTACAAACAAACTAATGGACATTAACTAGTTTGGGAACAACTAGCATGGATACTTTACAAGTATTCCATTTACTTACTAAACCTTATGCGTATTAGGACGCTAAGGGTTGCTAGTTCGGGATACTACTTGCTTACTTACTGCATTGTCTGCCAGACTCAGGTGAGTCTTACAGCCCCTACTTTACTGTTTTTACTCAGGGGTGAGATACATTACTGTTTTACATGAACACACAAAACTTACTTGCTGCCATGATTTACTTACTGTATGAGATTACGAATACGCCAACTGCATGAGTTTACGACTAATCCAATGAAATCCTCCTGAACCATAGTTGTTAGTTATGTGATAAGCGCGAGTTTTAGTATATGGATCCATATGGGACTGACAATCCCCGCCCGGGGTAGCAAGCACTACCACGAACCGTTCCTGTAGAAACGGGCGCTTCTTACTCGTTCCGTATGAATGTTTTGGATTACATTCATGAGGGGGTACCTATATTTACTGTACGTTAAGCTTCAACTATGGTGGCTCATGGCAATTGTATCAAACGGTTAGCATAACCTGCAACCACCCACTTATTAAAACTTAAGTAAACGATGAGCATAACCTGTGATCGTTACTTACTGGATGGCTATGATTTACAAAATACTACTTGTGTGTTCAACTGTTTACTTACTTACAAACCTGTGAGATTCACCAACCTCTTGGTTGACCGTTTTAGTAATGCTTCTCAGGTACACAGCATCAGTAGGGATGCCCAGCAGGATAGGCTTTCTTAGCTCGAGTCGCATGCATTCACAAGCTTGGAGATTTTATTACATTACTTTTGTACTTACTGTTATGTATTAGAATCTCTAGGATTTTACTTGAACTCGAGCTTGTATTTTGAAACTACTTATGTATTAATGTAATAACTTTTCGAACGTCTCATTTAGAGTCGTTCACTGTATCCTTTGTGCTTGTGATTATTGATTAGTAACACCCAAAACATCGCTTCCGTAAACTGTTAAATTTGGGGGTGTTACAGATTGGTATCAGAGCCTAAGGTTATAGTGAACTAGGTTGCATTTAGTGGGCCTAGACTATGACCGTTAGGCAGTATTCCTCATTAGGTATAACTGGTTCAGGAATTACAGCATACAAGTTTAATTTAACATAGCCTGATCAACTATGTACAATTAAATGAAGATGATGTGAGTTCTGAAAGGGGTTATGTTGAACCGGAATGCATTAGCTGACTCTGACCTCGAGAGAACCGGGACTTTTACGTGATTGTGCTAGACACGAACTAGGCGGTTATGTGATATATATATATATATATATATATATACATAGGCCTCTTTCCCCGATACGATACTCTCTCGACTACTATGAAATTAATATTCCTTAACATTTCATCGAACAAACGACGACTCGATTCTCGTCATTCTGTCTTTATTTAACTTTTATGAATTCACGACTACCGGCTTACGTCCGAAGACTTCCACACCGTTATAACCGACAACCATAGTTACTCGAACATCCTTCGATATGAAGATCGAGACCTTGTTTTCATTTGCTATTCCTATCTAATTATACGTTTGTAACATTCTACAATGTACACTACTGTACCGTTAGGTGTAACCTAATAAAACCATTTTCAGCTCAATTTTCGTCAGATTTCAAATTATACAACCGACTTTTACTATCAAAATTTTATAACAAATGTATTTTTATCAAACTTGTTACAAAATTTCTCACAAAAATGTTTTATAAAATTTTCAAAAACTTCAAAACCGTATAAACTTATTTATAGTACACAACTTTAAACAACCTTCAAACTTTGGCATATTTTCTCTAAACTTACTAAAACCATCACAATCATAATTCTTGTTCAAACCTTCACATGTTCTTTATTTATTGTTTCAAGGAACATGCCTCCTCGACGACAAATCACTCTTACTAAAGCCGAAGTAGCGGGTATAATTGCCCGTAGTGTGGCTCAAGCTCTAGCTACCCGGACTTCAGCCCCTGGTAGCGAAGATACCGCTAATACTGGACCACAACCCAAAACCTGCACCTACAAGGACTTCCAAAACTGCAAACCCTTGAGCTTTGCAGGTACTGAAGGAGCGATCGGTCTGATTCGCTGGACCGAGAAAATCGAATCAGTATTCCTCATCTGCAACTGCAAGGAAGAGGATAAAGTTAAGTTCGCCACCAGTACCTTTTCTGACATCGCCCTTACCTGGTGGAACACTTATGCTCAGACTGTGAGCGTTGCTGAGGCTTACAAACTACAGTGGGATGAACTGAAGATTATGCTGAGGGGCGAGTACTGCCCAAGAGATGAGCTGAAACAATTGGAAGTAGAATTCTGGAATCACAAGATGCAGGGTGATGACATCACCGGCTACACCAACCGTTTTCACCAGCTGGCACTCTTGTGCCCATCCATGGTTGATCCTGAGTACAAAAGGATCGAAAAGTACGTTGATGGACTTCCTGAGCGACTTCAAGATCTGGTGACTTCATCTAAACCAGGAACCATTCAGAGCGCCATTCGCATGGCTCATGAACTAACGGCCAATTCTGTCCGCCGTGGCTCGACTTCAACCCCGTCTGCGAATAACAAACGTAAATGGGAAGTAAGTCCCCACTCATCCAACCCGACTTCTGACAAAAAGCTTGCAATTGTCAACGTCAATGACTCAAAGGCTTACAAGGGGAGCAAGCCTTACTGCTCCAAATGTAGCCGCCATCATCACGGCTCCTGTCCCTGCACTAAGTGCAAGAAATTCGGGCACCTGGCCCAAGACTGCCGAACCAACCCCACTGGTACTGATACTTCTGCACCCAAAACCTGCTATGAGTGCAACGGTACCGGGCACTTCAGGAAGGATTGCCCTAATCTGAAACCCCGAACCAACAATACAAGGAGTAGAGCTTATGTAATCAATGCTAGGGAGGATGACCCAAATCCGAGACTCTGTGATTTACTCAACCCGGGTACGCTTATTCTTTGACTACCCGAATCTGTTTTCTCATAAATCTCTCGCTTAATGACTTATGTATAACTGTATTTTATTCTGTGTGTTTTCTTTGATCCTAAGTACACAATAGGATTAGGAAACGACCGACTACTTAAATCCCGACAACACAATTTGCCCTACACTTTAGATACAGTAACCCAAACTCCCTTCCCAATTATCTCACACTGGTTGAGACCGGGGACTCGTATGCTATTCGTTACTTTAAACAGATAAATTAATATAACTTCACTTACTTGAGGCAAATTCTTAAATAGAACACTTATTTCGTAGGAAATGACAACTCACTCCGTCAACAACCCTACACTGCAAAATGAACTGCTCAGTGAGGAACCGAAGATGTTTCCTTACCTCCTCGAACTCGAGTGTGATATAGAACACTCCGCTAAATCAGCAGCAGCACCTGCCCCTCCTGCTGCTCTAACTGCTGCAAAAGCATCAGTTGATGAAACCTTGACTACTGAATCAGTCAACCACCTTAACCAAACTATTGAATCGCTGCAAAAACAACTTACTGAAGCACGGGAAGACATTGATGACCTACGACGAATTGCTTTCCAAAATGACATACGTATGCGTGAGTACGAGCTACGTTTGATAGCTTTAGAAAACCCTACTTCATCCCCAACTTCACAAAGTATTCCTACTGAAGAGGATACCGACACTGACTGTACGTCACCTCCAGCAAAAAGGGTGAAGATTTCTCCCTTCAACTCTGCAGGAAACTACTTGGGAAAGAAACCTTACTGTTCTAAGTGCACTCGGCATCATGAAGGACCGTGTACCTTACCTATCGGTCGATGCAAGTCCTACCCTAAGAATACTAACTCCCCCAAGGCGAAACTCTGCTTCAACTGTGGGAGTGCTGGCCATCTCAAGGCCAAATGCCCACTACCTCCAGGCAACAAAATTTAGGGTACGTTACCACTTAACGATTACTTGATTTCAAACACGGTAGGACCTACCCTACTACTATAGGCTTCTAGTACACATTGTAGCTACCTGACTAGTATCGAACTACCGATTACTACTTCGAACAAATTTCGGGACGAAATTTTATTAACAAGGGGAGAATGTAACAACCCCAAAATTTGGATCAATTTAAAATTTTCCTAATTACGTGATTATTACTTGTATATAATATGAAATAGGATTATATACGTTATTTACTTATTATATATATATGGATGGAATATATATATATATACGCGTATACGATTCGTACAGATCGTATAAAACAAAAATCGTACAACTTGCGTACATTAATAAAACAACTATTAAATAATGTGAAATTATTTAATTACTTTGATTATTACTTTATATTATGTTTATAATATAACGGAAAACGTACGTTTTAATTAAAACGTCACCGAACTCTCCGAAAACTTGACCAACCGACAAAACGAAACTAAGTTATGTTTTTATAACTTGAAAACTAGTATTTCGATAAAATACTTCAACTTAATAATCGAATATTATTTCGTATTTACAAACGTATATTTAATCGCGTATAAAATCATTTTGTTTTCGTTTAAACGACCGGGGAAACGAACACCGCACGGAGCGCGTACACGAGGAAACAACATTTGGTGAGATCCACACATGGTGGACCCCACCATGGGCCGGTCAAGGTGAGGGGTGCCAAACCCTCACCCTTTTGAACACTCTCACACTCAAACACAAACACAAACCCACACTCTTTCCCTCTCTCTCTCTCTCTCTACGGTTTCTCTCTCTCTCTCTCTCTAAAACATCACTCAAAAACACCTAAAAACTACCCTTAAAACACCTCGGGAGCTAGGCTCGGTTTGGAGAAAAGTGATCACGAGAACGAGAGCTACAATCCTATCTTTTCGGATTTTCGTTTCGACAACTTTGTAAGTTTTCCGGCGACCCGAAACTTTTCCGATTATTTTTATTTTGCTAGATTAATGTTTCCCTAACTTAGTAATGTCCAAATATGTAATCTAAACCCGTTTTTGAACACTTTTACGAAAATGTCGGTTTTGGTCATTTTAAAGAAAACGACACCACAAACATTAAAAACAACTACCAATAGTTATTATGGACTTATTACAACATGTTAAAGCTAGTATAAAAGTTCTAGACCCAACGGAAACCGGAAAATATGTTTTCGGAAACTAAATTTCCGAACAGACCTCTTGTGTCGCATCGGACCGAAATTTCATGCGACACAACACTATGTCACATGTTATGTCGCACGTTATGTCGCAATGTATGCGACACAACGCTTATGTCGCATTATATGTCGTACCATCTACGACACAAAGTTTACCTATCGCTTGATTACGACACAACGCCTATGTCGTATCGTTGTGTCGTACCCTTGTCTGCGACACAACCATTGTGTCGCATAAACACTAAATCAGATACAAATCCATACGACACAGACCTTATGTCGCATACGGTCTGCGACACAAGCCTTGTGTCGCAGAAAGCCCAGATCAGAAAACAAAATATACTCTAAGTGTTAGAATCACTTTTCAACTACTAAATCAAATACGATGCTACTTATACCTGAAAATACTATACTTTTGAAAGTATACAACAACACTTGAATACGTACAAGACTATGCTAAACTAACGTGAGACTTCACTCACACACGCACACGAGTTTACACTCGAAATACTTAGGAGATTACACTCCAACGAACTTACACTTGTACATTACACGGGATTGCATCCGATACGAACTTACCAGTTCACTCACTAGTTACGTGCTGGATTACACGTTAACTGATACGATCATACACACGAATACTTACAAGGTTTCACTCGTACCCTTTGGGGTTTAAGCCATTGGAACTTACGCAAATGATACATGTTGTAATACAAACAAACGATAATACGAGTATACTTTACAACTGTACAACTACTATGAATACATAATAATAATGGATGGAATTATTATTATACAACGATAACAAACGGACCGTACAACTTTTATACAAACTACGATTTACAAACGATTTACAAACTTACAAACAAACTAATGGACATTAACTAGTTTGGGAACAACTAGCATGGATACTTTACAAGTATTCCATTTACTTACTAAACCTTATGCGTATTAGGACGCTAAGGGTTGCTAGTTCGGGATACTACTTGCTTACTTACTGCATTGTCTGCCAGACTCAGGTGAGTCTTACAGCCCCTACTTTACTGTTTTTACTCAGGGGTGAGATGCATTACTGTTTTACATGAACACACAAAACTTACTTGCTGCCATGATTTACTTACTGTATGAGATTACGAATACGCCAACTGCATGAGTTTACGACTAATCCAATGAAATCCACCTGAACCATAGTTGTTAGTTATGTGATAAGCGCGAGTTTTAGTATATGGATCCATATGGGACTGACAATCCCCGCCCGGGGTAGCAAGCACTACCACGAACCGTTCCTGTAGAAACGGGCGCTTCTTACTCGTTCCGTATGAATGTTTTGGATTACATTCATGAGGGGGTACCTATATTTACTGTACGTTAAGCTTCAACTATGGTGGCTCATGGCAATTGTATCAAACGGTTAGCATAACCTGCAACCACCCACTTATTAAAACTTAAGTAAACGATGAGCATAACCTGTGATCGTTACTTACTGGATGGCTATGATTTACAAAATACTACTTGTGTGTTCAACTGTTTACTTACTTACAAACCTGTGAGATTCACCAACCTCTTGGTTGACCGTTTTAGTAATGCTTCTCAGGTACACAGCATCAGTAGGGATGCCCAGCAGGATAGGCTTTCTTAGCTCGAGTCGCATGCATTCACAAGCTTGGAGATTTTATTACATTACTTTTGTACTTACTGTTATGTATTAGAATCTCTAGGATTTTACTTGAACTCGAGCTTGTATTTTGAAACTACTTATGTATTAATGTAATAACTTTTCGAACGTCTCATTTAGAGTCGTTCACTGTATCCTTTGTGCTTGTGATTATTGATTAGTAACACCCAAAACATCGCTTCCGTAAACTGTTAAATTTGGGGGTGTTACAGCGTTGTTTATGGTACTTGTGTTCATAAAAGCAGTTGTATAAAGCAAGAGTAATAAGCAGTTGTAGTATGTATTCTCCCCCAAAATAGTTATAAAACAGTAAAAAGAGGGGCTATGAAACTCACCTTAGGTTAGCAAGTAGCAAGCAAATATCAAATAAGCAAGCAAAGTCCAAAGCGCAACCTTCTAACGTCCTAAACGTATAAGGTTGTGTAAGTAGATGTCTTATAAGACCATCTATAGCGATTGTATAAGTGGGGTCAATGTCCACTTAACCCAATCGTGTAGGTGGAGGGTTAATGTCCACCTACAGCTAGTTCATCAACTAGTATGTCCAAATAAGTTGTTCAAGTTCGTTTCTTAAAAACGTGTACGACCTGTTGGTGAAAGTTTGTAATAATAATTCATTTAAACATTATTATCAAGTTTGTTTTGTTGTATGCTATTCAGTAGTACAAATCGTGTGTTGCAAATAGATTATTTTTGCTTGAATAAGCCTTAAACCGTAGGTCAAAGTTGGTCAACTCGTTGGTCAAACCTGGTCAAACCTGGTCAACTGGTCAAACTAGTCAAACTTGGTCAAACTGGTCAAACCTGGTCAAACCGGTTAATGTTGGTCAAACTATGAGTCACTTCTCAATTTATGAGTCACTTATAGAGTCACTTATGATTTATGAGTCACTTATAGAGTCACTTATGATTTATGAGTCACTTATAGAGTCACTTATAGAGTCACTTATGATTTATGAGTCACTTCTCAATTTATATGTCGGTTTCTAATTCGGGAAGCTTTCTAAGTTTAGTTTTTGGTCCAAGTTACTAACTAAGTCACCCAAAACCATTTTTGTTGCCACTTTCCAAAAATAGTAAGTTTTGTCGTTTTTAGCCACCGAGCCGTTTTTGTTGACTTGGTTAAACCTACCCGGTTTGACCCGAAACTTTTACCCAACCCATATATCAGTTTATAGAGTCCAAATAATTTGTCGGTTCGTGTCGGAGTTCATCCAAAGTGTCGGTTTCTAACATGCAACCTAAAAATTCAAGATTTCATATTTTCGACTTTTGTCGGTTTGGTTCGCCATTTAATTTCTACCACTTCTGGTCCAAACTAGGGTCTGAGATTTTTACCAACTGATCATGTATGTATCTAGTCTAACATATAATTTTTACAGCAACCATAGTGTCCATTTACATATTTAAACAAATTTGCGTATGAACCGTACTCATTTTCCGAAAACTTCCAGACCAGGTTCAAAGATCCGGTTATAGCCAAAAATACGTAGAGATCTGGAAAAAGTGTAAAACACGAAAGTTGTAGCTCTTTTCAATACGCAGCTTTTAAAAAGGAATTCGTTTTCTAACTCCTCCTAGAACTCAAGTTATGGTCATTTTCGTAGACTGTGTTTTTCTGGACAGATTACACATGTTCTTGAATAAATTATAAAAACGTATTTTGACATGGTATTTGGACATAATCTTGTTGATAAAGCTATATAACATCTAAATCAGTAGTATGAGAGTAAGAAAGGGTTTCCTTACAAAGAGTTTGATGAAAAGAGGATGAGATGAGAGAGCTTGAAGTCTTGAGCTCCTTATTATTAAGAAAAGTTAAGTATTTTGGTTGGTGGTTGATGGTGGTCTCTTGGTGGTTTATGGTGATTAGTGGTGGTTGAATGATGGTGAAATCCCTGGAAATAGAGAGAGAATTGGAGAGTGTTTTGAGAGAAAATGATGAAGTGAAGTGTGAGAGTTAATGTGCATGTAGGTTGTGTGGTGTAAGGAGATGAGGTGATGTTATGGTTTTGCATGTTCTTTTGTTTGGTTTGGTGGGATGGTGGCCACATGGGCCGGCCTTGGGTGGGTCCCCCACAAGGGTATTTTAGTCATTTCACATTTCCTTTTAATTTGTTACGTTTCACGTTCGTTTACCCGATTGTTTAAACGTTTATTTATACGTTAAACGTTTTATACGCGTTTTTAAGTGACGACTTTTAATTTCAATATTTTCACTTGAAATATTTTATCAAGATGCTTGAAAACATTTATAAAAATGTCTCGTTAATTCGTCGGTCTCGATTTGCGTGCCCGTTTTACGGAGGTTTAATCGCGTAACGTTTTAATTAGACGTTTTTATTAACGATATAATTTGGATAAATTTCCATTAAAGTATTATTTAAAATACTTAATTTGTGTTGTCAAATTCATTATTGACGTTTATTTGGTTGTCGAATTTAATTCGCGCGTTATCGTTGCGTTTGAGACGTTTTAATCAAAAAGTCTATGTTTTTCGAGTATTATTTTAACAAAAATAATAGATAATGATAAATAACTTCTAAAAATAGATTTAAGTTATTTATAGAAATGTTTTCACCAACGTCGTATTTTGTGTCGGAATCCGTCCGATTGTTTTGCGTAATTACAGTTAAACACATAATCACGTAATTGTGTATTCAAATACATATGAAATTACAAATATTTAGCCTAATATAAACTAAATACAAGTAATTTAGAATTTCAAGTAGGTCTAACAATAACCCTAAATCGTCGGGTGTCACATTCTCCCCCTGTTAGAAGAATTTCGTCCCGAAATTAACTTGTTGTCGTGGTCTGTTGGGCATCTAAGAATAGATGTGGATGTTTCAGTCGCATTTGGTCTTCCCGTTCCCAAGTGAATTCAGGACCGCGCCTAGAATTCCACCGGACTTTAACGATGGGAATACGACTATGTTTCAAGCGTTTGACCTCACGGTCCATGATTTCTATCGGCTCCTCGACGAAATGAAGTTTATCATCTATGTGGATTTCGTCGAGTGGGATTACAAGTGTCTCATCAGACAGGCATTTCTTCAGGTTAGAAATGTGGAATGTGTTGTGCACACTACTGAGTTGTGGAGGTAGCTGCAGCCGATATGCCACCGGACCAATTCTTTCAAGAATCTCAAAAGGTCCGATGTACCTAGGGTTTAGTTTACCTCATTTGCCGAAACGAATGACACATTTCCAAGGTGATACTTTTAGAAGTACTTTGTCCCCGACCTGAAATTCGAGGGGTTTGCGTCTCACGTCAGCATAACTATTTTGACGATCACGTGTGGCTTTCAGCCGGTTTTGAATGGTCACGATTGTATCGGTCGTTTCATGGATGATTTCAGGACCAGTGAGTTGGCTATCGTCGATTTCGGTCCAACAAATGGGTGATCGGCACTTTCTCCCATAAATTGCCTCAAAAGGTGCAGCATCAATGCTGGTGTGGTAACTGTTGTTGTAGGAAAACTCACACAAAGGTAGTTGGTTTTCCCATGTGTTTCCGAAGTAAATTACACATGCTCGAAGCATATCTTCAAGAGTTTGAATGGTTCGTTCACTCTGACCGTCGGTTTGCGGATGATAAGCAGTACTCAAATCAAGGCGAGTACCAAGGGTTCGTTGAAGAGTTTGCCAGAATCGAGAGGTGAAGCGGCTATCTTGATCGGAGATGATTGCAATGGGTATGCCGTGACGTGCCACAACCTCTTTGATGTAGATGCGAGCCAATCGCTCCATCTTGTCGGTTTCTTTGATGGCTAGGAAATGGGCAGATTTCGTGAGACGATCAACGATCACCCAAATGGTATCGCAACCACTCGGTGTTTTCGGTAGTTTGGTGATGAAGTCCATGGTTATGTTTTCCAATTTCCATTGAGGTATTTCGGGTTGTTGCAGCAACCCGGAGGGTTTCTGGTATTCGGCCTTAACCTTGGCGCAGGTTAAACATTTGCTAACATAAGTGGCGATGTCAGCTTTCATGTTGGGCCACCAATACCATTGTTTGATGTCATGATACATTTTGTCGGAACCAGGATGTATGGAGTATCGAGATTTGTGAGATTCATCCATCACCAAATCTCGTAGGTTTCCAAAGTTTGGTAACCAGATTCGGTTAGAGAAGTATCGAGTTCCGTCGGGTTTGATTTCGAATTGTTTTTCCATGCCTCGCAAGGCCTCATTTTTGATGTTTTTCTCGTTGAGTGCTTCGAGTTGAGTGGAATGAATTTGAGAAATAAGATCGTTGTGGATGGTTAAACCAAGGGCTCGAACTCGAAGGGGTTTCACTCGTTCTTTTCGGCTTAGGGCATCGGCAACAACGTTAGCCTTACCCGGGTGGTATCGAATTTCACAGTCGTAGTCACTAAGTAAGTCGACCCAATGACGTTGTCTCATGTTTAGGTCCTTCTGATAAAAAATATGTTGAAGCCTTTTGTGGTCAGTGAAGATAGTACATTTTGTACCATACAGGTAGTGTCTCCAGATTTTGAGTGCAAAAACTACGGCTCCCAATTCGAGGTCATGGGTGGTGTAGTTCTTTTCGTGGATTTTAGTTGTCGTGAGGCGTAGGCGATGACTTTTTCACGTTGCATTAATACACAACCTAGTCCTTGATGTGAGGCGTCGCAGTAAACTACGAAATCATCAGTGCCTTCGGGTAAGGACAGGATTGGTGCACTGCAGAGTTTCTGTTTAAGGAGTTGAAAAGCTGACTCCTGTTTGTCGGCCCAATCGAATTTCTTATCTTTCTGAGTCAGGGAGGTTAATGGTTGAGCGATTCGGGAAAAGTTCTCAATGAATTGCCGGTAATACCCAGCGAGACCTAAGAATTGTCGTACCTCGGTTGGAGTAGTTGGTGCTTTCCAGCACCTGATGGCCTCAATCTTGGCTGGATCAACATGTATCCCTTGACTGTTAACAACATGCCCTAGGAACTGTACTGTTCACATCCAGAACTCACACTTGGAGAACTTGGCGTATAACTCCTCGTGTCTGAGTAATTCCAATATAGTTTTCAAGGGTTGGCCATGTTCGGTTTCGTTGCGAGAGTATATCAAGATGTCGTCGATGAACACGATGACAAACTTATCTAGATAGGGTTTGCACACCCGATTCATAAGGTCCATGAATACAGCCGGTGTGTTGGTTAAGCCAAAAGGCATCACTTGGAATTCGTAATGCCCGTAGCGGGTTCGAAAGGCGGTTTTTGGGATATCGGCTTCTCGAATGCGAAGTTGGTGATAACCAGACCGAAGGTCGATCTTTGAATAGAAGCTCGAACCTTGAAGTTGGTCAAATAGGTCATCGATTCTAGGAAGTGTGTATCAGTTTTTGATGGTAAGCTTGTTTAGTTCAAGGTAATCGATACACATTCGGAAGGATCCGTCCTTCTTTTTAATGAATAGGACCGGAGCTCCCCAGGGTGAGGAACTTGGCAGAATAAATCCCTTGTCCAAGAGTTCCTGCAACTGGGTGGACAACTCCTGCAACTCGGATGGGGCTAATCTGTATGGGGCTCGTGCCACGGGTGCAGCACCGGGCACAAGGTCGATTTGGAATTCGACTTGTCTAGGCGGGGGAAGGCCTGGCAAGTCTTCGGGAAAGACTTCTGGAAAGTCTTGGACGATAGGCACATCCTCAAGTCGCTTTTCAGCAGACTTCTTTTCGGTTACATGGGCAAGGATTGCCGGGTACCCTTTCCTCAGGTACTTCTGGGTTTTCATACAAGAGATGATGTTCAGGTTTCGCCTACCAGTCTCCCCCTGTATGATCAAGGTTCCACCGGTAGCGAGAGGTATACGCACAATCTTTTCGTAACAGACAATTTCAGCATGATGCTTGGACAACCAGTCCATGCCTACGATGACATCGAAGCTCCCGATTTCAACAGGGATAAGGTTTATGGGAAACAATTCATTGGCGAGGTTTAAAGTGCAATTAGGTATCACACTATCGGCCTAGATCAGTTTGCTGTTAGCTAACTCTACAGTGTACTTAGCATCTAGGGCAATGGGTGTTATGTTGAGAAGTGAAGTAAATTCATCAGATATGAAGCTTTTGTCAGCTCCGGAATCAAACAAAACAGTAATAGTTAAATCGTTGAGGAGAAACATACCGGTTACCACATTGGGATCCTGGCGGGCTTCTCCTGCGTTGATGACAAAAGCGCGATCGCGGGGGTTGTTGTTATTGTTGTTTCTGTTGGCGTTGTTGTTGCGCTTCGGGTAGGTGTTTCTAAAATGCCCAGTGTTTCCGCACATGAAACATGCCTTCGGTGCGTTGGGTTGGTTGATCTGGTTGACATTGGTGGGTGGAGTTCGACAATCTTTGGTTAGATGCCCGTAGCGTTTGCAGTTACCACAAGGGTTACCACACGGACCATCGTGGTGTCGATTGCATGTGGAACAATAAGGCTTCTTTCCGATGTAAGTTTTCTTATCTCCAGATCCTGAACCAGAAGTGTAAGCCTTTACAGTCTAGGCCTTTTTGTTGGTTTGCTGCTGTTGGTTGCTGTTGTTCCCAGACCATTTTCTTTTGTTGTCCCCTGTGGTTTTCACGGTGGGTGCCCCACGGCGGACAATTTGAGCCATCAGCTCGTGTGCCATTCGGACGGCACTCTGGATAGTCCCAGGCTTGGAAGAGATGACATTGCCTTGGATGGAATCAGGTAGTCCCCAAATGTATCTTTCGATACGTTTGGATTCAGGGTCCACCATGGATGGACAAAGGAGAGCAAGCTGGTGAAATCTAGTTGTGTAACCAGTAATATCGTTTCCTTGAACTGTGAGGTTCCAGAATTCATGTTCGAGCTGTTGGAGTTGCTCGCGTGGACAGTATTCTTCCCTCAGCAAGTTTTTGAGTTCATCCTAAGACATTTGATAGGCAGCATCAATACCATGGGTTTGGGCGTATGAGTTCCAGAAGGTGAGTGCACCCTCATCTAGAGTGTAGGTAGAGAATTTGACTTTGTTCTCTTCTTGGCAGTTACTTATGCGGAAAACGGACTCCATTTTCTCAATCCATCGCATGAGACCGACGGCTCCTTCGGTTCCTTTGAAATGGAGAGGTTTACAATTCATGAAATCTTTGTGGGTGCAGGGCTTTGGCACAGGTGGGTTGTTGCCTGCCCCTCCAGGGTTTCCTTGGTTTGGATTGGGATTGTTTCTGGCAGCTTCTAGGGCTGCTTGAACCCTCTGATTGACGAGTCTTTCGATATCAGCGGAGCTCATTTGACGTTTTGGTGCCATGATTCTAAAAGTAAGAAAATGAGAGGCACATAAGATGTCGTTGAGTAGGATTTAAGGTCATTGCTGGTGTATAAAGGAAAGTAAAACAGGTGTTTATGAGACGTCGAAATAATTAAGTAAAACAAGGAAACAAATTTCTATAACCACACTGAGGTGCAAGTTCAAAATGATTACAAGGCTTGTGTCCAGAGTAGTTAAAGTCATAAACCGAGTCATAGCTAAGTCGTTGGAATCCATCCAAGTGTTGGAGATATTATTTCGAGTAGGTAGTATGAATAGGATAAGGTCTAGTTCAAGGAGGTCTGCCCTTCTAGTCGTGTGTAGCACGCGCGCTTCATGGGTCTATGATAAATGTGGGTATGAAGAGTATGAAGTGACGAAGCATCATACGGTTGAAGTTCTTTAAGTGTTCCCGAGCGATTTGGTTGTGAGCGGAAAGAAGAGGGTGAAGTAGGCGTCACTTATTTTGGGTGGCGAATCCTTAGGTGGATTCTCCTCAAGTGAGTCCTATTCGATTATATCGTTACCTGATTCGGTTGGGCGAGCGGTACCGAGGAAGTCTCCTCAGTGGTATATAAGGGTTGAGTCTCGTTTTCTATGTCGAGTGACGTAGTTGTGGGAGTGGTTGCCGTAAAGGGTGGCAAGTAAGTTTAGTGTACGTAAGGTTATACGTATATATACATATATATATACACATAAAAGCCTAGCACATAAGCACATATAAAGGTTGGTCCCGTTTCTAACCTTGGTCAAAGTCTTCTAATGTATTCCTATTCACTATAACCATTTCAGGTCTTGCATCGAATCTCCTTTAATTGTACATAGTTGATCAGGCTATGTTAAATTAAGTTCGAATGATGCAATTGCTAAACCAGTCATACCAAATGAGGAATACTAACCTAATGGTTATAGTCTAGGTCACTAATGCAATCCTAGTTCGCTATAACTTTAGGCTCTGATACCAATCTGTCGCACCCCCAAAACACGTGGCAGCAGAAACATGAGGTTTCATGGGGGCGCCGACCAAATTAAATTTCACAACACAACATTAAAGCAAACGACCTCTATATGAGACGTTTGAAAATATTACATACCATAAATTCAAATTGTTTACAACCGTTGTACAAAACATTGGAGTTCGCATAAAATGTGTAGATTACATAACTACAAACTATAGTAAAATGCAATCTAAATCCTTTGAGTTTGAAAACAATGTGACTCGAGCTACGCTATCCATAAGCGTCCTACTGCTGTGGGTTACCTGAGAAATACATACTAAAAAGGTCAACATAAAGTTGGTGAGTTCATAGAGTTGTTTAACAATTGTTTAAATGTTGGTATAAAACCTAAGAGTATGAAACACGAGTTATGAAACACAAGATTTTAACAGTTGTATCATTCAACAATGATAAGTAATTGTATCGTTTAACGAACGATAAGTAAATGTGTTGAGTAAATGTATCGTTAACAAACGATAAATAAATCTGTAGTTGCACGAATGCAAAAATATGTATACCATTTGCCATGAGCTCATAGTCCGAAGCTTAACAATGTGTGTCGTGCCTCTTTCGAGTACACGATCGTGGGTGCCCCAATGCAAGTGTCTAATCCGGTACACTCGTTATGAACAAATATTAATACGTCCGTTTGACAGGTTAGCGCGACTAACCCGGACGGGGATTGTCAGTCCCAAATAGATCTATTTACTAATATTCACGCTTTAGCAAAACTAACAAACTATGATGTGTAGGGCCTTTATGGATTAGTGTGTTAACTCATGCAATCCGTATAGCGTTGTTTATGGTACTTGTGTTCATAAAAGCAGTTGTATAAAGCAAGAGTAATAAGCAGTTGTAGTATGTATTCTCCCCCAAAATAGTTATAAAACAGTAAAAAGAGGGGCTATGAAACTCACCTTAGGTTAGCAAGTAGCAAGCAAATATCAAATAAGTAAGCAAAGTCCAAAGTGCAACCTTCTAACGTCCTAAACGTATAAGGTTGTGTAAGTAGATGTCTTATAAGACCATCTATAGCGATTGTATAAGTGGGGTCAATGTCCACTTAACCCAATCGTGTAGGTGGAGGGTTAATGTCCACCTACAGCTAGTTCATCAACTAGTATGTCCAAATAAGTTGTTCAAGTTCGTTTCTTAAAAACGTGTACGACCTGTTGGTGAAAGTTTGTAATAATAATTCATTTAGACATTATTATCAAGTTTGTTTTGTTGTATGCTATTCAGTAGTACAAATCGTGTGTTGCAAATAGATTATTTTTGCTTGTATAAGCCTTAAACCGTAGGTCAAAGTTGGTCAACTCGTTGGTCAAACCTGGTCAAACCTGGTCAACTGGTCAAACTAGTCAAACTTGGTCAAACTGGTCAAACCTGGTCAAACCGGTTAATGTTGGTCAAACTATGAGTCACTTCTCAATTTATGAGTCACTTATAGAGTCACTTATGATTTATGAGTCACTTATAGAGTCACTTATGATTTATGAGTCACTTATAGAGTCACTTATGATTTATGAGTCACTTCTCAATTTATATGTCGGTTTCTAATTCGGGAAGCTTTCTAAGTTTAGTTTTTGGTCCAAGTTACTAACTAAGTCACCCAAAACCATTTTTGTTGCCACTTTCCAAAAATAGTAAGTTTTGTCGTTTTTAGCCACCAAGCCGTTTTTGTTGACTTGGTTAAACCTACCCGGTTTGACCCGAAACTTTTACCCAACCCATATATCAGTTTATAGAGTCCAAATAATTTGTCGGTTCGTGTCGGAGTTCATCCAAAGTGTCGGTTTCTAACATGCAACCTAAAAATTCAAGATTTCATATTTTCGACTTTTGTCGGTTTGGTTCGCCATTTAATTTCTACCACTTCTGGTCCAAACTAGGGTCTGAGATTTTTACCAACTGATCATGTATGTATCTAGTCTAACATATAATTTTTACAGCAACCATAGTGTCCATTTACATATTTAAACAAATTCGCGTATGAACCGTACTCATTTTCCGAAAACTTCCAGACCAGGTTCAAAGATCCGGTTATAGCCAAAAATACGTAGAGATCTGGAAAAAGTGTAAAACACGAAAGTTGTAGCTCTTTTCAATACGCAGCTTTTAAAAAAGAATTCGTTGTCTAACTCCTCCTAGAACTCAAGTTATGGTCATTTTCGTAGACTGTGTTTTTCTGGACAGATTACACATGTTCTTGAATAAATTATAAAAACGTATTTTGACATGGTATTTGGACATAATCTTGTTGATAAAGCTATATAACATCTAAATCTGTAGTATGAGAGTAAGAAAGGGTTTCCTTACAAAGAGTTTGATGAAAAGAGGATGAGATGAGAGAGCTTGAAGTCTTGAGCTCCTTATTATTAAGAAAAGTTAAGTATTTTGGTTGGTGGTTGATGGTGGTCTCTTGGTGGTTTATGGTGATTAGTGGTGGTTGAATGATGGTGAAATCCCTGGAAATAGAGAGAGAATTGGAGAGTGTTTTGAGAGAAAATGATGAAGTGAAGTGTGAGAGTTAATGTGCATGTAGGTTGTGTGGTGTAAGGAGATGAGGTGATGTTATGGTTTTGCATGTTCTTTTGTTTGGTTTGGTGGGATGGTGGCCACATGGGCCGGCCTTGGGTGGGTCCCCCACAAGGGTATTTTAGTCATTTCACATTTCCTTTTAATTTGTTACGTTTCACGTTCGTTTACCCGATTGTTTAAACGTTTATTTATACGTTAAACGTTTTATACGCGTTTTTAAGTGACGACTTTTAATTTCAATATTTTCACTTGAAATATTTTATCAAGATGCTTGAAAACATTTATAAAAATGTCTCGTTAATTCGTCGGTCTCGATTTGCGTGCTCGTTTTACGGAGGTTTAATCGCGTAACGTTTTAATTAGACGTTTTTATTAACGATATAATTTGGATAAATTTCCATTGAAGTATTATTTAAAATACTTAATTTGTGTTGTCAAATTCATTATTGACGTTTATTTGGTTGTCGAATTTAATTCGTGCATTATCGTTGCGTTTGAGACGTTTTAATCAAAACGTCTATGTATTTCGAGTATTATTTTAACAAAAATAATAGATAATGATAAATAAATTCTAAAAATAGATTTAAGTTATTTATAGAAATGTTTTCACCAACGTCGTATTTTGTGTCGGAATCCGTCCGATTGTTTTGCGTAATTACAGTTAAACACATAATCACGTAATTGTGTATTCAAATACATATGAAATTACAAATATTTAGCCTAATATAAACTAAATACAAGTAATTTAGAATTTCAAGTAGGTCTAACAATAACCCTAAATCGTCGGGTGTCACATACGGCTATTGTTCTGTCATTGGTGCAAGATGGCTTCTTTTCAAACAAGGGAAATAGTAGTTCTTCAGACTTTGCTGGCGAAGTGATTGCGGACTGCAGCCCAGGATCCTCGTTATATAATCTTCGAACGGTGACTACCGTGTTAGGTATCGGGTTCTGGCTGGATAATGCCAACACTTCGTGGAGATGTTCATCAAAAATGTCCTGCATAGTATCGCACAAACCAAGGTCCTCTTCCAGAGGTTGCTTCATTAATCGATCGACATTAAAGGTGACCTCCTCTTTCCCAACTCTTAGTTTCAAAGATTTTTCATTTACGTCGATTTCGGCCTTGGCAGTATTTAAGAAAGGTCTGCCAAGGATGAGTGGGATGTGGGTGTCTTCCTCTATATCCATGATAATGAAGTCCACCGGAAAGATGAACTTATCGACCTTGACCATGACATCTTCAGCTATTCCTCGAGGGAGTTTAACTGATCTGTCTGCTAATTGGATGGTCATACGAGTAGGCAGTAGGTTATCTAATCCTAATTTCTTATAGAGGGAATAAGGCATAAGATTAACACTAGCACCTAGGTCAGCTAAGGCATTACTAATTTGGATATCTTGGAGAAAACAAGGTATTGTAAAACGTCCAGTGTCTCCTAACTTAGGTGGAAGACCATGTTGTACAATTAAAGAGCATTCAGCATCTAAGGGTAAACTAACTATTTTCCTAAGTTTCTCTTTGTTTGAAAGGAGTTCTATAAAGAATTTGGCACATGTGGGTATTTCTACTAAAGCATCTAATAGTCTAACATTCAAGTGCAAGCTTTTAAACATTTCCAGATATTTACCGAATTGAGCTTCTTGCTTTTCCTTTTTAAGTCTACCGGGATAAGGTATTATCGAGTGAGGTACATTATCCGGAGTTTTGGTTGGTGATGGGTCAGGTGTTGTGACAGGGATGTCAATGGACACATGTTCACTCGGTGTAGGTGTAGGCGAAGAAGTGTTTTCGGGGGTGTTATCTGGTGGTCATGGATCAACTTTGGTTATTTTTCCTCCCCTAGTGACGATTAACACATCATTGGGTTGAATGGTAGTTGCCGACGTACTTTCCTCAATAAAATTCAAATTTTCCAAAATAGACTCCATGTTATAAATTAATTTGTCAGAAATTTATATCATGGCATCAATGTTGTCTTGAAATCCGGCTATCCTTTTGTTTATAACATTTTGTTCTAGTATAAAATTAGATAAAAGTTGTTTTGAGGAATGTAAGTGGGTTGTTGGTGAAGGAATGGCCAAAAGTTGGGTTGATGATCCACTTGGTGTAAGGTTGGTCAAATCAGAATAAGGGGTTGACATGGTTGGTTAATAAAATAAAACTAATCTAATCCTAAGGGCAAAAAGGTAACTTTTGATTGATGTTGATCTTTCAAAAGGATCGCCAAATACTAGAGTCACTAAACTTCATAAAATCGGTCGCCGACGCTCCCCGGCAGCGGTGCCAAAAACTTGTTGGGCCCGAATAGGTCGGTGTCGTTAACGATAACTATCCGGTTACAACAGTGGGTTTTAAATTTATAAGGCTGGGGCCTAGGGTTACAACGATTGCTAATCTAAGGGCTAGCATAGGATAAGTATGACCTAGAATAGTTCTTCAAAGCGCGACGAATTGAAAGTATGGGAATTTAGAGACTTTAATGAATTTAGCTAGGGAGAAAAAGGGTTGGTTTAGGTTTTGGGTTTTCTATTCTCAGTTTAAACTAAATTGAATCAGAAATGGAGGTTACTTCGGGCGTTCAGTAGTTAAAGCGATTGTCTACTATAAAGTGGTTCAGGTGATATTAAAGCGTGAATAGTTCTAATGAGGATAAGTTCATAAGTTAATGTGAGTTATTGCTACAATCCTACTATTGGGCTAACGCGGAGGTGTCCACAATCAGGCAAATAGAATGTCACGTGGGTTGCAGAATATATTAAAGCATACACCGAAAGTTCTCTCAAATGCATGTCCATATTATGTAACAGTTAATCTCGAATCCTATTCCCCAATCTCGATCATCATAGACGTCCGAATCATGGCACAGTTTGTTGAATAAACAATCTTGTAAACGGGTTTTACCCTCGCCAGAATAAGTTGGAAAAACTGGTCTAAGCGGTCAGATAAGATGTCATCACTTATTCGTATGAATTATCAACATCACTCAAGTATGCAACAAGACAAGGATGAATTGCATTACAAATAGAAACTTAAGTAATACATTTGTTAATCGATTCATAACATAACTACCTTCGGCTGTTCTTGACTTCCATACGTTTGTACTTCGCCATAAGCGTTGCCAGTACTACATCGAAGAACGGTCGAATAGGGGCCGTCATGTTATTTCACGATAATTATGGCTAGGTGTACTTCACTAATATGATAATCCTAAGGCAAAAATCAAACAAGAACATGCAATAAGACAATCAAGATAATAGTTAAACCTAAGCATACAAATGTATTAATTAAATTGAGGATATTCCGAAAGTTGTCTCAAAAATATCGTCTGTCCGAATTAAATCTTAATCTACCTCTATTCCCATATTCCGTGTCTCTTGGATCCTAATTTGGTCTAGAGAACACCGGCCATTCCGAGCTCAATGATTCAATCAAACATAGTATAACTAAGTGACCTATACCCTATGAATTAGCTACGTTCATTTTTGGATAAGGTTTTAGTCACAACATGAGTTGGGCAGATAAATGATAAAGATTCAATTCCTACATCTATTCATGATACACAACACCCGCAATCTCATAGCATACAATATAATCACATGTTTAAATCTTTCCTAAACGACTATCATAGCAGACAATTGAGTTATTTAGCTAATCATGGCAATTCTAGCATGCATATTTAAATTTATTAAAGAAAGAACGAACATAATTAAATATGGAAGATAGATTAAAACCTGATAAGTACAATACAATAACTCGTAGCCACAAATGCGTCCCGGAGCACCTCCGTACAAATCTTCCTTGACTAGTTAATTAGCTAGTCTAATTAACTAAGGACGTATTACAATAAATAAAGAGTTGGTGTAATGTGTGGTGTGTGAAAAGATAGGTGTATATAGAGATGTGCTACAAATGAACCCAAGCCCTCTATTTATAGGTGAGTTTAGGCTCACATTAGCATCAAGGGGTGCACATTAGCATAATGTGGGTAAAAAGGTGCACCAGGTACTGTACAACGCGGAAAGGTGGTGCACCGGGTACTGTACAACGCGGAAAGGTGGTGCACCAGGTACGCAAATTAGCCAAAAAAGGAAAGCGAGGTGGGGGACAGCAGGCTGGCGCCGCCCAGCTGGTGGCCGGCGGTGGCTGGTGGTAGGCCGGCGGCGGCTGGCTGCCACCCGCCCCGTTTCGCCGTCTTTTGCTTCGTTTCTTGATTCGTGCATGTTTTCTTCGTTATGCGCCCGTTTGAGTTGATTCTTTTTTTGTTGGATTCATAATTCAAAAACAAAGATTTTGACATAAGATAGCCCCTGAGATGAGGTACCTAACTCCAGATATCGCGTACGAATCATTAGGATCTTCCGGCGGGCGTAGAATCTTCATTCTTTATCCGTTATAGTTGATTCTTCTTCTGTTGGATTCGTATTTTAACAACGAACATCTTGGATAAAATGGATGTTGGTAAAGGGAACTTTAGTCTTGAAATCTCATTTTGATGCCTTGAATCTTCAAACGTGTGTGGAATCTTCGTTCCTCGGCCGTTTTGCTTGATTTTTTATCGTGCAACCTTCGTTTTGGTCTTCTTAACATATTATCACTGATTTGTGTGTTGTTTGAGTCCAAATGCCAACTATTGCTCCAGAATGAGAGAGATATCGATGGTAAAAACGTGACTTTTTACACGATATCACCTTTAGATCTTCCCATGAGAGTGAGTGAGCAGTGGTTCGTCCAAGTGCTTGAACTTAAGCGTTCCACCAAGTTAGTGCCTTGTCGGCCAGTGTGCAGGTGGCATATTTTACCATGCAGTCTCGGGAACAGTTGCTTATGTCGAGCACAGACTCCATCTTCTCGATCCAATGGATGATACCTATGGCTCCTTCGGTGCCATTGAAGTGGCTCGGTTTGCAAGCCAAGAAGTTTTTGTATGAACACCCTTGTTGGGCATTCTCTGGGTTTTCAGTCGGCTTATCTCTTGCCGTGTTTTGACTTCCGGTGTCGCGGTTTCTACTTGCCTCATACTGGGCAATGCCTTCAGCAACACGTCGTTCGATGATTTGTTCGGCGGTTTCAATAGGAGGTGTAGCAGTTCGTCGACTGTTCCTGGTTTTTCGCTGCTTAGGTGGCATGATTGCGTTCTGCGATGAATAATATGCAGAAGTTAATGCCAGAGTAAGGAATGTGAAGGACAGTGTTTCACATTAGAGAGGTTCTATAGAGAAAGCATGAAAGGATTTTAGTCCTTAGAAGTGTGCCGATTCAGTATGTTAAACATGCCGGCGAGTGGATAACGATTGTTTAATAACCAATGTACCGACTATTTTATCAGAATTTCCTGACTCTACCGGGGTAAGTCTATCTCGAAGAAATGACCCTCTAAAGCTAGGGTGCATTCCGGTACTATTTTTCCTGATTCGATTAACTCACCACCAGCAAGTCCTACGATGTTATTTGTTGTTTATCTTGAGAGATTTAGTTTCTAATAGTGGTCGGTAAACGTTAAGTTTTGCTTTCGGAAGCATGAGTCGTTCTAGCGGAATATTAGTCTTCAATTCAGAGGCAATAATTGTAACACCTGCATAATTAGGATAATTAATTATGCCTAATTGTTTGTAACTAGTTGTAATTAGTATGTAATAGGACTAATTACAGGCTCTATTTGTATATATATATAAGGTGAATTATATATATGTGTGTGTACTTACGCGATTTGGAAAAATCGTGCGAATTAACCGGACGGAGTCCGACACAGTTTACTTGGACGTTGGTGACAGAAATTTACTTAAATAATGAGAACGTATTTTGTTATATAAAATACGCAACCGAACGAGCATTATTTATATATTATCGCGACGACATTTTAACTAACGCAACAAAACGTAATAAACGGGACTTAATAATTAAAATATTGCGACAAATGTTTTACTATAAATTTCAAAGTATTTTTATTTAAATACTTTAGTTATATTTTAAAATATAAACGTTTGGTTCAATATTAAAAACTAGTGATTAAACGATTAGGACACGGAGTCAACACTATGTTTTGGGGAGTATTTCCCCCTCCTTCATTGGTGGATCAGCCAAACCCCACCCCCACACCCACCTTTCTCCTTCATTTTCATTATCACTAAAAACACACACACCTCAAAAACTCTCTCAACTCAAATCTACATCAAATTTTCCGAATACAAACCGACACACAAAAATTTCATATTTGGAATCACCATCACGAGTGGAGCAAGAATATCAAGACCGTTTTCATCATCTCATCCCCCATTTAGCTCGATTTGCAAAAGTAAGAAATTCCTAAAATCTTAGATCTATTCAATTTGGTGTAATGTTTTGATGTTTTGATATGTACACAACTTAGATATAACCTAATACATGAAGAATACACGATTTTATAGCTCAAAAATGAGTTAGATTTGCGTTTTTGGTCGGAAAATCACGAAACCCGAAAGTTTCTGGACTGATGTTCATCTTTGCGACACAACGTTTGTGTCGCATACTATGTCGCATAAACCATGTTGTGTCGTATTTTATGTCGTACTCTGTGTCGTACCTTTGTGTCGTAAACATTATACGACACAACCCTTATGTCGCTATTGAATTAGCATCGCAAGCTTTTTGCGACACAACCACTGTGTCGCAGGGCTCTTGTGTCGCATCCTTCATGCGACACAACCTTTGTGTCGCATTACAGCCTTAGTGTCGCATTTTGTGTCGCAAAACACAACAGATTCACAAATAAATTCCAAGTTAAGTGTTATACATTTCGGACTTCAAACGACTATACGATATAACATCTAAGGTACATTGAAACATGTTTTTCAAAGATAACAATTCAAACAAGTATAGATAAATGTCGAGATTAACGTTTCAACTAAGTCACCAACGGGCCCAAACATGTTTTCAACAAACGAACAATTACAAACATACGAACAAACATTGGCTATACTAGTTGTGTACAACTAAACGAAACGTCACGTGAGACGCATACTTACATAACTTCATATGAATAGGCATTTGAAGGTTACGGGTTCGGAGAACCTACTTGCTATATTTACTACTTGCTATTTGCTACGGCATATTACCAGACTCAGGTGAGTCTTACGGCCCCACTTTTACTGTTTTATCTTATCGGGGGAGATACATGCTACCGATTTTTCTTGAACACAAGTACTAAACTGCTTACTATACCAAACGGAATTGCATGAGTTGTTTACTATTTACAGAAGTCTCTCCATCATATATCGTTAGTTATGGACTTAAGCGCGAACACTAGTTAATGGATCCATTAGGGAAATGACCCTCCCCACCCGGGGCAGTAGCGCTGCCACGTACTGATTTACACGTAGAAACGGGTGACTACTTATTCGTTACTGATGCTTGCTCACTTACGAGCTTGTCACGGGAGCAAACATATTATTTACGGGTTAAGCTTCGATTATGAGCCTCATGGCAACGGTATAAACTTACTTACTTATATTTGCGGGATAGCAAATACTGGTTTACGATTTCTGGATTGAAATTGCTGATTTTACGCCTGCGGGCATTACTGATTGAAATCTCGTGTTCAAAGCTGATATTACTTACAAACCTGTGAGATTCACCAACCTTTTGGTTGACACTTTTTAGCATGTTTTCTCAGGTACCCGGATGGAGTAGGATTACTCCAGGATTTTAGCTAGAGTCGCATGATTTCAACACAACTGCATTAACGGAGATTCTTAGCATTATCTTTTGTATATTACGATTATGTAATAGAATCTCCCGTTATACGCGTGGACTCTAGGGGAAACTACATTTTGTATACGAAAACACTAAGTTTTCAAACATTATATCTATGGAATGTAACTAATTTACAAACGTTGCATATAGATGTCGTTTGCTTTATCTTTGTGCTGTGATATTTGATTAGTAACACCCCAAAACTATGCTTCCGCAAAACAGTGAATTTCGGGGGTGTTACAGATTGGTATCAGAGCCTAAGGTTATAGTGAACTAGGTTGCATTTAGTGGGCCTAGACTATGACCGTTAGGCAGTATTCTCTTATTAGACATGACTGGTTCAGAAATTACAGCATACGACTTTAATTTAACATAGCCTGATCAACTATGTACAATTAAGGGAAGATGATGTAAGGTCTGAAATGATTATGTTGAACGGGGATACGTTAGTTGACTCTGACCACGAGAGAACCGGACCATTACTTGATGCGTGCTAGACAATAGGCTGGATATGATATATGTATATATATTAGCCTCGTCTTACTTACGTTCTGCCACAGGAATGGCAAACACACCACCTAATCCGTCACACTCTCACTCACATGGGTCACGGAACCCACGAGTAGCCAGGAGGAACACAAGGTCGCCTCGAAACAGCCCTTATCCTGTACATAACTCTCAGAACTCGGCACATCTCACGTTGCCAGTATTGGCTACCCAATTCCGCCGTCAGGAGCAAAGACTCGAAAATCTTGAACTGGAACAACACCGAATGACCTACCTGCTTCGCCAAGCACTTGATCACATATCCCAACTCCAGCGAGAACAAGAAGATACCGGCCTCTCTGTAAGCATAATCCAGGATTCAATGACCGCCGAATTAGGTGCGGATGAACTTGTACGAAACCGACTAGAGGAATGTGAACAGCGTTCACAGGAGACTGAGGATCACTCTCGAACACTAGCACAACGACTGGCCTTGGTGGAAGATAACGCCAGGCAAACCAACAGACTAGCAGAAACTGTGGACCGCCTTGTCGCGCTGATTGAACAAATTAATCTACATTAAGACTAGTGTAGTCTTTGTCTTGTAATCTATCTCGTAATCTAATGACTATCTAGCGCTACTCTATAAACTAGTCGGATGTAACAATTCCCGACACCTTTTGTAATATCTCTGTAGGATGTAACCTTTGAACTCGCATTATCCATCAAATATTCCTTGATATTTCAACTCATAATAATTGTCATTTTTCCATGTTGATGTTATGTATTACTCCTTTATTACATGTACATCTGTGACAATTACAAGTTCCTACAAAATCTCATGTATCTTCATTTCTTTTATTGAAGAATCATGCCGCCAAAGACAAGACCATACACCGATGCCCAGATTACCTCCCTTATAACCCAGGCTGTTACTGAAGCCTTGGCTCGGAATACTCCACCAAATTCCACGAGGAACAGCGATGCCGCTGAAACCCCTACTGCTAAACCCTGTTCATACAAAGACTTTCAGAACTGCAAACCTCTAAACTTTGCAGGTACTGAGGGAGCTATCGGTCTAGTACGCTGGATCGAGAAAGTCGAATCCGTATTTCTGATCTGCAACTGTGCGGAGGGAGACAAAGTTAAGTTCTCCGTTAGTACTTTTACTGACACCGCACTCACCTGGTGGAACACCTATGCCCAGACTGTGGGTGTTGCTAATGCTTACAAACTCCCGTGGGAGGAGTTGAAGGAAATGTTGAGGGGCGAGTACTGCCCCAGGGATGAATTAAAACAACTGGAAATGGAATTCTGGAACCACAAGATGCAGGGTGATGATATCACCGGATACACCAACCGTTTCCACCAACTGGCACTTCTGTGCCCAACCATGGTCGATCCTGAGTACAAGAGGATCGAGAAATTCGTTGATGGACTTCCCGAGAGACTACAGGACCTGGTGACTTCATCCAAACCAGGTACTATACAGAGCGCCATCCGTATGGCCCATGAACTAACGGCAAATTCTGTCCGCCGTGGCACAACTTCAACCCCATCTGCAAACAACAAACGCAAGTGGGAAGGTAACCCCAACTCATCCAACCAAACCTCCAACAAAAAGCCTGAGTACATTAAGGCTTATTCATCGGGGACTTCGGAAAAGAAAGGGTACAGCGGGAACAAGCCTTACTGTTCCAAATGCAGCCGCCATCATGACGGTTCTTGCCCTTGCTTCAACTGCAAACGGTTCGGGCATCTAGCCAAGGATTGCCGAACCAACATTTCTACCCCCAACACTAATGCACCAAAGGCCTGCTTTGGGTGCGGAAATTCAGGGCACTTCAAGAAAGATTGCCCAAAGCTGAAAAACAACAACAACCCTGCTCGTGGTAGAGCATTCGTTATCAAGGCTGGGGAAGCCAGACAAGACCCGAACGTCATGACGGGTACGTTCCTTCTCAACGACCTTACTGCTTCTGTGTTATTTGATACCGGTGCCGATAGAAGCTTCATTTCTGAGAAATTTAGCCCTTTACTTGACATAACTCCCACTGCCTTAGATCCTAAATACATTGTTGAATTAGCTAACGGCAAACTGATTGAGACTGATAGCATCATACACAACTGTACACTTAACCTCACGAACGAAACGTTTCCCATTGATTTAATCCCTGTCGAGATCGGCAGCTTCGATATTATTGTCGGTATGGATTGGTTGTCCAAGCACCGAGCTGAAATCATCTGTCATGACAAACTCGTTCGCATACCTCTTGTCTCCGGTGGTACCTTAGTCCTACAAGGGGAGACCGGTAGACGGAATCTGAATATTGTATCCTGTCTGAAAACTAGAAAATATCTACGAAAAGGGTATCAAGCCATCCTCGCACATGTAACGGAGAAGAAGTCGGAGGAGAAGTGACTTGAGGATGTTCCGATCGTGCGGGATTTCCCGGAAGTCTTTCCTGAAGACTTGCCCGGACTTCCGCCACCTAGACAAGTTGAATTTCAAATCGAACTTGTGCCAGGAGCTGCACCCGTGGCACGAGCCCCTTACCGTTTAGCACCATCCGAAATGCAGGAGTTGTCTAACCAACTACAGGAACTCCTGGACATAGGATTCATTCGACCAAGTTCCTCGCCTTGGGGAGCTCCGGTCTTATTCGTGAAAAAGAAAGATGGATCTTACCGCATGTGTATCGATTACCGAGAGCTGAATAAGCTAACCATAAAGAATCGGTATCCACTTCCTAGAATCGATGATCTGTTTGACCAACTCCAGGGATCGAGTGTTTACTCAAAGATTGATCTACGGTCGGGTTATCATCAACTCCGAGTCCGTGACAATGATATCCCAAAGACAGCTTTCCGAACTCGTTATGGGCATTACGAATTTCAAGTGATGCCATTCGGGTTGACCAATGCACCGGCCGTATTCATGGACCTTATGAATCGGGTGTGCAAACCATATCTTGACAAATTCGTCATTGTGTTCATCGATGATATCCTGATTTACTCTCGCAACGAGCAGGAACATGCTCAACATCTGAAAACCATTCTAGGACTTCTTAAACACGAAGAGTTATATGCCAAATTCTCTAAGTGTGAGTTCTGGATTCGAACCGTTCAATTCCTCGGGCACGTGATTGACAGCCAAGGAATTCATGTTGATCCCGCCAAGATTGAAGCAATCAAGGGCTGGGAGTCACCGACCACTCCAACCGAAGTGAGACAATTCTTAGGTCTTGCTGGTTACTACCGCCGATTCATCGAAAACTTTTCAAGAATAGCTGTTCCCCTAACCACACTGACTCGGAAAGATAAGAAGTTCGATTGGACTGATAAACAAGAGTCAGCTTTCCAACTATTGAAAAACAAACTTTGCAGTGCACCGATCTTGTCCTTACCCGAGGGCACCGACGATTTCGTAGTTTACTGCGACGCCTCACACCAAGGACTTGGTTGTGTGTTGATGCAACGGGAAAAAGTCATTGCCTATGCCTCACGACAACTAAAAATCCACGAGAAAAACTATACGACCCACGACCTCGAGTTAGGTGCTGTGGTCTTCGCATTGAAAATCTGGAGACATTATCTCTACGGTACGAAAAGCACTATCTTCACTGATCACAAAAGTCTCCAACACATATTCGATCAGAAAGATCTAAACATGAGGCAACGTCGCTGGGTTGAGTTACTTAGTGACTACGACTGCGAGATCAAATACCACCCGGGCAAGGCTAACGTAGTTGCCGATGCCTTAAGCCGAAAAGAACGAGTGAAACCCCTTCGAGTCCGAGCACTTTCTATGACAATTCTTAACGAGCTCCCTGCTCAAATCCTTACCGCTCAACTTGAAGCACTCAACGATGAAAACTTGAAAAATGAAGCCTTGCGAGGCTTGGATAAACAATTCGAAATCAAACCCGATGGAACTCGATACTTCTCTAACCGGGTGTGGTTACCCAAATTCGGAAACTTGCGAGATTTGGTGATGGCTGAAGCTCACAAATCTCGATACTCTATACATCCTGGTTCTGATAAGATGTATCATGACGTCAAAGGGTTGTATTGGTGGCCTAACATGAAAGCTGACATTGCCGTGTACGTCAGTAAATGCCTAACCTGTTCCAAAGTCAAGGCCGAACACCAAAGACCCTCGGGGTTGCTCCAACAACCTGAAATTCCTCGATGGAAATGGGAACAGATTTCCATGGACTTCATTACCAAACTACCAAAAACTTCGAGTGGTTGCGATACCATTTGGGTGATCGTGGACCGTCTCACGAAATCTGCTCATTTTCTGGCCATCAAGGAAACCGACAAGATGGAGCGTCTGACTCGCATCTACGTCAAGGAAATCGTCTCGCGACACGGTGTACCTATCTCGATCATCTCAGATAGGGACAGCCGTTTTACTTCTAACTTTTGGCAATCACTACAGAAATCTCTTGGTACTCGTCTAGATATGAGTACTGCTTATCACCCGCAAACCGATGGCCAAAGCGAGCGAACTATTCAAACACTGGAGGATATGCTACGAGCCTGCGTAGTTGACTTCGGTACTTCTTGGGAAAATCACTTACCGTTGTGCGAGTTCTCGTACAACAACAGTTACCATACCAGCATAAAGGCTGCACCCTTCGAGGCACTTTACGGGCGTAAATGCCGATCACCTATCTGTTGGACTGAGTTAGGAGATTCCCAACTCACGGGTCCAGATATCATTCAAGAAACTACTGAGAAAATCGTTGGTATTCAAAACCGGTTGAAAGCCGCACGTGATCGTCAGAAAAGCTATGCTGACGTGAGACGCAAACACCTTGAGTTCCAGGTAGGGGACAAGGTACTTCTCAAAGTGGCACCGTGGAAGGGTGTCATTCGATTCGGAAAGCGAGGCAAACTAAATCCTAGATACATCGGACCATTCGAAATCCTGGAAAGGATTGGTCCAGTGGCATACCGCCTGCAACTTCCTGCTGAACTTAGCAGCGTACACAACACATTCCACATTTCTAACTTGAAGAAATGTCTGTCTGACGAGACACTGATTATACCGCTCGACGAAATTCAAATCGATGATAAACTTCATTTTGTCGAGGAACCTATGGAAATCATGGACCGTGAGGTCAAACGATTGAAACAGAGTCGTATTCCCATCGTAAAGGTCAGGTGGAATTCTAGGCGCGGCCCTGAGTTCACCTGGGAACGGGAAGACCAAATACGACAGAAATACCCACATCTCTTCCCAGATAACGCACCGTCCGTGCACCCAAGCTAATTTCGGGACGAAATTTCTTTAACAAGGGGAGAATGTAACACCTGCATAATTAGGATAATTAATTATGCCTAATTGTTTGTAACTAGTTGTAATTAGTATGTAATAGGACTAATTACAGGCTCTATTTGTATATATATATAAGGTGAATTATATATATGTGTGTGTACTTACGCGATTTGGAAAAATCGTGCGAATTAACCGGACGGAGTCCGACACAGTTTACTTGGACGTTGGTGACAGAAATTTACTTAAATAATGAGAACGTATTTTGTTATATAAAATACGCAACCGAACGAGCATTATTTATATATTATCGCGACGACATTTTAACTAACGCAACAAAACGTAATAAACGGGACTTAATAATTAAAATATTGCGACAAATGTTTTACTATAAATTTCAAAGTATTTTTATTTAAATACTTTAGTTATATTTTAAAATATAAACGTTTGGTTCAATATTAAAAACTAGTGATTAAACGATTAGGACACGGAGTCAACACTATGTTTTGGGGAGTATTTCCCCCTCCTTCATTGGTGGATCAGCCAAACCCCACCCCCACACCCACCTTTCTCCTTCATTTTCATTATCACTAAAAACACACACACCTCAAAAACTCTCTCAACTCAAATCTACATCAAATTTTCCGAATACAAACCGACACACAAAAATTTCATATTTGGAATCACCATCACGAGTGGAGCAAGAATATCAAGACCGTTTTCATCATCTCATCCCCCATTTAGCTCGATTTGCAAAAGTAAGAAATTCCTAAAATCTTAGATCTATTCAATTTGGTGTAATGTTTTGATGTTTTGATGTGTACACAACTTAGATATAACCTAATACATGAAGAATACACGATTTTATAGCTCAAAAATGAGTTAGATTTGCGTTTTTGGTCGGAAAATCACGAAACCCGAAAGTTTCTGGACTGATGTTCATCTTTGCGACACAACGTTTGTGTCGCATACTATGTCGCATAAACCATGTTGTGTCGTATTTTATGTCGTACTCTGTGTCGTACCTTTGTGTCGTAAACATTATACGACACAACCCTTATGTCGCTATTGAATTAGCATCGCAAGCTTTTTGCGACACAACCACTGTAACACCTGCTAAATTAGGATAATTATTTATGCCTAATTGATTGTAACTAGTTGTAATTAGTATGTAATAGGACTAATTACAGGCTCTATTTGTATATATATAAGTTGATTTATATATATATGTGTGTTTTTACGCGATTTGGATAAATCGTACTAATTAACCGGACGGAGTCCGACACAATTATTTTGACGTTGGTGACAGAAACTTACCTAAATAATGAGAACGTATTTTATTATATAAAATACACAGCGAACAAACACTAATTATAATATCGCGACGACATTTTAAATAATTTAACGAATACGTATTAAACGCGAGTTAAGAATTTTAATACTTCGATGAATGTTTTTATAATTAATTTCAAGGTATTTCATTAAAATATTCCCGTCACCTTTTAAAAATATAACTGCTTGAATTAACGTTTAAACGACGGATTAAACGAACACCGCGCGAGGCGCAGTGCGCAGACTGGAAATGGTGGAGGATATTACCTCCCACCAATTCCCTTTTCTTTCTTTATTTCATTTTCTCTCTCTCTCCTCTCTTCTCTTTTCTCTCAAATTTCATCACCAAAAATCTTACAAAACCGCAAAATAAACATACTAAACGACGCCGGATCATACCACCTCTTTAGAGAAAAACGTTCACCACTTCGCGATCTACAATCCTATCTTTCCGGAATTTCATTTCGGCAAATCGTAAGTTCCCGACAAAACCCGAAACTCTCCGTTTTTACTCATTTTTACGTTTTTATGGTTTATATATGCTTAAAATGTCCAAAAATGGGTTGGGTAAAAGATTTGGACCTAACGGAAGTTTTTCGACCGATTTTCCGGCCACCAAATTCCGATCAGACCGCTACGTCGCAGAGACGCTGGACTATCTGCGACGTAGCTCAAAACGTCGCATTATGTGGCCAACGTCGCACTTAGCGACGTCGCGGCCTACGTCGCACAAAAATCCCAACGTCGCACTAGCGACGCAGCCTATTACGTCGCATTAACTTGCGGACGTCGCACATAGCGACGTAGACTTTTACGTCGCAAACCGAACCTACGTCGCATTGATTTTGCGAAGGTCGCATCATGCGACGTACCTCCCTACGTCGCACCCTACGTCGCATGCTACGTCGCATGCTACGTCGCACAAACCAGAACCTTGAAAAGTCAGATTTTACTAAGTGTCGAACTTACACAACTTCAAATACTTATGTCATACGACTGAACAAACGTCATAGAACATACTTTCTATTACAATCACACTAAATTGCGTTATAAATGATAACACTTTGAATCATTTTTACAAACCGTCACCAACGGGCCATATTTGTTTTCAAACTACAAACGGATTACTAAACAAACACTTGGATATAATGAGTTGTGTAAACAACTAGCCTAGATGGTCTTGCGAGACATCTACTTACTTAACTTTATATGTTTAGGCATTTGAAGGTTACGGGTTCGGAGAACCTACGGTTGATATTACTTACTCGTTTATTGATATAAACGTACTTGCAAAGACTCAGGTGAGTCTTACGGCCCCACTTTTACTGTTTTATCTTATTGGGGGAGATACATGCTACTACTTTTTCTTGAACACAAGTACTAAACTGTTTACTATACCAAACGGAATTGCATGAGTTGTTACTATTTACAGAAGTCTCTCCATCATATATCGTTAGTTATGGACTTAAGCGCGAACAGTAGTTAATGGATCCATTAGGGAAATGACCCTCCCCACCCGGGGCAGTAGCGCTGCCACGTACCGATTTACACGTATAAACGGGTGACAACTTATTCGTTACGGATGCTTGCTCACTTACGAGCATGTCACGGGAGCAAACATATTATTTACGGGTTAAGCTTCGATTATGAGCCTCATGGCAACGGTATAAACTTATTTATTTACATTTGCTGGATTGCAAATACTGATTTTACGATTGCTGGATTGCAATGGCTGATTTTACGCCTACGGGCACTACTAATGAAATCTCGTGTTCAAAGCCGATATTAATTACAAACCTGTGAGATTCACCAACCTTTTGGTTGACACTTTTTAGCATGTTTTCTCAGGTACCCGGATGGAGTAGGATTACTCCAGGATTTTAGCTAGAGTCGCATGATTTCAACACAACTGCATTAACGGAGATTCTTAGCATTATCTTTTGTATATTTTGATTATGTAATAGAATCTCCCGCTATACGCGTGGACTCTAGGGGAAACTACATTTTGTATACGAAAACACTAAGTTTTCAAACATTATATCTATGGAATGTAACTAATTTACAAAACGTCTCATTTAGAGGTCGTTTGCTTTATCTTTGTGCTGTGATATTTAATTAGTAACACCCCAAACTATGCTTCCGCAAAACAGTGAATTTCGGGGGTGTTACAGATTGGTATCAGAGCCTAAGGTTATAGTGAACTAGGTTGCATTAGTGGGCCTAGACTATGACCATTAGGCAGTATTTCCTTATTAGGCATGATTGGTTCAGGAATTTCATCATACGACTTTAATTTAACATAGCTTGATCAACTATGTACAATTAAGGGAAGATGTGAGGTCTGAAATGGCTATGTCGAACAGGAATGCGTTAGTTGACTCTGACCACGAGGGAACCGAGACTCTTACTTGTTATGTGCTAGACATACACTAGGCTATTATATATTGAATATATATATGAATAGGCCACGCACGTAAACACACTCGCTATAGAGATAGCCGACGTTTCTCTGGTGACACTTACGAATTCCTCTCAGCTGTTTGCACCGACCATAACAGACTTGGTTTCCGTCACACCACCTTGTGGCGCACTCTAATGATTTTATGAAAATCACATCTAACACCCGGAAGCAACGTACTTCCAAGGACTAAAATCCTCTCTCTGTCATTTCTATAAAACTCAAAGCCACGAACTCCCAAATGGATGACTACATGTCTGATAGTGACCAAGTCCACGGGGAACAAATCCAGTACACGTATCTCGATGAGAACATCGTACCAGAAGAAGAAATCATGCTGGAGGGAAACGAAAATCAGAATTTCGGAATGACTGGCATCGACATAAAAGAATATGAAAGAGTGTGAGATCAGGCCGTGGGACTTGACGGCCGAAATTGGGCACTTAAGCGTAAGTGCATAGACTATGAACAAAGATTGAGAATCTCAAACCGATCTGTTCCTACACGAATCAAAGATAAGATCCGTTACTGGAAGAAAGTGGCCACCAACCTAACCCGTAGGACCAAAACATGGATCAAACGTTTGGGCAAGAAATCAACGGAGGAGACTAGGTACCGCTCCACGACTCAAAGATACAGGGACATGCTCGAGGCACGCTACCACCCACACGACCTGAACCTGGAGTCGGAAGACGAATCCGAAAGCCAGGAACCTTAACTAAGAATGAACCAACCGACTAGCAGAAACTGTGGACCGCCTTGGCACGCTATGGAACAAATTAATCTACATTAAGATTAGTGTAGCTTTCGTCTTGTAATCTATCGCGTAATCTAGGGACTATCTAGCACTACTCTATAAACTAGTCGGATGTAACCATTCCCGACACCTTTTGTAATATCTCTGTAAGATGTAACTTTTAAACTCACTTTATCTATCAGATATCCTTTGTTATCTCAACTCACATTAATTGTCATTTTCCATGTTGATGTTATGTATTACTGCTTTTATACATGTACATCTGTGACAATTACCAGCTCATACAAAATCTCATGTATCTTCATTTCTTTTATTGAAGAATCATGCCGCCAAAGACACGACCATACACCGATGCCCAGATTACCTCCCTTATAACCCAGGCTGTTACTGAAGCCTTGGCTCGGAATACTCCACCAAATTCCTCGAGGAACAGCGATGCCGCTGAAACCACTACTGCTAAACCCTGTTCATACAAAGACTTTCAGAACTGCAAACCTCTAAACTTTGCAGGTACCGAGGGAGCTATCGGTCTAGTACGCTGGATCGAGAAAGTTGAGTCTGTATTTCTTATCTGCAACTGTGCGGAGGGAGATAAGGTTAAGTTCTCCGTTAGTACTTTTACTGACACCGCACTCACCTGGTGGAACACTTATGCCCAGACTGTGAGTGTTGCTACTGCTTACCAACTCCCGTGGGAGGAGTTGAAGAAGATGTTGAGGGGCGAGTATTGCCCCAGGGATGAATTGAAACAACTAGAAGTGGAATTTTGGAACCATAAGATGCAAGGTAATGATATCACCGGCTACACCAACCGTTTCCACCAACTGGCACTTCTGTGCCCAACCATGGTCGATCCTGAGTACAAGAGGATCGAGAAATTCGTTGATGGTCTTCCTGAGAGACTCCAAGACCTGGTTACTTCTTCCAAACCGGGTACTATTCAGAGCGCCATCCGTATGGCCCATGAGTTAACGGCAAATTCTGTCCGCCGTGGCACAACTTCAACCCCATCTGCAAACAACAAACGCAAGTGGGAAGGAAACCCCAACTCATCC
The DNA here is from genome assembly GCA_949592205.1 of Helichrysum umbraculigerum. Lineage (NCBI taxonomy): Eukaryota > Viridiplantae > Streptophyta > Magnoliopsida > Asterales > Asteraceae > Helichrysum > Helichrysum umbraculigerum. Next base: position 8,910,280 of record CATIUR010000008.1, read on the forward strand.
AACCAAACCTTCAACAAAAAGCCTGAGTACATTAAGGCTTATACATCTGGAACTTCGGAGAAGAAAGGGTACAGCGGGAGCAGACCCTACTGTCCCAAATGCAACCGCCACCACGACGGTTCTTGCCCTTGCTCCAACTGCAAACGGTTCGGGCATCTAGCCAAGGATTGCCGAATCAACATTTCTACCCCCAACACTAATGCACCAAAGGCCTGCTTTGGGTGCGGAAATACAGGGCATTTCAAGAAAGATTGCCCAAAACTGAAAAGCAACAACAACCCTGCTCGCGGCAGATCATTCGTTATCAAGGCTGGGGAAGCCAGACAAGACCCGAACGTCGTGACGGGTACGTTCCTTCTCAACGACCTTACTGCTTCTGTGTTATTTGATACCGGTGCCGATAGAAGCTTCATATCTGAGAAATTTAGCCCTTTACTTGATATTACTCCCACTGCCTTAGATGCTAAATACATTGTAGAATTAGCTAACGGCAAACTGATTGAGACTGATAGCATCATACACAACTGTACACTTAACCTCACGAACGAAACGTTTTCCATTGATTTAATCCCTGTCGAGATCGGCAGCTTCGATATTATTGTCGGTATGGATTGGTTATCCAAGCACCGAGCTGAAATCATCTGTCATGACAAACTCGTTCGTATACCTCTTGTCTCCGGTGGAACCTTAGTCCTACATGTTAGGTCAAAACTGTTTCAGGTCTGAGTTGAAGTTCTGATGAGAAGACAGAGTACAAGTGATTAAAACTGTTTGCTTTAAAGGTTAAAACTGTCTTTACGAAGTTACAACTGATAGAAGAAAACTGAAGAGAAGACAAGTGTTACAACTGTTTGAAGATAGATTACAACTGATAGTTATGTGTCTGTAAGTAGTTAAAACTGCTTATGTATTAGTAACTGTTAGTTATGTATGAAACAGTTAACACTGATTATGTATTTGTACTTAGTCGCATATTACAATTGAAGCAGTTACCACTGAATGTGTAATAGTTACAACTGTTTACATCAGAATGGTAGTTAAAACTGTTTATGATTTTGTGATAAGTATGAGTCGGTTATGGAAGTTATTTTATTCCATATTTGTAGGAGATTGTATAGGACTCTATATGTTATAAATAGAGATCCTTTAGACCTAGATAGGTTAATGTTAATTGCGCAGCTTCAAGGTTTTCTGTAACCCTAATACATCAAGTGTATTCGTCTTATATCATTAATAAGATTGAAGCTTTCGGTATATTATTGTGTTCATTAAATTAATTAATATTCATTGATCTTCTTAATATTATTGAGTGTGATTCCGCAACTTCTCAATAATATATTCAAGGCTTATTAAGTAAGATTGTTTATTAAGTTAAACAGGGACTAACAAAGTGGTATCAGAGCTTGTGAAGCTTTGAAGACAGGAAGATCTGGGTTTATTAGTATTAGTATTTGAGTTTAGTTCAGATATTAAGTTTTGATTTCAATGGCGTCTGAAGGCAATGAAGGGATTCAAGCAACGAAGATACCAATGCTTAAACCAGATGAGTTTGACCTATGGAAGGTCAGAATCAGGCAATATATGCTTCTCACGGATTATCAGATGTGGGAAGTTGTTGTTAATGGTATACCAGTAACGCTTGATGGTGATGGAGTAAAGCAACCAAGAGCACCACCAACATCTGAAGCAGAGAGGAAAATCAGATCTACTGAGTACAAAGCACTTAGTACTCTTTTGCTATCCATTCCGAATGAGCATCAGAGCAGATTTGATAATTGTGAAGATCCCAAGTTATTAATGGAGGCAATTGAGAAGAGGTTTGGTGGTAATGATAACACCAAAAAGAATAAAAGATCTCTGTTAAAACAACAATTTGAAAATTTTAGCCATGTGAAATCTGAAACTCTAACTCAAACCTTTGATAGGTTTACTAAATTAGTTGGAGAATTGGAAAATCACAAGGTTAAGATTGACAAAGAAGATCTTAACAGAAAGTTCTTGAGATCATTAGGTGATGAATGGACAATTTATACTGTTGGATTGAGGCAGAGTTCAGACATTGAAGTTAAGGAACTAGAAGATATATACAATGATCTGAGGAACTTTGAGTCTGAGGTTGAGAGTAAGAAGCAAGCTACTGGATACAGTCATAATGCTGCTTTTATGTCTATGGCTGGAACAAAAGCAGAATCAAGTCAAATGGGTTCTACACATGTTTCAGGGGGAGCAGGATCATCATCAAATAGTTCTAATGATCAAATATTAGAATCTTTCTTTGCAAGTAATGTGAATTCTTCACTTACTAATGAAGATCTGGAACAATTCGATGGTGATGATCTAGAGGAGATGGACATCAAGTGGCAAATTGCATTGATTACTCAAAGAGCAAAAAGGTTTATGCAGAGGACTGGTAGAAATAATTTTGCATACAAGAGGAATGATGCAAATTGGTTTGATAAGAGCAAGATTGAGTGTTTCAACTGTCACAAGATGGGACACTTTGCCAGAGAATGCAGAAACCCTAGGCAAGAGCAGAATGGTAATGGTCAGAGATCTGGAAGCAATGGGACACAGACAAGAAACATTCCAATTCAGGGGGCTTCAGCAAATGCTTTGGTGTCTATGGATGGCTGTGGATGGGATTGGAGTGATCAAGAAGAGCATGTTGTGAAGAATCAATGTCTCATGGCCATTGCAGAATCTGACAAAAAGTCAGAAGTTCCTACTGAGGTACAAAATAAATTATGTTCTGCTGTTTGTAAACAAACTGTTAAACACTACAGAGATCATAATATAAAAGTGTGTGAGGAACTAAAACAATGGGAAATCAAAAGTAAACACACTATAGCTGTCATTGAAAATCTGGAAAATCAAATTAAGGCATATGAAGTCAATGCAACACAGTTTAAGTATGACATTGAATATGCTAGGTGGGAGAGAGACTCTTTTAAAGATAAAGTTGATGTGTTATCTAAGAAACTTACTGAGGTCACATGTGAAAGAGATAGTATAAGGCTTGATGTAAGTAAATTAGAACATGCTTCAAAGAGTGTAAATAAACTTATTAATTCACAGATTCATGATAAACTTAAGACTGGATTAGGATACAATAATGTACCTCCACCTTATAATCACACCTACTTTCCTCCCAAAAGTGAAATTGATATCAATTCACTTAAAAGAGAAATGGTAGATGAGGTTAAAAAGGCTGATCCAATTAAAAGTTTATTTGATGATGATCTGTTTATAGAAGGTGAAGTAAGTGACTGGACTGAAGAAGATGATCAGAGTGATAGAACATCTGATAGTGAGAAGAGTGTGAAATCTGAATCATATAAGTCTGAGTCAACATGTGAGGATGTGAAGAGAGTAATTACTGATCTAGTTGTTAATCTTAAAACTGATAAACTAGAAGAGGGTAAGAAAATGTTCAAGGAGAAGGTTAAACTGGACTTAGAGAAGGTGAGTTTGAATACTAACAAATCTAAACATGGGTTAGGATATGTTAGTAATACAGTTAACTCAGTTACTAAACCTGTTGTTGAATCTGTTGTGAATAACTGTGTGAATTGTAAATGTAAAGCAAGTGCTTCTTCTTCACAGAGTTTTCAAAATCAAAAACCCAGAGGTAATCAAAGAAATTGGAATCAAATGATTTCACAAAAACTGGGTAATAATGTTACTGTGATTAAAGAAAAGTCTTGCTTTATATGTGGAAAAATGGGTCATCTTAAATATGACTGCTATCATAATCCTGAGAATGTTCAAAGGATTAGAAAACAGTCATGGACAAAAGCAAATATGATTAACAAACAAAATTTTCAATCAAAAGTTGATCATACTGCCAGAGTTCAGAAGATAAACTCAAAGGCTACGATGTTAAACACTGTTACAGGTAAATCTACTGCAGCAGTAATAACAAGATTAGCCAAAAGCTCAAAGACTAAAACAGTGGTAACTGATTTCAAAAACAGTGTTAACAAAATTAACACTGTATCTTCAATTGGTAAAACAGTTAAAACTGTTAAGCCAAAGAACACTGTTAAGTCTAAAATTAGTTGGATTTGGACACCTATTAAGTCTGATAAATTAACAGATCCAAATACCAACAGTGCTTCACAATCAATAATCTTTAAGAAAGTTGATTATGTGAATGCACATGGGAAACCCAAAGCCAAATTGGTTTGGGTTCCCAAGAGAAATTAATTTTTTTTTTTACTATTTGTGCAGGGCAAGCCTAAGAGCTTATGGCATATTGATAGTGGATGCTCACGGCACATGACTGGAGACAAAGAAAAGCTGCAGGACTTTAAATCTTTTGATGGAGGATATGTAGCTTTTGGAAGCAATCCAAAAGGAGGAAGGATCACAGGGAAAGGAACAGTTCAGAGTGAAAAGCTAAGTTTTGATAATGTTTATTTTGTGGAGCAACTGAGGTATAATTTACTAAGTGTGAGTCAAATCACAGATAAAAAGAACCCAGTTCTTTTTACTGACACTGAATGCCTTATCTTGTCCAAAGAATTCAAAATACCAGAAAACATGATTTTGATGAGAATTCCAAGACAAGATAATGTATATAAGTGTGACTTAGTAAATATGACACCTCAACCTGATTTAAACTGTCTTATTTCTAAAGCAAGTGTGAATGAATCTGAACTGTGGCATAGGAGGATGTGTCACATGAATTTCAAAACCATTAATAAACTTGTCAAAAACAAGCTTGTTAGAGGTTTGCCTGAAAAGGTCTATTCATGTGATGACCATTGTGTTTCTTGTCAAAAGGGAAAGCAACACAAATCCTCATTTAAGTCCAAATCTGTGAACACAAATATCACACCATTACACTTATTGCATATGGACTTATTTGGACCAACCAGTATAAGTAGTATGGGGAAAAAGTCTTACTGCCTTGTGATTATTGATGATTACACTAGATTTACATGGGTTTTCTTTCTTAGGACAAAGGATGAGACAGGTGAAATACTTAGATCATTTATAACTAAGATGGAAAATCAATTGGATAAAAGAGTAAAAATCATCAGAAGTGATAATGGAACAGAATTTAAAAATCATGAGATGGATAAATTCTGTGAAGTTAAAGGTATTAAGAGAGAATTTAGTGCACCTAGAACTCCTCAACAAAATGGAGTAGCTGAAAGGAGGAATAGGACACTGATTGAGGCTGCTAGAACCATGCTATCTGATGCAAAGCTACCTATGTCTTTTTGGGCAGAGGCAGTTAGCACAGCTTGTTATGTTCAGAATAGAGTATTAGTTGTTAAGCCTCATAACAAGACACCATATGAACTGTTGTTTAAGAGAAAGCCTTTGGTTAGTTTCTTAAAATCTTTTGGGTGTCCTTGTACAATCTTAAATACCAAAGATCACTTAGGTAAGTTTCAGAGTAAGGCTGATGAGGGGATATTTGTTGGTTATTCTATTCAAAGTAAATCTTATAGGGTATTCAATCAAAGGACCAGAATCATAGAAGAAACAGTGCACATTACTTTTAATGAAAACACTGTTAATCCTGAGGGAAAAGGTCCTGAATCACTGTTTGATATTGATGCACTTAATAATGCTTTTAGATATACAAATGTGGATACTAGTGCAGGTACAAGTGCAGGTACAAATGCAGGAACAGGTGATGAAGAAGGTAGAGCAAAATCAGGAAAATCAGTTGGAAAGAAGAATGATTCATTGGAATATATATTATTTCCAATTTGGTCTCCTGATCCTCCAGAAGTGTTTGATACTGATCAACCAACGACATCACAGGATGTGGAAACAGGAAAATCAGATGAAACATCATTTTCTCATGTTGATGATTCTGATAGACCTGTTATTGAAGACAGTACAGAAGACAGTGATATGAGTCCAGTACAGAAGTCTACAAAGGCAGGTGTGAATGTTGATCAGACACCTACAAAGCATCTTGACACAGAGCAGGAACAATTGAATTATCTACATTTGATGAGTTCTACTCCTTTGTCAAAGAGAATTGCAAGAGAAGTTTCAAGTAGTGAGTCTGGACAAGAAGGGAATTTTACCAACTTGGAGGAGAGGATTCAAGAAACAGCAGCATCTAAATACATTACTCATAAAGATCATCCACTTGAGAATGTAATTGGAGATATTGAATCAGCTGTTAAAACAAGAAATCAAAGTCAGGTGTTTGAAGCTTCAGCAAATGAGGAAGAAGTAAATCTTGATACAGAAGCTGTAAATACTTCTTTGTTTGCCTGTTTTCTGTCTCAAACAGAACCAAAGAAGGTTACTGAAGCTTTGAGAGATCCTAGTTGGATTGAAGCTATGCAAGAGGAGTTGCTTCAGTTTAAGATTCAAGAAGTTTGGACATTGGTTGATTTGCCTAAAGAGAAGAGGGCAATTGGTACTAAATGGATTTTCAAGAACAAGAAGGATGAAAGAGGTATAGTGATCAAAAACAAGGCTAGATTGGTTGCACAGGGGTATTCACAAGCAGAGGGGATTGATTATGATGAGGTTTTTGCACCTGTTGCAAGGATAGAGGCAATTAGATTGTTTTTGGCTTATGCTTCATTCAAGGGATTCATTGTGTATCAGATGGATGTTAAGAGTGCTTTTCTGTATGGCACTATACAGGAAGAGGTATATGTATGTCAACCACCAGGGTTTGAAGATTCTAAATTTCCTGATAAAGTTTTCAAACTGGATAAAGCTCTTTATGGTTTACATCAAGCACCTAGAGCCTGGTATGATACTTTTTCAGATTATCTGTTGCAGAATGGATTCAAAAGGGGTGCAATAGATAAAACTTTGTTTACTAAAAGAATTAAGAATGATATACTACTGGTTCAAGTTTATGTAGATGATATCATTTTTGGTTCAACAAAGGATAGTCTTTGCAAGGAGTTTGAATCATTGATGCATGAAAAGTTCAAGATGAGCTCCATGGGGGAATTAACATTTTTCTTGGGGCTACAAGTAAAGCAACAGAAAGAAGGAATCTTTATTCATCAAAGTAAGTATGTGAATGATATACTGGATCGGTTTGGGTACAAAGATGCTAAAGTTGCAAGCACACCAGTTGAAACAAACAAGAAATTACATGCAGATCTTGAGGGGGAGAGTGTGGATGAACATCTTTACAGATCTATGATTGGGTCACTTATGTATCTCACTTCATCAAGGCCTGACATCATGTTTGCAGTGTGTTTATGTGCAAGATTTCAAGCTAATCCAAAGCTATCACATCTTCTAGCAGTCAAAAGAATTTTTAGATATTTGAAGGGTCAATCAAAATTGGGCCTTTGGTATCCAAAGTTTAATTCTTTTGATCTGATAGCTTACACAGATAGTGATTATGGAGGAGCTAACTTGGACAGGAAATCTACATCAGGAGGTTGTCAATTTTTGGGAGAAAGATTGGTTTCATGGCAATGCAAGAAACAAACCACTGTATCTACATCTACAGCAGAGGCAGAATATGTAGCAGCTGCAAGTTGCTGTGCTCAAGTGCTATGGATTCAGAATCAGATGCTAGATTATGGTTTTACCTTTCTTAATACTCCTATTTTTATTGATAATAGCTCTGCAATCAGTATTATTAATAACCCAGTTAAACATTCTAAAACAAAGCATATTGAAATCAGATATCATTTCATTAGAGATTGTAATGAGAAAAGACTTATTCAAATTTTGAAAGTTCATACTGATAATCAGTTTGCTGATCTGTTTACAAAAGCTTTTGATGTAGGCAGATTCACATTCTTGGTTACTAGTATTGGAATGATCAATTTGTCATAAGTTATTTCTCTTGTTACTGCTTTCTGAGAATAATATCCACTGTGATTTCAATTTGGGTTAATACTGATTTGTTAATTAAACACTGATTGTGTGTAATGTGTATCGTTATCACTGTTTCTTACTTTTATTATAAACAGTGGTAATAATCATTTCACCGCTGTTGGTGTATAGTTAACACTGTATACTTGTATTATTGTTTGAAATTACCACTGCAGGTTATATTGCTATGTCTTGGAGTCTAACTTATGCAGGTGTTTTTGACGTTTTTACTGCTTATGGAGTTTGCTTTCGGTAAAAAAAAAAAAAAAAAAAAAAAAAAAAAAAATAAAAAATAAAAATTCAACCACTGCTTTGTTTATGTGATTTTGCTAGAACTGAAGTACTACTTGTATTAAGTTAGCACTGCCTTGGTCGGTTGGTACTGCTTGTACAAGTTAGCACTGCTAGCTTAATTATGTAAATGATGCATTTGAGAAACCAAGTGTTGATTACCACTGATGGTTATTTTCACAGTTATCACTGAACGTGTGATTTTGTTTAATTAACACTGTTTTAGTGATAATTGGGGATCTGATCAAATTAGGGCATACAACTGATTTAATTTCAGTACTTAACTCTCAACACTTAGGGTTTCTCATTACGCTTTCAAAATTTCACATACAAACAACTGCGATAAGTCTCTTTGATTTTCGATTCTGTCAAATCATCTTCGATTCTTCTCGATTACTTGATTTCTTATCATGGCATCGACTTCGTCTACTGTTCAACTACCGATTGGAAAAGATCACAATATGATTGCATTCTTAATGAAACCTGCGGAGGCAAACGAGTATGTGGAAATCATTGATTTTCTTCGTGCTTCACATATTCGTCATGCTCTCACTGTAGCACCCAGAATATCTCACGATCATATCAATAATTTCTGGGTGAATGCATCAATAGAAGAGGAACAGGGGATTAAAAGAATTGTTTCAGAAGTTATGGATACACGTGTTGTAATCACAGAAGCTACTGTTAGAGCTTCATTACAACTAGATGATGAGGCAGGTATATCTTTTTTAGAGGATACTGTTATGTATGATACTTTACGATTGATGGGTTATGAGGGTTCTTTTGAAATTTTTACTTTTCAGAAAACCTTATTTTCTCATCAGTGGAGATTTTTAATACATACAATTTTACACTGCTTATCATCTAAGAGATCATCTTTTGAGCAGTTTGGAAGCAACATTGCTTATGCAATTGCTTGTCTTGCAACTGGTCAAAGGTTTAATTTTTCAAATCTGATATTTTCTGGTATGCTTAGAAACATTGAGCAGCCAAAGATTAAGTTTTTGATGTATCCACGTTTTGTGCAGTTGTTCTTAAATGAACAAATTCCTAATATAACTGCACTTGAAAAGATTATTGGTATTGTCTCTTTTAAACCAAAAGTTTTTGTAAATATGAAGAGAGATACTAAATTTTCTGGGAAGGTTACAGCATTATTTTCTACAATGCTTTCTGCACCTTCCACCACAGCATCAGTACTACCAACTGAAGCTGAATCAACTACTGAGAGAATGGTTCCACCCACCACTTCTCAACCCACAGTAGTTGGGGGTACTAAGAGAAAACAAGGGACCAAAACAGCCAAATCTTCTAGAGCCAAAAAGGCTAGAACACAGATGTCTGAGGATCATGTTGCTCAGTCATCTCAGTCAATGGACAGTGGTCCAGAACAACATGTGGTCCATAAGGAGAGGGGTGACCATTCTGAGAGGGCTGCTTCTACTGCTTCTAGCCCACTGGCAGAGCAGGACAGAAGTAACATTGATAAGACCCAATCAGAGGCAACACATGGACATGATTCTACACCTGTAGATGATCCTAGTGGTCCCAGTACCAAGAACCAAGGGGACTTTGATGATCATGCTAGGCATGAGTCAGAGTTTAATGATGTCAATGATTCACCAAAGGATTCACATTCTGAAGGTGTTGAGGCTAGAACTAACTTGGAATTGACGAAAATGATTGATTATGTATGGGCTGAGTTTGTACAAGAGAGGAAGAAGAATAAGGCTAAGGATGAAGTTATAACTCAGTTGCAGAGGAAAGTGAAGCAGTTAGAAAAGGTTGTTATTAAGTGTTTGAAGAAAGGAAGGAGATATGTGGTTCATGATACTTCAGAACCTGAGGAGCATTATAATTTTAAACAAAATGCTTTCAAAAAGGGGGAGAAGGTATGGACAAATATGGGTGATAAGAGGAATGAGAATGAGAAGGTTGTGTCTGATGATGAAAAAGTTGATGAAGACATTGAAATGGAACAACCAGTGGAAGATGAATTTGTGCATACACCTTCAACACCACCTACAGAGCCAGAGGTTAATGAGTCAGTATTTGAGACAGTGGAAACAGAAATGAAGGAATCAGTGGCAGATGAAGATAAGTCTGATCATACTGAGGTTATTGGGTCAGTGGAGCAGACTACAGAGGTGATTATGGATGATAAGACTGAGGAGTTAAAGATTGATGAGGATGATGGTGAAGAGGTGAGCAAACCTGAGATAGCAGTTGAAAAGGAAGAAGTGAAGACTGAAGTTAAAACTGATGCTCAGCAAGTTGAAAAAACTAGAAAGAAGAGCATTCCAGTTAAAACTGCTAAGATGACTGGAACAGGAAAGAAGGTTGAAACTCCAAAGAAGAAATCTTCACAACAACCATCTTTGTCTGGATTTCAAATTAGAGAACCTGCTGCTGCTCCTGTTCAACAGAAAGAATTGCCAAAGATAGATCCAAAAGCTAAGGGCAAGGAAAAACTGGTAGAAGAACCAAAGAAGAAGAAGCAAAAACCAGTGCCACCAGAAGTAACTGCTCATGATACTGAATATGCAGAAAGATTACAGGCTGAGCTAAATGCAGAGGGCTTGATTGATGTTGAGATTGAGGAAGGAAAGTTTGTAAAAATGACAAAAGAGCAAGTGGCAGAATGGGATGAGTATTTGTTGAAAGAGCAGAGACAGGATGATATTGAATATTTAGTTGATCAGCTTAAGAAGAAGAAAGCAGAAGAAGCAAGAAAGAAGAAAGCTGCAAAACCACCAACAAAAGCTCAAATGAAGAAGAATTTAATTGCAAAGCTAAAATGTGGAATTATTCCTTTGAATGCATTGAAACAAATGAGTTTAGAGAGATTGCAGGAGTTATGGGATAAAGATGAGTTGAATCCTGATGTAATTGAAAAGAAAGAAACAGAAAAGAAAGAAGCTGAGAAGAAAAAGCAGGAAGTTAAAAAGGAAAGGAAAAAGGCTGAAAAAGAAAGAAAATTGAAGGAAAAGGAAGAAAAAGAAAAAAGAGAAAAGATAGAAGCTGAAAAGAAGAGGAAAGATGAGCTTGAGCAAAAGAAGAGAGAGTTAGATGAAATTCCTGATAGAGAAAGGAATATTGATGAATTGAAGGAGTTTATTTTGTTACAGCCTATGGAATCTGAGGTAATTAATGTTGAATTACCTGGTATTATTGATTGGTCTATAGAGCAATTTGTCAATCCTGTTAAGATTCACAAGATTAAAGTTGAAAGAGCAGATGGAAATATATCTTGGTGGAGATCTTTTAGGGATTTGATAAAGAGGATTAGTAGAATTGATTTGGTGAGGATGTATGAGATTGGAATGGAAAAGAAGTTAGATTTAAAAAGATTTGATAATTTGGTTGAAAAGGTTACATGGCATTGGATTAAAGCTATGTTTGAGCCAGAAGAGTTTCCATTTCAGTTTGCTACTTTTAGCAAGGTCAGAAATTGGATTTATCATGCTAAACCTGGAGTACATCAGATTGTTATGGAGGATGCAGTGTTTATGTGGTTATTGACAGATAGATTTTATGATATCAATCTGAGATTTTTGATGAGCTTGAGAAATGCAAGGTTACAAGCTGCAGTGTTAGATGATGTAGCTCTAGAACTGGTATATATGGTGTTAAATCAGATTTATAAGAAGAAAGAGATTGATAGGAGGAAGAGAAGAAAAGACTAACAGTTTTGAAAGAATTTTGTGAAGCTTATAATGGAGGATTAAAAGAAACTTAATGCTGTGAAGTACAGATTAAGTTTAGGGGGAGATTGTTAGGTCAAAACTGTTTCAGGTCTGAGTTGAAGTTCTGATGAGAAGACAGAGTACAAGTGATTAAAACTGTTTGCTTTAAAGGTTAAAACTGTCTTTACGAAGTTACAACTGATAGAAGAAAACTGAAGAGAAGACAAGTGTTACAACTGTTTGAAGATAGATTACAACTGATAGTTATGTGTCTGTAAGTAGTTAAAACTGCTTATGTATTAGTAACTGTTAGTTATGTATGAAACAGTTAACACTGATTATGTATTTGTACTTAGTCGCATATTACAATTGAAGCAGTTACCACTGAATGTGTAATAGTTACAACTGTTTACATCAGAATGGTAGTTAAAACTGTTTATGATTTTGTGATAAGTATGAGTCGGTTATGGAAGTTATTTTATTCCATATTTGTAGGAGATTGTATAGGACTCTATATGTTATAAATAGAGATCCTTTAGACCTAGATAGGTTAATGTTAATTGCGCAGCTTCAAGGTTTTCTGTAACCCTAATACATCAAGTGTATTCGTCTTATATCATTAATAAGATTGAAGCTTTCGGTATATTATTGTGTTCATTAAATTAATTAATATTCATTGATCTTCTTAATATTATTGAGTGTGATTCCGCAACTTCTCAATAATATATTCAAGGCTTATTAAGTAAGATTGTTTATTAAGTTAAACAGGGACTAACACTACAAGGGGAGACCGGCAGACGGAATCTAAATATCGTATCTTGTCTGAAAACTAGAAAATATTTACGAAAAGGGTATCAAGCCATCCTCGCACATGTAACGGAGAAGAAGTCGGAGGAGAAGCGACTTGAGGATGTTCCGATCGTGCGGGATTTCCCGGAAGTCTTTCCTGAAGACTTGCCCGGACTGCCGCCACCTAGACAAGTTGAATTTCAAATCGAACTTGTGCCCGGAGCTGCACCCGTGGCACGAGCCCCTTACCGTTTAGCACCATCCGAAATGCAGGAGTTGTCTAACCAACTACAGGAACTCCTGGACAGAGGATTCATTCGACCAAGTTCCTCACCTTGGGGAGCTCCGGTCTTATTCGTGAAAAAGAAAGATGGATCTTTCCGCATGTGTATTGACTACCGAGAGCTGAATAAGCTAACCATAAAGAATCGGTACCCTCTTCCTAGAATCGATGACCTGTTCGACCAACTCCAGGGATCGAGTGTTTACTCAAAGATTGATCTACGGTCGGGTTATCATCAACTCCGAGTCCGTGACAATGATATCCCAAAGACAGCTTTCCGAACTCGTTATGGGCATTATGAATTCCAAGTGATGCCATTCGGATTGACCAACGCTCCGGCCGTATTCATGGACCTTATGAATCGGGTGTGCAAACCATATCTTGACAAATTCGTCATTGTGTTCATCGATGATATCCTGATTTACTCTCGAAACGAACAGGAACATGCTCAACATCTGAAAACCATTCTAGGACTTCTGAAACACGAAGAGTTATATGCCAAATTCTCTAAGTGTGAGTTCTGGATTCGAACCGTTCAATTCCTCGGGCACGTGATTGACAGCCAAGGAATTCATGTTGATCCCGCCAAGATTGAAGCAATCAAGGGCTGGGAGTCACCGACCACTCCAACCGAAGTGAGACAATTCTTAGGTCTTGCTGGTTATTACCGCCGATTCATCGAAAACTTTTCAAGAATAGCTGTTCCCCTAACCACACTAACTCAGAAGGATAAGAAGTTCGATTGGACGGATAAACAGGAGTCAGCCTTCCAGCTATTGAAAAACAAACTTTGCAGTGCACCAATCTTGTCCTTACCCGAGGGCACCGCCGATTTTGTAGTTTACTGCGACGCCTCACACCAAGGACTTGGTTGTGTGTTGATGCAACGGGAAAAAGTCATTGCCTATGCCTCACGACAACTGAAAATCCACGAGAAAAACTATACGACCCACGACCTCGAGTTAGGTGCTGTGGTCTTCGCATTGAAAATCTGGAGACATTATCTCTACGGTACGAAAAGTACTATCTTTACCGATCACAAAAGTCTCCAACACATATTCGATCAGAAAGATCTAAACATGAGGCAACGTCGCTGGGTTGAGTTACTTAGTGACTACGACTGCGAGATCAAATACCATCCAGGCAAGGCGAACGTAGTTGCCGATGCCTTAAGCCGAAAAGAACGAGTGAAACCCCTTCGAGTTCGAGCACTTTCTATGACAATTCATAACGAGCTTCCTGCTCAAATCCTTACCGCTCAACTTGAAGCACTCAACGATGAAAACTTGAAAAATGAAGCCTTGCGAGGCTTGGATAAACAATTCGAAATCAAACCCGATGGAACTCGATACTTCTCTAACCGAGTGTGGTTACCCAAATTCGGAAACTTTCGAGATTTGGTGATGGCTGAAGCTCACAAATCTCGATACTCAATACATCCTGGATCTGACAAGATGTATCATGACGTCAAAGGGTTGTATTGGTGGCCTAACATGAAAGCTGACATCGCCTTGTACGTCAGTAAATGCCTAACCTGTTCCAAAGTAAAGACCGAACACCAAAGACCCTCTGGGTTGCTTCAACAACCTGAAATTCCTCAATGGAAATGGGAACAGATTTCCATGGACTTCATTACCAAACTACCGAAAACTTCGAGTGGTTGCGATACCATTTGGGTGATCGTGGACCGTCTCACGAAATCTGCTCATTTTCTGGCCATCAAGGAAACCGACAAGATGGAGCGTCTGACTCGCATCTATGTCAAAGAAATCATCTCACGACACGGGGTACCTATCTCGATCATCTCGGATAGGGACAGCCGTTTTACTTCTAACTTTTGGCAATCGCTACAGAAATCTCTTGGTACTCGTCTGGATATGAGTACTGCTTATCACCCGCAAACCGATGGCCAAAGCGAGCGAACTATTCAAACACTGGAGGATATGCTACGAGCCTGCGTAGTCGACTTCGGTACTTCTTGGGAAAATCATTTACCGTTGTGCGAGTTCTCGTACAACAACAGTTATCATACCAGCATAAAGGCTGCACCCTTCGAGGCACTTTACGGACGTAAGTGCCGATCACCTGTCTGTTGGACTGAGTTAGGAGAATCCCAACTCACGGGTCCAGAAATCATTCAAGAAACTACTGAGAAAATCGTTGGTATTCAAAACCGGCTGAAAGCCGCACGTGATCGTCAGAAAAGCTATGCTGACGTGAGACGCAAACACCTTGAGTTCCAGGTAGGAGACAAGGTACTTCTCAAAGTGGCACCGTGGAAAGGTGTTATTCGATTCGGGAAACGAGGCAAACTAAATCCTAGATATATCGGACCATTCGAAATCCTTGAAAGGATTGGTCCAGTGGCATATCGCCTGCAACTTCCTGCTGAACTTAGCAGCGTACACAACACATTCCACATTTCTAACTTGAAGAAATGTCTGTCTGACGAGACGCTGATTATACCGCTCGACGAAATTCAAATCGATGATAAACTTCATTTCGTCGAGAAACCTTTGGAAATCATGGACCGAGAGGTCAAGCAATTGAAACAGAGTCGTATTCCCATAGTAAAAGTCAGGTGGAATTCTAGGCGCGGCCCTGAGTTCACCTGGGAACGGGAAGACCAAATGCGACAGAAATACCCACATCTCTTCCCAGACAACGCACCGTCCGTGCACTCAAGCTAATTTCGGGACGAAATTTCTTTAACAAGGGGAAAATGTAACACCTGCTAAATTAGGATAATTATTTATGCCTAATTGATTGTAACTAGTTGTAATTAGTATGTAATAGGACTAATTACAGGCTCTATTTGTATATATATAAGTTGATTTATATATATATGTGTGTTTTTACGCGATTTGGATAAATCGTACTAATTAACCGGACGGAGTCCGACACAATTATTTTGACGTTGGTGACAGAAACTTACCTAAATAATGAGAACGTATTTTATTATATAAAATACACAGCGAACAAACACTAATTATAATATCGCGACGACATTTTAAATAATTTAACGAATACGTATTAAACGCGAGTTAAGAATTTTAATACTTCGATGAATGTTTTTATAATTAATTTCAAGGTATTTCATTAAAATATTCCCGTCACCTTTTAAAAATATAACTGCTTGAATTAACGTTTAAACGACGGATTAAACGAACACCGCGCGAGGCGCAGTGCGCAGACTGGAAATGGTGGAGGATATTACCTCCCACCAATTCCCTTTTCTTTCTTTATTTCATTTTCTCTCTCTCTCCTCTCTTCTCTTTTCTCTCAAATTTCATCACCAAAAATCTTACAAAACCGCAAAATAAACATACTAAACGACGCCGGATCATACCACCTCTTTAGAGAAAAACGTTCACCACTTCGCGATCTACAATCCTATCTTTCCGGAATTTCATTTCGGCAAATCGTAAGTTCCCGACAAAACCCGAAACTCTCCGTTTTTACTCATTTTTACGTTTTTATGGTTTATATATGCTTAAAATGTCCAAAAATGGGTTGGGTAAAAGATTTGGACCTAACGGAAGTTTTTCGACCGATTTTCCGGCCACCAAATTCCGATCAGACCGCTACGTCGCAGAGACGCTGGACTATCTGCGACGTAGCTCAAAACGTCGCATTATGTGGCCAACGTCGCACTTAGCGACGTCGCGGCCTACGTCGCACAAAAATCCCAACGTCGCACTAGCGACGCAGCCTATTACGTCGCATTAACTTGCGGACGTCGCACATAGCGACGTAGACTTTTACGTCGCAAACCGAACCTACGTCGCATTGATTTTGCGAAGGTCGCATCATGCGACGTACCTCCCTACGTCGCACCCTACGTCGCATGCTACGTCGCATGCTACGTCGCACAAACCAGAACCTTGAAAAGTCAGATTTTACTAAGTGTCGAACTTACACAACTTCAAATACTTATGTCATACGACTGAACAAACGTCATAGAACATACTTTCTATTACAATCACACTAAATTGCGTTATAAATGATAACACTTTGAATCATTTTTACAAACCGTCACCAACGGGCCATATTTGTTTTCAAACTACAAACGGATTACTAAACAAACACTTGGATATAATGAGTTGTGTAAACAACTAGCCTAGATGGTCTTGCGAGACATCTACTTACTTAACTTTATATGTTTAGGCATTTGAAGGTTACGGGTTCGGAGAACCTACGGTTGATATTACTTACTCGTTTATTGATATAAACGTACTTGCAAAGACTCAGGTGAGTCTTACGGCCCCACTTTTACTGTTTTATCTTATTGGGGGAGATACATGCTACTACTTTTTCTTGAACACAAGTACTAAACTGTTTACTATACCAAACGGAATTGCATGAGTTGTTACTATTTACAGAAGTCTCTCCATCATATATCGTTAGTTATGGACTTAAGCGCGAACAGTAGTTAATGGATCCATTAGGGAAATGACCCTCCCCACCCGGGGCAGTAGCGCTGCCACGTACCGATTTACACGTATAAACGGGTGACAACTTATTCGTTACAGATGCTTGCTCACTTACGAGCATGTCACGGGAGCAAACATATTATTTACGGGTTAAGCTTCGATTATGAGCCTCATGGCAACGGTATAAACTTATTTATTTACATTTGCTGGATTGCAAATACTGATTTTACGATTGCTGGATTGCAATGGCTGATTTTACGCCTACGGGCACTACTAATGAAATCTCGTGTTCAAAGCCGATATTAATTACAAACCTGTGAGATTCACCAACCTTTTGGTTGACACTTTTTAGCATGTTTTCTCAGGTACCCGGATGGAGTAGGATTACTCCAGGATTTTAGCTAGAGTCGCATGATTTCAACACAACTGCATTAACGGAGATTCTTAGCATTATCTTTTGTATATTTTGATTATGTAATAGAATCTCCCGCTATACGCGTGGACTCTAGGGGAAACTACATTTTGTATACGAAAACACTAAGTTTTCAAACATTATATCTATGGAATGTAACTAATTTACAAAACGTCTCATTTAGAGGTCGTTTGCTTTATCTTTGTGCTGTGATATTTAATTAGTAACACCCCAAACTATGCTTCCGCAAAACAGTGAATTTCGGGGGTGTTACAACCACTGTGTCGCAGGGCTCTTGTGTCGCATCCTTCATGCGACACAACCTTTGTGTCGCATTACAGCCTTAGTGTCGCATTTTGTGTCGCAAAACACAACAGATTCACAAATAAATTCCAAGTTAAGTGTTATACATTTCGGACTTCAAACGACTATACGATATAACATCTAAGGTACATTGAAACATGTTTTTCAAAGATAACAATTCAAACAAGTATAGATAAATGTCGAGATTAACGTTTCAACTAAGTCACCAACGGGCCCAAACATGTTTTCAACAAACGAACAATTACAAACATACGAACAAACATTGGCTATACTAGTTGTGTACAACTAAACGAAACGTCACGTGAGACGCATACTTACATAACTTCATATGAATAGGCATTTGAAGGTTACGGGTTCGGAGAACCTACTTGCTATATTTACTACTTGCTATTTGCTACGGCATATTACCAGACTCAGGTGAGTCTTACGGCCCCACTTTTACTGTTTTATCTTATTGGGGGAGATACATGCTACCGATTTTTCTTGAACACAAGTACTAAACTGCTTACTATACCAAACGGAATTGCATGAGTTGTTTACTATTTACAGAAGTCTCTCCATCATATATCGTTAGTTATGGACTTAAGCGCGAACACTAGTTAATGGATCCATTAGGGAAATGACCATCCCCACCCGGGGAAGTAGCGCTGCCACGTACTGATTTACACGTAGAAACGGGTGACTACTTATTCGTTACTGATGCTTGCTCACTTACGAGCTTGTCACGGGAGCAAACATATTATTTACGGGTTAAGCTTCGATTATGAGCCTCATGGCAACGGTATAAACTTACTTACTTATATTTGCGGGATAGCAAATACTGGTTTACGATTTCTGGATTGAAATTGCTGATTTTACGCCTGCGGGCATTACTGATTGAAATCTCGTGTTCAAAGCTGATATTACTTACAAACCTGTGAGATTCACCAACCTTTTGGTTGACACTTTTTAGCATGTTTTCTCAGGTACCCGGATGGAGTAGGATTACTCCAGGATTTTAGCTAGAGTCGCATGATTTCAACACAACTGCATTAACGGAGATTCTTAGCATTATCTTTTGTATATTACGATTATGTAATAGAATCTCCCGTTATACGCGTGGACTCTAGGGGAAACTACATTTTGTATACGAAAACACTAAGTTTTCAAACATTATATCTATGGAATGTAACTAATTTACAAACGTTGCATATAGATGTCGTTTGCTTTATCTTTGTGCTGTGATATTTGATTAGTAACACCCCAAAACTATGCTTCCGCAAAACAGTGAATTTCGGGGGTGTTACAATAATGATATCAATCGAGGCCTATACATATATATAGCATATATATTATATCCTAGTAAGTATGGTGCGTAACAGTTTTTGTCCCGTTTCTATTGTAATCCAAATCTACTACTGTATCTTTGTTCATTATAACCATTTCGGACCTCTCATCAACTTTTCTCTAATTGTACATAGTTGATCATGCTATGTTAAATTAAAGTCAAATGATGAAACTCCCGAACCAATCATAATAAACAAAGTATACAACTTAAGAGTTATAGTCTAGGGTCACCAATGCACTCCTAGTTCACTATAACTATGGCTTTGATACCAATCTGTCACAACCCCGAATATACTGTGTGGAAGCGGTTCGGGTCAGGGCGTGACTAATACGGTAATCACAACACATAATTATAAGCAAATGACATCTAAATGAGACGTTTGAAAAATAGTTGTTACATAACCAAAATAAAGTGTTTACAAAGTTGCGAGTTCGCAAAATGATTTCATTACATATCTAGTAATACAAAAGCAATGCAATGAAATTCCAAGTGTTGAAAGCATGCGACTCGAGCTAGGATCCTGAGGTCAATCCTTCTATCTTCTTGTACCTGAGAATACATGCTAAAATGGGTCAACAATAATGTTGGTGAGTTCATAGGTTTTCATAGTAACAATCGTAGTTGAAAACAGAGTAAAGATTGTAATGAGAATGCAGTTCAAATCAAAGTTCGAATCATAGTTTAGTTCAGAGTTAAATTATAGTTTAAATCAGAGTTTAAATTAAAGTTTAAGTCATAGTGGAAATCATAGTAAGAATCATAGTTTATAACGTAGTTCAAATCAGAGTTCAAATCATAGTTTAGCTCATAGTTCGATCATAGTTTAAATCAGAGTCAAATCATAGTTTAGTTTCAAGTTTTCGAAGTTATCAAAGTTTTAAAGGTTGGCAGAGTTTTCAAAGCTGTCAGAGTTTTCAAAGTTGAATTAGTAGTTGGAATCGAAGTTAGGATCGTAGTTATTACCATAGTTATCGTAGTGGGACTCGTAGTTGTTATCATAGTTTCCCCAAGTTGTCATCGTAGTTGTTATCGTAGTGGGACTCGTAGTTGTTATCGT
Organism: Helichrysum umbraculigerum; assembly: GCA_949592205.1. NCBI lineage: Eukaryota > Viridiplantae > Streptophyta > Magnoliopsida > Asterales > Asteraceae > Helichrysum > Helichrysum umbraculigerum. Next base: position 8,930,712 of record CATIUR010000008.1, read on the forward strand.
AGTTGTCCCCATAGTTGTTACCGTAGTTATCATAGTAGGGCTCGTATTTGTTATCGTAGTTATCGTAGTTGTCCAAACATAGTTAAGAGTACAGTACAAAATAGTTCATAGAATAGAGTCCAAACAGTTCAAAACAGGGTTCACATAGTTCAAAACTAAGTTCACATAGTTCAAAACAAAGTTCAAGTAGTTAGTAAATCAGAGTTCAAGTAATTCATAAGTCAGAATTCAAAGTAGTACGCAAAACAGAAATCAAGTAGTTTAGAGTAGTTCATAAAACAGAGATCAAATAGTTTTATAAAACAGAGCATGTGTCTCACCCCAAAACAGTTCAAATAAGTAAAAGTGGGGCTATGAACTCACCTGCGGAGCTAGCGTTCCTAAAGTGTATGATTTGTCCAACCGGTAACCTTCTAGTGTTCTAAACACGTAAGGTTATAAGTACGTGAGTGAATGTTCTAATAGACTGATCATGTTAGTGTTCACCCGACTAAATTATACCCGAATTATTTGTTTGTCGTTTGAGTTTAAAATTAGTGTACGGCCCGTTGGTGACGGTTTGAAATTATAATTTCAAAAATATATTTACGTTGGTTTCGTATAAGTATATTTTTACGTCACAAAAGTTTCGTTCGTTGAGAAAATACTCATTTTATCATCACAAGTTCAATATATATCATTTATCGTAGTGAATGTATATATAAAATAAAAGTTGGCCGTTATATACATATATATATATATATATATATATATATATATATATAACGTTCCACCCATACGTTATATTCAGTATTATTTATTTTGTTTATAAACGTTAATGTTCCAAAAATCGTTGAGTATATTCAGTCGTATTTTTGTGACAATTGTTAGCAAAATACTCCATACTGTAAGTATATATATATATATATATATATATATATATATATATATATATATATATTAATGAGTAAGGGTAAGCCATGGCCACCCCTCAAAAATCTACCAGTTATGTATATACCTATATATATTTCATTACAAGAATATTTAAATTGTTAAACGGCCACCTATAATGGCTATAAATGTGTTGTCCATTTGTAATTATATATATATATATATATATATATATATATATATATATATATATATATATATGTTAAAATAAAGTAACAAAAGTTACTGGCCCACAGACTAAACCCACGATGAAATTGGGTCAAAAAAATTGGTAAATGAACAAATTGTTTATTTGATTTATTTAGCCAAACACAACTTGTGTTCTATGAGGATCTGACGGAAACAAAAATCACAAGCGGCTCGCCATAACTCTAATTAATTATCAACGCAAATAAGTTTCGACCATCTATCATATTCTTCTCAAACTACATTAGGTAATTTGTCTAATTTAATAATTTATAAGGAATTGTTAAATTAAAGGAAATGAGTGCTCACTTATTTTTGAAATGGTGATCGTGAGGATGATGATAATGATGCCGAGAGGATGATGGAGACGACGATGATGATGTTGTTGTTGTTCCTTGCTTCCTTTGTTTCAAGATGATGATGTCGATGTGATGATGATGGTGGCGGTGGTGGTTTGAGTGTATGCCGAGAGAGAGGTGAAGAGATGGTGAGGATGAATATTACGATGATGATGATCGATGTTGCTAGCTGCTTGTTGTTGTTGCTTGTTGCTGCCTGTTGTTGTTTTTTGTTTCTGGAAGGTAGACCGAGAAAGATATAGAGATGAGATAGATAGATGGTGATAATGAAGATGAAACTCAAATAATTGAGGGTAAGGGGTTGGTATGGGTTAGCTTATTTTAAAAGACGGAAAAAAAAAGGATATGGGTTGGTGATAATCTGTCCCCAATTCACAGTATAAAATACCCGTGTTTGTGTACCCGATCGTAAAATAAATTTTTATTTTCAAATACTAAAATTCATTTATATATTTTCGAAATGTTTTTGAGTCGAAGTATTTTATAAAAACACAATATTTGTGTTAAAGTTTTATAGCTTTGTTTCGTGCGGTTTCAGTTTAGTAGAACACATTTTTAACTGAAACGAAATATGTTTATATTATTATCCGAATAAATAAATATTATTTTTAACAATAATACTTTATTTATAAAGTTTTGCACCAACGTCCGTATTGGTATTTTTGCGTTCTTTCATATTTGTTTTTGAGTGATTACTGAATAATCATTTGGGTTATATATATAATTATATATATAATATTTGAATACTTTGGTATTAATGTCATATAAAATACGAGTATTTGAATTTAAATTGGGCGCAAAAATTTGCCCTTTTTGACCGGTGTCACATTCTCCCCTTGTTAGGAGAATTTCGTCCTGAAATTTCGTTAGACGCGGTTGTGTAGGGTATGGGAAGAAATGTATGTAAGAAAGTTTGTTACAAGTACCCCTGGTAGTAGGGTCAGCTGATTTCGGAGTGGATCTAACAATGTCTAGGTCGTGTTTAAAGGCAGTAAATCCATGACCGTTTTGTAGGTCACAAGAGTAGTAGGATATGAGGTCTATGCATATATATAGCATATATATATATTATATCCTAGTAAGTATGGTGCGTAACAGTTTTTGTCACGTTTCTATTGTAATCCAAATCTACTACTGTATCTTTTTTCATTATAACCATTTCGGACCTCTCATCAATTTTTCTCTAATTGTACATAGTTGATCAGGCTATGTTAAATTAAAGTCAGATGATGAAACTCCCGAACCAATCATAATAAACAAAGTATACAACTTAAGAGTTATAGTCTAGGGTCACTAATGCACTCCTAGTTCGCTATAACTATGGCTTTGATACCAATCTGTCACAACCCCGAATTTACTGTGCGGAAGCAGTTCGGGTCGGGGCGTGACTAATACGGAAATCACAACACATAATTATAAGCAAACGACATCTAAATTAGACGTTTAAAAAATAGTTGTTACATTACCAAAATAAAGTGTTTACAAAGTTGCGAGTTCGCAAAATGATTTCATTACATATCTAGTAATACAAAAGCAATGCAATGAAATTCCAAGTGTTGAAAGCATGTGACTCGAGCTAGGATCATGAGGTCAATCCTACTATCTTCTTGTACCTGAGAATACATGCTAAAATGGGTCAACAATAATGTTGGTGAGTTCATAGGTTTTCATAGTAACAATCGTAGTTGAAAACAGAGTAAAGATTGTAATGAGAATGCAGTTCAAATCAAAGTTCGAATCATAGTTTAGTTCAGAGTCAAATTATAGTTTAAATCAGAGTTTAAATTAGAGTTTAAGTCATAGTGGAAATCATAGTAAGAATCATAGTTTATAACGTAGTTCAAATCGGAGTTCAAATCATAGTTTAGCTCATAGTTCGATCATAGTTTAAATCAGAGTCAAATCATAGTTTATTTTCAAGTTTTCGAAGTTATCAAAGTTTTAAAGGTTGGCAGAGTTTTCAAAGCTGTCAGAGTTTTCAAAGTTGAATTAGTAGTTGGAATCGAAGTTAGGATCGTAGTTATTATCATAGTTATCGTAGTGGGACTCGTAGTTGTTATCATAGTTTTCCCAAGTTGTCATCGTAGTTGTTATCGTAGTGGGACTCGTAGTTGTTATCGTAGTTGTCCTCATAGTTGTTACCGTAGTTATCATAGTAGGGCTCGTAGTTGTTATCGTAGTTATCGTAGTTGTCCAAAGATAGTTCAGAGTACAGTACAAAAAAGTTCATAGATCAGAGTCCAAACAGTTCAAAACAGGGTTCACATAGTTCAAAACAAAGTTCAAGTAGTTAGTAAATCAGAGTTCAAGTAATTCATAAGTCAGAATTCAAAGTAGTTCGCAAAACAGAAATCAAGTAGTTTAGAGTAGTTCATAAAACAGAGATCAAATAGTTTTATAAAACAGAGCATGTATCTCACCCCAAAACAGTTCAAATAAGTAAAAATGGGGCTATGAACTCACCTGCGGAGCTAGCGTTCCTAAAGTGTATGATTTGTCCAACCGGTAACCTTCTAGTGTTCTAAACACGTAAGGTTATAAGTACGTGAGTGAATGTTCTAATAGACTGATCATGTTAGTGTTCACCCGACTAAATTATACCCGAATTATTTGTTTGTCGTTTGAGTTTAAAATTAGTGTACGGCCCGTTGGTGACGGTTTGAAATTATAATTTCAAAAGTATATTTACGTTGGTTTCGTATAAGTATATTTTTACGTCACAAAACTTTCGTTCGTTGAGCAAATATTCATTTTATCAACACAAGTTCTATATATATCATTTATCGTAGTGAATGTATATATAAAATAAAAGTTGGTCGTTATATATATATATATATATATATATATAGTTCCACCCATACGTTATACTCAGTATTATTTATTTTGTTTATAAACGTTAATGTTCCAAAAATCGTTGAGTATATTCAGTCGTATTGTTGTGACAATTGTTAGCAAAATACTACATACTGTAAGTATACATATATATATTAATGAGTAAGGGTAAGCCATGGCCACCCCTCAAAAATCTACCAGTTATGTATATACCTATATATATTTCATTACAAGAATATTTAAATTGTTAAATGGCCATCTATAATGGCTATAAATGTGTTGTCCATTTGTAATTATATATATATATAGGTTAAAATAAAGTAACAAAAGTTACTGGCCCACAGACTAAACCCACGATGAAATTGGGTCAAAAAAATTGGTAAATGAACAAATTGTTTATTTGACTTATTTAGCCAAACACAACTTGTGTTCTATGAGGATCTGACGGAAACAAAAATCACAAGCGGCTCGCCATAACTCCAATTAATTATCAACGCAAATAAGTTTCAACCATCTATCATATTCTTCTCAAACTACATTAGGTAATTTGTCTAATTTAATAATTTATAAGGAATTGTTAAATTAAAGGAAATGAGTGCTCACTTATTTTTGAAATGGTGATCGTGAGGATGATGATAATGATGCCGAGAGGATGATGGAGACGACGATGATGATGATGTTGTTGTTCCTTGCTTCCTTTGTTTCAAGATGATGATGTTGATGTGATGATGATGGTGGCGGTGGTGGTTTGACTGTATGCCGAGAGAGAGGTGAAGAGATGGTGAGGATGAATATTACGATGATGATGATCGATGTTGCTAGCTGCTTGTTGTTGTTGCTTGTTGCTGCCTGTTGTTGTTTTTTGTTTCTGGAAGGTAGACCGAGAAAGATATAGAGATGAGATAGATGGATGGTGATAATGAAGATGAAACTCAAATAATTGAGGGTAAGGGGTTGGTATGGGTTAGCTTATTTTAAAAGACGAAAAAAAAAAAAAAGGATATGGGTTGGTGATAATCTGTCCCCAATTCACAGTATAAAATACCCGTGTTTGTGTACCCGATCGTAAAATAAATTATTATTTTCAAATACTAAAATTCATTTATATATTTTCGAAATGTTTTTGAGTCGAAGTATTTTATAAAAACACAATATTTGTGTTAAAGTTTTATAGCTTTGTTTCGTGCGGTTTCAGTTTAGTAGAACACATTTTTAACTGAAGCGAAATATGTTTATATTATTATCCGAATAAATAAATATTATTTTTAACAGTAATACTTTATTTATAAAGTTTTGCACCAACGTCCGTATTTGTATTTTTGTGTTCTTTCAGATTTGTTTTTGAGTGATTACTGAATAATCATTTGGGTTATATATATAATTATATATATAATATTTGAATTCTTTGGTATTAATGTTGTATAAAATACGAGTATTTGAATTTAAATTGGGCGCGAAAATTTGCCCTTTTTGATCGGGTGTCACAAATCCTCTCTGAATCAATATCTGCCTGAGGGTCATCGCTGGAAGTGCCATCATATCATCATAACCCTGTGCGAGCATGTCCGCAGTGGTAACACCTGCCGTCTGTAACATATCAAGGTAGAGCTGCCTGAGAGTGCTCTCAGTAGGGACCTGATCTGAGAAGATGGGGCCCAAATCCAAGTAAGGGTCGACGCTGCCACTGAACAATGCATCGGTGCCAATGTAGAGAAGATCTGGTCTATATGATGTGCTAGCCTATGGATGCTGGTCATGGGTAGGAATGGGTACAGTCGGACGAGGCAATGATGCCTGCTGACGGGCTGGTGATGGTATGTGTACTGAGTAGACTCTGGCTATATCAGATGTGGATCTGTGAGTGGGTAATGGTGTGGAGTAGGTGGTAGGTGTGCGATGGCGTCTATATGGATGTGGTGGCTGAGTGGAGGTATGTGGATTTGGTGGAGGAAAGGTGGTGTATGGGCGAGTTGTGGTATATGGGTGAGTGGCGGTATGGGTAGTAGGTGGTGGTGGTGGTCCACATGTGTATAGGAAGTGATCAGGCTCAGGGGTACCATGTCTCCTAGCTGTCAGAACCTGCTGATCACGGATAACCTGTAAAGCAAGTAATAGATAGTACTGAGTAAGAGGAGTGACCGGATCCGTGTGATGCACAACGGCTTGTGTAGGCAGTACTGATGTGTCTGCTCCTTGTGATGGCTTAGGTATCTCTGCTGCTACTGGTCTCTGTGGCTGGGGACCAACATCTCTATCCGCAGTAGTCACGCACTTCCTGGTCATGAAGCATCCAGGAATGGGCTGCTGAGTATGATACCATAAGCACTGTCTCTCAGGTCCCTCATCAATCATCCTGATCAACTTGCAGTACTCTAGATCAAACGGCTGCGAACTAGCGTGATGGGTGTAATCCTCACGGTGGCGGTCAGTGAGAATCCCCATGCCGACTAACAATCTCGTGATAATGGCTCCCATGAATACGTGGCGTCTATCCTCTATCTTCTCCTTCCACAATCTATCCGCGATGATGTATGCGACATTCAGGTTCTGCTTCCTTATGATCACATCCATGAACTTAAGCTCTTCTGATGTAGCAGGTCTAGCATCTCTCTTCCCAAAGATAGTACAGCACAGGAGCTTGTGAAAAATGTGGTGAACTGGTCGGGTCATGAGTGAAGATTTCACTCCACTCCTAAAGTTTGTCCCTGTCAATCCTCTCCATATCTCCTTGTGATCCCGTGACGGTAAACTGGAGATAGACTGGAAACTGCTGGTGAACCAATCAGAACTGGCCTGTGACTGTGTGTAAAGGCCAAGGTATACCCCGAAATCTCCCACTGTCATACGATACTTCTTCCCACGATACCGAAAAGCGATCTTCTTATCAGTGATCTCCAATCTCTCTTGGAACTCGTAAGTCATCATAAACTCAGTGACGACCTCACGCTATATAGCCTCATCAATGGAGAAAAGATGGAAAAGCGCAGCATGTTCCTCGCAATCTTTATCATACTTAATCAATTCTTCCAACTCATCCCTGATACCCAAGCGTCTCATATCCGGCCACATGATGACTCTGTTTGACCCTAAGTACCGTCCCATCCATTTCTCAATATCGTCCATATTCTCAGGGGATGAAGCAAGCTTCCTCAACGAAGGGTTTGATAGATCCATCTGTTGACAAGAAAATGAGATGCATAAGTCATAACAAATTGCTAAGTACATTTCCAAATTTTTAACGAAAATTGGAAATGTAGGCTTTAAAATATGAATAAATCCGCAATTTATTTAAAACTAAACCTAGGCCTAACCAATCCTCAATCCGCAATTTTTCGCAACCATTAGTGTCTAACATATTCCAAGGGTATTAAAGTAATAATAATACTAGCGTTTAATCTACGTGAACTCATCATTTCAAACAACTAGCAAATATACTTACTTTCATTTATGGCAACTTAATCTTAAGTGAGCATAACCATGTAATTTCCTCAAATATATCAAGTAAACCAAAAAGAACATAAACTAATTTATTCATGCAAATACCATACAGTTAAAGACAGGTGTTAACTTTATTCGGTTACTTTTAACAATTATGCAAGATTTAAAGATTTTGATAAATGAATGACGGTAGCTTACGTGTGATGGTCATATTAAAAATATTCAACACTTTATTAATTAAAGTGGTGAATAATTAAAATAATCAAGGACCAAAAGCTAACTAATGATTTATTGAAAATCTAAGAAACTTGCCATGATTTAATTAACACAAGCACCTTTTAAAAATTGAAGATTTAAAATATGATACTTGGTTAATTTTAATCACAACATGCTTACTTTAACTTTCAATAATTCTAAGGATCATTCAAAATGAACTAGCAATCATATAACCATGTTTATCAAGTCATACTAAGCATCAACTAATCAACACAAGTCAAAATGAGCTACTAGTTATCAAAAGTCAACAAATCAAACAACTTTGACCACTTAAAGTCAACACTTGAAGATCAAAGTCATAAATTATCAAGTAATCTACTCAATCAAGCATGTAATCATGTTAAGCAACTATGCAAGAACACTTTTGAACCATAAAACACAAGATTTCACCATGAATTTCATAGATCAAAAGTTGAAACCCTAACTTTTAAAAAGTTAATGAAATTTAAAGATTTGAGTTAGGAATTACCTTGCAAGTGATGAAATGATGTTATGTATGCAAGAGAGATGATAAAATGAAGAACTTGAAGCTTTAAATCATCAAAAATGGTGGAGAAATGGAGGTTTGGTGATGGTGATGGGGAGCCGTAGGTTTTGGGGAAGAAGGGGGAGAGAAAATTGAACAAAATTGACTTTTTGTTTGGTAGTGAGTCCCCTCTTCTTGGTTTAAATACGTTTCGATTTAAAACGCGAAAGATACGATACGTACGATTGGTTTTCGAAAGGTTTTAAGATTTTTAATAAAGTAACCAAAAGTAAATACGAATCTTTATAAAAAAATTTCGCGAATTAAAATTGTGTTTTAAATTGCGCGCGAAAAGTTCTTTGCGTTTAAACTGAAACGAGTTTATTTAAAAACGAGACAATATTTTTGTGTACTTCAAACTTTAAAACAAATCATAATTAATTTACCAAAATTTTAAAATTAAAACTTTGTTAAATTTTTTCTGAAAAGTTTGAACTTACGCAAGTTGCGCGAGTTTAAAGTTTAAAGGACGTTTTTTTGATTTTTAAACCGAAAGCTTTAAAACGAAAAATTAAATTAACCTAAAATTAATATTAACTAACATTAATTAACCTATATAGGCTTGGGGTGCCTCCCAAGAGCGCTTTGTTAAAGATGAAAGCTCGTCCATACCAGACTTACTGTTTTACCGGATAGTGTCCGAGATGACACTTTTGGATACAGTTGAAGCTTTAGACAAAGATAAGGTGTGGCGAGAGATAAACGTACCTCTAAGAGCTCAGATGACATTGTAAATTAAGTCGGCATGATTAATATAGTATCGCTCAAATTCAGTTAAGAATTCTCTTTCTACCTGACCGAGTTGTAGCAATGCATCAACGAAACGGTTAAACTCTCGTTTTATCTTCTTTGGGTTCGAAATACCATCCCTGAATCCTGAGTCTATATAACAGAGATCAAAGAGAAATTTTCCTAAGACTTGTATAAATTCCGTTTCATCGTTAGAATCAGGGTTTCCATGGGTATTGTGCACCACTTGCGAAAGTTCCCTGATATAAATCTTTTGTTGCGCTGTAAATGGAAATCTAGTCTTTTGGAATAACTGGATTAGCTGGATATGAAGCTCCTTCCTCTTTGCAAAGAAAGCAGACTCAATAGCTTTCTCAGTAGATTCTGGAAAAATAACTCGTAATTCGTTACTTAAATAAGAAGCAAGATCAGCAAAGAATGGAATATCCACAGAAATTGAGGCAGGTTTAATAGGGTTTCTCTCTATCCAATATTCGATTTCATCAATCAGGGCCGCAACATAACGATTTATCTTTGTTTGTGAAACATGTGAATAATCGGTGTTGGCTAATAAATCCATTAAAAGATCTATCCCTGATTTGAATGACAACTCGTTTGTTCTGTTATAATCACTACGGAGAGATCTTGACATCCTATCAATTTCCACAAAGGTTTTTCTCTGTTCGTACGAAAAGGGGAAGTCTGATATCTTAAGATTTCTAAAAAAGTCAGCACATATATTCATTCTCCTATCGGGGTTTTGAGAAATTCCTAGGTGATGGCCAATCTCAGATTCTGGTTGATTGTTCCTAAATCCAATGCTATTAGGGCTTGGTTTTTCTGTCCTAGGCTTAGTCTCGACCTGATATTGGAGGCTCTCTTCCTCAACTACACTTGAATAAAGAGTAGTGGGGTGGGCTCGCAAAATATCGGGGAGATCGTATTCAAAATATTCATCTAGGCAATGAAGACGTTCATTCAAATCCATCCAGGGCGTGGGTGGATAGAAGAATACTTCAATTCCAAAGGGTTCATCATCAGGTAAAGTAGCAGGTCTTATATAGTGTGGATACCTGAAAAAGATTGATAGAATCTCAGGGTCAAGTGTAGGTTGACCACTTAAAGCAACAGTAACAGAAGTTGGAATCTTCTGCTGAGATTCATCAAAACCTAAGTCTAAGATCGATATTTTTGGGTTCTCAACTTCATGGTTAACACAGACCTCTCTAACGTCAGAGGAGTTTGACTCATACTTTGGACAGTTAAAGAATTCCGCATCTACCAAAGCCGTCATCTCATCCGTCATCATTTGATTGAGAGGAGAGATGGAGTCTGAAGGAGAATTAGGGTTTTTAATCATTTTTAATTTTTATGTATTTTCTAGGGTTTAATAACTAAGTTATCTAACTAATAAAGCAATTAACTTTCTAAGTAATGATAATCTTAAGGAAGAATCTCCTAAAGCTAATTATCTAAGGCAAAATTCAATTCTTGACGAAACCGATCCCCGGCAGCGGCGCCAAAAACTTGACGTGCTGCCAGCAGTCACGGTCATTTTCGCAACTGGCAGCAGCATGTCGGTGGAAGTTTTAAAATTTTATATTTTGCTGGGCTCAAACTATGCAAGCTACCTACCTTGTGGGTAAGGTGGAAAGTATAACTCGAGTGTTGTCCAAAATCGGAACGAATTGAATATAATTGGAACCTACCAAAGATGATTTGACAATAGGATGGGTTTAGAAACAAGGTAGGTATGGGTTTTGGTTTTATCTAATCTAATCTAAAGACAGAAATTAAAATGCAGAAAAGTAAACGAGATTATAAGCAGCAGGTAGAGAGTGATTGCTGAAACTTTGACGATTAGGGTTTCAGGATGATATTATATTGATGATAGGTGATTACTCTAGCTAAAATCTTCTAAACGGTCGGTGTAAACACTAGGACCCTACGTCTAGGTGTAACCCTAAAGCATATGTCACTGAATCCTAGGCTATCCTGATTCTGGTCAGATGGGACTGTCTTCAGACCCACCTCATCGTCTCTTTCGGAGACCAAGCGACCCTCTGAATGGGGTTAAGGAATAAGGCTACAGTCCACAACACTTACTTTTCTTAACACCTATGTCTATCCGATTTTAACAGAGTAATACTGGTTGTATGCTGAATAAGTTAAACTATCGGTTAAATAGAGTTTAGGGGTTTTAAGCATCTGGGAACACAGCCGGCATCCTTGCTTTCATTTCCTAACTCATGTTTTATCTGTTTAAGTTCTAATACTTTCGTCATGGATTAGACCATCCTTTGCCATCGGTCGTTCATCCCTAGGCATGCGTACAGTGTATAGTGTCCTTATTTTCCACAGTAGTCTAACCCTAGGTATATCTACGGTGTTTTAAAGACCTAATGTATCTTTACACAGATTTATAACCAGAGGTAGTTTAACGGTGTACTATAGCATTTTCATGGCTTAGCAAGACCTAGACCCGTGTCTGGAAGGGTTGCTTCCAGGGAATCCACGATGAGATAGACCATCGGCATTTCCTTGGCTTCCACGTATTTGTACTCTACCAGTGGTATTTCCAACGCTATACCAAGTATTCTGCCGTATTACGGCGATCCCACAGTTTCATACAAACAGGAGATAACTATGTATTCGTAGTTAGGGTTGATCAGATCATATCCTAAGGCAACAGTCACTTGAGAGACCAGAAAGGGTGATTAATTAATTCTACATCCAGGATAAGTCTAAACATGTATGCAGCATAACAACTACCGATCATATATAAGATATATTAATTAAACATCATCCCTAATCCTAACATCTACATTTCAACAATCACATATTAATCTAGCTAATCAGCATGGCAACAATCATAGATCGTACTGAAATAATATGCAAAGTAAACATTATAACAGTAAGAAAGTAAGATAATATCACCGGATTAGAAGAGTAATACTGAGGATTACAACAGTCTGACTTGAATAACCTTGCTACATCTTGATTACCCAATTACAACTTTTCTCTAGCTCTAACCGCTAACTTATATCTCTCTAGTTCTCCTCTAACTCCTAAGAGTAGTGCTAGAGAGAGAAACTAGAGAGAAAACTAACTACAAGAACAATTCTCCTCTAACTCCTAAGAGTAGTGCTAGAGAGAGAATTCTAGAGAGAGAAAGAGAAGTATGTGAAGAATGGTGTGTTTGAAATGTGAAAATGAAGTCACTATTTATAGGAGAAGGGTGGTAGCCTTTGTACAAGTCTTGAAGCATAAGATACAAGCATCAAAGCAGCATACGGGGTAAGCGGACCAAGGGGGCAAACGGCACCCAACAAGGCAACACACCCCGTATACGGCACCCTAAGGGCCGTATACGGCACCTAGGGTACCGTATGCGGTACCTAGGTGCCCAGGGGGGTTGGTGCTCCGTTTGGCCTCTGTTTGTTTCTCGGTTGCTTGGTTCGTCCGTATCTTCTTCGTTTGGAGTCCGTTTTGCTTGATTCTTGCGCCGTTGGATTCGTTTTTCCGTTATGCTTCTAATGAAACTGATTTTTCCAAATTTGGAGTTGTTTGACTTTTACGTGTTCCGGATGACGATCGGCGGGTTTCCCGACTGCACATCTTCTTCGTTCTTTACCCGTTTCTCTTGATTCTTTCACCTCCGATCTTGGATTTTCCTATTGAATCATAAAATATGCATTAAAATCTAATTTGATAGGATAACCAAGAATGGAATATTTAAGGTGATTATTTTTGCCTCGGTTTGCGTGCAAAATGGATGTTTTAACTGATTTTTGTAGCAACGCCCGTATTTAGACTACCTTGGTAATTCTTGATAATAAATGATTGTTTTGAAATGTTTTCACCAAAGAATAGTCCAAAAAGTGCGGAAATAAGTACTTAAAAACATGACTTTTTGGGTCACATCATACACCTAAACAATGAAAGAAAAAGAAAATTACTAACGTCCATGACTTCTACAAATTATACTACATGCTTCTGCGTTGATCCAATTAATCATCCAAAATATCCAATACGCCGCGCGTACACATATGATTCGAATTATGAAATTGCTAAAATGAATGGAAACTCAACCTTTTGTAATGCTGAAAGTAACATGATTTCATAAAAGATTCTTAATTAACTAAAATCTCACCAATTAATTTTTAAAAAAAGGAATATTGAAGTGATGATGTTAATTATGATTGGTCGTGAATTATATGCTGTGGAATTCTTACTTTAGTATTTCCATTAGAATGTACATACATACGATTGCCAGGAACTTATAATTTTTCTTTTTTCATAACCTAATTATTTAATAGATATTTTATATTCACTGTTAGATTTTAAATCATATTCATACCGTACTTACACGATGATCACATATTGAAAGAACCTGCAGACTACATATGTATTAGGCTCAAAGAAAAAGATAGGGTATTTTGGTCATTACCTTTATTATTTATGCATTTAAAAGTATTAATTAAGATTAAATTGAAAAAATTGGGTAAATATGATAGATTTAGGGTCTATTTGGCAAAAGTAGCTGTAAGTTATAGCTGTAGGCTGTAGCTGTAGCTTTTGTTTGTGTAAAAGTGTTTGGTAAATGTCACACCCCCAAATTTACTGTGCGGAAGTGGTTCGGGTCGGGGCGCGACTAATCAGGTAATCACATCACAAATGTATATAGCAAACGACCTCTAGATGAGAGTTTGAAAATGTATTTCGTAAAATATAGAGTTTACAAAACATAGTCACAAGTTCTCGAGTAATCCTAGAGATTCTATTTCATAACAAATATTACAAAATAGTAATGAAATGAAATCTCCGTGCATTTGTGAAAGCATGAGACTCGAGCTATAGATCCTGAAATCGTAATTCCTACAGATGTTGTGTACCTGATAATACATGCTAAAAAATGGTCAACAATAATGTTGGTGAGCTCATAGGTTTACGCAGTTATAATCATAGTTGAAAACATAGTAAAGATCATAGTTGAGAATTGTAGTTGAAATCTTAGTAGAAAATCGTGGTATAAATCTCAAGTTTTCAAAGTTGTCTAAGGTTTCAAAGTTTCCAAATGTGTCAAATTAAAGTATGCCATTTCTAAAACCGATGTTTAACCATAGATGGAATCGTAGTTGTTATCGTAGTGGGACTCATAGATGTTATCGTAGTTATCCCCGTAGTTGTTATCGTAGTGGGACTCGTAGTTTTCCCCGTAGTTCTATCGTAGTTGTTTTTTTTTTTTGTAGTTGTTTCACATAATACGCACAAGTGTTTTCATAAAACAGTTCATAAAGCAGTTTCAAAGTAGTTCATAAAATAGAGCATAAAGTAGTTCATAGAACAGAGCATAAAGTAGTTTATAAAACAGAACATAAAGTGGTTCATAAAACAGAGCATAAAGTAGTTCATAGAACAAAGCATGTAATCTAACCCCAAAATAGTTCAAAACAAGTAAAAAGGGGCTATGAACTCACCTGTAGGTGCTAGCGTTCCTAAACGCAAGTAATATCCAATCCGTAACCTCCTAACGTCCTAAACGTAAGAGATATATTAACATAAGTATTTGCCGGTTTGTCAAAGAATGCAAATGATTTAATTGTTTTGAAAGATCGTTTGAGTTGAAATGAGTACGATTCGTTGGTGATGATATTCTGAAAATCATTAGTGTTTCTTGAAGTGAAAACATTTGTATTTCTCGAGTTGTGTCAGTGGTTATGCGTATGTATATTTATATATACATATATACATTATATATTGTTGAGTCACTGGTCGCTGACCATGTTGAGTCGCTGGTCACTAACCAACTCAACTTAACACTACTCGATGAAGAAATGAATTGTATCAAAGCTGCTGTTGCTGAAGATTGGTTTCGATGATCATCATTCATTCTACTCTCAAGGAATTGATATTCTGAGGAAGATTAAAGCTCAACTTTGTGTGTCGCTGATCTTGACAGCGAGAGCTCTACATCTTCAAATCAATAAAGGCAAAAGTCACTGCCAGAATAACAGCTAGTCACTGAAGATCTCTAGTTCAAGTCATTCTACAAGAGCATGTTAGCTCGCAGTGAGTGAGGAGGATTACTGCATCTTCAGGGACTATTCAATAAAGCCTCTCAATCATCAAGTACAAAAAGTACTGTACTTATCTATACATCAGGAAGAGTGTTCCAACTTGAAGTATGTCTGAAAGATTACGTGGCAGCAAATGATTGGTTTTAAGGTAACGAGATATTTGTGGTAATAGAATTGGGACCCGTAGAATGTCGGTTCATCAGAGATCAAGCCAATCAAGCAGCGACACGTGTCATTCCAAGATCCTATTTTATAGGCGATATTTTAGGAACTCTTGTTGTATAAATAGTTCAGTGTTTTGTACTGTAGAGGCTAGTCGTTCAATCGTACTTATCACTTGTGTGTCAGTGATCAGTTTGTCTAGAGTACGTATTGTCGATCCAGCGAGAGAACAGTCGGTGTGTTTGTCCACTGCTGTTCTTCTCAACTTGTAATAGATTAGCTAAGTGTTTGAATTGGATTAACTTTGGTTAATCCATTCCGCATTCAACACTTGTGAATTTTATGATCAATACAATTCACTTTTTAAGCTAATATTACTTCTTCACTTTGATATTGTCATATATTTGAATACTATATTATTATCGTTTATACTCTGTTTCTGTTAAACAATTTAAAACTAACTAATTAACTAAGTTAAAATCTGAATTAGTTTTTAAATTGTATTCAACCCCCCCCCCCCCCCCCTTCTACAATTAAACTTTACACATTTCGATTCCAAATCACTAACTGATAGTGATTCCGGGACTCTCAATTGGTATCAGAGCAGAGTTGGTTTAAATTCAATTAACCAGGTCTGCAATGGAATCAGTAAAGTACAGTTGTGTAGACTCTGATTATCAGAAGGGAAATGGTTCTACAACCAAACCTCCAGCTTTTGATCCTTCAAGGATTGAAACTTGGATGTCCCGAATGATGATGTTTTTAGATCTAATTGACGACCGTCTCTGTAATACAATAACCAATGGTCCCCACATTCTAACCACAATTGTTCCTGCTGTCATTGCTACAGCTACTACTCCTGCTATACCAGAAATGGTTGTGCCCAAAAGAGAGGAACAATGGTCGGATGAGGATAGACGATTGGTTAGACTGGATAAACAAGCTAAAATCTACATAGGCATGGCAATTCCTGATGAAGTGTTCGAATCTATCAGGCTTTGTAGAACTGCTAAAGACATGTGGGACACCCTTAGTAATATATATATATATTGGAACTCCTGATATTATTCGCTGCAGGGAAGTCAATCTCACTCTCCAGTATGAGCTATTTGCAATGGAGCCCAATGAGTCACTATCTTCCACTTATACCAGATATCAATCGCTGATGAACAAGATGGAGAAGGCTGGTATAGGAAAGGAGCAGTGATTTGTTGTTGAAAAATTCCTGGAGTTGCTACCAAGGAAGATTTGGGGAACCATTGCCACATGCACTAGACAGAGAAATGATTATTCAATTCTTAATCTAACTCAGGTCTATGGTATTTTGCTCAACTGGGAGCAGTCTGAAAAGCAAGCTGATCAGAGTGAGCATATTCGTGCTACTCTTGGAAGTCAGAAGATATCCAATGCCCTTGTAGCTGAGCTTGATGAAATCGATCAGAGACAGAAATCAAAAGTTTCTAAGAAAAGCTCAAAGTCGCTGATAGCTAGCGAAGAAGGTGAAGGTGCTGAAGAACAGTCGGAGTATGAATATGATGAGGGTCTGGAGAAGCTTGAAAAAGACATGGCCATGATGGTTGCTAATTTCAGAAGGAACACCAGATCAAAAAGATTCGCTGGTGCTCCATTATCTGATAATTTTCAATCCAAGGGAGAATGCTACAAATGTGGCAAACATGGTCATTTTACAGCTGAATGTAGATCAAAGTCAGTCAACCACGTCCCTGAACCAGTGCCAGACTTCAGAAATGATAAGTATAACAAGTACAAGGCAAAGTACAAGAAACTGAAGGCAATGGCTAAATCTGGAAAGAAGAAAGGAAAAGGTTTCGTCGCTGAAGAAGGTTCATTCAGTGACTCTGACTCCTCATCATCAGATGAAGAAGAAGCAATGATTTGTTTAGATAAGAAGTACTGTCTGATGGCTGATGACGCTGAATTTCTTGAAGATATCAAAGAAGTCACTCCTAAGTGTTCAGCATCTGAATGGGATCCTGAAACTCTTTACAAGGTACACTGTTTCAAATCAGCTTCAGTTTCTGAAAAAAATAATGTTTTTGAGTCTATGATAGTTGACTTATCAAACGCTCATAACATTCAGAAAAGACAGAGATGTGAGATCAGTGACTTAAAATCAAAGCTAAATGATCAAGGTGAAAATGTGTCAAAACTAAAAAGATTAAAACTAGATCTTGATGCACAAACTTATGCAAATCAAGTATGTGTTCAAGAAAAGGTAAAATTTGAAACACAATTTCAACAACTTAAAAAGGTCATGGAATTTTGGGGCAAGTCAAATGATAATGTCAATCAATGCGTCAATAATCAAATTCCAAAACAAGTTAAAGCTATTTTGGGAGGAGATTATGAATATGTTGCATCACTCGCTGACTCAACGAAAGTTGATCCTGTCTTTGATCCCAAGGGAATTTTTTCAGAAGCTATTTTTGAACCTATATCAGTCTCCAGTGAGCCAAAACCAAACTATTTTACAAAAAGAAAATTGGTCACTGATGATTCTGATATGGCAGCAGGTAGAGATGAGATAAATGTTTTGGAAACTGTCAAATCATCAGTAACTTCACATCTCATCAAAACCATCTCTGATAATCAAGTTATTATCAGAAACTTCACTGACACTGTATCAGTCACTGAGAGAACTTCTATCAGTGATCTTAAGTCAAAGATGCAGGAAGTAAAAATCAGCAAGAAAAGTTGTTTGACTTTGTCAGATCAACAACTTAAAACAAGGAAAGTCAAACAGGCCAGTCATGTTAACAAAAAGTGTTACAAATGTGGTGAAAGACAACACTTGTCATCTGAATGCTCAGCTCTACCTATTTCAAAACATCAAACCATTAGTGAGCATTCAGAAACGATTTATCCAAATCAATGGAAGCCTAATCCCAGGCTTGGCCATTATGAACCCATCTCTGAATGGGTTCATCGTTTGAACTAAACATATGTCTCTCTAGATGAGTATTCATTATGTTTTCATATTATGTTTTATATCATTGATTTATCTTTTCTCTAAACTGATTTTATTAGTATTCTAAGTTGTAACTCGACCAGTGAAAGACAAGCTAATGATATGATGTTTAACTTATATACAACATAATTTGTACTCATTTAAAAAAAAAAAAAATTTAACAATAAAAGTATTCTTGAATAATAACCTTGGTTAATATCTACGTCGTGACCACATCTCTCTGATTTATTCAGTATTCTAAGTTGAGTCTGAATCAGGGAGACAAAATCTCAACCGGATAGAAAATCATGTTTATTTCTTCTTAATACTTTTGTTTCATTTTCGGTGGTTAATCAATTTATTGATTATATGCATCAGTGACTCCCTGATGTATCTTTTAATGGTGAAATTATCAAAACATTCGTTACATTTAATACATTTTGTATTTAATTTAACGGATTTCAAAAAAAATGTTTTATGGTATATCGGAAAAGTCGCGCTTTTCTGACATTCTCTTTCCTACGTCAGCACACTTTTCCGGCGCACCACTCCAATCACCATTAATGCCACCACTCACCACCATCATAACCCCCTACGCCTCTACCACTTCTAACACGACCATCCACATCATCTCATCTCATCCACACGATCATCAGTAAAGCGTACTCTATTTAAATTAACAAATCAGTGACTAATCACTTTTACGCTTTCCTGATTTTTAAAAGTCCTCTGTTCTTCAAAAACCCTAAAACAAATACTTAACCAATTTTTTTTCAAAAGGATCTGTAATGTCTAAATCAAAGTTTTTCAACAATACATACACTGCTACTACAGAGATTAAAGCTCTTCGAGCCTCTGCAGTAAGTGAAGATTCAGTCATTATGGTTCCAAAATCAAACTATTTGGGTAACCTTTCAAGCCCTAAAGCAGAGTATGCGGAGATAATAATTTTTTTGAAAAATCATCCCATTCTCCCTGCTCTCACGTTATCCCCTGGAAAAATGAATCCAGAATGGTTGAGTGAGTTCTGGTATACCTGCACTCACTCAATTATTGATGGCTCCTCACAACTCCAGGGATACATTGATAACGGAGGTCAAAAAATAATCATTTCTGCACACACCATTCGTACTGTTTTACAACTCCTTGAGCATGGTACTTACGACCCACTGCCTGACAAGGAAGATGCCAAAGGAGGCATAGTGAATCTCACTGGGATTGACTGCAAATACACTACGGATAACAGTGGAAATCGTAAGTACCCTACTGTTCATAAATCTAAAATGGATGGTGTGTGGAATGCCCTGTTTTCAAACTTTATTCAGTCTTTGGGCACAAAAACAGGGAGTTATGATCAATTCAACTCCCTAGAAGCACAGATAAGCTGGTCACTGGTCAACTCCTTAAAAGTTGACTATGCAAGTGTGATCTTTAATGATATTGTTTTAAGAATCAGTGAACCTACCAGAGCAAAATACGTTTCCTATCCTAGGTTTCTCTCACTGGTATTTAAAGAACAGTTTGAAGCCTATGATAGGATTTCTTTCGAAGGTTTTGAACCCACTCTGATAGGGAAACAATTTTTTAGTAAAGATGCAATTGTGCTTCTCCCTGATTTCATGAAACCAAAGGGGATACTTGCACCCCAGCCTTTACAAACTGTACATCTGTCTGTTTCTGCCCACCCCCCCCCCCCCCCCCCCATCGATCACGTCACTGATCACACCCCCAGTGACTACTGCTGATCAACCACCAAAACAAAAACTACCAACTGCTCCAAAGAAAATCAAGTTAAAGTCCCTGACATTAAAGGATCAGGGACAGAGTCAGAAAAAGACGTCTAAGGATGTCAAAAGTGAAGCAGAGACTGAACGTTCAGTCCCTGCGGGCACTCTTGATAAACCTAAGCCTAAAGCTGCTTCGCTGGACTCACAAAAGTCCAGTGACTCTATAAAGGGAAACCTACAGACATCTACAATGGCTCAACCCATTGTCAGCAGTGATTCGGGTGCAACCCACACCCCCTTATCGAGTCAACCCATCAGCCACTCATTATTCTCACAAAAGGATAATGTTTTAATCAAAAGGCAAGTGCCATCAGTGAGTGATAAGACACTCGTCGCTGATGTCACATCACTGGCTACAGACCCGGGCCAACTCCCATCTACCACTGCACCAACCGTCAATGTCCCTCCCCAGTCACAGGGAGAGATACAGGTTGCCATCTCTGTTTATGATGATCCATCAGCTAAAACACAAGCTGATGATGTTGAGGAAGCCCAACCAATGGATACCTCTTCCTCCTCATCCGATGATGATCTGCACTCTCCACCACCTTACAAATCTTACAAACAGATACTTGCTGAAGCAATCCACACATCTACCTCATCTATCCCACCTACTGTCTCTACAATTCCACCTATCAACATCATTCCACCAGCTACTGATATCACCTCACCAATTCATGAATTAGATAACATATCTATTTCTAGTGACAATATTTCCAAAGTAGCTGATGATGAACCTCCAACTCCAACAGCTGAAGCACAATCTCAACCACAACCAACACCACCATTCTCTCCTGTTACTCAAAAACCTCCACACACTGATAAAGCTTCAACCTCTACCTCCTCTACAACAGATAAACTGCTACTCGAATATATTGCCTCTTCCCAGCAACAAATTCGAATGCTCACTGAGGATAGAGAGTCTCTGACAGGCCAACTAGCTGATCTCACTAGTAAAATTCACTCTCTAGCAAAAGTCTATGAACCCATTCCCGACTGGAGCGAATCGATCAGTGAAAAGGTCAAAACGATTGCTAATGCTGAAATTGATCACTATCGACTTCTGGAAACCCAGGCTAAATCCCTCTCTGAATTCTTTGCCTTCACCAAAGCCAGTCTCCAAACTCATGATAATGCCATATCCACTCTCACTAAACAGCAATCTGAAATGGCGACTTCTATTGTAGATTATGTCATTCACACTGATAAAGTTATGAGAGAAATTCCAATTATGGTCGCTAATCAGGAAACACTGATCAAAAACTTAGAAACTATTCATTCAGGTCATAAGGTCATCTACAAAAAACTTAAGGAGATCATTGAACTCGCTATTAATGAATAGGGGGAGAATGAAGAAGATGATGCTGAAACTGAAAATGATACCTTCATCATTAGCTCTGATCTTGATGAAACTGATGACATTGCTGATAATGATGATGCAATAGTTTTCCCTGAGTTTCATTCTGATGTACTCAGGATGTATGATTACAAAATCAGGGAATGGTCTGCTGATAGGAATGCTCAGATCAAGGGGGAGTTAGTAAGCTATGAACTGGCTCGATGGAATTGGATGAACAGACAAAATGAAGAATGTAAGGTTCATATGGATGGAGATGATGATGATAATGGTGATGATGGTAATGATGACAATAATGATGATAATGGTAAGGATGATGATGAAGATAATGATATCATAATGGAGGATCAAGAGGATCAGCAACCCATCTCCTCTGTTCTTGTCAAAAGAAAAAGGACCAGCAAGTCTCCTACATCAGGGACCACTTCATCCAAGCATAAAAGGACAACCTTTTCTAAGGAAGAGATATCAGCTACCATGTACAATCTCAAGTTCATCATGGAGCAACCTGAATCATCATCAGCAATGCCTCATGCAGATACTGTCATATCTGAGGCTCCATCAGCAACAACAACACAACCAGCAACAACAATACAACCAGCAACCACAACTTCACCAGCAACAACAACCTCAACAGTAACAACACAGATTACCCTCAAAATCCCCACAGATACTACACCAACTGAAGCAACAACAACAACAGCACATCTCTCTTCACAACCAGAAATCCCAAAACCTAGTTCTTCTGATCCAGCTCTCCTTATTTCATCTGATTCAACTTCAGAAAGTCTTCATCCTGAAGAAACTGAAAAGTAGCGAATAGAAAGAAAAATAAGAATGAGACAGAAGCAGGAGAGGGAGATGCTTTTAAAGTTTCAAGCTAAGCAAAATGCAAAAGATGAAGAGGAAAGAAAAAGAAGATTACAAGAACAGGCTGTTAAAGATCATGAATATATCATGAAGTTAAGTGGAGATGAGGCAATGGCAAGAGAAAGAGAAAGTATGTTGAAAAAGCAGCAAGAAGAAACTGATTTTATGATGGCTAAGCTGATTCATGATGTTGAACAATCTGAACTTTAGCGAGAGCTTGATGCTAAAAGTAAGGGGAATGAATCGAAAAAGAAAGGGGGAGTTAGCTCATCAGTGGATAGAATGTGGAATGAGATTGACAGGAAGAAATATGCTGCTAGAATGATTGGAAGATCAAACCCTGCTCTTATCACCAAATTCAATCTGAAAAAGCCAAAGAATAAATCTCAGGCTCAACTACTCATTAACAGAGGACTGGAAACTCAGGCAATTAATCTTGATCAAATCTGCAAACTACATAGAGAAGAATGGAATGAAATCAGACTTGCTATCAGTCACTCCTCAAGTGCTGCAAAGAATGAAGTTCTGAATGAGATTGACAGGCTATTTAAGAAGATGGTTGATCTGCAACTAGTCAGACCAGAAGACACTGTCATACATGGTGAAGAGATATTACAGCCACCAAGCCCAAGGTACAGATCAGGAACCAGCAGCATATATCGAATTCCAAACATTGAAAAATTGAATCTGTCAATCCCTGATGGTGTACCAAGAGTGGAAGGCACTGAAGTAACTGAAGGTGAGAAAGGGCTCGTCTACAGAGATTTTAATGGAGTATTAAGGTTTCAAAGAGAATCAGAATTTGAAAAGATAGACCATCAGCATGCTTCCAAAAGATTCTGTAATGAGAAAGGCGATTCTAGAGGAAGGGTTAGCCAGACAGATCAGATATTTGCCATCAACAGATAAATACGAGCTACTTGATGAGCTTGGCATTGTCAAACAGGAAGAAATCTGGAACAGCTTGTGATAAATTTGTAATAGATTAGATTTATTGTAACTGAAACCATCTGTACTTTATATTTTACAGTTCAATGAAATCTGATCTTTTGAGAAAACCAAAGTGCAAAACTAAGATCATATCAAAAGAATCCAAAAAGAAAAATGAATGGATCAAAGTGTAAGTCACTGAATGTTTAAATTCTTTAAACACTGACTATAAACTTTCACAGCAACAAGTTTGTCTAGGGAGCTTCGATCACAATCATTTAGGGGGAGATTGTTGAGTCACTGGTCGCTGACCATGTTGAGTCGCTGGTCACTGACCAACTCAACTTAACACTACTCGATGAAGAAATGAATTGTATCAAAGCTGTTGTTGTTGAAGATTGGTTTCGCTGATCATCATTCATTCTACTCTCAAGGAATTGATATTCTGAGGAAGATTAAAGCTCAACTTTGTGTGTCGCTGATCTTGACAGCGAGAGCTCTACATCTTCAAATCAATAAAGGCAAAAGTCACTGCCAGAATAACAGCTAGTCACTGAAGATCTCTAGTTCAAGTCATTCTACAAGAGCATGTTAGCTCGCAGTGAGTGAGGAGGATTACTGCATCTTCAGGGACTATTCAATAAAGCCTCTCAATCATCAAGTACAAAAAGTACTGTACTTATCTATACATCAGCAAGAGTGTTCCAACTTGAAGTATGTCCGAAAGATTACGTGGCAGCAAATGATTGGTTTTAAGGTAACGAGATATTTGCGGTAACAGAATTGGGACCCGCAGAATGTCGGTTCATCAGAGATCAAGCAAATCAAGCAGCGACACGTGTCATTCCAAGATCCTATTTTATAGGCGATATTTTAGGAACTCTTGTAGTATAAATAGTTCAGTGTTTTGTACTGTAGAGGCTAGTCGTTCAATCGTACTTATCACTTGTGTGTCAGTGATCAGTTTGTCTAGATTACGTATTGTCGATCCAGCGAGAGAACAGTCGGTGTGTTTGTCCACTGCTGTTCTTCTCAACTTGTAATAGATTAGCTAAGTGTTTGAATTGGATTAACTTTGGTTAATCCATTCCGCATTCAACACTTGTGAATTTTATGATCAATATAATTCACTTTTTAAGCTACTATTACTTCTTCACTTTGATATTGTCATATATTTGAACACTCTGTTATTATCGTTTATACTCTGTTTCTGTTAAACAATTTAAAACTAACTAATTAACTAAGTTAAAATCTGAATTAGTTTTTAAATTGTATTCAACCCCCCCCCCCCCCCCCCTTCTACAATTAAACTTTACACATTACGATTCCAAATCACTAACGGATAATGATTCCAGGACTCTCATATATATATATATATATATATATATATATATATATATATATATACGGATAAATAAAATCCAAACTTAAGTATTTATACATTTACCACGTACAAAAATGTATATATATATATATATATATATATATATACGGATAAATAAAATCCAAACTTATGTATTTATACATTTACCACGTACAAAAATGTATATATATATATATATATATATATAGAGAGAGAGAGAGAGAGAGAGAGTTTATTGTATTAATAATAATCATCTTTAATATTAATTATAATAATGATAAATCAACATATAATGAATACATTAGTTGAAACTAGTAGTCACCCATTCGGTTTTCATATATTACCCGGACGGGTTTCTTGAGCCACCCGTTCAGGTCTCTTGAGCCACCCGTTCAGGTGTAGTCCCTCACCCGTTCGAGTTTGGTTCCTCACCCGTTCGGATTTGGTTCCTCTGTACTATAATTCAGTCTCTGTTTATGATTTCAATCGCAACCTTTCTAAGTTTTTGTTATGTTTTGAGTTTAATGTTGTACAATGTTACAATTTACAACCTTTAAATGTGTTTCTTCAAGTGATTACATACATTTATTATACTCGAACTTTTTGCTAACATTTTATGCCAGAGTGATTATTTTGTTCATAATCTTCATCACCACACTTCTTTCCATTTTTCTTAGTGTTTGTTAAATTTCATGTATCAACTTTTAACTTTGTTATAATCGTTTTTGATGTTCAATCTAACACATACATGTAACAATTACAACATATAATAAAGATTTTATGGAAACAAATTAAATGGAGTTCTCACAGTGGTATATATATGAGATGATGATGATGATAAGCTGATGATGATGATGGTGATATACTGATGAAGATGATGTTTGAAGTTGTAGATGATGAAGAAGAAGAAACTGGTTCTTGCTTTCACTTCTGAAACTGCTTCCGAGATGATCACAGAGAAAAGATTTAGGTAGTGAATTATTGGTGTTTGTTGTGTGTGAAATGAGAGTGGGGAGAAATATTTATAAAAATGGATCGAGTTAAAATTTCAACGGGAGTATGGGTTTAAACAGAAGACTGTCTAAAGATATTTTTATTGTGGTAATATTGTAGGTATTTAACCCGTTAATTTCGTGTACGGGTCCAATTATTTAAGATATAAATTTTAATATTTGTAAATTTATTTTGAGGTATTATTCCAAATACTTTATTCGAAATAATGAAAATATAATTTTTATTATTTTTGGTTATCATGTATGTTTTGTATTGTTTATGTCTCGTACGATACGTTTTATATAAAAAGTATAAATGTTTTCGTTTCAGTTTGATATCTACTTGTTCACATAATATTTTCAAATAAATAATTATTCAAAAATATTTTCGCGTTATTTTCAAAGTTTGTATCACCAACGATCACAATTACTTTGTCGGGTTCGTTCCGATAATAGTTCGCGTAATTATTAATAATTACGAAAATTGTAATACTTTTTGTATTAAAATTTTGTGAATACGCTAGACTTATCTCACATCATTAATTTAGTTTCTATTTTCATAGGGAATTAGCCTAATATATAAACTAAATAACCGTAATTACACAATGATTAGGTACTAAATATAGTCCTAATTTGACGGGTGTCGCAGTAGAGTAGCTGTAGATGTAATTACAAAGTGTAAAATGACATAAAAGGATATACTTAAAAACTTAATTGATTTTAAGCAAAAAAATATATCATACAAATAACATAGCATTTTTAATAAACATAGACAAATTATCATTAACACTATAATATATGGGTAGTGATATATCCACCATTTAATTTGATAAATCCACCACTTATATGCATTAACAGTTTGTACTGTACAAACTGTTAATGCATATTAGTGGTTGATTTATCAAATTTGATGGTGGATATATCATTTGCCATAATATATCAACGGGTAAATAAAACACATGTATGTTATTAAGAGCACCTCCAATGACTCTTTTTCTAAAGCTTTATTCAAAAAATTTAACCCAAATTGTGTCATAGCTTTTTTTAAAAAAGCTTTACAAAAAGTCTTTGGTGCATTGATAAAAGGCTTTTCATATCTTCAAACTATTAAAATATGCTATAATAAAGGAAAGAGAGTGTAAAGACTTTAGATTTCTCAAGTCTTTATAGTCTCTCTCTTTAATATATATTGGTTTTTAATTGTTTTGAAGTGATGAAAAACTTTTTTACATTGAAGTTAAGACTTTTTGTAAAGCTTTTTTTAAAAAAGCTATGACACAATTTGTGTAAAAAACTTTGAATAAAGCTTTAGAAAAAGAGTCATTGTAGGTGCTCTAAGACCATCCACAATGGGGTGATGTGGATAGTCCAATAGAAAGATATCCAACTCTATCCAACTCATGTTGCATTGTGAAGTTGCCACATGATGGGTTGGACCAAACAAAGACCATGTCTGCTCCAACTTCCTTTGGTTGCAAAAGTGGACCCATATTTGTACTTTTATTTGTTTTTGTTTTGAATTTATTTCTTTAAATTCAATCATGATCCAACCTTAAAAGGTTTAATGGGTTGTGAAGAATTGTATAAAAAAGAAGAGATGATGATGTGGTAATGTATTGGACCTTGAATGATCCAATGCATTGTGGATGGTCTAAGTTTATTACTTATCAAAAATTATATAATAAAGTTGATAGATTCATCGGCTAAAACTATGCTCGATAAATAAATAAATATGTTATATGTACATAAAAATAAGACACTCAAACAAATGATGAAATATAATCCGGTATAGTTATATGGAAAATGCTATTTGTAGCCCTTGAGACTATAAAAAACAACCACCTTCTATTAAAATAACCGTCAACTTCCTTCAACCACCATAAAACCGTCAACCATATGTAGTTATATAGCCAACATTAACGGCATTTGTTAATTTTTCAACCATAATCTACTAACCACGCATGAAAAGTTAGTTGTTATCCGTAGCCCTAAAAGTTAGGTTTAACACAATCCTAGTTATATATATTGGTAGACCAGTAGCAAATTTCAAAAAGTGCATTTTAGCTTTCATCATCATCATCATCATCATAAATTTTTGTTAACTAATTACTCTAGACCAATGAAGACACAGAGCAAATCGTATGGAATCAAGGAAACGAAAATAAAGTTAGGTACACTGTGCATCATACCCGTGGTTAATATGGAAAATGATTAGTTGGCCTAAAACTATAGGCCTAATTATAGACCTAAAAATGCGATTGGTAGATATGAAAATTGATTGGATGATATTAAAAAGGAGAAATAATTCAATCAATTAAAAAAGTAGGTATGTTTTTAAGTCTTAAATATGTGTAATTAATCATCTAAATCATTACTCAAAAGTTAAAGTTTTCAAAACTCCTAAAAGCTCTTCACCAAAAACACCCATAAAGTTTAGGTTAGGATATACTCCCTCCGTCCCAAAATAAGTGTCTCATGTAAAAATGCACACAGTTTAAGGAAAGTCACTATCAACCAATAATATCTCATCTTTACCAACTAAAGTCTTTTCTGATTGGCTGAAAGAGAATCTGGACACTTATTTTGGGACGTCCCAAAATAGTAAGTGAGACACCGAGTATTAAGGATGTTTAGTTTAGGTGGGGAAAATATGTAAAATATTGATGTTAATATTAGGAGGGACATATTCTCCCCAATATAAAATAGTAAAATAGTTTAGGTGGGGAAACCCCTTGAAACCCCTTGAAGGTGGGGAAACCCCTTGAAACCCTGGCCACAATTATCATCTTCTTCATCGCCGGCTACCAAGTAAGTCAGTCATATAACCCTTCGGTTAACTGCCCTAAGAAAGTAACCCTGACATTTGCGCCTCAATGTCTGCCCTAGAATACCTTCCACCGGAGCTCATCGAAGCAATTCTCCCTTTTCTGCCGCCTAAATCTCTAGGCCGTTTCAAATCGGTTTCAAAACGATGGTGCTCCCTGATTTCCAGTCTCAATTTTATTAAAACTCATATCCATCACTACACCAAGAATAACCCTAATCCTAACCCCACCCACCTGATTCAGATTAACGATATTCGATATCCCTACTCACTCGATATTAAACAACTCAACACCCAAACCACACCCGCAACCTTAACAGCTAAACCCCTGAATTTCCAGGAACCATGGGTTCAGATACTAGGGTCTTGCAATGGCCTTCTTTTAGCTGATGATATGTATCATAACCTATTTTTAATAAATCCAACCACAGGAAAGCCCTTGAAAGTTCCGCATTCCCCTTTTGCTCTCGCACAAGGAGAAGGTGATTATACGTATGGATTTGGTTATGATTCTTCTACGGATGATTATAAAATAATCTCAATTTCATATACGGACGTTTCAAATTCTGATCCTGGTTGCAATTTTGTATGCGTGTATAGTTTACATAACAATTCATGGAACAAGTTGCCTAAGTCTCCTTATCAACACTATGATGATGCGAGTCTCCATCCCGGGGTACTTATTAACAACAATCTTCACTGGTTAGTAAGAAGCAGACGCTCAACAACAGTTATTGCTGCCTTTAGTTTAGCTAATGAAGGATTTCATGAAATCGAGTTACCTGATTCTGATCGAGCTTTGTGTTCCCAGCTGTCTGTTCTTGGTGGGAAGTTAGTTGCTATTTATAATGGGTTGTACATTCCTGAATTCGAAGATAATCATGAAATTGTGAATGAATTGTGTGTGATGGAGGAGTATGGGGTGCCTAAGTCTTGGACAAAAGTTTGTTCGGTAAAACACAATGTGGATCTATATGTTGAGTTATTTGCTCAAGTCAGCAATCGGGATATTTTGTTGGGTAGTAGTGATGCTAATGAATTTTACATATACAATATGGATGAAAGAAAATGCACAAGTGTAACAATTGAAGGGTGCAAAGAAGGATTCACGGTATATGGTACGTATGTTGAAAGCCTTGAATCACTTGAACGTTTTTATTAGAGCAACACTTGATTTATTTCAGTAAATTTTATGGGTGCAGTCTGATATATCTAATAGATGTTCTGGGATATTCTCGATTTTTTATGCCTCATTCATCAAGCAAGCATTATCAAATTACGACTAACTCGGATGGAAACATGATGCAAATACATTAAAGCTAATCAAATTAAAAGACAAGCATCCCAAATTCTTATCAAATTTGGTGTTTGAGCGCAGTTGTATAAAATGTGATACTTGGTAATAAAGTAGAGGTTTGATTGAGATGAGTTGGGTGAAGCTGGACTTTTGCTCCAACGTTATGATTACAGTCCCTCTCGTTTTGCCTATAATGCCTTGCTGGAGTCCTTCATTGCAGATTCCCGTGATGTCTCTAATTCACAGATCACCGTTCATGTCCGATAAATTGTATAAAATCAGGCTTGTTTTTACTTTTTAGGCATACATTTGAGGCATGTTTAGCAACATTCCCCAAATAGATTTGTTGGATAAAAGTTTACATCTAGCTAGATAGTTGATAAAAATGCATTACAACAATTTATACACTTATCAACCATATCTGCCAACAAAATTTACTTTTCAATGTGCAAGCCACTTGATTTCATTTGGTTTTTTATTAACATGTAATGTCAAACATATTTCTAAATGGAGAATGTGAGTATATAACCTCACAATACTACTGTCTTTTAAAACTGTCTTTTGTCTCGTGTACGAGACTATTTTGGTCAAGATGCCATCTACGCCTATTAGTCGTCACTCAAAAATTAACTTTAAGCAATGACAATCACCCTTGATTTGAACAACTGTCAAATATCGACCTCCACGTATCGCTGCAGAATAACTATCATCTTTCTATGTAGTCTTAAAATATATGCGTAGTACATTTTTAGTTGAGTAATTTCGCGATTCATCATATGGGGAGGCAGTAGGGGGTGTTCACCAGTTCGGTAATTACTTTGATTGAGTGATTGGTATATTAAGTTGGAGTTCCTCAGTTTAATAATATTGACGAGCCAAATCGAACACCAATCCGGATTGAGTTCAAGCTTTTGAAAACAGAAATCTAACATCGATTCAAATTCGGTTCAATTATTAACAAACATGATCACAACTTACAACTAATCAACACTCAATTGCCCATCACTGAGTTTCCATCTCGCATTATTCATATCCACGAACCTACATTCTTCTCAAAAGTTCACTTAGAACCAGATAATGGTTTCAGTATTAGTAGGCTGTAGAGCAATGTCTTAACCACGAAGAGATTGAGATATGCTTTTATACAGAAATAGAGAATAAATTCAAAATCATATATAACTATTTGTCCATAGTTAAAAGGAATGACAGTATGTGGTAATTTCAGTTCACATGGATTATGTACCATGATTAAATTCAAAGACTAATAGCTGTATTAAATACAATGTATCTATCAAAGACTGATGTCATGAAATATAACCTCACAAAGTCACAAGTACATAACGCAACTTTTAGAGAGTACAAAAAAAAAATATGAGGAAACATGCAAGAAATGATCTGAAATCTCATGATGAGTTAACAAAGCGTTGAGCAGCGGATAAAGATTGCTCTTCAAAAACCTGAAAAGTAACAGATGATCGAAAGTGAGCTTGCTATTTATAACGTAAAACGTGAATAGAAGGTTCAAATGTGAGATGGATACACACAAGCTTCCTGTAAACATGTTGGAATGCCTTGACAAACCCCTCCGCATCAGCATTCCAACCTGCAATATTAGCTGAGAAGTTTAACATTAATTGTGCTTTTATTACTGTAATGGCATTGTTCTTTCAATCATATTAACCGCTTTCATTGTTTTAAAAAGAGGTGTTTGCAGGACAACCCAATAATACCACACCTGTCTCAACTTCTACCACCATATGATCCGGTTCAACCTGAACCTTTACCTAAGCTGTCCGACCCATTCATCTAGCCACCTCATCATGTTATGTTGAATGGCAATAGTACTAGCATACACAAATGATTGCAAATCTCATTTCTGAATGGTGAATAAGATAAGGATTGGGTTGCTGTTTTTCATCATTAATGATAAGTGTTTAACCACAATAACAATGCTGACCGCAGATATTTTTCGTGCTAACCTCCTAAAAGCTCATATATCCATCAATTCAGAAGCATAAAATGAAGCAAAATTTTTCAATGACCAACTCAAAAGGTTAAACCCAATACGGAAGTGTTCTTAACAAGCAAATCTACACATACTATTTTCTCTTTGAAACGAACTAAAAAATAGTAGAGTAACATGAGAGCAGCCATAACAATGCATCAAGGGCACTTGACACATGCCATGGACAACAAGGCAAAGAACTCTTGACGTGAGAGCAATTGATGCAGATTCATGTCTGAGCCAAAATTGATGAAAACTTAAATCAGCAAGCAAGTATTCGGCCTTTCCAGTTTACACTTCCCCCATGTAGTTTGCATTTTACTACAATATGCTTGAGATATGTTTATTGCAAAGACATTATATTATGAAAAATTAATTAGGTATTCATTCTAGAATAATAGATAAAGACTGGTGTTGTATTTACTCACTGGACACGATCAGACACAAATTTTTAAGGGTCATTGTCACCAAAAGGCAAAGAGATTGGTATTCGATAAAAGCACGTAAGCACTTCTTCAGAAAGACTGAACACTACTAATGGTAGAATTAAGAACTGAACTTTTGAACCCCACATTTACCAATAATATATACTCAAAATATAAAACAAAAAAGTAAATAAAAGGGCCCAGTGCTTTTCGTCTTTCTCCATCCTCACTCAGACGCACCAACCAAATACGCACCAAAGACACCATGGTGCCAATGGTGTATTTGGAAAGACACACCAAGGATGAATGAAGACGTCCCCCATTGGTACCGGTCTTGGAGATGAATAATTATTGATGTATAATTAGTTTTTGATGATGTACAAATTATCACATATTCTGATGTGATGATTGGAGGGTTAATAAAAGGGTTTATGGATCAGATCGCCAACGTACTTTACGTTTTGTCCCAATGTCACCAATGAACCGGTTTTATTACCAAGGTTGACACCAAACTTTTTACTTTTGTCTCAATGTCACAAACGAACTAATTTTATTACCAATGTCGACAACGAACTTGTTAAATATGTTTTGATGTCACCAAAATACCTTTTTTGTATACGGTATGATATAAAATAGAGTAAAAACAGTTAAACTCAGGTGCAGGGCACATTCCAATATTAAACCCCTTGAAACCATAGCCACAATTATCATCTTCTTCTTCATCACCGGCGATCTCCACCGTTTTCTTCGTCGGTTGCTACAGCTACTCTCATTGCATAAGTAAGTCATCATTTCACCATAGTTGTTCCTCTTCTTTCTGCTTAACCCTTACATTTGCACCCTTTATTTTCTTCTCAAATCATGTCTGCCTTAAACTACCTTCCACCGGAGCTCATCGAAGCGATTCTCCCTTTTCTGCCGCCTAAATCTCTAGGCCGTTTCAAATCGGTTTCAAAACGATGGTGCTCCCTGATTTCCAGTCCCAATTTTATCAAAACCTATATTCATGACTACACCAAAGACAACCCCAACCCTAACCCCACCCAACTGATTTTAATTCCGGAATATGGTGAATTCCTCTACTCACTCGATATCAAACAACTCATCACCCAAACCACACCCTCAACCTTAACAGCTAAACCCCTGAATTTCCAGGAACCATGGGTTCATATACTAGGGTCTTGCAATGGGCTTCTTTTAGCTATTGATATATATCATAACCTATGTCTGATAAATCCAACCACAGGAAAGCCCTTGAAAGTTCCATATTCCCCTTTGGCTGTCGCACGAGTAGAAAGTGAATATAAGTATGGATTTGGTTATGATTCTTCTACGGATGATTATAAAGTAATCTCAATTTCTTATACGGACGTTTCAGATTCGGATCCTGGTTGCATGTCTGTATGTGTGTATAGTTTACGTAACAATTCATGGAACACCTTGCCTAATTCTCCTTACCAACACTATGATCATGCGAGTGTCTGTCTCGGGGTACTTATTAACAACAATCTTCACTGGTTAGTAAGAAGCAGACGCTCAACAACCATTATCGCTGCATTTAGTTTAGTAACTGAAGAATTTCATGAAATCGAGTTGCCTGATTCTATTAATTCTAATATTGCTAAGTGTTCCCAGCTGTTTGCTCTTGGTGGGAAATTATTTGCTGTTCTGTTTGATGTGTTCTACTTTCCTGATTTCGCTGATGTTAATGAATTGTGGGTGATGGAGGAGTATGGGGTGCCTAAGTCTTGGACCAAAGTTTGTTTTTTTGAAAATAATATGGATCTAAATTTTGAATTATTTGCTCAAGTCAGCAATCGAGATATTTTGTTGGGTAGTAGTGATGCGAATGAAGTTTATCTATACAATATGGATGATAGAAGATGCACACGTGTAACAATTGAAGGGTGCAAAGAAGGACTCATGGGTTATGGTACGTATGTTGAAAGCCTTGAATCACTTGAACGTTTTCATTAGAGCAACACTTATATTATTTCAGTCAATTGTATGGGTGCAGTATGTCTGATATATCTAATAGATGTTATGGGATATTTTCGATTTTTTTATGCCTCAGTCATCAAGCAAGCATTTTCAAATCACAACTAACTTAGATGGAAACATGATGCAAATACATTAAAGCTAGTCAAATTAAAAGACAAGCATCCCAAATTCTTATCAAATTTGGTGTTCGTGCGCAGTTGTATGAAATTATGATACATGATAATAAAGTAGAGGTTTGATTGGAGATGAGTTGGGTGAAGCTGGACTTTTGCTTCAATGCTATGATTGCAGTCCCTCTTGTTCTGTCTGTACTTTGCTAGAGTCCTTTATTGTAGTTTCCCGTGATGTCTCTAATTCACAGATCACCGTTCATGACCGATAACAATATAACATAACAAGTGTTTGTTAGCTTTGAGCTTGATGTGTGATCACGACCACGTAAGTGCATAATATGAGAAACATGTTTGTTAGTCAAGATATGGGCAATTGTTGTTGACAATATTAAACCTGATCTTATCTCAACCATAAACATATATACTTGAAGGCAGAGCATTTCATGAATACAAATAATTCACAGCTTCAAGATTTTTGCTAGGTGACAGAACTTACCTTATATTAACACAACGAAACAACTACTTGAAACTTTAGCTATAAAAACATAGGGAAGTATCGAAGTGTCTTATCCTCAAGATAGATTGCTACTCGAACCACATTGCTTGAGGTTAGGAGGGTCATGGAACCCTGTTGCATCACCCAAATAAGAAAAATGATAAGCGGGACACTACAGTAGGCCTCACAATGGGTGACTAAAATTGTGCCTAATTTGGAGATTGAAAGTTGAAACACATGGCATGATTAAAGGTTGGCGAAACGAAGAGTGAGTATGTCATTCCTGTGTCAAAAATTGTGTGAATCAGGCTTGTTTTTCAGCATACATTTGAGGCATGTATAGCAACACTTCCCAAGTAAACTTGTTGGATGATAGTTTACATCCAGCTAGATTGGTGATAAAAATGCATTACAACAATTTATAGACTTATCAACCATATCTGCCAGCAAACTTTCTTTCCATGTTTTTTTTTCCTGCTATTAAATTAACTAGTTCCTGAATTTGTGCAGGCCACTTGATTTCATTTGGTTTTGTGTAATCTCCGAAATATCAAACATATTTCTAAATGGAGAATGTGAGTATATAACCTCACAATTCTACTACTGTCTTTTACTTAGAACTCTGTCTCTTGTCTCTTGCACGAGACTATTTGGTGAATATGCCATCTACGCGTATTAGTCGTCACTCAAAAATCAACATCTAAGCAATGACAATCACCCTTAATTTGAACAACCGTCAAATATCGACCTCCACGTATCAATGCAGAAAAACTATCATCTTTCTATTTCTATGTAAGGGTGAAAGTAAACTATTTATAATCCAAATTATTAAGTTAGAGACTTGCAGTTTCATGTAAAAGTAAATAGGGGTGTCCTAAAGAGATGAAATCAATCAGGCAATGCATTAGCCGTTGGGTCACAATCCTTGTCACCATAATGCACAAGTAATTGGTGTTTTCAAAATTTAGTTCAAAAACTTAATTACTTGAAGAGAGTATAACACGAAGCTAATAAGCAATACAAGTTATAATATATAAATATGTAGAGATTACAAAGTACACTTAAAAATGAAATTATGGCAAATAAAATACTTGGGAGTGGAAGGCAATTTTCACTTTGTAAGTTCTTTCACATTGGCTATTTCACTCCGTGTTGGTGTGAAGTTTATTGTGGAAAATTCCATGTTAAATTCTAATTGGGTGGAAGAGAATGGTGGATTGTACGTTGTTTTTACTTTGTGTTTCACATTGAACCAAACGCCTAAGATGGTTAAGAGCATTCTCCCTTATAATCAACTGGCGAGCGTTTATGAACAGTAAAAAAGGAAGCTTCTTATAATTGACACAGGGAGGCTTCTAATTGGGTTCTGAATGACAACAGTTTGAGGCTGCAGTCTTTGTTGACTTTGGTGAATAAATTTTGTTAAAATTTTATCCCTTATGAAAAGGGTGACTTAACATTGAAACACAAACTTGCCGGAATAAATTTCCTTTAATATACAATGACTAGGGGTGATCACAGAAACTGTTTAACCGAACCATAACTATATTAACCGCTAAACCGATCCATATTAACCGCTTAACCACACAAACCGACGGTTCGGTTATGTGAAATGAAATTAACCGCCGGTGATGGTTCGTTTACGGTTAATGTCCATAACCAATCCGTCATTAACCGCCCCGCCTTAAATATTGTACTTATTTTTTTATTAATTTAAATAAATATATCAGTACATATATTATTCTTATTCTTATATGGATTAGTGCTAAAAATTAATAAATATATACAAGTTAATTTTTGTATTATTGATTTAGTACTTTTGTCATTTTGTTTTTGAATTTTGTAATGAACTAATATAATATATGGACATTACATATGGACTTTTAAACCAATATTTGAATTTTAATATCTATTCATATTTACTTTTGCTCTTTTGGATCTAAAAAGTTTAACTCGTAATTTATTTTTCATTTTTAAAACTAACATATTTGGTTAACCGCTTTAACCACTAGGATTAACCGATCCGCCAAAATTAACCGCTTAACCGATCCGCCAATTAACTGAACCCAACGGTTATTAATATCAATTAACCGCCATGTTTGGTTCGGTTACGGTTAGTGTCCATAACCGCCCCAAACCGAATCGTGCACACCCCTAACAATGACACGTTTCACTCAGATGTACGTTGACCGGAAAAAATCACCTACGGGGGCCTTCGTAACTTATCGGAATCTGTCGTTTCCGGTATCCACCTGTCACCGTCGATGTCGTCTTCATCTCCACATGCACTATCAGTTCAAAAATCATATCAGCACAAAAACATACAACAAAAATCAATCCTTTCCGTTATTAATTGTTGCCGCTGCGGTTTCCAGAAAAGGGTTGAACGAAAACTGTTTTTTTATTAAGATCTTGGAGAGGAGAGAATGAGAGATATAGATTACATATTTACATAGAGCATCACATTACATTATGAGTTGTGTGTAAGTATATGTTTATGTATTCTAAGATGTGTAAATAATAAATAAAAGATGAGAGACAGATGAATAGGTGGTTAAAGGAATGATGAATAAGTGTGGAGGAAGGTAGAGGAAAAGATGAACAGGTGGGAGTGGGAAAGGGATATAAGCACACGGTTTTATGTTTCCAAAAAGTAGGTGGCTTTAACGAAATATATCATTTTCGTTTTTAGTTTTCTATCTTTCTTTTTTTTTCAGTTAATTGTATTTTCTATTACATTGATATCATGAATACATAAATAATGGTAATCTATAAACCGATTTCTGAAGAGAAAAAAGTGACTTTTGTTTTTCTATTATTAATTAATTGATTAATACTATTATTTTAGATGTTAAAATATGCAAAAGTCTTTTAGCTTAAACATCACTCCATTAAAATTATTGATTTTTATAATTTCTCATTCATTAATACATTCTTTTTATAATTTACATTTTCTTAAACGTATTAGTTATTCTAAACTTTTCAACCAGTAATAACAAATATATTTGGTTAATATGAAAAATCTTTGTTTCCTTATTAATCATAATATTGGTAATGTTTTAAGGTCGTTTTACATATTAGTTCAATAAACACTATATAGAATTAGAAAGGAAGGAAAGCTAAAGATTGTGGTGTGAGAATGTGACGGTTCAAAACAAATGGAAAAGCAAAGTCACGGATGTAAAGCGATGAAGACTTTGGGATATGTGATTTTCTTTATTTTTTCAAAATTTTTCTTCACTAAAAAGAAAAGAAATGTGATTCTTTTTTAAATTAAATTCTTTTATCATTTTAAAAAGTTGAAAATTTGTATTATTAAATAATCTTCCGTACAAGCTTGACCTTCATTGTATGTACGTAACAAAACTGATCGCCATTGTATGTATGAAACTATTTATTTTTGTACATTTTGTGTATTTTGTTGACGTGTTATCAGTTATATGGTGACGATTTGATGTTTAATTTTTAATTTATATTTATATATTATCATTTTTAAAATTCAACATTTCATAATAATTGTTTAGTGAACTACTTATTGC
This sequence comes from Helichrysum umbraculigerum, assembly GCA_949592205.1. Classification (NCBI taxonomy): domain Eukaryota; kingdom Viridiplantae; phylum Streptophyta; class Magnoliopsida; order Asterales; family Asteraceae; genus Helichrysum; species Helichrysum umbraculigerum. Next base: position 8,969,197 of record CATIUR010000008.1, read on the forward strand.
TTAAAAAAAAATTATACTACTAAAATCAAATAAAATGTTTACTAAAGATATCATTCTCAACAACTTCGTCTAATACTTGAGCATTTACGGACCTCGCAGCGAAGCGCGAGCATTACCACCTCGTTGAACTCATTGTTAAAGTTCATATCGAGTGCCGCAAAGGCAAAAACCACTCCTCATATTAATGTTGACTTATATTTAAAAGTTTGGATAACGGATGACTAAAAGCGTAAGTTAAAGATCCAGCAAAAATATGTTATAAACATTTACTATATCATAACCCGCAATATATGCGGGCTAAATAATTTGATAGACATTATTTTTTGAAAAGTAAATTTTGCAAATAATGAAGACGCCACAATGAAATGCAAACACTACAATTGTTTGAATCGTATACATAAATATTCATTTCTTTAAAGATGCTATATTGTTTGTGTAACATAACGACAGTCTAAAATCTCTCAACCGACTTCGTAAATTTGTTCAGCTTTTTAGCCATCCATTGTAATTCAAGAATATGCACCAAACTTCTCATTTAAAAATATCATCTTGACCTTAGAAGGAACACACTTCACATTCACCGACATCCATGTTGTCAAAGTGGTTAGATGTGAGTAAGTATAGTAATATAAACTTACAACTATAGATATCATGAGTTACAATCGATGATATATAGAAAGTAGTATTAAGTTTGAGGGACAATATAATTTCATTACTACATTCCCAAATATTATATTATAATAGTAAGAACTTATAACAATTAGGAAATAAATTCATTCAAACCAAACTACTTGTTTTATAAGATGAATTTATATTTGTTTAAGTAAACAATTTCCATGTGTTTTAGTAGTACTAAGCATCCAGACAATCTAATATGTAAATATCAAGTGTAGCGTTGTCTAAACAAAGTTCGCAAATCATCGTCGTGTTGAATATCTGCAGGGTTTCGTACCCATCATTATTCCATATGATTATTGTGCAAAACATTTGCGGATGAGCACATGGATACACCAATAACTTGTTCATCCACAATGCTAAGTATAACATATCCAATTGACTTGCTGAAACATCTCGGTCAATAACGGACAGACCATCAAAACACTCCAAACCATTGACTATTATTTCCAAACACCCATAGAAGTGAAAACAAACGTCGATTAGCATCGTTGGTTGAACCATAAAAATATTAGTCAGGATGTATTAATCAGGATATTGTTGTACGCATAAATAAGAATAATAACATTAGTTTAGCTAAGGCTGACACAAGATGATACGTCAAGTGGGTCGCAAGTCCCATAAAAAGTATTTAAAATGCACGAACCTTCCCAAATGGCTTTACTTAAAAAATTAAAACATTTTAAAAAGGTTGGATATTAAATAAAAATATAGATGGTTATTGAAGAAATTGGACAAAAGCAAATTACACGAACCTTCACATGTTTGAACAATTACAGCTCAAGTTCAATTATCCTCATACATATACATAAATAATCAAAAGTGTTGGTGAGACAAACCAAATTACAAAAACATAACATATGGTTAGAGTCACCTTCTTGCTACTGTTAGAGAACAAATACAAATTATTTTACATAATGTGCCTATAATTGACTTTCTTAGCAAGATTGGAATATCCGATACCGCCTCAAGCCAATCATGCAAAGCAGAAATCCTTTTGTTGATTTGGTTATCTACAATAATGATTTGATTTTTGGATTTTATATAAACCAAAAGAAACGAAAATAGGGGAATTGGATCATAAATATAAAGCATAAACGGACCTCATGTTCATTTCCTTTAACATAGGAGAGTGACCACTCCAGCAAACTACTCGGGATCAGCTTGAAAAATTATTGCACAATTCAAATCGAGATAATACACTATTATGACCATAAATTAGATATGTAGCACCAAAAACAAAATGCCAATTATGTGGATAATTTTGTGGTGTACTTACCCGTTCATAGGTCCACCAATCCCAGTTGGGGAAGCAGATACCAAGTACGGAGTATATCAAACCATCTTATTTCTCCATTTTTTTTATTCTTTATTCCACGTCCAAGAAATATATCAAGATTCAACTATACAATTATAAGCCTACCAATTCAAATACAATGGAAAGTAAGAAAGTTGTAAGCAGTCAAGCAAAAACCCAAGGTAGAATGGGGAATACATTTTTTTTGTAAAACAATAGTTTCCAGACATATAGGCCAAATAATTTCAATTAAATGGGTCAACCATCAACCAGTTTCAAATTCAGATCGTACCTACAGAAAACAAATGGGAGTAGAATATTATTAGAAGCCTATATTAACTCACTACATTAAATCTTATACTAATCTAAACTTTATCTTTTACAATTATATCTAATGGGGTATAATTCGAGTTAAGAAATATGTAAAATTAATTGGTTGAGAGATTCACCTTTTTTCGATCGGCTGCCTTTTTCCTTCAAACCGTACTTTCCTTCTGAACCTTTTGGCAATATCTTTTGAACCTTTATCACACACACACACACACAAACATTAAAACAAAAGAAAAATATATATATTGAAAACTACACTTACGCACATACATGCAAAAGTGTGTAATCTTAAGAAATCTTGCTTATCCCTAAAATCTATATGACACGACACAGATGAAGTAAACTAATGGGCCATCAATAATTGAATGATGAGAGTAACCATTTAATGACTCTAACGGAATAGAGGTAGGTTACCTGAGAGATGTCTGACAATCGTTTGCAAAGTAACCCAAAAATTGTTTTCGCATGTTGTCAGTTTCTGTGTAAAATCGAAAGAGAAAACACATAAGCACTAAATTGATGAAGAACATCTAACAAAATCAGCAACTTTAAAGTTTCCAGACATATAAAAAAGAAATGTTGCTATTAGTGGTACAATGATGTTGTTATCCTTCTTGTTTTTACAACTATTCTAGTCACACAAATAATTGTAAAAAACTTTGATACCTGGTAAAATCAAAAGTTAACTGATACATGTTATCTTTACAACAACCCATAGAAATCATAAGGCATGTTGATACCTGTTAGAAATTATGCTTGTCCCGGATCCTTCGAGTCCAAAAAGCATAAGATTTTGAACTCTTGAATGCTCCGAATTCAGAGACATGAACCTACTTATTTATGTACCCATATCATCATGGTTCAAAATGGGTCAAAATATGACCCAAAACAATACTATTAAGATGCGAAATACCATTGGAGATGGTAACATCACTCAAGTAAAAATGAAAAATAATCACCAAAAGAAAGTGAGCACAAACAACTGATATGCACAAATAGAGGAGAAGAAAAACATTGCTCAAGTTGTATCCATCATTTATGAATTCAGTTTTTCCCATATAATTAATTATGCAACCTACAAAAAAATGCATAAGATTTATACATCAGTCAAAGAGCCTGATGTGACTCAAAAAGTCATATTTTTAAGTAATTATTTCCGCACTTTTTGGACTATTCTCTGGTGAAAACATTTCAAATCAATCATTTATCATCAAAAATAACCAAGGTAGTCTAAATGCGGGATTGCTACAAAAATCAGCTAAAACACCCAATTTACACGCAAACCAAGGCAAAAACAATCACCTTAAATATTCCATTCTTGATTATCCTATCAAATTAGATCTTAAAGCATATTTTATGATTCAATAGGAAAATCCAATATCGGAGGTGAAAGAATCAAGAGAAACGGGTAAAGAATGAAGAAGATGTACAGTCTGAAAACCCGACCGACCGACGGGGGTGACGACAAGTTTTTGACGCCGCTGCCGGGGATCGGTTTCGTCACGAATTGAATTCTGCCTTAGATAATTAGCTTTAGGAGATCCTTCCTTAAGATTATCATTACTTAGGAAGTTAATTGTTTTATTATTTAGATAACTTAGTTCTTAAACCCTAGAAAATACATAAAAAATTAGAAAATGAAAAACCCTAATTCTCCTTCAAACCTCATCTCTCCACTCAATCAAATGATGACGGATGAGATGATGCCCTTAGCAGATGCGGAATTCTTTGACTGTCCAGAGTATGAGTCAAACTCCTATGACGTTAGAGAAGTCTGTGTTAACCATGAAGTTGAGAACCGAAAAATATCGAGCTTAGACTTAGCTTTTGATGAATCTCAGCAGAAGATTCCAGCTTCTGTTACTATTGCTTTAAGTGGTCAACCCACACTTGACCCTGAGATTCTATCAATCTTGTGTAGGTATCCACACTATATTAGAAATGCTACTTTACCTGATGATGAACCGTTTGGAATTGAAGTGTTCTTTTATCCACCCATGCCCTGGATGGATTTAAATGAACGTCTTCATTGCCTAGATGAATATTTTGAATACGATCTCCCCGATATTTTGCGAGCCCACCCCACTACACTTATATCAAGTGTTGTTGCGGAAGAGAGTCTCTAATATCAGGTCGAGACTAAACCTAAGATAGAAACACCAAGCCCTAGCAGCATTGAATTTAGGAACAATCAACCGGAATCTGAGATTGACCATCACCTAGGAATTTCTCAAAACCCCGATAAGAGAATGGATATACGTGCTGACTTCCTTAGAAATCATAAGATATCCGACTTTCCCTTTTCGTACGAACAGAGAAAAACCTTTGTGGAAATTGATAGGATGTTAAGATCTCTCCGTGGTAATTATAATAGAACAAACGAGTTGACATTAAAATCAGAGATAGATCTTTTAATGGATTTATTAGCCAGCACCGAGTATTCGCCTGTTTCACAAACAAAGATAAATCGTCATGTTACGACCCTGATTGATGAACTCGAAGATTGGATAGAGAAAACCCTATTAAACCTGCCTCAATTTCTGTGGATATTCCATTCTTTGCTGATCTTGCTTCTTATTTAACTAACGAATTGCGAGTTATTTTTCCTGAATCGACTGAGGAAGCTATTGAATCTGCTTTCTTTACAAAAAGAAAGGAGCCTCATATACAGCTAATTCAGTTATTCCAACAGACCAGATTTCCATTTACAGCTCAACAAAAGATTTATGTCAGGGAACTTTCGCAAGTGGTGCACACTACCCAAGGAAACCCTGTGTAACATCCTCGATATGGGCTTGGTAGAAATACGGTAATTCTTTTATTTATTTCGTATTTAAATTGTATTTAGAAATACTTGGTGTATTTGATAACTAAAATAATAGGTCAAATGGTCAAAAGACTTATTGTGATAAATAAATTATTAATTGTTTTAAATTAATTTAGTTGACGGTATAATAAAACTTATTTCTCGCAAATGTTTTTTTAGGTTCCAGACAATAGATTTAGGACGGGTATAATTTTACACTGTATTGAGTTTGGGTTAAGTGAGTCAGTCGACCCCTTTTTCCCTCATTTCCTGATTTTTGCCTAACTCTCTCAAGAACACACACTTCCAATAAGGAATTTAAAGTGAAATCATCTTGTTGAAGCTGTGATTGTTGTGCTAAAACTGAATCCACCATCATCTTCATCATCTTGTTCATCTACTTCCTTCTAGTATCTCCATTGTAAGTATGCCTAACCATTTTCATGTTTGTGCTTGAATTGGTGAAATTAGGTTAGACTAATGATGAAATGGAGTGAATTCATGCTTGAATGTGGTTGTGTGATGATTCTTAACTGATTACATGCTCATCTAAGAATGGATCAGAAGTGTTTTCATGTTTCAATCGAATGAATTGGGTTTCGTTAGAAATTAGGTTAGATCTCATGTGCATGTCTAGGATTTGAAGCTTGATGATGTTAATTGTTGTTGTTATATGTTTATAGATGATACTTGAGGTAAATAACTGAATAAATTCATGTATTATGACTAAATTGTGTGAAAATGTGTTTTTGGTTCGAGCTCAAAGTTGTTGCAGGTCTGATACTCTCTTTTAAAACTGAGGAACGCGATCCAGCTTCATAGCCAGGATCGCGTTGCTACGTGTTATTTCATTACAGCATGAATAGTTCCTTGAAACGTGATCCTAAAACACATTACCCGGATCGCGTTGGTCAGTGTTATTTTGAGTTGGTCACGTTTTGTTTTGGTGAACGCGATCCAACTCATTCACCCGGATCGCGTTGGTCAGTGTAAAACGGTTACAGAATGTTTTGGTGCTATGGAACGCGATCCAGCCACACATTACCCGGATCGCGTTTGTCAGTTTTAATTTAACAAATTTGATAACTTGTGACTTGTGTTCTTATGTTACTTAATGTGTATTGAAAGTATAGTATGTGCATTATACGGCATTGTTTATGTGAATATTATACTATGAATTCTAAACTTGAGAGTCTAACTCTGGTTTTGATCGTGTTATCAGATAACCAGAAGACTCAATAAGATAAGACATTTGAGTGGAGACTACAATCGACAAGGGTGAGTGGATCTTGGACTCTCAGTCTAAGTTAGTTGTAACAACGTGGTTACAATGGGTAATTTGGTTTATTGCAATGATTGCTTTAATATTATATTGCCATGTCGGTTATCCATTGAACGATTTATTGGTGTCCTATATGCTATGATAGTTGGACTATTTGTTTTGGTGAGGGTCAACTAATGTGTTGGGTTTGGGTACTATTACTTTGGACAACGTAATTGATTTGTACATGTGTTGGGCACTGAAATTACGTTGTATGTAGTATTAGTACTAAAACTATCGGTCTAACCACTGTTTGGCCTTCAGTTGGTTATAAGTGTTACTTGGGGAACCACCGCGGTATGAAGGTACCTCAAGGACCACCGATCCTTCTATGTTACTTGCGTTGTGCTAGTTGTAGTTACTTGTTATGCTAAGTTAGATTGTGAAACCGGGATTTGTTCACTTAGCTTTGTGCTAATCCCTCTCCCCCAACTTCTTGAAGGTTTAGCTTTTGAAGGTGGGTACTAGAAGTTGTTTGAAGGAATGTTTGGCACCGCTCTCTGATTGTGCATGAAATATTTTGGGATCAGAATAATTATGTTGTGGATTTTAATATAACACCTAAGTTTGTATTGATACTAGTAATGATGACTTGGTATTAACTATTGCATGTAATTGGGTTGCACATTTTGAAATGTAATATAAGCAATCTTGATTTCACTGATTTTATATACGCTTCTATATTATTATTAAAATAAAATGCCTTGGTATTTTGGAAGGGTGTTATAAGTTGGTATCAGAGCATAGGTTTGGGTGAATTGGAGAATTGTATGTGTTCAATCCCAAATCTATTGTGTCAGTCAAACATTCCAGGGTGCGGGATTTAGCTATGATAGAATAATTGCTTAGTATGTAGGTACTAACAATTAACTAGTTGTGAGACGTGGTTGTGCAGGATATGGTAGACAATGAGAAACCGACCGTTACTTTCATTAACATTCCGGTATCCGATGTTACTCCTCCTGAAACCCAACAAGTTATCCAAGGGCAAACCGGTACTTCCTTCTCGGCTGAGGATATGACCCAAGAGGACTATCTGTTGCACTTAGAAGGAGAAAATGTTAGACTTAAAGCTATTGAGCAACAGTTTTTGGAACAACAAGCCCGGTTATCTCAGCAGATTCCTCAGGCTTCACCACCAGTCTACAGTATGGTACCGCCTACTGTGATGACATCACAGATTCCTACATCTATGCCTCCTTATCATCAACAGCAGCATGATGGTAACTATCAAACATCGGCCCCTTTCTCTTCCGGGCCTTCAGGTTATCAAATTCCGTTATTTCCCCCACCGTATCAACATAAGCTTTGTTCTTTTAAGACATTTTAATCTAGTGGACCATCAAACTATTATGGCAGTTCTAATCCCTCCGTGACCTTGGATTGGCTGAGGGATGTTGAAAGGAAATTTGAAGTTTGTCGTTGTGAGGATGAGGTTAAGGTCCCTTATGCAGTGCAACTTCTCAAAGGTCCGGCTATGGGTTGGTGGGACTCTATTACTTCACATTTGTCGCCACAGCAACGGGCTTCTATCAGGTGGACTGATTTTTATAATGAGGTTTACAAAAATTATTGTTCGGGATATGATATGACCCGCATTAGACGTGAGTTTTTGGATATGCAATTGACGGATAAAATGACAATGGATGACCTTATTGCCCAATTCTCTGAAAATTTGAGGTTTGTGCACCAATGGGTGCCGGATGAGAGGACCAAAATCGATCACTTTGTTGGTATGTTGCCCCATGCTTATCGAACGACTGTTAGACTTGCGGGTTCTTTTAACCAAGCATTTGAGTTAGCTCATTCGGTGGATGGTGATGTTAGGGCTCAAGGATTAGATGTGAAGGACAAGTCTCCAACGAAACCCAAGAGTGAGTCTTTGGGTAGTCCGGGAAAGAAAAAGTGGCATGGTTCTTCTCGTGGTAAAGGGCAAGGTTCGAGTGGTGGTGCTATAGGGGAAAAATAAAACTGGTGCACTAATTGTAAATCAAAGCACACGGGTCCTTGTACTCCTCAAACGGCTAGGTGCATTAAATGTGGGCAATTTGGCCATGATATCAAAGATTGTACTTATCCCAAACCGGTGTGTTGGAATTGTCGCAAGGAAGGTCACCGTTCGGGTTTGTGTCCGGAGACTGGGAGACAGAGAACGGGTACGGTCGCAGGTTCTTCATCTTCTGGCCAGAAAAGAAAGACTCCACCTTTGGCAACGGGCAGGGCTTTCCAAATGACAGCCGATGAAGCTGTCAGGACATAGGACGTCATCACTGGTACTTTTCTTGTAAATTCTGTACCGGCATGTGTCTTATTTGATTCTGGAGCTAATTGTTCATTCATATCCATGACCTTTTGTGATAAGTTGAAATTGACTCCCTCTGTGATTACAAATCCTATTGAGGTTGAAGTAGCAAATGGTAAATTGGTTCCGGTTACTACATCAGTGACTGGGGCTAGTATCTTGATTGAAGGCCATAGTTTTCCTGTCTCTTTTCTTTTGATGCCCATTCCGGGATTCGATGTGGTTTTGGGGATGGACTGGTTGAGTCAAAATAAGGCCAACATTGATTGTCATAGAAAGCTAATAAGACTTCCTACCTCGGATGAGTCGTATGTCATGGCTCGGGGTGTGCGGGTAAATGGTAGTATTCCTTTAATGTCGATGATGAAAGCTATAAAATCTCTTGTTAAGGGGTGTGAATCATATTTGGCCTATGTGGTTAACGCTAAACTAGAAAAGAAAAAGGTCACCGACGTCCGAGTGGTTTCGGAATACTCGGATGTTTTTCCCGATGAATTGCCCGGCTTACCTCCTATTAGAGATCTAGAGTATAGAATTGAATTGATCCCTGGTTCTTCTCCCGTAGCTAGGGCTCCTTATAGACTAGCTCCTTCAGAAATTCATGAAATGATGAGTCAAATTCAAGAGTTACTAGATAAGGGTTTTGTTAGACCTAGTTCCTCTCCTTGGGGTGCACCTGTGTTGTTTGTGAAAAAGAAGGATGGCACCCTTCGGATGTGCATTGACTATAGGGAGTTGAATAAGAGAACCGTAAAGAACAAGTACCCTTTGCCTCGAATTGATGAGTTGTTTGACCAATTGCAAGGGTCCTCGTATTTTTCTAAAATTGATTTGAGATCGGGTTATCACCAAGTGCGGGTTTGTGAGGAGGATATTCCTAAGACAGCTTTTCGCACTAGATATGGGCATTATGAATTTCTTGTTATGCCTTTTGGGTTGACTAACGCTCCGGCAATCTTCATGGATTTGATGAATAGAGTTTGTCGACCTTTTCTCGATAAGTTTGTTATAGTGTTCATTGATGATATCTTAGTGTATTCTAAGTCTGAGACTGATCATGAGATGCATTTACGTTTGGTTCTTGATACTTTAAGAAAGGAGAAATTGTTTGCTAAATTTTCGAAATGTGAGTTTTGGTTACGTGAGGTGCAGTTTTTGGGTCACATCATTTGTGAGGATAGAGTTAAGGTGGATCCATCTAAAATCGAAGCAGTCATGAATTGGCAAGCGCCTAAATCATCTTCTGAAATTAAGAGTTTCCTTGGATTAGCTGGGTATTACCGAAAGTTCATTAAAGATTTTTCTAAGCTCGCGGGTCCTTTGACTAAGTTAACTCGTAAAGATGTGAAATTTCTATGGGGTGATCAACAAGAATCGGCTTTTCAGAATTTGAAACAGTTGTTGTGTCAGGCTCCGGTTTTAGCATTACCTGACGGGTCCGATGATTTCATTGTGTTTTGTGATGCTTCGTCTGCGGGATTAGGTTGTGTTTTGATGCAACGTGACCGTGTTATTGCCTATGCTTCGCGACAATTGAAACCTCATGAGACAAATTACCCTACCCACGACTTGGAGTTAGCGGCTGTGGTTTTTGCCTTAAAAATCTGGAGACATTATTTGTACGGTACTAAATGTGTTATTTGCACGTATCACAAGAGCCTTCAGTACATGTTTTCTCAAAAGGAGCTTAATATGCGTCAAAGGAGATGGTTGGAATTGATCAAAGACTATGATTGTGAGATTCGCTATCACCCGGGTAAAGCTAATGTTGTGGCGGATGCTTTGAGTCGAAAAGGGAAACCAGAAAAAGTTTGTTTTATGCGATTGGAGGTTTCTTCAGATTTGATTGACAGTTTGAAATCAGCTCAAATGGATGCATTGTTGGAGCATAACTTGAAATCTGAGGCTATATATAAAAGAAAGGATTTAATGATTGATGACTCTCGTGGATTAAAGACTTTTCAGAATCGAGTTTGGGTTCCTTTGGTTGGTGGTCTTCGAAATGTGATCTTGTTAGAAGCCCACAAGTCTAGACTGTCGGTTCATCCAGGTAGCACCAAGATGTATCAGGATTTGAAACCATTGTATTGGTGGCCTACTTTGAAATTGGATGTTGCTCGGTTTGTTGAATCATGCCATATTTGTTCTCAAGTAAAAGCCGAACATCAGAAACCCTATGGAACTTTGAAACAGCTTGAGATTCCCGGGTGGAAATGGGAGCATGTTACCATGGATTTTGTGACCAAGTTGCCTCGAACAGTTAAGGGTAACGACATGATTTGGGTGATTGTGGATAGATTAACCAAAAGTGCTCATTTCCTTGCTACTTGCGAGTCGGCATCGTTGAGTAAGTTGGCCCAGTTGTACATCAATGAGGTTGTGGTTCGACATGGTATTCCGTTATCGATTGTTTCCGACAGAGATTCTCGGTTCGTATCGGGTTTTTGGCAGAGTTTGCAGCGTGAATTGGGTACCAGAATTAATTTGAGTACGGCTTATCACCCTCAAACGGATGGTCAGTCAGAGCGCACCATTCAAACTTTGGAGGATATGTTGCGGGCGTGTGTATTAGAATATGGTGGGTCATGGGATTCTCATTTGCCCTTGGTCGAATTCGCTTATAATAATTCATATCACTCTAGTATAGGTATGCCACCTTATGAGTTGTTATATGGTCGTAAGTGTAGAACACCCACATGTTGGTTAGAGGCGGGCGAGAAACAGTTTTCGGGTCCCGACTTAGTTCAAATTACCGCCGATATGGTAGCCATAGCCCTTGATAGATTGAAGGCAGCTCGTGATAGGCAAAAGCAATATGCTGATCCACGTCGTAGACCCGTTTCATTTGTAGAAGGTGAGTTGGTTTACTTGAAGGTTTCACCTTGGAAGGGTGTTATCCGATTTGGAAAACGTGGTAAACTAGCTCCTAGATACATAGGGCCATTTAAAATTCGACAAGTAGTCAATGACCAAACTGTTTCCTTAGATCTTCCTCCTGAATTGGCGGGTATTCATGATACCTTTAATGTGTGCTACTTAAGAAAATGTAATGTGGAGGACCAATCCCAAGTTCTTCCATTGCAAGACCTACGTGTGGACTTGAGCCAGAGACTTGTAGAAGAGCCTATGGAACTTTTAGATCGTAAAGTGACTAAACTTCGTAAGAAGGATATCCCTATGGTGTTGGTTAAATGGAAACATAGTTTGGGTCCAAACCTTACGTGGGACACCGAGTCTAGCATGAAGATGCGTTATCTTAGTCTTTTTAAGCGTGACGAGATTTCGGGGACGAAATCTCCTTAAGGAGGGCAGATTTGTAACATCCTCGATATGGGCTTGGTAGAAATACGGTAATTCTTTTATTTATTTCGTATTTAAATTGTACTAGATTATAACCCGCGAATTCGCGGGGCTAACATATGATTTGAATACAAAGTTTATGTTATATGTTTATCTTATTATGTACTTTAGAAGTTGACAATCCAAAAATGTTTTGAATGGAAGTACATATGTATATGTCGTAAGCTTATCAAGTATGATGCAATCAAAGTAAACGAACATGTTTTTTTTTTTGTTATTAGTACCTTACATATTATAGATGTCAAGAATAGTAAATTAATCAATATGTGTTGCATATTATCACAATGCATTTGAAAAGGTATGATAATATTTCAATGTTTGTATACATCGAATATTGAATATTATTACATTAAGGACATGCCACACAAAGTAGAAATGCCACTAATATCTACAAGACTTCTCCATAAAGATTGCAAGGTCCTTGTGGAAAGAGTAAAAAATAGACTCGGTGATTGGAAAAACAAGTCTCTCTCATTCGCGGGAAGGTTGCAACTTATTATCTCAGTTCTCACCTCTATGCAAGTTTATTGGTCGTCAATATTTATTCTTCCGATTGCAACTGTTAAAGAGATAGAAAAGATGATGAGGGGTTTCCTTTGGTGCCAAGGGGAAATGAAACGGGGAAAAGCTAAAGTGGCTTGGGATCTTCTTTGTTTACCAAAGCACCAAGGTGGTTTAGGTCTAAAAAGCCTCTCTAGATGGAATGTTGCTCTTATGTCAACTCACATCTGGAGTATTCTAACAAAAAAAGAATCGCTTGGGGTTCGTTGGATTCACACCTATCGTTTAAAAGATCGGAATTTTTGGGATGTACCTTTAAAACAAGATGCTAGTTGGGGATGGAGAAAGATTCTTAGAATGAGAGAAGAGATCAGGGGATTTGTCATAAGTAAACTCGGAGATGGAAACAAAACTTCAGCATGGTTCGATAATTGGAGATCCATTGGTCCCCTAGATAGGTTGATATCTAAACGTGCAATTCATGTAGCAGGTTTCAATCTACAAACGAAAGTTAGCGACATTTTTAATGCGGGTAATTCATTATACCGAGCTTCAACAGATACAAACTCCGAGCCTTTCTCAAGGGTTTGAGGATCGAATTTTCTGGAAAGACAAAAATGGTAAACTAATTCCGTTTTCAGTTGGAGCAGCTTGGAAGGATATGAGGACAGAGGGTAATGATGTTCCTTGGGCCCAAGTAGTATGGTTTAGTCAATGCATCCCACGACATGCTTTTATTTTGTGGCTTGTAATGGGCCAAAATCTTAAAACGCAAGATAAAATGCAAGCCTGGGATCGCCATCTTGATAGGGTATGTGTGTTTTGTAACTCTCAGCACGACTCACACGATCACCTGTTTTTTGAATGTAATTACCCAAAACAGGTCTGGGAGAGCTTGAGAAGGTTAGCCAACATGAACTTGGTTCCAGCAAAATGGAAAGACATTGTCAATTATCTACAGCCCCTATCTAAGGGAAGCTCTATATGGAGTGTTATTGGTCGTTTGTTGCTCGGTGCGACTGTATTATGTTTGGCAAGAACGTAACATGAGGATATTTAATCAAGGGAGTAGGTCTACTGCGAAGCTGCAAAATCTGATTATTGAAGTGGTTAGGATGAAGCTGTTAGGCCTTACTCTTAAATCATCAACTAATGTGGAAAAAGCTGCGGGATTGTGGAACTTGACAAATTATATTTCTCGTCAAGATGATTGTTTATCGAAATAGCTGGGTTTCATGTCTCGTTTATTATAATGAGGGCTTCTGGTGTACTGAGTTCATATTTTCTTTTGAACTCATTGATATGATGCGGTGCAAAAGTGAACATGGGTCAAGTGTGTATTTGAGAGGCATGTCTGTTGAGTACAACTGTAATCTCATTTTGTAAGAATTCTTTCCTTGAGTCTGTATAATCTTTTTGATCATCTATAATATTTGCCGGAGGTATCGTCCTCTTTTACCCAAAAAAAAAAGTAGAAATGCACCTGAAGCTGTTTAAGAGTGGAAAACAAAACATGACAGATGAGGGCAAGAAGCATTTATCAACATGAAATATAAGTAAATTTTTCATACATGTGACATCTTCAATTATAAGTTCTCGCTGCCGTTGCAGCCTTGTGGACTTCATAACATCCTACATAAGGATGATAAGTCAAATGCTATTATTAGCATTACTAATCTATAGAAACACGTAACAACTTTAGCACTCATATTTAGAGCCTGACATGTGGACAAAATGGGTGGGTTGATGGACTTGTAATAGGTGGAAATAGCTTATGACCAATATGGCCATATGGGTAACTTTTTGTACAGGTCGGCTCACATTGACCCACAAACACATCCAAATTATCATTTTAATAGCAAAAAAGTTCACATTTAATTTTTTTGAATTATTATAGTAATTACCAACTAAAAAAGAGGTTTAACAATTTGTGCATTGAAAATACACTATGAGCAACTCGAGAACCTTTTGACCCATTTCCATGGCTCAAATTCTGATTTCGCCCACTTGACCTGGTACAATTAAATCACCCCAATTGTAGCATTGTAAGTCAATACTTTCGAGTTGTCATTTCTAATCACATTGAATCCCATGCATGCATCACGCCTTGCAAGCCAATGAGCATTCATAAATTTAAAGCCAATACAGTAGAGGTCACCAAAAGTCGAGTAAGCGTTACTAAGAAACTGGAGCAGGGATGTACTCCAGATACTAATGTTGGTAATCCTGCAAATAAACCATAAACACTGTACATATATGTATTTTTTTTTTTTTATCAAACCATTATATGTGTTGCTACTTCAAGCATACACATCAATAAAAAAAAAAACCAAAATGTATTGCGAATATGTATAGATCACACAAATTATAACAAATAAGAGACAAGATCTGTTCTAACATTTCTAATAGTAACAACATTTTGTGCACTTTTATCTTTATTGTTTCTCATTGTTAGATCATCCCATTGGACATTTTTGCAACATGCAATACTATGCAATAAAGAATACACATTAGATAACTCACCATTAGTATTAGTATACTGCTAAATAAAGTACATGAACTTACTCTGACTTAAGTACGAAAATGGTTCACACAGGCACATTGTCTTGATATCCATTAGAAACTCCTAACATGAATTTTCCTAAAATAATATGGGTAAACTCATGTTAGTAAACAATCAAGACAACTCAATATGTTTTGCTTCCCTTGTTGCTGTCAAACTCGCTAAAGAGAGTTTGACTTATAGTAGTCATAAAGTTTGTGAAACAAACACCACTGTAGGAGGTCTATGATTTAAAATGGGTCAAGTTCAGCTTGGTTAATGGGTCATGCCAGACTAAGGACAAAATGGGACAATTTCTTACATTACTACGTTAATTTGTAAATAGTAGGCTTTATATACTGCTTAATACATTGAGCCTAAAATCAGAGTTCACAATCGATCACATGTCTAGACAACTATTAAGTATTAAAAAATTATTCATATTTTGTAATGACTTGAAAAACCTTACAAAGTTTCATTGCATATGCAAATCTTAACCTTTTTGATCTATTAGCCAACCTGCCTGATTTACCCATTTGGCCACCCTTATAACAGATGGCCATTTGGGTTTCAAATAAAATATAGTTGTCCACCACGATCCTGAGTCTGAATAGAACCTTTTGGAGTATCAACGTAGTAAACATGAGTGGCTTAATGAAACGAAAATGCTCCACACTCACTGAAACTAAAAACAAAACGCCGGGAAAAATGAAACCCAAACGGTGCAATAAAGTTACTTGTATGGGATAAGATTACAACATCTTTGGGATTGACAACTTTAAGTAATACGGAGTATTAGTTTTGTCACATCGTCCAAGTAATGATCATAAATGGATACTTGAAAACCGAATGTGCAAAAAATCAGTTCTCAAAAGGCTGTAGAAAAAAAAAATGTTTCTATTTGTGTATGCTGATATAATTCTATGTATGTATATAATTCGTTTGCAAGCATAAGACTTCATAGAAACACTCAAGTACGATTCCCTTATTTATCGATTTAAAGAGTTGGAATCTTGAATTTGAATCTTAAAACTATTTATTTCTTGAGACGATTTATGTGCAACAAATCATTTAACTTTGGGGTTCATTTATTTTATACTAAAAAACAAGCTAGCTCATCGACTCAAAGCAGATTACAAATTATCCTATTTACTCGACAGCTGACTGACCTCAATTACCTTGATAACGACAGAAGGCAAACATGGCAGTTAAGTAAGCCATGCCCAAAGCTTTAAGAAACTGGACATATTTCTTCCAAACTGCAATAGAACACAACTAAGCAATTAGAGTACTTTTTAAAATAATTTAGAACAATAATGTGACATAATAATTAACTCTAAGGTCATAAATATAAAAAATACGTATATCCTGTTACTAAAATAATGATTCAAATTTGTTAGATAAAGATAATTGGGAAGTCGAAAATACTTCACCCTACTCGATCACAGTTTCATACCATCTCACATGCTCCCTTTTTTAGGGGATACTTCATATATTTTTTACAGGTTAGATCGTTCTCAATGAAAGATAAATAAATATGATCCGTTCACATAAATGGGTTGAAATTTTGGCCTCTACTTGGAGTCAAATATGAGATGCATATGAACTACATATCATAAAAAATGTTTAATACATATATCTTACATTAATTGTTATATGACTAAACCTATATGCCTTGCAATGAACCTTACAGATAATACTTACTTAATATGATATATATTGACGATAAGGTGTTATATATAAAAGAACTACCTCCTTTACCATCACTAATGTAATCAATTTGTCCCTTACGGAGAATAGTCACAACACCAATAATGCCAACAGAAAGATTTTGATCTATTAATCACCTTTACGGAATACCCATATTGACCCCTCATCCACCTCTTAAAATATATAACACCAAAATAAGTGTTTATGAGATGTCATAAGTACGGACCTATAGAACTCAAAATAAATTATCGAGTTCTTCCACTATATCTATCATTGACGGTCTTGTACCTGGTTCCGTTTGTGCACACCTCAAAGCAAGCTGAAAAAAGTTGCATCACTTGTTCCTTACAAACGAATTATACATATCGTCATAAAGACCTGGATCCATAACCACTTCTAATTCTAATTATCCACTCCAAACATACTGCACCCATCTCACAATGTCCAACCCCTGTTTAAAAAAGGAACTACCTGTTTTGAGGTCATCAGGTCAAGTAACACAATGCCATAGCTATACACATCAGACTCCATGCTTTTCGTGGAAGTATATGCATTTTCTGGCCAAATATTTTATGTAGCATAATCATATATACACAGATTCAATAATTGTTAAGAATACAGTAACACCAAAACAAAATACGACTTTATTTACCTAGTGCAATTTAGCCAATAGTGTCACGTAACTTGCTACTCATTAGTATTGAGGATGATTGATCCAGAAGCTTGGCAATGCCAAAATCAGAGATGTGAGGCTCCAACTCAGCCTTCAAAAGAATATTCATGGGTTTGATATCTCAGTGAACAATAACAGGATCCTTGTCAAAATGGAGATATAGTAAACCATGGGTGGTTCCAAGAGCTATGTGACAACGAATGCCCCATTAAACACCGGTGGTGGGTATACCTCGTGCAACATGTCATGAAGACTACTTATGCATAAACCTGTACAAGATCAACCCATAGTCCTATTTCATCCAAAATTCTTCCAATTTTACAAGATACTTGTGTGTAACCAAAACAAAAAATAAAAAATAAAAAGAAAGAGAGAGAGAAACACCCTTGCAGATGATCCAGTTCCACTTGAAGATGTGGCTAATGCAAAACATAATCTCCTTGTACATTTGCATCACCATTCGACTTCGACGGTGAACCTGTAAGTCAAGACATATACTCATTTTTACCTGTTTTTTTATTTTTTTTTGCTAAATTATTAGTTTCATTGCAGTTTCAATATAAAGTATATTTAGACATCAAAAGCAATTACAAAGATCTTCTAGACTGCATTCTAAACAACAAAACATGAGTTAGGGACAAATTATACATCAAACCTAATAAAATATATGAAAGGAACTTGAAATTGAACAACAAAATTGAAAAACATGGCAGGGGAAGTTAACTCATATTATGCATTCTTATCCATACTCGCAAGAATTGAACAACAAATTATGCATGCTTATCCGTACTCGCAAGAATTGAACAACAAATTATGCATGCTTATCCGTACTCGCAAAAATCACAAAGTAATCGTAGCAACCAATTTAGAGATGAAGTTAACTCATACAACTCATACAAATGGAATATAAGATCAGTATCATTATCTATAAATTACATATAAACCCTGCCATGATGTGATTGGCATGAAATCCAAGCTTATTGTACCTGAGTGAGCAATTCCAGTGAATAGTAGGCTGTTCTTGATCCGTTTCAAGCCAATGGTACCATTTAAAACCTATCAGGGATTCAGGTCATAACAATATACCAAAATTTTGTTTGCTGGGTGTTGTTGAATTTCAATAGATCATTACTAAGTGCTCATCATGTATGCAATAAACCAAAAAAGTTAAGTCTAAATAAAAATAAGTAAAGGGAAACTCCTCAATGACTATAATCTCGGAAAATTGACAAAATGATTTTCTCCTAGACAATTTCACAAACACCTTATGAGCGTCAAAGACGTAACATGCACATAAAACTAATCACTTGAAGAAAATTCAGAAACCTTTTAATGGGGAAATGAAGATAAATATGAAGATCTTAAATCATATTAAGATTAAACTTTGATTTATATGGGAGATAAAATTATATACTATATACTATATTCAAAATTAAGAAAAGAATGCATTTCCAAATTATATGTGTACCTGTTGTTAGCCCAACTGAATAACAACACATTCAAATCATTAAAAGTATCCTGGTAGTAGTAATCTATCAGATAGAAAAATAGTAACAAAGAAGAGAGTGATAACCTTTGATTTCACATCATTAATGAATCAAAGTCATTTACATAAGTGATACTATAAACCCTAATTTCATATCAAATTATAGTAATTAAAAATCGCGATACCTGATAATGATGATGAACAATTGGAAATTGATGATAGACAACGTGATGAAGATGTTGATTATTTCTGAAAAAAAATCAAAATCAGAAAAAGCAATACAATTATTTGCAAAATAAATTCGCCAACCCTATATTTAGAACTCTGGATGAAACTTGGAAGAAACTTAGGAAATACATATTTTTTGATGCCCTAAAAACACAGAAGATTAAATTATAATGGCATATCATGAGGGCTGGAGATTTGCAAAATGGAAATGAAGGCTGGCGATCATGAGCCGTCACGATTGATCGATTGATAAAATTGAAGATGGAGGCCGATCATTTTTAGAAAGCCAATGAATGGTCATTTTTTAGAAATCCTCTATTTTACTTTAATTAGTGATTATTAGTAATAATTAGTAGTGGGTAAAAAAGTAATTATATAATAAACCTTGTTATTTATTTGCAAATCAACATTAGGGCAAGACAAAATTCTGGAAGCCTAATTACAAATTGATTAACTAATCAGTGCCTCTTTTAATATAAAAGAGGGATTTATAAATACTTGGTGTATTTGATAACTAAAATAATAGGTCAAATGATCAAAAGACTTATTGTGATAAATAGATTATTAATTGTTTTAAATTAATTTAGTTGACGGTATAATAAAACTTATTTCTCGTAAATGTTTTTTTAGGTTCCAGACAATAGATTTAGGACGGGTATAATTTTACACTGTATTGAGTTTGGGTTAAGTGAGTCAGTCGACCCCTTTTTCCCTCATTTCCTGATTTTTGCCTAACTCTCTCAAGAACACACACTTCCAATAAGGAATTTAAAGTGAAATCATCTTGTTGAAGCTGTGATTGTTGTGCTAAAACTGAATCCACCATCATCTTCATCATCTTGTTCATCTACTTCCTTCTAGTATCTCCATTGTAAGTATGCCTAACCATTTTCATGTTTGTGCTTGAATTTGTGAAATTAGGTTAGACTAATGATGAAATGGAGTGAATTCATGCTTGAATGTGGTTGTGTGATGATTCTTAACTGATTACATGCTCATCTACGAATGGATCAGAAGTGTTTTCATGTTTCAATTGAATGAATTGGGTTTGGTTAGAAATTAGGTTAGATCTCATGTGCATGTCTAGGATTTGAAGCTTGGTGATGTTAATTGTTGTTGTTATATGTTTATAGATGATACTTGAGGTAAATAACTGAATAAATTCGTGTATTATGACTAAATTGTGTGAAAATGTGTTTTTGGTTCGAGCTCAAAGTTGTTGCAGGTCTGATACTCTGTTTTAAAACCGAGGAACGCGATCCAGCTTCATAGCCAGGATCGCGTTGCTATGTGTTATTTCATTACAGCATGAATTGTTCCTTGAAATGCGATCCTAAAACACATTACCCGGATCGCGTTGGTCAGTGTTATTTTGAGTTGGTCACGTTTTGTTCTGGTGAACGTGATCCAGCTCATTCACCCGGATCGCGTTGGTCAGTGTAAAACGGTTACAGAATGTTTTGGTGCTATGGAACGCGATCCAGCCACACATTACCCGGATCGCGTTTGTCAGTTTTAATTTGACAAATTTGATAACTTGTGACTTGTGTGCTTATGTTACTTAATGTGTATTGAAAGTATAGTATGTGCATTATACGGCATTGTTTATGTGAATATTATACTATGATTTCTAAACATGAGAGTCTAACTCGGGTTTTGATCGTGTTCTCAGATAACCAGAATACTCAATAAGATAAGACATTTGAGTGGAGACTACGATCGACAAGGGTGAGTGGATCTTGGACTCTCAGTCTAAGTTAGTTGTAACAACGTGGTTACAATGGGTAATTTGGTTTATTGCATTGATTGCTTTAATATTATATTGCCATGTCGGTTATCCCTTGAACGATTTATTGGTGTCCTATATGCTATGATAGTTGGACTATTTGTTTTGGTGAGGGTCAACTAATGTGTTGGGTTTGGGTACTATTACTTTGGACAACGTAATTGATTTGTACATGTGTTGGGCACTGAAATTACGTTGTATGTACTATTAGTACTAAAACTATCGGTCTAACCACTGTTTGGCCTTCAGTTGGTTATAAGTGTTACTTGGGGAACCACCGCGGTATGAAGGTACCTCAAGGACCACCGATCCTTCTATGTTACTTGCGTTGTGCTAGTTGTAGTTACTTGTTATGCTAAGTTAGATTGTGAAACCGGGATTTGTTCACTTAGCTTTGTGCTAATCACTCTCCCCCAACTTCTTGCAGGTTTAGCTTTTGAAGGTGGGTACTAGAAGTTGTTTGAAGGAATGTTTGGCACCGCTCTCTGATTGTGCATGAAATATTTTGGGATCAGAATAATTATGTTGTGGATTTTAATATAACACCTAAGTTTGTATTGATACTAGTAATGATGACTTGGTATTAACTATTGCATGTAATTGGGTTGCACATTTTGAAATGTAATATATGCAATCTTGATTTCACTGATTTTATATACGCTTCTGTATTATTATTAAAAAAAAAAAATGCCTTGGTATTTTGGAAGGGTGTTATACCCTGATTCTAACGAAGAAACAGAATTTCTACAAGTCTTAGGAAAATTTCTCTTTGATCTCTGTTATATAGACTCAGGATTCAGGGATGGTATTTCGAACCCAAAGAAGGTAAAACGAGAGTTTAACCGTTTCGTTGATGCATTGCTACAACTTGGACAGGTAGAGAAAGAATTGTTAACTGAATTTGAGCGATACTATATTAATCCTGCCGACTTAATTTACAATGTTATCCAAGCTCTTAGAGGTACGTTTATCTCTCGCCACACCTTATCTTTGTCTAAAGCTTCAAACGTATCCAAAAGTGTCATCTCGGACACTATCCGGTAAAACAGTAAGTCTGGTATGGACGAGCTTTCGTCTTTAACAAAGCGCTCTTGGGAGGCACCCCAAGCTTATCTAGGTTAATTAATATTAGTTTGTGTAAGGTTAAATTAATTTATCGCTTTAAAGCTTTCAGTTAAAAAAAACCAAGAAAACGTCCTTTGAACTTTAAACTCGCGCGATTCGCGTAAGTTCAAACTTTTCAGAAAATTTTGACAAAATTTTAATTTTAAAATTTTGGTAAATTAATTATGATTTGTTTTAAAGTTTGAAGTACACAAAAATATTGTTTCGTTTTTAAATAAACTCATTTCGTTTAAACGCAAAGAACTTTTCGCGCGCAATTTAAAACACAATTTTAATTCGCGAATTTTTTTTATAAAGATTCGTATTTACTTTTGGTTACTTTATTAAAAATCTTAAAACCTTTAGAAAACCAATCGTGCGTATCGTATCTCTCGCGTTTTAAATCGAAACGTATTTAAACCAAGAGGAAGGGATTCACTACCAAACAAAAGGTCAAAAAGTCAAAATTTCTCTCCCTTCCCCTTCCCCAAAACCGACGGCCCCAACCTCCCATCTCCAAAACCTCCATTTTTCCAACATTTTTGATGATTTAAAGCTTCAAGTTCTTCATTTTATCCTCTCTCTTGCATACATAACATCATTTCATCACTTGCAAGGTAATTCCTAACTCAAATCTTTAAATTTCATTAACTTTTTAAAAGTTAGGGTTTCAACTCTTGATCTATGAAATCCATGGTGAAAACTTGTGTTTTATAGTTCAAAAGTGTTCTTGCATAGTTGCTTAACATGATTTCATGCTTGATTGAGTAGATTACTTGATAATTTGTGACTTTGATCTTCAAGTGTTGACTTTAAGTGGTCAAAGTTGCTTGATTTGTTGACTTTTGATAACTAGTAGCTTATTTTGACTTGTTTTAATTAATTCATGCTTAGTATGTGTGGCACCCGACCAATTAGGGCTAGTGTTAGTTACTAATCATTTTGATTATACATGTAATTAGGGTAAATTATGTGTAACATTATGTGTATTAATATATGTTATTATATTTACACACGTATGCGATTTGTTTAAATCGTACATTTTATTATCGGACGGATTCCGACACAAAATACGACGTTGGTGAAAACATTTTTATAAATAACTTTAATCCATTTTTAGAAGTTATTTATCATTATTTATTATTTTGTTAAAATAATACACAAAAAAAAAAAAACCTAGACGTTTCGATTAAAACGTCTCAAACGAAACGATAACGCGCGATTTTAATTCAGCGACCAAATAAACGTCAATAATTAATTTGACAATTTAAATTAAGTATTTTAATAATACTTTAATAGGAATTTACCCAAAATATATCGTTGATTAAAACGAACTCAAAATAACGTTACGCGATTTAATAACTATAAGTCAAACACGCAAACCGAGGTCGATAATTCAACGGAACATTTTGTTTAAGTGTTTTCAAGTATTTATAACAAATATCTCAAGTGAATTTATCAAGATTTAAGTTATATTAAAAGCGTGAGCTTAAAATAATAAACGAATATATAAATGTCAAAAACGAACGAAAAACGTAACGCTTAAATCAAGAACATGAAAAGGACCAAAATGCCCTTGGTGGGACCACATGGGGGCCGGCCCATGTGCCAACACCCCCTCTCCTCCACTCTTGTTCCATGCATTTTGATGATGATGATTCCTTTTATCTTTACACTCCACCCACATGCACTCCACTCACTTCATTTCATTTCAAACACTCCACCTAAAATTCTTCCTCTCTCTCTCTCAAGAACTCAGCTGAAAACTCAGCCCTTTCACCACCCTAAAACACCACAAACCACCAATTAATCAAGAGCTAAGGAAGAAGCAACACACAAGATCCTCACCATCATCATCATCTCTTCTTGTTCTTCATCATTTATTTGTGAGATTCATCAAAACCCTTCACTTATATTACTTGTTTACTACTGATTTTAATGTTATAATGTTCATCTAACATGAATATGTCCAAGATTGTTGTTGAAAATCGTTTTTATAACACATTCATGAACATGCACAAATCTGTCTAAAAATCGCAGTTTATTAGAAAAATTCGTATAAAATCAAATATTGAGAGTTAGAAGATGCATTTTTTTTATAATTTGCGTATTGAAAAGATCTACAACTTTCGTGTTTTACACTTTTTCCAGAAACGCACTCATTTTTCTCTACGAGCAGATTTATAGGACTGACCTGTTAGTTTTCGAGAAAAATGTTCGGGACTTACGCGGAATTAATTGAAAATGTAAATGGACATTATAGATGCTGAAATTTTTATGTTAGGATCTAGACTAGTAGAAGAACACTTGGTAAAAATTGTAAGTCTTGATTTGGACCAGAAGTGGGTGAAATCACCTAGCGTAACAACCCGACAAAAGTCGAACATATAAAAATCTTCAAGTTATAAAATGCGTTTTAAAAACCGACATCTCGAAATGACTCCGACATGAACCGGCATATTTTATAAGCTTATTTAACTTAAATGAGGGTTGGGTAAAAGGTTCGGGTCTTTAAGCATGTGCATTCTTACGCTAATTTTCTGATTAAGTTTTAACAAAACTTCTTGATGTGATGTAAGTCTAGCAAGCCCGGTACTTTTAAACAAAAAGTAATACGTAATAAGCAAGTATTAAAAGTTACGTACAAATATATCGGAACGAACCCGACAAAAATAAATGACAAAAGTTTCGTGATACAAAAATACTTAATAATGTAATTATTAATTACGAGTATTTATATATCTATAACATATAGATACAACGGTCTAAATATACGTTTAACATAAAACGTATTATAAACGAACAGAAACAATTCTAAAACGTACATAAAAGGTCCAAATATGAAAAGTGTTAATTTTCTAACTCGTTGTAAAGTATTTAGAACAATACTTCAAAATATGAAATCCTAAATTAACTGAAATTTGGCGCTCAATTACGTACGCGCAGTAAAATGTACAAAATTGTACATCTATTTAAAATAATGAAAACATCATTATTCAAATTATAAATAACGAACCAGGAGAACACCTACTAAATAAAAATATAAAATGTTTACATTTATATTGCTATAATTATACCCGTTCTCGAAATTGATGTACCAAAAATGGTCACCAACCTCCAATAATACAGAGACATCTTCTGCTTCAATCCCATACCCGTTTGATTTTTATACTCCCTCCATTCCTTCTCTGTGATTTCACAAACACACACACATCTCAATAATTCACACTTCAAAAATTTTCATCTTCTTTGATCTTCATAACAACAACATCAGGAGCAAGAAACAGAGGCAACAGCAACATCATCATCATCGTTCATCATTTTCATCATCATTCTCACAAATCTCTTTGTAAGGAAACTTCAAATCTTTAATTTCTTTGTTTTGATTTTTGTAATATAACAAGTTTACATATCATAATCTGTACATATAACATCACAAACTTGAAGAATTATGGTTTGATCATGAAAATGTTTTTATAACTCAAAACTTCAAATACAAAATCGTTATATGAAAATATGTTAAAATGACGTAATAACTTATAAAAACGATATATAAACTTGTGGTAACCATTTAGTATTGATGTATAATGGTTTGGAGCCAAGATGATCTGTGTATATAGTTCATCAGACCCGAACAGGGGCTGAAACGAGCCACGAATACGGCGGATTCCATTGAATCCGGCGTATTCATAAACTGAAAACCAACGAATCCGGCGGATTCAAGGGAATTCGGCGGATTCTCGTGTCCGACCCGCACACAAATCTTCGGCTAAAACGATGAACGAGTAAAAGACACGGATGAATACGGCGGATTCAAATGAATCCGGCGTATTCCCAAACCTTCACACGAACTATCTGATGAACACAAACGAATCCGGCGTATTCGATTGAATACGGCGGATTCCCCCGAACTTGATTGAATACGGCGGATTCACTTTAATACGGCGTATTCCGATCTTTAACATGAATCCGGCGGATTCATATAGAATCCGGCGGATTCCCCACCTGGTCAACACTTTGACTTTAATTTTTCAACAAACGATTTCGTTAACGAATACAATTGTTAGGAGACATTTACGAGACAATGTGAACTATTAATAAAACATTATTGTGATATATCCGAGACACGGATTTTGGACTATTTAAACTCGTACGAACGAACGAACGATATATATATAAACATATATATGAATACGAACTTTGTAAATTATACGTTTTGGGAAAACGATTACAATCGGGACATTTAAACTTCTTAACATATATTAAACAAATGTAATGATATTAAAAACAAATAATATTTATTTTATAAACAAAATAAATATATTATCAAGTTTTATATAACAAATAAAACTCGGCATGTTTTAAATACGAAACAACGTATTACAATATATATACATATATTCGAGGACACACGATATATATAGACACAAACGTATACGTTTTCTTAAACAAATGAAAACTTACATATATTTTAATATACGAGAACAACGTATTGATTAAATAAATATATACGACATTTAAGAAATATATATTCACAAATATATATACACAATGAAGTTCACGTTTAACAAACGTACAACTTAATAATATACAACAAGTATATTTACATACGAATACATATATAAAACAAATATATATACAAACAATGATATTTGAATAACGTTCAAATTATACGAACAACTATATACAAAGTATATGTACAAATGGAAACAAAACGACCTTCCGTTAAATAGACAATGACATATTGATTTGTACACTTAACAAGTATACGATGTGAGAAATAATAACAATATTTCAACGAAATGTCACTAACAAAGTTAACAACTTATATTATAAAGAAATCAACCATTTCTTCAAACAAACAAACTGTTAACATAAGTGATTAAAACAAATCAAACGTACTTATGTTAATATATTTATTGTATAGGTTAACATACCTTGGGCAAATATCTGTTTGGCTGCTAGCTTTCCTACCGAGCAAAACTACTGTGAGTTCACAGCCCCTACTTTACAAATGTTTTATGCTTTTAAACATAGGGGTGTAAACATAGAAACTGCATGCAAACACATGCAGCAAATTTATATAAATGCTTTATTGCTTTATACAACTGTTTGACATGAAATATTATTTCACAACTGTTTTGGGAATTAGACAACAAATCCTAGTACAGACCAGACTTGAGATGTGTGCATGAAAGACCTTATGTCATGCAGACTATAACCATTAGCTAGGTGACTCTAGCCACTGAGTATACGAATAGTACTATTGCCGTGACGACCCTCCTATGGATGGAGCGTATACTTAACTGTCCTTCAGGCAAGAAACTTAAGATTTGGTTGTGGTTTGGTTATAGGGTTAGGTCGCGTTACTTTAACCTGCGAGGTTTAGCTCACCTTTCAGGGGATTATAGTCTAAGCATTCCCACACTTATTATTTAGGATAAACATATCCTACAACTGTGTTATGTCAGTATACTTACTGATTATATTTATATACTGGTAAACAACCAGACATACATTTTGGGTAACAACCCACATAAAACTATATTTTAGGGTAACTATCCCTAACATCTTATAAATTGCAAAACCTGCAAACATTTATTTATTGAATAACATTTCAATAACTTTAACATAAATGGTTTAACATACCACATATTTATACAAACCTGTGAATTCACTCAACATATTTGTTGACGACTTTCTTTCTATGTTTTACAGGAAATTAGCTATGTAAGTAAGGATCGCATGCATTCAGGATGACAACCCTGGACTACTTAGGATGCCATACTTTATGGGACAGCTTTTGAGGATTTCCTCTGTATTACTGCAGACATTGCAGTTATACTCATGAAATCTTATTTTAACATATGTATTGTAGAACTTAAATGTTTTAAACTTTATTACTACTGTACGACTTACATAGTCGTACTACTTTTGTAACAACTGTTTAAACTGGCATCCTTTATATATTATGTTCTGTATGATCATATGCTCTGATACGATGAATGCACAATTGTAACGTCATCACCCCCGTTGTTAAACTGTTTACACATAATGCTTCCGCCAATTATAACTTGCTTTCGCTAAACATTAAATAAACACAATTACCGATTTTTGGGGTGTGACAGACTTGGTATCAGAGCCATTGGTTATAGCGAACTAGAAGTCTTTAGGTGACTGAAAACCTTAGAGACCTAGACTATAGCCTTGGCTAGAACATTCATGCATTCATACATACATACGTTTGCATACATCTAACAAACGACTGACACGTCACACACAATTTCCTTTGTCACAGTATGTCTAGTCAATCAGTTTACCATGTTTATGCTTCGGACGAAGAGCCGACTGAGGCTCCTTTTGAGGGTCCCGCGATCACTGTAGGGGATGAGTCATCTGTTCATTTGAGAGACATGTCAGACGACACTAGTGAAGCTTACATCGCGCCACCACCGACAGCACATGAGGTTACCCCTATCACTACAGGTATTCACCATCAGGCCGGTGAGACTTCTCGCAGGCCTGTATATAGGAGGACACCGAGGATGTGTGTCCGAGATTTTCCTATAGGTCCGTTAGCACCAGCGGACGAGTCTGTTGAGTCTCCACAGAGGGCACCCAGGTTTGCTCATCTAGAGTGGATGACTCCTATGTTGAGGCACTGGAGGTCATTAGAGGGTTTTCCCTCCACCTTTGAGACAGGAGAGTCCTCACGACCCCCAGCACCACTGTCTACCACTGGAGAGCCGATAGAGCAGACTCTCCCTACATTAGTTGCTGTTATGCGTACATTGTTCTGTATTACTTCTAGCAGGGGTTCTCACCTTGGACAGGTACATGATGAGATCTCTCGTCTGTATGGGGACATGGCTGGTATGCATGAGCATCATCACTTTTTGTTGAACCATGTGTTTACTGCCCAGGAGATAGCTGAGTCCGCACGTGCTCGTGTGAGGACACTTGAGAGACATGTTAGGATTGCAGGGCTTGTGGTTGGTGCTTGTGTGGTGATGGCTGTGTTGAGGACAGCCGTGGGATCATTTCTACCGTATTTCCGTTAGACCTATGTAGGGCGGGTTGTGCCTACTTAGGGTTGTATATATACTATGTATTAGATTTGGAACTTTGGTTCGACGGGTATAGACAGACCTGTCATGTTTTGTATATCATTTGGATCGACGGTGTGTAGACAAACCCGTCATGCTTTGATTAGTCTTTGGATCGATGGATATCTAGGATAGATCCATGATGTTTTGTATAAAAACTTGTGAACTAACTATGATCAGTTATATGATATGACATATGTATTTGGTTTATTATTATTGTTTATGTTACTGTGCGTTGTGATTGGATTATATATTGACAATAGATACTACATAATTGTGGATACTGAAATATGTCTTTGTAACCTATAGATCTCTTGAAACTGGAAAAATGACAAAACCTGTCATAAGTGAGTACTCATCAGATGATGACATAACCATCGACGAGCAGATACAATATGTATATGTCGATATCGAAACAATTCCGATAGTGGAACTGGTGGAAGAAGAAATTGAAAACCACCACTTTGGATTGATTGACATAGAGGAATATGAGAGAGTTAGAGACCAAGTTGAAGAGCTAGATGGTCAAAACTGGGAACTTGCATCTAAATGCAAGAACTATGAAACTGAGTTGAGAATCCTAAAGAGGCCTATGTCTGTCCGAGTTAGGGATAGAATTCGCTTCTGGAAGAAAGTAGCTAGTGATCGCAAGAAGAGAGTCAAGAATTGGATTAAACGTCTGAGCAAGTGCTCAACTGAGAATGAGGTGATCTGTCATACGACTCTGCGATATAAGACTATGCTAGAAACGCATTACTCCTTTCCTAACCTGGACCAGGAGTGAAAGGAAAAGAACTGCACTACGACAGAGAACATAGCTAAAGATAGCTTAATAAAGAACTGATGAAGAACTGTCGTAGGAATATAATTGTTTTGTTAGGATCTAAGTATAGCTAAGTTTAGTTTAATTAGTACTGTAACAACTCGTGTTGTATTGGAAATCACTCTTGATGGATATAGAAGATATCATCAAGTTTTGCAATGAAACGATGTAAGAACGTTCTAGTTAATGTATAATATAACTTAGGTTCGATTCGAAATTTCGTACGAATTATATTCATCTCTATATACAGGTGATAGAAAAGTTATCACGTAATAATTGTTGAAGCCATTTCTTGCAAACTTTGAAAACCTACCATACTATGAATTATTTATCTTATCTTGAATTCCATAAAACATTGATTGCACTTAAACGATGATGAAAAGAAATATGTATTTGGCATTATATAATGACGCCTGGCCAACGTGATTATATTGTACAAAGTACATATGGGTGTTTCAAAGTCGTGCGATATACAATGTGAAACATTATTCTCTCAGATTCTCCATACTATTCATTTGATAGACAATGTGAAATCTTGTTCATCACATTCATTATTTTGGCATTGACTTCTGCATTTTATTCATCGCAGAACTGAACTATGCCGCCAAAACGACGAATTACTAGGAACAGTCAGAAAACAACTGTACCTCCTACATCTGAAACCATTCCACCACCTAACACCGAGGAAACTACTGAGCAGTTAATAGCTAGACGCATAGCTGAAGGTATTGCCGAGTATGAGGCAAGCCGAAACCGTGAGACTGGGATTAATAACAGTGGATCGACCCCTGTTATTGCTGAGACTGTGGTGAATAACCGCAAAGGGTGTTCATATAAGACATTTCAGGCTTGTAAACCACCACCTTTCTGTGGCACTGAAGGTGCTATTGGTATTATACACTGGATAGAAAAGATGGATTCTGTGTTGGACATCAGTGATTGTCTACCAGACACTGCAGTGAAGTATGTTGCCTGCACACTAGCTGATAAAGCTTTGACTTGGTGGAACAGTCAAGTTCAGTCGATGGGACGACCAGCTGCTTATTCCATGACATGGGAAACATTGAAGAGTATGATGATGGAAGAATTCTGCCCTCGTAGTGAGATGCAGAAAATTGAGACTGAGCTGTGGAACATTGCTATGATTGGTGCTGATATCACTAGTTATACAACCAGGTTCCAAGAACTAGCTCGTCTTGTGCCACATATGGTAACACCTGAATACAAGCGTATTGAACGCTATGTGTATGGACTGGCACCACAGATCAGGAGTTTAGTTACGTCCTCCAAACCTGACACTTTCAGGAGCGCTGTTACCTTAGCGCAGAGTTTGACTGATGAAGCAGTTAGAATGGGGACACTGACCAAGAAGACTGTGTCGGTTAAGGTTGAGCAGAGCAGTGCTGAAGCTGGTAGTTCTGGAGGTAAGAAGCGTAAGTGGAATGACCGTCAGGGTCAATCCAACAAGAAAGGATCTGGAAATCCAAAGTCTTACGCTGCCACCATTGTGGAACCAAAGCCATACTTGGGTAACAAACCTAAGTGTGATAAGTGTAGCAAACACCACGAGGGTGAGTGCTGGTTTTGCGACAGCTGTAAGGGATGGGGTCACAAAACCCAAAACTGTAAGGTAAACCCTACCCCTAAGGGAAACACTGTTCGCCAAAATCAAGGATGTTTTGAGTGTGGCGACATGAGGCACTATCGAAACCGATGCCCTCGACTTAATAACCAAAACCGTAACGCCAACAACACTCGCAACCGCAACAACAATGGAAACAACCGTGGAAACAACAACAACCGAGCCAACAACAACAATCAGCCAGCTCGTGGACGCGTGTTCATGTTAGGAGCACCAGAGGCACGTCAGGATCCTAACACAGTCACTGGTACGTTTCTTGTAAACAACCACTTTGCTTCTGTGTTATTTGATTCTGGTGCTGATTTAAGCTTTGTGTCCACTGAGTTTAGACCACTAATAGAGATCGAATCCCTTAAGCTAGATAACAAATATACTGTAGAGCTAGCCGATGGTAAGTTGATTGAATCAGGAGAAATAGTACCAGGATGTTCCTTAACATTAGAAGGTCATTCTTTCAAAATAGACTTACTACCGGTAGAACTAGGGAGCTTCGATATAGTGGTTGGCATGGATTGGTTGTCACTGAACCGCGCAGAGATCATCTGTCATAAGAAGATTGTACGGTTACCTTTACCGTCAGGAGAAATGTTGATGGTTCAAGGAGAAAAGAGTAATCGTGTGGTGAAAACGATTACATGCATGAAGGCAAATAAGTATCTACGAAAAGGGTACCAAGCATTTTTGGTACATGTTGTGGATAAGAAAACCGAGGAGCGACGCATAGACGACGTGGCCGTAGTACGCGAATACCCAGGAGTATTTCCTGACGAGCTACCAGGGTTACCACCTCCACGGCAGGTTGAATTTCATATCGACCTAGTGCCGGGAGCTGCACCGATTGCTCGTGCGCCTTACCGTTTAGCTCCATCAGAAATGCAAGAACTGTCTGCACAGTTGCAAGAACTGTTGGATTTAGGATTCATCCGACCGAGCTTTTCACCGTGGGGAGCTCCGGCGTTGTTCGTCAAAAAGAAGGATGGATCAATGCGGATGTGTATCGATTATAGAGAACTAAACAAAGTGACGATTAAGAACCGATACCCATTACCCCGCATCGATGATTTGTTTGACCAGCTGCAAGGGTCAAGCTATTACTCAAAGATCGACTTGAGATCGGGTTACCATCAACTGAAGGTACGGGATGAAGATATCCCTAAGACTGCGTTTAGGACTCGATATGGTCATTACGAGTTCCTGGTTATGCCATTCGGGCTAACGAATGCGCCAGCAGTGTTCATGGATCTAATGAATAGAGTATGTAAACCTTACTTGGATAAGTTCGTCATTGTGTTCATTGACGATATCTTGATATACTCGCGAACGAAGGAAGACCATGAACGACATCTGAGGCAGATTCTTGAATTACTAGAGAAAGAGAAGCTTTATGCAAAGTTCTCTAAATGCGAGTTTTGGATGCGTGAGGTTCATTTCCTTGGTCATGTGATTAATAACAAAGGAATTCACGTAGACCCATCCAAAATTGAGGCGATTAAGAATTGGGAAGCCCCAAAGACTCAAACAGAGATACGACAATTTCTTGGGCTAGCCGGTTACTACCGAAGATTCATTGAGAATTTCTCGAAAATAGCTCAACCGATTACCGCCCTAACGCAAAAAGACAAGAAGTTTGATTGGGGCGAGAAGCAAGAGAATGCTTTCCAACTGTTGAAAGAGAAATTAAGCACCGCACCTATCCTGTCCTTACCAGAAGGAGTAGAAAACTTTGTTGTCTACTGTGATGCTTCACATCAAGGATTAGGTTGCGTGTTAATGCAAAACGACAAAGTCATTGCTTACGCGTCTCGTCAATTGAAGATTCACGAGAAGAATTATACGACGCATGACTTGGAGCTAGGAGCAGTCGTTTTTGCCCTTAAGATTTGGAGACACTACCTATACGGTACGAAGTGTACGATCTTTACTGATCACAAAAGTCTCCAACATATATTTGATCAGAAGGAACTCAACATGAGACAGAGACGTTGGATTGAACTATTGAATGATTACGACTGTGAAATCAAGTACCATCCAGGCAAAGCTAATGTAGTAGCGGATGCCTTGAGTCGTAAAGAAAGATTGAAACCTCGGAGAGTTCGAGCCTTAGGACTGACAATCCACTTGGATCTGATTACTCAAATTCGTAATGCTCAACAAGCAGCCTTTACTCCAGAACGTATGAAGGACGAATCCCTCAAGGGAATGGAGAAGCAACTGGAGTCTAAGGAAAATGGAGTATTGTACTTCATGAATCGAATTTGGATTACTTGTGTTGATGAGCTACGTAGCCTAGTATTGGACGAAGCTCATAAGTCCAATTATTCGATACATCCTGGTGCAGATAAGATGTATCACGATCTGAAAAGATTTTACTGGTGGCCTGGCATGAAAAGAGACATTGCCACCTATGTTAGTAGATGTCTGACTTGTGCAAAAGTTAAGACTGAGTACCAAAAGCCATCTGGACTTTTGCAACAACCTGAGTTGCCCAAATGGAAATGGGAACACATCACGATGGACTTCATCACAAAGCTACCGAAAACATCATCTGGAATGGACTCCATATGGGTGATTGTCGACCGACTGACAAAGTCAGCTCACTTTCTTGCCATTAAGGAAACGGATAAGATGGAAAAGCTGTCTAGAATTTACATAAAGGAAGTTGTTTCTAGACATGGAATTCCATTATCTATCATCTCTGATAGAGATGCACGTTTCACCTCTCGCTTCTGGCAAACACTGCAACAAGCTTTAGGCACTAGACTCGACATGAGTACCGCCTACCATCCACAAACCGATGGTCAAAGCGAGCGAACAATTCAAACGCTTGAAGACTTGCTAAGAGCTTGCGTGATTGATTTTGGAGGAAACTGGGATGTTCATCTCCCTTTAGCCAAATTCTCGTACAACAATAGTTATCATACGAGCATACAAATGGCACCTTTCGAGGCGTTGTACGGACGCAAGTGTCGATCCCCACTCTGTTGGGCAGATATGGATGACAGACAGTTATCAGGTCCTGAGATAGTCCAAGAGACAACGGACAAAATATCTCAAGTGCTTAATCGATTAAAAACGGCACGAGACCGACAAAAGAGTTATGCAGACAATAGACGAAAACCTTTAGAGTTTCAAGTAGGTGACAGAGTCCTACTCAAGGTATCTCCTTGGAAAGGAGTTGTGCGATTTGGAAAACGCGGCAAACTGAACCCACGTTACATCGGACCTTTTGAGATCCTAGCAAGGATTGGTCCTGTAGCTTATAAGCTTAAACTGCCGCAAGAACTTAGTAATATTCACGACACGTTTCACGTGAGTAATCTTAAGAAGTGTCTATCTGACGAAGCGTTAATCATACCTCCCGAAGAAATCTACGTCGACGCAAAACTCAACTTCGTGGAGGAACCGCTTGAAGTAATGGATACGAAAACGCAGAAACTCCGAAACAGTCGGATCAAACTTGTCAAAATTCGATGGAACTCGAAAAGAGGCCCAGAGTTCACCTGGGAACGTGAAGACGAGATGCGCAAGAAGTATCCCCACCTATTTGAACCCGTGACCACGAATCACGACACAAATTAAATCTCGGGACGAGATTTCCCTAACGGGGGGAGAATGTGACAACTCTCCAAATTAGGTATTAGTTTAACTTTAAGCATGTGCATTCTTAGGCTAATTTCCTGATTAAGTTTTAACAAAACTTCTTGATGTGATGTAAGTCTAGCAAGCCCGGTACTTTTAAACAAAAAGTAATACGTAATAAGCAAGTATTAAAAGTTACGTACAAATATATCGGAACGAACCCGACAAAAATAAATGACAAAAGTTTTGTGATACAAAAATACTTAATAATGTAATTATT
Organism: Helichrysum umbraculigerum; assembly: GCA_949592205.1. Classification (NCBI taxonomy): domain Eukaryota; kingdom Viridiplantae; phylum Streptophyta; class Magnoliopsida; order Asterales; family Asteraceae; genus Helichrysum; species Helichrysum umbraculigerum. The sequence continues at coordinate 9,004,748 of CATIUR010000008.1, forward strand.
AATTACGAGTATTTATATATCTATAACATATAGATACAACGGTCTAAATATACGTTTAACATAAAACGTATTATAAACGAACAGAAACAATTCTAAAACGTACATAAAAGGTCCAAATATGAAAAGTGTTAATTTTCTAACTCGTTGTAAAGTATTTAGAACAATACTTCAAAATATGAAATCCTAAATTAACTGAAATTTGGCGCTCAATTACGTACGCGCAGTAAAATGTACAAAATTGTACATCTATTTAAAATAATGAAAACATCATTATTCAAATTATAAATAACGAACCAGGAGAACACCTACTAAATAAAAATATAAAATGTTTACATTTATATTGCTATAATTATACCCGTACTCGAAATTGATGTACCAAAAATGGTCACCAACCTCCAATAATACAGAGACATCTTCTGCTTCAATCCCATACCCGTTTGATTTTTATACTCCCTCCATTCCTTCTCTGTGATTTCACAAACACACACACATCTCAATAATTCACACTTCAAAAATTTTCATCTTCTTTGATCTTCATAACAACAACATCAGGAGCAAGAAACAGAGGCAACAACAACATCATCATCATCGTTCATCATTTTCATCATCATTCTCACAAATCTCTTTGTAAGGAAACTTCAAATCTTTAATTTCTTTGTTTTGATTTTTGTAATATAACAAGTTTACATATCATAATCTGTACATATAACATCACAAACTTGAAGAATTATGGTTTGATCATGAAAATGTTTTTATAACTCAAAACTTCAAATACAAAATCGTTATATGAAAATATGTTAAAATGACGTAATAACTTATAAAAACGATATATAAACTTGTGGTAACCATTTAGTATTGATGTATAATGGTTTGGAGCCAAGATGATCTGTGTATATAGTTCATCAGACCCGAACAGGGGCTGAAACGAGCCACGAATACGGCGGATTCCATTGAATCCGGCGTATTCATAAACTGAAAACCAACGAATCCGGCGGATTCAAGGGAATCCGGCGGATTCTCGTGTCCGACCCGCACACAAATCTTCGGCTAAAACGATGAACGAGTAAAAGACACGGATGAATACGGCGGATTCAAATGAATCCGGCGTATTCCCAAACCTTCACACGAACTATCTGATGAACACAAACGAATCCGGCGTATTCGATTGAATACGGCGGATTCACTTTAATACGGCGTATTCCGATCTTTAACATGAATCCGGCGGATTCATATAGAATCCGGCGGATTCCCCACCTGGTCAACACTTTGACTTTAATTTTTCAACAAACGATTTCGTTAACGAATACAATTGTTAGGAGACATTTACGAGACAATGTGAACTATTAATAAAACATTATTGTGATATATCCGAGACACGGATTTTGGACTATTTAAACTCGTACGAACGAACGAACGATATATATATAAACATATATATGAATACGAACTTTGTAAATTATACGTTTTGGGAAAACGATTACAATCGGGACATTTAAACTTCTTAACATATATTAAACAAATGTAATGATATTAAAAACAAATAATATTTATTTTATAAACAAAATAAATATATTATCAAGTTTTATATAACAAATAAAACTCGGCATGTTTTAAATACGAAACAACGTATTACAATATATATACATATATTCGAGGACACACGATATATGTAGACACAAACGTATACGTTTTCTTAAACAAATGAAAACTTACATATATTTTAATATACGAGAACAACGTATTGATTAAATAAATATATACGACATTTAAGAAATATATATTCACAAATATATATACACAATGAAGTTCACGTTTAACAAACGTACAACTTAATAATATACAACAAGTATATTTACATACGAATACATATATAAAACAAATATATATACAAACAATGATATTTGAATAACGTTCAAATTATACGAACAACTATATACAAAGTATATGTACAAATGGAAACAAAACGACCTTCCGTTAAATAGACAATGACATATTGATTTGTACACTTAACAAGTATACGATGTGAGAAATAATAACAATATTTCAACGAAATGTCACTAACAAAGTTAACAACTTATATTATAAAGAAATCAACCATTTCTTCAAACAAACAAACTGTTAACATAAGTGATTAAAACAAATCAAACGTACTTATGTTAATATATTTATTGTATAGGTTAACATACCTTGGGCAAATATCTGTTTGGCTGCTAGCTTTCCTACCGAGCAAAACTACTGTGAGTTCACAGCCCCTACTTTACAAATGTTTTATGCTTTTAAACATAGGGGTGTAAACATAGAAACTGCATGCAAACACATGCAGCAAATTTATATAAATGCTTTATTGCTTTATACAACTGTTTGACATGAAATATTATTTCACAACTGTTTTGGGAATTAGACAACAAATCCTAGTACAGACCAGACTTGAGATGTGTGCATGAAAGACCTTATGTCATGCAGACTATAACCATTAGCTAGGTGACTCTAGCCACTGAGTATACGAATAGTACTATTGCCGTGACGACCCTCCTATGGATGGAGCGTATACTTAACTGTCCTTCAGGCAAGAAACTTAAGATTTGGTTGTGGTTTGGTTATAGGGTTAGGTCGCGTTACTTTAACCTGCGAGGTTTAGCTCACCTTTCAGGGGATTATAGTCTAAGCATTCCCACACTTATTATTTAGGATAAACATATCCTACAACTGTGTTATGTCAGTATACTTACTGATTATATTTATATACTGGTAAACAACCAGACATACTGTAACACCCCCAAATTTAATGATTTGCGGAAGCTTGATTTGGGTGTTACTAATCAATAACAAAGCACAAAGATAAATAGCAAACGACTCTATATGCGTCGTTTTAACAAAATATATTGATAACTGAAATGTTTACAACATTTAAAGCTTTACATAGCTCGAGTTAAATAAAATGAGATTTCAGTACATAAGTACTTATACAAAATATACTAATGCAAGAAAATCTCAATCGTCTGTATGCTGACTCGAGCTAAATCCTGAAGCAGAAACATCCTACTGCTGGGTACCTGCGATATATGCTAAAAGGTCAGCTATAAAGCTGGTGAGCTCACAGGTTTGAAATCAAGTAATATCGTATGAACCGCAAGATTTAAATAATGAATTGCATCCAGCAATTAAATAATGAATTGCATCCAGCAATTAAATAATGAATTGCATCCAGCAATTAAATGATAATCATCGTGTATACAGCCATGAGCACATAGTTGAGCTTAACTCGAGGGCCGGGTCCCCTATAGAGAATTCCGGGCGAGGTGCCTCCACGAATGCCTAATCAACATTCGTGTTCCCAAATATTAGTACGTCCGTTTACCCGGTTAGTGCTTGCTAACCCGGACGAGGAGGGTCAATCCTATATGGTACCATATACTAATATTCACGCTATAACGTATTAACAACTATGCTAACGGAGGACTTTAAATGATTAGTTTCGAAAAACTCATGTAGTATATGAAAAGTTGGTACTTGCGTTCACATGTTAAAAGTTGAGCAATATATCACACCCCTGAGTAAAACAGTAAAAGAGGGGCTATGAGACTCACCTGAGTCTGAATGCGTTTACACAAACGTAAGTTGATTAGCCGAATATGAAGTCCAAAGACTTGTAACCTGAGGGTGTCCACGACACGCGATGGTTATAATCATGATTGGGTATCTCAAAAGATCACCCTTGTAGTTGTTACACAACTATATATATGTCCAAATTACTACGATTTGGTTGATTTGTTAAGTGTTTGAAAACATGTACGGCCCGTTGGTGACGGATTTGTAATAATAATCTCAACTATTATTATTGTGATTTCGTGGCGTTTTACTTTGAAAAATGTGTTTCGATTGTGCTTTAGAAGCCGTTACGGAATCTAAGTACGGGGGTCCGGGGGTAGCGCCCCTGGTAGCGGGGTCCAAGGGGCAGAGCCCCTGGCTGGGGTCGAGCTGCCAGGTCAGCTTGGAAAATTTTTATTTCTACTATATTGCTTTGACGAAAAACGCATCTGGATCCGAATTTGGGTAAAATCAGGTGTTAAAATTTTAGGTCTCGACACTTAGTAAAAATCTGAGTTTTCTGTGTTTTGCGACACAATCATGCGACACTAAATGGGTTATGCGACACAAGGGTTGTGTCGCATATGAGTGCGACACAATGTCCATACGACACAAGGGTTGTGTCGCATGGATGCGAAATGCTGATTCAACAGCGACATAGTGATTGTGTCGTATGGGGTATGCGACATAGTGGTTGTGTCGCAGGAATTGCGACACTAATTATCTGGTACGACATAAGGTACGACACAAGGGATTTTATGCGACACTAAAGCTAAAATACGACACAACATGCGACACAATGCTTGTGTCGCATGGATGAACACCAGCCCAGAATTCCGGCTGTTCAACATTTTCCGGCCAAAAATCCGTTTTTAACCCGTTTTCAAGCTGTAATTTCGTGTTCTATACATTGTAATGGACATATACTAGTTATAATAACAACCACAAATGAAAAATACTAAGAATCGAGTGATTTCGGGATTTTGTCGGAAACTTACAATTTGCCGAAATGAAAATCCGGAAAGGTAGAAATGTAGATCGTTGCGAGGTGGTCGTGAATCTCTAAAAATATTTGTGATCCGGTCGCGTTTCGTGGTGGTATTTTGCGATTTTAGTAGTTTTGGTGGTTTGTTTGTTTAGAGAGAAAAATAGAGAGAGAGAGAGAGAGTGAAGAAAAGATAAATGAAGAAAGAAAAGGTGGGAATGGGAGGTTATCCTCCCATTTTTCGCCCCGCGTTCCCGCTCCGTGCGGTGTTCGTTTGCTCCGTCATTTAACGTTAAATAAAAATTTACATTTTAATTATAAGTTCAAAATAAAATCTATTACGCGATGTTTTATTTAAATATTTTACAATTTAATTTATATTGTAGTTATGAAATATAAGTTTGTTTATTTAGTTTGCGCGGTTTAATGTTTTTAAATCATGTAAGTTTGGTTTGTACGATACGAATGAATACGAAATATTATCAAAATAATATTTTTGACATAAAAGCGTTATTTAATAAAGTTGATCACCAACGTCCGTATTAATTTGAATCGAAATACATCCGATTTAAATTGCGTACGATTTAATCAAATCGCATTTTCGTATATATTCAACAATATATATATAATTCGATACATTAATTAGCCTAACAAGGAACTAATTACATGTATTAACATATGATTAGGCACTAAATCACTAGTCCTAATTTGGCGGGTGTTACATTCTCCCCCTGTTAGAAGAATTTCGTCCCGAAATTTAGCTCGAAGTCGTGTTTGATGTAGAATCAGTGAAAAGTTGAGGATATTTGAGTCGCATTTGGTCTTCCCGTTCCCAGGTGAATTCCGGACCACGCCGCGAATTCCATCTGACCTTGACGATGGGAATACGACTTTGTTTCAGTTGTTTGACCTCACGGTCCATAATTTCAGCCGGTTCCTCAACGAAATGAAGTTTATCGTCAACACGAATTTCATCTAATGGAATAATAAGTGTCTCATCAGGCAGACACTTCTTCAAGTTTGAGATATGAAAAGTAGGGTGCACGCTGCTGAGTTCGGATGGCAGCTGTAATCGATAAGCTACGGGGCCAATCCGTTCAAGGATCTCAAAAGGCCCAATGTATCTGAGATTTAACTTCCCGCGTTTGCCAAAACGGATGACGCCTTTCCAAGGCGATACTTTTAAGAGTACTCGATCCCCAACTTGGAACTCGAGTGGTTTGCGTCTCACGTCAGCATAACTTTTCTGACGATCACGTGCGGCTTTGAGTCTGTTTTGGATTTCCATAATTTTCTCGGTGGTGGCGTGAATGAGTTCAGGACCAGTGAGTTGACTATCTCCCACCTCAGTCCAACAGATCGGTGATCGGCACTTACGACCGTACAGTGCCTCAAAAGGTGCAGCCTTAATGCTGGCGTGATAACTGTTATTGTACGAAAATTCGCACAACGGTAGGTGTCTTTCCCAGTTTGTACCGAAATCAACTACGCAGGCTCGTAGCATATCTTCCAGTGTTTGAATGGTTCGTTCACTTTGGCCATCGGTTTGAGGATGGTACGCGGTACTCATATCGAGACGGGTACCCATAGCTTTCTGAAGTGATTGCCAAAAGTGAGAAGTGAAACGGGCATCCCTGTCAGAGATGATCGAGATTGGAACACCGTGATGAGAAACGATTTCCTTGATGTAGATTTGTGTAAGGCGTTCCATTTTATCGCTTTCTTTGATTGCCAGGAAGTGAGCAGATTTGGTGAGACGATCGACGATCACCCAAATGGTATCGCAACCGCTCGCCGACTTGGGTAGTTTGGTTATGAAATCCATGGCAATTTGTTCCCATTTCTATTCAGGGATTTCAGGTTGTTGGAGTAAACCAGGTGGTTTCTGATGTTCGGTTTTGACTTTCGAGCAAGTAAGACACTTGTTGACATAAGTGGCGATTTCGGCTTTCATGTTTGGCCACCAATAAAATTCCTTGATACCGTGGTACATCTTATCGGATCCCGGATGAATAGAATATTTAGACTTGTGAGCCTCGTCCATCACCAAGTCTCTTAGGTTCCCGAAACTAGGCAACCAGATTCGGTTTGAGAAATACCTAATCCCGTTAGGTCTGATTTCGAATTGTTTGTCAATGCCCCGCAAGGCTTCATTTTTGATGTTTTCAGATTTCAGGGCTTCGATCTGAGCGGTATGAATTTGAATGGTAAGATCGTTATGAATGGTCATACTGAGGGCTCGGACTCGAAGAGGTTTTGATCGTTCCTTTCGACTGAGGGCATCGGCTACAACATTAGCCTTCCCTGGATGATACTTGATCTCGCAATCGTAATCGGTAAGCAACTCGACCCATCGACGTTGCCTCATATTGAGATCCTTCTGATCGAAGATGTGTTGGAGACTTTTATGATCGGTAAAGATGGTGCACTTAGTGCCGTAGAGATAATGTCTCCAGATTTTGAGAGCAAAAACGACAGCTCCAAGTTCGAGATCGTGAGTGGTGTAGTTCTTTTCGTGAATTTTCAGCTGTCGTGAGGCATAGGCAATAACTTTGTCTCGTTGCATCAGCACGCAACCAAGACCTTGATGAGAAGCATCGCAGTATACCACGAAGTCATCGGTGCCTTCGGGTAAGGATAGAATTGGAGCACTGCAAAGCTTTTGTTTCAAAAGTTGGAACGCTGACTCTTGTTTTTCGGTCCAATCGAACCTTTTGTCTTTCTGAGTCAGTACCGTAAGTGGTTGAGCTATTTTAGAGAAATTTTCGATAAATCGTCGATAATACCCAGCAAGACCCAAGAATTGTCGTACTTCAGTTGCAGAGGTGGGTGCTTGCCAGTCTTTGATAGCCTCGATCTTTGATGGGTCAACGTGAATTCCCTGACTGTCGATCACGTGACCAAGAAATTGAACAGTTTGGATCCAGAACTCACACTTAGAGAATTTAGCATAAAGCTCCTCGTGTCTAAGTAGTTCAAGGATGGTTTTGAGGTGTTGCGCATGTTCTTGCTCGTTGCGCGAGTAAATGAGTATGTCATCGATAAAGACAATGACAAACTTGTCGAGGTAAGGTTTGCACACCCGGTTCATGAGGTCCATGAATACAGCCGGTGCGTTGGTTAGACCAAAGGGCATCACTTGGAATTCGTAGTGCCCGTAACGAGTTCTGAAAGCAGTTTTTGGAATATCGGCGTCGCGAACTCGTAACTGATGATAGCCTGATCGCAGGTCGATTTTTGAGTAGAAACTTGAACCCTGAAGTTGGTCGAATAGATCATCAATGCGAGGAAGTGGATAACGGTTCTTGACGGTCAATTTGTTCAATTCTCGGTAGTCGATGCACATTCGGAATGAACCGTCCTTCTTTTTGACAAATAAGACCGGAGCTCCCCAAGGTGAAGAACTCGGTCTAATGAATCCTCGATCCAGAAGTTCCTGTAACTGAGAGGACAACTCCTGAAGTTCGGATGGGGCTAAACGGTACGGTGCGCGGGCCACCGGTGCGGCACCCGGCACAAGATCAATCGAGAACTCAACCTGTCTAAGCGGAGGTAGACCAGGTAATTCTTCCGGAAAGACTTCGGGAAAGTCTCTAACAATTGGCACATCCACAAGTCACTTCTCCTCCGACTTCTTCTCTGTGATGTGTGCGAGTATGGCAGGGTAACCCTTTCTCAGAAATTTTCGGGTTTTTAAGCAGGAGATTATATTGAGTCCCGTCCCACCGGTCTCCCCCTGTATGATCAAGGTTCCACCAACGGCGAGTGGGATACGGACGATTTTATCGTGACAAACGATTTCAGCTCGATGTTTGGACAACCAGTCCATTCCAATAATGACGTCGAAACTTCCGATTTCAATGGGTATAAGGTCGATCGAAAAGGTTTCGTCAGCTAGGTTTAAAGTGCAATTAGGTATCACACTGGTGGTTTCTACAAGTTTTCCATTGGCTAGCTCTACAGTGTACTTAACATCTAAGGCAACAGGAGTGATGTCAAGTAATGGGCAAAAATCATCGGAGATAAAGCTTCTATCAGCACCAGTATCAAATAGAACAGAAGCATTTAAGTTGTTGAGGAGGAACATACCCGAGACCACATTCGGGTCCTGGCGGGCGTCCCCAGATTTGATGACGAAAGCTCTGCTTCGGGTGTTGTTGTTGTTGTTGTTGCTGTTGCGGTTGTTGTTCTTCAGTTTTGGGCACGAATCCCTGAAGTGCCCAGGTTTCCCACACTCAAAGCATACTTTGGGTGGTCTGGTGTTGTTGTTGGAATTGTTGTTGGCAGGAGAGGGGCAATCTTTTGTTAGATGGCCGTACCTCTTGCAGTTGTTGCAAAAGGGACCACAGGAACCCTCATGGTGTCGACTGCACTTGGGACAATAGGGTTTGCTCCCAGTGTAGCCCCGGACGATGTCTGTGGTGGTGTTGTAAGCTTTGATGGTGTCGGGTTTCTTGTTTTGTTGGTTTGAGTGGTTATTGTGGTAGTCAGACCACTTGCGTTTGTTGTTTTGGGAGGATGAAGTGGGTGGTTCAGAATCTTGGCTCATGGACATTAGGTCTTGGGCCAATAGGATCGCACCGTCAATGGTGGTTGGTTTTGAAGAGATGACGTGTCCCCGAACAGGATCAGGGAGACCAAGGGTGTACTTCCTGATATTATCAGGTTCAGTGCTCACCATAGCTGGGCGGAGGGCAGCCAGTTGTTAAAACCTGGTGGTATAACCATCGATATCACCACCCTAAACCTTTAAGTTCCAGAACTCCTCATCTAGCTTTTGGAGTTTGGCGATAGAGCAGTATTTGGCAGTGAGTTTTGCCTTCAATTCCTCCCAAGTGAGTTGGTAGGCAATGTCAGCACCCACTGATTGGGTATATGAATTCCACCAAGAGTGGGCATCATCTTCAAGAGAGCAGGTGGCGAAGTTTACTTTGTCATTCTCCGCGCATTTACTGACACGGAAAACAGTTTCCATTTTCTCGAACCATCTGATCAGTCCGATGGCTCCTTCAGAACCCTTGAAGCTCGAGGGTTTGCAGCTTTGGAAGTCCTTGTAAGAACAAGGTTTGACGGTAGAGGTTCCAGCGGTATCGCTGTTTCTTGTGGAGTTGGGTGGGGTATTGCGAGCCAAGGCTTCAGTAACAGCCTGGGTTATGAGTGACGTAATCTGTGCATCGGTGTAAGGTCTTGTCTTTGGCGGCATGATTCTTCAATAAAAGAAATGAAGATACATGAGATTTCGTAGGAAAGTTGCATTTATTATAGATGTACATGTAGAAAAACAGTAATACATGACATCAACATGGGAAGTGACAATTAATATGTGTTGAACAACAAGGAATATTTGATAGCTAATACGAGTTCAAAGGTTACACCCTACGGATGTATTACAAGAGGCGTCGGGAATTGTTACATCCGACCGAATTATAGAGTAGCGCGTAGATAGTTATTAGATTACAGGATAGATTACAAGACAAAGACTACACTAGTCTTGATGTAGATTAATTTGTTCCATCATCGTGACAAGACGGTCCACAGTGTTTGCAAGCCTGCTAGCTTGTCGGGCGTTGTCTTCTGCTAGCGCAAGTCGTTGTGTTATTCCGCGCGCATACTCTTCTGCTTCATGTGAGCGTTGCTCACATTCTTCCATCCTTTGTTGTAGAAGGGCATTTTCCACCCTTATTTCTATAATTTGGTTGCGAAGGACATCCATGTTGTTGTTTGTGGTTTCAAGGTCGTCGGAGACCTGTTCTATGCGTTCAAGAGACGTAAGTCGCCAGTTTTCATTTGTTTCCTGCAACACGACATCCATGGTGCGAAGTCGCTGCTCGTGTTGATTTACCCTAGCAGTTAAAGCCGGTAAGGCGATGGGAGTGGAATACGGGCCAGCTCGAGGCAACCTGTTGTTCCTCCTTGCTACCCTTGGGTTCTGCGACCCGGATGGAGAACGAGATGAATTTGATGGGATGTTTGCCATTTCTGAGACAAAACGTTAATAAGGTTGAGGCCTATATTCATATAGCTCCTATATAATATAGCCTATTGAGTGTCTAGCATAAACATGTTTGAGTCTCGGTTCTCTCGAGGTCAGAGTCTTCTATTGTATCCTGTTCAGCCATAACTACTTTCAGATCTTACATCATCTTTGCTTAATTGTACATAGTTGATCAGGCTATGTTAAATTAAACTCGTATGATGTAATCGCTGAACCAGTTATACCTAATAAGGAATACCGCCTAATGGTCATAGTCTAGGCTCACTAAATGCAACCTAGTTCACTATAACCTTAGGCTCTGATACCAATCTGTAACACCCCCAAATTTAATGATTTGCGGAAGCTTGATTTGGGTGTTACTAATCAATAACAAAGCACAAAGATAAATAGCAAACGACTCTATATGCGTCGTTTTAACAAAATATATTGATAACTGAAATGTTTACAACATTTAAAGCTTTACATAGCTCGAGTTAAATAAAATGAGATTTCAGTACATAAGTACTTATACAAAATATACTAATGCAAGAAAATATCAATCGTCTGTATGCTGACTCGAGCTAAATCCTGAAGCAGAAACATCCTACTGCTGGGTACCTGCGATATATGCTAAAAGGTCAGCTATAAAGCTGGTGAGCTCACAGGTTTGAAATCAAGTAATATCGTATGAACCGCAAGATTTAAATAATGAATTGCATCCAGCAATTAAATAATGAATTGCATCCAGCAATTAAATAATGAATTGCATCCAACAATTAAATGATAATCATCGTGTATACAGCCATGAGCACATAGTTGAGCTTAACTCGAGGGCCGGGTCCCCTATAGAGAATTCCGGGCGAGGTGCCTCCACGAATGCCTAATCAACATTCGTCTTCCCAAATATTAGTACGTCCGTTTACCCGGTTAGTGCTTGCTAACCCGGACGAGGAGGGTCAATCCTATATGGTACCATATACTAATATTCACGCTACAACGTATTAACAACTATGCTAACGGAGGACTTTAAATGATTAGTTTCGAAAAACTCATGTAGTATATGAAAAGTTGGTACTTGCGTTCACATGTTAAAAGTTGAGCAATATATCACACCCCTGAGTAAAACAGTAAAAGAGGGGCTATGAGACTCACCTGAGTCTGAATGCGTTTATACAAACGTAAGTTGATTAGCCGAATATGAAGTCCAAAGACTTGTAACCTGAGGGTGTCCACGACACGCGATGGTTATAATCATGATTGGGTATCTCAAAAGATCACCCTTGTAGTTGTTACACAACTATATATATGTCCAAATTACTACGATTTGGTTGATTTGTTAAGTGTTTGAAAACATGTACGGCCCGTTGGTGACGGATTTGTAATAATAATCTCAACTATTATTATTGTGATTTCGTGGCGTTTTACTTTGAAAAATGTGTTTCGATTGTGCTTTAGAAGCCGTTACGGAATCTAAGTACGGGGGTCCGGGGGTAGCGCCCCTGGTAGCGGGGTCCAAGGGGCAGAGCCCCTGGCTGGGGTCGAGCTGCCAGGTCAGCTTGGAAAATTTTTATTTCTACTATATTGCTTTGACGAAAAACGCATCTGGATCCGAATTTGGGTAAAATCAGGTGTTAAAATTTTAGGTCTCGACACTTAGTAAAAATCTGAGTTTTCTGTGTTTTGCGACACAATCATGCGACACTAAATGGGTTATGCGACACAAGGGTTGTGTCGCATATGAGTGCGACACAATGTCCATACGACACAAGGGTTGTGTCGCATGGATGCGAAATGCTGATTCAACAGCGACATAGTGATTGTGTCGTATGGGGTATGCGACATAGTGGTTGTGTCGCAGGAATTGCGACACTAATTATCTGGTACGACATAAGGTACGACACAAGGGATTTTATGCGACACTAAAGCTAAAATACGACACAACATGCGACACAATGCTTGTGTCGCATGGATGAACACCAGCCCAGAATTCCGGCTGTTCAACATTTTCCGGCCAAAAATCCGTTTTTAACCCGTTTTCAAGCTGTAATTTCGTGTTCTATACATTGTAATGGACATATACTAGTTATAATAACAACCACAAATGAAAAATACTAAGAATCGAGTGATTTCGGGATTTTGTCAGAAACTTACAATTTGCCGAAATGAAAATCCGGAAAGGTAGAAATGTAGATCGTTGCGAGGTGGTCGTGAATCTCTAAAAATATTTGTGATCCGGTCGCGTTTCGTGGTGGTATTTTGCGATTTTAGTAGTTTTGGTGGTTTGTTTGTTTAGAGAGAAAAATAGAGAGAGAGAGAGAGTGAAGAAAAGATAAATGAAGAAAGAAAAGGTGGGAATGGGAGGTTATCCTCCCATTTTTCGCCCCGCGTTCCCGCTCCGTGCGGTGTTCGTTTGCTCCGTCATTTAACGTTAAATAAAAATTTACATTTTAATTATAAGTTCAAAATAAAATCTATTACGCGATGTTTTATTTAAATATTTTACAATTTAATTTATATTGTAGTTATGAAATATAAGTTTGTTTATTTAGTTTGCGCGGTTTAATGTTTTTAAATCATGTAAGTTTGGTTTGTACGATACGAATGAATACGAAATATTATCAAAATAATATTTTTGACATAAAAGCGTTATTTAATAAAGTTGATCACCAACGTCCGTATTAATTTGAATCGAAATACATCCGATTTAAATTGCGTACGATTTAATCAAATCGCATTTTCGTATATATTCAACAATATATATATAATTCGATACATTAATTAGCCTAACAAGGAACTAATTACATGTATTAACATATGATTAGGCACTAAATCACTAGTCCTAATTTGGCGGGTGTTACACATACATTTTGGGTAACAACCCACATAAAACTATATTTTAGGGTAACTATCCCTAACATCTTATAAATTGCAAAACCTGCAAACATTTATTTATTGAATAACATTTCAATAACTTTAACATAAATGGTTTAACATACCACATATTTATACAAACCTGTGAATTCACTCAACATATTTGTTGACGACTTTCTTTCTATGTTTTACAGGAAATTAGCTATGTAAGTAAGGATCGCATGCATTCAGGATGACAACCCTGGACTACTTAGGATGCCATACTTTATGGGACAGCTTTTGAAGATTTCCTCTGTATTACTGCAGACATTGCAGTTATACTCATGAAATCTTATTTTAACATATGTATTGTAGAACTTAAATGTTTTAAACTTTATTACTACTGTACGACTTACATAGTCGTACTACTTTTGTAACAACTGTTTAAACTGGCATCCTTAATATATTATGTTCTGTATGATCATATGCTCTGATACGATGAATGCACAATTGTAACGTCATCACCCCCGTTGTTAAACTGTTTACACATAATGCTTCCGCCAATTATAACTTGCTTTCGCTAAACATTAAATAAACACAATTACCGATTTTTGGGGTGTGACATAATTATCCAACCTTATACGTTTAAGACGTTAGAAGGTTGCACGTTGGATCACACATTGCTTGCTATTTGATATTGCTTGCTTAACTATTTGCTAGAACTCAGTTGAGTTTCATAGCCCCTCTTTTTACTGTTTTATAACTATTTTGGGGGAGAATACATACTACAACTGCTTATTACTCTTACTTTGTACAACTGCTTTTATGAACACAAGTACCATAAACAACGCTATACGGATTGCATGAGTTAACACACTAATCCACAAAGGCCCTACACATCATAGTTTGTTAGTTTTGCTAAAGCGTGAATATTAGTAAATAGATCTATTTGGGACTGACAATCCCCGTCCGGGTTAGTCGCGCTAACCTGTCAAACGGACGTATTAATATTTGTTCATAACGAGTGTACCGGATTAGACACTTGCATTGGGGCACCCACGATCGTGTACTCGAAAGAGGCACGACACACATTGTTAAGCTTCGGACTATGAGCTCATGGCAAATGGTATACATAATTTTGCATTCGTGCAACTACATATTTACTTATCGTTGGTTAACGATACATTTACTCAACACATTTACTTATCGTTTGTTAACGATACATTTATTTATCATTGTTGAATGATACAACTACAAAAATCTTGTGTTTCATAACTCGTATTTCAAACTAATTTGGTTGTATACCAATGCTTATATGATTGTTTAACATCTCTATGAACTCACCAACTTTATGTTGACCTTTTTAGTATGTATTTCTCAGGTAACCCGCCGCAGTAGGAAGCTATTGGATAGCTCGAGTCGCATTGTTTTCAAACATTCAGGATCTAGATTGCATCTTACTATATTTAGTAACTTTGTAATTCTACTTATATAATGCGAACTTCAAATGTTTTGTTTAACGGTTGTAAACAATTTGAATTTATGGAATGTAATATATTCAAACGTCTCATATAGAGGTCGTTTGCTTTAATCTTGTGTTGTTATATTTGATTTGGTCGGCGCCCCCTTGACACCTCATGTTTCCGCTGCCACGTGTTTTGGGGGTGCGACAGATTGGTATCAGAGCCAAAGGTTATAGCGAACTAGGATTGCATTAGTGACCTAGACTATAACCATTAGGTTAGTATTCTTCGTTTGTTATTACTGGTTCAGCAATTGCATAATTTGAATTTAATTTAACATAGCTTGATCAACTATGTACAATTAAAGGCGAATCGATGCTAGACCTAAAATGGTTATAGTGAATGGGAATGCATTAGAAGACTTTGACCGAGGATAGAACGGGACCAACCTTATACGTGCTTATGTGCTAGGTTATTATATTGCTATATATGACCTCAACTTCCCGTATACTAAACTCTTTGCCACTCTATATGGCAACCACTCCCACAACTATGTTGTGTGACATCGAACACGAAACACAAACCTTACTTACCACTGTGGAGACTTCCGCGGTACCACTCGCCCAACCGAATCGGGAAACGATATAATCGAATCGAACTCACTTGAGGAGAATCCACCTTTGGATTCGCCACCCAAACAAGTGACATCTACTTCACCTCTTTCTTTCCGCTCGCAACGAAATCACTCGGGAACATGTATAGAACTTAAACCGCACGAAAATTCGTTACCTATTCTCGTTATACTCACTTCACACTCTTCCTCCCCCGCTTATCGTTGAACTTTTAAACGCGTGTGTTATACACAATCAGAAGGCCTGACTGAAAGACCACTTAGAACTAGACCTTACACTTTTCACACTACTGCTTCTACTACTGACACCCCACCCACTAAGATCTGTCGTCATAGAAGAGGTCCGCCGGTGAAATTAATCAACCATGACACCTACATACGGGAAATTTATTTCCAACAATCGGAGGAATTCCAACAACTGTGTGTAACTTGGTTTACGACCTTATCCACACCGAACACAAACTATTTCAACAACGAATCGATCATTCTGAATCATTACTGCAAGGGGTGCTTACAACTACGAGATTACCAACTATCTTTACCAGACACCTTTACATAACGTTTGTCCACTTTGAAACAATAACATTGTCATGATTGACTACCCTAGAAACACTACTCGGTCATTGTTATGACTACTTTTCGAATCTACGATACTCACCAAACCTTCTTGTAATTCATTGTCTTAATAGAACCTTATCACCTTTTGTATAAGACTTTCGTAATTCGTCCGGAGGTAACAATGCCCGGCTTATTTTGTAAACACAAATCATCTAGTCTATTAATCCTGCGCCTCGGTTGATTTCAACATATTACTATTAACTCCAGCTTTCGACAAACTACCACGAACATTTACCCGGACTTTTACCACAACTTCTAGTTTTCAACAAATTCTATTATTAAATAGAATTTCAAAATGTTGCAAGAATTTCCAACGTAATTTGATTAACACAAACTTTCAACGAACTATGAAATTTCAAACAGATTTCGTTGTAAAATTTTCAACACGGTTTTCTTTTTACAACAATCTCTCACAGAAATGTTCAGTAAAACTTTCAAAATCCAAAAGTGTATAAACTCATTTATACAAAACATATCGTATTATCGAGGTTTTATCACTATTTATACCTAGAACGACTGATTTACCAACGAGTTTAACAACTATTTTTAACAACTACTTAGTCATGATTAGACTACTTTGTGAATGACTACTCTATAATGTTTTAACTGCAATTGGAACAACAAACTATCATGAATTGACTGCTTTAAAACAAGACTTAGACATTGTTATGTCTATTTGTAAATCACCAGTTTGATTTCTACTAAATTATAATATAAGACGTACTTGCAAATGAACTTTTCCCCATAAACCTCATACCCGTCGAAATCGGAAGCTTTGATATCATCGTAGGCATGGACCGGTTGTCCAAACATCATGCCAAAATCGTTTGTTTCGATAAAAATCGTTCATATACCCCTCGCTAACGGTGGAATCTTGATCATACAGGGGGAGATTAGTAGGCAAAATCTAAACATCATTTCTTGTACGAAAAACCAAAAATACCTAAGAAAAGGGTACCCGGCAATCCTCGCCCATGTAACCAAAAAGAAGTATGTTGAAAAGCGACTTCAGGATGTGCCTATCGTCCGAGACTTTCCAGAAGTCTTTCCCGAAGACTTGCCAGGTCTTCCTCCACCAAGACAAGTCGAATTTCAGATTGATCTTGTGCCCGGGGCTGCACCCGTGGCACGAGCCCCATACAGATTAGCACCTTCCGAGTTGAAGGAGTTGTCCACCCAATTACAGGAACTCCTGGACAAGGGATTTATCCGACCAAGTTCCCCACCCTGGGGAGCTCCAGTTCTATTTGTTAAAAAGAAGGATGGGTCCTTCCGAATGTGTATCGATTACCGCAAACTCAACAACTTACCATCAAAAACCGATACCCACTTCCCAGAATCGATGACCTGTTGGAGCAACTTCAAGGTTCGAGCTTTTACTCAAAGATCGACCTTAGGTCTGGTTATCACCAACTTCGCGTTCGAGACGCCGACATTCCGAAAACCGCATTCCGAACCCGCTATGGGCATTACGAATTTCAAGTAATGCCATTTGGCTTAACCAACGCACCGGCTGTATACATGGACCTTATGAATCGGGTGTGTAAGCCCTATCTAGACAAATTCGTAATCGTGTTCATCGACGACATCTTGATCTACTCTCGCAACGAAACCAAACATGGCCAATATCTGAAAACCATTTTGGAATTATTCAAACACGAGGAGTTATACGCTAAGTTCTCCAAGTGTGAATTCTGGATGCAAACAGTACAGTTCCTAGGACATGTCGTTGACAGTCAAGGGATACATGTTGATCCAGCAAAAATCGAGGCCATCAAGTGCTGGAAGGCACCAACTACTCCACCGAGGTCCGACAATTCTTAGGTCTCGCTGGGTATTACCGGCGATTCATTAAGAACTTTTCCCGAATTGCTCAACAATTAACCTCCCTGACTCAAAAAGATAAGAAATTCGATTGGGCCGACAAACAGAGTCAGCTTTTCAACTCCTTAACCAGAAACTCTACAGTGCACCAATCCTGTCCTTACCCGAAGGCACCAATGATTTCGTAGTTTACTGCGACGCCTCACACCAAGAACTAGGTTGTGTGTTAATGCAACGTGATAAGGTCATCGCTTATGCCTCTCGGCAACTGAAAATCCACGAAAAGAACTACACCACTCATGACCTCGAATTAGGAGCTGTTGTTTTTGCACTCAAAATCTGGAGACACTACCTGTATGGTACCAAATGCACAATCTTTACCGACCATAAAAGCCTTCAACATATCTTTGATCAGAAGGACTTAAACATGAGACAACGTCGATGGGTCGAATTACTTAGTGACTACGACTGCGAAATCCGATACCACCCGGGTAAGGCTAACGTTGTTGCCGATGCCCTCAACCGAAAAGAGCGAGTGAAACCCCTTCAAGTTAGAGCCCTTGGTTTGACCATCAACAACGATTTCATTACTCAAATCCATTCCACTCAACTCGAAGCACTCAACGAGAAAAACATCAAGAACGAAGCCTTGCGCGGCATGGAAAAACAATTCGAAACCAAACCCGATGGAACCCGATACTTCTCCAACCGAATTTGGTTACCTAACTTTGGAAACCTACGAGATTTGGTCATGGATGAAGCCCACAAATCCCGATACTCCATTTTGTAGAGGAACAGATAGAAATCATGGATCGTGAGGTCAAACGCTTGAAACAGAGTCAAATTCCCATCGTTAAAGTCCGGTGGAATTCTAGGCACGGTCCTGAATTCACTTGGGAACGGTAAGACCAAATGCGACTGAAACATCCACATCTATTCTTAGATGCCCAACAGACCACGACAACAAACTAATTTCGTGACGAAATTCTTCTAACAGGGGGAGAATGTGGCACCCGACCAATTAGGGCTAGTGTTAGTTACTAATCATTTTGATTGTACATGTAATTAGGGTAAATTATGTGTAACATTAAGTGTATTAATATATGTTATTATATTTACACACGTATGCGATTTGTTTAAATCGTACATTTTATTATCGGACGGATTCCGACACAAAATACGACGTTGGTGAAAACATTTTTATAAATAACTTTAATCCATTTTTAGAAGTTATTTATCATTATTTATTATTTTGTTAAAATAATACACGAAAAAAAAAAAAACCTAGACGTTTCGATTAAAACGTCTCAAACGCAAAGATAACGCGCGAATTTAATTCAGCGACCAAATAAATGTCAATAGTTAATTTGACAACTTAAATTAAGTATTTTAATAATACTTCAATGGGAATTTACCCAAAATATATCGTTGATTAAAACGAACTCAAAATAACGTTACGCGATTTAATAACTGTAAGTCAAACACGCAAACCGAGGCCGATAATTCAACGGAACATTTTGTTTAAGTGTTTTCAAGTATTTATAACAAATATCTCAAGTGAATTTATCAAGATTTAAGTTATATTAAAAGCGTGAGCTTAAAATAATAAACGAATATATAAATGTCAAAAACGAACGAAAAACGTAACGCTTAAATCAAGAACATGAAAAGGACCAAAATGCCCTTGGTGGGACCACATGGGGGCCGGCCCATGTGCCACCACCCCCTCTCCTCCACTCTTGTTCCATGCATTTTGATGATGATGATTCCTTTTATCTTTACACTCCACCCACATGCACTCCACTCACTTCATTTCATTTCAAACACTCCACCTAAAATTCTTCCTCTCTCTCTCAAGAACTCAGCTGAAAACTCAGCCCTTTCACCACCCTAAAACACCACAAACCACCAATTAATCAAGAGCTAAGGAAGAAGCAACACACAAGATCCTCACCATCATCATCATCTCTTCTTGTTCTTCATCATTTATTTGTAAGATTCATCAAAACCCTTCACTTATATTACTTGTTTACTACTGATTTTAATGTTATAATGTTCATCTAACATGAATATGTCCAAGATTGTTATTGAAAATCGTTTTTATAACACATTCATGAACATGCACAAATCTGTCTAAAAATCGCAGTTTATTAGAAAAATTCGTATAAAATCAAATATTGAGAGTTAGAAGATGCGTTTTTTTTTATAATTTGTGTATTGAAAATATCTACAACTTTCGTGTTTTACACTTTTTCCAGAAACGCACTCATTTTTCTCTACGAGCCGATTTATAGGACTGACCTGTTAGTTTTCGAGAAAAATGTTCGGGACTTATGCGGAATTAATTGAAAATGTAAATCGACATTATAGATGCTGAAATTTTTATGTTAGGATCTAGACTAGTAGAAGAACACTTGGTAAAAATTGTAAGTCTTGATTTGGACCAGAAGTGGGTGAAATCACCTAGCGTAACAACCCGACAAAAGTCGAACATATAAAAATCTTCAAGTTATAAAATGCGTTTTAAAAACCGACATCTCAAAACGACTCCGACATGAACCTACATATTTTATAAGCTTATTTAACTTAAATGAGGGTTGGGTAAAAGGTTCGGGTCAAACCGCCATAGTTGACCACGTTTTTGACTTGGCTAGATTAAGTCAGACTTAAGTGTCGCATGACCCCAGGAATTCTAGCGACACTCCCATAGTGACGCCCTATTTATCTGAATTTTTATTAATACCGACACTAACTAAGTGACGCCAAATCACCTTACCCGACACTTCTTTAGTGACTCATGAATTGGGTAAGTGACTCATGAATTGGGTAAGTGACTCATAAAAATTGATAAGTGACTCATGAATTGGGTAAGTGACTCATAGAATTGGATAAGTGACTCATGAATTGGGCAAGTGACTCATAAATTGAGTAAGTGACTCATAGATCGACCAACTTGACAAGTTTGACCAGGTTTGACCAACTTTGACCAGTTTGACCTGGTTTGACCAACTTTGACCAGGTTTGACCAATTTGACTAGGTTTGACCAGTTTGACTAGGTTTGACCAGGTTTGACCATCTTTGACCAATGAGTTGACCAACTTTGACCCACTATTTAAAGCTTATACAAACTAAAACAATCGGTTTGCAACACACG
Organism: Helichrysum umbraculigerum; assembly: GCA_949592205.1. NCBI lineage: Eukaryota > Viridiplantae > Streptophyta > Magnoliopsida > Asterales > Asteraceae > Helichrysum > Helichrysum umbraculigerum. The sequence continues at coordinate 9,025,836 of CATIUR010000008.1, forward strand.
ATATGTACTAATGAATATTATACAACAAAAAAACTTAATAATAATCTCTAAATAAATTATTATTACAAACTTTCGCCAATGGGTCGTACGCGTTTTTGATAAACAACTTATTGGACATACTTGTTGGATGAACTAGCCTTAGGTGGACATTAACCCTCCACCTACGTTGTGATTTAAGTGGACATTAACCCTCCACTTACATAGATGATCTTTCAAGACATCTAATTATCCAACCTTATACGTTTAAGACGTTAGAAGGTTGCATGTTGGATCACACATTGCTTGCTATTTGATATTGCTTGCTTAACTATTTGCTAGAACTCAGGTGAGTTTCATAGCCCCTCTTTTTACTGTTTTATAACTATTTTGGGGGAGAATACATACTACAACTGCTTATTACTCTTGCTTTGTACAACTGCTTTTATGAACACAAGTACCATAAACAACGCTATACGGATTGCATGAGTTAACACACTAATCCACAAAGGCCCTACACATCATAGTTTGTTAGTTTTGCTAAAGCGTGAATATTAGTAAATAGATCTATTTGGGACTGACAATCCCCGTCCGAGTTAGTCGCGCTAACCTGTCAAACGGACGTATTAATATTTGTTCATAACGAGTGTACCGGATTCTACACTTGCATTGGGGCACCCACGATCGTGTACTCGAAAGAGGCACGACACACATTGTTAAGCTTCGGACTATGAGCTCATGGCAAATGGTATACATATTTTTGTATTCGTGCAACTACATATTTACTTATCGTTGGTTAACGATACATTTACTCAACACATTTACTTATCATTTGTTAACGATACTTTTATTTATCATTGTTGAATGATACAACTACAAAAATTTTGTGTTTCGTAACTCGTATTTCAAACTAATTTGGTTGTATACCAACGCTTATATGATTGTTTAACATCTCTATGAACTCACAAACTTTATGTTGATCTTTTTAGTATGTATTTCTCAGGTAACCCGCCGCAGTAGGAAGCTATTGGTTAGCTCGAGTCGCATTGTTTTCAAACATTCAGGATCTAGATTGCATCTTACTATATTTAGTAACTTCGTAATTCTACTTATATAATGCGAACTTCAAATGTTTTGTTTAACCGTTGTAAACAATTTGAATTTATGGAATGTAATATTTTCAAACGTCTCATATAGAGGTCATTTGCTTTAATCTTGTGTTGTGATATTTGATTTGGTCGGCGCCCCCTTGACACCTCATGTTTCCGCTGCCACGTGTTTTGGAAGTGCGACAGTATGACTTGATAAACATGATTACATGATTGCTAGTTCATTTTGAATGATCCTTAGAATTATTGAAAGTTAAAGTAAGCATGTTGTGATTGGAATTAACCAAGTATCATACTTTATTTTAAATCTTCAATTTTTAAATGGTGCTTGAGTTAATTAAATCATGGCAAGTTTCTTAGATTTTCAATAAATCCTTAGTTAGCTTTTGGTCCTCGATTATTTTAAGTATTCACCACCTTAATTAATAAAGTGTTGAATATTTTTAATATGACCATCACACATAAGCTACCGTCATTCATTTATCAAAATCTTTAAATTTTGCAAGATTAGTAAAAGTAACCGAATAAGTTAACACGTGTCTTTAACCATATGGTATTTGCATGAATACATTAGTTTATGTTCTTTTTAGTTTACTTGATATATTTGAGGTAATTACATGGTTTTTGCAAACCTCATGCTCACTTAGATTAAGTTGCCATGAATGAAAGTAAGAATATTTACTAGTTGTTTGAAATGACGAGTTCACTTAGATTAAATGCTAGTATTATTATTACTTTAATACCCTTGGAATAGGTTAGACACTTATGGTTGGGAAAATTGCGGATTGAGGATTGGTTAGGCCTAGGTTTAGTTTAAAATAAATTACAGATTTATTCATATTTTAAAGCCTACATTTCCAATTTTTGGTTTAAAATTTGGAAATGTACTTAGCAATTTGTTATGACTTATGCATCTCATTTTCTTTTCAACAAATGGATCTATCAAACCCTTCGTTGAGGAAGCTTGCTTCATCCCCCGAGAATATGGACGATATTGAGAAATGGATGGGACGATACTTAGGGTCAAATAGAGTCATCATGTGGCCGGATATGAGGCGCTTGGGTATTAGGGATGAGTTGGAAGAATTGATTAAGTATGATAAAGATGGCGAGGAACATGCTGCATTTTTCCATCTTTTCTCCATTGATGAGGCTATATACCGAGAGGTCGTCACTGAGTTTATGATGACTTATGAGTTCCGAGAGAGATTGGAGATCATTGATAAGAAGATCGCTTTTCGGTATCGTGGGAAGAAGTATCGTACGACAGTGGGAGATTTCGGGGTATACCTTGGCCTTTACACACAATCACAGGCCAGTTCTGATTGGTTCACCAGTAGTTTCCAGTCTATCTCCTGTTTACCGTCACGGGATCACAAGGAGATATGGAGAGGATTGACGGGGACAAACTTCAGGAGTGGAGTGAAAGCTTCACTCATGACCCGACCAGCTCACCACATTCTTCACAAGCTCCTGTGCTGTACTATCTTTGGGAAGAGAGATGCTGGACCTGCTACATCAGAAGAGCTCAAGTTCATGGAAGCGATCATAAGGAAGCAAAACTTGAATGTCGCATACATCATCGCGGATAGATTGTGGAAGGAGAAGAAGGAGGATAAACGCCACGTATTCATGGGAGCCATTATCACAAGATTGTTAGTTGGCATGGGGATTCTCACTGACCGCCACCGTGAGGATTACACCCATCATGCTAGTTCGCAGCCGTTTGATCTAGAGTACTGCAAGTTGACCAGGATGATTGATGAGGGACCTGAGAGACAGTCCTTATGGTATCATACTCGGCAGCCCATTCCTGGATGATTCATGACCAGGAAGCGCGTGACTACAGAGGATAGAGATGTTGGTCCCCAGCCACAGAGACCAGTAGCAGCAGAGATACCTGAGCCAGCACGAGGAGCAGACACATCAGTACTGCCTACACAGGCCGTTGTACATCACACGGATCCGGTCACTCCTCTTACTCAGTACTATCTATTACATGCTTTACAGGTTATCCGTGATCAGCAGGTTCTAACAGCTAGGAGACATGGCACCCTTGAGCCTGATCACTTCCTATACAGATGTGGACCACCACCACCCACTACCCATACCGCCACTCACCCATATGCCACCACTCGCCCATACACTACCTTCCATCCACCACATCCACATACCTCCACTCAGCCACCACATCCACATAGACGCCCTCGCACACCTACCATATACTCAGCACCATTACCCACTCACAGATCCACATCTGATTTAGCCAGAGTCTACTCAGTACACATACCATCACCAGTCCGTCAGCAGGCATCATTGCCTCGTCCGACTATACCCATTCCTACCCATGACCAGGATCCAGGAGCTAGCACATCATATAGACCAGATCTACTCTACATTGGCACCGATGCATTATTCACTGGTAGCATCGGCCCTTACTTGGATTTGGGCCCCATCTTCTCAGATCAGGTTCCTACTGAGAGCACTCTCAGGCAGCTCTACCTTGATATGTTACAGACGGCAGGTGTTACCACTGCGGATATGCTCGCACTTGGTTATGATGATGTGATGTTACTTCCAGCGATGACCCTCAGGCAGATATTGATTCAGAGATGATTACTCCCTCCAGATGAGCAGAGAGTATCTAGTGGACAGCAGTCAGTCGCAGGACCCGAAGCTCAGCCTGATGATATACCAGCAGAGGATCCTCCATTCTAGACTATATATCTTATGATTTATGTTTCATATCACTGACTTTCGTATTGTATTGATTACAGTGATTTCTATCTTGTACTTGGTTAAAAATTTTTGGGATATTTGTCAATCTTTATGGTTGAAACTTTATTATTATATTTCGTTTATCTTAGTTACTTATTATGTTTGTTTCTTTATTTAGAATAAGTGATTGATTGTGTGATGATGAATGAGCAAGAAACCATATGAGATGACGAGCTTTCAAGAAAAAGAACCGTGGAGTAAAAGGCAGACAACCAAGGAATTCACAACTGCGGACCACGGAACTTACACACATCTTGGGAGAGGAGCTTTGGTCTATCTTCTTCTGAAACTCGCACATGCACCGCAAACTCTTCAAAGATCTAAGTGTGGGATCTCAACCCACACTCCAAGACATCTTGGCAAGAATCGTCTCCAAATCTTAAATCAAAAAAGTGCGAAATTCACTATTAAGAATTTTCACTTACATTATGGATCGACTCTTAGCTAAGCATGAATGAGAAGCGTTGTGCACCAGATAAAGACATGCGGAGCTGAATCACTCTTGATGAAGATCTTCGAATTCTCAGCTTTCGCCTCTAAACGTTAAATCGTCATCTGGGGAGTTTCTTACCTTTCACCTTGTTTTCATAACTTGATTCATTTTGTTAACTTAGGAATCTATACTCTATCCTAAACTTATCACTAAGTATGGGATTCCAGCCCAAACCAAACACTTGAGAAACATTTTCTATATGTTCAAACTCTAAGTGTGGGATTATATTTTTCTAAATATAATCTCAACTCAAGAGAACATTAGGGACAATGTTCCTCTAAGTATGGGATAGCAGGTATAGAATACCTTGAATTAGATGTTTTACTGATTTTAATGTCCATTAGCTTTATTCAGAAAATGTTCCTCAAATTTTCAAAATTTTCAAAACTTTTTAAACAAAAATAATAAAGTATGAGCAAAATCATCCGATTAGCTCTACTATTTTTGAGTTACGATATCTTTCGAAGAGGAACCATTTCTAATATGAGTTAGTTATTCAAGAATATTAGGGAAATTAAGGTAGAAATTTCTTAAATAAGTATTAACAATCTAAGGAGCATGGCTAGGCACATACAAACCCTAATTTGCAGTGAGGTTTTGAGCCTTAAAAGCATTCATTCTAAATGCTACATTGTTCATTTCTTGTGTGTGCCGATGCTAGTTTCTCTAAATTAGAACTTGTTCCTGACATACGTTTCGAGACCACATTGGAGAGTACCGTACGCGGTATAGGTGCAATTAGATGATCTCGACATTCCTTAGGATTTAACCCATTCTTACATACCTTTTCAAGCCCAAAACCCTTCCGATACTTATTTTTAGTATCGACGATCCGCCTAGAAAACCCTGTTGAGCCTAAACCTTTCGTTTCTTCAAAATCCTATATCTTTAACCACTTTTCCCAAATTCCCAACAACTTATCTTGGAATTTCTAAGGTTATGAAAAATATCTTGAAGAATCTCTTTCTGAATTGATCTACTCCTCCGTGTTCACCAAAAATTAGAAAATCAAGGGTGCGAAAAATTGGCGCCCAAAGAAAAGACTCGAAGTAGTCCGTGATAAGAAAAAAGAGATTTCCGAAAGAAAATCAAAAATATCATTGGAAGTTCTCTGGCAAAGAAGTTCTGAAAAAAGAAAAGAAAATAAAAAGCAGAAAATAAAGAAAAGAAAAAGAAAAGAAAATAAAGCTAAGTGCTTCAGAGTATCAATCTTTCAAAGAAAGATCCAATGAAATACGAGTAGCTATCTTCTCCGTTCTACAATAAGTTTTTCATAATTCTTAGAATGCCTAAGATAAGCAACACCTTTACAACCAAAAAATCACCACTATCCATACCCCTTAACCGTCACAAACATTACAACCCACTCGAATGTCTTGGGATAATTAGCACCGTCCTCTTCCTAAGTGGTGGAGATCCGATTCTCGACCAAGCTTATGATGATGAGTGCTACATGACTGGCTATTTGAGCGATTTCAATTGTGCTAGATTGATAGGAAACCCGATACACTCTGAGTAAATTGAGTGACCACCGTTAGTGAGATCGCCTAGTCATGTATACTCCAAGATCACGAGATTTGGAAAGTATGCCTGGGAAAGTCAATACTAATTTCTGAAAAGATCATCTTAGCTTTCCCTATGTTCTCTAAATAATTTTCCCATATGACAAAGTGGTAACTTTTTGGAAGTGCTCTAACTCATCTAAAATCTATAAAATATTTTCACGGGACACAACTGAGTGTTGCTTGAGGACAAGCAACGCTTAAGTGTGGGATACTTGATGTGACTCAAAAAGTCATGTTTTAAAGTACTTATTTCCGCACTTTTTGAACTATTCTCTGGTGAAAACATTTCAAAATAATCATTTATCATCAAAAATCACCAAGGTAGTCAAAATGCGGGCGGTGCTACAAAAATCAGCTAAAACACCCAATTTACACGTAAACCGAGGCAAAAATAATCACCTTAAATATTCCATTCTTGATTATCCTATCAAATTATATCTTAATGCATATTTTATGATTCAATAGGAAAATCCAAGATCGGAGGTGAAAGAATCAAGAGAAACGGGTAAAGAATGAAGAAGATGTACAGTCTGAAAACCCGACCGACCGACGGGGGTGACGACAGAGCCCCTTCTTAATGAAGCCGTCTCATTAAAGATTAAACGTGAATCCATACGTAACTATAAATGGTTACCCAAGTATATAAATATAGTTTTAAATACGGTCACAAGTTCACCACCTTACCTTTGGACCAAAAGAGTTAAACCGTTTGCAATACATGAATCATCCATATATGTCACCCGAAGTGTGTGAGCTCGGATAACTTTCAAAATAGCAGCAAGTTGGTAACCTGCAGTGACACCTCTAGCTTATTCTCAGCAGCATCAAGTTTCTCTTGTAGTTTTCTATATGATCACTTTGAGAAGAACATGTCACTTGAAAAGACAATGATGTTAAGTAGAGGTGTAATCACAGCCCATTTACTTAAGAATGGGTCGATATGGGTTATGTTTTATCTATAGCGGGTCAAATGGATAAAATTTAGGATTAAAGATAATAGGTCAAATGGGTTGAAAATCGGTCAAAGTGTATTTTCAATGCATACTATCATTTTAATCGATTAATTTTTTTTTTTTAAAGATTATCATTAGAATATTCTATAACAGAATTACCTAAATCGTAATTGATACTCTAATAGTTCATTAAAAAGGAAGTTAAAATTGTTGGACAAAAGGTTTTTCAGGTCAACCTAACCCATCCCATTCGGCACATGTTAAAGGATGGAATACGTAGGGAACATGGCTTGGGCCCCCAATCTATATAACATCCATTTCCATCTCAATGCATTTTATAATAGCAAATAATATATCATAGAACAAAATAAATGTTAGGTTTCGGGTTTCCATCATTGCACATATTGACCCACATCCACTTTGACATGCCAACCCCACCCTGCCTGACCCACCCATCTTGTCACTTTTAGGGACTCATAAGCTATGTCTTATAAAAGAGAGTGAGCAAATAAGAACATCGAGCTGCTGACTTTGTTGTGTTACCCAATTCAGCTGCCGACTTTCCAGTCCACTCCTTATATTTCAACACTTCAGCTGACAAATCTTGTACTGATGACAACAGGTGATCACGGTCATCACTCACTTGTTGTAAATTTAATCTAAAGCATCAAACTTCGCTCACAATGCTTCTTTTAGCTTCAGCGTCTCATTGCTACTTTCCTATAAACAAATCATAGATTATGAGATGTTTGTTGAGATATCAAAAATTAGTTCAGAATAATTATATAATGAAAACGCCCACTTTAGTAGCAGTCAACTGGTCTTGAAAAGAGGTGCAATGGCCCCTTAAGTTACTTAGGTTCTCCAAAGCCGCAACATTTTCTTTCTCCACTGCACATTCTTGAGGATGTCATTGGTTTGATTAAGCTCTGATTGGAGCTTACTATTGTATTGTTATAAACTCGTGGGTCGTGTTCCAATACTATCATTATAAAGTACTTTAATATTCAATTTTTTAACAAAAGTGCCCTAAGCAAAATAATCTATAATTAATCAATAGATAAATGATTGGTAATCGGAACCTACATAAGATACGAATGAACAGCTTCTCAAACAATTTTGGCTACCCTAACTTGATTCTACTATATACACAGCTTCTCAAACCACATAACTACCATACGTCATCGACATTCTAATCAAAATTAACGCGATATATCAAATCTTCCAACACGAAATCTTATTAATTCCATGAAAATCATGAAACGGAACATAAATTTAAAGAATTAAGGATCATATGAGAAGACATACGAATATCTAATGGTCATGCCAAACAAGATGACAAAACATTATTAGGGACTCATACATGGGGAATCCTGCACATACATCAACACCTAAAAACCAGTTAAGTGTACATATCAATTTCGGCCTATCTACTTATATGTGGTTTGTACAAGCTATATTTAATATCTGATTCTAATAGATACAGATGACTCTAATTAACTGCCAATGCATGGTTAATTAATATGTAATTCCTTACACAATCAGAAATTTCAAACACCCACGACACTGTGGCAGCAAGCCTGATTATCAGATTTTTTATCCTTCTCTAGATCTGGCAACTCTGGCATCTTTCTCATCCAGGAGGTAGAGAAAATATAATTATATACATGAAAAGCTAAATAAAAGACATCTTTATATACGTAAGAGAGTAGTACATAATTCGTTATTTAATAAAATCTTAAGAACAAACAGTACAACATATCAAACTTAAATCATCTTTGCTATTGAAATTTTCATATAAGAATTTATACATACCTATATAAAAATGAACAAAAATACCTTTGATATAATCACAAATTAAGACCTAAAATATAAAAAACATGCCGACAATTAGGATTCCCATAATCTATTTCAAAACCAAAAATTAGTAGAAAGAACTAAAAATGAATTGTATATCAAATTTATCACTTTTCTAGGGATTTATATACGTCACTATTGTTTCTCAAAACACTAAAAAGGGTGCAAACAAAAACCTGACAGAGATTTGCAAACTAAAACCCTAGACACAAATTCAAATAAGAAATCATCATACCCAATATCCATACGTAAGGAAAATCGATTACTTTTTGAATATGAATTGAAATTCAAGCCCGTAAACTAATTTCTTCGTAATTGTATCGTCACATAAAATCGGATAAACAGTTTTGATCGGAATTTAAGAAGCGGAGATTGAACGAATGTAATGAAATAATGTACGAACCTTTGTTTTGAAGATTGCAAAATCGAATCTGCAAATTGGATGGATCATTCGATTGGTGATGGATCAGATGAATCATTCGATTGGTTATGGATCCGATTGGCCTGAGATAAACCCGTTCTTGTTATCTTTGACCCTAATCCTCCCATTGGCGATGGTTTACTCTTGCTTTGAATCGGTTTTTTCCAGTATAAGGGAAGCGTATGTCACATTGTTGCAATATGTAGTTTGATAAGGATTGGAGCTCCAAGAAAGGTAAGTGGAGCTCCAAGAAAGGTAAGTGCCAAATAAAAGGCAAGCATTAATAATATTTAATTTTTACAATTAATATTGTCTAAAATAATTTGTATGTTTGAATTTAATTCAAATCCTACAGCAAAAAATGGAGCCACTTTTTGAATTGGCTTTGAAAATGATTGGTATTAAAAATTAGAAAGGGGCAAGAAGGTAATTATATAATCAACTTAGTGATTTATTAGGTAATCATAATGAGGGTTAGTGATTAATTACAAAGTTAATTTAAAAATGATTTGGCAAATCAACTCGTCTTATAATAGTAAAGAGAGATATTTGAAAATTAGTGAGTTTAAGAAATGAATTTTGTGTTATAATTGGAAAACTTTTGTACATTTAATGAAACTAAACATATAACCTTCCCACATAAGATAGCTAAACCATATATTTAATTTAAAAAGGTGATAATATATTCATCATCAATGTAAATTATTTATGGGTCCTAGTGTCCTACTAAAGATACCCCTCTTGGCCCACTTTTTTCCATCTCTTACCCCCTCCACCCATCTAATCAATCACATCATGCTTTTTTTTCTTTTACTTTCTGGGTATACCCCTTCTTTTTCGAATTCCTACCCCCTGTTTAGTCTAAAACTGAAACTGATTCTGTACTGAACTGGGACCGATCTTAAATAAAACTGGACTGAAAAATGACAGCACGGGGCCGAAGTGGGCCAGGGGGTATCCCCCAGTAATTCAGGGGGTGGCTTTAGATTTTCCCATTATTTTTTTGTAGAGTATGGTGGATTTATCAATAACAGTAGTGGAAATATTATTATCCAAATAGACAATAAGAGGAAAGTTCAAAAAAGAATGGTAAAAAAAATGGAGAATGGAGGAACCAATAGGATTGCTCCATCTCAAAAACCCATTTTCACCTATTTTTTCAAAGTTAAATATCTCACAAACCGTATATCTATAAATTATAAAAGTTACATATTCGAAATCAACGTCTTTTTCTCTTCGATTCTAGATCCAACAAGATATACTTTCGACAAAGTTTTTTTTTTCTTTTTTATTGGGTTTTAATGTGAAATCACATGTGATTTAAAACTAAAAAAAAATTACACCCTCTTATATCTCCGATTAAATTTTAAATTCAAATAATTGATGATTTAAAGAGATTAAGACATGAAAAACTAAGTTTTAATCAATGCGATGGAATATCAAAGTATCAATCACATGTGATAAAAGAGTAATAAAATACGAATTTTCAAATCATTGACTATAGTTATATAATTAAGTAAAAATCAAGTTGAAATCATACATGAATTATCATATATCAGAAAATTTCTCATCAAATATAAGTTTTTAGATGAAAATCATATGTGATTATATATAAAATCATATGTGATTATATAACAAATCACATGTGATTAAATGTACAAATAACAATCACATGTGATTTTTAACGAAAATTAATGCATTTTTTTAATTTTTTATTTATAACTATTAATGTGGATGAATATTAAGTTGTAATCACGTGTTATATAACATATACCATAAATAAATAATCGTGAACAATTTTTTTACTTTTCATCATAAATCACATGTGATTATATTATAGAATTGGGTAAAATAACGAAGAAAAAAAAATTCGTCGAAAGTATAGCTTATGACATCTCTAATCGAAGAGAAAAGGATGCTGGTTTCGAATATATAATTTTCATAATTTATGGACTTACGGTTTGTGAGATAATTAACCATGGGGGTAACAATATAATTGGGTTTTGTAGACAAATGGAGCAATCCTATTGGTTCTCCCATTCTCTACTTTTTTTGCATTCTTAAAATAACTCACCTCTAGACAATAAACAATGATAACGATACTTATAAGAGCACCCCCAATGATCAAATTTGTATAGCTTTTCTAGAGGCTTTTTCAACAAAATGTGTAAGAGCTTGAATAATAAAAGCTTTGCAAAAAGTTTTTCCTCGAACAAGAAAAAGCTTTTCCTATACACAAATCATTAAAAACTAATAAAATAAGGAGGAAAGAGAGTGTAAAAGCTTTATAAATATCAAGCTATTGTAATCTCTTTCATATCTTATATAATCATATTTAATAGTTTGCATGTAAGAAAAACTTTTTTATTGTTGGGGGTAAGAGCAAGGGGTGTGGTAATCGGTGTTCTGGACAATGTTCTGGAGAATGTTGAAAGTGAGGATTCTGTGGTGTGGTGAAACTGAATTCACAGTGTTCTGGACAGTGTTCTGGAGTTTTTTATTATTTGTTTTATTTGATTTTTTAATGAAGATAATTGTATAAATCAATATATAAAAAACAAATAAATTAAATAAACAACATTTTAAAAACAAATAAATCAAATAATATATATAATTCATTTAAACAAATAAAAATTTTTGCAAGTCATAAAAACCCAAACCAATAAAACTTATAAATAAAAAGCCCAATCCAATATATTTAACCCTAAAATCATTTGTTTATTTTTTATTTATAATAAAACAAAAAGACAAAAAAAAAAAAACCACGCAGCTTCTTCTCCATCTTCTTTGTGCATTCTTTCTTCTTCTGCATTTCCTTTCATATTCCATCAATCCATATTTAATTTATAAAATAAAAATATAAAAGAAACAAGAAAAGGAAACCAGAACGTAGCTCGTCACGCCATTTGATTTCGGACGCTGAGAGGTGAACGCTACCGAGAACGCCGGCGGGAACGCTGTCCCGGTGCGGCGGAACGCCGTCCGACGGCGTTCTCGGCCTTGAACGGCGACGAAGACCTCCCCACACCGAGTGCTCTAAAGCTTTTTCTAAAACTTTTTCAAAAAACCTCTTACACATTATATTGGAAAAGCTTTACAAAAAGTTGTTAAAAAATGAACATTGGAGATGTTATAAGAGCTATCATAAATGATTTAAATAAGAGATTAATAAATACTTGTACTTGGACAACCCTTTAATATTTGTTGAACTACAATAAATCATACATGTTTATAGTTGTTATAAACAATGCTTAAAAGTTGTTGTTTACAAAACTTTCAAGTCCTGGATTATAAAAAAGGTGTAGAAGAAATACTCCCTCCGTCCTAAATTTATTGTCCACAGACAAGAAACACGTAGTTTAAGAAAACATAATTATTACACTGTACTTTTCTGTACTATGACAGTTTTACCCTTACTTTTTACCTACCTTTTTATTACATATATATATATAAAGTAGGGGTATAATAGGAAATTTAGTTAATTATACCCTCATACTTTTGGAAGTGGACAATTAATTTGGGATGTCCAAAAAAGGAAACATGGACTATAAATATGGGACGGAGGGAGTATTTTATAATGGAAAGTTTATAAGCTCATTTAAGGTGATGTTATTTTTCTAAGATATTTAGGTTTGAAATCTAAAAATCACTTACTACATTCAGATTTGGTTCTAAACTCTAAAATCTAATCTAAAGCATATATAAGTGTTTTGTTTTTTTCAAACGTGAATGTATAAAATTGTCTATTTATCATTATCATTTCAAATATTATAACGTACTAGTCATATGAAAATTAAATTTTATAACATTAAAATGTAATCCTTTAATCCACATAAATATCTATCGTGGATTCGTGGGGCACAATCGTAAATATCCATCTTAAATTCTCAATTTCAAGCTAGAAATTAATCATCGTAATAATTTAATATTAATAATATAATAACAAAATCTTTATTATTATTTGAATATACTTTTTTACATCTCCCTTTTGACTTGGTACAGAGAAATCCTGTTTTCTCCAAATATGACCTGAAATGAAAATTATTAAACTTTTCACTTCCTCCATTCCTTTGTCTTCAGCACATAAATTACATAATACCCAACAAAATAATGGAACCCCGTTATTTAAATTTATTATCAACTCAACCCCTTGAAAGTTTGTAACCCTAGCCACAGTTATCATCTTACTGATGATTTGGGCATTCTCATATTGTTCTTCAGTTGCTGCACTACTCTGTCTTCATCACATAATTGAAGTAAGTCATCATTTCCCCATACTTACTTGCTCCTCTTCGTGTTACTCTAACATTTACTCCCTTTATTTTCTTCCAAAATCATGTCACACCCATATAACCCCGTCGACTAGATGTCTGCCCAAGATGTTATGATCTCACGTTGGCCATGTATGGGAATGGTTGGTAGCTTATAAGTCTAAGTGTCCCGCCCTCCTTCAAGCTAGCTTTTGGGAGAGAGTTCTACACTTGGGCTTATGGCTTCATATGGGTCTAGTATAGGCTAGGTTCGTATCAATTGGTATCAGAGACAACCCATCTTTAGAGGTCCAACACCTCGGAGTGGTGGCCTATGTAGTGGTGGCTTGGACCCGAAAAGAGGGTGCCAACCGTGACCAATATAGCCGTGACCAACGAGGCCTCGGAGTGGTGGCCTATGGAGTGGTGGCTTGGACCCAAAAAGAGGGGTGCCGACCGTGACCAACATAGCCGTGACCAACGAGGACATTGGCTCTTTAAGGGTGGGGTATTGTTATGATCCCACGTTGGCCATGTATGGGAATGGTTGGTAGCTTATAAGTCTAAGTGTCCCCTCCTCCTTCAAGCTAGCTTTTGGGAGAGAGTTCTACACTTGGGCTTATGGCTTCATATGGGTCTAGTATAGGCTAGGTTCGTATCACTAGATTACTACATTTTCTACCCTCAAATACTTTAAATATATTATAGGTTTTCATAAGCATTAGAGGTGGCAATTTTAGACCCATTGGTTAATATTTAGGAGGGGATGGGTTTGTTGGGTCTCCTACCCATTTTTTGGATGGGTCTAAATGGGTTTTTCAATACAACCTACAATTGTGTAACAATTAACCAACGGGTATAGCGGGTAAATATTTATTTTTTTCATTTTTCACTCGAATTAAAAAAAAAGTTTGGTAAAAACCCGATGACCTGACCCGAGACCCATTTGTGTAACACCCCCAAATTTAATGATTTGCGGAAGCTTGATTTGGGTGTTACTAATCAATAACAAAGCACAAAGATAAATAGCAAACGACTCTATATGCGTCGTTTTAACAAAATATATTGATAACTGAAATGTTTACAACATTTAAAGCTTTACATAGCTCGAGTTAAATAAAATGAGATTTCAATACATAAGTACTTGTACAAAATATACTAATGATAGAAAATCTCAATCGTCTGTATGCTGACTCGAGCTAAATCCTGAGCAGAAACATCCTACTGCTGGGTACCTGCGATATATGCTAAAAGGTCAGCTATAAAGCTGGTGAGCTCACAGGTTTGAAATCAAGTAATATCGTATGAACCGCAAGATTTAAATAATGAATTGCATCCAGCAATTAAATAATGAATTGCATCCAGCAATTAAATAATGAATTGCATCCAGCAATTAAATGATAATCATCGTGTATACAGCCATGAGCACATAGTTGAGCTTAACTCGAGGGCCGGGTCCCCTATAGAGAATTCCGGGCGAGGTGCCTCCACGAATGCCTAATCCACATTCGTCTTCCCAAATATTAGTACGTTCGTTTACCCGGTTAGTGCTTGCTAACCCGAACGAGGTGGGTCAATCCTATATGGTACCATATACTAATATTCACGCTACAACGTATTAACAACTATGCTGACGGAGGACTTTAAATGATTAGTTTCGAAAAACTCATGTAGTATATGAAATGCTTGTACTTGCGTTCACATGTAAAAGTTGAGCAATATATCACACCCCTGAGTAAAACAGTAAAAGAGGGGCTATGAGACTCACCTGAGTCTGAATGCGTTTAAACAAACTTAAGTTGATTAGCGAGAAATGAAGTCCAACGACTTGTAACCTGAGGGTGTCCACGACACGCGATGGTTATAATCATGATTGGGTATCTCAAAAGATCAACCTTGTAGTTGTTACACAAATATATATGTCCAACTTACTTCGATTTGGTTGATTTGATAAGTGTTTGAAAACGTGTACGGCCCGTTGGTGACGGATTTGTAATAATAATCTCAACTATTATTATTTTGATTTCGTGGCGTTTTACTTGAAAAATGTGTTCTTGAAGCCGTTAAGGAATCTAAGTACGGGGGTCCGGGGGCAGCGCCCCTGGTAGCGGGGTCCAAGGGGCGGCAGCCCCTGGCGGGGTCCAAGGGGCAGAGCCCCTGGCTGGGGTCGAGCTGCCAGGTCAGCTTGGAAATTTTTTTTTTTCTACTATATTGCTTTGACGAAAAACGCATCTGGGATCTGAATTCGGGTAAAATCGAGTGATAAATTTCGAGTCTCGACACTTAATAAAAATCTGAGTTTTCTGTGTTTTGCGACACAATATGCGACACAAAAGTGATTATGCGACACAAGGGTTGTGTCGCATAAGAATGCGACACAATGTCTATGCGACACAATGGTTGTGTCGCATAGATGCGAGATGCTGATTCAACAGCGACATAGTGATTGTGTCGTATGGGGTATGCGACATAGTGGTTGTGTCGCAGGTCTTGCGACACTGATTATCAAGTACGACACAAGGTACGACACAAGGGATTTTTATGCGACACAAAGGTCAAAATACGACACAGCATGCGACACAAGGCTTGTGTCGCATGGATGAACATCAGCCCAGAAAGTCCGGCTGTCAAGGTTTTTCCGGCAAAAATCCGTTTTAAACTCGTTTTTAAGCTATGAAATCGTGATATTTACATTGTTATGGACATATACAAGTGATAATAACAACTACAATTGAAAAATGCTAAGAATCGAGTGATTTCGGGATTTTGTCGGAAACTTACAATTTGCCGAAATGAAAATCCGGAAAGGTAGCGTTGTAGATCGTCGCGAGGGGGTCGTGAATCTCTAAAAATATTTGTGATTCGGTCGGGTTTGGTCGTAGTATTTTGCGATTTAGGTGGATTGGTGGTTTGTTTGTTTAGAGAGAAAAATAAAGAGAGAGAGAGTGAAGAAAGAAGATGAAATGAAGAAAGAAAATGGGAGGTGGGGGTTTATCCCCACTTTTCAGCTTTCTCATCCCGCGTTCCGCGTGGTGTTCGTTTGCTCCGTCGTTTAAACGTTAAATAATTATTTACATTTTGATTATAAGTTTTTAAAATACGATTTATTACGTGATATATTGTTTAAATATTTTACAAATCAATTTATATTTGTGTTAAAAATGTAAGTTAGTTTGTTTATTTAGTTTGCGCGTTTTTAATATTTTAAATTGGACAAGTTCGGTTTGTACGATACGAGTGGATACGAAATATTATCATAATAATAGTTTTGATATGAAAGCGTTATTTAATAAAGTTGATCACCAACGTCCGTATTAAATTGAATCGAAATACATTCGATTTAAATTGCGTACGATTTCATCAAATCGCATTTTTGTATATATTCAACAATATATATATATTTCGATACATTAATTAGCCTAACCAGGAACTAATTACATGTATTAACATATGATTAGGCACTAATTACTAGTCCTAATTTGACGGGTGTTACAATTTGACTCAGACCCATTTATACCCATCTTTCTAAATGACCCATCTAGACCCGGACCTAATTAGACCTAAACCCATCTAGACCCGTGACCCAACCCGACCCGACCCATTCATTTTGCTACTTATAATAAGCATCTATATTAGAGGGTGTTTGGGAGGGCTTATTTTCCAAGCTTATTTGCTTATTTGTAAAGAATAAGCTCAAGTTGTAGTGTTTGGGGAAGCTTATTTCTTGAGCTTATCTGCTTATTTGTGGGGGGAATTTGGAAGCTTGAATATAAGCTACAAAATTTGGGCTTATTTGCTTATAAACAATAAGCAATAAGCATGGAAGATAGGCTCCCCAAAATTAGTATCTAGTTATATATATTTCATTAATAAAAAACATAATCCATCCATATTTAGTCTTGCTGTCCTATACATGTATGCATTATGAATTTTATTTTTCTTTACGTCCACTGATACATGTTTCAAGTTAAGTTTATAATGTAATCAATCATATATTAATCGATAATACTAAATTTTGTAAATTTAATAAAAATTATTATTCTTAATTTAATCAACCCGCGAGACTCATATATATATATATATATATATATATATATATATATATATATATATATATATATATATATATATATATATATAAAAGCTAGTTAAAGAATAGTTGAAGATGAAGGATATTTTGATCATTTTATCACGACTTAACAGTCCATACGTACATAACGTAGACCGAGAAAGACAGATGAAATTTGCACAAATTAATAAAAGCAAGAAAGAAAAGACCAATGACAGCAATTTGCACTCGAGACATGTGATCTGGTCATAAAATTTCTCCCTTTCTTTTTATGAAGGAATTGCTCAAGCTTTAAAAATATATATTTGAATATAAATGGTTGAACTCACATACAGGGCAAATTTCAGTATTCCTTATCCCCTAGCCGCAAGCCCACAAGTATCATCTTACCATTTGGGCATTCTCATATTCTGCAATCTGCATCACCAATTACCAGTCCACGGTTTTCTTTGTTGGTTGCTACAGCTACTCTGTGTTCATCCCAATACTAAGTACGTCATCTCTTCCCTATACTTATTCGTCTTTCTTGTTGCAAAACTATACTAAGAAACCCTGAAATTCGCCCCGTTGATTTTTTATCAAAATCATGTCGCACCGTTATAACCTCCGGAGCCGTCGTTTGTCAGTGTCCGCCCAAAACTACCTTCCACCTGTTGCACTATAATGTCAAACGGACCAAAGCCCGGTATGATTCTGGAAAGGGTCGCAGGCCACAAAGCATAACAGGAATTAAAAGGTGGCAGTTAACAAACGAAAGGGTGGCAGTTAAGGAAGGAAGAGACGCAATGGTTCGTGAAGGGGTACCAACGAACCATCGCAACCATTCGATAGACACCTATTCATCATGTATATATATGTATTGTATTAACAGAAAAATATAACACAAAAGTTACAGCGATTGTAACATAGAAAATATTACAGTGATTGTAATTTGTTCTTGATTAATAAAGAGTGATTCTTTATGTGATTTGTGTTCAATTGAATTCCTGGGCAACAGTGGTATCAAAGCAGGAACAAAGAAATCGAAAAGGATTGTTTTGTTTGTGATAAACAACAATCAGTAAACTTGTTACAAATCGAGTGAATCGATCATAACAAGAAAAATCGAGTGACTCGATTAAGAAGAAGAAGGAAAGAAAAAAAACATAGAGTTAGAGAAATTAAGGAGAAAGGGAGAAATAGATATACCGGTCGTGCGAAGGAGAAAGACCACCACCGATTGAAAGGAAAACAGAGAAGAAGAACCACAGCCGTCGCCAGAAAAATAAGAATCAGAACCACCATCGATTGCAACAGGAAGAAGGGTATAGATTTTAACCCTAATTTTGGATAAGGAAGAAGGAAATGTAACCACCATCGTTGCTGTAAAAGGGAGGAGACTGCAATCAATCGGAGAAAAAAGATAGAAGGCATCGGTTGAAGAAAAAAAAAGAGGCGCTGCTTGTTTGATATCTGACAAAGAAGAAGAAGCGTATAACGTATCGGTTGATTTGGGCCAACAAGTTGGGCTAAGAAGGAAAAAAAAACCATCAGGTTTTTAAGTATATATATTTATATATTATAGGAAATAGATTTTAATTTATTTTCAAGAATAGATTGAAGTTAGAATTTGCCCGTAACAATTTGCGTTAGGAAAACGTTAGAATTGTCTGAGAATTATTGTAGTTAGATAGAAAAAGTTAAGTTGAAATATTTAGATATTCATTGGTTTTAGAAGAAAACCAAAATGAAAAGAGATATGACGGGAGAAAAAACCGAAAAGATTGTTTATAGTGAAGTCGCCACACCGTTATCATCATATCAATGCCCAGTTCTAAACAATACAAACTATACATTATGGGCATTAAGGATGAAAAAGATATTAGTGGCAAATGGAGTATGGGATTTAATAGAAGGAACAAGTATATCAAAGAAGATTGATGTAAAAAAGGATAGTTCTGCGTCAGCATACCTATTTCAAGGGTTACCAGAAGATTTGCAAATGCAAGTTGCGGGATGTGAAACATCAAAAGAAATTTGGGACTCTCTAAAGTCCAGATTTATTGGGACAGAAGATGTACAACATGTTAGAATATAGCAAATAGATATACAAATTGTCACACAATTGCGGAAGCGCATAAACACGTATTTATAATTAGTTAAGATAGAAAACGTGTAGCTTTTAGCTAGCTCCAAATAATCGTTTAGTAAAATGAATAGGTTTCACTAATGGTAAAACCCTCTAGGGTTGCACGCACACCACCTTCACAACACGATAACGATGCTAGTCGAACTACACGGAATAAACTTGAAACCTTACTTTTTACTTCTTGCTTTAATCAACAAAAACCAAAATAAAAGAAACGTGGGTTTCCTTTTGGTTGACGGCTCACAAAGGGAAGAAAGAAGGGAGTTTATTATTAGGGTATTGTGTGTATTTTAGGATACCAATAACCCTAACTTAGGCTTTGTATTTATAGGTTTTAATTAGGTTATTGAGTTGTATATGGATACCTAAAAATCAGCCCATATATAAACCCAATACAAACCCAATCCAAACCCAATACAAGTTTCATTCACTTAACATTTAAGTCCCTCAAGTTTAGTTTATATTAAATGTGTATAATAATTAATACGTTATTAATTATTAATCGTGTCTAAATGACTAAGTGCGCGCCCCCCATAGGCTCATTAATTTCCGGACATGCTTAAGTCGTGTACATATACCAACAGCTCCCACTTGGACATGTCTTAAGCAATAACATTGGTTAGCGTCTAGCAACACTTCAATGTTCCCAGAAATTCCCGAGTTTCGTTTCATAAAGTCTCAGATAATGATTTCATCATTTACAATCCCTTTGTTTCAGATACTTGTGTTAATCATGAATATGGATCAATGTCATTTCATAATTTAACTGTTCTATTTCTCATTTCATGTAATTAATCAAGATTACAAAATGAATCGAGACACTTCTAGATTTCATTTTGGTATGGCCATACACACATCTGATTAATACCTAATGAGTGGCCTAGAAGTATCATTCTTCAATAACATATTGAAGGAATAAATTCTGTACTGACTACACGTGTCAGTCATGCATTTCACTACACTTCTGAAAATAGTCATGTGTAACTACCATTTACGAATAGTTAGAACTATATCAAGAAGATGCAATCCATACACGCTTAACCTACTTGCATCTCAAGTCTAAGGATTCAGTAAATAATCATTTTCGAAAATTCCTTAATGACGACGATCCATAAAGTAATAATTCGATAATTTGGGGAATCCGATATGCATCTGTATGAATATCATGTGAGTTTAGTGAGACCCTTTCTGACCAATCACTCAGATATGTATTAGTTCGACTATATTCCCATATAGTCAATCGACATTGGATAGTTTAGAATAATAATAAATTATTCAAGGATTTAAACATGCAAATATATGATACAATTAATTATCAAATGAAAACAAACATACCAGGTACTTTAATTCATTTATTGGATAATAATTGTTTAACATCCTTTATCCAAATACTAAAACACATATTTACATGAGATAACTAGCCATACGAAGTCCTATGCCCTCGGCATGTTGATTAAGCTTTCCCTTAGGTAAAGCCCTAGTAAACGGATCAGCTAGATTATTATCTGTGTGAACTTTGAGTAGATTTGATGTCACCTATTTCGATCTGCTCTCGAATATAGTGATATCTTCTAGGATAATGTCTGGCCCCATTCTGAACTCCAGGTTCATAATCAATTAAAAATGCTCTTGAGTTATTGCAATATAACTCTATGGGGTTTTTTATTTGTGGGTACACGAGAAGCCCATAAATAAATTTTGTAATCTAGACAGCTTCCATCTCAGCTTCCGAAGGTGCTATGTACTCTGATTCAGTTGCAGATATGGCAGTTGTGGATTGCTTCATAAGGAACCATTTACCACTACGTCTCCATCAAAGATGAAGACGTATTCTGTTTGAGATTTCATATCATCTCTATCGGTCTGAAATCCAGCATCACTGTAACCAGTCACTTTGAGCTCAGCTTCAGGATTTCCACCATAAACAAGGAACATATCTCTAGTAGCTCTCAGGTACTTGAGAATATTTTTCACAGCAGTCCAGTGACTTTCACCTGGATTCTGTTGAAAACGGCTGGCTATGTTCTATACGAATGCCACATCAGTCTAGTGCATCTAACCGCATACATAATAGATCCAACAGCCGAAGCATAAGGAACCCTTTGCATACGCTCCACCTCAACAGGTGTAGAAGCACACTATTTGCTATTTAAGTCAAGTCTTTCTAACATTGGTACATTTCCACATTTAGAATTCTTCATCTTAAATCTCTTTAAGATCTTATCAATATAAGCACTTTGACTTAGTTTAATTAACCGCTTAGTTCTATCTCTATAGATCTTGATTCCAAGTATGAATGTTGATTCTCCAAGTCTTTCATAGCGAAACACTTTCCAAGGTAGGATTTTACATCTTGCAACTTTGAAATGTGATTTTCTTATGATCAATATGTCCACAACATATAAGACAAGGAATTAACATTACTCCCACTAGCTTTTTGATATACACATGGCTTATCAGGGTTTTGAGTAAATTCAAACTTTTTGATTTCCTCATCGAACCTCTTATTCCAGCTCCTTGATGCTTGCTTAAGTCCATAAATGGACCTTTGAAGCTTACATACTTTGCTGAAATGTTTTGGATCAATAAAACCTTCAGGTTGATCCATATAGACCTCTTCGTCTAGATAACCATTTAAGAAGGTAGTCTTGACATCCATTTGTCAAATCTCATAGTCATAGTACGCTGCTATGGCTAAGAGAATCCTAATAGCCCTAATGTCCACTACATGAGAGAAGGTTTCATCATAGTCAACTCCGTAGATTTGAGTATAACCCTTCGCTACAAGACGAGCTATAAGTGTGTACATTCTCATCCACATTCGTAGCTTCAAGCCATTTTTCAAATTCTGATCTAATAATGCAGCTTTGAAATTAGGAGGTTCATTAAGATCCTCTAACATGTGTTCCTCAGTTTCTACATTTAGACACAACTTTTCGGAAGCACATATTGTCCTTGCAGACCTACGAATTGGAACAACATCGACTTGAGGTTCAACACTTTGAATACTTTCCCCCCCAAGTTGATGTTTGCTAGTGTTTATAGAAGGTGATGCATCTTCCTCTTGATTCTCCTCAAGTTCTACGACCCTCCCACTGTTTTCTTGAGCTATGAGATTCTTTTCAAAGAACTCGGCATATCTAGGAACTTTAACAGTATTTTCAGAAGGATTGTAGAAGTAGTAACCCATTGTTTCCTTTGGGTATCCTACAAAGATGCACTTAATAGATCTTTGCTCGAGTTTGTCAGGCATATCCCGCTTCACAAGCGCCTCACATCCCCAGACCTTTAAATAAGATAAATTAGGGACTTTCCCATGCCACAATTCATGTGGTGTCTTATCCACCTTCTTGGTTGGAACCATATTCAAAATACGTACAACAGATTTAAGAGCATAATCCCAAAATGATAATGGCAGAGTTGTAAGGTTCATCATGGATCTTACCATGTCTAGCAAGGTTCGATGCATCCTCTCCGACACTCCGTGTATGGAGGAGTAAGCTGTTGGACAATCCACACACTTTCAGATAATCCTTAAACTCCTGGCTTAAGTATTCACCACCTCGATCCGAATGAAGGATCTTGATGGTCTTACCGAGTTGATTTTCTACTTCACTCTCAAACACTTTAAATGTTTCTCAGTCTTAATGTTTATGTTTAAGCAAGTAAACATAACTATAACTACTGAAATCATCAGTAAAAGTGATGAAGTAGCTAGTACCCTGTCTTGACACATGTCTAAATGGACCACAAACATCCGTATGTATAATTCCAAGTAGATCTTCATCCCTTTGCGTTTGATGCGGAAAAGGTTTTCTTGTCATCTTGCCAGAAATATAAGATACACATTTATCAAAGGATCCATCATCATTTGATTTTAAAAGCCCTTCACATTGAAGCCTTTCAATGCGTTTCTTGCCAATGTTTGCAAGATGATAGTGCCATCGATAGGTAGGGTCCAAATTATATTTTGCTCATATATTGCTAACAGAATACATAGAATTAACTTTTGAAACATGATCAGGCATCTCAATTTCAAAAATACCATCACAAGGAATAGCATTAAAATAATGAACATCATTTTAAGAAATTGAAATACCATAATCATTGAAAACATTGATAAATCTGTTATCTTTCAAAAGTGGTACTGAAATAACACCTCTAGTAATAGCAGGTGCATAATGACAATTGTCTAATACAATAACTAAGCCCGAAGACAAAACTAAGTCAAAACTTCAATTGGCATTACTGCTTCACGTACACCATGTACAAGCAGAGTGCCCCATGTTTCAGTTTCTTCTTTCCTCTAGATTCCTATAGGGTATTACAAATGTGAGTACCACAACTAGTATCATATATCTAGGAATTTAATTTCAAGAAAGAATATAATTCTATTGTGAAGATACAAGAAGTTCCGATCAAGCCGGCTAGCTTCTTCTTCTTATTCATCAACTCAGCAAGAAAGGCAGGACAATTCCTCTATCGGTGACCCATTTAAGTACAGTGGTGACACGCCTCATCGTTAGCCGGATGCTCTTTCTTTGCTGTAGGGGTTTGCTTAGGATTAGGGACAAAAGCACCTTGCTTTCCCTTAGTCTTTCCCCTAGTTTGCGGTTTCTTATCTTTCTGGATCTTTCCACTCTTAATCGCAAGGATTTGTGGAGTAGTCGATTTCTGCTCTGTAATCATATCAAGTGGAATATGATTTTAAATTGGTTTTGAAGTTCGGGAGTCATGCTACCGAGCATCAAACAAGCAACTTCATTATGACGATCATAAAGAGCATTCCATGCTGCTAATTCCTTAACAGGACCAGTAACAGCATCAGGATCAAGTCCCATCGACTATTCAATTAATTCTGTTTTCCTTTTAACACGAAGGACAATCCTTATTTGACAAAACCAATCATTGAAATTAATTCCAGAAAGTTTTTCTTTTTCTAGCATTTGCCTGAAAGCCGAATAATTCGAGTTCGGTGCAGGATTTGCCATCTACAACTAGATAAAAGTTCGAATTTAGTATTTTCGTTAATACATCCTTATAGAATAATTAATTTACCCAAGTTTAACCAAGTAAACTATTAATTTTCTAAAAGGCCAGGGTCCTATTGACATAGCACCATTACTTCAGTTGATCTGCTAGCAATGATGGTACTCAAAAGGTAAGTGACGATCAATAATTGCATTACAAGTGCAATTCCTAGAATTATGGGACTTACAAATAATACTTATGAAGCAAGTATAAGTGAATTTGTAAACATGTTTCATCCCATCTTTTGCCACGAGCTTAAGGATCTCACCGCTTAACTCGTTTTAAGTCGTCCAACTAAGAACCGTAAATAGTCCACCACCGTCTCACGATGAGTGGTAATTTACCTTGGGATTGCAATTTAGCTACGTCTCACGCAGAGTAAAAAGCAACTGCAAGTGTTCTTACGATTGGATGGCAATGACTTAAGTTTTAGGGTAACACAATTTGATGTGTTATCAAATATGTATGAATATGCATGCACCATATTCATATCATAGGTTTTAATAAAAAAATATTTTATCTTACATCAACATAAAGAGCTCGGTAGCTCCATTTGAACGCACAAAGAACCGCAGAAGTAAGGTTAGCACAAGGCTGATTAAGTAACCTACTTTCTTTAAGGAGACAGAGCCTCCAGACTTATAGCTCTCTTATAATTTATTCAAATGGGTGAGCCGGTGTTTCTTTAGCGATGAAAGATACCAATTTTATTAAATGAATTTGTAATCAATTAGATATTTTATGACGCGGGAGCAAATTATGGTATATGAGCCCAACCTATATGCGTCATAAATATGTAATATTACAAACCCTAAATCAAATTTCATAGTCATTTAGTCATATTTAATTTTATTTTCTAAAAATAATTTTTGCGTCACAAGTCAACAGTTGACAAATAATTAAACTAAACTAAGGCATTGATCCTATGGCCACTATGTTTTAGTATGTATACTATAAACTACTAAAACAATTAAACAATCAACAATTAGTTTTCATGCAACTTTTGGTGGGTGAAACCCTAAAGCATGAAAAACTAGGGAAAATCTTGTCAATTAAACAATTTTAAACAAGTAGCACATAATCAATCTCTCACTATTAACAATTAATTTCAACTAGCATATTAACATATCAAATATCAAAGTGATATCCATGACGAATTTTGCATGAATTTCATGGATACCTTTTATTTAGCTAATTTATAGGCACACTAATAATAACAAACAATTTACATTAATGATGTTATTATTCTTGTTAAACATAAAATTTTTAATGTGATTTTAAAATTTAACTTTTTAACAATAAGGTTTAATTAATAATAATAACAAAAAAAAACATGTTTGTTGCCTACTGTTCGTATGTTCATACCACAATGAACAAAACCCAATTCCTTTTCCTTTTTGTCGGCTAATGGCAGATGCCATATCACAAAAAAAATATTTTTTTTCTTGTTAATTGCATGATCCGATTGTCGCAGGTGATCACCAACCAACCAAATCAAAATTTTTTTTCTTTACTCCCTCCGTTCGTCGACTCATCCCACAACAAAAATGATATATAATTTTTTCTTCTTTGTGCCAGTCAATCAAAACAACCCCACAAATTTTATGTTTAACTCATCTAACTAATTACAATATACGTGTGGCTCTGATACCACTGTTAGAATATAGCAAATAAATATACAAATTGTCACACAATTGCGGAAGCGCATAAACACGTATTTATAATTAGTTAAGATAGAAAACGTGTACCTTTTAGCTAGCTCCAAATAATCGTTTAGTAAAACGAATAGGTTTCACTAATGGTAAAACCCTCTAGGGTTGCACGCACACCACCTTCACAACACGATAACGATGCTAGTCGAACTACATGGAATAAACTTGAAACCTTACTTTTTACTTCTTGCTTTAATCAACAAAAACCAAAATAAAAGAAACGTGGGTTTCCTTTTGGTTGACGGCTCACAAAGGGAAGAAAGAAGGGAGTTTATTATTAGGGTATTGTGTGTATTTTAGGATACCAATAACCCTAACTTAGGCTTTGTATTTTTAGGTTTTAATTAGGTTATTGAGCTGTATATGGATACCTAAAAATCAGCCCATATAAAACCCAATACAAACCCAATCCAAACCCAATACAAGTTTCATTCACTTAACATTTAAGTCCCTCAAGTTTAGTTTATATTAAATGTGTATAATAATTAATACGTTATTAATTATTAATCGTGTCTAAATGACTAAGTGCGCCCCCCCCATAGGCTCATTAATTTCCGAACATGCTTAAGTCGTGTACATATACCAACACAACAGGCACACTCGCAACAACTTAAATCAGAATTTGAGAGACTTGTAATGAAAGAAGATGAATCAATAGATTCATTTGCTGGGAAGTTGATGAGTATTATTACAAAGGCTGCTACATGTGGATTAACATTTGACGAGCAAACGAAAGTACGGAAAGTTCTTAATGGAGTACCAGATAAATTTATGCCTGTAGTAGCAACCATTGAAATGATTGTTGATTTTAAGACTGTAAAGTTGGAGGAGATTATCGGGAAACTTAAGACTTATGAAGAAAGGATTAAGTTCAGAAAAGGAAGTCAGAAAGATAATAGTGAGAAGTTGTTGTTCACACGTCAAAGGAATGACATATATTATGAACGCAACTGTGGACACACCTCAGATGAGTCGGAAGGAACCGACAACAAACCACGAAGGAATGGTGATAAGTCGAAAATAAATTGTTACAAGTGTGGAAAGCTTGGGCACTATGCTTATGAATGTGCAAGCAATAAAAAGAAGGAAGATATAGCATTCCTAATGGAGAATGATGATGAACCGGCACTACTAATGTGCCTAATTGAAGATAATTAGAAAGTTAGAAGGCTTAATCGTGTGATACGATCAAAGCAAAGTCGTGTGATACGATCAAAGCAAAACCGTGTGATGCGGAAAATAACCTGTGAAAGGTGTAGTCAATTCAGTGAATGAATTAAAAGAAAAGTTGTGTGAGGCAACCGACAAAGGAGTTGTGTGAGGCAACCACAAAGAAGTTGTGTGAGGCAACCGACAAAGGAGTTGTGTGAGGCAATTGCAAACAAGTTATGTGAGGCAACTAAAAGGACAATCTGTGATAGATTGAATGGAAACAAGAAAGAAGAAAGGTCATGTGATATGATCTAGTTGAAGAAGATGGGTGTGATGCCAAGTTGTGTGAAACAAAAAAAAAACTGTAAAATTAATCTGTGATAGATTATGAAAGGAAGACTGTGTGATGCAAAGTAGAAAGAGACTATACGAGAAAGTTCGTGAAAAGCAAGATTGTGTGAAGCAAAGTTTGTATGAAGCAAAGTTCGTGAGGAACAAGTTATATTGAAGAAAGAAGATGGTGTGAAGTCATCAAAGATTTATTGAAGACAAAGTTTGTGCCACAAGTTGAGAAGACTTGGATCAAGCATGAAGACTTTGGCGTTTGACATTAGGGGGGAAAATGTTGGACTATAATGTCAAACGGGCCAAAGCCCGGTATGATTCTGGAAAGGGTCGCAGGCCACAAAGCATAATAGGAATTAAAAGGTGGCAGTTAACAAACGAAAGGGTGGCAGTTAAGGAAGGAAGAGATGCAATGGTTCGTGAAGGGGTACCAACGAACCATCACAACCATTCGATAGACACCTATTCATCATGTATATATATGTATTGTATTAACAGAAAAATATAACACAAAAGTTACAGCGATTGTAACATAGAAAATATTACAGTCTTTGTAATTTGTTCTTGATTAATAAAGAGTGATTCTTTATGTGATTTGTGTTCAATTGAATTCCAGGGCAACACCACCGGACCTCATCGAATCAAACATACTTCCTCTTTTGCCAGCCAAATCTCTAGGCCGCTTTAAGTCTGTTTCAAAATCCTGGTGCTCCCTAATTTCAAGCCCCCAATTTATCAAAACACTTAGCCATCACACCACTGCAAACAGCCCCAACCCTAACCCCATTAAACTTATCTTAATTGTTTACCACATTGATTCTATCTATGGTAATTCTCTCTACTTACTGGATATAAGACAATTCAACACCCAAATCGAATCAGCAATTGGAAAATATCTAGGTCTACAGGCACATCGAATCTGGTGAAAACATATATTGGGTTCATGCAACGGTCTTGTTTTAGCCATAGATAATGATGATACCATGTTATTGATTAATCCTACCACACGAGACCTCCTGAAGATTCCAGATCCCCCTTTTCCTGATGAAGAGAGAGCGGATTGTTATGGATTTGGTTATGATTTTTCCACTGACGATTATAAAGTGGTCTCGATTTCTATGTTGTGTGGGGAGGACGCGCTTGATCCGGGTTGCTTGATCG
Organism: Helichrysum umbraculigerum; assembly: GCA_949592205.1. NCBI lineage: Eukaryota > Viridiplantae > Streptophyta > Magnoliopsida > Asterales > Asteraceae > Helichrysum > Helichrysum umbraculigerum. Next base: position 9,054,836 of record CATIUR010000008.1, read on the forward strand.
TACACGTGTATATTTTACGTAACAAATCCTGAAGGAAGTTACCAGATTCTCCTTATGAGTTTTATGGGTGACACGATGTTCTCATCAATGAGAATCTTCATTGGTTGGTAACAAGTATACAACCTGGATACCGCAGAATGCGTTTAGTTGCGTTTAGTTTGAGTAATGAACAATTTACTGAAATTGAGCTGCCTTATCCATTTAAAATATATGGATATAATTATCAGCTTGTTGCTCTTGGTGGGAAACTTGGTATATATGGTGATCAGTTGTGGATGATGGAGGAGTATGGGATGGGTAAGTGTTGGACCGCAGTTTGCAGCATTGAAAATATTTGGAAAAAGGTGGTAAGCCTTTGTGTTTTTGTGAAGGCAGCAATCGGGATATTGTGTTAGGCGGTGAAGAGAGAGTTGTTGGATACAATATGGATGAAAGACGTTACAAAAACGTAAGAATTACAAGGCGTCTAATAGGATTCGATGCTGAAAGTACGTATGTTGAAAGCCTTGAATCAGTTGCACGCTTTTCGAACCCTGTTTCTTTCCGAATGATTTCACACCCTAACAGCCGCCGCGACTCATTTTCTTCCGGCAACCTTCCACCAGAGATCATTGAATCAATAACACTCCCTCTTTTTCCGGTCAAATCTCTAGGCCGCTTCAAGTCAGTTTCAAAATCCTGGTGCTCCCTAATTTCCAGCCCCCGATTTATCAGAACACTTATCCATGACACCACCAAAAACAGCTCAACTGATTTTATCGGAATGTGGTGAATATCTCTACTCACTCGATATAAAACAATTCAACGCCCAAATCGAATCGGCAATCGGAAGAAATCTAGGTTTCCACGCACGTCAAGTTTGGTTGAAACATATATTGGGTTCTTCCAACCGTCTTGTTTTAGCCATAGATTATGATGATACCATCTTATTGATCAATCCAACCACACGGGACCTCCTGAATATTCCAGATCCCCCTTTTCCTGATGAAGAGAGTGCGGATTATTATGGATTTGGTTATGATTCATCCACTGACGATTATAAAGTGGTCTCGATTTCTATGTTGTGTGGGGAGGACGCGTCTGATCCTGGTTACTTGTTTGTACACGTGTATACTTTACGTAACAAATCCTGGAGGAAATTACAAGATTCTCCTTATGAGTTTTATGGGCGACACGGTGTTCTCATCAATGAGAATCTTCATTGGTTGGTAACAAGTATACAACCTGGATACCCTAGAATCCGTTTAGTTGCGTTTAGCTTAAGTAATGAAGAATTTAATGAAATCGAGCTGCCTTATCCATTTAAAATTTATGGATATAATTATGAGCTTGTTGCTCTTGGTGGGAAACTTGGTATATATGGTAATCAGTGTTGGAGTATTGCAAATAAATATATTCAAATTGTCACACAATTGCGGAAGCGAATAAACACGTACATGTAATTAGTTAAGATGGAATTGTACCTTTTAGCAAAGCTCCAATAAACTATAATTAAATAATTGAGGGTTTAAAGTAAAACCCCTCTACGATCGCACACACGACAGCAGCTCAATCCGTATGCTAGTACTCCGTTCTTATTATTTGGTCAAACCACAAGATGACGAAAAGGAAAAGAAACCCATTGGGTTCTTTTGTTTTCGTACGAATACAAAGAGAGATAGAATTGATTTGTTATATATTTTCAGGGTTTAATTATCTCTCTATTTATAGGGTGTAGGTATCTTACGGAACAAGTTTAGGGTTTATTTAAAACCCATGGGCTGGCCTCTTTAGGGTATTCTGGAACATTCCAGAATTTACAACTTTTCCCAAAATGCATCTAAGTCCCTCTCTTTTAATAAAACGTACAATTAACATTTTAATAACGTTTTATTTATTTATTCGTGAACGGAATAATTAATATATCTCACATTTATATTAATTAATTAAATTGAGCATAAGTGTCAATTCGTGTGACCCCGTAGGCTTAAATATTTCTGGACATTCATTTATTTATTACGTGGTCATATCCCAACAGCTCCCACTTGAGCATGTCGTTAATAAAGGCAATGACATTGGTAAGCGTCTAGCAACACGCCAATGCCCCCGAAAATGTTTAAGTATAGTTTCTTAAAATATATTATAGTTTCTCAAAGTATAATATAGTTTCTTAAAGTATAATCAAGCTTCTCAAGAAAATGATTTCAGTCTTTACTATCCCTTTGTTTCAGATACATTGTTAATTATTGATATGGATCGATGTCATTCCATAAGTTAACGATTCTGTTTCTCATTCCTATAATCAATTAAGATTACCAAATCAATCTAGACAATCTAAAATTCATTTGGGTACGGCCGTAGACACATCTTAATTATTTCTAATGAGGGGCCCAGTGGTATCATACTCCAATAGCTAATTGAAGGAACAAATCCTATCTTGACTACACGTGTCAGTCATGTACTTCACTACACTTCTGAAAATAGCCCTTTATTACTACCTTATTCAGGATAGCTAGAACTATATCAAGAAGATGCAATCCATACATGCAAGACCTGCTTGCATCTCAAGTCTAAGGATAAGTAAAGCAACCATTTACAAGTTTCACTTCATGACGCCAATCCATAAAGCGATAACTTGTCAGTTGGGGTAGTGTGATATGCATCTCATGGATATCATGTGAGTTTGGTGGGACCATCCTTCCATATTCAATAATATAACCAATCACTCACATTTATCTTAGTTCAACTATGCTCCCACATAATTAATCGATAATGGACAATTTAGAATAATTTAAGAATTATTCAAGGATTTAAACATGCAAATATAGGATACAATTAATAATTAAATGAAAACGAACATACCAAGTACTTTAATTCATTTATTAGATAATAATTGTCTAACATCCTTTATCCAAATACTAAAACACAGAGTTACATGAAATAACTAGCAAAACGAAGTCCTATGCCCTCGGCATGTTGATTAAGCTTTCCCTTAGGTAAAGCCTTCGTAAACGGATCAGCTAGGTTATCATCTGTGTGAACTTTGAGTAGATTGATTTCACCTAATTCGATCTGCTCTCGAACATAGTGATATCTCCTAGGATAATGTCTGGCTCCTTTTTGAACTCCAGGTTCATTGGCAATGATAATTGCTCCTGAGTTATCGCAGTATAACTCTATGGGGTTTTTATTTGTGGGAACCACGCCAAGCCCAAAAATAAATTTTCTAATCCAGACAGCTTCCATCGCAGCTTTCGAAGATGCTATGTACTCTGATTCTGTTGCAGACATGGCAGTTGTGGATTCCTTCTTACTTTTCCAATCCACTGCGCCTCCATTTAAGATGAAGACGTATCCTATCTGAGACTTCATATCGTCTCTATCAGTCTGAAATCCAGCATCACAATATCAGTCACTTTGAGCTCAGCTTTAGGATTTCCACCATAAACAAGGAACATATCTCGAGTAGCTCTCAGGTACTTGAGAATATTTTTCACAGCAGTCCAGTGACATTTACCTGGATTCTGTTGAAATCGGCTGGTTATGTTCTGTGTGAACGCCACATCAGGTCTAGTGCATCTAACCGCATACATAATAGATCCAACAGCCGAAGCATATGGAACCCTTTGCATACGCTCCACCTTAGCAGGTGTAGAAGCACACTGTTTTCTTTTTAAGTCAAGTCTCTCTTGCATCGGAACATTTCCACGCTTAGAATTCTCCATCTTAAATCTCTTTAAGATCTTATCAATATAAGCACTTTGACTTAGTCCAATTAACCGCTTTGTTCTATCTCTATAGATCTTGATTCCAAGAATACATGCTGCTTCTCCCAAGTCTTTCATAGCGAAACACTTTCCAAGGTAGGATTTTACATCTTGTAGCATTGGAATGTGATTTCCTATGATCAATATGTCATGAACATATAAGACAAGGAAAGTAACATTACTCCCACTAGTTTTTTGATATACATATGGCTCATCAGGGTTTTGAGTAAATCCAAACTTTTTGATTTCCTTATCAAACCTCTTATTCCAGCTTCTTGATGCTTGCTTTAGTCCATAAATGGATCTTTGAAGCTTACATACTTTCCTGGGATGTTTTTGGATCAATAAAGCCTTCAGGTTGAACCATATAGACATTCTCGTCTAAGTAACCATTTAAGAAGGCAGTCTTGACATCCATTTGCCAAATCTCATAGTCATAGTACGCTGCTATAGCTAAGAGAATCCTAATAGCCCTAATGTCCGCTACATGAGAGAAGGTTTCATCATAGTCAACTCCGTAGACTTGAGTATAACCTTTCGCTACGAGACGAGCTTTATAGGTGTGTACATTTCCATCCATGTCGGTCTTCTTCTTGAAGAGCCACTTGCAGCCAACGGTTTTAGCATTAGGTGGAAGATCAACCAAGCGCCAGACTTGATTATCTTTCATGGATTTCATTTCCACATTCGCAGCTTCAAGCCATTTTTCAGATTCTGGATCTGGTAATGCAACTTTGAAATTAGGAGGTTCATTAAGATCCCCTAACATGTGCTCCTCAGTTTCTACGTTTAGACACAACTTTTTAGGAGAACGTATTGTCCTTGCAGACCTACGAATTGGAACGACATCGACTTGAGGTTCAACACTTTGACCTCTTTCCCCCCCAAGTTGATGTTCGCTAGTGTTTGTAGAAGGTGATGCATCTTCCTCTTGAGTCTCATCGAGTTCTACTATCCTCCCACTATTTTCTTGAGCTATGAGATTCTTTTCAAAGAACTTAGCATATCGAGCAACTTTAACAGTATTTTCATAAGGAAAGTAGAAGTAGTAACCCATTGTTTCCTTTGGGTATCCTACAAAGATGCACTTAACAGATCTTTGCTCGAGTTTGTCAGGCGTATCCCGCTTTAGAAGCGCCTCACATCCCCAGACCTTTAAGTAAGACAAATTAGGGACTCTTCCATGCCACAGTTCATGTGGTGTCTTATCAACCTTCTTGGATGGAACCATATTCAAAATACGTACAACAGCTTCAAGAGCATAATCCCAAAATGATAATGGGAGAGTTGTAAGGTTCATCATGGATCTTACCATGTCTAACAAGGTTCGATTCCTCCTCTCAGATACTCCATTATGTTGTGGTGTGTATGGAGGAGTAAGCTGTTGGACAATTCCACACGTTTCAGATAATCCTTAAACTCTTAGCTTAAGTATTCACCACCTCGATCCGAACGAAGGATCTTGATGGTCTTACCGAGTTGATTTTCTACTTCATTTTTAAACACTTTAAATGTTTCAAAGACTTCATGTTTATGTTTAAGCAAGTAAACATAACCATAACGACTGAAATCATCAGTAAAAGTGATGAAGTAGCTAGCACCTTGTCTTGACACATGTCTAAATGGACCACAAAATCCGTATGTATGATTCCAAATAGATCTGTAGCCCTTTGCGTTTGATGCGAAAAGGGTTTCCTTGTCATCTTGCCAGAAACACAAGATACGCATTTATCAAAGGATTCATCATCATTTGATTTTAAAAGCCCTTCACGTTGAAGCCTTTCAATGCGTTTCTTTCCAATGTGTGCAAGACGATAGTGCCAAAGATAGGTAGAGTCCAAGTTATGCTTGGCTCTTTTGTTGCTAACAGAATACATAGAATTTACTTTTGAAACATGATCATGCATATCAATTTCATAAATACCATCACAAGGAATAGCATTAAAATAATGAACATTATCTTTAGAAACTGAAATACCATAATCAGTAAAAGCATTGATAAATCCATTATCTTTCAAAAGTGAAACTGAAATAACACCTCTAGTAATATGTAACACCCGCCAAATTAGGACTAGTAATTAGTGCCTAATCAGATGTTAATACATGTAATTAGTTCTGTGTTAGGCTAATTAATGTATCGAATTATATATATTGTTGAATATATACGAAAATGCGATTTGATTAAATCGTACGCAACTTAAATCGAATGTATTTCGATTCAATTTAATACGGACGTTGGTGACCAATTTTATTAAATAACACTTTATGTCAAAAATATTATTATGATAATATTTCGTATTCAATCGTATCGTACAAACAGAACGTACACAATTTAAAATGTTTAAAACGCACAAACTAAATAAACAAACTTACATTTTATAACTCAAATATAAATCGAATTGTAAAATATTTAAACAATATATCGCGTAATAAATCGTATTTTAAAACTTATAATTAAAATGTAAATAATTGTTTAACGTTAAACGACGGAGCAAACGAACACCACACGGAACGCGGGGCGAAAACTGAAAAAGTGGGGATAAACCCCACCTCCCACTTTTCTTTCTTCATTTCATCCATTCCTTCACTCTCTCTCTTTTCTTTTCTCTCTAAAAAGAAAAACCACCAAACTCGTTAAAATCGCAAAATAAACATTCTAAACTCGCTTGGATCATCTCGGCTCTTTGGAACAAAACGACCACGACATCTCGATCTATCATCCTATCTTTCTGGATTTTCATTTCGGCAATTTGTAAGTTTCCGACAAAATCCCGAAATCTCTCGATTCTTAGTATTTTTCATTTGTGGTTGTTATTATCACTTGTATATGTCCATTACAATGTATAGAACACGATTTTATAACCTGAAAACGAGTTTAAAATGGATTTTTGGCCGGAAAAACCTTGACAGCCGGACTTTCTGGGCTGATGTTCATCCATGCGACACAAGCCTTGTGTCGCATGTTGTGTCGTATTTTGCCACTTGTGTCGTATAAAACCTCCTGTGTCGTACCTTGTGTCGTACCAGATAATTAGTGTCGCAAGTCTTGCGACACAACCACTATGTCGCATACACCATACGACACAATCACTATGTCGCTGTTGAATCAGCATCTCGCATCTATGCGACACAACCCTTGTGTCATATAGACATTGTGTCGCATTCCTATGCGACACAACCCTTGTGTCGCATGACAAACTTTTATGTCGCATATTGTGTCGCAAAACACAGAAAACTCAGATTTTTACTAAGTGTCGAGACCTAAAATTTTAACACCTGATTTTACCCAAATTCGGATCCAGATGCGTTTTTCGTCAAAGCAATATAGTAGAAATAAAAATTTTCCAGGCTGACCTGCCAGCTCGACCCCAGCCAGGGGCTCTGCCCCTTGGACCCACCAGGGGCTGCCGCCCCTTGGACCCCGCTACCAGAGGCGCTGCCCCCGGACCCCCGTACTTAGATTCCGTAACGGCTTCTAAAACACAATCGAAACACATTTTTCAAAGTAAAACGCCACGAAATCACAATAATAATAGTTGAGATTATTATTACAAATCCGTCACCAACGGGCCGTACATGTTTTCAAACACTTAACAAATCAACCAAATCGTAGTAATTTGGACATATATATAGTTGTGTAACAACTACAAGGGTGATCTTTTGAGATACCCAATCATGATTATAACCATCGCGTGTCGTGGACACCCTCAGGTTACAAGTCGTTGGACTTCATTATTCGCTAATCAACTTACGTTTGTTTAAACGCTCTCAGACTCAGGTGAGTCTCATAGCCCCTCTTTTACTGTTTTACTCAGGGGTGTGATATACTGCTCAACTTTTAACATGTGAACGCAAGTACCAACTTTTCATATACTACATGAGTTTTTCGAAACTAATCATTTTAAAGTCCTCCGTCAGCATAGTTGTTAATACGTTGTAGCGTGAATATTAGTATATGGTACCATATAGGATTGACCCTCCTCGTTCGGGTTAGCAAGCACTAACCGGGTAAACGGACGTACTAATATTTAGGAAGACGAATGTTGATTAGGCATTCGTGGAGGCACCTCGCCCGGAATTCTCTATAGGGGACCCGGCCCTCGAGTTAAGCTCAACTATGTGCTCATGGCTGTATACACGATGATTATCATTTAATTGCTGGATGCAATTCATTATTTAATTGCTGGATGCAATTCATTATTTAATTGCTGGATGCAATTCATTATTTAAATCTTGCGGTTCATACGATATTACTTGATTTCAAACCTGTGAGCTCACCAGCTTTATAGCTGACCTTTTAGCATATATCGCAGGTACCCAGCAGTAGGATGTTTCTGCTTCAGGATTTAGCTCGAGTCAGCATACAGACGATTGAGATTTTCTTGCATTAGTATATTTTGTACAAGTACTTATGTACTGAAATCTCATTTTATTAAACTCGAGCTATGTAAAGCTTTAAATGTTGTAACATTTCAATTATCAATATATTTTGTTAAAACGACGCATATAGAGTCGTTTGCTATTTATCTTTGTGCTTTGTTATTGATTAGTAACACCCAAATCAAGCTTCCGCAAATCATCAAATTTGGGGGTGTTACAGATTGGTATCAGAGCCTAAGGTTATAGTGAACTAGGTTGCATTTAGTGAGCCTAGACTATGACCATTAGGCAGTATTCCTTATTAGGTATGACTGGTTCAGGGATTACAGCATACGAGTTTAATTTAACATAGCCTGATCAACTATGTACAATTAAGCAAAGATGATGTAAGATCTGAAAGTAGTTATGGCTGAACAGGATACAATAGAAGACTCTGACCTCGAGAGAACCGAGACTCAAACATGTTTATGCTAGACACTCAATAGGCTATATTATATAGGAGCTATATGAATATAGGCCTCAATCTTACTAACGCTTTGTCTCGGAAATAGCAAACATCCCATCAAATTCATCTCGTTCTCCATCCGGGTCGCAGAACCCAAGGGTAGCAAGGAGGAACAACAGGTTGCCTCGAGTTGGCCCGTATCCCACTCACATCGCCTTACCGGCTTTAGCCGCTATGGTAAACCAACACGAGCAACGACTTCGCACCATGGATGTCGTGTTGCAGGAAACCAACGCAAACTGGAGACTTACATCCCTCGAACGCATAGAACAAGTCTCCGACGATCTTGAAACCACGAACAACAACATGGATGTCCTTCGCAACCAAATAATAGAAATAAGGGTGGAAAATGCCCTTCTGCAACAAAGGATGGAAGAATGTGAACAACGTTCACATGAAGCAGAAGAGTATGCCCGTGGACTAACACAACGACTAGCGCTAGCAGAAGATAACGCCCGACAAGCTAGCAGACTTGCTAACATTGTTGACCGTCTTGTCACGATGATGGAACAAATTAATCTACGTTAAGACTAGTGTAGTCTTTGTCTTGTAATCTATCCTGTAATCTAGTAACTATCTACGCGCTACTCTATAATTCGGTCGGATGTAACAATTCCCGACACCTCTTGTAATACATCCGTAGGGTGTAACCTTTGAACTCGTATTAGTTATCAAATATTCCTTGTTGTTCAACTCATATTAATTGTCATTTTTCCATGTTGATGTCATGTATTACTGCTTTTCTACATGTACATCTATAACAAATACAACTTTCCTACGAAATCTCATGTATATTCATTTCTTTTATTGAAGAATCATGCCGCCAAAGACACGACCTTACACTGATGCTCAGATTACGTCACTCATAACCCAGGCTGTTACTGAAGCCTTGGCTCGGAATACCCCACCAAACTCCACAAGAAACAGCGATGCCGCTGGAACCTCTGCCGTCAAACCTTGTTCTTACAAGGACTTCCAAAGCTGCAAACCCTCGAGCTTCAAGGGTTCTGAAGGAGCCATCGGACTGATCAGATGGTTCGAGAAAATGGAAACTGTTTTCCGTGTTAGTAAATGCGCGGAGAACGACAAAGTAAACTTCGCCACCTGCTCTCTTGAAGATGATGCCCACTCTTGGTGGAATTCATATACCCAATCAGTGGGTGCTGACATTGCCTACCAACTCACTTGGGAGGAATTGAAGGCAAAACTCACTGCCAAATACTGCTCTATCGCCAAACTCCAAAAGCTAGATGAGGAGTTCTGGAACTTAAAGGTTCAGGGTGGTGATATCGATGGTTATACCACCAGGTTTCAACAACTAGCTGCCCTCCGCCCAGCTATGGTTAGCACTGAACCTGATAAAATCAGGAAGTACACCCTTGGTCTCCCTGATCCTGTTCGGGGACATGTCATCTCTTCAAAACCAACCACCATTGACGGTGCGATCCTATTGGCCCAAGACCTAATGTCCATGAGCCAAGATTCTAAACCACCCACTTCATCCTCCCATAACAACAAACGCAAGTGGTCTGACTACCACAACAACCCCTCCAACCAACAAAACAAGAAACCCGACACCATCAAAGCTTACAACACCACCACTGACATCATCCGGGGCTACACTGGGAGCAAACCTTATTGTTCCAAGTGCAGTCGCCACCATGAGGGTTCCTGTGGTCCCTTTTGCAACAACTGCAAGAGGTACGGCCACCTCACAAAAGATTGCCGCTCTCCTACCAACAACAATTCCAACAACAACACCAGACCACCCAAAGTATGCTTTGAGTGTGGGAAACCTGGGCATTTCAGGGACTCGTGCCCAAAACTGAAGAACAACAACAACAACAACAACCGCAACAACAGCAACAACAACAACACTCGTAGCAGAGCTTTTGTCATCAAATCTGGGGACGCCCGCCAAGACCCGAATGTGGTCTCAGGTATGTTCCTCCTCAACAACTTAACTGCTTCCGTTCTATTTGATACTGGTGCTGATAGAAGCTTTATCTCCGATGATTTTTGCCCATTACTTGACATCACTCCTGTTGCCTTAGATGTTAAGTACACTGTAGAGCTAGCAAATGGAAAACTTGTAGAAACCACCAGTGTGATACCTAATTGCACTTTAAACCTAGCTGACGAAACCTTTTCGATCGACCTTATACCCATTGAAATCGGAAGTTTCGACGTCATTATCGGAATGGACTGGTTATCCAAGCATCGAGCTGAAATCGTTTGTCATGATAAAATCGTCCGTATCCCACTCGCCGTTGGTGGAACCTTGATCATACAGGGGGAGACCGGTGGGACGGGACTCAATATAATCTCCTGCTTAAAAACCCGAAAATTTCTGAGAAAGGGTTACCCCGCAATACTTGCACACATCACAGAGAAGAAGTCGGAGGAGAAGCGACTTGAGGATGTGCCAATTGTTAGAGACTTTCCCGAGGTCTTTCCGGAAGAATTACCTGGTCTACCTCCGCTTAGACAGGTTGAGTTCTCGATTGATCTCGTGCCGGGTGCCGCACCGGTGGCCCGCGCACCATACCGTTTAGCCCCATCCGAACTTCAGGAGTTGTCCTCTCAGTTACAGGAACTTCTGGATCGAGGATTCATTAGACCGAGTTCTTCACCTTGGGGAGCTCCGGTCTTATTTGTCAAAAAGAAGGACGGTTCATTCCGAATGTGCATCGACTACCGAGAATTGAACAAATTGACCGTCAAAAACCGATACCCACTTCCTCGCATTGATGATCTATTCGACCAACTTCAGGGTTCAAGTTTTTACTCAAAAATCGATCTGCGATCAGGTTATCATCAATTACGAGTTTGCGACACCGATATTCCAAAAACTGCTTTCAGAACTCGTTACGGGCACTACGAATTCCAAGTGATGCCCTTTGGTCTAACCAACGCACCGGCTGTATTCATGGACCTCATGAACCGGGTGTGCAAACCTTACCTCGATAAGTTTGTCATTGTCTTTATCGATGACATACTCATTTACTCGCGCAACGAGCAAGAACATGCGCAACACCTCAAAACCATCCTTGAACTACTTAGACACGAGGAGCTTTATGCTAAATTCTCTAAGTGTGAGTTCTGGATCCAAACTGTTCAATTTCTTGGTCACGTGATCGACAGTCAGGGAATTCACGTTGACCCATCAAAGATCGAGGCTATCAAAGACTGGCAAGCACCCACCTCTGCAACTGAAGTACGACAATTCTTGGGTCTTGCTGGGTATTATCGACGATTTATCGAAAATTTCTCTAAAATAGCTCAACCACTTACGGTACTGACTCAGAAGGACAAAAGGTTCGATTGGACCGAAAAACAAGAGTCAGCGTTCCAACTTTTGAAACAAAAGCTTTGCAGTGCTCCAATTCTATCCTTACCCGAAGGCACCGATGACTTCGTGGTATACTGTGATGCTTCTCACCAAGGTCTTGGTTGCGTGCTTATGCAACGAGACAAGGTCATTGCTTATGCCTCACGACAGCTGAAAATTCATGAAAAGAACTACACCACTCACGATCTCGAACTTGGAGCTGTCATTTTTGCTCTAAAAATCTGGAGACATTATCTCTACGGCACTAAATGCACAATCTTTACCGACCACAAAAGTCTCCAACATATATTCGATCAGAAGGATCTCAATATGAGGCAACGTCGATGGGTCGAGTTGCTTACCGATTACGATTGCGAGATCAAGTACCATCCAGGGAAGGCTAATGTTGTAGCCGATGCCCTCAGCCGAAAGGAACGACCAAAACCACTTCGAGTCCGAGCCCTCAGTATGACCATTCACAACGATCTTACCGTTCAGATTCATACCGCTCAGATCGAAGCCCTGAAACCTGCAAACATCAAAAATGAAGCCTTACGGGGTATTGACAAACAATTTGAAATCAGACCTAACGGGATTAGGTATTTCTCAAACCGAATCTGGTTGCCTAGTTTTGGGAACTTAAGAGACTTGGTGATGGACGAGGCTCACAAGTCTAAATATTCTATTCATCCGGGATCCGATAAGATGTACCACGGTATCAAGGAATTTTATTGGTGGCCAAACATGAAAGCCGAAATCGCCACTTATGTCAGCAAGTGTCTTACTTGCTCGAAAGTCAAAACCGAACATCAGAAACCACCTGGTTTACTCCAACAACCTGAAATCCCTGAATGGAAATGGGAACAAATTGCCATGGATTTCATAACCAAACTACCCAAGTCGACGAGCGGTTGCGATACCATTTGGGTGATCGTCGATCGTCTCACCAAATCTGCTCACTTCCTGGCAATCAAAGAAAATGATAAAATGGAACGCCTTGCACAAATCTACATCAAGGAAATCGTTTCTCATCACGGCGTTCCAATCTCGGTCATCTCTGATAGGGATGCCCGTTTCACCTCTCACTTTTGGCAGTCACTTCAAAAAGCAATGGGTACCCGTCTCGATATGAGTACCGCGTACCATCCTCAAACCGATGGCCAAAGTGAACGAACCATCCAAACCCTGGAAGATATGCTACGTGCCTGCGTAGTTGATTTCGGTACAAACTGGGAAAGACATCTACCGTTGTGCGAATTCTCGTACAATAATAGCTATCACGCCAGCATTAAGGCTGCACCTTTTGAGGCACTGTACGGTCGTAAGTGCCGATCACCGATCTGTTGGACTGAAGTGGGAGATAGTCAACTCACTGGTCCTGAACTCATTCACGCCACCACTGAGAAAATAGTGGAAATCCAAAACCGACTCAAAGCCGCACGTGATCGTCAGAAAAGTTATGCTGACGTGAGACGCAAACCACTCGAGTTCCAAGTTGGGGATCGAGTACTCTTAAAAGTATCGCCTTGGAAAGGCGTCATCCGTTTTGGCAAACGCGGGAAGTTAAATCCCAGGTACATCGGGCTTTTTGAGATCCTCGAACGGATTGGCCCCGTAGCTTATCGATTGCAGCTGCCATCCGAACTCAGCAGCGTGCACCCTACTTTTCATATTTCAAATTTGAAGAAGTGTCTATCTGATGAGACACTTATTATTCCACTAGATGAAATTCGTGTTGACGATAAACTTCACTTCGTTGAGGAACCCGCTGAAATTATGGACCGTGAGGTCAAACAACTGAAACAAAGTCGTATTCCCATCGTCAAGGTCAGATGGAATTCGCGGCGTGGTCCGGAATTCACCTGGGAACGGGAAGACCAAATGCGACTCAAATATCCGCAACTATTCACTGATTCTACATCAAACACGACTTCGAGCTAAATTTCGGGACGAAATTCTCTTAACAGGGGGAGAATGTAACACCCGTCAAATTAGGACTAGTAATTAGTGCCTAATCAGATGTTAATACATGTAATTAGTTCTGTGTTAGGCTAATTAATGTATCGAATTATATATATTGTTGAATATATACGAAAATGCGATTTGATTAAATCGTACGCAACTTAAATCGAATGTATTTCGATTCAATTTAATACGGACGTTGGTGACCAATTTTATTAAATAACACTTTATGTCAAAAATATTATTATGATAATATTTCGTATTCAATCGTATCGTACAAACAGAACGTACACAATTTAAAATGTTTAAAACGCACAAACTAAATAAACAAACTTACATTTTATAACTCAAATATAAATCGAATTGTAAAATATTTAAACAATATATCGCGTAATAAATCGTATTTTAAAACTTATAATTAAAATGTAAATAATTGTTTAACGTTAAACGACGGAGCAAACGAACACCACACGGAACGCGGGGCGAAAACTGAAAAAGTGGGGATAAACCCCACCTCCCACTTTTCTTTCTTCATTTCATCCATTCCTTCACTCTCTCTCTTTTCTTTTCTCTCTAAAAAGAAAAACCACCAAACTCGTTAAAATCGCAAAATAAACATACTAAACTCGCTTGGATCATCTCGGCTCTTTGGAACAAAACGACCACGACATCTCGATCTATCATCCTATCTTTCTGGATTTTCATTTCGGCAATTTGTAAGTTTCCGACAAAATCCCGAAATCTCTCGATTCTTAGTATTTTTCATTTGTGGTTGTTATTATCACTTGTATATGTCCATTACAATGTATAGAACACGATTTTATAACCTGAAAACGAGTTTAAAACGGATTTTTGGCCGGAAAAACCTTGACAGCCGGACTTTCTGGGCTGATGTTCATCCATGCGACACAAGCCTTGTGTCGCATGTTGTGTCGTATTTTGCCACTTGTGTCGTATAAAACCTCCTGTGTCGTACCTTGTGTCGTACCAGATAATTAGTGTCGCAAGTCTTGCGACACAACCACTATGTCGCATACACCATACGACACAATCACTATGTCGCTGTTGAATCAGCATCTCGCATCTATGCGACACAACCCTTGTGTCGTATAGACATTGTGTCGCATTCCTATGCGACACAACCCTTGTGTCGCATGACAAACTTTTATGTCGCATATTGTGTCGCAAAACACAGAAAACTCAGATTTTTACTAAGTGTCGAGACCTAAAATTTTAACACCTGATTTTACCCAAATTCGGATCCAGATGCGTTTTTCGTCAAAGCAATATAGTAGAAATAAAAATTTTCCAGGCTGACCTGGCAGCTCGACCCCAGCCAGGGGCTCTGCCCCTTGGACCCACCAGGGGCTGCCGCCCCTTGGACCCCGCTACCAGGGGCGCTGCCCCCGGACCCCCGTACTTAGATTCCGTAACGGCTTCTAAAACACAATCGAAACACATTTTTCAAAGTAAAACGCCACGAAATCACAATAATAATAGTTGAGATTATTATTACAAATCCGTCACCAACGGGCCGTACATGTTTTCAAACACTTAACAAATCAACCAAATCGTAGTAATTTGGACATATATATAGTTGTGTAACAACTACAAGGGTGATCTTTTGAGATACCCAATCATGATTATAACCATCGCGTGTCGTGGACACCCTCAGGTTACAAGTCGTTGGACTTCATTATTCGCTAATCAACTTACGTTTGTTTAAACGCTCTCAGACTCAGGTGAGTCTCATAGCCCCTCTTTTACTGTTTTACTCAGGGGTGTGATATACTGCTCAACTTTTAACATGTGAACGCAAGTACCAACTTTTCATATACTACATGAGTTTTTCGAAACTAATCATTTTAAAGTCCTCCGTCAGCATAGTTGTTAATACGTTGTAGCGTGAATATTAGTATATGGTACCATATAGGATTGACCCTCCTCGTTCGGGTTAGCAAGCACTAACCGGGTAAACGGACGTACTAATATTTAGGAAGACGAATGTTGATTAGGCATTCGTGGAGGCACCTCGCCCGGAATTCTCTATAGGGGACCCGGCCCTCGAGTTAAGCTCAACTATGTGCTCATGGCTGTATACACGATGATTATCATTTAATTGCTGGATGCAATTCATTATTTAATTGCTGGATGCAATTCATTATTTAATTGCTGGATGCAATTCATTATTTAAATCTTGCGGTTCATACGATATTACTTGATTTCAAACCTGTGAGCTCACCAGCTTTATAGCTGACCTTTTAGCATATATCGCAGGTACCCAGCAGTAGGATGTTTCTGCTTCAGGATTTAGCTCGAGTCAGCATACAGACGATTGAGATTTTCTTGCATTAGTATATTTTGTACAAGTACTTATGTACTGAAATCTCATTTTATTAAACTCGAGCTATGTAAAGCTTTAAATGTTGTAACATTTCAATTATCAATATATTTTGTTAAAACGACGCATATAGAGTCGTTTGCTATTTATCTTTGTGCTTTGTTATTGATTAGTAACACCCAAATCAAGCTTCCGCAAATCATCAAATTTGGGGGTGTTACATAATAGTAGGTGCATAATGACAATTGTCTAATACAATGATTAAGCCCGAAGGCAAAACTAAGTTAAAACTTCCAATGGCTTCTACAGCTGCACGTAGACCATTGCCCACGTACAAGTAGAGAGCCCCATGTTTCAGTTTCTTCTTTACTCTAAATCCCTGCAGGGTAATTACAAATGTGAGTAACACAACCAGTGTCATATACCCAGCATTTGATTTAGAGAAAGAATATAATTCTATCGTGAAGATACTTAAAGGTCCGGTAGACCCGGCTAGCTTCTTCTTCTTATTCATCAACTCAGCAAGATAGGCAGGACAATTCCTCTTCTAGTGTCCCACTTTAGAACAGTGGTGACACGCCGTATTCTTAGCCAGATGATCTTTCTTTGCTGGAGGGGTTTGCTTAGGTTTAGGGACATAAGCACCTTGCTTTCCCTTGCCCTTAGACTTTCCCTTAGTTTGCGGTTTATTGTCTTTCTGAATCTTGCCACTTCTAATCGCTAGGACTTGTGGGTTAGCCGATTTCTTTGGAAGAAGCTCTGTAATCATATCAAGTGGACTATGATTTTCAAATTGCGTTTGAAGTTCGGGAGTCATGCTGCCGAGCATCAAACAAGCAACTTCATTATGACGATCATAAAAAGCGTTCCATGCTGCTAATTCCTCAGCAGGAGTAGTAACAGCAGGAGCAGGTCCCAACGGCTTTTCAATGATGTCAGTTTTCTTCTCATCACAAAGGACAATCCTTAGTTGATGAAACCAATCATTGAAATTACTTCCAGAAAGTTTTTCTTTTTCTAGCATTTGCCTGAAAGCCGAATAATTCGAGTTCGGTGCAGGATTTGCCATCTACAATAGATAAAAGTTCAAGTTTAGTATTTTCGATAATAAATCCTTAAAGAAAATTAAATACCCAAATGTTTATATATATGTATAAACAATTAATTTTCTTAAGGGTAGGATCCTAATTGACATACCACCATCACATCAGTAGATCTGCTAGCAATGGTGTACTAAAAAAGGTAAGTGACGATCAATAATTGCATTACAAGAGCAATTCCTAGAATTATGGGACTTAATGTGTACTTAGTGATCAAGCAGTAAGTTTCATTAAGCATGTTTCATCCCATCGTATGCCACGGGCTTAAGGATCTCACCGCTTAACTCGTTTTAAGTCGTCCAATTAAGAACTGTAAATAGTCCACCACCGTCTCACGATGAGTGGTAATTTACCTTGGGATACAATTCACCTACGTCTCACGCAGAGTAAAAAGCAAGTACAAGTGTTCTTACAAATTGGATGACATATGACTTAATTTAAATGGGTAATTGATTTGATAATGTGTATCAAATATATACGAAGAGGCATGCACACATCTTCGTATCATAGATTTCAATAAAACTTTTTCAGTTAATCCACTTATTAACGTGCGTCAAGATGTCTAATTTAATATTCACATTAAATTAGAGATTGCACTTTTATTAAAATTGACAATTCAACATGTTTTAAACCTTTTCGGCCATGTACAAGAGAGGCCATGAAGAGGCCAGAGGAGGGGCTAGGATCTTTACATCGTTTATCCAACCCGTCATTTTAGACACCAAGCCGAAGATACCTTCTTATACAAGCTCCTAGTCGTGGTTTAAAACAAATTATTAACTTGCAAATCTCGTCGTGGGAGAAAATTACGGTATGTGAGCCCAACCCGAGTTGACAATAAGATTTGCAAGAAAATAATAAATCTTATTTCATAGTTATTAGTCCAGTTTATTGAAGCTGTGTGGCACCAGATGTTTGTTCTTGGTGGGAAATTACTTACTATTCTGTGTGGCAAATTGGTTACTGAATTGTGAGTGATCCGGAGTATGGGGTGCCCAACTCTTGGACGAGACTTTGTATCTTTGGAAACGAGATCAATGGATTTCCTAGGCCCTTGTATCATGCTCAAGGTAACAATCCGGATATTTTGCTGGTTAATAACAACAAGGATGAAATATGGATGAAAGGAGATGCACAATTGTAACAATTGAAGGGTGCCGAGAAGAATTCGTTGTTGATGGTACGTATGTTGAAAGCCTTGAATCACTTGAACGTTTTTCTCATTAGAACCACATTTGTTTGATTTCTTTAAAATGTATGGGTGTAGTGTGTCTGATATATCTAATATGTTATGGATATTCGATTTTCTATGCCTCATTCATCAAGGAAGCCTTCACAAATCACAACTAATTTAGCTGGAAACATTATGCAGAAACATCAATTCTAATTAAATAAAAAGACGGGTAGACCGAATTCTTATAAAAAATTACACATATATAAAACAAGGTCACTGGGCAAATAGCTCAATATTGGCAATAATAATTGTATCAATATTAGGAGTGTTTTAGAGCAGGTACTCAATGTTGGTTGATGATTCAATTTGCAGTTTTGCACCATGAGTCCACTTACTACTCTTATTTCTAATACACCACCACCTCCTTCTGAAGCTTCCATTTTATTTAGTCATATACTCGTTTAATATGTAACACCCTCAAATTTCGGGTTGTGGAAGCGATCGGGTTGGGTGTTACCAAATCAAATATCACAAGCACAAAGGTAAATAATGAACGACTCTAGATGAGACGTTTGAAAATAGTTATAAATTTCCAAAATAAAACTGTATACAAGTTCACTAGTACAAAAACGGGTATATATGGCGGTGAAAAAGGTCATCTGAAGCGGTGATCTGACCGCCTCTGATACCGGCGCCACGAAAGACCGAAAAGCTTTTAGAGCGGGCAAACGACCGTTTCAAATAACAGCATTTGAAGCGGGTTTAATTAACATTGAAGCGGTTAAAACGAAGCAAAAATGGAGCGATTGTGAATGTTAGAGCGGTTCCTAACCGGCATTATTTTATTCTGATTTATTCCAGCCAAATTAATTGGGTCGGTTTTGCAAATGACTTTGGATCGGTTCCTGATCATTATTTTATTACGATTTTTTCTCGAGTTATTTATTGGATCGGTTTGTTTTCCAATTTAGGAGCGGTCACCGGTATTATTTTATTCTGATTTATACCCGCGAAATTATAACGGATCGGTTAGGCGTATCCCAATTTAGGAGCGGTTCGATAGCATATTTATTCAAAAATATAAATCGGTTCGTTTTCCAAATTCGTAGCGGTTTGAAGCATTATTATAATGTAATTAATTCCCTATATAAATCAGTTTGATTCGCTCAGCAGCTATATATATATATATATATATATATATATATATATATATATCGTGTTCAAAACCAAAATATCCATCGATTACTAAATTACCAAAACGTACATATTTATGTACATATATATAGATATAGATATAAATGTTGTACAGGTAATATACACATGTTCAAATATCACCTAGCCAGCTAGCTAGTCGCGCGATCATCAATGTAGCGTTTTGCAAATGCAGCTCCCCAACTAATGATAGACTGGTCCAATTCTTTGGATGTATATTGCCTGTGTGATTTCCAAATCTACATATATAGAAGGACAAACTAGTTATCATTTGATGTGTCCATTATACACAGTTTACTAGCAACTACTTAAGGACTTACGTACATTGGCTGGGAAGTTTCTTTCCATATTTATAGCAAATTGGAACATGTGTTTCATCATGTAGTAGCCACATTCCCAGCTAGATTGTTGTTGAGGACACTAATTAAAGTTAAAAAGTTAGTTAAACAACATTATTTAATATAATATATATAAACAAGATGTTCGAAACAACTCACATCAATCATTTGCCAATTCCATTTCCTGGGTGAATTAGTCCTAATCAGATATTCAATATTATTAAGTTAGTACAGTTATAAAAACACATGGGTATAGTTGAGGATTTTTACATATTGAAAAGTTTAGGACTCTTACTCTTCTACTCTTTTTGTCAGAGCATAAGATCCGGGTACCTTCCCCTTCTTCATGGAATCCACAATGTACCCAGTGTGTTCAACTTTATCAATTATGAACAGGACCCAATGTTGACTACCAACATGTTTAAACATTTTAGTATAAATATTGATTAAAACAATATAGCAGATATATATATAATATACTGTAATACGTACTGATGGTAATAGGGAGCAATAAAATATTGTTTGTCACTGTGAAGATCAAACTGCTGTGAGATGTGTTTAATGACATCCGTGTAGGCAAAAAAGTCTTCACAAACACTAAATTGAATAGCACTTGGTGATAAGAACGCACATTTTGTTTGAATCCCCGTCTTCAAGCGTAACTCAAACAAGTACCTAAAATCAAAATATGATGAATTAAACTATTAAAGTATTTGTAATAAATCACAAATTTTCTTAATAGAATATATATATACATATTAACATACATACATCGCAAACCAAGAAATTATGCTGATATCTAGCCATTCATTTGTCATCCACATTAGCAGCCCCTCATATCCAATCCATTCCCGCTGTGAATCCGCATACATATTGTGTGGCGGATCAAGCGGAATGAAAGGAGACACAGCCATCAATTCCCGAAATCGCTCACCCAGTCCCCTGATTTCGGCCGGCCTCTTGTCCAGCTTCAGTTCCATATTGCAAATTCGCGTGGCCAGTTCAACTTCACGCTTTGATAATTCTACAGGTCGCAGTGGTGAAGATGGTGGTGGCAATGGGCGCTACATTAACAAAGTATCAGATTATATGGCAATAATATACTAATATACATCATATACGTAAACCATATAGAAAAAAAACGCACATATGCATCTTCTGCAGAAAATGGTTGGCTGCTACGGGGGAAAGGTTGTGAAGTCCTGTTACATGTGGAGACGCGGGGTGACGCTTCACTTGGAGGCTACAGTACGTATTATTACAAAAATTATTGAAAAATGTATAAACATAAGACATATATGTACATCATTATTTGGCTTAAGAAATTACCGGCGAGTGACATGCCTCGTCATAGAGTGTTGTGGGCTTGGCACTCCTAAAGTCGTGTGGCGACTCCTTGCGGCCAAGCTACATTTATTAACGGTAACTTTCAAAAGAAGCGTGAACATATTGAATACATTTTTTAAAACAAGTAAAAGAGTCGTGTGGCGACATATTGCAGACAAGATACATTTATAAAAACAGTTATCTCATCTCAATAAAGTATATATATTACAATATACAGATTAACACACTTTTATATTAAATACAAATGAATATAAACCTTGATAGCGGTGCGAGGCCATTGAATAAATTCACTTTTTGCTTGGCCTAGAAGAGTGATTCCCTCCTTAGGAATTGGAATGCCAAGGAAATCAAAACCTTGTTCTACGGTGTCAACTTGAACAAACACATGACCCGGCACTAGTCCTTCCTTGTGAGCCGGATGTGTCATCCCCCTCGCCCATCTAGTATCATGAGTACCATATGGCATCATAATCTGACATGGAGCAGAGGCCTGTAAAAGGATAAGTATATAACATTTTTATAGTATATATTAAGATATATATATATATATATATATATATATATATATATATATACATACATAATGTGTTTAACATGTAAGGAATTACCTCGTCCTCGTCAGACCAGTCGGATGATCCATCTGATGCAGAAGACAAGAAGCATTGGTCAGCCTTGAGAATCTTCAGGTCTTCTGTAATTCTAGCTAATTCAGCTCTACAATTTTCTAACGCCGTTGCAGAAACTAGTTTATCATCCTGAAACCGCTCAGTGAAGGACTCAAATTCCTCAAGTGTGAGTGCTTTCCTTTTTTCACCCTTCTTCCTATGTCCAAGGGCTTTTTTACTACCAACGACACTGGACACCGCCCGAGTCCTTCCCCCGTGTTCTTTTCCCCTGTACCTTGTTAGGGAATCTTCCCCCCTCTCATCATATGTACCATCATTCAACATTCTTCTCTCTGTTGTCAACTGTTAATCAATGAAATAAATATTGACGTGTTATAACATATTTAGTAACAAAAGTTAGTAGCGTAGTACGCATTTAATATATTACCAAATCTTCTGCTACACTTTTAAGATACTCGGCCATAACTTGAAACCCCGTTTTCTTGCCCTCCCATAGTCTGGCATAAAGATATAAAATAGAACGCTCTGCCTTCAGTTTTGCTAAAACTGGGTATTGTTTATGTATATTGACTTTGTTCTTGTAATATTAACTGTTTATGCTAACCCCACCACAGTTCTTCCTTCAGTTTTGCTAAAACTGGATATAAAATAGAACGCTCTGCCTTCAGTTTTGCTAACGCTCTGCCTTCAGGTTAGTACATATTCAACTAACTATTTTCTCACACATTCACTGATCAACTAAACCCGCACCTACTGGAATGTTTGACTCAACTCAATCCAAGTTTAGGATTGAACATACTATCATGCTCAATTCACCCAAACTATTGCTCTGATACCAACTTATAACACCCCTCGTTTCAACATAAACAATAATATAATAATTGCGACTCGGAAGCGTATATTTAAAACATACTACCAATGTACTCAAAATGTCAATAAACTTTTTCAAACTTATTACATGACATTTCAACAAACTCGGTGTTATATAATTCAAAACATCTCTTTAGTTATCAAAATAACATCAGAGTAAAAGCCTGTCAAACATTCCTTCAATTCCAAACACTTCCTGCCCTGCCCAATATGTCCCATCTATTTTAACCTGCAGGAAGAACTGTGGTGGGGTTAGCATAAAGCTAAGTGAATGAAACTATAAACAACAGTCCAACTTAGCATAATAATCCGTTTACATCAAATAACAATAAACAGAAAATCAATCAATCAATCATTCAATCAGACAACTTCCAATCAAGCGTTATCAATCGTCATGAGTACCGGTGGCTCCTGAGACACCCTAATACCGGTTTGGTACTCAAGGAACTCTTATCAATCATCTGTATTGGCCTATACAGAATTACCGATAACCAGTTGTTAATCACACACGACCTAGATCTCTAAACCAACATTTCAAGTTTCAAGATCTCCTGTCGTCTACAATAACAACCAAGTCCAACTGTCAAGTCAAGTTGACCTCAGAATCTTACATACTAGCTCAAACAGCCAAGTAAGCAAACAACCAAACTAACATGACAAGATATCTCAAACAAATACATTCTATCAAAGTAATACTATAATTACTTGTTGTAATCAAATCATTACAACTAAATCACACTGAGGTTACAGATCCACTCACCGACTACCTCAGGCCTCCACTCAGTTGTCTAATATCAATGAGCCTTCTCCACATATGAGAATCAATAATCAAATATAAGTTAGTAATCAATATCATCAATACATAACTTATATCAATCAATAATATTAGGAACTTAACATAATCAACATTAAGATTACTAGTTCCTAATTATATCTATTAGTTATTATAATATAACTATTGTCATATACTAATATGTAACTTATACTCATCACATTATCATTAACAATCAAACAAGAATGTGGTAACAGCCTTACAAGCCGCCGGCTTCTCTATGAAGCTGCCGGCTTCAAACCACTACCCGCCGGCTTCGCCTTCCAAACCGCCGGGTCAATTTCAAAATCATGGTAACAGAACTAAAACACATTTTAAAGCTTCTATAAGCCGCCGGGTCGGGTTTATGCCCGCCGGTTTCCTACCAAGCAACACAAGCCGCCGGCTTGAATAACAAAGCCGCCGGCTTCCTTGTTTTTGCCCAAGCCGCCGGCTTGCTCCTGAAGCCGCCGGCTTCCATCATCGTCCAGGCCCTGTACGAACTGCAAAACCCTAACCCACGGGTTTTTATACCCAAATCAATCAAACACGATTTCTAACAGTTTTAAACACCTAATAACTTCACATAATCAATATGCAACAGTTATAACGAAGTTCTAACATCAAATTCATGTTTTTCAATCCAATTCAATCAATTCAAAACTTATAAACTATTTGATTCAATTCAAACTTACCTCTCAATTGAAGAACACCGAATTGAAGGATGATAACAGTGAAACTAGAATCAATCATAGCTCCAATTCGTAGGTTTCAAGTTTCTGATTTGGATTTCATAAGGTTTCTGTGAGTTTTTGAAGTTTCATATGAAACTTTCTAAATAAGGAAAGTGATATATAAGTCGGCTCCTCAAACCGACTTCAAATATACGGGTATAATTTAATACCCCATCTCAATCTATTGTCTGGAACCCGAAAACCATTTGCGAGTCCAAACATTTTATTATACCGTCAACTATATTAATTTACAACAATTAATAATTCATTTATCACCTTGAAATATTCGGCTCCTATTCCAATTATTTCAACTATTTCAAACAATATTATTTCCAAACACATTTAAATACTAATTTAAATCAAGAAACAATACCAAACAACTAGGTCCATATCGAGGATGTTACAACTCTTCCCCCCTTAAAGAGATTTCGTCCCCGAAATCTAACCTCAATCAATCTAACTAATATGATATAATCACATACATCTTAGCAAACATTTGTCCTCAATAGCAACTTACAACTATACTTAGACTGTTTGAATTCTTTCCACATGCACATGTTCCCATGAACATGCTTCTATCCTTTCCTACGCACACATACAGTGCATCCAAACCCATATCATCAATCAGATATATCTTATAAAACAAACACTTACTTCAACAAGTGAAACCTAACATCACTTAATAGGTTTATACAATCAGAAATTAGCAATGTGCTAAAATCTTTAACCTATTTCCACTATTTATCACTGTTAACAATAAAACAGCAACTACAACATCACAACAGTGATCATTAACCGCAAAGTATCTAGCAACACTGAAAGTTAATTTCAGTTCACGACTAACAACCAGTCTAATATTCAGATCACAATCTAAAATCTCTACCATCAAAGATCTGAATTTCAAATCTAGGTCAACTTTTCATCCAAAAGTTTCATATCTATTCTTTTGAATAGCCAATCATATTCACATATCACTACTCACCTTAATAAGCAAAGCAGAGGTCAAACTCAGTAGGTAAAACCACAATTTACAAGTACTTTGCTCAATCAACAAAGGTACTACAATCAAATATTACCTACATTCAACCAACCTCTACACCGACTCATTTCAATTTGTAACTCCTTTCATTACAACCTATCACTTGTCAACAACAACAGAGTCGACAACTACTACAACCATCCAAACAATAACCACAACACTAGTGATTATACATTTCAATACACCTATCAGTACTTAATATTTGTCTTCAAAGTCTAACTAACCATCAAGTTAGAATTTACTTAACGCTTAAACTGGTAAGACATCAAGAATCTTATCTTAGCAACCAATTATTTCCATTCAACCTTACAATCTTAAATTACTAATCACAAGCAATTAGAAATTATACAACTTTAACCACACAATCACTTAATACTACATCTCATCAATATAGCAACTAAGTCAACCTTAATCAACATATTATGATACTACAGGTCAAGTATCACAATATCTTATTATCAAAATGTGCTATCTTTCAACACATTTCCAACAAAATCTACATCAAGTTACTCACAATTAACTGACTTCCACATATCTTATGGCACATTTTAATTCAATCTATTAAAACTTATCATGCCATTTATTATCATGTATACCACACATACATACCTACACAATTTCAGGTATTTTCTAAAATGGACACATACACATCAATTCCATTTCATCTTACCCCCTAGGCCATTCAGACTGTTAAAGTCTTTATCAAGCCTTCTCAGTACTACTAGTCATCACATATCCATACTACAGGACATGGAACAATCACCAACTCTATGTTTCACTTATATACATAATACATCGTATATAACTTAAACAATTTAATCTACATTTTACAATAAAAGTTTGGTGAATACAATCATCATCTCTCAATTTCAAGGTTTCCCTTACTCCCTAATACATACAATTATACACATCAGGTTTTCAGCCCCAAATGTCAAGCAATCATTATTCTTAAACTATCAAAATAATGATCATTACACTTAATTTCATACCTGATTTCTTAAAATATGACCAACTATTCAATTCATATTTCCTCAATTATTAACCAAGGTTAAGCTAAACCTTTAGCACAATTCACTTTCAGATATCCTTTCATATCATTTCTTATTTGGATCTAATCCCATTTTATCACTTCATCACTTACTTCATTTGTATAAAATCAACAAATAACTAAAGAATCCATTCAATTCTTTCAATATCTAAGTAACTCACCATGAGGTACCCAATCAACTTATGCCACTATTAATAATAACTTTCAATTATTTCTTATCTTACATTCTTACCAAATCAAAGCTATCATCACAAGCCTCATACACTGGTAAGACTTTCTTATCACAATCCTAACCAATGTAACTTAATTTGCACCTTTCAACAAATTATAACTGTCATATCATAACATGACTTCACATCTGTATAATTCCTTAACACATATTCAGTTTAATTATACTTAACACTATTTCAATTACTTAATACTAGCTTTAAGTAATTAATCAAGTCTCATAAACTTAGACAATTTATCTATCTCCTTTGGATCTCACATGACCCGTTTCAACATGATTTTAATCAATCTAGGAATTCAATCACATTCCACACAATCCTAGTATTTCAATCTATGTTAGACTATTTCAACACACACAGTTGACTATATGTCAACTTTGATTTCCATTGACCAATCAATAAAATTCTCTAATTGCTTTCCTCAAGTTTGACCCAAACTCAAACCAATCACAAGCAATTAATTTTATACATAACTCTCTATTCATGGTTTGACTTTCAAAGTTAACATACTATCAATATTAACTCACAACAAACCATTTCATCTTATATGTTCACTTTCAAACATATATTTCAAATTATTACATTCAATAATCTTATCAATCCTTCACAAGGACAAGGTCAACCTACATCAATCTTGGCTCCATACAAGTTATTTCATATTGTATGTTTACTTTCAAACATAGACCTCACATTATTACATTCAATAATACTTGGAATTCCTCAAGCAAGACAATATCAACCTATCTCAACTTTGGCTTCATACAAGCCAGCTACAACATAGTGATTCATTTAAACACTATACAAATCCACCTACAGGTAATCTATCATTATCAATCACAATTACCTATTTAACAGAATCCAATTTGTCATTTATGTTCATCAACAAAACAACTATCAATGACAAACATTATTTACACTCTCACATTTACATTCTAGATGTTACAGTTCTATCAACCAATTGTTTTCTTATCAAAACAACTATTAAACCACTTAGCATACTTTCATGCTCAGTTTTCTAAATCACATTACATTTCTTTTATACCAAGTAGCCTCAACAAGTTCATGTGATACAACATAATATAACAACGGTGATCAGGCGTTGCAAGATTATGTTCTTCACAATCCATTCTCAGGCTACTCTACATTATAATTATCAATGTGATCTACTTTTATCTCATATATATTAAATACTTTATGATTTCAAATCAATCAACATCTATTTAATAGTTTCTAACAGCTGATACATACTCAAAATCAGCTTACTATTTACATATTCAAGCCATTTCACATACACACAATGTTCTAATTTTCAACAACTGAATCACTCAGTATATCACTTATCTGAAACCTCAAACATATGATAACCTATCATCATAATTTTAATACTAAACACAATTCAATGTCCCTATTTACTACAAAATTTAGGACACATCATAATTAACTAGCATCACTTTGACATATGCTATCATATCAAGCATCACTGTCACAACAAACCTACTCAATCATGTTACTATAAAACATTTCATTTCTTAATTTACAATTGACCAGAAAGATCTACCACTTCCTTAATCAATTTAGCTTTATCATAAGCCATATTTCTTATAAACCTATCAGTCTTGGTTTAGCTCAAAGGTTTAGCTATAGTCAAAACATATCATATAGCCACATAAACACATATTTCCTCAAATAGCAGTCATTCTCAAATCAGATGACACAAAAATCCTTAACAAGAATTTAGATCACAGCCTGTGATCAATCTACTAATATAGTACTATCAATCATCTTGTCTCCCAATAAAGACACTCCTTAGGTTCTAACATCAATCATGTTAAACCTTAATCAACTCTTTATCTACTCATTTAATCACATTTCTGCATTTTCAATTCAATCAGAAATAACCACTACAATGAGTATCCCATTCAATACCTCTATCCTCATGTCAACCTATAACAATCATTAGTTGACTCAAAACTGGGGAATCATATCAGTCTGACTCAATTAACTTCACAACAAAGCTTACTCAACATAACAGAGTAAACAATTCAAGTTAATGTAAATTAACATAGGCTTCACAACTTGTTAAAGGTTAGTACATATTCAACTAACTATTTTCTCACACATTCACTGATCAACTAAACCCGCACCTACTGGAATGTTTGACTCAACTCAATCCAAGTTTAGGATTGAACATACTATCATGCTCAATTCACCCAAACTATTGCTCTGATACCAACTTATAACACCCCTCGTTTCAACATAAACAATAATATAATAATTGCGACTCGGAAGCGTATATTTAAAACATACTACCAATGTACTCAAAATGTCAATAAACTTTTTCAAACTTATTACATGACATTTCAACAAACTCGGTGTTATATAATTCAAAACATCTCTTTAGTTATCAAAATAACATCAGAGTAAAAGCCTGTCAAACATTCCTTCAATTCCAAACACTTCCTGCCCTGCCCAATATGTCCCATCTATTTTAACCTGCAGGAAGAACTGTGGTGGGGTTAGCATAAAGCTAAGTGAATGAAACTATAAACAACAGTCCAACTTAGCATAATAATCCGTTTACATCAAATAACAATAAACAGAAAATCAATCAATCAATCATTCAATCAGACAACTTCCAATCAAGCGTTATCAATCGTCATGAGTACCGGTGGCTCCTGAGACACCCTAATACCGGTTTGGTACTCAAGGAACTCTTATCAATCATCTGTATTGGCCTATACAGAATTACCGATAACCAGTTGTTAATCACACACGACCTAGATCTCTAAACCAACATTTCAAGTTTCAAGATCTCCTGTCGTCTACAATAACAACCAAGTCCAACTGTCAAGTCAAGTTGACCTCAGAATCTTACATACTAGCTCAAACAGCCAAGTAAGCAAACAACCAAACTAACATGACAAGATATCTCAAACAAATACATTCTATCAAAGTAATACTATAATTACTTGTTGTAATCAAATCATTACAACTAAATCACACTGAGGTTACAGATCCACTCACCGACTACCTCAGGCCTCCACTCAGTTGTCTAATATCACTGAGCCTTCTCCACATCTGAGAATCAATAATCAAATATAAGTTAGTAATCAATATCATCAATACATAACTTATATCAATCAATAATATTAGGAACTTAACATAATCAACATTAAGATTACTAGTTCCTAATTATATCTATTAGTTATTATAATATAACTATTGTCATATACTAATATGTAACTTATACTCATCACATTATCATTAACAATCAAACAAGAATGTGGTAACAGCCTTACAAGCCGCCGGCTTCTCTATGAAGCCGCCGGCTTCAAACCACTACCCGCCGGCTTCGCCTTCCAAACCGCCAGGTCAATTTCAAAATCATGGTAACAGAACTAAAACACATTTTAAAGCTTCTATAAGCCGCCGGGTCGGGTTTATGCCCGCCGGTTTCCTACCAAGCAACACAAGCCGCCGGCTTGAATAACAAAGCCGCCGGCTTCCTTGTTTTTGCCCAAGCCGCCGGCTTGCTCCTAAAGCCGCCGGCTTCCATCATCGTCCAGGCCCTGTACGAACTGCAAAACCCTAACCCACGGGTTTTTATACCCAAATCAATCAAACACGATTTCTAACAGTTTTAAACACCTAATAACTTCACATAATCAATATGCAACAGTTATAACGAAGTTCTAACATCAAATTCATGTTTTTCAATCCAATTCAATCAATTCAAAACTTATAAACTATTTGATTCAATTCAAACTTACCTCTCAATTGAAGAACACCGAATTGAAGGATGATAACAGTGAAACTAGAATCAATCATAGCTCCAATTCGTAGGTTTCAAGTTTCTGATTTGGATTTCATAAGGTTTCTGTGAGTTTTTGAAGTTTCATATGAAACTTTCTAAATAAGGAAAGTGATATATAAGTCGGCTCCTCAAACCGACTTCAAATATACGGGTATAATTTAATACCCCATCTCAATCTATTGTCTGGAACCCGAAAACCATTTGCGAGTCCAAACATTTTATTATACCGTCAACTATATTAATTTACAACAATTAATAATTCATTTATCACCTTGAAATATTCGGCTCCTATTCCAATTATTTCAACTATTTCAAACAATATTATTTCCAAACACATTTAAATACTAATTTAAATCAAGAAACAATACCAAACAACTAGGTCCATATCGAGGATGTTACAGATCGTGAGTGTAGTCATTACCCTTTGCAGCCCCTCGTCTTTTGCCTACCATTTTGTTTATAATAACCTACAAAAAATTATCTTAATTATTACAATTACAACATTCAACGAACCTTAACTAAATCATATCATGGATCATGAATATATATATATATATATATATATATATATATATATATATATATATAAAATACAACAATAAATAACATAAACAAGAAAAAGTAACAAAATGTGGACGGTCAATTGAATTCTTTTCTTTTATACTGTACATAGAATAGATCGATTCAATCAATTCAATTCGAGTCAAATACAGACAAATCTTATTTACATTAAATACAGGCATTAAATACTCTTTTATACAATTATACATACATTCAATTCAACTCGAAAACATGAGAAACAATTAAATGCTGATACTTTACAGACAAAGTTCTTTACATATACACGTGTGACTAATAATCTAATACGGAGTATATACGAAGTATTTAAGAAATAACACATGTACGTGTGTGGACCACAGACATGAAAGATCACAACAGATCGGATATCACTTTTCCAATTCATATACTATTCGTTAAGTTTTTGTACAATCAATGTGAGACAAAGATACCTTACATATGGACACGTATTGCCAACAACATTAACATACATAGATATATCAAAGAGCATGTATGGACCACAAACATACATATATATATACACATATGGACCACTGACGTTCATTCTAAAATGTGCATCACTTGTTATCGAACAAACTGCATTTTATTTATAGTTCTAAAGGTTAATCAATTTAATTTATATCACCCCTATATCCATGTATTATATTATCAACAAATTTTAGGATTAATTAATCATCGAACTCCATAATATTTGTAGAAATACATATTAAGAACTTTAACGGAAGATAAGTACCCTTATATAGAGAACTAAGAATCGGAAGCGAAGTGGAAATCGCCGGCGTACAACAATGGAAGAAGATAGATTGAAATGCGCATCGGTCACAAGTGAGTATATATATAATTAATAAGGGAGGGTTTGTAGAGCTTTTTAAAATGTTTTGAATGAATTTGGAGCGAAATTTGAAACATTTGATAGAAAATTTTCAAACATAATGGAGCGGTTAAACACACAGACCGCTTCGTAAGAGACTAAATAACCGCTCTAAATAATACGATAACCGCCACGCTTTTCGACGAAATGAGGAGTGAACTAGTGACGTCGGACATTGGCGGGAATGGGAATAATATAATAATACACAATTGGAGCGCGCATTTGTGGCGGTTTACAACATAACTTTATCAAAAAAAATAATATTTGGATCCGATATTGTACAATTGTACATTACATACATGCATACCGTTTATTTAGCACACTACATCCCTGTCAATGGGGCGGGGCAGGTCGGATCTTGACAAGATCCAATGGGTCACAAGATCCATTTATATGGGTCTTGATCTAGCCCATTAGTTATTGGATCATGATCCGATTCAAGATCCAACTAAATTAGTGGATCTATATCTGGGTCGACCCATCTAATGTAAAATTTTCTTTGAAGCTCTAGGGTTAACAATGGTTAAATCCTCAAAGTTTCACTTTTTTTTCGTTTAAACCACTAAAGTATTTTTCTAATGATTTAACCCTCTAAGTTTCAATATTTTGGTGATTTAAGCCTAAAGTTTGATTATACTTCAACATTTTAATGGTTTAATCCCTAAAGTTTATCTTTTATAATGATTTTACCCTTTTAAATTTTTCTAGCTAGTTTAATCATCAAACTTTTAAAAATTTAATGGTTTAACCCTTCAAAGGGTTAAACCATTAAGTCAATGCAAACTTGAAGGATTAAATCATTACATAAAAAAATTGAGTGGTTAAAGTGAAAAAAAAAAGTGAAACTTTGAGGATTAAACCATTATTAACCCTTTCATGAGAAATCTAAGTTCTGTCCTGAATATACCTCTAATCCAAAACTGTTGACTAACCATTTTTACCGACATCTGAATTGAGCACCTTAGTCGTATCCCACATCGGCCGTGGACATGAGGGATGATGGGGCTTATAAGGGTAACAAGGCACTTAAATGACACAATACGTTTTGGGACCACATGTGGTAGATTGTCGCAAGAGTACGGCTGTTAAGCGTGCTCGAGCGAGGGCAATTTCCAGGATGGATGACCTCTGGGAAGTGTGGTCGCCAAGAGCAAAGGCGTGCACCTGCGGGCAAAGCGGACAATATTGTGTCATGGTAAGCGGGTTGTTCCGGTTATGGTATCAGAGCAACTCATGTGCCGTAGGGATGGTGGGGCAAACCTCATCAAGAACGATGAGTCTTTGGGGTGGGGGGGGGGGGGGGTGAGCACCTTAGGCGTATCCCACATCGGCCGTGGACATAAGGGATGCTGGGCCTTTTAAGGGTTACAAGGCGCTTAAATGACACAATGCGTTTTGGGACCACATGTGGTAGATTGTGGCAAGAGTACTGCTGTTAAGCTTGCTCGAGCGAGGGCAATTTCTAGGATGGGTGACCTCCTGGGAAGTGTGGTCGCCAAGAGCAAAGCCGTGCGCCTGCGGGCAAAGCGGACAATATTGTGTCATGGTAAGTGGGTTGTTCCAGTTCTAGATCCACTAATTTAGTTGGATCTTGAATTGGATCATGATCCAATAACTAATGGGCCAGATCCAGACCCATATAAATGGATCTTGTGACCCATAAGGATGTTAATAGAATATTACAAAAGTAAAAGGACTAACTTGAGAAAAAGCACAAAACATAAGGACGAGCACTGTAATTAAACAAGTAAGAGGATTGAGAGTAGGTAAATGAAAAACCACAAGGACGGAAAAACGTAATTTACCCTAATACAGGAGTAATATCGTTTTAATTAAATGCAAATTTACAAATGACGACACTAGTTAGAGGTGTTCTTTTGGATGGATCGGATTTGATATATAAATCTATTTTGCTTTTGATTCTCAAAATGTTAACTCAATCCATCCAAACAATGAAACAATTAACAAATCCGAATTAAACCGAACCAAATTACTATTTGGATGTCCGGATTGGTTATAAACTTATTAACCATTTGTTTTTTTTCGTGAATTGCATAGGTGTATCGTACGTTTTGACTCGTGAAAGGGTAATGTCATAAGCGATATCAATGGTTATCGATAATCATGTACTCATGTTGCATTGAGGGTTTATATATATAAATGTGGAGTTGGTGTTTTATATCCGAACTTAAGCTTAAATTATATATTCAATGATATATATTAAATTATTAACATACCAATCATATAATAAGGTTTCATGTATAAAAAATAATTAAAAAATATTTAACTTTCACTTTGAATTGATAGATAAATAAAAGTATTACAGATGAGCATTACATATACAATTATTACTATTTGGTTTATTTGGATAATCCGGTTCTAATACTGAGGGTACAAAACCAATCCAAAAACCGAATTACTAATTTGGTTTTTGCCCAATCTGATCAAAAAAACCAAATTGTCCAATCTGCAAACCGAATTACAAATATTACTATTTGGATAATAATCCGGTTATATCCGAACTGTGAACACCCCTAACACTAGTTAGCAGCTCGTGCTTTGCTTCTTTCTACTCGATCCATCGCCACTATATATGCTTAGCGCTGCTCCTCATGACTTAGTTTTTAAATTAGCTGTCGTTGAAGACTTGCTCGATAAGACAATCAAGGCAATCTTCTACTTAATTAGTTTTTTTAATGAAAAGTGTACTTAAAAATTACAACATGCGAAGTTCCATAAGATGTCACATGTCTACTGGAGATATGATTGAGGTCCATGCTGGACGGGGATTTTGAAGATTAAGAATTTTTTTAAAAAAAGAAGAACAAACATGGAAGACAAAACATATGAATGTCGTCACCATTCCGTTTATCTTAACCCATTTGAATCTTTATGAAAAGAAAGGGTTTTGAGAAACGGTTTTGGATGGACGACATTTTTACTCATGCTCCCTCTCTAACAAGGTGTTTGTTTCACAAACTCGGCATCAAAAGGCCTTGAAAGACCGCGAAAAGCATAAACATTATTGAAACTCAAACCGAAACTGTGGCCCAACTTGTGTTGAACTTTAAAATTTATGATATTATATCCAAAAATGCACACTAATAGTTAGGCCTAGTTCGTTTTGAACTTCAAATGATACAAAATTCACAATAAATGCACACCAACCGTTGGGAGAGACGAGGAAAAGAAATTGTGTTTATAACTGAGAAATTGCACTTGCGTGTAACGCCTTTATAAACACGCTTTCTTAACAACGTTCCTACAGTTGGTCGGAGTTTTTTGCGAGGATATTAAAACTGAGAAATTGCAGTTGCGGATATTATATCATTAAATGTTACTTCTTTGTAGTAAAGATGTTCACGATAAGGGAAAGGGTAATGCTTCATGTTGTTTCTTTATTGGATAAAGAGGACAAAAGTTAACCCCACTACTTTATATAATTGTGTAAAGTGTAAATTGGAGTTTTGGGATGATACATGCCCGGCTTTATGTGCTTTTATTTATACTCCGTAGTAATTACTAAGCTATTGATAGCCTCACCAACCAAAAGTACGTGGATATAGTATTATACGGAGTATATATATATGGTGTATGCTCCATCTTTATCTTTTTTTGGATATTGATTTGCTCAAGTATTAATTTCCAACCTCAAACTACTCGCAAAGTCTTATCAATATTGAGGGTTTCAAATGGGTATACTGTAGTATTCGCCATCTGTTTACTGACAGAGTGCCAGTGTGCAACACTGCAACAGTGCAACTAGATATGCAAGTGCAAGCTAGCAACAACATATTTGAAGCGGTTAATGCTAACCGGTCCAAACTAGTATGTGGAGTAATTGAGTAACTATATATTACTCCGTAATACTACGTAATAGAATCTTATATACTCCAACAAATAAATATATAAATAATATAAATTATATATAGGAAACATGGTTATGACATCATTAATAATTTACACCAAACTTAATTAATCAATTGAGTCCCTCTATTTTAGTTAAATTAAAATTAAGACCTTTATTTTAATTAAACAATCAACACCCGGGTGTATACACGGGTTTGAGATCTAGTTACATATGAGAGTATGACGACAGACTATGTATCATGTACACCCTACACGTATATATATATATATATATATATATATATATATATACATAGAATTATTAATTATAGTTATGTCGTTAACCGCTATTAATCAACATCTTAAATCGATTTACCCGCCTCAAATACTATCAATAGGGTCGGTTTATTCTTTATTGTTTATAACTTTGTTTATATATGACGTTTGTCCATGGCACAAATTATATATGAGCGCTTATACTTGGGGCGGTTTCATGTACGAATCCAAAGTTTGATTACGGACTATATATTATTATCATCTCATATAAATATATACATACACAATACACATAAGGTTCACTTTTCTCATCCAAACCCTAAAATATGATTATCATGTTCCCAAATATCATCATCAAATTCCTTTTTCTTGATCACATTTTTCACAACCAAGGTAACAATACGTATTCCCTCTCAACCGCGATTTCTTTATTTAAATCCATCTCCGGAGTTTACTCGGTAGAAATTATATTTAGGGGTCTAATGCTTTGGACCCAAAACAGGGAGTAAGCGTCCTAAATACCCATGGTTTGTTGTGCCCGGCAGACATAATCAAGAAAGAAGGAAGCGATTCCCCAAAACCATAATCATTAGGTGTTGGTTAATTCTTGATGTTGAAATCATAATAAACACTTCTAGTTTTGTCTGTAATGTACGTCCCGATAGTCTTAGCCTGGTGTATGTTTTAAAAGGAAACCATCTAATTTGTTGTTGTATCTTCATAGCATAGATGCATCACTAATTGTATATATGTATATGTGTACACGTTTGAGAAGTCGTGTTCTTCAACTTGTCCTCTGATGGCCCGATCTAGATGTTAAAAAGATTGCTACTCCGTATGTGATATAGTACTAGCTATTTGAATAAAATAAAATAGTTATGTACTTATGTACGATTATTGTTTTTGTTAAAAGATTTATGGATCCAAAATGGAGTATATAAAGTCATAAACACTATTTTAGTCAAAGAAGCTTAAGATTTTCATTTATCACGTCGACATAAAAAATTCATTTATTTCGAATAGACCACGGTTCACCCAAAGTCCAAACCCAACCGTGGTTGACAATTTGACCCTAGTAGTATATTACCCAAGGTTAACTTGTTCACTTTTTGGTTGCGCTCAAATTTAATATATATATATATATATATATATATATATATATATATATATATATATATATATATATATATATATATATATATATCATGCTCGTTAATTACAAGCTTTAAAAGAACCCAGACACCCGCCCCAACTAGTTACATACAAATACAAAAAAACGCTTCACTAGTCGATCTAAACCGCCCCAACGGGTAAATAAAAGTTGGAAAGTTTGATCACTTGATGGCATTCATTTCAGAATTTAATGTTGTCGATCTATATATCTGCCCTCTTTATACTATAAATACACGTACACATGCACATAATAAGGTCACTTTTGTATTTAAATTAACATTCAATGTCCAAATACTAATTCTTTTTTGTCCCCATCAACATTCAAAAAAGGGAAAAAAATATATATATTTCGCCAAGTTTTGTTTTTGTCAATCAGACATAAAAGTATCAACGACATACTCTTAGCAACCACGATTTCGCTGTTTAAATCCTTCCGAAGGTTTTTCATACCCTTGTGTTTTATGTCGAAAAACTTCAGGGGTAATGTGTTGAACCAGATATATGATAAATCAAAGGAAGAAAAAGAAATGTGGAGATGGGTCCAGGAACTATTTACTATATGGAGATGCTGAAAGCTATCCATGCACACTTTCTCTTTCAAAGTTCATTTTCTTTATCATCTTTTTTTCCCCAACAAAACTTTCAATACTCTTTTGCTACTGCGATTCCCCTGTTTAAATCTTTTGCCATCTGTAGTTTTATTCGGTCACGTTGACGTGCTCCCGGCTTCCTTTGGCCACAATCATAATATTGGGCATCGATAGACAGATCCACTATTATGATACAGAGCAACTACAAATGGCTTATAACCTCAACATCTCAGTTAGTATATACGGAGTGTATTCATTGCCTAAACATCCCGATCAACATGTAAAAGAATTGCGAGAAGATGGCGGAATCATTCAATTCAATTTGTACGTATAGCTCGTGGGCTAGTAAGTTCGAATTTTGTAAATCTTAAATTGTGTTATATATAAAATTTCATCTGGTTGTTTTTATTATCTTTGTTTTAAAATGTAAAAGAAATAAAATAAATACATAATATATACGGAGTATAAAATTTCGAAAGCATCTGGTTGTTTTTATTATCTTTATTGTAAAATGTAAATGAAATAAAATATAATACATAAATAAACCATTAAACCAAGTTGGAGTACTTGCACAATACACAATACACAACCTGCTCCAAAAGTTTAAACCATTATACTACTATCTAGATACATTTTGTCTTACACAATACACAACCTGCTCCAAAAGTTTAAACCGTCCCAAATAACGTACAGTCCAACGTGTAGTACAATATAATACTCCTGATTAAGGTATAGTACAATCATCTATGATAGAGTAACAAACTAACAATATAATAATTAATCTACATAATCACCACGTACTCTCTTTTAATCTCCAACAGACTTAATTCCATCACTCTTTCTTACAAACAATCCATACGAATAGTACGATATATCTTCAACGGACTTCAGTGATGCTAGCTAGTACACTTCACTATGCTCTTGAAAAATATGTTTGATGCTTTTAGAACATTTACATGAAATGTTGTGTTGTAAGTTTGCAACTGAATAGAGTGGCAGAAGGTGGATTATATATATATTTTTTTGTATAAGAATCACCATAACTGACACTATTGTATTTAAATTTACCCAGGCGATTTTATAAAAATTGATTTACATATAGACGAGAGAGAAGGCAATAGCTTGTGGAATGTAAAGCTTTTTACAATCTCTTTACTAAAGTATATCAACCTGCTTAGTTAAAACTTTTATTCATTGAATTCATCACCTTTTCTATGGGATAAAAAAAGCCTTTGGTTGAATCAGAATTCACACGGAAGAAAAATTATGTAACGAACATATCCCGACATTGACAACAAAACAGGTTTCAAGCAAATGGCTGGTATCTTTGTAAACAAAGGACCAGATCTACTGGATTGTCCAATATGGTCTGGAAGAACCATATGCTTTGTTGTACTTCCGTCATTGAGATTTGATACAGATATGTTCGACGGAAGATTTAAACAGGGAAATCACGATCGTAAATGAATACTGTTCGGAAAGTAGATCACGAAAAGGTGAATGAAAATGAAACTGCTTCATTTTGTTGTTTGTATGCAAAGGGACTGCCAAAGCTAAAGGCTATTTATAAACCGGGTACAACGAGCGAGTTCCCTTTGAAATTATGCCAACTCCAAAGTCCAAACTACTCGCTTCTCAATGCTAATTGAATGACTTGAAATTATATTTGACCGTTTCTACAAGGCCGTGTAATACTGTAATACACTATATAAATTAATAATAGAGCGGTTGAAATTCATCTGAATCGGTTTTTGATATATTCATGAATAATGGAGCGGTTATTAATACAAGAGCTTGTTGTGTTCTAAAACTAGAACCGCTCCAGATACTTTTAATATTAATAGTAATAATAAAATAATAATATTTATTTATACACGATTTTCAAGATATTTGAATTCAATGCGTATACAACTCCCAGTTACCCTGCGTTTTTTTCTATGCCAATTTTGATTTAACTGATGACCGTTGAATAAAGAAAATCTTCAGGCATTAATTACAGAATCAAAATAGGCATAGAAAAAAACGCCGGGTAAGTTGTATAGGCATTGAATTCAAATCTCTTGAAAATCGTGTTTAAATATGAGTTGCAACTTTTTCGTTCTCCAAAAAGAAAAAGATCTTATGCTTTAAGTGATTGTAAAGTCTATCTCTCTTTCTTGTATATTTGGTCAGTAGATAGTCAAGATCTTGACTATTTTGAGACTTGAGAGAAGGAAAAAGTATCTGGAGCGGTTATAATGTTATTAGCGGTTTGAATCTAGAAATTCTTCCTGGCATTAAAATGCTAAATCAAAATTGGCATAGAAAAAAACGTATCTGAACTCTGAAGTCGGTTCTAATTTTAGTAGCGGTTTGAATTTAGAAATTCTTCCTGGCATTAATTAAAATGCTAAAAATCAAAATTGGCATAGAAAAAAACGCAGGGTTAGTTGTATAAGCATTGAATTCAAATATCCTGAAAATCGTGTTTGAATATAAATAAATACCTATCTGGAGCGGTTCTAATTTTAGTAGCGGTTTGAATCTTGAAATTATTCATTCCTAGCATTAAAACTGAATCAAAATCGGCAAAGAAAAAAACCTATCTGGAGCGGTTATAATTTTAGCGGCGGTTTAAATTTAGATCTTTGTTTTAAGGCGGGTAGTTCGTAAAACCGCCACTTGAATGTGAATTAAATAAATTTTAAATTACATTTAAATGAATTTTAAATGTGAATCAAATAACATATTTAAATGCTTAAGTGTTGAATAACATATTTAAATGAAAATCAAGTAAATTTTAAGTATAAAAGATATAAAAAATAAAGGTGAAATATAATTTGGAAATAATATATGATTTTTCATTGATACTTATATCAAAACAATATTAAAATACATTTATATATTCATGGAGTAAATATTTATGGGGTTACATTTGTATCAATCAATACAATTCAATTTTCGCCAAAAAAATAAATAATAATTATGAGATATTAAATTGTATTTATAATAAATTTTCAAAAGTTGAGATTATTAGTTAGAAGGGTATAATAGTAATTTACTATTACTCCTTTTAAGACAACGTCTCCAACTTTTTATATATATATAACATATATTAAGTAACAATCTATGCAGTATGCGACTATGCGCCATGAAGCACTCAACTTTTCATTTCCTTTTTCATTACCCTTTTTACGATCCTCCGTCGGCGATTTGTCCAACAAATTATAATATATATTCGTTCCCAACTGCGATTTCCCTGTTTAAAATTTTAAGTGCGTCATTTTGACTCACTTGAACCACCATTTGATTGCATGCAACGGGCTCTTTGTCTGGTGGCAACCGCGATTTCTCTGTTTAACATATCTCGGTAGCTGCCATTGTCAATTTGCCACATATCATACTTCTTTTCAAATCTTTCTTTTTCTTCTCCTCGATCTATGTTGGGAGCGCCGGAGCGGTTTATACAATGGCTCTTTTCGTCCCATTTTTATTGTCCTCAGACAAAAAAAAACACGGCGCACAGTACTTAACCAACCCTTTTACTTTTTTCCTTTTTTGGTAATATGACAGTGTACCGTCTACTTTTTACCCATTTTTTATACAGTAAGAAAGAACGTTAATTAACTATTTTTTCTTATATATTTATGGAAGCTGACAATAAAATGGGGACATCGGTCAAACTATCAAAGCCTCAAAGTAATACTGGACTATAAATATGGAACGAAAAGAGTTGATCGAAGACCTAGCTATAACTAGTTTGTTGTTTTTGACTCAGATACATTATTATTTTGGATAAAGCTAGCAGCATGCAGGTTCAATTCATACAAAAGTTTTTGGTTCAGATCGATCTACTCCGTATCATACCTGTTGTGGAACTGCAGATCGAGTTATGTATAGTAAATTGATGATTGATGATATGTTTAAAGATTGTTATCGTGTTTCGTGTGTCATTTTAAGTCGTACATTTTAGATTTTTTTGAACTGTAGTTATATATTCTTGAAAGGCGTGTACACCCATATGCAAAAATGTGTTATGTACGTCATTGTAATTGTTATGTTATCATCTACTATATGTTTTTTTTTTAACGGCAAAAAGAGGAACGGGAAGGGAGCTTCGGCTCCGCCATCACCCCCTAAACCCACACCCCACAAATATATTAATAACTCAAGCTAGCAA
Organism: Helichrysum umbraculigerum; assembly: GCA_949592205.1. Lineage (NCBI taxonomy): Eukaryota > Viridiplantae > Streptophyta > Magnoliopsida > Asterales > Asteraceae > Helichrysum > Helichrysum umbraculigerum. The sequence continues at coordinate 9,096,938 of CATIUR010000008.1, forward strand.
GATGCTAGAATTACAAAGGTACCAACAATCTACTACATGTACGTTTTCGTCTACTACAACGAAACCAAACAAAATGACCCCTAAGTTACACCACCAATACCAAATGACCCCTAACCGTACAACTACAACGAACGGCGTTGTAATTTTTATTATTAAGTGTCGTTAATGTTGGTAATTACTTAATAATAAACATTACAACCATTCCCATAAGCACACAAATGCAACAAATGTAAACATGATTTCTACACTTTAACATTTTGACTTCTTCATCCAAATCAGAGAGCAACTTACGGTAATCCACAGCATCATTCTTCAATTCTGCAATCTTGTGTTTGTAAAACTCGATCTTTGGATCGGGATCCCACCAATGAAAAAAACCACAGTTCTCTCTTTCCTTATAATTTGGGCAGCCTAAAAACCGTCGACGCGGGTTGGTTTCGGTCCAAGATGTCCACATACCACTCACATCCCCACATTTTCACAATACACGAACTCGATTTATCAAATCTTCACTCTCCCAACCCGTTTTTCTTATGTTTCTAGAACTAGAAACCTCAGTTGAAGAACGCGAGGTGTTCACCATTGAATGTCGAAAATAATTGGCCTTGTAATAAACAACAATGAAAATATATACGGAGTATATTATGGAGTATATTATATATACATATATACACAGTATATTATTACCATTTTATATATATAGAAACCTCACAGTGAAGTCTATTGTTTTTTTGACTTTTAAATTTAACTGGATCAACATTAACCGCTCCAAAGATAACAGAAAACCGATTTAACAGGTCATCATTTTTAATAACAATAACTCATAATAAGTGATGCTCCAAAATGAACCCCGCTCCTTAAGTCACTAATAACCGATTCAACTTTTGTGTAACCGTTCCAAGTGACAACATTGAGTATTTTTTCCCGCAAACGCATGAGATAGAACTAGAAGTCATCATCTTCTCTGCATCCATATTAATTACTATCCGGCACTCTGCACTCCATTAAAAAATCTTTTTACATTAACCGCTCGAAAGATAACAGAAAACCGATCCAACAAGTCATCATTTTTAATAACAATAATATTCAATAACTCATTAAGTGTAATGCTCCAAAATGAACACCGCTCCTTAAGTTACTAATAACCGATTCAACTTTTGTGTAACCGTTCCAAGTGACAACATTGAGTATTTTTTCCCGCCAACGTATGAGATAGAACTAGAAGTCATCATCTTCTCTGCATCCATATTAATTACTATCCGGCGCTCTGCTCTCCATTAAAAAATCTTTTTACTTAGATATCTCACCAACAAAATTAAACTCTACCTTCATTGAATTGGATAATTGAAAGCCCCTACAAGTTACAACATTAGAGTAGACCTCGAGATCTTGTTAATTATCAAGGTTTGATTTTTAGTTTTGTTCTGTTTATTTTTTGTGTATGTATTTTAGTACCATACTATATATATATATATATATATATATATATATACTATACAAAGGTTCTTATAACTATATATATGTAAAAATGTATAGTTATAGTTATATTTTAATAGAAACAGCAAGTTAATTTATAATGGTTTGGTAGTTTTAATAATTTAATTTCTTGCTGTTCCTAAAAAAAAAAAACACTTTATAATATGGAAGCTAGAGAGATTAATTTCGGAAATGCGATCCCCGTTTGGGAGTCCTTTAGTGAATTGACTATGTAAGAAAAAATCGTCGATCATTTGATTCATTTCTTCTTAAATTTTCAGATGGACCGTGAATGGATGTATAACACATTGCGGTCTTCATTAGAGTATGTGAGTGGCGTGGAACAATTTCTTATATTTGCGGAATATAATCGTGTGATGAATGGAGAGGGTGATATTTTGTGTCCTTGCATAGATTGTAGAAATTTTAAGAGATTTAGTGATACTAGTGTAATTGAGTCCCACTTGTTTCAACGTGGGTTTGTACAGCTGTATACTTGTTGGTCAAGACATGGTGAACCAACTGTTGTTGAAAGTTGTTCGTCAACTCGAATTAATTACAACGATGCTTCATATAACTACAATTTTGATGACAATGCGCAAGTTGAAGTTGAAGACAATGCTCAAGTTGAAGTTGATGACGACAATGCTCAAGTTAACAACGATCAAGACGAATTGCACCGACTTTTTGAGCAATCTGAAAAACCATTGTATGTCGGTTCCGAATTTTCCAAACTTTCTGCTGTGATGAAATTAATGAACTTAAAAGCAAACTATGGTTGGAGTGACAGGAGTTTCACAAAGCTACTAGTTCTTTTGCATCAAATGCTCCCCGAGGATAATGAGTTACCTGTTTCGTTGTACCTCGCAAAGAAACTGATGTGTCCAATGGGATTAGAAATCGAAAGGATAAATGCATGCCCGAATGACTGTGTATTGTACAGAAATGAGTATACACAATTGAAGACGTGTCCCGTTTGTTCTACACCTAGGTATAAGCGGAAGAGAGGAGCAGATGAAGAGGAAGAAGTTGAAGGATCAAAACATGACCCGCCTGCAAAATTATTGTGGTATTTGCCTATAATACCAAGATTGAGACGATTATTTTCAAACAAGAATGAGGCAAAATTGTTGCGTTGGCATTCCGATCAGCGTAAAAACGATGGAAAATATAGACATGTTGCTGATTCATCTCAATGGAGAAATATCGACAATATTTATAAAGAATTTGGTGCAGAAATTAGAAATTTACGGTTTGGTCTTAGTTCAGACGGAATCAATCCATTTGGAAGCCTGAGCAGTCGCCACAGTACTTGGCCTGTTCTTCTATGTGTTTACAATCTTCCACCATGGTTATGCATGAAACGTAAATACGTCATGATGTCATTGTTAATTCAAGGCCCTAAACAACCGGGTAATGACATTGATGTTTATTTGGCTCCTTTAATTGACGACTTGAAAACTCTGTGGGATACGGGTGTACAAGTGTACGATGCTTATAAGGAAGAGAATTTCCGGTTGAGAGCAATGATTTTTTGCACCATAAATGATTTCCCCGCATATGGAAATTTGTCTGGTTACTGTACGAAAGGGAAACTGGCGTGTCCTAATTGTGAAAGTGATACACATTCAAGGTGGTTAGATAACTGCAAAAAGACTGTTTTAATGGGGCATCGCAGATCGCTTGAAAGAGACCATGCGTATCGTAGCATGGATACTCAGTTTGACGGGACCACTGAGCAGATAACTGTACGGACACGTTTTACCGGACATGAAGCACTCTCGAAAGTTGTAAATAAAAAGATAGTTTTTGGCAAAGGAATACCGTTGCAGAAAGGTTCATGGAAAAAGAAGTCCATCTTTTGGGATTTACCTTACTGGAAGGATTTGGAGGTTCGACATTGCCTGGATGTCATGCACATCGAGAAAAACGTTTGTGATAGCTTGATAGGCTTATTGTTGAACATTCCCGGAAAAACAAAGGACGGGATTAATGTACGAAAAGACATGGAGGCATGGAACATTCGGCCCGAGCTTTGTCCAAAGCTCAACGCTGATAAAAAGCGCACCTTTCTCCCACCAGCAAACTATACATTGTCGAGAACAGAAAAAAAAAATTATGTGAATGATTGCATGGTATTAAGGTTCCGTCTGGCTCTTCTTCGAACATTAAGGGGTTTGTGTCGCTAAAAGATTGTAAATTGCTTGGTATGAAGTCTCACGATTGCCATGTTTTAATGACACACATGATTCCTATAGCAATCCGAGGTTTAATGCCCGTCCGCATCCGACACACTATCACAAAACTTTGCTTATTTTTTAACACGATCCACTCGAAGGTGATTGTACCAAGTGAATTAGACAATATGCAAAAAGAGATTATTCTCACGCTCTGTGAACTAGAGATGTACTTTCCGCCTTCTTTTTTCGATGTCATGGTTCACTTAGTGTCTCATATTGTAGGAGAAATTAAGGTTGTTGGTCCCGTATTCTTACGTTACATGTACCCTTTCGAGAGATATATGGGATTCTTAAAGGGGTATGTAAGGAACAAAAAAAAACCAGAGGGTAGTATTATTGAAGGATACTGTTCCGAGGAGGTGATCGAATTTTGCAATGACTACATGGAAGGTGTAAAGAAGGTTGGCATTCCGATATCTCGACATGAAGGTCGACTTTCTGGCCTTGGGACAAGTGGAGAGAAAGATATATATCCAAGTCGCGATCTTTTACAGCTTGCACACTTTGTAGTCCTAGAGCACATGTCATGTCTTTCTCCCTACATTGCAGAACACATGAGGGTATTACGGGCAACACATGCGGGGAGGCACGACGCCTGGTATAAGATCAAACACAACAAAGAGTTTGCAAAATGGTTGAAAGACATTGTGACCGTAAACTACGGTCAACCGAATGTTAATAAGACAGTGGAAGCGTTTGGAGAAGGCCCAAACTTCAAAGTGAAGGCATATGAAGGATACGACATTAACGGTTACACATTTTACACCCAAAGAAAAGATGATAAATGCGCGGTGCAAAACTGTGGAGTTACTGTTATAGCATCAACGGTTGAATATGGAAGGGCGAATAATCTCAATAAAAGGATTGAGATTGCCAAAGAATCGTATTATGGTAAGATTCAAGAAATTTGGGAGTTGGATTATCATTTGTTTACTGTACCTCTGTTCAATTGTAAGTGGCTGAATAACAGAAGAGGTGCTGTTAAGGTTGACCCTCAATTGGGTTTCACACTCGTCGACCTTTCGACTAATGGCTATGCAGACGAACCTTTCATTCTTGCAAACCTAGCCACCCAAGCGTTTTATGTTGAAGACCCGTCAAACTCAAGATGGCACGTCGTCTTGCAAGGTAAACAACGTATACTTGGTGTCGATAATGTTGTCGATGAGGAAGAATACGATCAGTTCGACGAGTTACCACCATTCTCTGTCGGTATACCTCCGCTCACAGGCGAACATAACGTATGCCAACGAGCCAACAACGACGAAGAAGGAGTGTGGCTTGATAATCCACGAGTTGCTAATTAAAGCTTCCATTCCATTCCATTTACAGCAAAAGAAAGCTATATATATTTATCCTAATGGTGGTTACTTCTAATAAGTACAGACGTGGTTTATGATATTTTTGCTATATACTCATGAAGTGTGTGATTGCTTTTATGTTATTGGCGATATATAGTGTAGATGGTTTTGGACATATATTTTTGATTGCTAATGTTTTTGTTTTGGCTGTTGCTGGTCAAAATGTGTAATGTTGGAATTTTTTTTTGCTTGTTGTTGGATCGGTCTACATATAACCGTTGCAAATGTTTTTAATTGTTCGATCGGGTTTACCTACAACCGCTACTCATGGTTCCAACATTGAACATTGAAGGGATTTGAAGCGGGTTTACCATTAATAACCAACAAGAATATAATACACAAATTTCTTCAAACGTGGATCGGTTTAAAAAGGACCGCTACTAATGATACAAACAATTGAAACGGTCATCGCTTATAACCGCTACTTATGTTCCCGCATCAAATATAAAATAAAAAATTGCATTTAATTTATTCTTAATTTATTATTAGGTGTCATTTTAATTGGTGTTTAAATTGCATTAAATAAAACATTTATTGCACACGTTTTTCACTTATTATAAATACAAACAATAGGTGATGACCAAATTAATCAATTAAGTGACAAATTAACAATAATATAACAATACGAAGCTACTGTATCCTTTTAATTTCCTCCTTTTTTGCTTAGATCACGTTTTCATCATCATCTATATATTTCATTATCATATTAATTTGGGTCTCCTTTCCGACCGTGATTTCTCTGTTTAAATACTCCGTCTTCTTGTCTGTTTAATCGTTCGATTCGGAGTTAGATACTCCTGTCTTTTATTTGTTACAGAATGAGCACGAAAAGGAATGTCCCAACATGGACCTAAATATATACTGGCTTCAATGTTACCGGGGATTTGCCGCTAAGCGATTCGTTGCTAGGTGAATTAGTAACGTTAACCTTCTAAGATTAGATGATAGCGATGATCACTACATATGATCATCTTTCAAATTAAGTGATGATCGAGTTGAGCGTAGTTGGCATTCAATCATGATAGATCGACTAGATATATAATATATACAGTATGTAACAATAGGTAGATGTATGCTTGTATTGTGACAAGGCAAACAAATCACATATCTTATTTATAGCATTGTAATTGTAATCTTTATATATTGAGAGGTGATCAATAAAAAAATCAAGGGATTTACAATCCTACGAATCATTTCTATATTTTTTGATTTTTCATTAACATTTGCCATTAAATTATCAACATCATATCTACTAACATTTATTATCGACATACTAAAAAAAAAAGAAACAACCAGAGAAAAATAATAATTAACATCATATCCAAAAAATGATCATTCTTAAATACCTTTATCAACATAGATATAATAATTCCCTTCTCTTTAGGCTGTTTGCTACTCGCAAGAAAAGTAAATCCATTTGTTACTTGCGACGCAAGTAGCAAACAGCCTATGGAGAACGGAACAACCAAACCTACAATGATAATGATACAAGGAAATGACATTTAAGAAAGAAACATCAAAAGACGTAAATAAACCAACACACCTTTTCTATTATTTCCGATGTGGGATGCAGAGTATATATATATATATATATATATATATATATATATATATATATATATATATATATTTTACACTTGTGTTTGAGCTTTCATCTTCTCGATCTGTCTATCACAACTTCAAGATTATTAAGCCCATTAAGGCCCATGCACACGTTTCTTGTGGGTCGGTTTACTGACAACCGCTATAATTGGCTCCGAATATTTTCTTGGGTATTTTTTCCCGGAATAAATATTGTTAATTTTGAATCGGTTTTGTTAATAACCGCTACTAATGGAGGATAGCAAATGTAGCGAGTAGACTTGACCGCCACAATCATGATTAATTAAAGCAGTTTAACATAAACCGCTACATTAGCATTGTTGGCACCCCACAGTAAGACGGATAAACCGCTCCATCAAAGATTATTATATCCACTTTATGATCTTTATAGCGGTTTTCACATAAAACCGCTATAACGTTGTGCTCTTTTTACTCGTTTTTGTACTAGTGGTTGCGAGTTTGCAAAATACTTTCAATACATAACTGATAATACGAAAGTTATGCAGAGACATCCAATTGTCAAAACATGCGACTCGAGCTAGAAATCCTGTAGGCCAATCCAACTATTGCAGTGTACCTGAGAATGCACACTAAAAAGGTCAGCTGGAAAGCTGGTGAGTTCACATGTAATTTGTAATAACAAGTAGTTCAAATAATATGTATTTCATTCCGAAATGTCAATCGATTTTAGCAGTTTAAATAACAATTGTTGCCCCTCGGGGCAAATATGAGAAATTTATGGTAAACAGGTGAACCTAATCAAAAGGTTTCTAGCCAACTAAAGAGGATCAATCCCCAGTATGTGTGTTATCAAGTAAGTTATTCTCACCTGGCAGCGTGTATACGAGTGTAGCGTAAGGTAACTAACTGTCGTGCTACTGGTCGAAAGCAGTCAAACAAGAAAGTCCTTAGACAGTCGGTATTGCTCCCCGGCAATACGGTACAGATATTTCGTACGGTTTCAAGTATTAGTACTACGGGTACTAGTAAGTCACAATGCCACCTGGCATGAGAGGTTGCACCCCGGCAACGTGATCAAGTTATCTATTTTGTAATCGTGACCTATCGGTATGGTTTGTAAGTACGGTCAAGTGAGCAAAAGCTCGTAGTTTCCCGAGTCTCCGACTCGTAAGTAGTTCGCATCACCTACAGTGATAGTAAAGGATATCCCCTAAGGGAAATGTCAAGTTATGTCCCGCAGGACCACGTTTAAGTAATTTAACCAATTATTGAGTCAACGTCCTAGAGTATAACACCCTCTGACCCGTTGCTGAAAGTAAGTAAAGCATAAATCCCTATGCTGAAATGAGTAACCGTGCAGTCCCGCAGAACTACGATAGAGCATAAATCCATATGCTGAGCCAACGACCCCGACCGTAATAATTCGTAGGTCCATTGCTGAGTGTGAGCATTTAGCTCGCAAGTAAGTTGTACCACTCACCGTGGTATCATGAGCAATCCAGCTCGCAAGTAAGTTGTACCACCCACCGTGGTATCGTGAGCAATCCAGCTCGCAAGTAAGTTGTACCACCCACCGTGGTATCGTGAGCAATCCAGCTCGCAAGTAAGTTGTACCACCCACCGTGGTATCATTTTGCTTCACATATAGTGACAGCGTCCGTTATTATCCCGCAGGAGATGCAAGTAATCGTTTTGGCAGTACACGTCATGCCCGCAAGTAGGTTTAGCCCACGGCTAGTAAATTATTACAGGTACTCAACAGTACCTCAAGTTGTTACGTAATTCACAGTAGTATATTATACCAAGAAAAGTAAGATGTCACCTAGGCATAGGGGAAGATAATAATCATTTATTAAGTACGTATCTACATCACTTAGTTTGCCTGAAGTAATGTGTAAAGTCTAAGTACGTCATCACGTCACTTAACTGTCGGGATGTACTTATAGTACTTAGTAAAAGTCATCCTTTTGTTTGTAAGGGTAGTCATCGCTAAACTAGCAAGTCGGTACCTCTAATTGGTATTCATAAGTCCACTAGTCATTACCAGTAATTAGCAAGTCACTGATGTAGTGAGGCGTTTATTCCCTAGATGTCATATGTAATATAATTCTAGGTGTTTCTAACACGGTCATACTTAACATATCCAAGTATGGTCAAATGGCTCGTAGCTGTCGTAATCTAACACCGTTACCATAAACCATTGTGAAACGTTTGTAAAGATTTGTACAGTGGAAAGTAGTAAAATAGGAGTATGCATTCCCACCCCGAAATCAGTTGGAAAACAGTAAAAGAGTGGGGCTATGAAACTCACCGGTTGAGTTGAGCAAAGTGCGAGCGCTAGCAAAGCCTAAAGTCCAAGTCTAGTCCGAAATCTCCTAACGCCCTAAACGTTTGAGATTTAATAAGTACGTGGATGTCTAAGTTTGACCATCCATGCTAGTGTTCACGCAACTAAATTATGTCCAAAGTGTTTGTTTAACGTTTACGTTTGTATTTCGCAGTTGTGAAAATGTATACGACTCGTTGGTAATAGTTTGAAATCACGATTTCAATAAAATAAGTTTCTTTGAAATGTCATTACAGTTCGTATATCGTATCATGTGTAAGTATTCGTTTCCGGTTAAGTTCGACACTTAGTGGAAAAATGATTTGCAAGTTGAGTTTCGCAAGTTGAGATCTGCGAGTCGAGTTGAGTTCGCCTCGCGAGTTGAGATTTGCGAGTCGAGTTGAGTTCGCCTCGCGAGTTGAGATCTGGGAGTCGAGTTGAGTTCGCCTCGCGAGTTGAGATCTGCGAGTCGAGTTGAGTTCGCCTCGCGAGTTGAGATTGGATCTCAACTCGCGAAACTCGCTGTTCGCGATTTTTATGCAAATTTTGACTTTTAAAGCGTTTTTAAATTTGTTTTTGGACATAATAAGTTGATATAACACTAATACATGGTAGATTGCATTATAAACACTAAATATCAAAGAAATATCAAAATCTAAGAGTTTACGGGATTGTCGGGATCTTACAAAGTCGTCGCGCGGAGAATCTGAAAAGATGGTTGTGTAGAGCTCGACTCCGTGATCGTTTTTCTCTAAACGGGTGAGGTGATTGGAGGTCGTTTGATGGTAGTTTGAGTGTGGTTTGTGATGGTGGTGGTGGTGGTGGTGGATTATTTTGAAAGAGAGAGAGTGAGATAGATGATGATGAGAATGAAATGAAAAGGGAAATGGAGGAGGGGGCCGGTTTTGGTTCGTCCAAAATGAGGAGGGTACTTTGTCCCAACTTGTGGTATTTTACCCGTGTTCATTTACCCGATCGTTAAATATTAATTTATTTTAAAATCATAATTTTACTAATACGAAATCGTATATGTTTTTATTCGAAGCATTTTATAAAAATACTTTATTCGAGTTATAAAAATATAACTCTGTTTTGGATTTGTTTGACATATACCTTTTGTATGGTTTCGTCGCGATAAATACGTTTTAAACAAAACGAATTATGTTATGAAATAGTTTAATATTTTTCGTGTAAATAATGTTTATTTAAAATAATAACACATTATTTAAAGTAATGCGTACCAAGTATGTGAAATGAAAGTTTTAAATTTGGAGCGAAAATTGAAAATTTTGACCAGGTGTTACATTCTCCCCCTGTTAAGAAAATTTCATCCCGAAATTTCGAGTGAAGTCGTGATCGCATGGGGTCTGGGGAGCAACGCATGTACAAGGGGTTTGTCAAATAAATTGTAGACATATAACGTCTATGACGAGGTTGAAAAGCAGTCAATTCATGACTGTGTCGTAGTTTATCGTTGTAGTCACATTCTGAATATATTGTTTGTTCAAGGTATGATTGAGTTGTGGTTACTAGGTAACCGTTTACATTGTAGTCCATTCGGGACTAGGTGATTGTCACATCGTGACCGTTTAGTAAGTAGCCCTATCAGGACTATGTGTTTGGTGTACGTTCAGTCGATTAGTCTGCTGAAAGCAAACTCTAGCTTTTATGTTTTGCTTAATTCGTGCAGTCGGTATTATTTTGGAATCTACATTTCCGTCGATCTAAAAGTTGTGTTTAATTTGAAGGTTTAGTATCAAATAGGGACATACCCGTGATATTGCCGCGGTTTCGTCCGGTTCCTCCGGAGCTGATCATGAAAAATTTTCGTTTTTGATTTGGGCAATCTTTCTTGAAATGTCCAGGAGTGTTACATTTGAAACACGTTCGTTGTCCGTCGGGATTTGCAGGAACTCTACAGTCCCGAATTTGGTGTCTAAATCGTTGACATCTCTCGCAAGGTGGGCCACAAGGGCCAGAGTGATGACGTTTACAGTTGTGACAGAAGAGTTTATTCCCCGAGCCCCGTTTTACTGTGAATTCAGTGGTGTAGGATCTCAAGGGTTCGGGTTGATCTGTCGTATTGTGACTGGTGCTGGAATCGCCATTCCATTTCTGTGTTTGGCTTTCAGTTGTGGGGGTTCCGCGTTGAACCACTCGTGCCATGAGTTTGTGGGCCATGCGAACAGCGTCGTGAATAGTGTTGGGTTTAGAGGAGGTAACCATGTCCTCGATTCGTGCCGGAAGTCCTCCGATGTATCGTTCGATTCGTTTGCTTTCAGGGTTCACTAGAGATGGGCAAAGGAGTGCCAGTCGGTGAAACCGACTGGTATAGGTCATGATGTCGTTGTTTGTCACGGTAAGATGCCAGAGTTCATCCTCAAGTCGGTGTAGTTCCTCGCTAGGACAATATTCATCCCTTATCTATTCTTTCAGTTCCTCCCTAGAAAGTTTGTAGGCGGTGTCGACCCCTACGGTTTGGGCGTAGGCATTCCACCAGGTTAGAGCAATATCTTGAAAGGTGTAGGTGGAGTATTTGACTTTGTACCCATCGGGGCAGTTGCAAATGTGGAATACAGCTTCCATCCTTTTGATCCATTAGATCAGTCCGACAACCCCTTCAGTTCCAACAAAGATTGGCGGGTTACAGTTAAGAAATTCTTTATAGGTGCAGGGACGCGTTAGGTTCTGTGCAGCTAGAGCTTCAGCCACTCTTTGCTCAGCGTATTGGTCGCGTTCTGCTTGTGTGTACGTTTGTCGTCTACGCGGCATGATTCTTAAACAAGAATGAAACGTTAACGGTAAGTTCTTTATTCGAGGATTATGTTTATTTCGTTGGTATGTAAAAAGTATGTGTTCGAAAGTTCTCAGACTTTTAGTTTCGTTATATGTCAGCGGTTCACGTATGCCTTAAAGTAACCTACCAAGGCTGTGGTATGGTATCTAGTCCTGCAGACCATTGTGTGATACTAGTGTACGGTAGTTGTAGGTCTATCGGTTGGTGTGTATTACTCTAAGTACTAAAACACAGTAACCCTGTACTGTAACATAGTGCCATCAGCAAAGTAGTGTAATTTCCTATTGTATCGTAAAAGTAGTACCCAATTATCGTAAGTTACAGCACCACGTGCTGGAGTAGTATTATGCCCAAAGCACGATGCAGCACCACGTGCCACATGTTATCAAGTATAGCCCTCGGGCCGTTAGTTAGTTCAAAAGTAGTTCGTGGACTCAGTCATTACGAGCATCCCTTGCAATACTAGTCGGTCGTGACCAACCTGGTCAAAATTTGAGATCAATTCGTAAAGGTTGGGAAGTTGACGATATGCCACTCCGAGAGTATGTATCAGTAGTACAGCGGAATCATGTCAGGTATACTCATACATACATGTGTATAGATATGCAGAAATAGTATACACGTAAGGCCTATTCATATATTCCTACAGTACATATAATAGCCTAGGGTGTCTAGCAAATAACAATCAGAGTCAACTACTGCATTCCATTTTAATATAACCCCTTTCAGATCTTACATCATCTTCCTTTAATTGTACATAGTTAGCTACGTTATGTTAAATTAAGTTCGTATGATGTAATCCCTGAACTAGTTATACCTAATGAGGAATATTGCCTAATGGTCATAGTCTAGGCCCACTAAATGCAACCTAGTTTACTATAACCTTAGGCTCTGATACCAATATGTAACACCCTCAAATTTCGGGGTGCGGAAGCGATCGGGTCGGGTGTTACCAAATCAAATATCACAAGCACAAAGGTAAATAATGAACGATTCTAGATGAGACGTTTGAAAATAGTTATACATTTCCAAAATAAAACTGTATACAAGTTGCGAGTTTGCAAAATACTTTCAATACATAACTGATAATACAAAAGTTATGCAGAGACATCCAATTGTCAAAACATGCGACTCGAGCTAGAAATCCTGTAGGCCAATCCTACTATTGCAGTGTACCTGAGAATGCACACTAAAAAGGTCAGCTAGAAAGCTGGTGAGTTCACAGGTAATTTGTAATAACAAGTAGTTCAAATAATATGTATTTCATTCCGAAATGTCAATCGATTTTAGCAGTTTAAATAACAATTGTTGCCCCTCGGGGCAAATATGAGAAATTTATGGTAAACAGGTGAACCTAATCAAAAGGTTTCTAGCCAACTAAAGAGGATCAATCCCCAGTATGTGTGTTATCAAGTAAGTTATTCCCACCTGGCAGCGTGTATACGGGTGTAGCGTAAGGTAACTAACTGTCGTGCTACTGGTCGAAAGCAGTCAAACAAGAAAGTCCTTAGACAGTCGGTATTGCTCCCCGACAATACGGTACATATATTTCGTACGGTTTCAAGTATTAGTACTACGGGTACTAGTAATTCACAATGCCACATGGCATGAGAGATTGCACCCCGGCAACGTGATCAAGTTATCTATTTTGTAATCGTGACCTATCAGTATGGTTTGTAAGTACGGTCAAGTGAGCAAAAGCTCGTAGTTTCCCGAGTCTCCGACTCGTAAGTAGTTCGCATCACCTATAGTGATAGTAAAGGATATCCCCTAAGGGAAATGTCAAGTTATGTCCCGCAGGACCACGTTTAAGTAATTTAACCAATTATTGAGTCAACGTCCAAGAGTATAACATGCGCTGACCCGTTGCTGAAAGTAAGTAAAGCATAAATCCCTATGCTGAAATGAGTAACCGTGCAGTCCCGCAGAACTACGATAGAGCATAAATCCATATTCTGAGCCAACGAACCCGACCGTAATAATTCGTAGGTCCGTTGCTGAGTGTGAGCATTCAGCTCGCAAGTAAATTGTACCACCCACCGTGGTATCGTGAGCAATCCAGCTCGCAAGTAAGTTGTACCACCCACCGTGGTATCGTGAGCAATCCAGCTCGCAAGAAAGTTGTACCACCCACCGTGGTATCGTTTTGCTTCACATATATTGACAGCGTCCGTTATTCTCCCGCAGGAGATGCAAGTAATCGTTTTGGCAATACACGTCATGCCCGCAAGTAGGTTTAGCCCACGGCTAGTAAATTATTACAGGTACTCAATAGTACCTCAAGTTGTTACGTAATTCACAGTAGTATATTATACCAAGAAAAGTAAGATGTCACCTAGGCATAGGGGAAGATAATAATCATTTATTAAGTACGTATCTACGTCACTTAGTTTGCCTGAAGTAATGTGTAAAGTCTAAGTACGTCATCACGTCACTTAACTGTCGGGAAGTACTTATAGTACTTAGTAAAAGTCATCCTTTTGTTTGTAAGGGTAGTCATCGCTAAACTAGCAAGTCGGTACCTCTAATTGGTATTCATAAGTCCACTAGTCATTACCAGTAATTAGCAAGTCACTGATGTAGTGAGGCGTTTATTCCCTAGATGTCATATGTAATATAATTCTAGGTGTTTCTAACACGGTCATACTTAACATATCCAAGTATGGTCAAATGGCTCGTAGCTGTCATAATCTAACACCGTTACCATAAACCATTGTGAAACGTTTGTAAAGATTTGTACAGTGGAAAGTAGTAAAACAGGAGTATGCATTCCCACCCCGAAATCAGTTGGAAAACAGTAAAATAGTGGGGCTATGAAACTCACCTGTTGAGTTGAGCAAAGTGCGAGCGCTAGCAAAGCCTAAAGTCCAAGTCTAGTCCGAAATCTCCTAACGCCCTAAACGTTTGAGATTTAATAAGTACGTGGATGTCTAAGTTTGACCATCCATGCTAGTGTTCACGCAACTAAATTATGTCCAAAGTGTTTGTTTATCGTTTGCGTTTGTATTTCGCAGTTGTGAAAATGTATACGACTCGTTGGTAATAGTATGAAATCACGATTTCAATAAAATAAGTTTCTTTGAAATGTCATTACAGTTCGTATATCGTATCATGTGTAAGTATTCGTTTCCGGTTAAGTTCGACACTTAGTGGAAAAATGATTTGCAAGTTGAGTTTCGCAAGTTGAGTTTCACAAAATGAGTTTCGCAAGTTGAGTTTCGCGAGTTGAGATCTGCGAGTCGAGTTGAGTTCGCCTCGCGAGTTGAGATCTGGGAGTCGAGTTGAGTTCGCCTCGTGAGTTGAGATCTGTGAGTCGAGTTGAGTTCGCCTCGCGAGTTGAGATTGGATCTCAACTCGCGAAACTCGCTGTTCGCGATTTTTAGGCAAATTTTGACTTTTAAAGCGTTTTTAAAGGTGTTTTTGGACATAATAAGTTGATATAACACTAATACATGGTAGATTAAGCATTATAAACACTAAATATCAAAGAAATATCAAAATCTAAGAGTTTGCGGGATTGTCGGGATCTTACAAAGTCGTCGCGCGGAGAATCTGAAAAGATGGTTGTGTAGAGCTCGACTCCGTGAACGTTTTTCTCTAAACGGGTGAGGTGATTGGAGGTCGTTTGATGGTAGTTTGAGTGTGGTTTGTGATGGTGGTGGTGGTGGATTATTTTGAAAGAGAGAGAGTGAGATAGATGATGATGAGAATGAAATGAAAAGGGAAATGGGGGAGGGGGCCGGTTTTGGTTCCTCCAAAATGAGGAGGGGACTTTGTCCCAACTTGTGGTATTTTACCCGTGTTCATTTACCCGATCGTTAAATATTAATTTATTTTAAAATCATAATTTTACTAATACGAAATCGTATATGTTTTTATTCGAAGCATTTTATAAAAATACTTTATTCGAGTTATAAAAATATAACTCTGTTTTGGATTTGTTTGACATATACCTTTTGTATGGTTTCGTCGCGATAAATACGTTTTAAACAAAACGAATTATGTTCTGAAATAGTTTAATATTTTTCGTGTAAATAATGTTTATTTAAAATAATAACACATTATTTAAAGTAATGCGTACCAAGTATGTGAAATGAAAGTTTTAACTTTGGCGCGAAAATTGAAAATTTTGACCAGGTGTTACATAATATCACCAACCCTTGGAATAACAATTTCATCAACCTCTGAAAAACCCTTATGATAGAAAAGACACAATGTCATCACAGGTAACGTTCACTCTTTGTACTGCTTATTTCATAGTCGGTTAATCAATTAGGGTTTTTATTGTTCGGTATGCAAATACATAGATCGTCATTGTCATATACATATATACATATATATATATACATATATATATATATATATATATATATATATATATATATATATATATATCATATATCTCTTACTAAACCGACTATTCAACCTCCTCCTGAAATAAAAGATTTCAAATTAAAATCTCCAAATGAATTAGGAGCAATAGAAGATTTAATAACAAAGCAATTTAGAAAGTTAAAAATCGGTGAATCATCAAATATAGAAGAAACATTAAATATAAATGTACTAGATAAGGATGGTAATAATAACTCCGATAGCGATATGAATGAATTTAGAGATCAATTGAATAAAATGTCTACCTATAATAATAAATATGCGGATAAGCCAACTAGGATTTTATATTATTACCCTAGACCTACTCCTCAAGATGTCTTACATGAAGAACATGAATTTTATGACAATAATAGTTATAATGGTAATCATATTTATGAGTGGAATATAGATGGGATGTCAGTAAGACATATAAATAATATGATGCATAGAATGCTAATGTATAGTACTATATGTAAAAATCAACAAAATAGTGATAAGACAATTGCTCAAATGATAGTAGCAGGTTTTACAGGTCAATTAAAAGGATGATGGGATAATTATCTTACACCAGAACAAAGAAATGAAATACTGAATGCAGTAAAAATAGAAGATGGTCAAACTTCAATAGCAGTATATAGCTTAGTAATCAATATTATAGAACATTTTACAGGCAGATGGTCTGATAATTCTGAAAGTACTAGAATTTTGTTAAATGGATTAAAATATCCAACCTTAACACCATTTAGATAGTATAAGGATATGTTTTTAAGTAGAGTATTAGAACTACCAGATTGTAATTATAATTATTGGAAATCCAAATTTATTGATGGATTACCATATCTTTTTGCTGAAAGAATTAGGAAAAATCTTAGAGGAAATGATATATCTATAAGATATGTAGAATATACTTATGGTAAATTAATAGCCACTTGTATACAAGAAGGGTTAAATCTTTGTAATGAAATCAAACTTAATAAACAAATTAAAAGAAATAATTTAAATAAAAAAAGACAATTAGGAGATCCATGTGATCAATTCGGTATGGAAAATCCAATAATAAAGATGGAAAGATATAATAAAAGATCAAGAAAAATAGATAAACCAAAATATAGAAAAAAGATATTCTATGAAAAGGAGAGAATATAAAGATGAAAGAAAAAATAGTTTTAAGAAAAATAAAAAACAATCGATAACCTGTTATAAGTGTGGGAAAAAAGGTCATTATGCTAATAAATGTAATTTAAGAAGAAAGATTAATAATGTTAATATTGAAGAAAATCTTAAAGAAAGTTTATGTAAAATTCTATTAAATTCATCAGAATCAGAAAATGAAGAAAATCAGTCTTCAGAAGAAGAAGAATATCAACATAGGAATTTAGAAAATGAAGAATTAATATCATCAGAATCTGAAGAAGAAGAATGTGGATGTAATAAAGAAAATGAAATATATAAACTTCAATCTCAATTCCAGGATTTATAAATTAATGTTTTAAATAAAGATATATTACAAATATTTGAAACAATAACAGATCCTTATATGAGATCTAAAATATTAGATCAATTAGTCCAAAAAGATCAAGAATCTTCTCAAACAAAATTAATTGATAACTCAAAAACATATTCAATGACATAAGTACAAAATATGCTAAAACAAAGAAATATTGAAAATAATGATATTACAATAAAAGATTTATTTAATGAGATAAATAATTTGAAGCAGGAAATTTTAATATTAAAAACAGAGAATTTAATAATAAAAGATAGAGTAACAAATTTAGAGAAACCAAATAAATTAGTTTTAACTAAAGAAGAAAGTATTAATGAAAAAGACAAAGAACCATTTCTTTCAACATTAGAATTAATAACTTCTCAAAAATGGTTTGTAAAAGTTTCACTTTTAATTGATAATAATTTGATAAAAACATTTACTGCTTTAGTGGATAGTGGAGCAGATTTAAATTGTATTCAGGAAGGATTGATTCCTACTAAGTATTTTAAAAAGACAACATATGCATTAAATAATGCTAGTGTATTACTAATGAAAATTTGGTATAAATTGCCAAACGCAAAAATTTGCAAAAATAAAAAGTGCATTCCTACTAGTTTTGTATTAGTAAAAGATATCACAAATCAAATGATTTTAGGAAGCCCATTTATTGGAAGTATATTTCCTATAAGGTATATTGATGCGGGAAAAATAATTGGTACCTTTCAAAATGAATTAATTGAGTTTGAATTTGTAACTCAACCAATTACAAGAGTGATTTCACAAATACAAGATTTATTAATGGCAAAAACAAATCAAATAAATTTTTTAAAAGAAGAAATTAATATATTTACAATAGAAGAAAAGTTAAAAAATTCCAAATTACAAGAAAAAATAAAAATCTTAGAATCCCAATTCTCTTTAAAAATTTGTAATGATCATCCTAATGCTTTTTGGGATAGAAAAAAACATATTGTTTCTTTACCATATGAAGAAAGCTTTGATGAAAAAACAATCCCTACAAAGGCTAGACCTTGTCAAATGAATAAAGAATATTTAAATCTTTGTAAAAAATAAATAGAAACTCTTTTACAGAAAAAATTAATAAGACAGTCCAAATCACCATGGTCTTGTACAGCCTTTTATGTTAATAAACATGCAGAACAAGAAAGAGGTGTTCCTAGATTAGTCATAAATTATAAACCACTTAATAAAGTTTTAAAATGGATTAGATACCCTATACCTAATAAAAAAGATTTATTAGATAGATTACATGATGCCGTAGTATTTTCTAAATTTGATTTAAAATCAGGATATTTGCAAATACAAATTAAAGAAGAAGACAGATATAAGACTGCCTTTAATGTTCCATTTGGACAATATGAATGGAATGTTATGCCTTTTGGGTTGAAAAATGCACCATCAGAATTTCAAAATATAATGAATGATATTTTTAATCCGTATAGTGATTTTACAATTGTGTATACTGATGATATTTTAGTATTTTCAAAGAATATTGAAACACATTTTAAACATTTAAATATCTTTGAAAAAATAATTATTCAAAATGGATTAGTAATATCTAAGACAAAAATGATGCTTTTCCAAGTTAATATAAGATTTCTTGGCCATAATATTGGGCAAGGGAAAATTATCCCTATAAATAGAAGTATAGATTTTGCTTCTAACTTTCCTGATCAAATATTAGATAAAACTCAATTACAAAGATTTTTAGGAAGTTTAAATTATATTTCACCTTTTTATAAAAATATAGCTCAAGATACATCTATTTTATATAATAGACTAAAAAAGAATCAAGAACCATGGACTGATTTACACACTCAGACAATTATAAAAATTAAAGAAAAGGTTAAAAATCTTCCATGCCTATCTTTAGCAAACCCAAATTGGGAAAAAATAATTGAAACAGATGCTTCAGAAATTGGTTATGGAGGCATATTAAGCCAAAAATGTCCAGACACTAAGAAAATATACTTGGTTAGATTTTATTCTGGAAAATGGAATGAAAGCCAGAAAAAATATGCTACAATAGCAAAAGAAATTTTATCAATTGTTAAATGTATTTTGAAATTTCAAGATGATTTATACAATCAACATTTTATTATATATACTGATTGTCAAGCAGCAAAATATGTGTTCACTAAGGATTTTAAACATGATGTTTCTAAGCAAATGTTTGCAAGATGGCAAGCCAATTTAGCACCATTTGATTTTACAATTCAATATAAAAAAGGGCAAGATAATAGTCTCCCTGATTTTTTAACTCGTGAACATTTACAGGATGCTTCCTTATAGAGGAAGAGGAAGAGGAAATTCTTCTTCCAGAGGAAGAGGTCGAGGAGATAGTAATACTATCTTACAGCATGGAAGAGGAAAGCTAATAGCTATGAATATTGCTAATACAGCATCAAGTTCATCAATTCCTGATAAGGATGATCCATTAAGGAAAGAATTTATAGAATTCTTAAAATCAAGAAATATGGAAATACCTCCTTCATACGCTCAAACAGTAATAGATGACGAGCAAGCTGAATCCGCTGAATTTACTCAAAATTCATATCAAGAGGATATCATAATTTTAGAAACTCGAGATATAATACAGTATTTCGAAGAAGGAAATAACCCATGGAATACCATGTCTAGATATCTAGACACTGCATCATATGCAGCTGGATCTTACAAGCAAAGGTCTTATTATGAAAATTTGTTGACACAAACAGGGTCATGTGAATTTAAACACTTTTATCCTGGAAATGATCCTAAACAAATCAATTTTAGCAAATGTATAGTCAATAGGATAATATCCATTGACCAATGGGGAATAAATCCGTTGCAAGAAAAATAATTTCAATTTCACAATGTGAAAGTAAAGTCTAATTATTGGGACTATATTGAAAGCTTTAATAAAGCATTTTTGTATCAAAACCAAAGAAAGAAACATTCTTGGTTTTTCAAAATAAAGTCAGAAGTTTATAACAACAGGATACCAAATTGGTTTATTAAATGGTGGAGATCATATGGTCCATCAGCAGAAATTCTGCCACTCTTTTACAAAGAATTTTATACAGAATATATAGAGATTTCTGAAAAATTAATAGAGGCTGTATGTAGAACTGATGGTCCTAAAGAAGTATTACCTTCTTTGCATTTCTTTATTGAATTTTCAGTTCCTTGGATTTGGAGATGGTCACCTGAAGTTGATTATTCTCCAAATAATTTGCCAACTTTGAAAAGAAATTTTTATTAAAAATTTTTGCAAACTATGTTGAGAAAAGACAAAGTAACAGGTAAACTGGAATCCCAGAATACCATTGATTATATTCAAAAAACATTGATAAAATATAAAGATCAAAAGGAATTCAGAAGAAGAAAAGAGGTGACAAGTCCTTATCAACTAATAGAGAATCAGCTCAAAGCTCAGGGAAAGATATGTCCTTCAAAGGAAGAAATTATTGAATCTTATCTGACTCAAATGAAGGAAGATTTAGCAAAAAATTTGGGTGTTAATTTTAGTTCATCACAGTCGGATGCCTCAATGAAGACTATATCTGATGATGAAAATCAATATGCATGCCTAGCTGGAGAATCGCAACCAGAAGAGGAAATACCTCGTGAACAAATTGAAAATGTATTCGAAGAAATCAAGACTACACTTATTCAAAGTGTAAAGGAAAAAGAGATAGCTTTGAAAATTGAAGAAAAGAAAAAAGAGTAAAAATAAATTACTAGAAGACGGATAATGGTGTCGTCAGCATAAGAAGAAAATTATTATTTATGCTTTCAATTATTGTAATAACTGTTCATGCTCACTGTAGCAGATAAGTGAATTGTATAATATTTGAGTTCCGCCCATTATAAAAGGAGGACTATTCTCATTTGGAGAGAAAGGCTTCTCTTACGCTCTCTCCTACTCTCTCATAAATTCATTTTCATTGTAAATTTCACTTTCCGAAGAAATAAAGAGCTGAAATATTCAACTACTGATCTCGTGCAACGTTTCATTTTGTAAGTTAATTATTTACTTGTTTTAATTCAAACATTTATTATCATTAAAGCCTAATGATAGGCTAAATCATTATGTTGGATAACATCAATCTTATGTAGCAAGCCATGTAAAAAAAAAACATGGACAAAAGTATGGAGAATCAAAGGTCGGAATATATCATGTCAAGGTCGGCTATTTGGTTTATTCATTTTTCTACATTTAGGATTCATAGTTGTGAGTGGTTTATAATATATTCTATAACAAATACATATTAATTCCGATCTTGGCATATAATTATAACCATGAGTTTTGACATTTAATGTTAAAACATCTAGAATATTAATATCAGATAATGATAATTGTAAATTTGGATAAACATTAAAATATACTGGTCCATGTGCTAAACTGGACTGTATAATTCCTATTAAAGATTGTTTCCAATTTCTATTACGACCATCTCTTAAAACAGCTATAAAGCTTTCAGGTAAACCTTGTAAAGTTAAAGGTTTAAAAGCAATTTGTACTAGACCTATATGTAGGTAGTTAAAATTATCTAAATACTTATTAATATCTCTTTGACTCAATAATTTGATTATCATCTCATTATTATCTAGAGTTAATGTTTCTTCAGTAGTCTTTACCGAGTGAATTAATCCTAATTCTTCAAAAGTACCTAATTCATATAATACTTTTGGTTGTATTTTTGGAATTGTCCATTCATTAAGTAAATCCAAATTTTTAGGAATTTCATATTCTTCATTTCTTGAATTTTTAACAGAATTTCTGTTATCTTTTTTGAGCCTATTTAAAAAATTCATTTTTTGAATTTTATGTTGGATAACACTTCCTCTTATGAAAACATAACCATGGCTCTGATACCATATATAAGACATATATACAAAGGCCCATAAGCCATAAAAACAAAAAGTTCATTAATTTACATATAAAACATAGATTAAAAGTATTTTAATATATAAGACATATATACAAAGGCCCATAAGCCATACAAACAAAAAGTTCATTAATTTACATATAAAACAAAGATTAAAAGTATTTTAACTAAAAGGAATCTATTTACGAAAACTCAATCACTGTCAAAGGATTCTATTTACAGCTTCTCTAGTTTAAAGATTTATAAGAGAATCGAGTCAATGGGAAAGAAAAGCCCTAGCATGCCTTCAACCGGCTAAAAGGGGCATAAGTCACCATGACTAATGATTCTTTATGTCAATATCAAACCAAATAGCCGACCTTGACATGATACATTCCGACCTTTGATTCTCCATACTTTTGTCCATGTTTTTTTTTTTGATACCATATATAAGACATATATGCAAAGGCCCACAAGCCATAAAATAAAAAGTTCATTAATTTACATATAAAACATAGATTAAAAGTATTTTAATATATAAGACATATATACAAAGGCCCATAAGCCATAAAAATAAAAAGTTCATTAATTTACATATAAAACATAGATTAAAAGTATTTTAATATATAAGACATATATACAAAGGCCCATAAGCCATAAAAACAAAAAGTTCATTAATTTACATATAAAACATAGATTAAAAGTATTTTAACCAAAAGGAATCTATTTACAGCTTCTCTACTTTAAAGATTTATAAAAGAATCGAGTCAATGGGAAAGAAAAGCCCTAACATGCCTTCAACCGGCTAAAAGGGGCATAAGTCACCATGACTAATGATTCGTTATGTCAATCTCAAACCTAATAGCCGACCTTGACATGATATATTCCGACCTTTGATTCTCCATACTTTTGTCCATGTTTTTTTTTTTAACATGGGTTGCTACATATGATTGATGTTATCCAATATAATGATTTAGCCTATCATTAGGCTTTAATGATAATAAATGTTTGAATTAAAACAAGTAAATAATTAACTTACAAAAAGAAACGTTGCACGAGATCAGTAGTTGAATATTTCAACTCTTTATTTCTTCGGAAAGTGAAATTTACAATGAGAGAGTAGGAGAGAGCGTAAGAGAAGCCTTTCTCTCCAAATGAGAAGAGTCCCCCTTTTATAATGGGCGGAACTCAAAAATTATACAATTCACTTATCTGCTACAGTGAGCATGAACAGTTATTACAATAATTGAAAGCATAAATAATAATTTTCTTCTTATGCTGACGACACCATTATCCGTCTTCTAGTAATTTATTTTTACTCTTTTTTCTTTTCTTCAATTTTCAAAGCAATCTCTTTTCCCTTTACACTTTGAATAAGTGTAGTCTTGATTTCTTCAAATACATTTTCAATTTGTTCACGAGGTATTTCCTCTTCTGGTTGCGATTCTCCAGCTAGGCATGCATATTGATTTTCATCATCAGATATAGTCTTCATTGAGGCATCCGACTGTGATGAACTAAAATTAACACCCAAATTTTTTGCTAAATCTTCCTTCATTTGAGTCATATAAGATTCAATAATTTCTTCCTTTGAAGGACATGTCTTTCCCTGAGCTTTGAGCTGATTCTCTATTAGTTGATAAGGACTTGTCACCTCTTTTCTTCTTCTGAATTCCTTTTGATCTTTATATTTTATTAATATTTTTTGAATATAATCAATGGTATCCTGGGATTCCAGTTTACATGTTACTTTGTCTTTATAGTTTGCCAAAATTTTGTATAAAAATTTCTTTTCAAAGTTGACAAATTATTTGGAGAATAATCAACTTCAGGTGACCATCTCCAAATCAAAGGAATTGAAAATTCAATAAAGAAATGTAAAGAAGGTAATACTTCTTTAGGACCATCAGTTCTACATACAGCCTCTATTAATTTTTCAGAAATCTCTATATATTATGTATAAAATTCTTTGTAAAAGAGTGGCAGAATTTCTGCTGATGGACCATATGATCTCCACCATTTAATAAACCAATTTGGTATCATGTGGTTATAAACTTTTGACTTTATTTTGAAAAACCAAGAATGTTTCTTTCTTTGGTTTTGATACAAAAATGCTTTATTAAAGCTTTCAATATAGTCCCAATAATTAGACTTTACTTTCACATTGTGAAATTGAAATTATTTTTCTTGCAACGGATTTATTCCCCATTGGTCAATGGATATTATCCTATTGACTATACATTTGCTAAAATTGATTTGTTTAGGATCATTTCCAGGATAAAAGTGTTTAAATTCACATGACCCTGTTTGTGTCAACAAATTTTCATAATAAGACCTTTGCTTGTAAGATCCAGCTGCATATGATGCAGTGTCTAGATATCTAGACATGGTATTCCATGGGTTATTTCCTTCTTCGAAATACTGTATTATATCTCGAGTTTCTAAAATTATGATATCCTCTTGATATGAATTTTGAGTAAATTCAGCGGATTCAGCTTGCTCGTCATCTATTACTGTTTGAGCGTATGAAGGAGGTATTTCCATATTTCTTGATTTTAAGAATTCTATAAATTCTTTCCTTAATGGATCATCCTTATCAGGAATTGATGAACTTGATGCTGTATTAGCAATATTCATAGCTATTAGCTTTCCTCTTCCATGCTGTAAGATAGTATTACTATCTCCTCGACCTCTTCCTCTGGAAGAAGAATTTCCTCTTCCTCTTCCTCTATAAGGAAGCATCCTGTAAATGTTCACGAGTTAAAAAATCAGGGAGACTATTATATTGCCCTTTTTTATATTGAATTGTAAAATCAAATGGTGCTAAATTGGCTTGCCATCTTGCAAACATTTGCTTAGAAACATCATGTTTAAAATCCTTAGTGAACACATATTTTGCTGCTTGACAATCAGTATATATAATAAAATGTTGATTGTATAAATCATCTTGAAATTTCAAAATACATTTAACAATTGATAAAATTTCTTTTGCTATTGTAGCATATTTTTTCTGGCTTTCATTCCATTTTCCAGAATAAAATCTAACCAAGTATATTTTCTTAGTGTCTGGACATTTTTGGCTTAATATGCCTCCATAACCAATTTCTGAAGCATCTGTTTCAATTATTTTTTCCCAATTTGGGTTTGCTAAAGATAGGCATGGAAGATTTTTAACCTTTTCTTTAATTTTTATAATTGTCTGAGTGTGTAAATCAGTCCATGGTTCTTGATTCTTTTTTAGTCTATTATATAAAATAGATGTATCTTGAGCTATATTTTTATAAAAAGGTGAAATATAATTTAAACTTCCTAAAAATCTTTGTAATTGAGTTTTATCTAATATTTGATCAGGAAAGTTAGAAGCAAAATCTATACTTCTATTTATAGGGATAATTTTCCCTTGCCCAATATTATGGCCAAGAAATCTTATATTAACTTGGAAAAGCATCATTTTTGTCTTAGATATTACTAATCCATTTTGAATAATTATTTTTTCAAAGATATTTAAATGTTTAAAATGTGTTTCAATATTCTTTGAAAATACTAAAATATCATCAGTATACACAATTGTAAAATCACTATACGGATTAAAAATATCATTCATTATATTTTGAAATTCTGATGGTGCATTTTTCAACCCAAAAGGCATAACATTCCATTCATATTGTCCAAATGGAACATTAAAGGCAGTCTTATATCTGTCTTCTTCTTTAATTTGTATTTGCCAATATCCTGATTTTAAATCAAATTTAGAAAATACTACAGCATCATGTAATCTATCCAATAAATCTTTTTTATTAGGTATAGGATATCTAATCCATTTTAAAACTTTATTAAGTGGTTTATAATTTATGACTAATCTAGGAACACCTCTTTCTTGTTGTGCATGTTTATCAACATAAAAGGCTGTACAAGACCATGGTGATTTGGACTGTCTTATTAATTTTTTATGTAAAAGAGTTTCTATTTCTTTTTTACAAAGATTTAAATATTCTTTATTCATTTGACAAGGTCTAGCCTTTGTAGGGATTGTTTTTTCATCAAAGCTTTCTTCATATGGTAAAGAAACAATATGTTTTTTTCTATTCCAAAAAGTATTAGGATGATCATTACAAATTTTGAACGAGAATTGGGATTCTAAGATTTTTATTTTTTCTTGTAATTTAGAATTTTTTTAACTTTTCTTCTATTGTAAATATATTAATTTCTTCTTTTAAAAAATTTATTTGATTTGTTTTTGCTATTAATAAATCTTGTATTTGTGAAATCACTCTTGTAATTGGTTGAGTTACAAATTCAAACTCAATTAATTCACTTTGAAAGGTACCAATTATTTTTCCCGCATCAATATACCTTATAGGAAATATACTTCCAATAAATGGGCTTCCTAAAATCATTTGATTTGTGATATCTTTTACTAATACAAAACTAGTAGGAATGCACTTTTTATTTTTGCAAATTTTTGCATTTGGCAATTTATACCTAATATTCATTGGTAATCCACCAGCATTATTTAATGCATATGTTGTCTTTTTAAAATACTTAGTAGGAATCAATCCTTCCTGAATACAATTTAAATCTGCTCCACTATCCACTAAAGCAGTAAATGTTTTTATCAAATTATTATCAATTAAAAGTGAAACTTTTACAAACCATTTTTGAGAAGTTATTAATTCTAATGTTGAAAGAAATGGTTCTTTTTCTTTTTCATTAATACTTTCTTCTTTAGTTAAAACTAATTTATTTGGTTTCACTAAATTTGTTACTCTATCTTTTATTATTAAATTCTCTGTTTTTAATATTAAAATTTCTTGCTTCAAATTATTTATCTCATTAGATAAATATTTTATTGTAATATCATTATTGTCAATATTTCTTTTTTTTTTTTTGGGTAAAGAGCAAAATGTTTACCCGGTAAATATATTCCCAAAAGCATTTAAGTACAATGGATGTGGGTGAATCCCACATCTCAGTCCGTTACATAGGCGATAAAGACTAAATAACAGGAGACAACCACTACGCACTAAGTAATAACCACAACTGCTAAACTAATCAGTTACATTTAACAATCATAATCTAATTGTAAACACCAGGTTCATAGAACCACATCCATAGTGAACAACTCTGTCTTCAATAATCTTCGCTTGACCGACGAGAGCAACACCAACTTCCAATCAATGCAATCCATTGAAAAGAGTGAACCTGCCTTACCAACTGGAAAGATGGCAAAAGGTCCAGGCAAACACCAATGGCTTAAATCAGCCATAAGTCCATAGTGATTAACTCAGTATTCAATTATCTTCATTAAAATACCACTAAGCATAGCACCAACTTCCTAGCTGCAATAGCAGCAAACACATCTACAATCATATTAGCAACCTGCCCTACCAACACAAAGATGGCCAAAGGTCCAGGGATACCAATACAATCCATAGACGGGAAATAACCTGCCCTACCAACAAATAGATGGAAAAAGGTCCAGGCACTCCTCAAATGGCTGAAACCAGCCACAAAATAAACAAGAAACTAAAGTATAGCATGAACCCAAACCGAATCCATACATACCCATTTCGAACCACCTCTACTTCCTTGACATAAGAGCAATAAACAATTCAAAGAGTAACAACACTCCCTGAATTGCCACTTACCAACAATGAAGGTTGATATGAATCGCACCAAAGTGACACAAAACAATCAACACAAACGCTTCATTGGACAACCAAGGATCGATCAGCAACCTTTAAACAAACACACCCTCCCCCACGTTTCCCTCCTTAATTCCCCGTTGTGACAACCGTCACCAAACCGTTATCGTAGTTCAAACCGTATAAACTCATTTTTTGTGAAACTACTTGTTTTTGAGATTTATTTACATCAAAGTCTTCATTTTTGAAAAACGAATCCAACGTAAAAAGAATCAACTAAATCCGACGTGTAACGAAGAAGTTATGAAGCAAAACGTAAACGAAACTGAGCTGAACAGATCGCGACGCGATTTGTCTGAATCGCGGCTCTATCTACCCTAGGTCGCGGCTCTATCTACCACGGTCGCGGCTCTATCCTGTCTGACGAGTATAAATTCGATTTTTAACCCCAAAAACGCATTTACAAACCCTAGGGCCAATTTTGGACGATCTAAGGCGACATGTTCTTCATATTTTTGATCTCTAGAGTCTAAGAACTCAATTCCTTGATCCCTTAATCATTCTATCGATCGAGAAGTTGTTCGTTTGTGTTTCGGTAAGCGTTTAAGTTCTAGTCTTTCGTTTTCTTTCGTTCTTTTGATGCATGATGAATAAATTCTCATGTCATATCATTGATTTACAGATTTCAAAGGTTTCTATCATGCGGATACGCGTTGTTGGTATAGTTCTTTATTCAATTCCTTCGTATTAATATATTTTGAATTATTTCGTAATGTCGGTTTTCATTCGGATCAATCCATTGTATTCCGGATTATGATATCGTTAGGTTACTATTAGAATCAGTATATAAGTTCATAGAATTGAGATATATGATTTTGTATGCGGTTTGGATTGGTTATACATGTGATTAGGGTTGATTAGTTATGAACCCTAATCTAATCAGAATTTTATTTCGGATTGGGAAGCTTGTAAATTGATCATATCACAATGGTTTTTGATGAAATAAGAGTCTAAACTTAAGTATTTTGAGTCTTCTTTCAAATGGCGTCGGTCTCATGTCCAAATGTTGTGTTTAAGATGGTCAAAACGATTTTACAAGTTTGAAT
This sequence comes from Helichrysum umbraculigerum, assembly GCA_949592205.1. Lineage (NCBI taxonomy): Eukaryota > Viridiplantae > Streptophyta > Magnoliopsida > Asterales > Asteraceae > Helichrysum > Helichrysum umbraculigerum. The sequence continues at coordinate 9,126,186 of CATIUR010000008.1, forward strand.
GTCGAATCTGAGTTTTTCGGTTTCTGGTTTTGGTTAACTTGTCGATTTTTGAAACAGACTTTAAATTATGAATTGGGTCTTGAAATTTTTACTAAGGTATTTTTAAAGTGTTTATAATTATCTGTAAAAATATCAAAATCATTTTAAATTTTAAAGTATTTTAAATAAATTCTAACTTTTGTGAAGTCAGAAAGTGTCGTCGGGTTAGAACAGTTCACTTTGGTGAATTTTTAAAAATAGTAAATCAATGTAATTGAATCTGGAAAATTTACTGGATCTTCTAAACATAATGTAATGTCACTGGTTAAAATTGTAGAGTCAAATGATTTCATTAAGTAATATTTAAAAATTCGTAAAGTGGTATGAAAATCGTGGGCAGAATCTGATTTTTACTCGATAGGTTGATTCGAGTTAAAATACATGAGTTGAGTTGTGAGGGAACTTAGTGGAAGTGTTTAGACTTGGAATACAATGGAATGACCTAGTTATGTCTAGGTTATGACCCATATGCATATATGATCATTGTAGATTGCGAGTGGATTAGTGGATTACATTTGAGGGCGATACTTACATCATTTCTTGAGGTGAGTTTTCGTGGCCCCTTTTTCATTACATGTTTTCAAATTGGGGGAAAAGTATGCTCACATGTTTTATCAATTGTTTTTATGCTGTGAAACGTATTCATTTTCATTTTTGGACATATGCTTGAAATGTGTGACACTATGTGACTTATATGCATTGGTTGTTGGATTTGTTTTGTTAAAAGGCTGCACTCTTTCGGGAGTGTATACCTAGTGTATATGCTTTGTATACACTGAAAGACATATTTATTTACAAGGCTGCACTCTTTCGGGAGTGTATACCTAATGTATGCTTAGGTGTACATTGAAGGTCATTTATGGGTAGCTACCGCATACGCAGGATTTGGTTGGGTCATACTCCTTCGTGGGGTGATGACGGTTTGTGGATTGTTGGTTGTATTATTTCACTTGTGTGCCATTTCTATATGCATTGTCCTAACTAACTTACTTTCATCACAGCAAAAATGTTTATTTTTCTGGTGTCTGGTTTCAAACCTACGAAACTCACCAACATTCGTGTTGACGTTTTTGAGCATATCTTTTCAGGTTATACTAGTGGACTTAAAGCAGTGGACATGAGAACTTAGTGGACCTTTAGGGTTGCATTAAGAGTTATTCAAGACTTGTGGTACATCATTAAGGTTGTTTGTGAAGGCTTGTTTTGCCTTAACATTGTATAGTACGTTTGTTGTAAGCTTTTGAATTCATTGTTGAAATGTATGCATGACATGAACCGTTATTCATGTTAATGGCATCATGACACATTGGATATTGTATTTCATATAGAATTCTTTATAATGATGTGTTATGATTCTATACTGTTTCTGTTTTAGACGAGGTGTGACAGATTGGTATCAGAGCCATTGTTTATAGAGATCTTGGTGGATTGGCCTAGACTATAAATAAGGAACCCACATATAGAACATGAGTTAGGAAGTTATGTGTGCATAAAATTCCGTGAAGCTAGTTGTAGCTAGTGTCAATCATTCATCTTAATCGTTTCAAATAAGGACGTTGTAAGCGTTTCTTCGTCATCTTACGACTCTTTGTGTGAATCGTCTACATGTTGCTTAGGATTCCATAACTATCTGATCTCTTCCCATAAATACGAAGCTTAATGTGATGCAAAGACTTGGAAGATAAGTATGTGTATGAAAGAATACTTTCACAATTACGGCTGCAGACGTAATTGACAAAGGTGTTCCGACATATGTGTGCTTATCCGACCATGTTTGTGTGTCTCATGTGCTATCTCCGTGTCGTATTGTAATAAAATCCCAATTGCATTCGTTACCAAATTATTCTTATGTTTGTGAGTCTTGTGCATTTATGCCTAGACAAACTCCAAAGTATTCATTCTATTCTAAACTCATATGAACTCGCAATTATAGCAAGCATACTACTAAGACGCATTACCCGTAAATTTTACTCGTGGAGGAGAAACACTCGGTGATGGTCATACAAGTGATAGTGGTGATTGAACTGATGGTTGAACTGGAGGAATTTGTGGTATTGAAGGCAAGAACTCCAATGTTGTTGCGACCATTACACGACAGTGGTGGGCCTTAATATTCAAAGTTGTCATACAAGTTAGTAACAGCATATTGAAGCATGGTAGAGCTAACGACACCGAAGGCAAAAATGGAATTAATAAACGAGAATTCAAATGATGGGAGTGGTGATGGCGCGAAAAATAAATAAATAAATAAATAAAATGAAAATAATAATATTAATAATAAAATATATAAATAAATAAATAAATAAATAGATAAATAAATAAAATAAATAAAGGCACTGTTTAAGGAGAAATATTCTTTCAATAACGAAATGAAGAAGTTAGTGAACAAGTTTTGAAATTTCTCTACGAGGGGAGTTAAGCAGGCAACATATATATATCGGACAATTTCATGAGTTGGCAAGGATTAGACCTCATCGCGTGGCACTCGAAGCTATGAGAAATGAGAAGTATTTCGTATACCACTTAAATGGTGGTGTAATACCTGAGATTTTCATAGAACACTTCAAAGACGAAAAGAAACAACTCATGAGCGTAAAGGCTAAAAAGTTAAAATTTCAAAACATTCTATTATCAACGATTTCCTCGAGGTCTTCTCGGAAGATTTAGAAGGATTCCCTTTTTACTCGTAAGGTTTTGTATCGATCTTATTCTTGGAGCAACCCCAGTTGCAAATGCTCCAAATCGCTTAACACTATTTGAATGCAAGAGTTATTTAATTCTCTTTAAGATGCTCCAAGACAAGGGTTTTATTTGCCCTAGTATTTTCCGTTGGGAGCACCTGGTTTGTTTGTCAAAAAGAAAGATGGTTGTTTTCATTTGTGCATTGATTATCGTGAACTTAACAAAATTTACGATCAAGAATTGCTGTCCTCTCCCAAGGATGGATGATTTGTTTGATCAACCTCAAGGTGCTAGGTGATTTTCAAAAATCAATCTTCATTCTGGTTACCGTCAATAGAGGGTACCTGAATCAGGTATACCTAAGATTGCGTTTAGTACTCGTTACGAATATTTCAAATTTCTCGATCTTACTAAGGCGACTATAGCATTCCTATATTTAACTAACGTGTATGTAAGCCGTATCTCGACGAATTTATCATACTTTTCAATTGGGACGTTCTAATTTATTCTAAAACTAAGAAGGAGCATGATGTTCCCTTAAGACTACTTCTGGAGTTACTTTTGAAAGAAAAGGTCTATACAATATATTGGGAGTACGAAATTTGACCACAAGAGGTTTGTTTTTCCTGGTCACACTGTGAACAAAGAAGTCAATCTTGTGAATTTTAGCAAAATAGAAGCTGTAATGGGATGGAAGGTCCCACTGTTATCATCGTAGGTTCGTAAAGTATTTAGGATTCACAGGCTATTATCGGCATTTTATTGAGAGTTGTTCAAAGATCGCTCTACTACTCACATATATATAAGAAGTTTGTTTGAGGTAGGAACTAAGAAGAATCTTTTCAAACAGTGAAGGACGACGGATCGGAGGATTTCGTTGTGTATTGTGATGCATCAGACTGAAATCTAGGTTGTGTGTTAATTAAAAGGGGAAGGTGATCGCATTCATGAAAATTTTTGTATTACCCACGATTTGGAACTTGGAGCGGTAGCATTCGTACATATGTGTTGAAGACACTACTTGTATGGAATGAAGAACCTTATGTACACCGATCATAAGAGCTTTTAACACCCCTATGTTCAAAAGAAGTTGAATACGAGGCAAATGAGAACGCTCGAAATATTTAGTGGCTACGATTGTGAATTTCGATATCATCCGGGGAAGACGGATGTTGTGGCAGATGTTTTGAGTAGGAAGGAAAGAGTAAGCTAAGGTAAGTGAACGTCAAAGTATGACGAGTCACTCTGGAATTAAGGATAAGATGTTCAAAGTTCAAGATGAAGCGTTAGGGATACTCATGTACCAAAATAAAAAGTTGTGCGGGTTAGACAAACAGTTGGAGCACAAATTGGATGAGATATTACACCTTGTGAGAGAATTTTGGGATTTCTTTACCGGGTGGTCTATTAACACTAGTAATGGACAAAGTACATAAATAAAAATAAATAAATAAATAAATAAAAATCATGATATCATGGATTTGTATTGGCGTCTGAGATGAAGAAGGACATCATTAACTTCATTAGTCAATTTGTTAATACATGATCTGATTGAGGTTCAAGGTTGAATACCTGAGACTCTCTAGTCTAGTACTATAACCGAAGATTTTCGAATGGAGAAGGGGTAGCATAGTCATGAGTTTTATTATGAAATTTCTTAAAACAAGTAGTGAGCGTGATTTGATTTGGGTAGTTGTGGATAGAATGACATCATCAGCTTATCTCTTAGCTATCCACGAGGATTACAAAATGGAGAAATTGGCAAGGTCGTTTATTAGCAAGGTAGTAGCAAGGCGTGGAGTGTCTGTATCAATTACATCTGATTGTGATGGTTATTTTTTTAAACAATTTTGGCAAACGTTACAAAGGCTTTGGTAACACATTTTGATGTGAGGGCGGTTTATCATTCTCGAACTAATGAGCGGAGTAAGCAAACTATTCAAACATTTGGGAATATTCTTAGAGCGTGTTATCGATTTTGGATTGAACTTGGGATACTCACTTACCACTAGTTGAGTTCCCATACAACACAGTTCTCATTCTGGTAATTAATGGGCACTATTTCAAGCACTTCAAAAGTATAAGAGTCGTTCATTTACAGTGTGTGCCGAAGTTGGCTTTAGGTCAATTGATTGGATTGAAATAGTCCATGAAAGAATTGACAAGACCGTTCGAGTCAAGGAGAGACTGGAAACAGTACAAGTTGGGCGAGTGAGTTACGCAAACAAACATCGACAGCAGTAAGAGTTTTGTGTTGGGAATCATATACTGTTTAAAGCGTTTACTTTGGGAAAGTGTCGTACATTTTGGGAAGTTTGAAATTTTAGCATATGTGTTGTTTGACCATTCTAAATTGCTGAACGTATGGGTTCAGTAATGTATTGATTGGAAGTTGTTGCAAGAGTGAAGTGTTGTTCATGAAGTATTTCATGTTTCAAATCTAAAGAAAATGTTGGCTGGTAAAATCTTACAAGTATTTCAAGAAGGAAATTTCAGGGAATCACCAAATATATTGTGTAGAGAAACTGGTAGAAACCATGGAGTGAGAGGTCAAATGTTGAAGCACGGAAGGTTTTAATTTATCATTGCTTGATCGAACGCTTAGTGAGGATTTGAATTTACTTCGAAACAAAAAGAGTGTACAAAGCTTAATTTTACGTACCTATATAGTGATCGTGTTGAAAGTATAGCTCCAACTGAATTTCGGGACGAAATTCTCTCAACTGGGGGATACTATGACAACCGTCACCAAACCGTTATCGTAGTTCAAACCGTATAAACTCATTTTTTGTGAAACTACTTTTTTTTTAGATTTATTTACATCAAAGTCTTCGTTTTTTAAAAACGAATCCAACGCAAAAAGAATCAACTCAATCCGACGTGTAACGAAGAAGTTATGAAGCAAAACGTAAACGAAACTGAGCTGAACAGATCGCGACGCGATTTGTCTGAATCGCGGCTCTATCTACCCTAGGTCGCGGCTCTATCTACCACGGTCGCGGCTCTATCCTGTCTGACGAGTATAAATTCGATTTTTAACCCCAAAAACGCATTTACAAACCCTAGGGCCGATTTTGGACGATCTAAGGCGACATGTTCTTCATATTTTTGATCTCTAAGGTCTAAGAACTCAATTCCTTGATCCCTTAATCATTCTATCGATCGAGAAGTTGTTCGTTTGTGTTTCGGTAAGCGTTTAAGTTCTAGTCTTTCGTTTTCTTTCGTTCTTTTGACGCATGATGAATAAATTCTCATGTCATATCATTGATTTACAGATTTCAAAGGTTTCTATCATGCGGATACGCGTTGTTGGTATAGTTCTTTATTCAATTCCTTCGTATTAATATATTTCGAATTATTTCGTAATGTCGGTTTTCATTCGGATCAATCCATTATATTCCGGATTATGATATCGTTAGGTTACTATTAAAATCAGTATATAAGTTCATAGAATTGAGATATATGATTGTGTATGCGGTTTGGATTGGTTATACATGTGATTAGGGTTGATTAGTTATGAACCCTAATCTGATCAGAATTTTATTTCGGATTGGGAAGCTTGTAAATTGATCATATCACAATGGTTTTTGATGAAATAAGAGTCTAAACTTAAGTATTTTGAGTCTTCTTTCAAATGGCATCGGTCTCATGTCCAAATGTTGTGTTTAAGATGGTCAAAACGATTTTACAAGTTTGAATGTCGAATCTGAGTTTTTCGGTTTCTGGTTTTGGTTAACTTGTCGATTTTTGAAACAGACTTTAAATTATGAATTGGGTCTTGAAATTTTTACTAAGGTATTTTTAAAGTGTTTATAATTATCTGTAAAAATATCAAAATCATTTTAAATCTTAAAGTATTTTAAATAAATTCTAACTTTTGTGAAGTCAGAAAGTGTTGTCGGGTTAGAACAGTTCACTTTGGTGAATTTTTAAAAATAGTAAATCAATGTAATTGAATCTGGAAAATTTACTGGATCTTCTAAACATAATGAAATGTCACTAGTTAAAATTGTAGAGTCAAATGATTTCATTAAGTAATATTTAAAAATTCGTAAAGTGGTATGAAAATCGTGGGCAGAATCTGATTTTTACTCGATAGGTTGATTCGAGTTAAAATACATGAGTTGAGTTGTGAGGGAACTTAGTGGAAGTGTTTAGACTTGGAATACAATGGAATGACCTAGTTATGTCTAGGTTATGACCCATATGCATATATGATCATTGTAGATTGCGAGTGGATTAGTGGATTACATTTGAGGGCGATACTTACATCATTTCTTGAGGTGAGTTTTCGTGGCCCCTTTTTCATTACATGTTTTCAAATTGGGGGAAAAGTATGCTCACATGTTTTATCAATTGTTTTTATGCTGTGAAACGTATTCATTTTCATTTTTGGACATATGCTTGAAATGTGTGACACTATGTGACTTATATGCATTGGTTGTTGGATTTGTTTTGTTAAAAGGCTGCACTCTTTCGGGAGTGTATACCTAGTGTATATGCTTTGTATACACTGAAAGACATATTTATTTACAAGGCTGCACTCTTTCGGGAGTGTATACCTAATGTATGCTTAGGTGTACATTGAAGGTCATTTATGGGTAGCTACCGCATACGCAGGATTTGGTTGGGTCATACTCCTTCGTGGGGTGATGACGGTTTGTGGATTGTTGGTTGTATTATTTCACTTGTGTGCCATTTCTATATGCATTGTCCTAACTAACTTACTTTCATCACAGCAAAAATGTTTATTTTTCTGGTGTCTGGTTTCAAACCTACGAAACTCATCAACATTCGTGTTGACGTTTTTGAGCATATCTTTTCAGGTTATACTAGTGGACTTAAAGCAGTGGACAAGAGAACTTAGTGGACCTTTAGGGTTGCATTAAGAGTTATTCAAGACTTGTGGTACATCATTAAGGTTGTTTGTGAAGGCTTGTTTTGCCTTAACATTGTATAGTACGTTTGTTGTAAGCTTTTGAATTCATTGTTGAAATGTATGCATGACATGAACCGTTATTCAAGTTAATGGCATCATGACACATTGGATATTGTATTTCATATAGAATTCTTTATAATGATGTGTTATGATCCTATCACCGTTATACCCCGTTGTTTCCGCTTTAGACGGGGTGTGACAGTCGTCTTGAAACAGCCATGCAATTGACCAACTGATCGAGATCAAAATCCGATCATCTTCTTCCAACTGAAACCCTAATACCGTCTTCAAAAACCCTTATACCACCAGCGACCCTAATACTGCTTGCAAAAACCCGAAACCAAATCAAAGCCAAAGCAATCTGATCGAGTATGATGAACATATTGAAGAACAACACAGAAATCTTGAATCATCTGTGCGTTCGAACTCCAAGCAAAAATTTTGCAAGAATAGCGCCGCAAAAGGGAACTCTTAAACAAAAAACCCTAATTTCGTTGCTGAATCAAATGACACAGAAACAAAGTAACGTGGAAGCACAAAACCCTAGACGAGTAGAACCCTAAACCAGAAATTCGCAAACCCTAATACCCAAAACACGTGACCGAATCAGGCTAAAACATACTGAAACAATGAAAACACATTGAAACGTTACAAATCAGTTGATCAGTTCAGAGTTGAAGCATAAGAAGCCATACGAAATCAATGAAGCAGCCCTAAATCCGTATCAAATTGAAAACGAATTAGGGTTTGGTCATAATAATCGTTATGTTGGTTTGGAAACGAAATTACCAATGATAATCGAATGGAACCAAACACGAACCAGTTGACAGACCTTTCCCAAAACCTTGATTTGCGATTTAAAAAACTAACCCTAATTCATGAAACAAACAAACAGAATACGACTCAAAATCCCAACACCGAAAGCGAATCGAATCCGTTCAATAAGGAACAAATCAAACCACAATCAGATTAGAAAACTGATCGTAAATTTGCTGTTTAGGGTCACGAATTAGGGTTAAGTTTAAGGGAGAAAGTCGCCAATTAAACTTTAAACTTTACTTATTGTGATTCCAAATCACTATTGTCAATGTTTCTTTGTTTTAGCATATTTTGTACTTCTGTCATTGAATATGCTTTTGAGTTATCAATTAATTTTGTTTGAGAAGATTCTTGATCTTTTTGGACGAATTGATCTAATATTTTAGATCTCATATCAGGATCTGTTATTGTTTCAAATATTTGTAATATATCTTTATTTAAAACATTAATTTCTAAATCCTGGAATTGAGATTGAAGTTTATATATTTCATTTTCTTTATTACATCCACATTCTTCTTCTTCAGATTCTGATGATATTAATTCTTCATTTTCTAAATTCCTAAGTTGATATTCTTCTTCTTCTGAAGACTGGTTTTCTTCATTTTCTGATTCTGATGAATTTAATAGAATTTGACATAAACTTTCTTTAAGATTTTCTTCAATATTAAGATTATTAATTATTCTTCTTAAATTACATTTATTAGCATAATGACCTTTTTTCCCACACTTATAACAGGTTATCGATTGTTTTTTATTTTTCTTAAAACTATTTTTTCTTTCATCTTTATATTCTCTCCTTTTCATAGAATATCTCTTTTTCCTATATTTAGGTTTATCTATTTTTCTTGATCTTTTATTATATCTTTCCGTCTTTATTATTGGATTTTCCATACCGAATTGATCACAAAAATCTCCTAATTTTCTTTTTTCATTTAAATTATTTCTTTTAATTTGTTTATTAAGTTTGATTTCATTACAAAGATTTAACCCTTCTTGTATACAAGTGGCTATTAATTTACGATAAGTAAATTCTTCATATCTTATAGAGATATCATTTCCTCTAAGATTTTTCCTAATTCTTTCAGCAAAAAGATATGGTAATCCATCAATAAATTTGGATTTCCAATAATTATAATTACAATCTGGTAGTTCTAATACTCTACTTAAAAACATATCCTTATACCATCTAAATGATGTTAAGGTTGGACATTTTAATCCATTTAACAAAATTCTAGTACTTTCAGAGTTATTAGACCATCTGCCTGTAAAATGTTCTATAATATTGATTACTAAGCTATATACTGCTATTGAAGTTTGACCATCTTCTATTTTTACTGCATTCAGTATTTTATTTCTTTGTTCTGGTGTAAGATAATTATCCCACCATCCTTTTAATTGACCTGTAAAACCTGCTACTATCATTTGAGCAATTGTCTTATCACTATTTTATTGATTTTTACATATAGTACTATACATTAGCATTCTATGCATCATATTATTTATGTGTCTTACTGACATCCCATCTATATTCCACTCATAAATATGATTACCATTATAACTATTATTGTCATAAAATTCATGTTCTTCATGTAAGGCATCTTGAGGAGTAGGTCTAGGGTAATAATATAAATTCCTAGTTGGCTTATCCGCATATTTATTATTATAGGTAGACATTTTATTCAATTGATCTCTAAATTCATTCATATCGCTATCGGAGTTATTATTACCATCCTTATCTAGTACATTTATATTTAATGTTTCTTCTATATTTGATGATTCACCGATTTTTAACTTTCTAAATTGCTTTGTTATTAAATCTTCTATTGCTCCTAATTCATTTGGAGATTTTAATTTGAAATCTTTTATTTCAGGAGGAGGTTGAATAGTCGGTTTAGTAAGAGATATATGATTCTCTCCCTTTGTACATTCTGTTACTTTTATTTTTTGTATTTGAGACATTAAATCTTGTATCCTTTTATTAAGATGAAAAATTTGTTCTCCAAGCACTACAACATATAGATTCATAAAATTTTGTTGTTGTATCATGTTATTAACATGTGTAGCCGTAATTTGTAAAGTATCATTTTCCATTAATTTTTGAAATGCTGAAAAATGTAAATTTACATTATCTTTATTTATTTGAAAATGTTGTTGAGGGGATATACAGATGTTAACATTTGTCCATTATTTAATTTATAATTTCTTTCTAACACTGAAATATAATTTGTAATATATCTATTAAAAAACCAAGGAACAAAATAAATTATCTCGTTTGCTTCTTGTAAATTTTTATAAAATTCTTCTTGAATTAATTTATGTTGACTTTTATCTGTATTATCAAAAAACCATTTTCTAAAAGGCTCCCATTCAGGATTTTGAAATTCTTTTGAAATTTGTTTTCTTGCCGGTGATCCCGGATTAAAATCAATTTTTTCTTTTATATCCGTTAAATATCAAAATTTAATTCTTAGGGTGTAGGTTCCTCTTCTTCCCCAAATATTCCATGGGCTATATTGTAACACCCCCAATTTTAATGATTTGCGGAAGCATACTTGGGTGTTACCAATCAATATACAAAGCACAAGATATACAGCAAACGACCTCTAAATGAGACGTTTTGTAAAATAATTACATTTCATAATTTAATCGTTTGAAAGCATATAGTTTTCTTTACAAAAATATATAAGCCTAGAGTCCGCGTATGTGGCGGGAGATTCTATTACATAACCATAGCTACAAAAGATAATGCCAAAGAATCTCCGTTATATGCAGTTTGGAAATCATGCGACTCTAGCTAGTAATCCTGGAGTGATCCTACTCCGTAAGTGTACCTGAGAATACATGCTAAAAAGGGTCAACCAAAAGGTTGGTGAATCTCACAGGTTTATCAGTAAATAATTCAGTTTGAACACAAGATTTCATCAGTAGTGCCCGTAGGCGTATATCAAGTATTTGCAAATCTCGCAAAAGTAAAGTAATCAAGTTATACCGTTGCCATGAGGCTCATAATCGAAGCTTAACCCGTAAATAATCATTTGCTCCCGTGACATGCTCATAATTGAGCAAGCATAAGTAAACGAAATAATAGTCACCCGTTTCTACGTGTAAATCAGTACGTGGTAGCGCTACTACCCCGGGCAGGGAGGGTCATTTCCCTAATGGATCCATTAACTACTGTTCGCGCTTAATTCCATAACTAACGATATATGATGGAGAGACTTCTGTAAATAGTAATTAACTCATGCAATTCCGTTTGGTATGGAAATCAGTTTAGTACTTGTGTTCAAGAAAAATAAGTAGCATGTATCTCCCCCAATAAGATAAAACAGTAAAAGTGGGGCCGTAAGACTCACCTGAGTCTTTGCAAGTACGTTTATATCAATAAACGAGTAAGTAATATCAACCGTAGGTTCTCCGAACCCGTAACCTTCAAATGCCTAAACATATAAAGTTAAGTAAGTAGATGTCTCGCAAGACCATCTAGGCTAGTTGTCTACATAACTCGTTATGTCCAAGGGTTTGTTTAGTAATCCGTTTGTAGTTTGAAAGCAAATATGGCCCGTTGGTGACGGTTTGTAATAATGATTCAAAGTGTTATCATTATATGTATCGTTGAATCAGGTTTCGTTATTTGTAAGTGTTCAACACTTAGTGTGAAAAGTATTTACAACATTTAATGACGGGGGTCCGGGGGCAGCGCCCCTGGTAGCGGGGTCCAAGGGGCAGGGCCCCTGGCTGGGGTCGAGCTGCCAGGTCAGCTTGGAAAATTTTTATTTCTATAATATTGTTATAGTGAAAAACGCATCTGGACTTGAATTTGGGTGAAATCAAGTGGTAAATTTTTGGTCTCGATACTTAGTAGAAATGGTTTGAAACTCTCTGTTTTTAGCGTCACTTATAGCGACACTTAAGGTTTAGGCGACACTTAGGAAGTGTCGCATAAAATTGCGAAATATGAGTTTAGGGCGTCACTTAGGTAAGTGACGCATAAGGTGGCGACACTTAGGCAGTGACGGTAACAAGTGTCGGTTTAAGGTTCTAGGCGTCACTAGAGTAGTGTCGGGCAAGAGTGTCGTATAAAAATTAGGTTTCGATCATAGGCGTCACTAAAGCAAGTGACGCTAGTAGTGACGGTTATTGAAAATGCGTCACTTAGGTAGTGACGGGAAAAGAGGGCTTATGCGACACTTAGTCAGTGTCGCACGAAGTGACGCATATCTGGGTTCATCAGTGCGTCACTTACGTCTGATCGACGGATTTTGAGCCAAAAACATGTTTTCGGGTTTCCGTTTGGTCCGATTCTTTTACCCAACCCTCATATGAACATATTAAGCCTATTTAAACCATAAACTAGTAAAAATGATCAAAAACGAGAGATGTCGGGATTTGTCGGAAACTTACAAAACGCCGAAATGAAATTCCGGAAAGATAGCGTTGTAGATCGTGATGTGGTGAACGTTTTTCTCCAAAGGAGGTGTATGATCCAAACTCGTTTTGACGTAGTATTTAAGGATTTTTGATGGTGGTGGTGTGGTGATTTAGAGAGAAAAAAGGAAAGAAGAAAAGGAAGAGAGAGAGAGAGATAGATGAAAGTGAAGAAAGAAAATGGGAGGTGGGGGTTTTATCCCCACTTTTCAGCTTTCTCGCCCCACGTTCCGAGTGGTGTTCGTTTGCTCCGTCGTTTAGACGTTAAATAACTATTTTAAATATTAAAAGTGCGTTTTTAAAATACAATTTATTACGCGATATTTTATTTAAATGTTTTACAATTCAATTTATATTTGAGTTATAAGTTGTAAGTTATTTTATTTAATCTGTGCGTTTTAATATTTCAAATTGTGTAAGGTTTGTTTGTACGATACGAATGAATACGAAATATTATCATAATAATATTTTTGACATAACAACGTTATTTAATAAAATTGGTCACCAACGTCCGCATTAAATTGAATCGAAATACATTCGATTTAAATTGCGTATGATTTAACCAAATCGCATTTTCATATATATTCAACAATATATATATAATTCGATACATAAATTAGCCTAACACAGAACTAATTACATGTATTAACAAAGAATTAGGTACTAATTCTATTCCTAATTTGCCGGTTGTTACATTCTCCCCCTGTTAAAAGAATTTCGTCCCGAAATTTAAGTCGAAGTCACGTTAGGGGTAGAATCGGTGAATAAGTGGGGATACTTGAGTCGTATTTGGTCTTCCCGTTCCCAAGTGAATTCTGGACCGCGCCGCGAATTCCACCTGACTTTGACGATTGGAATACGACTTTGTTTCAGTTGTTTGACCTCACGGTCCATAATTTCGACGGGTTCCTCAACGAAATGAAGTTTGTCATTAATGCGAATCTCGTCAAGTGGTATGATAAGTGTCTCGTCAGACAGACATTTCCTTAAGTTAGAAATATGAAAGGTAGGGTGCACGCTGCTGAGTTCAGAGGGCAGCTGCAGTCGATATGCCACTGGACCTATCCTCTCGAGGATCTCAAAAGGCCCAATGTATCTGGGGTTTAATTTTCCGCGTTTGCCGAATCGGATTACGCCTTTCCAAGGCGATACCTTTAAGAGTACTCGATCCCCAACTTGGAACTCGAGTGGCTTGCGTCTCACGTCAGCATAGCTTTTCTGACGATCACGCGCGGCTTTGAGTCGGTTTTGGATTTCAACGATTTTCTCTGTGGTTTCATGTATAAGTTCAGGACCAGTGAGTTGACTATCTCCCACTTCAGTCCAACAGATCGGTGATCGGCACTTACGACCGTATAGTGCCTCAAAAGGTGCAGCCTTAATGCTGGCGTGATAGCTGTTGTTGTATGAGAATTCGCACAACGGTAGATGTCTTTCCCAATTTGTACCGGAATCCACTACGCAGGCTCGTAGCATGTCTTCCAGTGTCTGAATAGTTCGTTCGCTCTGGCCATCGGTCTGAGGATGGTACGTGGTACTCATATCGAGACGGGTACCCAGTGATTTTTGGAGTGATTGCCAGAAGCGAGATGTGAATCGAGCATCCCTGTCAGAGATAATTGAGATAGGGACACCATGTTGGCAAACGATTTCCTTGATGTAAATTTGTGTAAGGCGTTCCATTTTATCGGTTTCTCTGATTGCCAAGAAATGAGCTGATTTGGTGAGACGATCGACGATCACCCAAATGGTATCGCAACCGCTCGCCGATTTAGGTAGTTTGGTTATGAAATCCATGGTAATTTGCTCCCATTTCCATTGAGGAATTTCAGGTTGTTGGAGCAATCCGGAAGGTCTTTGGTGCTCGGCCTTGACCTTGGAACAAGTTAAGCATTTGCTGACGTACAAGGCAATGTCAACTTTCATGTTCGGCCACCAGTATAACTCCTTGATGCCGTGATACATTTTGTCGGATCGCGGGTGGATAGAATACTTGGACTTGTGAGCTTCATCCATCACCAAGTCCCGAAGGTTTCCGAAATTAGGCAACCAGATTCGGTTTGAGAGATACCTAATCCCGTTGGGTCTGATCTCGAATTGTTTATCCATGCCTCGCAAGGCCTCGTTCTTGAAGTTATCGGGTTTCAGGGCTTCGAGTTGGGCAAGGTGTATTTGGGTGGTGAGGTCGTTATGAATGGTAATACTGAGTGCTCGGACTCGAAGTGGTTTTGTTCGTTCTTTACGGCTGAGAGCATCAGCAACCACGTTTGCTTTGCCCGGATGATATTTGATCTCACAGTCGTAATCGGTGAGTAATTCAACCCATCTACGTTGCCTCATGTTAAGATCTTTCTGGTTGAAAATGTGTTGGAGGCTTTTGTGGTCGGTGAATATGGTGCTGCGGGTACCATAAAGATAATGTCTCCAGATTTTTAAGGCGAACACCACGGCCCCTAGCTCGAGGTCGTGAGTTGTGTAGTTTTTCTCGTGAACTTTAAGTTGTCTGGAGGCGTAAGCAATGACCTTGTCTCGTTGCATCAGTACGCAACCGAGACCTTGGTGAGAAGCATCGCAGTATACCACGAAATCATCGGTGCCTTCGGGTAGAGATAGAATGGGTGCACTGCAAAGCTTGGATTTCAACAGTTGAAATGCCGACTCTTGTTTATCGGTCCAATCAAATTTCTTTTCCTTCTGAGTCAGCACGGTGAGGGGTTTGGCAATTGTTGAAAAGTTTTCGATGAAGCGGCGGTAGTAACCGGCCAATCCCAAGAATTGGCGTACCTCGGTGGGAGTGGTTGGTGCTTGCCAATTCTTGATTGCCTCGATTTTTGACGGGTCTACATGAATTCCCTGACTGTCGATAACGTGCCCAAGGAATTGAACGGTGTTTATCCAGAACTCACACTTAGAGAATTTGGCGTAAAGCTCTTCGTGTCTAAGTAGCTCTAGGATGGTTCCGAGGTGTTGTGCGTGCTCTTGTTCGTTTCGTGAATAGATAAGAATGTCATCGATAAAAACAATGACAAACTTGTCGAGGTACGGTTTGCACACCCGATTCATAAGGTCCATGAATACAGCCGGTGCGTTGGTTAGGCCAAAGGGCATTACTTGGAATTCGTAGTGCCCGTAACGGGTTCTGAATGGGGTTTTTGGGATGTCAGCATCGCGAACACGCAACTGATGATAACCTGATCGAAGATCAATCTTTGAATAACAGCTTGATCCTTGAAGTTGATCGAACAGGTCATCGATTCGAGGGAGTGGGTATCGGTTCTTGACGGTTAGTTTGTTCAACTCTCTGTAGTCAATACACATTCGGAATGAACCGTCTTTCTTTTTGACAAATAAGATCGGAGCTCCCCAAGGTGAAGAACTCGGTCTGATGAATCCTCTATCCAGGAGTTCCTGTAACTGAGTAGACAACTCCTGAAGTTCGGATGGGGCTAGGCGATACGGTGCTCGGGCCACCGGTGCGGCACCCGGCACGAGATCAATCGAGAACTCAACCTGTCTAGGTGGAGGTAAACCAGGTAGTTCTTCTGGAAAGACTTCGGGAAAGTCTCTAACGATTGGCACATCTTCAAGTCGCTTCTCCTCCGACTTTTTCTCCGTGATGTGCGCGAGTATTGCTGGGTAACCCTTTCTCAGAAATTTTCGGGTTTTTAAACAGGAGATTAAGTTTAGTCTCGAACCACCGGTCTCCCCCTGTATGATCAAGGTACTATCGGCGGCGAGAGGAATTCGGACGATTTTATCATGGCAAACAATTTCGGCCCGGTGCTTGGACAACCAGTCCATACCCACGATGACATCAAAACTTCCTAGTTCAACAGGCATTAGATCGATTGAGAAGGTTTCGTTTGCGAGGTTTAAAGTGCAATTGGGTATCACACTACTGGTTTCTATGAGCTTACCATTTGCGAGCTCTACAGTGTACTTAACATCTAAGGCCGAAGGGGTGATATTAAGTAGTGGGCAAAACTCATCAGATATGAAACTTTTATCAGCACCGGTATCAAATAATACTGAAGCAGTAAGATCGTTGAGAAGAAACGTACCCGTTACAACATTCGGGTCTTCTCTAGCTTCCCCAGCTTTGATGACAAATGCTCTACTACGAGCAGGGTTGTTGTTCCGTTTGTTGCTGTTGTTGTTGTTGTTATTTTTCTGCTTAGGGCAATTATTCTGAAAATGCCCAGGACTTCCGCACCCATAACAAGTCTTCGGGGCACTGGTGTTTCGACAATCCTTGGCCAGATGCCCAAAGCGTTTGCAGTTTGTGCAAGGGCAGGAACCGTCGTGGTGACGATTGCATTTGGGACAGTAGGGCCTGCTTCCACTGTACCCTTTCTTTTCTGAAGAGCCGGATGAATAAGCTCTAATAGGCTCGGGTCTTCGGTTGGTGATTTGGTTGGATGAGTTGGGGTTTCCTTCCCACTTTCGTTTGTTGTTTGCAGGTGGGGCTGAGATTGTGTTACGGCGGACAGCGTTTGCCGTGAGTTCATGGGCCATACGGTTGGCGTTCTGGATAGTACCTGGTTTGGATGAAGTCACCAGGTCCTGGAGTTTCTCGGGCAGTCCATCAATGTATTTCTCGATCCTCTTGTACTCAGGATCGACCATGGTTGGGCACAGAAGTGCCAGTTGGTGGAAACGGTTGGTGTAACCGGTGATATCATCACCTTGCATCTTATGGTTCCAGAATTCCAGCTCCAGTTGTTTCAGTTCATCCCTGGGGCAATACTCACCCCTTAACATCTCCTTCAACTCCTCCCACGGGAGTTTGTAAGCATTGGCAACGCCCACAGTTTGGGCATAGGTGTTCCACCACGTGAGTGCGGTGTCAGTAAAAGTACTAACAGAGAACTTAACTTTGTCCCCCTCCGAACAGTTGCAGATAAGAAATACCGATTCAACTTTCTCGATCCAACGTCTCAGACCAATAGCTCCCTCGGTACCTGCAAAGTTTAGAGGTTTGCAGTTCTGGAAGTCCTTGTAAGAACAAGGTTTAGCAGAAGAGGTTTCAGCGGCATCGCTGTTTCTCGAGGAATTTGGTGGTGTATTCCGAGCCAAGGCTTCAGTAACAGCCTGGGTTATAAGGGAGGTAATCTGGGCGTCGGTGTATGGTCGTGTCTTTGGCGGCATGATTCTTCAATAAAAGAAATGAAGATACATGAGATTTTGTATGAACTTGTAATTGTCACAGATGTACATGTATGAAAGCAGTAATACATAACATCAACATGGAAAATGACAATTAATGTGAGTTGAGATAACAAGTGATATTTGATAGATAAAGTGAGTTTAAAAGTTACATCCTACAGGGATATTACAAAAGGTGTCGGGAATTGTTACATCCGACTAGTTTATAGAGTAGCGCTAGATAGTCATTAGATTACAAGATAGATTACAAGACAAAGGCTACGCTAGTCTTCTTGTAGATTAATTTGTTCCATTAGCGCGACAAGGCGGTCCACAGTTTCTGCTAGTCGGTTGGTTTACCTGGCGTTGTCTTCCACCAAGGCCAGTCGTTGTGCTATTGTTCGAGAGTGATCCGCAGTCTCCTGTGAACGCTGTTCACATTCTTCTAGTCGGTTTCTTACAAGTTCATCCGCACCTAATTCGGCGGTCATGGAATCCTGAATTATGCTTACAGAGAGGTTGGTATCCTCTTGTTCTCGCTGTAGTTGTGATATGCGGTCAAGAGCTTGACGAAGCAGGTAGGTCATTCGGTGTTGTTCCAGTTCCAAATTTTCGAGTCTTTGCTCCTGACTGCGGAGTTGGATAGCCAACATTGGCACCGTGAGATATGCCGAGTTCTGAGAGTTAGGTACAGGATAAGGGCTGGTTCGAGGTGACCTTGTGTTCCTCCTGGCTACTCGTGGGTTCCGTGACCCATGTGAGTGAGAGTGTGTCGGATTAGGTGGTGTGTTTGCCATTCCTGTGGCAGAGTGTAAGTAAGACGAGGCTAATATATATAAATATATAATATCCAGCCTAAAGTCTAGCACGTATCAAGTAATGGTCTGGTTCTCTCGTGGTCAGAGTCAACTAACGCATTCCTGTTCGACACAACCATTTCAGACCTCACATCATCTTTCCTTAATTGTACATAGTTGATCAGGCTATGTTAAATTAAAGTCGTATGATGTAATTCCTGAACCAATCATGCCTAGTAAGGAAATACTGCCTAATGGTCATAGTCTAGGCCCACTAAATGCAACCTAGTTCACTATAACCTTAGGCTCTGATACCAATCTGTAACACCCCCAAATTTAATGATTTGCGGAAGCATACTTGGGTGTTACCAATCAATATACAAAGCACAAGATATACAGCAAACGACCTCTAAATGAGACGTTTTGTAAAATAATTACATTTCATAATTTAATCGTTTGAAAGCATATAGTTTTCTTTACAAAAATATATAAGCCTAGAGTCCGCGTATGTGGCGGGAGATTCTATTACATAACCATAGCTACAAAAGATAATGCCAAAGAATCTCCGTTATATGCAGTTTGGAAATCATGCGACTCTAGCTAGTAATCCTGGAGTGATCCTACTCCGTAAGTGTACCTGAGAATACATGCTAAAAAGGGTCAACCAAAAGGTTGGTGAATCTCACAGGTTTATCAGTAAATAATTCAGTTTGAACACAAGATTTCATCAGTAGTGCCCGTAGGCGTATATCAAGTATTTGCAAATCTCGCAAAAGTAAAGTAATCAAGTTATACCGTTGCCATGAGGCTCATAATCGAAGCTTAACCCGTAAATAATCATTTGCTCCCGTGACATGCTCATAATTGAGCAAGCATAAGTAAACGAAATAATAGTCACCCGTTTCTACGTGTAAATCAGTACGTGGTAGCGCTACTACCCCGGGCAGGGAGGGTCATTTCCCTAATGGATCCATTTACTACTGTTCGCGCTTAATTCCATAACTAACGATATATGATGGAGAGACTTCTGTAAATAGTAATTAACTCATGCAATTCCGTTTGGTATGGAAATCAGTTTAGTACTTGTGTTCAAGAAAAATAAGTAGCATGTATCTCCCCCAATAAGATAAAACAGTAAAAGTGGGGCCGTAAGACTCACCTGAGTCTTTGCAAGTACGTTTATATCAATAAACGAGTAAGTAATATCAACCGTAGGTTCTCCGAACCCGTAACCTTCAAATGCCTAAACATATAAAGTTAAGTAAGTAGATGTCTCGCAAGACCATCTAGGC
The DNA here is from genome assembly GCA_949592205.1 of Helichrysum umbraculigerum. NCBI lineage: Eukaryota > Viridiplantae > Streptophyta > Magnoliopsida > Asterales > Asteraceae > Helichrysum > Helichrysum umbraculigerum. The sequence goes on from CATIUR010000008.1 coordinate 9,146,324, forward strand.
TAGTTGTCTACATAACTCGTTATGTCTAAGGGTTTGTTTAGTAATCCGTTTGTAGTTTGAAAGCAAATATGGCCCGTTGGTGACGGTTTGTAATAATGATTCAAAGTGTTATCATTATATGTATCGTTGAATCAGGTTTCGTTATTTGTAAGTGTTCAACACTTAGTGTGAAAAGTATTTACAACATTTAATGACGGGGGTCCGGGGGCAGCGCCCCTGGTAGCGGGGTCCAAGGGGCAGGGCCCCTGGCTGGGGTCGAGCTGCCAGGTCAGCTTGGAAAATTTTTATTTCTATAATATTGTTATAGTGAAAAACGCATCTGGACTTGAATTTGGGTGAAATCAAGTGGTAAATTTTTGGTCTCGATACTTAGTAGAAATGGTTTGAAACTCTCTGTTTTTAGCGTCACTTATAGCGACACTTAAGGTTTAGGCGACACTTAGGAAGTGTCGCATAAAATTGCGAAATATGAGTTTAGGGCGTCACTTAGGTAAGTGACGCATAAGGTGGCGACACTTAGGCAGTGACGGTAACAAGTGTCGGTTTAAGGTTCTAGGCGTCACTAGAGTAGTGTCGGGCAAGAGTGTCGTATAAAAATTAGGTTTCGATCATAGGCGTCACTAAAGCAAGTGACGCTAGTAGTGACGGATATTGAAAATGCGTCACTTAGGTAGTGACGGGAAAAGAGGGCTTATGCGACACTTAGTCAGTGTCGCACGAAGTGACGCATATCTGGGTTCATCAGTGCGTCACTTACGTCTGATCGACGGATTTTGAGCCAAAAACATGTTTTCGGGTTTCCGTTTGGTCCGATTCTTTTACCCAACCCTCATATGAACATATTAAGCCTATTTAAACCATAAACTAGTAAAAATGATCAAAAACGAGAGATGTCGGGATTTGTCGGAAACTTACAAAACGCCGAAATGAAATTCCGGAAAGATAGCGTTGTAGATCGTGATGTGGTGAACGTTTTTCTCCAAAGGAGGTGTATGATCCAAACTCGTTTTGACGTAGTATTTAAGGATTTTTGATGGTGGTGGTGTGGTGATTTAGAGAGAAAAAAGGAAAGAAGAAAAGGAAGAGAGAGAGAGAGATAGATGAAAGTGAAGAAAGAAAATGGGAGGTGGGGGTTTTATCCCCACTTTTCAGCTTTCTCGCCCCGCGTTCCGAGTGGTGTTCGTTTGCTCCGTCGTTTAGACGTTAAATAACTATTTTAAATATTAAAAGTGCGTTTTTAAAATACAATTTATTACGCGATATTTTATTTAAATGTTTTACAATTCAATTTATATTTGAGTTATAAGTTGTAAGTTATTTTATTTAATCTGTGCGTTTTAATATTTCAAATTGTGTAAGGTTTGTTTGTACGATACGAATGAATACGAAATATTATCATAATAATATTTTTGACATAACAACGTTATTTAATAAAATTGGTCACCAACGTCCGCATTAAATTGAATCGAAATACATTCGATTTAAATTGCGTATGATTTAACCAAATCGCATTTTCATATATATTCAACAATATATATATAATTCGATACATAAATTAGCCTAACACAGAACTAATTACATGTATTAACAAAGAGTTAGGTACTAATTCTATTCCTAATTTGCCGGTTGTTACATATATTATTATTTTTTAATTCTATATTTTTAACTCTATTTTCTTCTCTTAATTGAGGAGTTGAAAATCTTGAGCTAGCTAATTCGACTTTGTAATCTAAAGGTGATATATGTGAATAAGATCTATTAGATCAAGTTCTTCTTAAATTATGTAACACCCCCAAATTTGATGATTTGCGGAAGCTTGATTTGGGTGTTACTAATCAATAACAAAGCACAAAGATATATAGTAAACAACTCTATATGCGTCGTTTTAACAAAATATATTGATAATAGAAATGTTTACAACATTTAAAGCTTTACATAGCTCGAGTTAAAATAAAAGGAGATTTCAGTACATAAGTACTTGTACAAAATATACTAATGCAAGAAAATCTCAATCGTCTGTTATAACACCCCATATTTTCAAGCCAAAATTTTTTTTTTTTTTTATACCTGGAAGCGTTATCCCATTCAACAAACTTTACATAATACTAATATCAAAGGTTAGTTATTACACATACTATCATTAAATTATTTTGTTACAAACTCATAATCTAGTGGTGTTATTTATACAAACGTTTACGCCAAAACAAAGTAATCAAGAGTGCCCAGCTTGTCAAACATTTCACCCAAAACCTCTCAACCGAGCATAAACAAACTTAACCTGCAAAAGTGAGGTGGGGGATTAGCACGAAGCTAAGTGAATAACGATTCCAACAATCTAACTTAGCATAAGCAATCAACTCACAACAATCAACTAATAGTAACAATCCAATTAGAGGATCGGTGGTTCTTGTGGTACCCTCAGCCCGCGGATGGCCCACCAAGAACACTTATAATCCACTGCAGGCCAATACAGAGATTTTACCGATAGTTCAATGCTATCTTTAATCAATATGGACGAATTCACAACGAATGTTCATCAATACCATAAAGATTAACCTATAGCAACTAAACCCAACCGAAATTGACCTCTATCATTCCAACCTATCATGGAATGAATCACTAGCAATCAATCATTTAATCGCAATCAACTTATCAATAACTCACAATATCGATCTACTTAAAATTGATGTAACTAAATTGTTAACACCAATTTAAACTGTGAGAACCAGTCACTCACCTGTCTCGTTTCAAGCTTCACTCAAAGATCTAATTTTATTGAGTCGTGGTCGGATCTGAAATACAAAAGAATTCCAAGTCAATCCTCACATCACATTGTATATAACTTAATATCATCAATCAAACAAGTATAAAGTTATATAAACATATTAAGCAAACAAATATCACATTCTAAGGTTTAAATTAAAATCTCTGCCAGACCAAGGGAATCCGGCCGTATTCCTTGGAATCCGGCCGTATTCAGGTGAATCCTGCCGTATTCCAGTGAATACGCCCGTATTCCCCAGTCATTTTTGCTTCAATTTCAACCGGAACTCAATCTTAGGAATCCGGTTGGGAATACACCCCGGGAATACGCCGTATTCCCTTGAATCCGTCCGGATTCAGGGGAATCCGACCGTATTCCCACGTCTTCCAGACCTGCACATTTACCATTTCCTGCACAACTCAACTACGAACCAAAAATTGCAATTTCACCAAACTCAGTTCTAAACTCATGTTTTTACTAAATTTCGGTCATAACAACATATACTAACATCATATATCAAAGATTCAAACTTCAAATCATCACCAATTCAATCACTCACCTATAACCTAAAAATTCCACTTTCAAACCTAAAACTCAAGAAATTTAACTATTTATTCATATAATCATCACTCAAATCAGTTCATGAAGTTTGAACAATCACAATAGATCATCAATCAATCATATAAACACTAGAACACATCATTTCAACTTAAAACCTTAATTATAAACTAAATAGCTATCAACAATTACTTACAATTGAAGAACACAAAGAGATGAGGTTGAAGATGATATAACTAAAGATTCAAGCTCCAATTCTTGTTTATTCTTGCAATTGATCACTAGAAATCATGTAAGTGATTTGAGAATGAGTTTGAGAGAGTTTTGAAGAACACCAAAGAAGTTTGGGGAACAAACTTAAGTCGGCCCCTTTGTTTTAAATTAAACCGCCTCACTTACACACAGTGTAATATTATACCCCCTTTTTACCTATTGTCTGGAACCTCGATTTCAGTTGCGATAAAACTATTTTATTTTACCGTCACCTAAGTTTATTTAAAACAATTAACATTTCACTAGTCACAATATTTCCTGAGGCTTATTTACCTATAATTTCACAATCAAACACAAAATACAGTTAAATATCACAATTTAATATAAAGAAATACCTGTTTCTCCTAGGCCCGATTTGGGGATGTTACAAATCTTCCCTCCTTAAGAAGATTTCGTCCCCGAAATCTCACTAGACATAAACAAACTAGGATATCTAGTTCTCATACTCTCCTCGGTTTCCCATGTTAAATCGGCACCCAAGCTATGCTTCCATTTAACCAATACCATCGGGATTTCCTTTCTACGAAGCTTGGTCACTTTTCTATCTAAAAGCTCAACAGGTTCTTCCACCAATTTCTTACTTGGGTCAACTCTAAGATCTTGCAAAGGAAGGATTTGGGATTGATCCTCCACATTGCACTTTCTTAAATAACAGACATTAAACGTATCATGAATACCAGCTAATTTAGGAGGAAGTTCCAAAGAAACCGATTGATCATTAATTACTTGTCGAACTTTGAATGGACCAATATAACGGGGAGCTAACTTTCCACGCTTACCAAATCTAATAACACCCTTCCACGGAGAAACTTTCAAATATACAAGTTCACCTTCAACAAAAACAACGGGTCGTCTACATGGATCAGCATACTGTTTTTGCCTATCTCTAGCTGCTTTCAATTTCTCACGTGCAACCTTAACTTTATCAGCTGTAATTTGTACTATATCGGGACCCGCAAATTGTTTTTCTCCTGCTTCTAACCAACATGTTGGAGTTCGACAACGACGACCATACAACATTTCGTACGGTGGCATACCAATACTAGAATGATAAGAGTTGTTATACGCAAACTCTATCAAAGGTAAGTGTGAATCCCACGAACCGCCATACTCAAGTACACAAGCTCTTAACATATCCTCTAGAGTTTGAATAGTACGTTCTGACTGCCCATCCGTTTGAGGATGATAAGCTGTACTGAGATTAATCCGAGTACCTAACTCACGCTGCAAACTCTGCCAAAAACCAGAAACAAACCGAGAATCTCTATCGGACACAATAGACAAAGGAATACCATGTCTTACCACAATCTCATTAATATACAAAAGAGATAACCGCGTCAAAGAAGCAGTCTCGTTGGTGGCAAGAAAATGAGCACTTTTAGTTAAACGATCGACAATGACCCAAATCATATCATTCCCTTTCTGTGTACGAGGCAACTTAGTAACAAAATCCATAGTAATATGTTCCCACTTCCACTCAGGGATATCCAACTGTTTTAATGTACCATAAGGTTTCTGATGTTCTGCTTTTACTTTAGAAGGATCTACTTTAACCCCATCATTACAAATGATATGACCAAGAAATTGTACCTCTCTAAGCCAGAATTCGCATTTAGAAAATTTAGCATAAAGGTGTTCTCTTTTCAGAATTTCCAGAATCAATCTCTAATGACGTTCATGTTCAGACTCAGACTTAGAATAAATCAATATATCGTCGATAAACACAATCACAAACTTGTCTAGAAAAGGTCGACATATTCGATTCATTAAGTCCATGAAAATAGCAGGGGCATTAGTCAATCCAAAAGGCATGACTAAAAACTCATAATGTCCGTACCTGGTGCGAAAAGCAGTTTTAGGAACATCTTCCTCACGTACTCGCACCTGGTGATACCCGGATCTCAAATCAATCTTAGAAAAATAAGATGATCCTTGCAATTGGTCAAAGAGTTCATCAATTCTGGGCAAAGGGTATTTATTCTTCACTGTTCTCTTATTAAGTTCCCTATAATCGATACACATACGTAAAGTACCATCTTTCTTTTTCACAAACAATACCGGAGCACCCCACGGGGAAGAACTCGGCCTTATAAACCCTTTATCTAACAATTCCTGAATCTGACCCATCATTTCCCGAATTTCAGCTGGAGCTAATCTATAAGGAGACTTAGCTACTGGAGTCGAACCAGGAATCAAATCAATCTTATATTCTACTTCTCTTACAGGGGGTAAACCAGGCAATTCATCAGGGAACACCTCCGGGTATTCAGAAACCACCCGGATATCGGAAATGGATTTCTTTTCTAATTTAGTATCAACCGCATAACACAAATAAGACTCACAGCCCTTGGCTAACGATTTTCTAGCCTTCATCACAGAAATCAACGGAATGTTACCCCTTTCCCGTTCCCCTCGAGCCACGACGTGAGACTCATCAGAGAGGGGAATTTTTATAATCTTTCTATGACAATCAATATTAGCTTTATTTAAGCTCAACCAATCCATACCGATAACCGCATCGAAACTCGGAATTGGCATTAACAGAAATGAAATCAGAAAATCATGACCCTCTATCAGTATACTAGCTCCAGTTACCGATGTGGTAACAGGAACTACCTTACCATCCGCAATTTCAACTTCTAAAGGTTTCACAATCAAAGAGGGAATCAATTTCAGTCTATCACAAAATTTCACAGATATAAACGAACAATTGGCACCAGAATCAAATAATACACGAGCTGGTACAGAATTTATGAGAAATGTACCCGTTATAACGTCTTCAGTAGTGACAGCTTCATCCACTGTCATTTGAAAAGCTCGACTAGCAGCTACTGGTGGTACTTTTCTCTTTTGGCCGGAGGATGAGGAACCCTTAGCCATACCCATACTCTGTCTCTTAGCCTCTGTACAATCTCCAGCTCGATGCCCCTCTTTTTGACAATTCCAACACACGCTATTAGGAAACGTACAATCCTTGGCAGCATGTCCAAAAGTTCCACATTTAACACATCTTGAGGTTTGGGGAGTACAAGGACCATTATGTCTAGCCCGACATTTGTTACAGTAATTACTATCCATTGGATTAAATCTTCTGTTCTGCTGACCACCTTGCCCCTTTTGTTTACTAGATGAATCTCCCCTTTGTTTCTGTGAATATTTTCCTTATTCATTAACCTTTTAGCTTGAATATCACCATCCACCGAACGAGCATAGTCATATGCTTGTGAAAGAGAACCAGCTAATCTCACTGAAGTACGATAATCTGGAGGTAAAGTCTTCACAAAATGCTCAATCTGAGTTCTATCTGTCGGAACCCACTGTCTCACAAATCGCAATTTATCAGAAAATTGCTTAATAAGCTCTTCAATCGACATTTGATCCGTCTTTTGTAAGTCTAGAAACTCTTGTCTAATACGTGATAAGTTGTACTCTGAACAGAATTGCTTACAAACTTCGGCATGAAAATCTGACCATCTAATCATTTTGATTTGTTCCGATGTCAATGGAGCAGTTATAGCATCCCACTATGACATTGCTTGACCCTTTAAAAGCTGAACTGCATATGGTACTTTATCCTTTTCTTCACAATGGCAAACCTCCAATTTTCGTTCCACATCACGTAACCAATCCAAAGTGTCAGTAGGATTAGTACTTCCAGAGAATGAAGAAGGATTAGTGGACATAAAAGTCTTAAGTGAACAACCCACTTTTAACTGCTGAAATGGAGGAATCGCATGTATTTGATAACTAGGAAATCCGGAAGAAGGAAAAGGTACAGTAGCTTGATAACTATAACCTTGTTGCTGCTGCTGAGAAACAAAAGGTATAGATACTGGAATCCGCTCAGAAGATACAACAGGAGGAGCAGTAGTTATAACAGGCGGCTGAGTATGAATAGGCTGTCGAGAAGGCCCAGCCCGTTCATTCTGTAATTCCAATACCCGATTCTCTAATCTCATAATGTACTCTTGGTCAGTTTCTGTTTCTACGCCTCTTGGATTAGATATTCCATTATGCTCCTGATTTTCTAGTGGTGCATTAATCTGAGAGGCTTCATTTAGAGTATGGACAGGTTGCTCATTATCCGGCATATCTGAAATCACATCATATCTCAAAATTCGTTAATCATTAGTACTAGCAAACTAATCAAATTTCCTTTCCTAACTAATCCCCATAACATGAAATGTTTGACCAACGGAACTAAGTTTAGGTATAAACATCTAGCATGTTCATTCCCCTAAACTTACGCTCTGATACCAACTTATAACACCCCATATTTTCAAGCCAATTTTTTTTTTTTTTTTTACCTGGAAGCGTTATCCCATTCAACAAACTTTACATAATACTAATATCAAAGGTTAGTTATTACACATACTATCATTAAATTATTTTGTTACAAACTCATAATCTAGTGGTGTTATTTATACAAACGTTTACGCCAAAACAAAGTAATCAAGAGTGCCCAGCTTGTCAAACATTTCACCCAAAACCTCTCAACCGAGCATAAACAAACTTAACCTGCAAAAGTGAGGTGGGGGATTAGCACGAAGCTAAGTGAATAACGATTCCAACAATCTAACTTAGCATAAACAATCAACTCACAACAATCAACTAATAGTAACAATCCAATTAGAGGATCGGTGGTTCTTGTGGTACCCTCAGCCCGCGGATGGCCCACCAAGAACACTTATAATCCACTGCAGGCCAATACAGAGATTTTACCGATAGTTCAATGCTATCTTTAATCAATATGGACGAATTCACAACGAATGTTCATCAATACCATAAAGATTAACCTATAGCAACTAAACCCAACCGAAATTGACCTCTATCATTCCAACCTATCATGGAATGAATCACTAGCAATCAATCATTTAATCGCAATCAACTTATCAATAACTCACAATATCGATCTACTTAAAATTGATGTAACTAAATTGTTAACACCAATTTAAACTGTGAGAACCAGTCACTCACCTGTCTCGTTTCAAGCTTCACTCAAAGATCTAATTTTATTGAGTCGTGGTCGGATCTGAAATACAAAAGAATTCCAAGTCAATCCTCACATCACATTGTATATAACTTAATATCATCAATCAAACAAGTATAAAGTTATATAAACATATTAAGCAAACAAATATCACATTCTAAGGTTTAAATTAAAATCTCTGCCAGACCAAGGGAATCCGGCCGTATTCCTTGGAATCCGGCCGTATTCAGGTGAATCCTGCCGTATTCCAGTGAATACGCCCGTATTCCCCAGTCATTTTTGCTTCAATTTCAACCAGAACTCAATCTTAGGAATCCGGTTGGGAATACACCCCGGGAATACGCCGTATTCCCTTGAATCCGTCCGGATTCAGGGGAATCCGACCGTATTCCCACGTCTTCCAGACCTGCACATTTACCATTTCCTGCACAACTCAACTACGAACCAAAAATTGCAATTTCACCAAACTCAGTTCTAAACTCATGTTTTTACTAAATTTCGGTCATAACAACATATACTAACATCATATATCAAAGATTCAAACTTCAAATCATCACCAATTCAATCACTCACCTATAACCTAAAAATTCCACTTTCAAACCTAAAACTCAAGAAATTTAACTATTTATTCATATAATCATCACTCAAATCAGTTCATGAAGTTTGAACAATCACAATAGATCATCAATCAATCATATAAACACTAGAACACATCATTTCAACTTAAAACCTTAATTATAAACTAAATAGCTATCAACAATTACTTACAATTGAAGAACACAAAGAGATGAGGTTGAAGATGATATAACTAAAGATTCAAGCTCCAATTCTTGTTTATTCTTGCAATTGATCACTAGAAATCATGTAAGTGATTTGAGAATGAGTTTGAGAGAGTTTTGAAGAACACCAAAGAAGTTTGGGGAACAAACTTAAGTCGGCCCCTTTGTTTTAAATTAAACAGCCTCACTTACACACAGTGTAATATTATACCCCCTTTTTACCTATTGTCTGGAACCTCGATTTCAGTTGCGATAAAACTATTTTATTTTACCGTCACCTAAGTTTATTTAAAACAATTAACATTTCACTAGTCACAATATTTCCTGAGGCTTATTTACCTATAATTTCACAATCAAACACAAAATACAGTTAAATATCACAATTTAATATAAAGAAATACCTGTTTCTCCTAGGCCCGATTTGGGGATGTTACATCTGTATGCTGACTCGAGCTAAAGTCCTGAAGCAGAAACATCCTACTGCTTGGTACCTGCGATATATGCTAAAAGGTCAGCTAAAAGCTGGTGAGCTCACATGTTTGAAATCAGTTAATATAGTTTGAACCGCAAGATTTAAATAATGAATTGCATCTAGCAATTTAATGATAGTAATCGTGTATACAGCCATGAGCACATAGTTGAGCTTAACTCGAGGGCCGGGTCCCCTATAGAGAATTCCGGGCGAGGTGCCTCCACGAATGCCTAATCAACATTCGTCTTCCCAAATATTAGTACGTCCGTTTACCCGGTTAGTGCTTGCTAACCCGAACGAGGAGGGTCAATCCTATATGGTACCATATACTAATATTCACGCTACAACGTATTAACAACTATGCTGACGGAGGACTTTAAATGATTAGTTATGAAAAACTCATGTAGTATATGAAATGTTTATACTTGCGTTCACATGTTAAAAATGAGCAATATATCACACCCCTGAGTAAAACAGTAAAAAGAGGGGCTATGAGACTCACCTGAGTCTGAAAGCGTTTAACTTAATAAATTTTGATTGATTAGCCGAGTAATGAAGTCCAAAGACTTGTAACCTGAGGGTGTCCACGACACGCGATGGTTATAAATGTGAGTAGGTATCTATCAAGACTACCTTGTAGTTGTCCGTCCAACTAGAATGTCCAAATTACATTTGGTTGATTGATTCGAATGTTTGAAAATATGTACGGCCCGTTGGTGACGGATTTGTAATAATAATCTCAACTATTATTATTTTGATTTCGTGTCGTTTTACTTGAAAAATGTGTTTTGATTGTGTTTTAGAAGCCGTTACGGAATCTAAGTACGGGGGTCCGGGGGCAGCGCCCCTGGTAGCGGGGTCCAAGGGGCGGCAGCCCCTGGCGGGGTCCAAGGGGCAGAGCCCCTGGCTGGGGTCGAGCTGCCAGGTCAGCTTGGAAAATTTTTACATATTAATTATTAAGTTTTACCTCCAGGTCAGGGAGAGGAGAGAGTAAGAGAGAGAAAGAGTGAGGTGAAAGTGAAAGAAAGAGGAGGGAGTTGGGGGTTTAACCTCCAACTTTCAGTCTCCGCAATTGCGTTCCGTGCGGTGTTCGTTTTCTCCGTCGTTCAAACGTTAAATAATTATTTTACTTCTACTATATTGCTTTGACGAAAAACGCATCTGGGATCTTAATTTGGGTAAAATCGAGTGATAAATTTCGAGTCTCGACACTTAGTAAAAATCTGTGTTTTTGAGGCTCTGGTTTGTGCGACGTTGGGTGCGACGTCGCAGGTCCCGACTGCGACGTTGAGTATGGCGTCGCTATGTGCGACTTTCGCAATTTAATGTGACGTTGTGCGTGGCGTCGCTATATGCGACGTTGTTGATTTCTGCGACGTAAGGGCCTGCGTCGCTATACGCGACGTCGGTAACTTAATGCGACGTTAATGACGATGTCGCTATATGCGACGTGGTGACTGGTATTGCAACGTTGCAATTGACGTTGCAATTGGGCCAACCCAGATGCGACGTCGAAGTCTGTTCAGATTCCGGTGGCCGGAAAATCGGTCGAAAGGCTTCCGTTCGGTCCAAATCTTTTACCCAACCCATATTTGGACATTATAAGTTGATACAAACCGCAAACAAGTACAAACACTTAAAAACGAGAGGTTTCGGGATTTGTCGGAAACTTACAAAGTGTCAGATGAAAAATCCGAAAAGATAGGATGATAGATCGTGATGCGGTGAACGTTTTCTTCCAAAGGGCCGAGGTGATCCGAGCGGGTTTTGTAACACCCCCAAATTTGATTATTTGCGGAAGCTTGATTTGGGTGTTACTAATCAATAACAAAGCACAAAGATATATAGTGAACGACTCTATATGCGTTGTTTTAACAAAATATATTGATAACTGGAATGTTTACAACATTTAAAGCTTTACATAGCTCGAGTTTAAATAAAATGAGATTTCAGTACATAAGTACTTGAACAAAATATACTAATGCAAGAAAATCTCAATCTTCTGTATGCTGACTCGAGCTAAAGTCCTGAAGCAGAAACATCCTACTGCTTGGTACCTGCGATATATGCTAAAAGGTCAGCTAAAAGCTGGTGAGCTCACAGGTTTGAAATCAGTTAATATAGTATGAACCGCAAGATTTAAATAATGAATTGCATCCAGCAATTAAATAATGAATTGCATCCAGCAATTAAATGATAGTCATCGTGTATACAGCCATGAGCACATAGTTGAGCTTAACTCGAGGGCCGGGTCCCCTATAGAGAATTCCGGGCGAGGTGCCTCCACGAACGCCTAATCCACATTCGTCTTCCCAAATATTAGTACGTCCGTTTACCCGGTTAGTGCTTGCTAACCCGGACGAGGTGGGTCAATCCTATATGGTACCATATACTAATATTCACGCTACAGCGTATTAACAACTGTGCTGACGGAGGACTTTAAAATGATTAGTTTCGAAAAACTCATGTAGTATATGAAAAGTTGGTACTTGCGTTCACATGTTAAAAGTTGAGCAGTATATCACACCCCTGAGTAAAACAGTAAAAAGAGGGGCTATGAGACTCACCTGAGTCCGAAAGCGTTTAAACAAACGTAAGTTGATTAGCGAGTAATGAAGTCCAATGACTTGTAACCTGAGGGTGTCCACGACACGCGATGGTTATAATCATGATTGGGTATCTCAAAAGATCACCCTTGTAGTTGTTACACAACTATATATGTCCAAATTACTACGATTTGGTTGATTTGTCAAGTGTTTGAAAAGTGTACGGTCCGTTGGTGACGGGTTTGAAATAATAAACCTTAAGTATTATTATCTTGTAATTGGCGTTTTTGCACTTAAAAGTGTGTCCCAAAGTGTTTTATAAGTCGTATCGTATAAGTGTTTGAGGTTATATAGTTTCGACACTTAGTGAAATTGAAATTTAAAAACCTGCTGTTTTATGCGACACAATCATGCGACACTAAATGGGTTATGCGACACAAGGGTTGTGTCGCATAGGAGTGCGACACAATGTCCATACGACACAAGGGTTGTGTCGCATGGATGCGAAATGCTGATTCAATAGCGACATAATGATTGTGTCGTATGGAGTATGCGACATAGTGGTTGTGTCGCAGGACTTGCGACACTGATTCTCGGGTACGACACAAGGTACGACACAAGGGATTTTATGCGACACAAAGGCAAAAATACGACACAACATGCGACACAAGGCTTGTGTCGCATGGATGAACACCAGCCCAGAAAGTCCGGCTGTTAAGGTTTTTCCGGCCAAAATTCCGTTTTAAACTCGTTTTCAGGCTATAATTTTGTGTTCTATACATTGTAATGGACATATACTAGTTATAATAACAACCGTAATTGAAAAATACTAAGAATCGAGAGATTTCGGGATTTTGTCGGAAACTTACAATTTGCCGAAATGGAAATCCGGAAAGGTAGAAATGTAGATCGTTGCGAGGTGATCGTGAATCTCTAAAAATATTTATGATCCGGTTGCGTTTCGTGGTGTTATTTGCGATTTTTAGTGAGTTGTGGTGATTTGGTGGTTTGGAGGAAAATGAGAGAAGAGAGAGAGAAGTGATAGAGAAATGAGAATAAGTGAGTGGGAGGTGGGGGTTATCCCCACTTTCTCAGTCTTCGTCCCGCGTTCCGCGCGGTGTTCGTTTTCTCCGTCTTTTAACTTTAAATAATTATTTTCTATATTAAATAGTAAGTTTTAAAATACAATTTATTACACGTTATCTTATTTAAATATTTTACAATTTAATTTATATTTGAGTTATAATATGTAAGTTTGTTTATTTAATTTGCGCGTTTTAACATGTTAAATTGTGTAAGGTTTGTTTGTACGATACGTATTGAATACGAAATATTATCATAATAATATTTTTGACATAAAAGCGTTATTTAATAGAATTGGTCACCAACGTCCGTATTAAATTGAATCGAAATACATTCGATTTAAATTGCGTACGATTTAATCAAATCGCATTTTCGTATATATTCAACAATATATATAATTCGATACATTAATTAGCCTAACACAGAACTAATTACATGTATTAACATCTGATTAGGCACTAATTGCTAGTCCTAATTTGGCGGGTGTTACAGGTTTCGTATTCCTTTTTGGCGATTTAATGGGGTGGTGGGGGTTTTTCTTTTTAGAGAGAAAAAGGGAGAGGAGAGAGTAAGAGAGGGAAAGAGTGAGGTGAAAGTGAAAGAAAGAGGAGGGAGTTGGGGGTTTAACCTCCAACTTTCAGTCTCCGCAATTGCGTTCCGTGCGGTGTTCGTTTTCTCCGTCGTTCAAACGTTAAATAATTATTTTACATATTAATTATTAAGTTTTAAAATATAAGTTATTACGCGATATTTATTTAAATACTTTACAAATCAATTTATATTTGGGTTATAAAATGTAAATTTGTTTATTTAGTTTGCGCGTTTTATTTTAAATTGTGCAAGTTCTGTTTGTACGATACGAATTGTAATTCGAGTATTATAAAAATGATATTTTTAACATACCAGTGTTACTTCATAGGATTGGTCACCAACGTCCATATTAGATTGAATCGAAATACATTCGATTTAAATTGCGTACGATTTAACCAAATCGCATTTTCGTATATATTCAACAATATATATAATTTGATACATTAATTAGCCTAACACAGAACTAATTACATGTATTAACATATGATTAGGCACTAATTACTAGTCCTAATTTGGCGGGTGTTACATTCTCCCCCTGTTAGAAGAATTTCGTCCCGAAATTTAGTTCGAAGTCGTGTTTGATGTAGAATCAGTGAATAGTTGAGGATATTTGAGTCGCATTTGGTCTTCCCGTTCCCAGGTGAATTCCGGACCGCGCCGCGAATTCCATCTGACCTTGACGATGGGAATACGACTTTGTTTTAATTGTTTGACCTCACGGTCCATGATTTCGGCGGGTTCCTCAACGAAGTGAAGTTTATCGTCAACACGAATTTCATCGAGTGGGATAATAAGTGTCTCATCAGACAGACATTTCTTCAAGTTAGAAATGTGAAAGGTAGGGTGCACGCTGCTGAGTTCGGATGGCAGCTGCAATCGATAAGCTACGGGGCCAATATGTTCGAGGATCTCAAAAGGCCCGATGTACCTGGGTTTTAACTTCCCGCATTTGCCAAAATGGATGACGCCTTTCCAAGGCGATACTTTTAAGAGTACTCGATCCCCAACTTGGAACTCGAGTGGTTTGCGTCTCACGTCAGCATAACTTTTCTGACGATCACGTGCGGCTTTGAGTCAGTTTTGGATTTCCACAATTTTCTCAGTGGTGGCGTGTATGAGTTCAGGACCAGTGAGTTGACTATCTCCCACTTCGGTCCAACAAATCGGTGATCGGCACTTACGACCATACAGTGCCTCAAAAGGTGCAGCCTTAATGCTGGCGTGATAGCTGTTATTGTACGAGAATTCGCACAACGGTAGATGTCTTTCCCAGTTTGTACCGAAATCAACTACGCAGGCGCGTAGCATATCTTCCAGTGTCTGAATGGTTCGTTCACTTTGGCCATCAGTTTGAGGATGGTACGCGGTGCTCATATCGAGACGAGTACCCAATGCTTTTTGAAGTGATTGCCAAAAGTGAGAAGTGAAGCGGGCATCTCTGTCAGAGATGATCGAGATTGGAATGCCGTGTTGAGAAACGATTTCTTTGATGTAGATTTGTGCAAGGCGCTCCATTTTGTCGTTTTCCTTGATTGCCAGGAAATGAGCAGATTTGGTGAGACGATCGACGATCACCCAAATGGTATCGCAACCGCTCGACGACTTGGGTAGTTTGGTTATGAAATCCATGGCAATTTGTTCCCATTTCCATTCAGGGATTTCAGGTTGTTGGAGTAAACCAGGTGGTTTCTGATGTTCGGTTTTGACTTTCGAGCAAGTAAGACACTTGCTGACATAAGTAGCGATTTCGGCTTTCATGTTTGGCCACCAATAAAATTCCTTGATTCCGTGGTACATCTTATCGGATCCCGGGTGGATAGAATATTTGGACTTGTGAGCCTCATCCATCACCAAGTCTCGTAAGTTCCCGAAATTAGGCAACCAGATTCGGTTTGAGAAATACCTAATTTCGTTAGATTTGGTTTCGAATTGTTTGTCAATACCCCGTAAGGCTTCATTTTTGATGTTTTCAGGTTTCAGGGCTTCGATCTGAGCGGTATGAATCTGAATGGTAAGATCGTTGTGAATGGTCATACTGAGGGCTCGGACTCGAAGTGGTTTTGGTCGTTCCTTTCGACTGAGGGCATCGGCTACAACATTAGCCTTCCCTGGATGGTACTTGATCTCGCAATCGTAATCGGTAAGCAACTCGACCCATCGACGTTGCCTCATATTGAGATCTTTCTGATCGAATATATGTTGGAGACTTTTGTGATCGGTAAAGATTGTGCACTTAGTGCCGTAGAGATAATGTCTCCAGATTTTGAGAGCGAAAACGACAGCTCCAAGTTCGAGATCATGAGTGGTGTAGTTCTTTTCGTGAATTTTTAGCTGTCGTGAGGCATAGGCAATGACTTTGTCTCGTTGCATCAGTACGCAACCGAGACCTTGGTGAGAAGCATCACAGTATACCACGAAGTCATCGGTGCCTTCGGGTAGTGATAGAATTGGAGCACTGCAAAGCTTTTGTTTCAGCAGTTGGAATGCTGACTCTTGTTTATCGGTCCAATCGAACCTTTTGTCCTTCTGAGTCAGTACCGTTAGTGGTTGAGCTATTTTGGAGAAATTTTCGATGAATCGCCGATAGTACCCAGCAAGACCCAAGAATTGTCGTACTTCAGTTGCAGAGGTGGGTGCTTCCCAGTCTTTGATAGCCTCGATTTTTGATGGGTCAACGTGAATTCCCTGACTGTCGATCACGTGACCAAGGAATTGAACGGTTTGTATCCAGAACTCACACTTAGAGAATTTGGCATAAAGCTCCTCGTGTCTAAGTAGTTCAAGGATAGTTTTGAGGTGTTGCGCATGTTCTTGCTCGTTGCGCGAGTAAATGAGTATGTCATCGATAAAGACAATGACAAACTTGTCGAGGTAAGGTTTACACACCCGATTCATAAGGTCCATGAATACAACCGGTGCGTTGGTTAGACCAAAGGGCATCACTTGGAATTCGTAGTGCCCGTAACGAGTTCTGAAAGCAGTTTTTGGAATATCGGTGTCGCGAACTCGTAACTGATGATAGCCTGATCGCAGGTCGATTTTTGAGTAGAAACTTGAACCCTGAAGTTGGTCAAATAGATCATCAATGCGAGGAAGTGGATAACGGTTCTTGACGGTCAATTTGTTCAACTCTCGATAGTCGATGCACATTCGGAAGGAACCGTCCTTCTTTTTAACAAATAAGACCGGAGCTCCCCAAGGTGAAGAACTCGGTCTAATGAATCCTCTATCCAGAAGTTCCTGTAACTGGGCAGACAACTCCTGAAGTTCGGATGGGGCTAAACGGTACGGTGCGCGAGCCACCGGTGCGGCACTCGGCACGAGATCAATTGAGAACTCAACCTGTCTAGGTGGAGGTAAACCAGGTAGTTCTTCCGGAAAGACTTCGGGAAAGTCTCTAACAATTGGCACATCCTCAAGTCGCTTCTCCTCCGACTTCTTCTTCTCTGTGATGTGTGCGAGTATTGCAGGGTAACCCTTTCTCAGAAATTTTCGGGTTTTTAAGCAAGAGATGATATTGAGTCTCGTCCCACTGGTCTCCCCCTGTATGATCAAGGTTCCACCGGCAGCGAGTGGAATGCGGACGATCTTATCGTAACAAACGATTTCAGCTCGGTGTTTGGACAACCAGTCCATTCCAATGATGACGTCGAAACTCCCGATTTCTATGGGTACAAGATGATTGAAAAGGTTTCGTCAGCTAGGTTTAAAGTGCAATTAGGTATCACACTATTGGTTTCTATAAGTTTCCCATTTGCTAGCTCTACAGTGTACTTAACATCTAAGGCAACAGGGGTGATGTCAAGTAATGGGTAAAAGTCATCGGAGATAAAGCTTCTATCAGCACCAGTATCAAATAGAATAGAAGCAGTTAAGTTGTTGAGGAGGAACATACCCGTGACCACATTCGGGTCTTGGCGGGCGTCCCCGGATTTGATGACGAAGGCTCTGCTTCGGGTGTTGTTGTTGTTGTTGCTGTTGCGGTTGTTGTTGTTGGAATTGTTGTTGGTGGGAGAATTGCAATCTTTGGTGAGGTGGCCGTACCTCTTGCAGTTGTTGCAAAAGGGACCACAGGAACCTTCATGGTGACGGCTGCACTTGGAACAGTAGGGTTTGTTCCCAGTGTAGCCCCGTGTGATGTCGGTGGTGGTGTTGTAGGCTTTGATGGTGTCGGGTTTCTTGTTTTGTTGACTGGAGTGGTTATTGTGGTAATCAGACCACTTTCGTTTGTTGTTGTGGGAGGATGAAGTGGGTGGTTCAGAATCTTGGCTCATGGACATCAGGTCTTGGGCCAATAGGATTGCACCGTCAATGGTGGTTTGGTTGGAAGAGGCGACATGCCCCCGAATAGGCTCAGGAAGGCCAAGGATGTACTTCCTGATTTTATCAGGTTCGGTGCTTACCATAGCTGGGCGGAGGGCAGCGAGTTGTTGGAATCTGGTGGTATAACCATCGATGTCACCACCCTGAACCTTTAGGTTCCAGAACTCCTCATCCAGCTTTTGGAGTTTGGCGATAGAGCAGTATTTGGCAGTGAGTTTTGCTTTCAAGTCCTCCCAAGAGAGTTGGTAGGCAATGTCAGCACCCACTGATTGGGTATATGAGTTCCACCAAGAGTGGGCATCATCTTCGAGAGAGCAGGTGGTGAAGTTTACCTTGTCGTTCTCCGCGCATTTGCTGACACGGAAAACAGTTTCCATTTTCTCGAACCATCTGATAAGTCCGATGGCTCCTTCAGAACCTTTGAAGCTGGAGGGTTTGCAGCTTTGAAAGTCCTTGTAAGAACAAGGTTTAGCAGTAGGGGTTTCTGCGGCATCGCTGTTTCTCGTGGAGTTTTGTGGAGTATTCCGAGCCAAGGCTTCAGTCACAGCCTGGGTTATAAGGGATGTAAGCTGAGCATTGGTGTATGGTCTTGTCTTTGGCAGCATGATTCTTCAATAAAAGAAATGAAGATACATGAGATTTTGTAAGAAAATTGTATTTGTCTCAGATGTACATGTATAAAGGCGGTAATACATAACATCAATATGAAAAGAATTATGGCAATTAATATGAGTCGAAACAGTAAGGAATATTTGATAGCTAATATGGGTTCAAAGGTTACATCCTACAGATGTATTACAAAAGGCGTCGGGAATCGTTACATCCGACCGAATTATAGAGTAGCGCTTAGATACTTACTAGATTACAGGATAGATTACAAGACAAAGACTACACTAGTCTTAACGTAGATTAATCTGCTCCATCATTTCAATGAGACGATCCACAGTATTGGCAAGTCTGCTGGCCTGTCGGGCATTATCTTCAGCCAAGGCCAGTCGTTGAACCAAACTGCCAATGTATTCATATGATACCCGTGAGCGCTGTTCACACTCATCTAGTCTTCGTTTCAAAAGAGCGGTTTCCACGCTTATCTCCACCACTCTGTTGAAAAGAACGTCTACATTATTAACGTTGGTTTCGTGATCCTCGGAGACTTGTTCAATGCGTTCAAGGGATGTAAGTCTCCAGTTTTCGTTCGTTTCCTGCAACACGACATCCATGGTGCGAAGACGCTGCTCGTGTTGGTTCACCCTAGCGGCTAAGGCCGGCAAGGTGAAGTGAGTGGGGTACGGGCCAGCTCGAGGCAACCTGGCGTTCCTCCTTGCTACCCTTGGGTTCTGCGACCCGGATTGAGAGCGCGATGAATTGGGTGGGATGTTTGCCATTTCTGAGACAAAGCGTTAGAGAAAGTGAGGCCTATATCCATATAGTTCCTATATAATATAGCCTATTGAGTGTCTAGCACAAACATGTTTAAGTTTCGGTCCTCTCGAGGTCAGAGTCTTCTATTGTACCCTGTTCAGCCATAACTACTTTCAGATCTTACATCATCTTTGCTTAATTGTACATAGTTGATCAGGCTATGTTAAATTAAACTCGTATGATGTAATCACTGAAACAGTTATACCTAATAAGGAATACTGTCTAATGGTCATAGTCTAGGTCCACTAAATGCAACCTAGTTCACTATAACCTTAGGCTCTGATACCAATCTGTAACACCCCCAAATTTGATGATTTGCGGAAGCTTGATTTGGGTGTTACTAATCAATAACAAAGCACAAAGATATATAGTAAACGACTCTATATGCGTTGTTTTAACAAAATATATTGATAATAGAAATGTTTACAACATTTAAAGCTTTACATAGCTCGAGTTAAAATAAAAGAAGATTTCAGTACATAAGTACTTGTACAAAATATACTAATGCAAGAAAATCTCAATCGTCTGTATGCTGACTCGAGCTAAAGTCCTGAAGCAGAAACATCCTACTGCTTGGTACCTGCGATATATGCTAAAAGGTCAGCTAAAAGCTGGTGAGCTCACAGGTTTGAAATCAGTTAATATAGAGATTTAAATAATGAATTGCATCCAGCAATTTAATGATAGTAATCGTGTATACAGCCATGAGCACATAGTTGAGCTTAACTCGAGGGCCGGGTCCCCTATAGAGAATTCCGGGCGAGGTGTCTCCACGAATGCCTAATCAACATTCGTCTTCCCAAATATTAGTACGTCCGTTTACCCGGTTAGTGCTTGCTAACCCGAACGAGGAGGGTCAATCCTATATGGTACCATATACTAATATTCACGCTACAACGTATTAACAACTATGCTGACGGAGGACTTTAAATGATTAGTTGTGAAAAACTCATGTAGTATATGAAATGTTTATACTTGCGTTCACATGTTAAAAATGAGCAATATATCACACCCCTGAGTAAAACAGTAAAAATAGGGGCTATGAGACTCACCTGAGTCTGAATGCGTTTAACTTAATAAACTTTGATTGATTAGCCGAGTAATGAAGTCCAAAGACTTGTAACCTGAGGGTGTCCACGACACGCGATGGTTATAAATGTGAGTAGGTATCTATCAAGACTACCTTGTAGTTGTCCGTCCAACTAGAATGTCCAAATTACATTTGGTTGATTGATTCGAATGTTTGAAAATATGTACGGCCCGTTGGTGACGGATTTTTAATAATAATCTCAACTATTATTATTTTGATTTCGTGTCGTTTTACTTGAAAAATGTGTTTTGATTGTGTTTTAGAAGCCGTTACGGAATCTAAGTACGGGGGTCCGGGGGCAGCGCCCCTGGTAACGGGGTCCAAGGGGCGGCAGCCCCTAGCGGGGTCCAAGGGGCAGAGCCCCTGGCTGGGGTCGAGCTGCCAGGTCAGCTTGGAAAATTTTTACATATTAATTATTAAGTTTTACCTTCAGGTCAGGGAGAGGAGAGAGTAAGAGAGAGAAAGAGTGAGGTGAAAGTGAAAGAAAGAGGAGGGAGTTGGGAGTTTAACCTCCAACTTTCAGTCTCCGCAATTGCGTTCCGTGCGGTGTTCGTTTTCTCCGTCGTTCAAACGTTAAATAATTATTTTACATATTAATTATTAAGTTTTAAAATATAAGTTATTACGCGATATTTTATTTAAATACTTTACAAATCAATTTATATTTGGGTTATAAAATGTAAATTTGTTTATTTAGTTTGCGCGTTTTATTTTAAATTGTGCAAGTTCTGTTTGTACGATACGAATTGTAATTCGAGTATTATAAAAATGATATTTTTAACATACCAGTGTTACTTCATAGGATTGGTCACCAACGTCCATATTAGATTGAATCGAAATACATTCGATTTAAATTGCGTACGATTTAACCAAATCGCATTTTCGTATATATTCAACAATATATAAAATTTGATACATTAATTAGCCTAACACAGAACTAATTACATGTATTAACATATGATTAGGCACTAATTACTAGTCCTAATTTGGCGGGTGTTACAAATTAGATTCTACTTTTTCTTTTTCTTCAAATTCTATTTGAATTGTTCCATCTGAACTTTGAATTATATTAGCTAAATCACTATTAATAATTGGTTGAGGAGGAATAGCTTCTTCTAAAACCCAATTTTGAGGGAATTCTATTTCACTCCACTTTATTGCTCTTCTTGTAGAGATTTTTGACATATCAAAATTACTTTCTATCAATATTGTTTCATTATTTGGTTTATTCATTTTTCTACATTTAGGATTCATAGTTGTGAGTGGTTTATAATATATTCTATAACAAATACATATTAATTCCGATCTTGGCATATAATTATAACCATGAGTTTTGACATTTAATGTTAAAGCATCTAGAATATTAATATCAAATAATGATAATTGTAAATTTGGATAAACATTAAAATATACTGGTCCATGTGCTAAACTGGACTGTATAATTCCTATTAAAGATTGTTTCCAATTTCTGTTACGACCATCTCTTAAAACAGCTATAAAGCTATCAGGTAAACCTTGTAAAGTTAAAGGTTTAAAAGCAATTTGTACCAGACCTATATGTAGGTAGTTAAAATTATCTAAATACTTATTAATATCTCTTTGACTCAATAATTTGATTATCATCTCATTATTATCTAGAGTTAATGTTTCTTCAGTAGTCTTTACCGAGTGAATTAATCCTATTCTTCAAAAGTACCTAATTCATATAATACTTTTGGTTGTATTTTTGGAATTGTCCATTTATTAAGTAAATCCAAATTTTTAGGAATTTTAAAGACTACTGAAGAGACATTAACTCTAGATAATAATGAGATGATAATCAAATTATTGAGTCAAAGAGATATTAATAAGTATTTAGATAATTTTAACTACCTACATATAGGTCTAGTACAAATTGCTTTTAAACCTTTAACTTTACAAGGTTTACCTGAAAGCTTTATAGCTGTTTTAAGATATGGTCGTAATAGAAATTGGAAACAATCTTTAATAGGAATTATACAGTCCAGTTTACCACATGGACCAGTATATTTTAATGTTTATCCAAATTTACAATTATCATTATCTGATATTAATATTCCAGATGCTTTAACATTAAATGTCAAAACTCATGGTTATAAT